>OX422224.1:181046489-183446489 GCA_949130495.1 Sambucus nigra | reverse complement strand
GCTCAAGGGAATTCTTACCTCACTCAATCGGTTCATCTCTAAATCTTCAGAGCGATGAAAGCCATTCTTTCAGTTGTTAAAAAGAAATAAGGGCAGGTCATGGAATGAGGACTGCTCGAGGGCCTTAGAAGAACTCAAGGCCTATCTCAGCAGGCCCCCTTTAGTCGTAATTCCCATAGAGAATGAACCTTTATATCTTTATCTTGCAGTATCAGACCATGGTGTGAGCTTTGTGTTAGTATGTGAGAGAGAAGAGAACCAATATTAAGTCTACTATACAAGCAAGACCCTTTTGGAAGCCGAGCAGCGGTACTCACTGGTGATAGCCTCCAGGAAATTAAAGAATTATTTTGAGGCTCACTCCATCTTCGTGGTTACTTAGTACCCCCTCAAGGTTTTTCTAAGGAAATCAGACCTCTCTGGGTGACTATCGAAGTGGTCGGTCAAGCTCGAAAGATTTGATATTCACTTTCAACGAAGAACAGCCATCAAGGGGCAAATTCTAACCAATTTCATCACTAAGTTCACAAGAGAACATCCCTATGATCATCCAAAAATAAGCCGATCAAGGGAATTCTCACAGGGGGGAGGAGTAGGGATCGTACTAGTGACTCCCGAAAATAATGTGCTCGAGCAGGGAATCAGACTTGGAGTAGAGTACGAGGCACTAATCGCTGAACTACGCAAAGAACAATTACTGGGGGCAAGGAACTTTCGAGTCTTCGGTGACGCGCATATGGTATCTAACTAGGTAAACGATGATTTTAATGAAAAGGATGAAATGATGGCAGCTTATCTCGCCGTTGTAAAGGGACTAATAGCCAATTTCAATCAAGTGGACGTTCAGCAGTTCCCTAGAGGACAGAACACCTATGTGGATGCCTTAGCATCTCTGAGATCAAGAATTGACTCTGACTTGAGAAGAACAATCCAAATAGATTTCCTCGCGTAGCCCAGTATTAACCAGAATATTGAGACGCTGAATCCCAAAAAGGTTCTCCACATTAAAAAGGCTCCAAGCTAGATGGAACCCATCACAGACTACTTACGAAGTGATAGACTGCCAAGTGACAAAAGGTCGGCTCATCAGATAAGAGTCAAAGCTTCTCGCTTTCACTTATCTCCTGATGGGAAGTTATATAAGATATCCTTCATCGGGACCTACCTCTAGTGCGTTCATCCATAAGACGTCAAGCAAATTCTTCATGAACTTCATGAGGGAATTTGTGGAAGTCACGCAGGAGGAAGGTCGCTAGACTTTCGAGCAACGAAGGAATGGTATTGGTGGCCATACATGCAGAAATACGCTTGAGTCTACGTTCAGAAGTGTGAGAAATACCAAAAACACTCACCCATGGTCCATTATCCCGCCAGCGACCTAAAGCCACTAACCAGCCCGTGGCCCTTCGCCCAATGGGGTTTGGACATCGTAGGTCCTCTGCTTACAGCGATAAGCAACCGAAAGTATCTGTTGGTCGCCACAGACTACTTCACTAAGTGGATAGAGGTAGAACCACTGGAAAACATTAGGGACGCAGACATGATGAGGTTTATATGGAGAAATATTATTACCCACTTAGGTATACTAAGAACGATCATTACTGACAATGGGACCCTGTTCGAGAGTGGCCCCTTCCAAATTTTTTGTAATGATCATGAAATCAGGCACCATTTCAGCTCTGTAGCATATCCCCAGAGCAATGGTCAAGCTGAGGCTTCCATCAAAACAGTGATCGATGGATTAAAGAAATGACTGGAATGGGACAAGGGAGCTTGGACAAACGAATTGCCCCACATCCTCTGGGCCTATCGTACTACCCCAAGGCGTGCGACTGGGGAAACATCCTTTGCACTCACATATGGAATGGAAGCAGTTATCCCGCTAGAAGATGGTTTCCCTAACATGAGGTCTACGTTGGTCGACCAAGGCCACAATGATAAATCATTGCTCACTGAGCTTGACTTAGCCGATGAATGGTGAGAATTAGCCCTAGTTAAACTGGCATCCTACCAGCAACATCTAGACAATAAGTACAACCAGAAAGTCAACCCAAGGAAATTTAAAGTTAGGGACTATGTCCTAAGGAAAGTCCTTGGCAGTGCTGTGAAATCATCAGATGGCAAGATGGGACCGAACTGGGAAGGGACATTCAATGTGGCAAGAGATGAACTACAAGGAGCGTATCACTTGGAAACGCTGGAGGGCATGGAGATACCAAGAGCCTGGAATGCGGCCAACCTGAAGAAATTCTACTTCTAGATTTCTCTATCTATGCACCATTAGTTTAGTTAAATTTTCATTTATAACTTAATGTTGCTCTCTGTTTCTGATCAATAAAACTCGATTGGCCTTGGCATTATATGTATATTGGTTATCTTAAATATATCTTATTATATGCACCCTTTCCAAGTTACAAGCTTCACTCTTATAATATATGTGATAAAAATCATGGATTCCAGTAAGTTGGTTAACCTGCTCTTAGTCTTGCTCTTGTGATTGCACCACAGTGGTTGGATTTATACTAGATCAACTTCCCCAAAGAATAGTTAGTAGGGTTGATATATAATAACCCTCCTCATGCCGTTGTTCATAACCCAGGTTGGTCGCTAACATAGTTTGGCTCTAAAATCCTGCTCGTGTGGATTGTCCATTAATCAGGTGTATCGTCACCATCACCTTACTTAGGCCTAAGTCAGCGTGACGACGCGGCCTAAAAGGTAAAGTGAGGAGGAATGGTATGGCTAAGGCATACTAGGCTGGGGGAATACTCATTTAAACTCTAAGTCATATTTAGTCGGCCGAGATGCCCAAAATAACTAGAGAATACTAATAAATCAGAAAACACACAACATATGTTTAGTCGGCCTTGGCCGAAAAACATAAATATTTTATTGCTAAAGGTTACATAGTTACATGTTCAACATCGATAAAATTACATGTGCAACAGCGATAAAATAAATCAAATCCTAAGAAGGTCTTGGTCGTTGAGCAATGTAGTCAGCCACTCGCGCTCTTCGACCATCATCGGGATGGGGGGCAAAATCCTCCTGGAACTCGTCTGAGCTTAGCTCCAGCAGCTTCCTAGGGATAGCATCTATCGAGATCCAACGATCATCCCTTCTAAATGAATTCGGTTCTAAGGATGAGGGAGTGATCTCATGCCTATACCAGAGAGCGGAATTCTTGGGCACCATTAACTCCCTGAGGGAACTTAGACACCCTCTAATGAAGGCCATATCCTTGACCTCCTTTAGCTTTATGGGACCATTTGTCTAGCCTTGGTTGTATCCATCTGCCCACACCTGTCGAAGGCCTTTTTTGAACAAGTGCCTCAGTAGGGTGATGTGCTTTTAAAGCCTAGCAGTTATCACATACAATCGGCGAACATCCCCTTTCAGCTCGGAAATCTCCCTTTGAGAACCTACATTATTAGCCCTAGCTCGCTTCCTGGATGATGACGAAGAACCTTGTATAACTAAAGGATCAATGCTCAGCGCGTTCTCCCTGAGGCGTGCAACTTTCCTCCTTAAAGCATCATTCTCTTGCTGTAGCACCTCCCCAACCTGGTTAATCTTAGACGCATCCAAGACCTTAGCCTTCAGGGCATTCACCTCTTCTTTAATAGAGGCACTAACCTCTTCTATCTCTGTAAGTCGATCCTTAAGATTGGCAACCAATTCAGACTGATCTTTATAGTCCTAATTCCTTGCCCTAAGTGATTTGCAGATTTTGATAAAAGCTCGACGAACTTGGTCGCTCACATTAGAATCAAGAATTTGATCAAGGCGAGAGGTAGCAGGGATATAATCATCAAGATCGATAAACTATAGAGCATAAGAGCACACATAATACATATATCAGCAAATGCCAGAGAAATAACTTCTTCATTATATTAAAATCGACACTGACCAGTACAAGTACATTGAATGGAAAGAAGAAAAAGAAAAAAAATACAAAATGATCCCTAGGAGCCTAGTTGGTGACATCGACCTTCTCAGTAGTGGCTAGCTCATTTCCCTTATCAACAGTAGCATCGCATGTCTCAGCACAAGCCACACCTTCTTTAACCAAGGCAAGGTGTATTCCCTGGTCACCAATAGGAGCAATAGGGGCAATAGAATCCTCACCAATCCGAGCAGCTGGGACTTCATCTTCAAAAATAGGCTTGGGGCTAGGATTGTGCTCACCGAACAGAGGTGAATCATTAGTAACTCCAGCAGCAACTAAGGCTCGATCCCAGCCTTTCTTGAAGTTTGCCTAGCTGATGTAGTCAATCTTCTTCCTGACATCTTCATAGGCTGCATCCCAACCCTCATTGTAATCGCTCTCTCTAAATGTGGCCACCTCTGTCTCCAGGCACTTCACCTTCTCAGCGAGACCAGTATTTTTATTTATGATGGCTATTTTGCTCACCATAACCAGCTCGTAGGCTTCATAAATTTCCTTCAGCTCCTTGGCCGCCTCAGCCCTCTCCTTGGCGAAAGAGGCCTCAGCCTCTGTGAGAGCTTGCTCGAATGAATTCTGGGCCTTCTGTTCAATCTTCAAGCTCCCCTCGAGATTATTTTTCCTCCTCGCCATCCCATATCGACTACGGCGGGGGATGGTATAATCAGATAGAAACTGGAGGAAGAAATGAATGTGAGTCAAAGAATATGAAAAATTAAAAAAGATAGAGAATAGAGGAAATGGCCTTACCAAAGTAAGCCCATGATCTGCCTTCAGGGCTAACTGGTCTAGCCCCATCTTTTAAGACCGCTTGCGATCTAGCATCGGTATTACTCTCTCGAGCATCATAGGAGCAACCTGAGGGGCTAGATCAACAGAGGCACCCTCATTTGGGACAGCAACAAGCATAAGGGAAGCATGTGCCTTCTTTGTTCTTTCTCCTCCTTTCCTCATCTCCTCTTTTTTCTTCTTATTCTCCTCTTTTCTCTTCCTGTCTTCCTCTCTCTCTCTCTCTCTTTTCTCTTTTTCTTTCTTCTTCCTCTCTAGAACTTTCTCATGAGCTGCTGTCTGGGAACCACTAGCAATATCCCCAGACCTTGTCTTCAGAATATTCAACCTATTGGACAATAGGACATCATCATCATTTCAGATCAGGTTTTTTCTTCTGGGGGGAGACATGCCCTCCTCGCTAGAGCTCTCCGACCTGGAACCTCTTGAACTCGAGCCCTCCTCGCTAGACTTCTCTCCACCAGACTCTTCCTCGCTGAATCCCTTCTCACCGAATCATGCCTCACCACTACCAACTTTGTCACCTACAGCAACACCAAACTCTGAGCTAGCTCTCCTCTTCGTCGTCTAGCTCGATGGGTTGGAGAGCACCTTTTTCTTCCTCTTCTTCATCTGGGATATCAAGATGAGGGATAGAGTCAACTGTACGGGAAATAATGCTAGAGGTAGTGTTCTTGTACTCTAATAAGAAGGGAGTCGACCTGAGGTGTTCACCTTCTATAATTGAGTCTCTTATCTGCCAGGCTTTGATTAATTCAGCAGCACAGATCTCGTGGAGAGCAGGGTCTTGATTCTTGGACTTCACTAAAAAATAAAAGAAAATATTAGAGAAAGAACACATTAGAGCAACAATAGAAAATTAATAATATTAAACAATAACCTATGTATTCCTCCCCATAAGTAGGGATTCGAGGTCCCCTGTACCTTGCTCCCCCTACTTGGGGAGGGAATTACCAGTTCCAAGAAATAAATCCCTCAGACCAGTAGTCTTCATGGGAATCAGTTAGTTTCACTACCAACACCCTGTCCCGACTCCTCGCTTTCAAATAGAAAAGGCCAGAGCTGGTATGAGAAAAGGTATAACAAAAGCATATTTCAACTAAACCTAAATTAGTTCCATAGACTTGGTTTATTCTATGAACGCCATTTATAATTTTCCAAACGTCTGGAGAATACTGGGCTGGGACTATATCGAAGTACTGAAAGAAGTGAAAGAACATGAGATTTGGGGGAAAAGTTAAACTCCCTTGAGACAACAAAAGAACATGAATCTAGTGGCCATCCTCAATGTCGCGAACATTACGAGGGATGGGGGCACACTCAATATCCACCAAGTGATGGATATTGTAACATTTCCTAAATTCTACCAGAGATTTGTTATCTATCCTAGCCATGAACAAACCCCAACTACAGTAGAAAGAAAAATGACAAAAGGAAATACAGAAAAAGAAGGGACTGGGAACTTACAAGGAAAAGAACGAAGCTTGAAACAACGAGAAACCACAGGCGAATGAGGATGAGATGCGGAAAATAGCTTTTGAAAGATGAAGAACAAGCTTGAAAGCAAGAGGAAGCTTGAGAGCAAATGACTGTTTGGAAGTGAGAGAAAGTGAGAAGTTAAAGTTATGAAATGAATCATCCAGCACCTCGGTTTAAACCCCTTAATGATAATGCACAGGAGTTGAAGAAGATCTGTCACCTAAACTTACTATAAAATGGCGATTCACGCCCCTATATATTCCAAAATAATAACAATGCCATCAGAGATGTTATTTAAAATTTGTGACCCCACTTGTGGCCCCAAAAGATTTTAGGGGAAATTGTGGGTACCCCTTTTATCGAACAGGCCCATAAAAGTAGCCGGCCAAGCTTAAATAGAAAATAAAAGGCACCCGGCCCAACTTATCTGTCTTCAATGACGGTTAGGATAAAAGGATATGACCAAGTCTATCCCTAAAAATCTCGAATGAGATATTCAATGGATACTCGGTTAACGTGTTGGTTACCAACACTCTCTCTCTCTCTCTTAACTGAGTATATATTTTACACCTGGCCTGGGGTATAGGGGCATATGAAAAACATTCTCGACAGTTACTTAATACAACATTCGACCTCTCCGTGGACGTAGGCAATTTTCAAAACCACGTAGATTCTTGTATTGTGTGATTGTGATTGCGATTATTGATGTTCTTATTATCTTGGTGTTTGTTTTTCTTCATTACTTATTTGTGTTGAGATTAAGAACAAGTTTTCTAGGATTGTTCATAGCATGGCTTTAGGCTAGTTTGGCATATCCCGTTACAAATCGTCATGCATCATCAAGACGAACTGAACTCAAGCATCTCCAAGTATTAAGACTTCCCGACATCCCAAAAGGTATAAAACGATTTAGAGTTTGAATTAATTCATAGAATTATATTTGGGATGTTTAATTTTTATCAAAAATATGAATGGGATTTTTTATTGAGTCAAAATATGTTTTCTAAGTCCTGAGGCGGAGTTTTATAAATAGTTTTTTGGACGTTCAGGTTGTTCAAACAACAAGTCAATGTCGTTCAAGCGACATTGCATGTTGCGCGACGTCTCGTTCGAGCGACATCTGTATCTCGTTCGAGCGACATTAGTTTTTCATTCGAGCGATGCACCGCCTCAAAGTTGTTATAAATATATGTTTCGTGATTTATTTTGTTTAAGAATTTTGCCAACACATTTCTGCATATTTGGTGCAAAATTTCTTCAGGTTTTGTGTTCCTAAAACACTGTTTTAATTCACAAAAAGCATCCTTAAATATTATTCTTGTGAATTATTTTGGAACCCTAGAAAGTTTTGTATATGTGCATACACGATGGTGGAGAGGCTCTCCATTGCTGACTTGTGATACCTGCAGGGATTCACTGCTGAAGACAAAGGTTGAGGCTAATTCGAAGAACTGCGGTCATGTGACTCTTGCGAGATTCATAGTTGTTCCTTAAATATTTTCGAAGAATAGCGTGTTATACTTGTGGAGAATCAAGTAGTCTGTAAGTTAACTCTCTTGTAAATTTCGAAGTGAATAAAGGTTTTCCCTTTAGGGTTTTTTCCTGAATCTTGGCCTGAGTTATTTGCGTTGTTTGATTTATCTGTTTTATGACATAGTTTCATGCTTAGGATAAACAAGATAAAATTGGTTTAAAAGTCGATTCCACATATTTAAAATTGGTGTTACAATTTTTTGTTGAAATCACCCTTTGCGAGTGTTCTCGCTCTTACAATTGGTATCAGAGCGGGTTACGCTAATTTATCGCATTTGATCTTGTTTGACTTCTTTTTGGGTGATTGTGTTTTCATTGCTCCTGTGCTTTTTTTTACTCTCGATGGATTCTCCTAGTTTTGAAGATTTAAATTGTTTGAATTTGACGTTTGCAAAAAAATTAAAGTTTTAGAAAAAGAAAATTATCGTTTTAAATCTGTTATGGATCTTTTGCAAACGGTTCAAAATCAAAGAGATTTTTATCTGAAAAATTTATTGCTTTGGACCATGACTTTATTTATTTAAAATTATCCAAAAAGGAGAGTGATGATAGAGTCCTATTTTTATAAAAGAGTTGGAGGACTTTAGAAATTCTAGGGTTTGTGTTTGTGCCAAAGAGGAAAATATTTTGATTAATGATTTTGTGGCACGTGAAAAGACTCTTAGGGAAAAGTTTGCTTTTATTGAGGGGGAGCGTGATATCCTTTTGGATATTTTTGAAAATTGGAAAAAGGCGTCCCTAAAATTCGAAGAGTCTAATTCTTTGCTTGAGTAAAAAATTTTGGAGTTGAAAAATGATTTAAAATACTTGAGTAGTTTGTGTAGTGATCGTAATGGATCACCGTGTTCTAATGCTTCTATTGTCAAAGCCAATACCATTGTTTATTTTAAAGGGTCAACTAATTCCAAGGACGTTATAAAAGGTCAACCCATAGGCACCATTCCCCAAGTTTACACATGTTCACATTATGATAGGAAAGGTCACCTTGGGCATTTTTGTTTTGGTCTTCGAAAAATTCCTAGGAAGTTGAAATCTAGTGTTCCCTTGGTTCCCAAAACACGTCACGTTAGTGTAACAACCCATAATTTTATCCCATAATTAATTAAATTAATTCGAAAATCTAGCTTAAAGGACTCCTAATATGAGTATATATAATTCATGGGTAATTTAGAAGAGTCCTCAAAATATAAAACTCTCTAGAAAAAAAAAATACCTTTGTCAAGGTTCTGGACCGTGACCAACGGGTGAACTATTTTAGTTTTAATAGGATTCTAATGCCACTTTAAATCTCTAATCTTTTCTCTTATATATTTAACTCGGGGTGAGGAATATTCAAACATATTTTCACAACCTCTAAGAGCAGTAGACCCTTATAATTTTAATCTTCTTCCTCCTACAAACCCTACCCCCAAAGTTATCAAGTTTGAAACCATGATTTGAAGGCTTATTTGGAGTTTTCTTGAGTTTGGGCTAGAACAAGTTTTAATTATTTTCGCGAGAGGAACGCAGTGGTGTGATCAAAATTTTTAGGCAGAATCTTATGAGTTTCTTGTGATAATTTTAAGGTACGGGGTTTATGCAATATGCTCCTCAAATCTCTCGAGAGTAGTCGTTTTGCCCCTCATTTATTTGTTCTTATATTGTTGATATCATGACCTTTATTGGAATCTAAACTATTGATTCGATTTGAGATATTATATTTGTTGATAGGCATGATGTCATGAAATTTTTATATGGCATGGAGAATGGTCACCCGCCAATAGTCCAAAAGTCCAAAAATTCAATAGCCAGGATGATGCTTTACGAAGCTTAGGTGAGGTGAGGTGAGGCCTAGTGACCTATTGATGTGTTATTGAAAAATTAAATTGGTATAATGCTCGGATGTCGCTTTGAACTTGAATTCAGATTTGTATTGTTGCACTCATTCACCATCATTGTTTTGAGAATCTATTCTTGTCATATTGTGTACTTCCCCGTATTTTTCTTTTAGTGTCAGGTTAGCATGGATTTAAACGCTCTGGATTTTTGGAGGAATTTAGAGCATGACATTTGGAGGATTTTATTTTTTTGTTTAGATTCACATTGTAATTATTTGGAGAGCTTAGCATTATTTTTAAAGGAGTTAAATTGTAATTATTTTGGAAGTGTAATTTTGGATTCATTATATTTATTTTGTAAAATATAGATGCTCTATACTAATTGTTGAGGATTTAGTTTAGTTTTAATCGTAGTAGCGCCTTGTGTTTTATGCGAGGTGTTACAGATGGTATCAGAGCTTACGTATACGACAACCCTCGGGTCTTTGGGTTTGGGTCTAGCATGCGTGTTAGATGTGTTTCGTTGGAGATAGGGAGTTTTTGTTAAGGACGTGGTAGGCATTGAGGTTAGTATTAGTAATCTTGATGTGAGGATGTTTAGAATTGATTTGAGGAATTTAGTGTTGTGATGATTTTTGAGAGATAGAATCGAGTAGTAATTCATGAGAGAACGCGTGGGTAAACATTCGGGTAGTATTGAGTGTATGGGTGACTAATCGTGATTTTTATGGGTAGGAATTTGTTCACCGTATTTTATCTTGAGCATTAGGCTTCATCAAATTTCGAGGATGAAATTCATGTGCTTGTGGGGAAGTATGTAACAACCCGTAATTTTATCCGGTAATTAATTAAATTAATTTAAAATTCAAAAATCTAGCGTAAAAGACTCCTAATATGAGTATATATAAGTCTTGGGTCGTTTAGAAGAGTCCTCAAAACATAAAACTGTCTAGAAAAAAAATGTTTGTCACAGTTCTAGACCGTGACTAAAGGGCGAACTGTTTTAGTTTTAATGGGATTCTAATGCCACTTAAATTATTTAATCTTTTCTCTTATATATTTAACTCGACGTGAGGACTTTTCAAACATATTTTCACAACCTCTAAGAGCAGTAGACCCTTATAATTTTCATCTTATTCTTCCTACAAGCCCTAGCCCCTTAGTTATTAAGTTTCAACCCATGATTTGAAGGCTTATTTGGTGTTTTCTTCAGTTTAGGCTACAACGAGTTTTGATTGTTTTTACGAGAGGAACACAGTGGTGTGATCAGAATTTTGAGGCAGAATCTGATGAGTTTCTTGTGATAATTTTAAGGTACGGATTTTACGCAATATACTCCTTAAATCTCTCGAGAGTAGTCGTTTTGTTCCTCATTTATTTATACTCAAATTGTTGACATCATGACATTTATTGGAATCTGAAATATTGATTCGATTTGAGATATTGTATTTTTTTATGGTCATGGTGTCATAAAATTTTTATATGGCACGGAGAATGGTCACCCGCCAATAGTCCAAAAGTTCAATAGCCAAGATGAGGCTTTACGAAGCTTAAGTGAGGTGAGGTGAGGCCCGGTGACCTATTGATGTGTTATTGAAAAATTAAATTGGTATAATGCTCGGATGTCGCATTGAACTTTAATTCAGATCCGTATTGTTACACTTATTCACCGTTATTATTTTTAGCATCTATTCTTGTCATATTGTGTACTTCCCCGTATTTTTCTTTTAGTGGCAGGTTAGCGTGGATTTGGATGCTATGAATTTTCGGAGGATTTTAGAGCACGGAGTTTGGAGGATTTGTTTAGATTGATAGTGTAATTATTTCGAGAGCTTAGCATTATTTTAGAGGAATTAAATTTTAATTATTTTGGAAGTGTAATTTTGGATTCATTATATTTATTTTGTGTAATATAGATGATCTATACTAATTGTTGAGGATTTAGTTTAGTTTTAATCATAGTAGCGTCTCGTGTTATACGCGGGGTGTCACACATAGATACACATCGGTTTGGGTTAGGAAATCACTTTTAGCAGCACTTGAAGGTAGACTAGTTGATTTTCGGTTCCTTGCACGTGATTCTTATCTTATTATATCTTATAGATGATTGTTTTCGCATGTTTGTCATATGCTAGTTGTGCATGTTTTATGTTTGCTAGTGTTATGACATGTGTACATTTTGTATTATATTTTTTTTATTGAGTCATATTTGAAAAATACAAAAATATTTTTTGTTTGATTTAGTTTTTTGAAAACTACAAAAAGATTTTGTTTTTTTTAAAATATTTTGAAAAATTCAAAAAGATTTTCGGTTCTTTGGGTATTTTAATTTGTACACGTTTGGTGTGGCATATTGGTGTGTTTTAATCCAACTGACTACGCAATTTTCATGTGGCTAAGACATTTGTTTATGACTTTAGATGCTTAGATTGTTCTTAACCATGTTTATGGAGTTGTTTTAAACTTGATTTTCTTTACGGATTCGACTTTGTTTATGCCTATACACACGCATGCACGAGATTATTGGATTTTGACTTCACATGTATATTTGTACTTGGTGAGATGTTCTCCTATCAACCTTGTCATCTACATGTTTATTTGACTATGGAGGATTTGTGCATGTAAGAATCGTTTCCCATGAGGAATTTGTTTTATATTGAAAATATGATGATTGTGCATGGGAAAGCGCTGCAAGAGAATAATAATCTCGTCGTGAAAGCCACCATTTGAAAAGAACCCGAAAAAACTAAGGCAATAAAAAGAATCAAATGCCAAAAAGGGCCAATTTGTTTAGTTTGATATATTCATTTAAAATAAAAGAAAAGAAATATTTTGAGGGAGTTTGGATGGATATATCGATGGGTTTGCACAATGACAATGTATCCAAGTTAAGTTTATTTTGTCATGACGCTATTGCTTTGTAGAATAATTAAAATTCTAGTCTTGTGTGCATTGTGCTTATTTTGTTCATTAAGTTCAACTTTATTTGTCACTAAAGGCTAAAGCTTAATTTGATAAATTTTTATGGTCAATTAGAACTTCTTGAACATATTTGAGTGTTTGAGTTATAATTCTTTTGTTTCTAGTTCACACCCATGCATTCCATTCCATACATTTGGACACATTGATACTATGCGAGTGTGTAAGACATATGTATTTTATGTCGTGTTTTGTGGTCATTTATGCCTATATATGTGTGCCGGATTTGCATTGATATATTTTGCATATATTATATATGGTATGTTTGTTGTATTTGTGAAATTTGCATTTTTTTGAAAAACTTGAAAATTTTCAAAAATATTGCACATTCTTGATTTACATCTTTTGTGATGATATCTTTTCTTTGCCGTGATGCTTTTCACTTAATGTTTATTTGTTTATACTTCTTTATCTATTTGTCTATTTAGATAAAAACAAAGGCGGAGAGCAAATGAAAATGGAGTTTTTGATGAGTTTGAATTATGGGGGAGTATTTATTTATTTACTATGTTTAAAACTCGATGCGTCACGAAGGTATATGTTTGTTGTCTCATGTGTCTAGGTACTTATTTACGAAATTCAAGACACACGGATGAATACAACGTTTTAATGGGAATAAGAAAATGTTTGAAGACAAAGAGACTTATGACGTTCCATTCTAGGGTTGGGAATGGTGTTAGTACTTCTTGTAATATTAATAGGAGATTTTGATTTTAATTTGGTGTTCGGTCATTTTGTTTGTTTTGTACTAGAATGGCCAAAGGGGGAGATTTGTAAGAACAATTTTTCTAGGATTGTTCATAGCATAGCTTTAGGCTAGTTTGGCGTATCCCGTTACAAATCATCACGCATCGTCAAGACGAACCGAACTCAATCATCTCCAAGTTTTAATACTTCCCCACATCCCAAAAGGTATAAAACGATTTAGACTTTGAACTAATTCATAGAATTATACTTGGGATGTTTAATTTTTATCAAAAAGACAAACATGATTTTTTATTGAATCAAAATATTTTTTCTACGTCCTGAGGCCGAGTTTTATAAAAAAAAAATTGACGTTTAGGTCGTTCAAACGACAAGTCAATGTCGTTCAAACGACATTGCATGACGTGTGATGTCTCGTTCGAGAGACATCAGTTTTTCGTTTGAGCGATGTGTTGCCTCAAAGTTGTAATAAATACTTGTTTCGTAATTTATTTTGTTTAAGAAATTTGCGAACATGTTTTTACATATCTGGTGTAAAATTTCTTCAAGTTTTTTGTTCCTAAAACACTGTTTTAATTCACAAAAAGCATCCTTGAATATTATTCTTGTGAATTAGTTTAGAACCCTAGAAAGTTTTGTATTTGTGCATACACCTTGGTGGAGAGGCTCTCCATTGCTGACTTGTGATACCTGTGGGGATTCACTGCTGAGGACGAAGGTTGAGGCTAATTCAGAGGACTGTGGTCATGTGACTCTGGTGAGCGTCATAGTTTTTCCTTAGAGATTTTTTAAGAGTAGCGCATTATACTTGTGGGGGATCAAGTAGTCTGTAAGTCGACTCTCTTGTAAATTTCTAAGTGAATAAAGGTTTTTCCCTTGGGTTTTTTTTCCTGAATCTTAGCCTGATTTATTTGCGTGGTTTGATTTATCTTTTTTTATCACATATTGAATGCTTAGGATAAACAAGATAAAATCGGTTTAAAAGTCGCTTCCACATAATTAAAATTTGTGTTGCAATTTTTTTGTTGAAGTCACCCTTTGCGAGTGTTCTCGCACTTACAATATATATATATATATATATATATATATATATATATATATATATATATATATATATATAGAGAGAGAGAGAGAGAGATGTCCCACTGTGGCTCATGCATCTTATGAAGTAGAACCAATCACCACTAATGATAACAAAAACAGAATAAACTGCAGTTAAACATCAACAAAATACAATGCAAGTTTGATTAATATAAATATATCATTCGTTTATATTATACAAATCGTATTGCCTTTTATAAATATAAATGCATATTTTGTCCTTACGCATCAACTGCTAAACACGGGTAGGCCATTTCATTTCATTCATGGCTACAGGTTCAATCAAATTCAAATATTATTATAGTATGATACAAGTTCAACTGGGATAGAAGAATAACACTATTGTATATAGTAGATTCGTTCCATTTCAATCTTTTGTCATGTACTATTCAACGATTCTAAAAGATTTAGATATCACAATATACAAAAAAAAGTAAAAAAAAAATGCCTTAATTATATATACATGGTAAATAGGTCTTGTATACATACAGGCTCTCATACATACCAAGTATACATACTTGCTGGCGCAAACCTATTTTTTTTTTAATATTAAAAAATATTTTTGAGTTAAATTTTGTATATGATATTTAATCATTTCAAGGGACCCATATAAAAAATCAGTTCAAAATAACGTTTTTGCTATTTTTAAAAAATCACTCAAACTTTCACAACTTTAAAAGTGTCGAAGTTTGACCGATTTTTTTAAAATAGCAAAAACCGTCATTTTGAGATGATTTTTTTTATTTTGGTTCCTTGAAATGTTTAAATAGCACACAAAAAATCAACTCAAAAATAATTTGTTTACTATGTTGAAAAATCGGTATGTAAACTTGGTATGTACAGGAGCCTGGTGTAACACCCCGTATTTCCGAGCATTTAAAAGTTAACTTAATTCGATTATTTTAAATTATACGCATGACATAATTTAATTGAATTAAATATTATGTGTTTATTAAAATATTAATCGGGAGAGATAAATATTAATATTTATGGAATATAATAACTAAGTGAATAGTAAATAATTATTTTACATCACAACGAGCGATAGTGACGTGATAGTGTTATATCTCAACTGGGAGTCGATTGTAGACTATATGAGTTTGACAAAGGAAATTTATGTAGAGTGACTCGGATGGTGATTTTCAGATCATGGTTGATTCCGGATGGATCGAAATAGTCGAAATAGTGTACTCGGGTGTATAGATTGGGTCCCGGGGCGATTTTTTACCAACCCGACAACATGTAAGCGATTTTCGGTCATTTAGGAGGTTAGGGTAGAGATAAATCCGAGAATTAAAGAATTATATTAGCCCAATTGAGGTTGAGGCTAGGGTTACAACACTTTAGAGAGAGAGGAGGCCATAGGAGAGTAAGAGGACAAAAAACCTAGGCCAATCCACACCATTTCGCACCATGAAAGTCCCCGGAATCGAGATTGGAGCAAGGAAAGGAGATCCTCACCATCTCAGAACAAAAATCAGACCTGGAAATATAAGGTAAATGTTTATCTTGCAAAATTTGAGCATGTTATAATACCCATGTAATTTAGGGTTTTCAACTCATGGTTTAAATGATGATTATTAGGATTTGGGTGGGCAGAACACATGATTTGGAGTAAGAATTCATGTAGAATGAATCCTTTCATGTAAATAACATGAAATCAGTAAGAAAGAATGATTAATATGAAATAAATCTGGGTTAAACGATGAACATACATGAAGAACACAAAAACTAGGATTTTGATGAACAAAGGGGTTTTGATCAGTTCTTGGGTAGATTTCTTATCATCTTGATGTGTTATTTATGTTGATTATAGTCAATATACAT
Source organism: Sambucus nigra (assembly GCA_949130495.1). Taxonomy (NCBI): domain Eukaryota; kingdom Viridiplantae; phylum Streptophyta; class Magnoliopsida; order Dipsacales; family Adoxaceae; genus Sambucus; species Sambucus nigra. The sequence continues at coordinate 183,430,313 of OX422224.1, read as the reverse complement.
ATAATACATGTTTGGGTATGTTGGATGGTTGATTGGGGAAGAGTTATGGAGATTTGAATGGGTTTTAATAAAGTAAACTCGTCACATCAACGAAGGAGAACTGTCAGGGCATTCGAACCAGTTCGGACCCCCCATTGAATCGGTTCCGTAGGCCAACCGATTTTCCTGCTATGCAGAACCGGTTCGAATTACCTGCTGCTGCCTGATTTGATTTATGTATAACTTTTCATGAAATTAATTATGAAAAAACTTTGGGTATGGTTTACTAATTGTAAAAAGACTTAGGTAAGGTCAGTAGGTACATGATTAAGGCTCGGTTATTCTTAATGAGTGTAGAATTGAGAATTATGACTGATGATAGCTAACCGATTGTGTCGCGTATTGAGAATTTACAAAGTTTGGGTTATGGAAAGTGTAAAAGATAACTTAAGACCGATACCAGTAGGATAGAGATGTTGTACCACAAAAATTTACTTAAAGTAAAATTGGGACCCTTCAGGTAGTGAGCGATACTCGGAGAGTAGAAAAAATAATTATATTTGTGAATTATTAGTACGTCGAGTATTCGACAAATATAAGTACCACATATGAGATATATTATGGGTTGTGCGTATGCCTATTCTGATAATATATATATATATATATATAAGTTGTGTGAATACCTATTATGTGATTTGTTGTGTGTGTGAACATACCTACATTGCCTGTTATCACGGGAGGTTATGTGCAGAGGGCAATCCTGTAATACCCCATAATTTTATTGAATTTTATGTAATGGATTAATTGAATTAAATGAAGAATTAATTGGAAATTAATCCGGATGTAAATACTAACGGGATGTGAATTGGTATTTGAGTATGATGTTAAAATTAAATATTACTGAGTATATATGGTAATATATATGAGTATTGAATATATTAAAATTGTCGCGAGGTAGAAATATGATAATTTGGGAAATTAAGTTGGGACGCGCGTGTCAGTCGCGTCAGGAATGAAATTAATTAAATTAAAAAGTAAATTAATTTTTATCAACCGAATGGTCATTTTTAGTGTGCCAACGTGTCCGGAAGGGTCGAAATAGTCAGAAAACACTAGCCGGGAGTTTAGTTTCGGTCCCGGGGTATTTTTAGGCCAAATCGGCAACCCATAGGGGTATTTTGGTAATTTTAAAAATAGAGGAACTAAAACCCACGAATTTTAGAGTTGAATTATATATTATTAGAGAGGCCACTAAGGCCATTACCAGCAAAAGACAAAAGAGTGGGCTACGGAGGTTTTTGAGAAAAGTTAGAGAGAGGTAAAAGGAGATTCCAAACCAAACCATCTCCCATCACCATCATTTTGGAAGAAATCGTGACCAGGAAGAGGAGAGAATAACCCTATAATCACCGACAACAGATCTGAAGAACAAACCTAAGGCAAGTGATTTGATGTCATTACTTGCAATGAATATTTCCTCCATGTTTAGTGTAGAAACTTAATATGCCTTGAAAGTTTTGATGAAAAACCCAATGGGATCGTTGTGAAACTAATGATTTTAGATAGGGATTGCATGTAGAAAGATTATGGATGAAATTGGTACCCAAAATCTTAACTTTGATGATTTAAAAATGGATTAATGATGAGTAATTAGGTACAATAATTATGGGTTCATGTTCATAGGGTTTGGGGTAAGATTTGGGGAATTTATGGTTATTGCATGTTGATTAGTAAGATTTGACCCAAAAATATGTTAAGAAACGACCTAGGAGGACTTAGAATAGTTTAAGAACATTAAAACTTAATTGGGATGATCTTAGGATGGATTTAGAGAAGAGAAATTGAAGAAAAACGAAGTTGGGAAATTTTTGGGCGTTTTTTGCCATCTTGTTAGAAGACCAACCCAGGTCGTTCGAACGACCTCGTTCGAAAGAGCTTCTAACGAGATTCCAGTAGCCCTTCTAAAGAGTTGGTGGTTCATTCAAAGCCATTCGTTCGAACAACCTCGTTCGAACGAGATTTCAGTGACTTCTAACGTGTTCACATAATGGTCTTTTTAGGCCCGATTTTAGTTTCGAACTTTCCGTAGGCTCATCTAATGGAGTGTTATTCTTCCCTTTTGATTAGTGGGTATAGTTGTGAGAGTGGAGTACGTTGAGGATTAAAAACTTAGAATTTTATAATAGACCGGGTGACTTCCATGGGTTAGGATAAAAGTTCTTGAATTTGCGACGTGAGAAGAGTTGACAATCTATATTTTATATTATTCGAGAGCGTGTAAGTGTGCAACAATTAATGACGATATAGGGATGTAAAACATACCTCTATTAATATCATAAGATACCTAAGATGTGTGAATGCTTAGTATATGTGTTTATCCGTGTATAACATACCTACCATACTTACTATCATGGGAGGTCGACGTTCGATCAGGACCATCTAATCTTTGTGTGCCTACGGGGGGATTTAGATTGGTACCTTGAGGACATAGGTCAGAGAATGACTTATTGGTGAGTTAATAAGTCGATTGATCATGGGAGCGTAGGTATGTGCATGACCCATGAGATGTGAACTATGTTCGCCTCCATTATGTGTGATTGTTACTTATTGAAACGATTTCTGAGAGATTCGGAATACATGGTCCTTATGTACGTGATGTACCGGGATTTGATAGCAGAGTATGTGTGCACCGCAGCTTAGCCTCGGGGTGCCATTATTTTATATTTGTGATGAGATTTATATACTGATAATTGAGATAAATTGTTTATTAAAGTGTAAGTGTGAATAATTGTAACATCTTTAGTAGAGTTAAAGATGGAGAAATTCTTATAAATTCTTATAACTAATTATGAGCAATAACAGTGAGACTCCAGTTTATATTAAGATGTTGGGAATCGAACTTTAAATTCTAAGGTAATGTCAGGTTACAGATTGGACTAGTTAAATAGTAGCATAACTAGAACGGGTACGGGTACGATAGGTGTGCACAATTAGTTGAGAGGTGAGGAACTCATGTGAGTGCACGCACTAACATGTATTTTATATTCACTTTTTGATGATATTAAACACTTACTATATTTTAAACTGTTTTCACAATCGGGCTCTGACCTGTTTGCTTTCAAATCTATTTTCTTGTAAAAACCTTTTAGGTGCCCTGCCACAAGGACACCAAGCATAGGAGTTCCATTCCAGTGACGTGCTGTAGCTGCTGTGGAAGTTACAGGACCTCGATAGTCGACGCCTCCACTTTCTACCTTGACTCTATTTCAGACTTATTCATCTGTCGGGCATGTCGCCCCTTTCTTCTAGAGACATTTTATTTACTCAGTTTTATTTCAGATTTGGATTTTATTAATTAGTAATTCAGACTTTGTATTTGGTTGTATTCAGTATTCGGACCATTTAGAGGAGTATTCCTCCAGATTTATTTTTATTCCATTGTTATTCTATTGTGACGGTGTTGTGGTATTAGTATTTCATAATTTTAATGGATTGTATGCTAATCGGACTTAATTAAAATTGACGACTCACTTTTTAAATATTAGGTGGCTATAAATTGTTAAAACGTTTTTCGACAGTGATGCTATAAACTTAACCATCTTGACATTTTGTATTAATTTGAATAAAGGAGTAGCTACCCGGTATTTAATTAGTCGGGGTGTCACAAATCCCACCTTGGCGATTCTAGTGAGGTCTGAATGTGTTCCCCAGAACATAGAACTTAGGGCAGCTCACTATGTGTTGTGTATTAGTGGGACTGGCATGTCATTTTTGTACGTTAGGTATGTGGGTATTCCAAAGGTTTAGAACTATATTTGCCTCAACTATGTGTTATTTGATTATGGTTTGAGGAGACATTCCAAACTAGTAATCCCTGATTTAGTACGAGAGGTACATGGACTTGATAGCAGAGTATGCCTCCATCACGGTAGTCATTCTGGGAGATGCTATAGTTGTATATATATTATTGGGTGATTTATATACGCAAGTGTGGATATCTTACTTAGGTGTAATGGTAGAAAAGATAGATAGTGTATATGTAAAAGTAAATTAAGTATGAGAAAACTTAAATGGATGATGAAATAATAAAAATTCGGTTAAAATGATTTCTTAGCTTAATGGTAGTGTATCGTATTGGCGATACGGGGGAGTTCGACCTAGTGTGGTTATTTAGATACTTAGGCCTAGTTAAGCGGTGTAGTATGGCTAGGTGGGTAAAATAGGGGACGTTAGGTGTGCACTATAGATGAGAGGTGAGGAGATATAGGGAGTGTACAGTGGACTATGTGTGTATTTCATAACTGCAATGTAAATACTTGCTAAATTTTTTCAAATGGTTTTGGGCTCTTACCCATTTCAAAATATTATCCAAAACATTTTAGGTGTCCAGCCACAAGGACGCCTTGCTTGATGACTCATTCCAGGGATGCGTAGCTGCAACATTGTCGAGGCTTGCAAGATTTTGCATAAATGGTTCAGTTATTCATTCTTAGATTAGGATTTACATTTCAGTATTTCATTTGGGCATGTTGCCACTTCAGCTGATACAGTCTTTTTAGTTTATTTACCAGACTATGATTTGGATTGAGTTTTGTTTTCTTTGGATTCGTTGTTGGACCTTATTTTGGGAACCGATGGTTTATTCAGTACTATTTATTTATCTATTTATAGTGTGGTTGATTCAGACTATTTTAACTGTATGGGTTATTTGGTTCTTACAATTAAAATTTGGCAGCAACTTAATTTAACATAGGTGGTTAGTAATTTAAAAAGTTTTCGACAGTGATGCTAAGAATGAACCAAACGAGATTCCTATTTGTTTTGATAAAGGACTGATCACCTATGATTAAAATAGGCGGGGTGTCATATATGGTATCAGAGCATCAGGTTCTAGTGTCCATATGATCTGTATGGCTTAATATGATTTCAACGTAGCATTTTTTGAGATCGATCCTTAATATTAGGATTGTTGCATTAATGATTACGTATTTGAGATTACGTTCTTCTGTTATTATATTTGTATTAACTATGGACTCATAAAATTTTATATAATTTCATATGCCACCCAGGAGAGGACGACCGAAGAGGGAAGCGGTGAGAGCCGATGAGAGTGAGGCTCAGCATGAGCCATAGGAACCATAGCCACCGCAGGGGATAGTTACGGCAGCAGAGGTGGCCGTTATCGTAGCACAGGCAGTTAATGCCGTTATAACTGCCACAGAACTTTACTTTCCTCAGGCCCAGCCACCACAGTAGCCTGTGGCACCGGTTTTTCAGGCCCACCCAAGGCCCTCAGATTGGTAGAAAGTGAGGGAGGCATTTCAGAAGTGTAATACCCCGTACTTTTATGGATATTTATTTATGGGATTAATTAAATTAAATGTGAATTAATTGAGAATTAATCCGGATAAAATAATAACGAGATGTGAGTTGGTATTTGATTATAATGTGTATATATGGTAATATATGAATATTGAAAATATTGAATTTGTCGTGAGATAGAAATACGACAATTTGGGAAATTTTGTTGGGACGCGCGTGACAGTCGGTCAGGAATGTAATTATTTAAATTAAAAAGTGAATTTTTTTCTTTCAACCATATGGTCATTTTGAGTGCTCCAATGTGTCTGGAAGGGTCGAAATAGTCAGAAAATACTATCCGGCGGTTTAGTTTGGGTCCCGGGACATTATTGGGCTAAACCGGCAACTTAAAAGGGTATTTTAGTAATTTTGAAATTTTAGGATTATTAACCAACGAATTTTGGGAATTAAATATTAGGATATTAATGACCCACTAGGCCATTACCAGCACTTAACTAAATTGAGGGCTACGGGAGTTATAGGAAGAAGTGGGAGAGAAGTTAGAAGAGGTTCCCAAAGAGAAACCACCATCTTCAACCTTCGGAGAGAAAGAGATAGGGCAACCTTCAACATTCAACACCAAATTCAGAGAAAAATCCAAGGCAAGTGGTTTAATTACGTTAATTTCAAGCGAATGCTTCTTCCATGCTTAGAAATTGAGATAATTGCATTGTATTGGAAGACTTGTAAAAACCCATGTAATTTGGAGTTATAAATTCAGATTTTGATATAGGTTTGCATGTAGAATTGTGATTGGGTGTTTGAACTAAAAAAATTACTACTTTTTATGTTACAAAAATGGATTTATTTATGGAAATTGAAGACTTTAAATTTCTAGGGTTCATGTTCATAAGGTTTGGGAAAAATTGAGAAGATTTGATGATTTGATGTGGTTTAGAATGATTTGATCCCATAGATATGTTAATATACGACCTAAGCATGTTTAAGAATTATTAGAAGCCTTAAACTACTGTTGGAATGATGTTTAGATGTGATTAGAGGTGAAGAAAATTGGGAAAACGTAATAGGAAATTTCTGGGCTCGAAACTATCACCTCGTTAGAAGACCTGCCCAGGTCGTTCGAACGAGCTTCTAACGAGTTGACAGTTTGACTTCTAACGAGTGGGATGTTCGTTCGATGCCTTTCGTTCGAATGAGACCTCGTTAGATGCCCACTTCGTTCGAACGAACTCTCGTTCGAACAGGCCTCGTTCGAACGAGACTTCTAACGAGTTGACAGTTTGGCCTTTTTGGCCTGGTTTGATTTCTTGTGTCCCGTAACCTTGTTTAATGGTAGAGATAACATTACCTTGATGACTAATTGTTATAGTTGGGATATTCGGGATATATTGGGGAGTAAAATATAGAAGAATGATTTGAACCAAATGGTAATTATGGGTTAGGACGCGAATAACTAATTACGACGTGAGGATAATGGATGATGTGTATATATAAACCGGGGACACGTGTATTGGTATAAGAATGAGAAGTATACCACTAATAAATTATGGTAATTACTAAGATGTGTGCATGCTTAGTATACGTATATGATTTTTGTGTATGACATACCTACCATACTTGCTATCACGGGAGGTTTACGTTCGCTTAGGGCCATCAAATCCTTGTGTGCCCGGATTTAGATCGGTGCCTAGAGAACATAATACTAGAATGACTTATTTTTGAGTTAATAAGTCAGCTGATTATGGAGCGTAGGTATGTACGTGACCCATGGATATGTTGAATTATGTTCGCCTCCATTTTTGTGTGTTGTGCTTATTCTAACAATTCCTGAGAGATTCGAAATTTGTAATCCTTATGTACGTGATGTACCGGGATGGATAGCAGAGTATGTGTGCACCGCAGCTTAGCCTTGGGGTGCTTGTATTGTATATTTATGATGTGAATGATATACGACTAAAATGAGCAGACTTGTCATGTTTAATTATGAGAATAATTTTTAGTAACTCCTTGAGAAGATAAATAAGGGGATAACCTCCAGTAAATGGTAATATTAATAATTGAGAATTCGAGTTTAAGTAAATCTATCTGTTTAAGTGATAACATTGGGAATTCATATTGTGAATCGAGTAGAAAGGTTAGAACTTATGTAGGTTTAGTTAGATATGAGACCACTTAGATGGGTACGGTACGTTAGGAGTGCACTATTAGTCGAGAGGTGAGTATTTCATGTGAGGGCACGTCCTAACATGTATTTTGCATTCATTGTTTTAATGTTATTAAAACACTTGCTGTTTTTAAAATATTCTCCACATTCGGGCTCTGACCCGTTTGCTTTCAAATCTATTTTTGTAAAACCTTTTTAGGTGCCCAGCCACAAGGACACCATGCATATGAATTCTATTCAGGTGACGAGCTGTAGCTGTTGTGGAAGTTACAGGGCCTTGACAGTAGACGCCTCATTTTCTAGTCTTGACTCCATATTCAGTTTCATCATTTGTAGGGCATGTCGCCCATTTCTTTTAGAGACATTTTATATTTCAGTTATTCAGATTGTGGATTGTAATTAATTCAGGATTCACACTGTTTTATTTATTTCAGCTTGTGGGATTGTTGTGAGGAGTTTTCCTCCGGACTTATTATTAATTGTTGGTTACATTATTGAGACTTTATGGTGTATGGTGATGTTATTCTTTTACATTTCATTTATCGCATGTTAATCAGATTTAATTTAAAATTTGACAACTTACTTTTTAAATACTAGGTGGTTAGTAATCATTAAAATGTTTCGACAGTGATGCTATTAACTGAACCAACTTGGCATTTTGTATTGATTTAATAAAGGAGTAGCTACCCGGTATTTAATTAGTCGGGGTGTCACAGGTGGTATCAGAGCATCAGGTTCTAGTGTCCTTTAGGATCTGTACAACTTATTATGTTTCCGCTGATCTTTCTTTGATATAGAGCCCTATGTTTAGGATTGTTGATTCCTTTAGTAAAATTTTGTTCTCCTGCTATGATGTATATGATAGCGAATCGTATTGCGATCGGGTGTATCCGTGTGCCGAACAATGTAGTATGTCAGACGAAGACAGTTGAGTGGATAGCAGGAGGCAAATATATATTGAGGTTAATTGATTTATTTAAAGAAGGATGATCGTAGTTGAAGTCACCGATATTGTGGCACGGAAGTCCTGGATGATATAGAAGGCTAAGGCGCGACTTGAGACTTCCGGGTACAACTATAGTAGGAATGGGGTCAAATTAGACACATCCAACAAGGTTGGAATGGGAGAGACAGAGATAGGTGTAACATTGAAGAGAACCAGCAGTAGAAATACTCAAAAGGCGAAGACGGTATGTTCTAGCCAAACGAACGCAATGTATCCAAAGGCTTGGACATATGTCAGAGTATGGCCAATCGAGAGTGAAAATTTTTCTTATCTCGTAAGAGCGGAGTTTAAATGGGGAGAACAATCACCACACTTATAAGTGGAATGTGACGTCGAGAGAAGGCGTACACGAATGGTTTGACCATAAGTTCCTTGATCAGATATTTAGGATGAAAACGAACGTCGTTCTGAACTCACACGAGAGGTCCGGACAGAGGTCACTTTGTGAGAAGAAATATAATTATTTAGTGAACCCTACACCGGGTGAAGTAGGTGAAACGGAGAAGGGGATATTAAAGGGATAATTTACATAGAAGAATTGCTAGTCCTCCTGGCAGAATTCTGCTTGGACGGTTAAAGCAAATGGTATTGTCGCATAGTGTTAATTTGGAGGTAAACATCCCCGGGTGGGGAGATACAAGAATCGAAGGCTTAATATAAAGTAAGACGGGGGAAAACAGTGTTGGTGAAGCACCATAATGGGAAGACCCAACGGAGAACCAGTTAAAATGATTCGGATAGCTGAATTACTACCGGGCAAAGGTGATTTCAGTGAGAGATGTGAAATTAGTAGCGTGTTCCTTAGGGCCGTCAAAACTAAGGGAACAACGGAGATAGTCGTCTGAGTCGAGACTACCAACGTCCGAGAGATGGACCACCTTAACATGATTTGTGAGACAAAAGATAAGTGGAGTATGTGTAGGGGCATTTCTGTGGGGAGTGAAACCCGTGCGTTATAAAAAATTTCACGATACAAGAGTAGGGATCAAGGTATTATGCCTGGCGAGGGCAACAGTTATTGAAATATACGGTTTGGGACAGACATGTGTGGTAAGTCCAGGAACCACTTGAGCATCCAGGACGATTATTAGGATATAAGTATGAGTTATATCCTCATATGAGGATGCATGTTATTTGTAGCATGAGTGAGTTACTACTTTTGTTACAATTGTATTTTCACTTGAGAGTCGAGTTTAGTGAGTATATCAGTAAGTTTATTATATATAAGAACATTTTCCCTGATAGTGTGGGGGTTACTTTTATTGTCATCCGTGGAGGATGAATGGGTGTATTGATAGCAGTTTATGCTTTATCGAAATTACTCGTTTTAGTGATGTGTTATACGAGTATGATATGACCTTAATTATTGTGTTTTTATATAATTGTACCGATAGTGTGCTGGTATTACAAGTTTATCAAAGTTACTACCTTGGGGTAGAATGTTTTGGTCCTGGAGAGGCCCCATTTGTGAGAGGGTCGGGCTCAAAAATTGTACTATTGTATATATGTGTATATATATAAATATTGCTGTGATTTCAAAAGGCATAATGGTCTCGGATATTTAATCCCAATATGCGTAGGGATTTCATTATTATGAATCGTATGTAATTGATTTACTAGTCAACAAAGAGTTAGTTGGTTTATTTTATAATTAACGATAGAGAGGTCGTAATAAAAAGAGTGCATTGTTTTATCACCCGTTAAAGATTTGGAAGTTTATACTAATAGTTGTGTGTCTGGGGACGGGAATTTGAGGGTCTCAAATATCTCGCATGTTGTATATGAAATGTGATTTCCATCACTGTAAAGAGAAAAGTGTCTTTCAGAAGGAGTTCTTTGTTTATGTATAATTGCGAACTGAGATGAAACTTTGTTGTTAAAAGACGAGAGTATAGGGGTACATATTATGGACAGGGCTTAAAGGACTCCGATGACCAACAATATTAGGTAGTAGTGTATCGGGGGGGTTCCTTGTTTGGATTTCGCTTTGCGAGACACCCCGCGCATGAAACTTAGCGTAAGGTTGGTAGTAAGGAAATGTGTGGCCCTTCGTTCAGGATTTGGATACCTCTATCGTTATGGGAATACGTAGTTATAACGGGAAGTTACAAGGAGTAAATTATGATATACGTCCATTAGAGCCAGTTGTTAGTAAATTACGATATAAGTACTAATAATGTTGGTTTCGCCACGGCGTGTTGAAGGACGCACTGAGGATAAGGAGGATTTAGGATTTCTAATTCAGAGGCGATTGAGAACGCCCAAGTGGTATAGCACCGTTGTATTTACAGTGATAATAAAGAGTTTGGGATTTGTATGAAGCGTATATAATGTTTAAAAACCGTATGGTTGGGTTATAAGGGGCGTAGACATCTTGATTTGCTAAAGTCTAAATCAAAGGAAGAGGGAACATAGACGGGTGAGATTATTACTTATGAGATTAAACGTCATAAGAAAAGGTGTAAGTGAATATCATGTGTAGTAAGTGTAGCACGTTCAAATTGGGGAAAAGGCAGTAGAAAGCCATTTAATAAAAGGAGATATCTCTTGAGAAGGCGAATAAATTATTATGAGCAAATTGGAGTAGAGTTCCGATCAATCGAATGTTGACGGTGACTCAAGAGTAAATAGAGTTAGAATGTTAATAAGGTATAAGGAGTCCGGATTTTCACAAAGAGGTGAGAAAGTGTAAGGGTCGAAACTTTGGCATACGCCAAGAGAAGTAGAGGATCGTTAAGTATCATTTAACGGGGAAAATTTTATGTGAATATCAACATTGAAAGAGGTATAGTAAGTAGTAGAACAGTTGGGGTTAGATGATCAACCAAATAATTTTGTATCAAGACGACGATTCCAAGAATGGGAGGGTCAAGTTGGATATTTTTCTTGAGAGGTAGCCAACTTATTGGTAAGTAATGAGTTCCTTCGATTATGTGGGACATGTTGTCCAGAAGGAGAGAAATTGTTATATACTTGAATGATTTACACTATTAGATAGTGAGCACGCCGGTACGTGGTTCGACGTAGTATTATTTAGAACTGGGATGAAATCCCCGAAATCCACATTTAGGTGGGGTGACAATAAATAGTGGGAAATAACGATTCAAACTGAGGGTTGTATCACCTCTAACCCGAGGTGTAGGCGCAAGGTGACTAACGACTGATGGATTGTATGAAAGAAATTTTGGATTCATTGCGATATTTTCAATTCCAAATCGGGTATAACTAGTGAGGTATATTGTAGTCATGAGGAGGAGATATTATCTAATAGTAGAACTGGGTGAAACCACCGTATCTAATTTATTGTGAATAAGGTGCCGAAAATTATTTTGTGAAACACCACCCGAATGTATTTTGATCTTGTGTGAATGTCACAACGTCGGGATATTTCAAGGAATGAACAAGTATAGTCAGATGTGTTATTGATTCATCCCAGGATGGGAGTTTGGAGTTTTGATAAACGCGGGAGTTAGTAGTGAGGTGCGGACTCACAATACTAATAAAAATAATGCGGCTAATGATGTATAGGCTATTTTTATTCGAATGTTGTTTAATAAGAGCACAACGTGAGGTGCATTTATCGAAGATTATTCTGATAAGGTATCAAGTATGTTAAACAAGCTTATTGTGAAGCGAAGGTTTTAGTGATTTGGGCTTTTCTTTATAATTGTTTTGAATACTGGAGGATACCTAATTTTTCCAGGTGTGCCTTACTTATCCGAATTTCGGGACAAAATTCTGTTATTAGGGGGGAAGTATGTAATACCCCGTACTTTTATGGATATTTATTTATGGGATTAATTAAATTAAATGTGAATTAATTGAGAATTAATCCGAATAAAATACTAACGATATGTGAGTTGGTATTTGATTATAATGTGTATATATGGCAGTATATGAATATTGAAAATATTGAATTTGTCGTGAGATAGAAATACGGCAATTTGGGAAATTTTGTTGGGATGCGCGTGACAGTCGCGTCAGGAATGTAATTATTTAAATTAAAAAGTGAATTTTTTTCTATCAACCATATGGTCATTTTGAGCGCGCCACCGTGTTCGGAAGGGTCAAAATAGTCAGAAAACACTAGCCGGGGGTTTAGTTTGGGTCCCGAGGCATTATTGGGCTATACCGGCAACTTAAAAGGGTATTTTAGTAATTTTGAAATTTTAGGATTATTAACCAACGAATTTTGGGAATTAAATATTAGGATATTAATGACCCTCTAGGCCATTACCATCACTTAACTAAATTGAGGGCTACGGGAGTTATAGGAAGAAGTGAGAGAGAAGTTAGAAGAGGTTCCCAAAGAGAAAACCACCATCTTCAACCTTGGGAGAGAAAGAGATAGGGCAACCTTCAACATTCAACACCAAATTCAGAGAAAAATCCAAGTCAAGTGGTTTAATTACGTTAATTTCAAGCGAATGCTTCTTCCATGCTTAGAAATTGAGATAATTGCATTGTATTGGAAGACTTGTAAAAACCCATGTAATTTGGAATTATAAATTCAGATTTTGATATAGGTTTGCATGTAGAATTGTGATTGGGTGTTTGAACTAAAAGAATTACTACTTTTTATGTTACAAAAACGGATTTATTTATGGAAATTGAAGACTTTAAATTTCTAGGGTTCATGTTCATAAGGTTTGGGAAAAATTGAGAAGATTTGATGATTTGATGTGCTTTAGAATGATTTGATCCCATATATATGTTAATATACGACCTAAGTATGTTTAAGAATGATTAGAAGCCTTAAACTACTGTTGGAATGATGTTTAGATGTGATTAGAGGTGAAGAAAATTGGGAAAAACGTAATAGGAAATTTCTGGGCTCGAAACTGTCACCTCGCTAGAAGACCTGCCCAGGTCGCTCGAACGAGCTCGTTCGAACGAGAATCTAACAAGTTGACAGTTTGACTTCTAACGAGTGGGATGTTCGTTCGATGCCTTTCGTTCGAACGAGACCTCGTTAGATGCCCACTTCATTCGAACGAACTCTCGTTCGAACAGGCCTCGTTCGAACGAGACTTCTAACGAGTTGACAGTTTGGCCTTTTTGGCCTGGTTTGATTTCTAGTGTCCCGTAACCTTGTTTAATGGTAGAGATAACATTACCTTGATGACTAATTGTTATAGTTGGGATATTCGGGATATATTGGGGAGTAAAATATAGAAGAATGATTTTAACCAAATGGTAATTGTGGGTTAGGACGCGAATAACTAATTACGACGTGAGGATAATGGATGATGTGTATATATAAACCGGGGACACGTGTATTGGTATAAGAATGAGAAGTATACCACTAATAAATTATGGTAATTACTAAGATGTGTGCATGCTTAGTATACGTATATGATTTTTGTGTATGACATACCTACCATACTTGCTATCACGGGAGGTTTACGTTCGCTTAGGGCCATCAAATCCTTGTGTGCCCGGATTTAGATCGGTGCCTAGAGAACATAATACTAGAATGACTTATTTGTGAGTTAATAAGTCAGCTGACTATGGAGCGTAGGTATGTACGTGACCCATGGATATGTTGAATTATGTTCGCCTCCATTTTTGTGTGTTGTGCTTATTCTAACAATTCCTGAGAGATTCGGAATTTGTAATCCTTATGTACGTGATGTACCGGGATGGATAGCAGAGTATGTGTGCACCGTAGCTTAGCCTTGGGGTGCTTGTATTGTATATTTATGATGTGAATGATATATGGTTAAAATGAGCAGACTTGTCATGTTTAATTATGAGAATAATTTTTAGTAACTCCTTGAGAAGATAAATAAGGGGATAACCTCCAGTAAATGGTAATATTAATAATTGAGAATCCGAGTTTAAGTAAAGTCATCTGTTTAAGTGATAACATTGGGAATTCATATTGTGAATCGAGTAGAAAGGTTAGAACTTATGTCGGTTTAGTTAGATATGAGACCACTTAGATGGGTACGGTACGTTAGGAGTGCACTATTAGTCGAGAGGTGAGTATTTCATGTGAGGGCACGTCCTAACATGTATTTTGCATTCATTGTTTTAATATTATTAAAACACTTGCTGTTTTTAAAATATTCTCCACATTCGGGCTCTGACCCATTTTCTTTCAAATCTATTTTTGTAAAACCTTTTTAGGTGCCCTGCCACAAGGACACCATGCATAGGAATTCTATTCAGGTGACGAGTTGTAGCTGTTGTGGAAGTTACAGGGCCTTGGCAGTAGACGCCTCATTTTCTAGTCTTGACTCCATATTCAGTTTCATCATTTGTAGGGCATGTCGCCCATTTCTTTTAGAGACATTTTATATTTCAGTTATTCAGATTGTGGATTGTAATTAATTCAGGATTCACACTGTTTTATTTATTTCAGTTTGTGGGATTGTTGTGAGGATTTTTCCTCCGGACTTATTATTAATTGTTGGTTACTTTATTGAGACTTTATGGTGTATGGTGATGTTATTATTTTACATTTCATTTATCGCATGTTAATCAAATTTAATTTAAAATTTGACAACTTACTTTTTAAATACTAGGTGGTTAGTAATCATTAAAATGTTTCGACAGTGATGCTATTAACTGAACCAACTTGGCATTTTGTATTGATTTAATAAAGGAGTAGCTACCCGGTATTTAATTAGTTGGGGTGTCATAAGAAGGTCCACCTACTCGAGTTTTAGGGTGGTTCTAATGTAATTTTGGCATGCCAGTGGAAGAAATATATTCAATGCCACATGCGCATGGTTGACTGTAGAGACGTGCATAAGCGGATGTTGGCCACTTTCAGACTAGTTGAGGCATCTTTACAGTGGTGGGAGTATGTAACCACTGTCGAGGAGAGGGATATTATACCCATTGCTGAGTTCTGGGTGCGGTTTGATCGCAAATACTTTCCGCTAGCCATCGAGATCGAGATGCTGAATAGGTTCAGTGAGGCGGTTCAAAGAGACCACTATGTGGGTGAGTATGCAGAGGAATTCACACGTTTGGCTAATTTTTATGCCAGATGAGGTCAACAGTGAAGAGAAGAAGAAACTGAGATTTATGACTGGGATAGACTGGAAGATTATGCAATATTTGATAGGTAACCCCGCATTTAGGACTTATAAGGATGTCGTAAATGTTGTACTTCTACATTTCCAGGATCATCACTTCCATCTGAAGGGAAGCAAGAGAGGGAGTGAGCTTAGCCAGCCGGGCAAGGTAGGTGGAAATGGTGCTAGCGGATCACTGCAGCAATAAACAAGCAGATAGTAGGGGAAGGATTCCCGGTAGGGGGATTCAGTAAAGAGGTTTGGATTTTGGGGCTACCGACCCAAGGGAGGTTTCAGGCAGGACCAACCGATTCCTCGGTAGTAGCAGCAGCATGTTCCTCAAGGCTGCCAGGGCCAAGGGAACAACGGGGGAGGCCAATAGGGCTGAGGCCACCAGGGCCAGTAGCAGGGGCAGCCTTGATAGGGCCATCAGGGCCAGCGGTAGAGAGACTTCTTGGGAAGTTATTTAACTCGTGGATAGGCGGGACACATGAGGAGAGGCTGCCCATAACAGGACAGAGCGCCATAGTAGTAGGGGTAACAGGCGCAGTTACCCCCGACAGTACCAGTACCACTATAGTAGGGGCAGTTATAGTGCGGACATGTCTATAACATTCGAGATGCAGTCATACAACAGGCCCCACAGGTACCACCTGTAGTAGAGGGTACATTTTCTATCCACGTTCTTGAGGGTAGGACTTTATTTGATATGGGACATCACACTCTTTCATAGCGACTAGATTTTCACGAGTTGTCGGTCTGTTAGAGATATGTGACAGTATCTTTATGTGTGTGGAGTCACCGTTGGGTAGTGGGTCACTCATACACTCGATCTGTAGGGGTGTAGATATCGATGTGGGTAGATTATGTTTATCCTCATACCTTCAAGTGTTAGATATGGAGGGGTATGACGTCATTTTGGGTATGTAATAGTTAGCTGGATACCGGGTGATGGTGAATTGTTTCGGGAGGACTATTGTGTTCTCTATTCAAGGGAAGAAAATGTTCTTAGTGGAGATGTCTCTTCCTTAGGGAGGGTCTAGCACACATATGTATTACATTGAGGAGGAGACCTCAAAGGAAGTGGTTGTGTCTTTAGACTCGATTCTAATGGTCATGGAGTTTGAGGACGTGTTACGGGAGATACTCGGACTGTCGCCTAGCTAGGAAATTGAGTTTGTTATAGACCTAGAACCGAGTACAAGGCCTATCGCCTGAGAGTCTTGCCATATGGCCCCATCAGAGGTGCGGGAGTTGAGAGAGAAGATTCAACAGCTTTTGGGGCAGGGTTTCATTAGACGGAGTACATCATCATGGGATGCACCAGTGTTGTTCGTTAAGAAAATATATGGATCACTTCGGTTATGTATCGATTATAGGAAGTTGAATAAGGTCACGATCCGAAATAAGTACTCACTTCCTCGGATCAACGACATTCTCGACCAATTGAGGGGAACAACCTACTTCTCCAAGATAGATTTGAGTTCGGGTTATCATCATTTGCGCGTCAGAGAGGAGGACATTCATAAGACTGATTTTTTGGCACGATATGGGTTATATGAGTTTAGGGTGATGACATTCGGGCTCACCAATGCACCAGCAGTGTTTATGGGTCTAATGAACCGGGTTTTCAGAGAGTCATGTAACCAGTTTGTGATTGTGTTCATTGACTATATTCTAGTTTACTATCGTTCTGGGGATGACCATGTCGAACATCTACGGACGGTTTTACAAACATTACGGGATCACCAGTTGTATGACAAATTTTAAAAGTGTGAGTTTTGTCTTTGGGAGGTGCAATTTTTGGGCCACATTATGTCTCATAGGGGTTTTACGGTCGATCCGACTAAGGTATTGGCGGTGAGGGAGTGGGGACAGCCCACGACACCAATTGAGGTCGCAATTTTCTGGGGATGGCAAGATACTATCGGCGATTCATTAAGGGTTTTTTGAAGATTATAGTTTCATTGACGAACTTGACTCATAAAAGGGTGCCATTTGTTTGGGACGACCATTGTAAGTTATCTTTCGATGAGCTAAAAGACAAATTGACCTCAGCACCTGTACTTGCACTGCCTAGGGGAGGAGTGGAGTAATGTATCTACACAGATGAATCCTTGTAGGGACTTAGGGGTGTACTATAGCAAGAGGAGAGGGATATAGCTTATGCATCTTGGAAGCTTAAGCCCCACGAGATAAATTACCCCACGCATGGCTTGGAGTTAACATCAGTTGTGTTTGCCTTGAGGATTTAGAGGCATTATCCTTTGGGGGAGCAATTTACCTTGTTCACGGACCATAAATCACTCTAGTATCCATTCACGCGGAAGGATTTGAACATGAGGTAGAGGAGATGATTAGAGTTCGTCAAGGATTACCAGTTTGATATTCAGTATCATCCTGGGAAGGTGAACGTGGTGGCAGACGCATTGAGCTGATGGCCTGCTGGGGAGATAACGGAGGTTTGGAAGGAAAAATGGAGAGAGCTTCGACACAACGAAGAGGTTTCCAAGGCATGTATATTTGTATTAGTTGTCACACCTAAGATTGTTATGAGGGTGGTGAAAGCACAGGCAGGGGATCAGTATGATCAGGGAAGAGTTCGCTAGTTATTATCTGATGGGGCGGAGTCCAATTCGATTAGTTCTGAGGGAGGCTTGTGCTTTAATGAGAGACTCATGGTTTCAGATAATGGGGATTTGAGACATGCAGTGATGTCAGAGTATCACGGGTCGAGGTTTACAGTACATCCTGATCGGGACAAGATGTATCAGGATATGCATAGGCAGTATTGGTGGTCGGGGATGAAGTAAGGCATAACAGAGTTTGTCTCGAAGTGGATACCTGCCAGTTAGTGAAGGTAGACCACCAGAGACCGACGGAGATATTGCATCCTCTCGAGATTCTAGTGTGGAAGTGGGAGAGTATCTCCATGGATTTCATTACTGGGTTACCGATATCGCAGTGAGGTCATGACTCCATCTGGGTGATAGTGGAACGGTTGACTAAGGTAGCCCATTTCCTACCAGTTCATATGGATTTTGAGATGAGACAATATGCGTAGTTGTTCATTGTTGACATAGTGCGACTGTACGGTGTTCTAATTAATATTGTGTTTGATCGAGACAAGATCTTTGTGTCCCACTTCATCTAAATCTTTCAGGAGTCCATGGGCGTAGATTTAGGATTGAATATAGTATATCACCCAAAGACAGATGGCAAGATGGAGAGAGTAAACTAGATTCTTGAGAATATGCTAAGTAAGTGCATACTTGACTTCGGGGGAGGATGGGAGCAGTATCTTCCACTGGTGGAGTTTGCGTATAATAACTCCTACAAGTTCACCATTGGCATGGCATCATTTGAGGTACTTTATGGATTGCCTTGTGGTTCGCCCACTTGCTGATTAGAGGTGGGGGACAACAAGCTATTGGGTTCAGAGATGATTCAAGACACCACTGCTTAGATTGAGCTAATTCGAGGGTGCATCCGTATAGCTCAGGATAGGCAGAAGAGTTACACTGATACAGATAGGAGGCACATAGAGCTTGAGATTGATGACCAGGTTTTGGTGCGGGTGTGACAAACCCCAACCCAGTTACTTATAATTAAGTTTGAAAGTCAACATGAGTCAAACCATGATTAATTTAACCAAACCATAAACACGAGTTTTAATTTCAGAATCATCATTATAAATCCATATAACTGAAAACCTTTTTGCAACATCAGAGTAGTCATACTTATACAAACTTGCTTGAAGGATAATTTAACTTAATTACATCATTTACATTTAAACAAAATCTTTGTCTCTTCCATTCCTGGCTAACCCAACCCGACTTCCTAGATTTGGTAGTGACATCGCGTTACCTGAAAAATGTGAACATAGGAACCGTGAGCAAAATAGCCCACTGAATGCATCACTACTATACTACTACATGAATTTAAATGCAATAAATCATGTCCATATAGTTATATATTAACTTATCCGACTCATTCATAATGAATGACCAACTTTTCCGAATCATGATTCACATATCCTGTCTAAATAGACAATTCTCCCCCAATCCTGGTTGAGCAGTAACCCCTTGTCATTAATAGGGAAATCTCCCCCATTCCAGGTCGGGGAGTAACCTCCCATTTCGGTAAACCGAAATGAACAATTTTATATTCATAACATTATGATCATATTCGTAACAGTATACAAATACATCATTCCAGTGAGTACACTCACCTTGGTTGACAACTATGTATCCACGTTTCCTTCTGGTCGAGCTGAACTGGGTTGATTAGACCTTACACCTGTTAATCCAACTAAATCAGTACTGAATCTCAATCATAAATATTATCCTAACATAATTATGTAACTTTCCATGACTATACATCAACAATAAAATTCCAATTAAATCACATTCCATAAAACATAAGTAAAGGCAAAACAATGATATACATGTTGATAAAGTTACGGACATTCAACCGTAGGAAATACCTTTTAAGGAATTTATAACCAAAGTCAAGTAAACATGAAATTATACTTCTCAATGTATATACAAATGAAACATGTACTCAAAGTACCCTTTGTAAGGACGAAATACAAACATTCATTCAAGGGGTATCCAGTATGGCCTCAGATTATTGCTCTCTAGACTCAACTATCCTATATTACTAAATTATATAAATACAGGGGTCCAACATTATCAATATGAAAACATATTTGAATATACATTCCAGTACAAGTGACGGTGTAATTTTTCAAGCTTCCTAGAGCAAATTATGACCATTTCTTTACAACACAAGAAATCTGCCCTACACGCTCCTCTATTGTTCCTTCAACTTCCAAGAATTTTCATAATTTTTATCCATCATAACTTTCCATGATTTTCAACCCATTTTCAGTACACATACTTAATAGTACATAATTAAAGTTTCATAATTGTTTGACTTCATTTGCTATCTCAAAAGCTTGACTAAACTCAGGGCATACCGAAATGAAGTATACAAACAGAAACTATGTACCAACTTGAAATCATCATTACGGCCTAACCACAAGTAGATAAATTCTAATTTTAGGATATTATATGAATATATGAGTCTAATTTCATATCAATTTCTAAATTCCAGTAAGCACACAAAGAGATATGTAAGTTTGAATACAAGGGGTTTCAATACAAAGCAATTTTAAGGGTTTGTACATTCAATTTAACTTGAACTTTCATCTAACCATACATATATGTAAATATCTAAAAATTTAGTAAACAAATGATTATTTATATCATCTAAATCACTAATATAAAGAAAAATAACAAGAATTGCAATTAGGATTACCTTCGGGACTTTGATGTAATTTCTACGAATTTTTCTACATTTTTTCTCCTTACTTTTCCTTCCTAAACTCCCTCATTCTCTTTCCTCAAGGTGAAACCCTTTCATGGCTGATTTTGGCTGAATGATAAGGCTATTTAAATGGTATAAGGTCGGCCAAGGCTGCCTCCCAATCCAACCAATCAAATTAAACCATTTTGTTTAATAAAAGACAATTTACCACTTAAAGGGGATGACCAATTTACCCCTTGTTCGTAATTTCGGTATAACTCTTTACTCGGGCATCCGTTTGATGTACCGTTTGTTTTTTTGCAACCCTAGCTACTCTTTCTACAACTATCTAGTTTTTACCTCAAGTCAATTGTAATGTGATAAGGGTCAAAAATAGTCTCTAACAGGGACATTTCTACCGAAAACAACAAAATTTTGTGTTTGTAAATAATTCGACCTTTCATGATTTATGAAAGTAGGATTATAATAAACATAATCACTTAACATTAGATATACTAATAACTAATTATTCATATCACATAAGATAAGCATGATTTAGATATAATTTATCATAATTATATTCGGGTTGTCACAACTTCCCCCCCTTAGAAAATTTCGTCCCCGAAATTTAATATAAAGGTCACTTACCAAACAAATCGGGATACTGTTTCCTCATGCTATCCTCCGTTTCCGAAGTTGCTTCTTTAACTCCATGTCTCAACCACCTAACTTTAACTAAGGTAATAACTTTATTTCTCAATACTTGCTCCTTACGATCAATAATTTCCATTGGTTCCTAGATGTACGACAAGTCTTCCTTCAGTTCAATTGGTTGAGTTTTCAACTGATGAGATGGTTTCGCCAAATACTTACGAAGCATCGATATGTGAAACACATCATGTAAACGGGATGAATCTAGAGGTAATGCTAATCTATATGCCAGGGCCCCAATTCTTTCCAACACCTCGTATAGTCCAATGTATCTTGGACTTAGTTTTCCCTTTTTCCAAAATCTCATAACGCCTTTCCACGGTGAAATACGCAGGAATACAAAATCTCCCTTCTGAAATTCCAATGGATACTTCCTCTTATCTGCATAAAATCTCTGCCTGCTTTGTGTTATCTTTATCCGTTCCCAAATAATTTTGATATTTTCAGTCATCACATCAATTAATTCAGGACCCAATATTTTCCTTTCACCCACTTCATCCCAACACAAAGGCGTTCTACATCTCCTCCCATATAAAGCTTCATAAGGAGCCATACCAATAGTGGACTGATATCTATTATTATACAAAAATTCCATCAATGGTAAATGATCATCCCAACTCAAGCTCGTAACATGTCATCTAATATTTGAATCGTCCTTTCTGATTGCCCATCAGTTTGTGGATGAAATGCAGTACTGAACTTCAAACTTGTGCCCATGGCATTCTGTAAACGAGGACAAAATTTAGAAGTGAACATTGGATCTCTATCTCATACAATTGACACTGGTGCCCTATGTAAACGGATAATCTCGTCAACGTACATATGTGCATACTTGTTAACAGTGTAGGTGGGCTTAACAGGAAGAAAATGAGTTGACTTCGTCAATCGGTCTACAATCACCCAAACAGAATCATGCCCCTTTGGTGATCGAGGTAATCCTGTAACAAAGTCCATTGTTATATGCTCCCACTTCCATTCCGGAATAGGCAATGACTGTAATAATCTCGCCAGCTTCTAATGCTCCGTCTTTACTTGCAGGCATACTAAACATTTAGCTATGAACTCTGCAATCTCACGTTTCATATTGTTCCACCAATAATACTCTTTCAAATCTCTGTACATTTTGGTACCTCCCGGATGCATAGAGTAAATAGAACTATGTGCCTCTTCTAGTATATCTTTCTTTAAGGGTGGATCATTCGGTACACAAATCCTATTTTTATAACACAACGATTCATCATTCTTAATTTCAAAGTCACTCTCTTTACCATCCAGGACATCTTATTTCTTTTTCTCAAGGAATGGATCAGTGATCTTCAAATTTCGTATGCGTTCTGCCAATAAAGGTCTCATTGTGACATGTGCTAATAATCCTCCGCTTTTTGAAAACTTTAATTCAATCCCCATCGATGCCAAGTCAAGAATATTTCCAACACGGGCACACCGTATGCAACCAAGCATCCCTGATGATTTACGACTCAAAGCATATGCTACTACATTGGCCTTCCCAGGATGATGATGAATGGTACAGTCATAGTCTTTAATCAGCTCTATCCAACGCCTCTGTCTCAAATTCAGTTCTTTCTGTGTAAATAAGTATTTCAAACTTTGATGATCTGTAAATATCTCACAAGTTTCTCCATACAAGTAATGTCGCCACAACTTTAAAGCAAACACAATGGCTGCTAGCTCCAAATCATGTGTAGGTTAGTTTCATTCATGGGTCTTTAATTGTCTGGAAGCATATGCTATTACCTTCCCATTCTGCATAAGAACACATCCTAACCCCTGAAATGAAGCGTCTGTATAGATCACAAAAGACTCATTCCCACATGGAATAGTAAGTATAGGGGCTGAAACCAATCGATTCTTTAATTCTTTAAAACTCCTCTGGGATTCTTCATCCCATACAAACTTCACTTCTTTACGAGTCAACTTTGTCAATGGTAATGCTATTGCTGAAAATCCCTTAATGAATCTGCGATAGTAACCTGCTAATCCTAGGAAACTCTTAATTTCTGTCACATTCTTAGTACTTTCCCATTCAACGATCTCTTCCACCTTCTTTGGATCAACATATATCCCATTTCCCGAGACAACATGCCCTAAAAACATAATTTCATTCAACCATAACTCACACTTGCTAAATTTAGCAAATAATTTCTTCTCTCTCAAAATTTGCAATACAAGTCTTAAATGTTTCTCATGTTCCTCCATGCTACGCGAGTAAATCAACACATCGTCTATGAATACAATCACAAATGAATCAATGAAAGGGTGGAATACCCAGTTCATCAAATCCATAAAAACTGTTAGAGCATTAGTTAATCCAAATGGCATCACCAAAAACTCATAGTGCCCATATTGAGTCCGAAAATCTATTTTGGAAATATCACTATCCTTTACTTTCAATTGGTGGTAACCCGATCTCAAATCAATCTTCGAAAATACTGTGGCCCCCTGTAATTGGTCAAACAAGTCATCGATATGAGGTATAGGGTACTTATTTCTAATGGTCACCTTATTCAACTGCCGATAATCAATACATAATCGCATTGTCACATCTTTCTTTTTCACAAATAACACTGGTGCTCCCCATGGCGAAACACTAGGCCGAATGAAACCTCTGCTTATCAGATCTTGTAATTGCTCTTTCAATTCTTTCAACTCTGTTGGTGCCATTCTATAAGGATCAAGGGAAATCGGACCAGTACCTGGAATTAATTCAATGGAAAACTCTACTTCCCTATCGGGTGGCAATCCCGGCAATTCCTCTGGGAAGACATCAGAAAATTCTCTAACTACTGGTATATCTTCAACTTTATGTGTTTCTTTACTAATATCAACAACATAAGCTAAATACCCTGTATAAGCTTTACTCAATAACTTTCTACTCCTAATTGCTGAGATAAGACAATTAGGGACAACATTCCTTTCTCCTATAAACTGGAACTCGAGTTCACCAGGAAGATGAAATGTAACTTCTTTTCGAAAACAATCAATGGAAGCATGATATGATGATAACCAATCCATCCCCAATATAATATCAAAATCCCGAATGGACAATGGTATCAAGTCAACATAGAAATCTCGTTCACCCATTCGTAAGACACAATCTTGTGACACCCCGCCTCATTAAATACCGGGCGATCACTCCTTTTATTAAATTAAATCAAGGTAAACAGTTGGTTCATTCTCAGCATCACTGTCGATAAAAATAAATTTTCCAATTTAACACCCTAAATAATTAAGCTAAGTGTCAAAACCATTTTCATACATACTTTCCAAATTTTATTTAAAGAAAATCATTTATTTTATTTTAGTTAACCACATTCAATAAATAAGAATCACACCACAATAAACCTGGAACATAATCCAATTAATTTAAAACATTCGTAAATCGAATGTCAACGTGCAAAATCCAAAGTAATACATCCACTGAATAAATCCCATAGTAACAGTACTGGAAATAACTGAAATACAAATTTCCAATAACAATGAAATAATGGAAAGGGCTACACATGCCCATCTAAATGAAAATACTAACAGTGAATCTGAATGAACGAAGTCGTCTAACCAAGAGACCTGCAACTCCCACTTAAGCTGCAGCACGTTCCTTCCAAGAGATCCTAAGCAAGACGCCCCTATGGCTGGGCCCCTGTAATACATACATATATATATATATATATATACAAGAGAGAGAGAGAGAGAGAAAAACGGGTCAAAGCCCGAAAGTGTGTTTGATTTAAAATACGTTTAGCAAGTATTTAAATTGATACAGGCCAATGTAACAACATATTAGTGCGACCCTCTCTTGAGAAATTCTCACATCTCTTCTAATGTGCACACCTATTGCACTAACCTTCCCAATGGTTTATCTCATCATATAACACGCTATCCTTTCCCCAATGGTTTAACTTATCTTAGATTATTCACAGGATTCAAAATTTAACGATTTAATTGTCGGAAAAGAATATTTCAATTAGTAACCAAAGTTCTCATTTTAACTTTATAAATCAATAAAGTTTTCCAGTGTCAAATTATACTTTCTCAAAACAAGTATTTACAATTTGAGTCATCAACCATGTCCTACATATCAAATCACAGTAGGCAGTTCCAGATTTCAGAATTTCATATATATATTAACTACTCGTACAATATATATATTATAACAGCACCCCAAATAAACTATGGTTTCATATTAAGGGAAATACATTCGGAATCACTCTCGAATTGTATTAACATAAATACACAAACAATATTGAGGCGAAGAATAGATTCCAAGTCTCTTAGAGGATGGCACATGCCTGCGTCTCTTAGGACCGTCTGAACTATCACATCGATAGCCTGTACCAAGGATATCTATCTTCTGGGGTACAAGTCAATATCCCCCATAAAGGTCCCATCGAGATAAGACTTGTCCCAGCGCGGTAACCTCAGGGATAGCAAGTAGCGTGGGCATGATTTTCACACATAAATAGTATATGCATACACAATCATAAAACTATATTAATATTACCATAACAATATTAGGTATATCTCAAATCCCATAGTTACGACATTTATCCTTATTTTCACATTATTGGTAACGCGTATGAGGGTTCGTCTCTAACCTTAATTCGAACGATTCTTTCATCTTATTACGTAACTCACATGGAATCTATCTTCCCAAGTAGAAAATTCAGTAGGTATACCTCTATTCACTATCGTAGCTATTCGCCGTAATCTCTCACTTGAAATACGTAGTTTCATCGTTCATTATATAATTATCCCAAAAACAAAATTCTCGTCTTATAATAAAGTTCCCAATACTTATTCATATGTCCTACTGGTCTTTCCTATCTCCCAAAACATTTCATTAAGAATACCCAAGAATTATTTCACGATAAATTTAATTTAACTAATTAAACAAGGGAAATAGGAGTCTGCCAGGAGGGGTCGATCGATCGAGGTCTGGGACTCGATCGATCGAACCTTCGATCGATCGAAGCTCTATGCTCGATCGATCGATCAAGCAGGTATTTTGATTTCTGCAGAATTGTAGTTACGGTTTCTACCATCTATCTTCATCCAAATCCATATTTTCCAACACCAAACATCCCAAAATTTCTACTACTAACATTATAACATTATACCAGATGTTTTCAACGTAAAGCATGTGTATTTCTATCATTAAACATGGATAATCAACCCAAAATCTTATCTAATCATCAAGAACCCTAGAGTTTTTTTAATCATGGTTCTAATATGTTTTTACCAGAATTTCCTCCTAATACATCATCAAAATTTCGTGGGTTATTCTTCTACATCACAAAAGATTTCCAGAATAAGGTTTAAGTCTTTACTACATGCAAATTCCTATCAAAATTTGGGTTTTCTTCCATATATTTCATCCCTAATCATTCCTAAACTAATATGGAAATTGCACCAAAGAAAATAGCAAGATAAACACTTGCCTGGTATTTTCAGAAGTCTGGAATGCGGCTAATTTTGGTATGGTTGCGTTCCCCGTTTCGCGATCTACGCGTTGGTGGTGGCGGCAGTGCAAATCGTTGAGTTTTGGGCCTTGAAATTGCTTGAGAGCTCTCTCCTCTCTTCTCCAATGGCCATCACTTGTGTTTAGAGTTTCTAACCCTAGAAGGTAACCTAAGTATCTGATATAACTCTTCTAATTTTCTTGGGTTTAATTACCCAAAGATGTAAAATGACCAAAATGCCCTCCCGGGGTACTAATTAGGCCTAAAAACGCCCCGAGACCCAAACTACACCCCCGGGTACACTTTTCTGACTATCTCGACCCTTCCGGACGCGTTGGCGCACTCAAAATGACCATACGGGCAACTTATAAAATATTCACTTTTTATTTATCAAAATTTAGTTCCGACGCGACACGAGCACGTCCCGACTTAAATTTCCGAAATTGTCATTTAACTCACTCATGACATTCATTATAACCAATAAAATATATTACTTTGCCCATTAGTAATATTCAATAAATTTCCCATAATTACTAACTCTCGTCACGTTAATAATTATAACATAATTAATTTCTGGATTTTTATTAAATAATTCATTCACATTAACTTTAATAAATCCCCAAATTAATATAGCACAAAAATACGGGGTATTACATACTTCCCCCCTAATAACGGAATTTCGTCCCGAAATTCGGAAAATAAGGCATACCTGGTAAAAACAACTCTGGATATCTCTCGCGCATATCTGCCTCGCGCTCCCAAGTGGATTCCTCCACATTATGATGCTCCCACTGGACCCGCACAAGTGGAACTATCTTCGACCTCAATCTCCTCTCACTATAGTCTAGGATAGCCACTGGTCTCTCCTCGTAAGAGCTATCAGGCTGTAAGTCGATTTCATCTATCGCAATGTGAGTATGGGCCATATCCTCCCGAAGATATTGTCTCAACAACGAGATGTGGAATACATCGTGGATGCGATGTAAATGCTCTGGCAGTCCCAACCTCACTACACCAAATTTGCCCATTTGTCAAGGTCATTGACCTTGACAAATTCACCTTGTCAAGGTCAATGACCGTGATATTTCGAGGCGAGACAACTTTTTTTGTCACGGTTGTGTCACGGTCAATGACCTTGACATAAAACTCGCGTTTTGTGTCACGGTCGTGTCAAGGTCAATGACCGTGACACGTTTGTCACGATCATTGACCGTGACAAAGCCGTGACCCTCTGTAAAAAAATTGTCACGGTCATTGAGCGTGACAATTCTGGGCAGAATTAAAAAAAAACTGCTGGGCAGTATGGCCACTGCCACTGCCCAGCAGTATATTTGTATCTGTTATAGCAACGTTGTACCTGTTCCACACATCATATATCCGAACAAACTAAAGATAATGCAAATATATATTCAAATAAGAAACTATTTAAAAAGAAACAACATCACCATCATTTTATCTCAAATCTACAAACTATTTGCATGGAAAAGAGATTTTGTACCGCGACGCTCGGAAACACCTCCTTATCCTTCCCTTCTCGTCCGAGTAGCCACATAAGTAGAGCATATGTGGCCTACCCTTAGGGCCACTCCCTGTCCCCTGAATTGAAATAAAGTAAAATTAGTATCCGCCCCTCAAATATAGATAAATATAAATTGTAATTGAAATCAAAATCGAAATTGACATATAAATATAAATACATTACCTGTAGTGTCACTCAAACAGCTAACTTGAGCTCATATGGCACCTCCTTCCAACTAATGTACCCCGGGCAATCGTGTCAATTATAATTCTCTTCATATCTAAACACTAAGAGATACCATAATCCTATAATGGTATGCGTTGCAAATTCCTTCCAACCGTTGTGTAGCCAAAAATCAGCAGTTGAAGTTGTCAACTCCACCTTTGAATGGGGTATGGAAAGTGGTGGGGTATGGAAAGTGGAATTGACAACTTCAACCGGTGATGTTTGGCTACGTAACGGTTGGGAGGAATTTGCAGAGCATCGCTCCATAGGATTATGGTATTTCTTAGTGTTCAGATAGACGAAGAGATTCAGTCTCCTCTCCACAAATAGGACACCCCAAATAACTATGTACTAATCACCTATTAAAGGTAAGAAGCGTATATTCATGGATTAGTATAAACAAAACTTAGATGTAGTTGGAATATTTATGTATTAATCTCCTCTCCACACACGCAAACTACAGAAGAGTGAAAATGATAAAGTGCAGATCAAGTAAAAGCATTAAAAATGGATGTTTCGGTACAAATTGAAATAATTATTACAAATTGAAAAATTGTTTCAAATTCGGGTTATCATAAAAAATGGATTGATATTCGGTAGGAGCAGCCAAGTCATCCACACTACTATTTAGACGCCTTGGCGCGTGTTGGACAATTGACCACGGCTCGTTGTTGATATACTCCGAGTAAAACACTTGCTTAACCTTTTGAAATGCACAAACAAACGGCTCATCGCTCACGTGGTCGTTGCTCTTCAACTTGGACAAGTCAACCATGATCAAATTGGTGACAGGATCAACTTTAGAAGCATTTTTATCCTCAACTCTTACCCATTCACAGTAAAATACAACCTCTTTGAAGCTTATATAATCCAATTCAAATATATTTTGAATTACACCATAGTAAGTCATTTCAGCTTCAACGAGGTTTTTATCTTTTGCGCTTGCTCGAAAGAAAGTAAGAGCCTTGTATGAAATACCCGAGTTCTATACATTTGTACTTTCCTCGTACACTTTAGCGCCGAAAATGTAACCGTTCAATCGATATTTTTTGTACTCTTGTGCCACGAACAAGGGTCCAGTGGCTAGACGAGCAAGCCTTGATGTCGCATCACCCATCTTTAGGAGCTGAGAATATAGATAAATTAATTATATTAGTGGTAAAATATGAGTGTAATGTAACGTTATATAACGACTGTTTTCATTGTAATTACCTCTTGTGTCAACCATAGCCTAAATTCGCTGTCTGATTGTACCACTGTTTTTCGTCTTTTATTGTTCTCACAGGCTTCATATTTACTGCATATTACAAAATTAATCATGTATAAAATAATCTAAAATAATGTTAAACATTATAATATTCGAAACTTACTTTTTCCATTCTTCGACATCTTCATGTGTGTCAAATAGATAACGAGCTACTTGTTTATGTTGCAAACTCGTTAATTTCACTCGTTTTCCCATCACATTACCACCATCATCGAGGAATTCATCAGTGTCATCAACGCTGGTAGAGTCAGTCATATATTCCCGAGTATATATTGATGACTCCACGGTGATGTATTCCTCTGCAATTGATCCTGCAATGTATCGCGTATTCTTGACGTAATCTTTAAAAACTTTCATCAATCTTTCAAACGGATACATCCACTGATATCTAACTGGACCACAAAGAAGTGCCTCGTCGCATAGGTGTACCAACAAGTGAACACTTATGTCAAAGAATGCTGGGGGAAAGTACTTCTCCAATACACAAATCGCTTCGTTCACAGCCAATTTTGCGGCCACTATGTGTTCTCGATTCACTACCTTCTCACACAAGAGGGAGGAGGTAATACTAATTTGCATAATAGCCCTACGCAAATCCTTGTGCTTGGAGAAACAGTTCTTAAACAATAGAGGAACCAATTGCATGATCACATGCCAATCGTGGGACTTACACTTATGTAAATCATGAGTAGCATAATTCACAATCCTTTGCAAGTTGGACGAAAAAGTAGATGAGCCCTTCAAATTATATATTGTGTCTAGAAGCACCTTCCTTTCCTCACTCGTCAAAGTAAGCGCACCAGGGGGAATTATTGTCCTTCCCCTACTATCTTCTTTCAACCATAGTTGTGGTTTAAGTTTTAACGTTTTAAGGTCTTTTCGTGCATTTTCTCCATCCTTCGAATGACTCCCCCCAAGGCAAGTACCCACAATATGTTTAGCGAAGTTCTTCTCTGCATGCATCACATCCAATACATGGCGCACCGGGTTTTTCTTCCAATAAGGCAAGTCAAATAAAATTGACCTCCGAGACCATGCCTTTCTTATCTCAGTTTCATTCCCAGTTGGGGTCTTCTTATGCTTGACATTCTTAAATTTGGGATTCTTACCTGGCATATTTGGGCCACATTGAGAAGATTTACTTTCAATTTCTGAACCCGAAAGTTGTCTCGGCGGTAGCTTATGTTCAACTCCGCCCAATAAAAAATTGGAAGCTTTCTCAAATCTGAAACTATGAGCTGGGGGTAAAAACCTCCTGTGGCAATGGTATACATTTTTTAAGCTGGAGGATAGACGAAGAGATTCAGTCTCCTCTCCACAAATAGGACACCCCAAATAACCATGTACTACACATCCGGATAATGTCCCATAAGCTGGAAAATCATGAATTGCCCACATCAACATAGCTTTCAGCGTAAACTCTTCTTTTCTAAAAGAGTCAAATGATTGCACACCATCTTCCCACAACTCATTTAATTCTTCTACCAAAGGAGCCAGGTAGATATCAATGTCTTCACTTGGTGCCTTTGGCCCAGGTATCAATAAAGCCATCATCGAAAATTCAGGTCTCATACACTGTGAAGGAGGGAGGTTGAGTGGGGCTAGGATCACTGGCCATACACTCTGATTGGTGCTTAGATTTCCAAATGGATTGAAACCATCTGTTGATATAGCCAAACGAATGTTGCGTTGTTCTCGAGCAAAATCGGGATACTCATAATTCATCCTCCGCCAGGCAGTAGAATCAATAGGATGACGCATGATATTACCCCCTACTTCTGCCCTAGCATGCCAAGTCATTGCCTCTGCAATCCATGGTACTGTGAAAAATCGCTTTAATCTAGGCCCAACGGGAAAATATTTCAATACTTTTTGAGGCACTTTTGAGCTTGTGCCTTCCTTACTAGTAGATTGGACATATCTAGGTTCATCGCATACCGGACAACGATCGAGATTTTCATACTCCTTTCGGTATAGTATGCAGTCATACACACAAGCATGAATCGATTTGTACTTCATTCCCAAACCTTTCAAACTGTTCTTCATAACAGGATAGCTATATTTGGAAGTGTATTCACCTTGGGTAATAAGCCCTTCACCCATTTCAGAATTCCCGTCACGCTATTGCCAGACAAACCGTACTGCGTCTTCAAACTGTGCAAACCAACCATGGCATGTAAAGTTGTTTGATCTTTCTCACAGCCAGAGTATAACGGTTGGGTCGCCTTAAAATTTAAACTTTGGTAGTCATCATCAAGTTTTATCGTGTTATCTTCACGAGCACTTGAATCTTCTACATCATCAGTAACCTCATTCTCCTCAGCTTCATAAACTCCGTACGCATCATCAACTAAATCCTCTAACATATTATGATCTACGTCGTCCCCTTCTTCATCTATTCTACTTGTTGAAGGATGTTGTGAAGGTTGGTCAGGGACAAAAGGAACTTTCAATTCACCGTGAAAACTCCAAAATCGATAACTATCTTGCATACCCGATCTTAACAAATGTAGTTCAACTGTTTTCCACTCAAACACCTTACAATTCTTACACCTAGCACACGGACACGGAAACTCTTCATCATTACGACATCTCTTTGCATATTTCACAAATTCGTTAGCACCTCTGCGAAACACATCCCCCATTCTATTAGTCTCACCCATCCACTCTTTGTATTTCGGATATCCCATCACAGCTACCACAACTAAACACCTATTAAAGGTAAACAAAACTTAGATTTATAGTATGTTTTTTTTAATTATCCCATCATTTAATTATCCTATTAAAGGGTATGTGGTCCTATCCCATTCAAGAATGCATTTTTCTGTAATATACTTAACAGCTCATGCACATTGTTACGATTTGGAAAAAATTCGACAGCATATCCCCTTAGTTCTCCAAGTACACGACGTAGATTGGCAGGTGTGAGTGTTATTTCAATTGGTCAATTAAAATAACAGTCACACTTGTCAATCTAGTATGTACCCAGAGAACATTAAGATACGACTGCAGAACTTCCTCCAAAAGTAACAACTTTAAGCCAATAAGAATATTATACAAAAATTATACAGTCTCAAACTGTCCAAACGGGACAATTCGAGAGATCTCATTACAGGGGTAATGACTCTCGAACGGGTCTAAGGGTTATTGAATGCGTACGCATAAGAACTAGAATGCTAGTATCTATGCGCACTATATTTAATTTCAAGTATGTTTCATATAATGGGTTAATTCAAATACACAAATAAATTCATGGGATAATTTAAATACAAAAATAAATTCATGGGATAATTCAAATACAAAAAGAAATTCATGTATTGACCACATACACACACACACACACACTATCTAAGCTGTTCTATAGGTATAAAAACAATTATTATCCAATTATTATCCAACTATTATCAATTATTTATTTTGAATGTAAATAATATTCAAAACCCCACCCACCCCCGCCCCCACCCCCTCAGATTAATTCAAGACATAAGACCCTATAGGGAATCCAAATTATTTCTTGGACGTGAATTCCTCCAAATTATGATCTCATACCTATTCACACAATGATGGGGGAGGGGGTGGTGGAGGGGGGCAGGGGGTGGGGTGGGGTGGGGTGTGTGTGTGTCCGTAGGTGCGTAGGTGTGCGTGTGTGTGTGGCGTAGGTGTGCGTGTGTGCGTAGGGGCGTAGGTGTGCGTGTGTGTGTGGCGTAGGTGTGCGTGTGTGCGTAGGTGTGCCCACCCCACCCCACCCCCTCCCCCCCTCCACTACCCCCTCCCCCACCCTGCCCCATCCCGCCCCACCCCCACCACACACCACCACACACACACACACACCCACCCCACCCCACCCCACCCCCTCCCCCTGCCCCCCTCCACCACCCCCTCCCCCACCACACACCACCACACACACACACACACACCACTCTACCCCACCCCCTGCCCCCCTCCACCACCCCCTCCCCCACCACACACCACCACACACACACACACACACTGCACCCCACCCCACCCCACCCCCTGCCCCCTCCACCGCCCCCTCCCCCACCCTGCCCCACCCCGCCCCACCCCCTGCCTCCCTCCACCACCCCCTCCCCCACCCTGCCCCATCCCGCCCCACCCCCCACACATGCACACACATACACACACACATATATATATACACATACACACATAAATATACAAACAAATATATATATAAATGGAAGAGAGAGAGAGAGAGAGAAATTGGACCTGAGAGAGAGAGAGAGAGAGAGAGAGAGAGAGCAGCGTCGAGGAGAGAGGGAACGGTGGGAGGGAAAAAAGAAGGGGGAAAGTGATTTTGCTGGAAAAGTTGTCACGGTCGTGTCAAGGTCATTGACCGTGACACGAATTGTCACGGTCATTGACCGTGACAAGACCGTGACAATTACATTTGTCACGGGATTGTCACGGTCAATGACCGTGACAATTCGTTGTCACGGTCGTGTCAAGGTCAATGACCGTGACATAAAACGCGTGTTTTTTTGTCACGGTCAATGACCTTGACAAGGCTGGCCGGCTGAAAGGTGACAATTTGCCCATTTTGGTGTAGTGCCTGTATGCAACCGGACCAATTCTCTCGATGATGGGAAATGGTCCCACATACCTCGGAGCCAACTTCCACTTCTTCCCGAACCTCATCACTCCCTTCATAGGAGATACATGCAATAACACTTGGTCCCCCACACTAAACTCTCGGAAGAACCGTTTCGCATCGACGTAGCTCTTCTGCCTGTCCTGGGCTACTCGAATACGAATCCTGATCATTTCAATTCTCGCGAAGGTCTCCTGAATCACTTCTGGTCCTAGCAACTTGTTATCCCCCACCTCGAGCCAACAAGTTGGAGAACGACAAGGCCTTCCATACAAAGCCTCAAATGGAGCCATGCCAATCGTAAACTGATACGAGTTATTATAAGCGAACTCTACCAGTGGAAGGTGTGGCTCCCAACTTCCTCCAAAATCAAGAACACACATGCATAGCATATCCTCTAACATCTGATTAGTACGCTCTGTCTATCCATCTGTCTGTGGGTGATAAGCTGAACTCAGCCTCAACTCGGTACCCATAGCCTCCTGAAAGCTTTCCCAAAAAAAAAACGTGACACGAAAATTTTGTCTCTAACTGACACAATATCAGGGGCACCCCATAAAATCTGACAACCTCAGCAATGAACAAATGAGCATACTGACCCGTGGTATAGTCTGTCCGCACCGGCAGAAAATGAGCCACCTTGGTCAAACGGTCTACTATCACCCAGATAGAATCGTGGCCCCGCTATGATGTAGGCAACCCTGTAATAAAATCCATGGAAATACTCTCCCACTTCCACGCGGGTACTTCCAATGGCTGAAGCAATCCTGACGGTTTCTGGTGGTCCACCTTTACCAGTTGGCAGGTAGGACACTTGGACACGAACTCGACGATGTCCTTCTTCATCCCACTCCACCAGTATTGTCGCCTCATAACCTGGTACATCCTATCGCCTCCCGGATGTACTGCAAATCGGTACCCATGAAAATGAGTCATCACTGCATGACGTAATTCTTCTCCTTCTGGAACCACCAATCTCCCATTAAACCGCAAACCTCCATCAGAACTAACAGAATAGGACTCAACACCCTCGGCTAGAAGTCGCACAATCTGCTCCTGGCAAAACGGGTCTGTGGTCTGTGCCTGTATCACCCTCGTAACAATCTCGGGTGTGACTGACATCACGGATATGAAATAACATGCTACTGGGTCCTGGTGACCCAACTCCTTCCACTTTGCTTTCCAGACATCCGCTACCTCGTCTACCGATCTACGACTCAACGCATCAGCAACTACGTTGGCCTTTCCCGGATGATACTGTATATCGAACTGGTAGTCCTTCACAAACTCTAGCCATCTGCGCTGACGCATAATCAGCTCTCGCTGAGTGAATAGGTACTGCAATGACTTGTGGTCTGTGAACAAACGGAATTTCTCCCCCAATAAATAGTGCCTCCATATCCTCAATGCAAAGACGACCGCTGCTAACTCCAGGTCGTGGGTGGGATAATTCTTCTCATGCGGCTTAAGTTTGTGAGAGGAAAAAGCTATAGCCTTTTCCTCCTACTGAAGTACTCCCCCAAGTCCCCGTAAGGACGCATCGGTGTAAACCAGGTACTCCACACCCGGCATTGGTAACGTAAGGACTGGTGCTGAAGTAAGCTTGTCTTTCTGCTCGTCGAAAGCCAACTGACAAGCGTCATCCCAAACATATGGTACCCCCTTGCGAGTTAGATTGGTCAATGGACCCGCTATTTTGGAGAATCCCCGAATGAATCTCCTGTAGTAACCAGCTAACCCCAAGCAACTACGCACTTTCATCGGTGTCGTGGGCTGTCCCCACTCTCTCACCACTGACACTTTACTCGGGTCAACTGCTATCCCCTGCTCAGAAACAACATGCCCCAAGAATTATGCTTCTCGCAACCAGAATCCACACTTCTCGTACTTAGCATACAACTGATGCTCTCGTAGAGTCTGAAGAACTTGCCTCAAGTGCTCGGCATGCTCCTCCTCGGAGTGTGAATATATCAAGATGTCATCTATGAAGACGATGACAAACTGATCCAAGAACTCTCTGAATACTCAGTTCATTAAGTCCATGAAGACGGCGGGAGCATTTGTGAGTCCGAACGGCATTACCCTGAACTCATAGGACCCATATCTCGTCAAGAAGGCAGTCTTTAAAACATCCTGCTCTCTAATACGTAACTGATGGTACCCCGACCTCAGATCTATCTTTGAAAAGAAAGTTGCCCCCCTCAACTGGTCGAACAGATCATCGATTCGAGGCAACGGATACTTATTCCGTATCGTGACCTTGTTCAACTCCCGGTAGTCCACACACAATCTCAGTGAGCCATCTCTCTTCTTCACAAACAAGACTGGAGCGCCCCAAGGTGAGGTACTCCTACGTATGAAGCCCTAACCTAACAGCTGCGCTATCTGATCTCGTAGCTCTCGCTACTCTGCCGGAGCCATACGGTACGGGGCGCGTGCTATAGGTCTCGTATCTGGCAATAAATCTATGACAAAGTCTATCTCTCGACTGGGGGGTAGGCCTGGTATCTCCTGGAATATATCGGAATACTCACGAACGACTGGGATTGAGTCTAAAGGAATCACAACCTCCTTAGAGGCATCCTCCTCTATATAATTCAAATGAGCGGTCGAACCTCCCTCTGGGCGAGGCATTGCCACTACAAACATTTCTTGCCCCGAAATGGCAAAAACAATGCTCCCACCGAAGCAATCAATCATGGCTCTATATGTGGCGAGCCAATCCATACTGATAATAACATCATGCTCATGCATATCTAAGACTAACATGTATGCAGGTAACACCAAACTACCCATCTCTACCCCCACTCCCCGGCATATAAAGAAAATAAGCGACCCACTACCAAGTGGTGAGTCTACACATGTCACAGTGCTCTCTATTGTGGCTAATAACCCTAAGGCTTTCGCAAAATAGGTAGCTAGAAAATAGTGCGTTGCCCCAGTATTAAACAAAACTCGACTCATAGTAACATGGATAGAAAAACATACCCTCAATCGCGGGTGATGCTTGCGGAGATACTGCCTGTGGGGAGTTATAAACACGTCCGCCCTGTAGCTTTCTCTGCTGAACTGAGGCTGTTGGAAAGGGTGGTGGAACTGGCTTTTGGGGTTTATTGTTAGCACATTCCTGTCAGGGGGCCCTATTCTTCTCTGGGCAATCCTGACCCCTATGGCCATTACTGCCACATTGGAAGCACCTCCCTCGAAATTGCTTCACTTTATTACGGTGTTGACTAGTCTCGCTTTTTCCCTGGTCTTGCTGGCCTTGAAGAGAAATCTGCGGAAAATCTATGTCGGGGCGAGGACAATCCATCCACTTGTGACCCGGTTGTACACATTTATAGCAGAGTTTCGAAATTCTTCGCTGGTCAGATTGTAGTTTATCCCCAGTCTAATTCGGACAAGATTTACGTTTGTGATCGTCCATTCCACAACCGAAACACCTCTTGGTGATTTCATCCTGAACCTGACTTCGTTGGCCCTGACACTTTTGTCCCTGTACATAAATCTCGTTACCTCTGAAACTGACTCGATCTTGATTATTTTGTTGTCGCAGATTCGGTGCCTTCGCACAATTCTCAACGTTAGTCACATGCATTTGGTTAACCTCTCTAGGTCTTTTGCCTCCTTTAAGTTGTAGGCTGCGTTCTTGGTATTGTAGGACTGCGGTGGTAACTGCTTGTGACACGATACCCGCTAACTCGGCGGTTGATATTCTCCCTGGGGATACCTGAGGTGTGAGTCGATCTTGCTCGTTGACTCCCTTAACCGTCTTAGCTAGTTCTTCTTGACGATCCATCTGAAAATTAAGTAAATTTGGATGAGTTCATCATTCAAATAAACAAATCGCAGAAGTACGAAATTCTAATGTATAGAGATAAACACAAAATTCCTAGTATTTGGGCTCTATATCAAAGAAAGCAACGCTGAAAGCATAATAAGCCGCACAGATCCTAAAGGACACTAGAACCTGATGCTCTGATACCACCGGTGACACCCCGCCTAATTAAATACCGGGCGATCCCTCCTTTATTAAATTAAATCAAGGTAAACAGTTGGTTCATTCTCAGCATCACTGTCGATAAAAATAAATTTTCCAATTTAACACCCTAAATAATTAAGCTAAGTGTCAAAACAATTTTCATACATACTTTCCAAATTTTATTTAAAGAAAATCATTTATTTTATTTTAGTTAAACACATTCAATAAATAAGAATCACACCACAATAAACCTGGAACATAATCCAATTAATTTAAAACATTCGTAAATCGAATGTCAACGTGCGAAATCCAAAGTAATACATCCACTGAATAAATCCCATAGTAACAGTACTGGAAATAACTTAAATACAAATGTCCAATAACAATGAAATAATGGAAAGGGCTTCACATGCCCATCTAAATGAAAATACTAAGAGTGAATCTGAATGAACGAAGTCGTCTAATCAAGAGACCTGCAACTCCCACTTAAGCTGCAGCACGTTCCTTCCAAGAGATCCTAAGCAAGACGCCCCTATGGCTGGGCTCCTGTAATACATACATATATATATATACAAGAGAGAGAGAGAGAGAGAGAGAGAGAAATGGGTCAGAGCCCAAAAGTGTGTTTGATTTAAAATACGTTTAGCAAGTATTTAAATTGATACAGGCCAATGCAACAACATATTAGTGCGACCCTCTCTTGAGAAATTCTCACATCTCTTCTAATGTGCACACCTATCGCACTAACCTTCCCAATGGTTTATCTCATCATATAACACGCTATCCTTTCCCCAATGGTTTAACTTATCTTAGATTATTCGCAGGATTCAAAATTTAACGATTTAATTATTGGAAAAGAATATTTCAATTAGTAACCAAAGTTCTCATTTTAACTTTATAAATCAATAAAGTTTTCCAGTGTCATATTATACTTTCTCAAAACAAGTATTTACAATTTGAGTCATCAACCATGTCCTACATATCAAATCACAGTAGGCAGTTCCAGATTTCAGAATTTCATATATATATTAACTACTCGTATAATATGTATATTATAACAGCACCCCAAATAAACTATGGTGCGGGCATACTCTACTATCCAAAGCCCCATATGACTCATATTAAGGGGAATACATTCGGAATCACTCTCCAATTGTATTAACATAAATACACAAACAATATTGAGGCGAAGAATAGATTCCAAGTCTCTAAGAGGATGGCACATGCCTGCGTCTCTTAGGACCGTCTGAACTATCACATCGATAGCCTGTACCAAGGATATCTATCTTCTAGGGTACAAGTCAATATCCCCCATAAAGGTCCCATCGAGATAAGACTTGTCCCAGCGCGGTAACCTCAGGGATAACAAGTAGCGCGGACATGATTTTCACACATAAATAGTATATGCATACACAATCATATAACTATACTAATATTACCATAACAATATTAGGTATATCTCAAATACCATAGTTACGACATTTATCCTTATTTTCACATTATTGGTAACGCGTATGAGGGTTCGTCTCTAACCTTAATTCGAAGGATTCTTTCATCTTATTACATAACTCACATGGACTCTATCTTCCCAAGTAGAAAATTCAGTAGGTATACCTCTATTCACTATCGTAGCTATTCGCCGTAATCTCTCACTTGAAATACGTAGTTTCATCGTTCATTATATAATTATCCCAAAAACAAAATTCTTGTCTTATAATAAAGTTCCCAATACTTATTCATATGTCCTACTGGTCTTTCCTATCTCCCAAAATATTTCATTAAGAATACCCAAGAATTATTTCACGATAAATTTAATTTAACTAATTAAACAAGGGAAATAGGAGTCAGCCAGGAGGGGTCGATCGATCGAGGTCTGGGACTCGATCGATCGACCCTTCGATCGATCGAAGCTCTATGCTCGATCGATCGATCAAGCAGGTATTTTGATTTCTGCAGAATTGCAGTTACGGGTTCTACCATCTATCTTCATCCAAATCCATATTTTTCAACACCAAACGTCCCAAAATTTCTACTACTAACATTATAACATTATACCAGATGTTTTCAACATAAAGCATGTGTAATTCTATCATTAAACATGGATAATCAACCCAAAATCTTATCTAATCATCAAGAACCCTAGAGTTTTCTTAATCATGGTTCTAATCTGTTTTTACCAGAATTTCCTCCTAATACATCATCAAAATTTCATGGGTTATTCTTCTACATCACAAAAGATTTCCAGAATAAGGTTTAAGTCTTTACTACATGCAAATTCCTATCAAAATTTGGGTTTTCTTCCATATATTTTATCCCTAATCATTCCTAAACTAATATGGAAATTGCACCAACGAAAATAGCAAGATAAACACTTGCCTGGGATTTTCAGAAGTCTGGAATGCGGCTGATTTTGGTATGGTTGTGCTCCCCGTTTCGCGATCTACGCGTTGGTGGTGGCGACGGCGCGAATCGTTGAGTTTTGGGCCTTGAAATTGCTTGAGAGCTCTCTCCTCTCTTCTCCAATGGACGTCACTTGTGTTTAGAGTTTCTAACCCTTGAAGGTAACCTAGGTATCTGATATAACTCTTCTAATTTTCGTGGGTTTAATTACCCAAAGATGTAAAATGACCAAAATGCCCTCCCGGGGTACTAATTAGGCCTAAAAACGCCCCGAGACCCAAACTACACCCCCGGGTACACTTTTCTGACTATCTCGACCCTTCCGGACGCGTTGGCGCACTCAAAACGACCATACGGGCAACTTATAAAATATTCACTTTTTATTTATCAAAATTTAGTTCCGACGCGACACGAGCACGTCCCGACTTAAATTTCCGAAATTGTCATTTAACTCACTCATGACATTCATTATAACCAATATAATATATTACTTTGCTCATTAGTAATATTCAACAAATTTCCCATAATTACTAACTCTCGTCACGTTAATAATTATAACATAATTAATTTCCGGATTTTTATTAAATAATTCATTCACATTAACTTTAATAAATCCCCAAATTAATATAGCATAAAAATACGGGGTATTACAAATCTTTATAAACATGCTCCACCAGAATTACACTTTCCATTGGGCTATAAATATATAAGGCACAATTGAGAAATGAACATGGTCTACCCAAATATGAAACAATATGTAATGCCGCAAATGAATGCGTAGATCCAGGATCAATGAGTGCATATAAATCTTTGTTTGCAATAGAAAGTTTACCTGTAACCACTTTCGGTGTAGCATGGGCATCTTGTAATGTCATCGCAAACACTCTTCCTCCTGCCTTCGATCCCCTTGATTGTCCTATATCCCTTCCCCTGGTTGCATTCCCTAGAGATGATCCTTTATGAGGCCCCACACTACTGACTAAAATCGCTCTTGATAACATAGGACAATTCTTTCTCAGGTGGCCCTTCTGATGACAGTTAAAACATTCTATATTCAGTATCTTTGGGCAATTTCTCTTTATATGACCGGATGTCCAACAAAAGAAAAAAACATTCGGATCTCCTTGTGATGAAACTGTTGAACCTCTTCCACGACTTGCTTCACCCCTTTGCGAACTACCTCCCATGCCTCTACCATGATGAAATTTTTTCCCTCCAAGTCTCGAATATTCTGTATCACTACCTTTTTGATAACTTGGATCGAATCTTCTTCTCTTTACACCTCGTTCTTGATTCCATCTCGCTTCATTCACGTCCTTTTCTATCAGCAGGGCTTTATTCACCAAGGCTAAATAATTAACAGTCTCTAAAGCCGATAACCTTGATTTAATAACTAACTCTAGTCCATCGAGAAATCGGCTGCACATATCTTCCTCATTCCGTATACACCTCGAAGAAAAACGAGATAAAGCTGTAAGTTTAGCTTCATATTCTCTAACTGTCATACTCCCCTGATTCAACATGAAATATTCCTTCTCCTTTTCTTTTCGATACATTGGGGGACATTATGTATCATACAAGGCTTTAACAAAAGCATCCCATGAGATCACATTCCCGCCTCCTGGAGTAATCAACAAATGTTTTGTGGCATCCCACCAGTACTTAGCTTCTCCTTTTAGCATATACGCCGCCAAGGTTACCTGTTGATTTTCAGGCATCCTCATTACCCCAAAGATAAGTCCAATCTCTTTAACCCAGACTTCTGCCTCTGCTGGATCAACTGCTCCTTCGAATGAGGGTGGATTCATCTTAATAAATTTCTCATGTGAAGTACTCCTTTCTTCCGGGTGTATCACCTCCTCAGCCCTAGCCAATGCTTGTGCCTCTAGTTGCCTAGCCTGTTGTTCTTCCATCTGAGCCATAAATCTAGCTTGCTGCTCTGCCATTAGAGTCATAGCACGTGCCATTTTTTGCATATCTGTCAGTTATTCTGGCTCAGGTTCTACATTTCCATGAATAGGTTGCTCAACCTCCGCCTCTGCTGCCATATTTGAAGCCTCATCTTCTATTCCCACATTCACATTCCCTCCTTCCATTCTTTTATATCTGAAATGGATCAAAGATATAACAACATACATATATACATATCTTTCCTAACATAATCGTTAGTATCAAACAAAACACATTTTTAACATTCACTGCCAAATCTATACTCTTCTAACTCCAGAACCTTTAAAACCAAGGCTCTGATACCAAAAGATGACACACCCCAACCCATTTACTTATAATTAAGTTTGAAAGTCAAAGTGAGTCAAACCATGATTAATTTAACCAAACCATAAACACGAGTTTTAATTTCAGAATCATCATTATAAATCAATATAACTAAAAACCTTTTTGCAACATCAGAGTAGTCATACTTATAAAAACTTGCTTGAAGGATAATTTAACATAATTACATCATTTATATTTAAACAAAATCTTTGTTTCTTCCATTCCTGGCTAACCCAACCCGACTTCCTAGATTTGGCAGTGACATCGCGTTACCTGAAAAATGTGAACATAGGAACCGTGAGAAAAATAGCCCAGTGAATGCATCACTACTATACTACTGCATGAATTTAAATGCAATAAATCATGTCCATATAGTTATATATTAACTTATCCAGCTCATTCATAATGAATGACCAACTTTTCCGAATCACGATTCACATATCCTGTCTAAATAGACAATTCTCCCCCATTCCTGGTCGAGGAGTAACCCCTTGTCATTAATAGACAAATCTCCCCCATTTCGGGTCGGGGAGTAACCTCCCATTTTGGTAAACTTAAATGAACAATTTTATATTCATAAACTTATGATCATATTCATAACAGTATACAAATACATCATTCCAGTGAGTACACTCACCTTGGTTGACAACTATGTATTCACGTTTCCTTCTGGTGGAGCTGAACTGGGTTGATTAGACCTTACACCTGTCAATCCAACTAAATCAGTACTGAATCTCAATCATAAATATTATCCTAACATAATTATGTAACTTTCCATGACTATACATCAACAATAAAATTCCAATTAAGTCACATTCCATAAAACATAAGTAAAGGCAAAACAATGATATACATGTTGATAAAGTTACGGACATTCAACCGTAGGAAATACCTTTTAAGGAATTTATAACCAAAGTCAAGTAAACATGAAATTATACTTCTCAATGTATTTACACATGAAACATGTACTCAAAGTACCCTTTGTAAGGACGAAATACAAACATTCATTCAAGGGGTATCCAGTATGGCCTCAGATTATTGCCCTCTAGACTCAACTATCCTATATTACTAAATTATATAAATACAGGGGTCCAACCTTATCAATATGAAAGAATATATGAATATACTTTCCAGTACAAGTGACGGTGTAATTTTTCAAGAATCCTAGAGCAAGTTATGACCATTTC
Organism: Sambucus nigra; assembly: GCA_949130495.1. Taxonomy (NCBI): domain Eukaryota; kingdom Viridiplantae; phylum Streptophyta; class Magnoliopsida; order Dipsacales; family Adoxaceae; genus Sambucus; species Sambucus nigra. The sequence goes on along the minus strand of OX422224.1, from coordinate 183,385,853 downwards.
TTTACAACACAAGAAATCTGCCCTACACGCTCCTCTATTGTTCCTTCAACTTCCAAGAATTTTCTTAATTTTTATCCAGCATAACATTCCATGATTTTCAACCCATTTTTAGTACACATACTTAATAGTACATAATTAAAGTTTCATAATTGTTTGACTTCATTTGCTATATCAAAATCTTGACTAAACTCACGGCATACCGAAATGAAGTATACAAACAGAAACTATGTACCAACTTGAAATCATCATTACAGCCTAACCACGAGGAGATAAATTCTAATTTTAGGATATTATATGAATATATGAGTCTAATTTCGTATACAATTGTAATTTCTCAATTCCATTAAGCACACAAAGAGATATGCAAGTTTGAATACAATGGGTTTCAATACAAAGCAATTTTAAGGGTTTGTACATTCAATTTAACTTGAACTTTCATCTAACCATACATATATATAAATATCTGAAACTTTAGTAAACAAATAATTATTTATATCATCTAAATCAGTAATATAAAGAAAAATAAAAAGAATTGCAATTAGGATTACCTTCGGGACTATTACGTAATTTCTACGGATTTTTCTACACTTTTTCTCATTACTTTTCCTTCCTAAACTCCCTCATTCTCTTTCCTCAAGGTAAAACCCTTTCATGACTGATTTTGGCTGAAGGATAAGGCTTTTTAAAGGGTATAAGGTCGGCCAAGGCTGCCTCCCAATCCAACCAATCAAATTAAACCATTTGGTTTAATAAAAGATAATTTACCACTTAAAGGGGATTGACCAATTTGCCCCTTGTTCATAATTTCGGTATGACTCTTTACTCGGGCATCCGTTTGATGCATTGTTTGTTGTGTTGCAACCCTAACTAACTTTTCTACAACTATCTAATTTTTACCTCAAGTCAATTGTAATGTGATAAGGGTCAAAAATATTCTCTAACAGGGACATTTCTACCGAAAACAACAAATTTTGTGTTTGTAAATAATTCGACCTTTCATATTTTATGAAAGTAGGATTATAATAAACATAATCACTTAACATTAGATATACTAATAACACATTATTCATATCACATAAGATAAGAATGATTTAGATATAATTTATCATAATTATATTCGGGTTGTCACAGGGTGTCTCCTATGAAGGGGGTTATGAGGTTCGGCAAGAAGGGGAAACTAGCGCCAAGATATGTGGGACCATTTTCGACTATCGAGAGAGTGGGACTAGTGGCATATAGGTTGGGACTACCAGAGCACTTATAGTGGATTCACGACGTGTTCCACATGTCATCACTAAAGAGGTACTAGAGGAGAGAGAGGGTTTATGGCACGTCCCAGTGGAGGAGATAGACTTGCAGCCAGATATCTCTTACGAGGAGAGATCGGTGGAGATACTTGATCATAGTGAGCATAAGTTGTGGTCTAAGGTGGTACCCATGGTTCGAGTTCAGTGGGGGCACCAAAATATTGACGAGTCGATGTGGGAGAGGGAGGATGACATGCGTGAAAATTATCTAGAGTTATTCACCACAAGTATTTTCCAATTTCGAAGGGGAAATTCCTTTGTATGGGGGAAGTATGTAACACCCCGTATTTTCGAGCATTTAAAATTTAATTGAATTAGGTTATTTTAAATTACACGCGTGACGTAATTTAATTGAATTAAATATTATGTATTTATTAAAATATTAATCGGGAGAGATAAAGATTAATATTTATGGAATATAATTGCTAAGTGGATAGTAAATAATTATTTTACGTCATTACGAGTGATAGTGACGTGACAATGTTACATCTCAATCAGGAGTCAAGTGTAGACTATATGAGGTCGAGATAGGAAATTTATGCAGAGTGACTCGGATAGTGATTTCGAGGTCATATTTGATTCCGAATGAGTCAAAATAGTCATAATAGTGAACTCAGGTGTATAGATTGGGTTCCGGGGCGAGTTTAGACCAACCCGGCACCATGTAAAGGATTTTCGATCATTTAGGAGTTTAGGGTAGAGAGAAATCTGAAAATTAAAGAAGTATACACGCCCATTTGAGGCTAGGGTTACAACACTCTATAGAGAGGAGGCCATAGGAGATGAAGGGGAGAAGAAACCTAGGCCAACACACACCAATTCGCACCACGAAAGTCACCGGAATCGAGATTGGAGCAAGGAAAGGAGATCCTCACCATCTCGGTACAAAAATTAAACCTACAAATATAGGCAAGTGTTTATCAAGAAAAATTTGAGCACATTATAATACCAATGTAGTGTAGGATTTTAAACTCATAGTTTAAATGACGATCATTGGGATTTGGGTGGGTAGAACACATGATTTGGAGTACGAATTCATGTAGAACAAATCCTTGCATGTAGATAACACGAAATCATTAAGAATGAATGATTAATATGAAAGAAATCTGGGTAAAATGATGAACATACATGAAGAACAGAAAAACTGGGGTTTTGGTGAACGAAGGGATTTTGATCAGTTCTTGGGTAGATTTCTTGTCATCTTGATGTGTTATTTACGTTGATTATTGTCCCTACACATATATTACATGTTTAGGTATGCTGGATGTTTGATTGGGGAAGAGTTATGGATATTTAAATGAGTTTAATGGAGTAAACTCGTCATAGCAACGAAAGAGAACTGCCAGGGCATTCGAATCGGTTCGGACCCCCCTCCATCGAATCGGTTCAGCAGGCGAACCGGTTCGCATACTATCCAGAACCGGTTTGACTTGCCCATTGCTGCCAGATTTTATTTTTGTATAACTTTTCACAATATTAATTATGGAAAAACTTTGGGGATGGTTTAATAATTGTACAAAGACTTAGGGAATGTCAGTACGTACATGACTAAGGCTCGATTATTCTTATTGAGTGTAGAATTGGGAATTCAGACCGTCGATAGCTAACCGATTGTGTTGTGTATCAGGAAGTGTAAACGACAACCTAAGACCAATACCAGTAGGATAGAGATGTTGTATTACTAAAACTTACTTAAAGGAAAATTGGGATCCTTTGGGTAGTGAGTGATACTTGGAGAGTACGAAAAATAATTATATGTGTGAATTATTAGTATGTCGAGTATTCGAGAGATATGAGTACCACATACGAGATATATTATGGGTTTTGTGTATACCTATACTGATAATATATATATATATATATATATATATATATATATATATATATATATATATATAGGTTGTGTGAATACATATTATTTGATTTGTTATGTGTGTGACCATACCTACGCTGCCTGCTATCATGGGAGGTTTTGCGCAGAGGGCGATCCCATATTGGCGATTCCATCTAGGTCTGGATGTGTGCCATAGAAAATAGAACTTAGAGTGGCTCATAATGCATTGTGTATGAGTGGACTCGACGTGTAATTTGGGTACGTTAGGTATGTGCGTATCCCAAAGGCTTAGAAATGTGTTAGCCTCCATTGTGTGTTATTTGATTTATGGTTCATGGAGACATTCTGAACCGGTAATCTTTGATTTAGTACGAGAGGTACATGAACTTGATATCAGAGTATACCTGCATCGCGGTAGTCATTTCGGGAGATGATGTAGTTATATATATATATATATATTATCATGTGATTTATATATACAAGTGTGGATATCCTACTTGTGTGTAATGGTAGAAAAGATAGATAGTGTATATCTTAAAGTAAATTAAGTATGAGAAAACTTAAATAGATGATGCAATAATAAAAATTCGGTTTAAATGAATTCTTAGCTTAACGGTAGGGTATTGTATGGGTGGTACAGGGGAGCTCAACCTAGTGTGGTTAGTTAGATACTTAGGCTTAGTTAAGCGGTGTAGTATGGCTAGGTGGGTAAAATAGGGGACTATAGGTGTGCACTATAGATGAGAGGTGAGGAACTCGAGGGAGTGTACGCTGGACTACCTGTGTATCTAATAACTGCTTTTATAACTGCAATTTAAATATACTTGCTAAATATTTTTCAAATGATTTTGGGCTCTGACCCCTGTCAAAATATCTTCCAAAATATTTTAGGTGTCCAGTCATAGGGACGCCAAGCTTGTTTACTCATTCCAGGGATGCATAGCTGCAGCATTGTGGAGGCTTGCAGAATTTTGTGTTGATGCTTCAGTTATTCATTCCTTGATTAGGATTTACATTTCAGTATTTCATTTGGACATGTTACCCCTTTAGCTGATGCAGTCTTTTTAGTTTATTTATCAGACTATGTTTTGGATTCAGTTTTATTTTCTTTGGATTCATTATTGGACCTTGTTTTGGGAACCGATGGTTTATTCGAAACTATTTCTTTATCTATTTATCGTGTGGTTGATTCAGACTATTTTAATTGTGTGGATGATTTTATTATTGTAATTTTATTCCGCATGGTGTTATGTTAATAAAAGATAAAATTTGGCACCAGCTTAATTTAACATAGGTGGTTAGTAATTTATAAAGTTTTCAACAGTGATGCTAATAATTAACCAAATGAGATTCCTGTTTATTTTGATAAAGGGTTGATCGCTCGAGATTAAAATAGACGGTGTGTCATACCTGGCTCCATACAAATATTCAAATCTTATTACTTGACCAATCACATCTACTCTGGATCCGTTTGGTTTGGGATAAAATATATTTCAACTAGGTGTAAAACTGCATGATGCGCGTATAGACGATTGTGATAGTCATTTCATACCTCTATACTTATAAATAATAAAAAAATAAACGCCGAAAATTTTCCAAAGAACTTAATCGCAAAATGGCATAAATTGCAAAGTGAATAATTACAAAACGTCAAAAATTTTGTTCCCCAACAAAATAGTGTAATTTAAATAACTAATTGATCCTGAAGGCACGATGCTAATTTTCGAAAGTGTGCGCCATTGATAGGGCCATACGTCGTATATAACTCGCAATTGATAGACAAATTTTAAAATAACCTATAGCACAAACCTATCACTTTAAAAAAAATGGGCAAATTTTCCTTTGTTTATGAGACAAACCACACTATTTAAGAACAAAAACACCAACTGTGCTATTATTAATACCAAATCTTATGATTTTAAAATTTTGGGCAGACTTCATTTGTTTATAGATTAATTCGTCCTATTTAGGAACAAAAATATCAACTATGCTATTATTAATAAAAAAAATTGCCCTATTTAGGGGAGACAAATAACTATAATATTATTTCAAATTAGCTAATTGTATAAAAAAAATTAAAAATAATATAATCATATGATTTAATTAAGATTTATTTTCCACTACCTGAATAAAATTTTCTAAAGTATTGAATCACAAATAATTTAAGTAAATTTTTTTTACAACACATCTTAATAAATTTGGCCAAAATTTCCTTTGTTTATAGACTATCCACCTTGATTAAGAAATTAAAAAAAAAATCCATCAGCATCCATACTAACAGTCCTAATGTGTACACCATGTCTCGCATCGCTACAACACATGACATACGCTCTTTGTTAACAAAAATATTTAGAAGCACATTTATAATCTAAAAAAATCGCTAAAGTATAGTTAGTTGGCACTATAACTAATAACAATCAAAATCCTTGACAATATTAATCGTTTCTATTAAAATTTCAACAAAATTGCAATCAAAATTAATATACAATATCGACGCCCATTTACATCCTTTGCAATAATGCAAAGATGAAGAGAAAAAAAGTACGTAGCTACTGAGGCTTCCACCATTGTTTTAGGTGTCGTTTATGTCAAAGGCTTCCACCATTGGTGCATTTACACCAGCTTTCATCATCAAATATCTCTCGTATTTGAGCGCCTCTCTCGCCCAAGTGACAGTAATTGTTGCAATTACACCATTGTTGCATTTACATTGTACTTCTTTCCAAAATGACAGTAATTGGATGTGCTCGAAACACATGAAGCATATTCAATGTGAACATCCTATGTACCGGAGCTAAAAACATGTAAGTTATAAACTAGTCGTGCCTCAATCATAGAAACGTCTAGAGGATAATGGTAGGACATACAGATCCCTGTGCAACGACCGAAATAATAATAAGAACACCTTCACATTTGGAGTCGCAACAAGCAAAGGCAGTTAATGGTCGGAGATGACAGCTGCGGCTGGTCATCAGTGGTGGCTTCTAGGGCCTTTTTATCTTCTTATCTATTAAAGAAAGAAAAACCAAAATGGTAAGATTATCGGGTACTTCTAATATTAGAGACAATTGATGGAAACATATTGATAAGATTACTGGGTACTTCTATGAGTCCCAAACTAATTTGCGTACCGAAGCCGTCAAAAGAAAATATATTAGAGTTTTAAAAATGAATAAAAAACAAATATGAAGTTAGAAACCATCAATCATAAACAGGTTCAACACTTCATTTCTAAATGTAATGAAACGAAATCTATAATAGGAAAAAAGAGTAAAACGGTATCTAAAGGGAACTCCAAACGTTATATGAAATCCAACAACCTGAAACATATGGAAACTTAGTATCAAAAACAATATGAGATGCCAAAATGGTAGAAATAATCAAATTTACTCATGATTATGCATCATGAACAAATAATCAAACAACCTCCTAATAGTACAAAGAATGAACCCAATTTACCTGTGAGATTTTGAACCCAAGCTGCAAAAAAACAACGCATATTAACATTAGAATACATGGAAAAAACAGGTCCAACCCTTCAATAGAGAAGAAAGAGATCATAGGAAGCTAAAGCATATGACAAATCTTCATGAATGAGATATGTAAACACCAAATTTTCATTAATGAGTAAACTCAACTGTTAGTGTAAACAACTATGCTCAAAAACAACAACAAAAAAAAGTGAATCTGCACCTTTCTAACTATGAATCTGCTAAGTTAAACTGAGCCTCTTACCTTTCTAACTGACTACCCTATCTCATCAAGTTCCTCTTACCTCCATCAATCAGAAAAGTAACCTCAATTCCCTTTTCTAACACACTCAAACTTTACTATCAATGGAGTGAAATCGATTTAGCACATGAAGCTAAATTTTATGACTTAAAATTTAATTCTGCAGTGGCAGGTACCAATGTGAATCTGCACAGTGGTAGGTACCTTCTATTTATACTTATATTCTAGATTTCAAGTTACATATATCAAGATTTCAAGTTGCATTTCCAGATTTCAAATTACATTATCACTATGCTTGATAATGATCTTTGGAGCTTGAAATTCTTGGCCCATAATAAGAATTTAGAGAGTAAACAAATGACTCAAATGAGTAAAATAGAAGGTATGCCTTGTACTTTAATGGGAAGTTGTAATTTTTCAACTAATGATGGCATATCTTTCAGCTGTCCTAGTCACAAAGTTTTAAAAACTGGTAAAGTACATGTTATTATCTTCCAACTGTTGTACGTTGCCTGCGTGGGATCGTACCAATCGATCGCTACACTTGGGAGGATGATAAAAAATGAAGAGTAATCAAATACATCCACTGAAATGGAGATTAAAATAATAGAAATCTATTTATTAACTTTAGTAATATTCACATGACATTAAAACAAAGATTTATCAAAGAATAATAAATCCAAAGTTTAATTTACATTATCACTATGCTTCATAAATGTAACTTGAAATCAGGGTGAGACTGACTGAACATCGTTATAGCATCATTATAGTGTTCAACATTTAACTATAATAGACGAATGCCTGCAGTTTTAATATCAGGTACACTAACTGCCCTGATCCTAGTCACAAAGTTCTAAAAAGGGGCAAAGTACCTGCTACTGTCTTCCAACTGTTGTATGTTGCCTGCGTGGGATAGTACCAATGGGTCGCTACACTTGGGATGATGAAAACAAACCAAGAGTAATCAAATACATCCACTGACATGGAGATTAAAAGAATAATAAACTATTTAGTAACTTTATTAATTTTCACATGACATTAAGACAAAGCTTTAGCAAGGAATATTAAATCCATATTTCAACCCAGATTTCAAAGAATAGACAAAGCTTCGATGACTGTATTAGTGGCACGAAATACACCAACAAAATTGAATAAATCAAAGAAGCAGTAATCCCCTAAGCATAGAAACACACCAGCAAAATTGAAAGGAGGATAGTTCATTACCTAATTATTAGACCCCTGGATTATTGGTTGAACTGGGTTTCAAAATTGAAAGAAGGATAGTTCATTACCATAGAAGCAAAAATTCCAACTCTAATCAGGACTATATGTAAAATGATGAGAGAAAATTGAAGCATTATATGTCAATTTTTGAGATCCTGGATTCCCCAAACAACATAGTACCCGGAAAACATAAAGCACAAACATCCGATACAAAATTAACCAAGTATTTTGATCCATATAATTAATATGAACCAATAAACAGCTAGATTCCAATAAACTATACCTTTACCATACCATTTATTGATAAATTCTCACACCATAACATCTATTGACAACCAACTGTGTTAGTTCAAAAGATCTAATTTTTGACAAATGAAATTACAATAATACCAAAACAAAGGTTACAATACACTAACATATAATATTTGACAAATGAATACAACCAACTATGTTGTATTCAAAAGAAACTAACTGTTTAAAATTAAACTGACTGTTTAAACTAATATGTACACATTTAAAATAATATAAATGTTAATAGTAATTAAACTAACATACTGTTAAAAATTAAACCAACATAACTGTTAAACTATCATAACTTTGTGACACCCCGACTAATTAAATACCGGGTAGCTACTCCTTTATTAAATCAATACAAAATGCCAAGTTGGTTCAGATAATAGTATCACTGTCGAAAACATTTTAATAATTACTAACCACCTAGTATTTAAAAAGTAAGTTGCCAAATTTTAAATTAAGTCTGATTAACATGCAATAAAAGAATAATGGAAGAACAACATAATCCATTCACCATAACGAAGTAATGAAATAACCAACAAATAATAATAAAAAGTCCGGAGGAAACTCCTCACAACAATCCCACAACTGAAAATAATATGACAAGTAACACAAAGTTCCCTGAATTAATTACATGCCAGAAGTCTGAATAACTGAAATAAATGAAATGTCTCTAAAAGGAATGGGCGACATGCCCTACAACTGATGAAATCTGAATATAGAGTCAAGATAGATGAAGCGTCTACTAGTAAAGTCATGTAACTTCCACAAACATCTACAGCTCGTCACCTGGACGAGGATCCTAAGCATGGTGTCCTTGTGGCTGGGCACCTAAAATGGTTTTTACAAAAATAGATTTGAAAGCAAATGGGTCAGAGCCCGAAAGTGGAAATCATTTTAAAAACAGCAAGTGTTTTAATAACATTAAAACATTAAATGCAAAATATATGTTAGGACGTGCACTCACATGAAATTCTCACCTCTCGACTACATGTGCACTCCTAATGTACCGTACCCATCTAAATGACATATATAACTAACCAAAACGTAATAAGTTCTACCCCTTACTACTCGATTCCCATATTACATTCTAGCGTTATCAATTAAATAGAGGGCTTTACTTAAACTCAGATTCTCAATTAGTAATACAATTCACTATCGGTTAACCGGTTATATTTTCTCAAAACATTACCATAATTATATTCACAATACCAACATGAAAGTTCCCATTAATTAAGTGTATATTATTCACGTCATAAATATACAATACAAGCACCCCGAGACTAGATGCGGTGCACACATACTCTGCTATCCATCCCGGTACATCACGTACATAAGGATCACGCATTCCGAATCTCTCAGGAATCGTTCTCAGATAACAACATCACAAATAATGGAGGTGAACACAGTCACATCACATGGGTCACGCACATACCTGTGCTCCCACGATCAACAGACTTATTAACATCCCAATAAGTCCTTCTCTGACCTATGTTCTCGAGGTACCAATCTAAATTCGGGCAACACAAGGATTAGAGGGCCCTAAGCGAATGTAAACCTCCCGTGATAACAAGTATGGTAGGTATGTCATACACATAAAATCATATACATATACTAAGTATGCACACATCTTAGTAGTCACCATAATATAGTTGTGGTATACTTCTCATTCTCGTACCGACTTATAAGGTTACACAATTTACATATTCCCGGTTAGTATAATTATATAAGCCGTCAATTACTCTCGCATCGTAATAGTCACTCACGTCATATTCCTCAATTTCCATTCAAATCAAATCACCCTTCTATGTCTTACTCCTCAATATATCCCAAATGTACCAACTATATTAATTTATCATCAAGGGAAAGTTATCTCTACCATTAAACAAGGTTACGGGACACACGAAATCAAAACAGGCCAAAAAGCCTAAATTGTCAGCTCGTTAGGCTGTTCGAACGAGAGTTCGTTCGAACGAACTGGGTATCTAACGAGATCTCGTTCGAACGAAAGACATCGAACGAACATTCAACTCGTTAGAAGGCAAACTGTGCACTCGTTAGAAGCTCGTTCGAACGAGCTCGTTCGAACGACCTGGGTAGGTCTTCTAACGAGGGGCCAGTTTCGAGCCCAGAAATTCCTTAACTTGTTTTTCCATCTTTTCTTCCACTCTAATCTCATCTAAACATCAATCCAACAATTGTTCAAGGTTTCTAATCGTTCCTAAACATACTTAGGTCATATACTAACGTATTTTGTGGGATTAATTCATCCTAAATCTCATCCAAATATCAAATCTCTACATCTTCTTCCCCAATCTCAAGAACATGAACCCTAGAAATTAAATTCATCCATAGACATAAATAAATCCGTTTTTATGGTATAAAAGATGTATTTTTCTCTGACTAATCATCCTAACATAATTCTACATGCAATCCTTTCATCAAATACAAGTTCTAATTCCAATTAATGGGTTTTTATCAAACTCCCAAGAACAATACAAATTTTGTCAATTTCCTACGCATGGAAGAAACATTCTTTGTAATAAACGAAATTAAACCACTTGACTTATGTGTATCTCTGATTTTGATGTCGAATTGATGAAGTGTTATCTCTCTCTCTGCAAAATTCTCCTCTCTTCTCTCTCTCTACAAGCCTTCTTCTCCAAAGTGACAATGGTGGCTAGGGTTTGCCTTAGGAACTCTTTTGGAACTAATTTCAATAACCTCCGTAACCCATTAGGTTATTAGTGGGTTTAGTGGGCAATTGCCAAATCAGATATTAATTCCTAATTTTCGTGGGTTTTAATTCCCAAAAATCCAAAATTACCAAACTACCCTTATATGTTGTCGGTATGGCCTAAAAATGCCCCAGGACCCAAACTAAACCCCCGGCTAGTGTTTTCTGACTATTTCGACCCTTCCGGACGTGTTGCCACACTCAAAACTACCATACGGTTAATAGAAATAAAATTCACTTTTATAATTAAAATAATTATATTCCTGACGCGACTGTCACACGTGTCTCAACAAAATTCCCAAATTGCCGTATTTCAATCTCACGACAAGTTTCACAGTTCAATATTCATATATAGCCATATATACTCATTAATATCAAATACCAACTCGCATCTCTCTAGTATTTTTTTTTATCCGGATTAATTTCCAATTAATACTCATTTAATTCAATTAATCCCATAAATAAATGTCATAAAAATTACAGGGTATTACATACTTCCCCCCTAATAACAGAATTTCATCCCAAAATTCGGAACTAGAAAGTACCTGGTAAGAACAACTCTGGATAACGTTCACGCATCTCATCCTCGCGCTCCCATGTGGACTCCTCAACATTATGATGTCGCCACTGAACACGTACTAACGAAACTATCTTTGACCGCAGTTTCCGCTCACTTCGGTCCAAAATGGCAATCGGCCCCTCCTCGTAGGAGCTATCAGGCTGGAGATCGATGTCCTCCAAAGCAATATGAGAATGAGCCAAATCATCTCTAAGATATTTCCTTAGCGAGGAAATATGAAATACATCGTGAATCCGATGCAAATGCTCCGGTAACCCAAGTCTATACGCAATCGGTCCAATCCGCTCAATAATAGGAAATGGTCCCACATATCTCGGTGCCAACTTCCCTTTCTTCCCGAAACGCATAATCCCCTTCATAGGAGATACTCTGAGCAAAACCTGGTCCCCCACTTGGAACTCTCTGAAGAACCTCTTCGCATCAGCATAGCTCTTCTGCCGATCCTGAGCTACCCGAATGCGACTCCGAATCAGTTCTATCCTCGCCGAAGTATCCTGAATCACTTCTGACCCAAGTAGTTTGTTGTCCCCCACCTCCAACAAACATGCTGGGGAACGACAAGGTCTACCGTACAACGCCTCAAATGGAGCCATGCCAATGGTGAACTGGTAGGAGTTATTGTAAGCAAACTCCACCAGTGGAAGATACTGCTCCCATCCACCCCCGAAATCAATGATGCACATACGTAGCATGTCCTCCAACATCTGGTTTGTGCGCTCGGTCTGCCCATCAGTCTGCGGGTGATACGCCGTACTCAACCGCAATTCCGTGCCCATGGCCTCCTGAAAACTTTCCCAAAACCGTGAAACAAATATCTTGTCTCGGTCAGACACGATATTTAGGGGCACACCGTGAAGTCTCACTATCTCTGCAATAAAGAGCTGGGCATAATGTCCCGTAGTGTAGTCTGTCCTTACGGGTAGAAAATGAGCGACTTTGGTCAACCTGTCCACAATTACCCAAATGGAGTCGTGACCTCTCTGTGACGTAGGCAACCCCGTGATAAAGTCCATGGAGATGCTCTCCCACATCCACGTCGGGACCTCCAATGGCTGTAGAAGTCCTGCCGGTCTCTGATGATCCACTTTTACTAGCTGACAAGTGGCGCATTTAGAAATAAACACAGCAATATCTCTCTTTATGCCGGTCCACCAATACTGTCGTCTCATGTCTTGGTACATTTTGTCCCCGCCGGGAGGTACCGCGAACCGTGAGTCGTGCGACTCTGCCATCACCTCGTGCTGCAATTCCTCCCCTTCCGGAACTACCAATCTCCCATTGAAGCGTAATCCTCCGTCTGAGCTAACGGTGTAGGATTCGGCTCCTTCTGCTAGTAATCGAACTATCTGCTCCTGACAGAACGAGTCATTTGCCTGGGCCTTTACCACCTTCGTGACAATCTGCGGCGTAACAGTCATCACCGACATGAACGATCGGGCCACTGCATCCTGGTGTCCCAACTCCTTCCACTTGGCCTTCCACACCCCTGCCACCTCATCTATTGGCCTACGGCTCAACGCGTCTGCTACCACGTTAGCCTTCCCCGGGTGATACTGGATATCAAACTGATAGTCCTTCACAAACTCAAGCCACCTTCTCTGCCGCATATTCAACTCCTTTTGCGTGAATAGGTACTGTAGGGACTTGTGGTCCGTGAACAATTGAAACTTCTCCCCCAAAAGGTAATGTCTCCATATCCGAAGGGCAAATACAACTGCCGCCAACTCCAAGTCATGGGTGGGGTAATTCTTCTCATGAGGCTTAATCTTACGGGAAGCATAAGCCATGGCCTGACTCTCCTGCTGTAATACACCTCCAAGTCCTTGCAAGGACGCATCGGTGTAAACTAGATACTCAACTCCCGGTCTCGGTAATGCTAACACAGGTGCTGAGGTCAACTTATTCTTCAACTCATCAAATGCCAACTGACAGGCATCACTCCAGATGAATGGCACACCCTTACGAGTCAGATGTGTCAAAGGACCCGCTATCTTCGAAAATCCCCGAATGAACCTCCTGTAGTATCCTGCTAGGCCCAAGAAACTAGGGATCTCTGTCGGTGTCGTGGGTTGTCCCCACTCCCTCACCGTGGATACCTTCCCCGGATCCACAGATATCCCCCGGTTGGAAATAATGTGTCCCAAAAACTGGACCTCCTTCAGCCAAAACCCGCACTTCTCATACTTTGCATACAGCTCGTTCTGACGTAGCGTCTGCAAAACTTGCCTCAAATGCTCGGCGTGCTCCTCCTCTGTCTGGGAGTAAACCAGAATATCATCGATGAAGACAATGACAAACTGATCTAGGAAATCTCTCAACACCCTATTCATCAAGTCCATAAACACTGCTGGAGCGTTGGTCAAACCAAAAGGCATAACCCGAAACTCGTAAGAACCATATCTCGTTAAGAATACAGTCTTCGAGACATCCTCTTCCCTGATACGCAACTGATGGTATCCCGATCGCAAATCAATCTTCGAGAAGAAAGAAGCTCCTCTCAACTGGTCGAATAAGTCATCGATTCGAGGCAACGGATACTTATTCCGTATCGTGACCTTATTCAACTATCGATAATCCACACACAATCTCAGTGAACCATCTCTCTTCTTCACGAACAACACAGGGGCACCCCACGGCGAAGTACTCCTCCGTATAAACCCCTGACCCAACAACTGTTCAATCTGATCTCGTAGCTCTCGCATCTCTACCGGAGCCATACGGTACGGTGCGCATGCTATAGGTCTAGTATCTGGCAATAAGTCTATGACAAAGTCTATCTCTCGACTGGGGGGTAGGCCTGGTATCTCCTGAAACATATCTGAATACTCCCTGACAACTGGGATCGAATCTAAAGGAATCATAACCTCATTAGAGGTATCCTCCTCTATGTAATACAAATGAGCGGTCGAGCCTCCCTCTGGGCGAAGCACCGCCACTACAAACATCTCTTGCCCCGGAATGGCAAAAACAATGCTCCCACCGAAGCAATCAATCATGGCTCTATAATCCGCGAGCCAATCCATACCGATAATCACATCGTGCACATGCATATCTAATACCAACATGTCTGCAGGTAATACCAAACTACCAATCTCTACCCCACTCCCCGGCATATAAAGAAAATAAGTGACCCACTCCCCAATGGTGAGTCTACACACGTCACTGTGCTCTCTGCTATGGCTAACAATCCTAATCCTTTCGCAAAATGTGTAGCTATAAAACAATGCGTTGCCCCCGTATCAAACAAAACCCGACCCATAGTACCATGGATAGGAAAAATACCCTCAATCGCGGGTGGTGCCTGTGGAGCTGCTGCCTGGTGGACGTTATAGACACGTCCATACTGTAACTGCCCCTGTTGCACAGGAACTGCTGGAATGGCTGGTAGTGCTGGCACCTGGGCTGGAGCTGGGAGGGCAGGTGGAAAAAGTGGCCTCTGTGGCTCATGTCGAGCACCCTGTTGCTTCTGCTGCGGGGCCCTGCCCCTATCAGGACAGTCCTAGCATTTATGGCCAGTCTTTCCATAAACGAAACACTTCCCCGGGAAGTTCCCCCCTCTCTTTCCCTGCTGCCCCCGTCCCTGGTGGCCGTTACCGTTCCTCCACTGGCCCTGCTGGCCCTGCTGAAACTGCTGTTGGCCATTCTGACCCTGCTGGTTCTGATGGCCGTTCGGACCCTGATGGCCCTGCCGGAAACCTCCCTGTCCGTGCCTAAAATTTCCCGACCTGAATCTCTTGTGATCTCCCTGCTGGGAACCCTGGTCACCCTGTCTCTGCCCCTGAACAGATTGTGCCCCGCTGGCACCGTGTGCTCCAATCCTGCCCTGATGGCTGGACTCTCCCAATCTCTTGCCCTCAGCCATGTGAAAGCGGTGATCCTGACAGTGTAACAATGCAGCGTTAACCACATCAGAGTAAGTGGCCAACGATAGGTTCCCCAACAGATGCTGACGGATCCTCCAAGTCAACCCGTCTGTAAATTTTTGTATCTTCTTCTCCTCTGTCGGTATCTCATCCGGAACAATGTTCAGAAGATCAGTGAATTCGGCCTCATACTCGTCCACAGTCTTACCCTCCTCCTTGAGGCTCATCAACTTCCTCCTCATCTCCGTGTGAACAGCTGACGGAAAGTATTTGCGGTCGAACCGCACCCAAAACTCCTGGATAGTGAGAGTATCTCTCTCCTCCATGGTGGTAATAGACTCCCACCACTGCAGTGCAGACCCCACTAGCTTAAAGGTAGCTAGTATCTGCTTTTGGACATCGGTGCACTCATACATCCTCAAGTGCCGCTGAATGTCCTTCCTCCACTGACTAGAAACCACAACATCGGAGCTACCTGCGAACTCCGGAGGGTGTGCTTTCTGAAAAGTATCTCGAACACGTTTCCAAGCAGACGGGAATGCATGTGCCTGAACTGGCACGGCTACCGGCGCCTGAGGTGGTCCCTGCTGAACTACGGCTAGTGCGGCATTTACCGCTTGGGCCACAATGGCTGCAACCTCGGCAGCATTCATCGTGCCCTGAACTGGTGCGGGCTGTGGTTCTGGCGTTGCATCCCTGGGAACCCGTTGTGCACGTCGTGGAGGCATTCTGAAACAAGAATAAAGTCTATAAGTTCGCAGTTATAAACTTAAAATAGCTGAAGAACGTAGAATATACAAGAGAATACAACAGTCCTAAAATATAGGGCTCTACATCAAAGAAAGCTCAGCGGAAAACATAATAAGCCGTACAGATCCTAAAGGACACTAGAACCTGATGCTCTGATACCACCTGTGACACCCCGACTAATTAAATACCGGGTAGCTACTCCTTTATTAAATCAATACAAAATGCCAAGTTGGTTCAGATAATAGTATCACTGTCGAAAACATTTTAATAATTACTAACCACCTAGTATTTAAAAAGTAAGTTGCCAAATTTTAAATTAAGTCTGATTAACATGCAATAAAAGAATAATGGAAGAACAACATAATCCATTCACCATAACAAAGTAATGAAATAACCAACAAATAATAATAAAAAGTCCGGAGGAAACTCCTCACAACAATCCCACAACTGAAAATAATATGACAAGTAACACAAAGTTCCCTGAATTAATTACATGCCAGAAGTCTGAATAACTGAAATAAATGAAATGTCTCTAAAAGGAATGGGCGACATGCCCAACAACTGATGAAATATGAATATAGAGTCAAGATAGATGAAGCGTCTACTAGTAAAGTCCTGTAACTTCCACAAACAGCTACAGCTCGTCACCTGGATGAGGATCCTAAGCATGGTGTCCTTGTGGCTGGGCACCTAAAATGGTTTTTACAAAAATAGATTTGAAAGCAAATGGGTCAGATCCCGAAAGTGGAAATCATTTTAAAAACAGCAAGTGTTTTAATAACATTAAAACATTAAATGCAAAATACATGTTAGGACGTGCACTCACATGAAATTCTCACCTCTCGACTACATGTGCACTCCTAACGTACCGTACCCATCTAAATGACATATATAACTAACCAAAACGTAACAAGTTCTACCCCTTACTACTCGATTCCCATATTACATTCTAGCATTATCAATTAAATAGAGGGCTTTACTTAAACTCAGATTCTCAATTAGTAATACAATTCACTATCGGTTAACCGGTTATGTTTTCTCAAAACATTACCATAATTATATTCACAATACCAACATGAAAGTTCCCATTAATTAAGTGTATATTATTCACGTCATAAATATACAATACAAGCACCCCGAGACTAGCTGCGGTGCACACATACTCTGCTATCCATCCCGGTACATCACGTACATAAGGATCACGCATTCCGAATCTCTCAGGAATCGTTCTCAGATAACAACATCACAAATAATGGAGGCGAACACAGTCACATCACATGGGTCACGCGCATACCTGCACTCCCACGATCAGCAGACTTATTAACATCCCAATAAGTCCTTCTCTGATCTATGTTCTCGAGGTACCAATCTAAATCCGGGCAACACAAGGATTAGAGGGCCCTAAGCGAACGTAAACCTCCCATGATAGCAAGTATGGTAGGTATGTCATACACATAAAATCATATACATATACTAAGTATGCACACATCTTAGTAGTCACCATAATATAGTTGTGGTATACTTCTCATTCTCGTACCGACTTATAAGGTTACACAATTTACATATTCCCGGTTAGTATAATTAGATAAGCCGTCAATAACTCTCGCATCGTAATAGTCACTCACGTCCTATTCCTCAATTTCCATTCAAATCAAATCACCCTTCTATGTCTTACTCCTCAATATATCCCAAATGTCCCAACTATATTAATTTATCATCAAGGGAATGTTATCTCTATCATTAAACAAGGTTACGGGACACGCGAAATCAAAACAGGCCAAAAAGCCTAAACTGTCAGCTCGTTAGAAGTCTCGTTCGAACGAACTGGGTATCTAACGAGATCTCGTTCGAACGAAAGACATCGAACGAGCATTCAACTCGTTAGAAGGCAAACTGTCCACTCGTTAGAAGCTCGTTCGAACGAGCTCGTTCGAACGACCTAGGTAGGTCTTCTAACGAGAGGCCAGTTTCGAGCCCAGAAATTCCTTAACTCGTTTTTCCATCTTTTCTTCCACTCTAATCTCATCTAAACATCAATCCAATAATTTTTCAAGGTTTCTAATCGTTCCTAAACATACTTAGGTCATATACTAACGTATTTTCTGGGATTAATTCATCCTAAATCTCATCCAAATATCAAATCTCTACATCTTCTTCCCCAATCTCAAGAACATGAACCCTAGAAATTAAATTCATCCATAGACATAAATAAATCCGTTTTTATGGTATAAAAGATGTATTTTTCTCTGACTAATCATCCTAACATAATTCTACATGCAATCCTTTCATCAAAATACAAGTTCTAATTCCAATTAATGGGTTTTTATCAAACTCCCAAGAACAATACAAATTTTGTCAATTTCCTACGCATGGAAGAAACATTCTTTGTAAGAAACGAAATTAAACCACTTGACTTATGTGTATCTCTGATTTTGATGTCGAATTGATGAAGTGTTCTCTCTCTCTCTGCAGAATTCTCCTCTCTTCTCTCTCTCTACAAGCCTTCTTCTCCAAAGTGACAATGGTGGCTAGGGTTTGCCTTAGGAACTCTTTTGGAACTAATTTCAATAACCTCCGTAGCCCATTAGGTTATTAGTGGGTTTAGTGGGTAATTGCCAAATCAGATATTAATTCCTAATTTTCGTGGGTTTTAATTCCCAAAAATCCAAAATTACCAAACTACCCTTATACGTTGTCGGTATGGCCTAAAAATGCCCCGGGACCCAAACTAAACCCCCGGCTAGTGTTTTCTGACTATTTCGACCCTTCCGGACGCGTTGCCGCACTCAAAATGACTATACGGTTAATAGAAATAAAATTCACTTTTATAATTAAAATAATTATATTCCTGACGCGACTGTCACACGCATCTCAACAAAATTCCCAAATTGCCGTATTTCAATCTCACGACAAGTTTCACAGTTCAATATTCATATATAGCCATATATACTCATTAATATCAAATACCAACTCGCATCTCTCTAGTATTTTTTTTTTATCCGGATTAATTTCCAATTAATACTCATTTAATTCAATTAATCCCATAAATAAATGTCATAAAAATTACGGGGTATTACAAACTTTTCTTAAAAAAAATATACATTGAATTGAAAATGGAAGCTACCTATTTTGTTTCAATTCTGATTCAGTGGAAGAGGAGGGAGGGAGTGGGCAGATGGTTGTGGAGAGAGGGAGGGGGGAAGACACTGGCGGGGTGGCATGTGGGTGGTGGCGGATGGATGGCGGTGGAGGGGTTGATGGCAGCAGTCCAGCATGCATGCAATACTGACTTAAAGGCACGAAGAACACATACAATGATTGAAAATAATGCTTGCAAAGAATAATACTTATATGAATGCTTGCAAAGAACGATACGGACTTTAAGGGACGGAGAACACATACAATGCTTGCAAATATTCGACATACAAAAAATGAACACACGTCAATTGCAAATCAACACATACAATGCTTGCAAAGAATGATAACTCAAAAGAAACTCCACGACATTTGAACTCCATTAACTCCAAAAACGTCATAAAGAATAATACTTTTGTTATATTCTTTAGAATTTGAACTCGAATATCAATTTTAAAGCATGGAAATTTAACTCTCAAACAATTTGTATAAGAACAATTTTCATGAACATAAATATGTATAACCACAAACAATCTCAATAACCATAAAGTATAAGTCCCATTTTTTCATATGTATAACCACAAAGTATAATGAGATACCAGTGGGCTCGATTTTTCATATTCATATGTTTTTGGGAGTTGGGTTGGGCGTCGGGGTCATGATTCTCACTACCCTAATAAGACACCTATGGGCTCAGTTTTTCATACAGGACCCCGAGATTTTGAGCCTCACGGCATTGGCTTTCCCAATCATCGGCCTTTGCGATCTTGGGAACTGCCCGTAGACAACGAGATGGTGGGGTTTTGGGGGGAAGTGACAGGCCCACGGTGGGGGAAAACATCAATTTAGGGTCTTTTTACTTGGTGGGGATGCCAGTGGCCATTTTGATGGGCTTTTGGGCTAAAATGGGGTTTATTGGGTTGTGGTTGGTCTTGTTAGATGCCCAAGGTTCTTGTCCTTTCTTTATTCTCTTTGTGCTTTGCACAACTGATTGGAGATTTCAAGTGGAGAGGAAGTTTAATCTTAAAGAGAATTTGTGTACTGATCATTAGTTGGTGGATTCAGCTTTAGTAGAAACGGGCCCTCTCATATGAATACACACTGAATTAATCAGAGTGCGTTAATTTTATACTTATACAATTTGACCGATATCCTTATGAAGTGTAAATGCACTCAACTCTAGTAAATTGACAAATGGCATGGTATATATCATATTAAAAGTAATTAAAATGGAAAACATGCCACATATGTGCATAACAGTTCTAAGGGAATCTGAAAGAACTACAAATATACACATGACAAACACATGAACAGGCCTATTAGCATGTCCATAATTATAATATTACCTCTTCATTTCAACAACCTATTTCGCTGCCAGCTATACCAAAATAGGAACAACGGACTTATCTTCGCCCACGATGGCGCTCACGTTTGCGAAATCATTGAAGCATAAATTCATCTGTTATAGCTTGTCGTCGACCTGCTGGCTCCTTGCTAGAATCAATATCAAACATGGCTGCAAAAAAGTGGATTCCAACTTTGAATGCACATCAATAGAACATCAAACTCAAATTTAAGGCAAAATGCACTAACAACATCTTGTAAAAATGTTGCTTCTTAAACTCTACATTTCATCTATCAATACTCACAAAGTCACACAAAGATAAATAAAATAAAACTATATGATGAAACTGTAAAGCATGCGTGTGGTGGAGGCACAAGGTATGGATGCGGAGATCCCCCAACCTATGACATCTTTCAAAGATAGTTAATTGACACCTTAATCAATTCCCTTGTAAAAATGTAAATTATTGAATTTAAGTATGCGAAAACTCGTCAAAAAAGTAAAAACTCATTGTTTATCCCATTCCACCTCTGTTTTAAGAGATCCGTTTGGTACGAAAGTTTATGAAATTCCATAAATAATAACTATCAGGCTCATCAATCTACAATAATTAAGTAGAAACGTAGTCAATTTTAAAGATACACCCTATATGACTTGATTGATACTCAACTGGCTAGATTTCATTAACTCAAAACATATATGACTTGATATTGAGCATAACATTATGCAAATTTTTTTATTAAATAAAAAATGAAAAGTTAGTTATCAAAATAGTACCACAATAACCCATAGCTATAAAACTAATTAACCAATTAACAAACCAACTCTACCACAATAACCCATAACTTCATTTGAAGCATTTCAGGACTGTTTCTATGTAAAGATGGAAATACTCAAACCATGAGGGACTTACTCTGATTGGCTGGGATCTGAATAACTCAACACTACCACCATAACCCATAGCTTCATCGACATGTTGAAATAACTATTCTCCATGATGGCCCACCTCTCTTCAATGTTGGTTAACAATTGTTTTGCCATTATATGAACAGTTTGGCTTCTTGGGTTGTAAGTAATGACATTAATCTACCCATTTGGGAGACCTGAAGGCGATGAATTGTAATATCTAATTAGACTGCATATTCTAAATACGGAAAAATATATAAAACTAAATCGATATACATAACTTAGGTTGAATTACCACAAATAATTGATAATCTATTGATGTTAAGCCAAGAAAATTACCTTATCCAAGGCAACTAAGGCTACCTTTAGCCCCCAAAATATGTATTCCCTCAAAATCAGAAACTTAAATCTAAGGTTAAACCATTTGAATCTTACCTAAGATGAGCGACGACGTGTAGAGAGGTGCAGTGGGGTAGAGAGAGGTGCGGAGGCATGGGCTGAGGTACAAAAGAACCAAATGTAGATGACCTGACATTCTTTAGAGAGCAAGTTCAACGTTGTTAATAAAAAAACAACTCAAATATAAAACCTCATACAACAACAAACACCACTTTCACATTAATTCTAAATTAATACCCCGTACACATTTTAAAAATAAAATTTCTAATATTACCTTAATCCCATAAGTTCATTACCCTCCATCTATTATGCATCCATTCTGTAACCCCAATCTGAAGTGGTAAAATCATCAATTCAATCTTTCAAATAGAACATAATGTTGAATTGTAAACATAAAATGAACCAAATAATTTATGTTTGTCCTTCAAAAACATGTGAGATACAGTTAAAAAAAAAGATTTGGGGTCATATTTACCTAAGTGTGGGAGAAGTCATTGCCAGATAACAAATTTTTGAAACACTAAATGAAAAAACACCCACAAATGAAGATGCCATTTCACAAATTTCAACTAAAATACACAAAACAGTAGTATACCTACACGTTAATCAGAATAAGCAACAAACAATAATAGTGTCAACATTCATCAAGCACATGCCCTGCACCCATTAAACAACATTCAATTATTCCGAATTAGAAGTGTAAAATCTCGTTAAATCTGCAAATAGAAAATAATTTCAACAAAATAGAGTGCATTAAAACTTATGAACACTTGAAACTCTGAAACAAAAGTGGAGTGTATACCAGATATAAGTATCCAGATAATGGATCATACCTAATTGGCAACAGCAAAAAAGCAAAATATTCAAAACAAAAACCTCTATAAATTTGAATCAAGGAGAAAGTGTATACCTGATATAAATATCCAGATAATCAGGTCTTGATCTGAAAAGGAAAAAATAAGAAACAAACACAAAAAATAATTAGATCCCCAAATATAAACATACTAACAATCAATTTAGAGTAAGAAAACAGAAAAATAATTTCATTCAGACCCGGTAGATTTCGATCCAACCAACACCGAACGGATTCCCATTACGATTCCCGACGTATTCCATTATTTTTTACGAAAGTATGAGGCCAGCGATATTATTAATCCAAACCTTGGGACTTTTTTGATGCAGAGATGTTGTAGAAAAATGATTATTACATTTCGTTGAAATATGGAGGAAGAGGAAACATATGGGCAGAGGAAGAGACACGGGTGTCTGCTAATGTGGAGAGAGAAATAGGGTTTTTGGTCTTCGCATAAAGCATCCGAAAAGAGAGAGACTATGTACACTTATTGTGGCCGTTGGTTTTAGATGGAGAAAATAAAATTGGTTTGATTTTCTCATATGCCACGTGGACAGCTCCAATGTTTAGCAAAATTAAAGGCTTGTAAAACATTTTATAGTAATAGTATAGATATAGATGCGGTGAAAAGTACTATGATGAAATGTGTTTTCACTTATTTAAAGTTAGGTTTTCTTCTATATTCTTCTTTAAAGTTTCATAATTTTGGGATGTGCACTTATTCACAATGTCAACCAAACAAAAATTTAATTTTAAATATGTGAAAAAATATTTTACCATCTTACTTTTCACCACGATTAAAAGTATTTCACTTCGAACTAAACGGACCATAAAATTTTGTGTATTATATTATCTTAGCATCTCATGTGACTTCTAGCTTTAGAAAAATCCCCACTAATTCAAAATGTTTCTCATACGATAATCTACTACTACAACAAATGAGAATGTAATTTTATTGGTAAATCAATAATTTAAACTCACAAATAGTACATCTTGTGTAATTACATTACAAAAGAAAGGACTACCCACCACACATCATTCTTCATATAAATTTTGTGTATAACTTTTTTATTCATTTACCATTAGTAACTTCCAGTTCTCCCAATTAACTAGATAAACTTTGTTACAGGTTTAGTAACGAGTTAATCATATAAAAATGACGTCGACCCCAAAACCATGTACTTCCAATCACAAGAGGTTTCATGAAATAAGAGAGGAAACTTTTTCTCCAATATTGTGTTTTTTCAGTAATTTTATTCTAATAATATGTGAAAGAAAGTTCATACATAGAATAACGTGTCAGTTTTATAATCACCTAATTAACATAATATTATTAAATTTATAATTTGTTTTTAATGATTTGCTCAATTAAATAACATATATTAGTTATATAGTAGATGTATATAATATATTTTGTATCTTAGGGTTTGTTTGGCTCAAGGTGAAATAATTTTAATCGTGGAAAAAGGTAAAGTAATGAAATATTTTTTAACATATTTAAAATTGCTTTTTTTATTGGATTAAATACCAAAAACTCCCTCAAATACTTTTTAATACACATTTAGTCCAAGTCTTTTATTTTGTATCAAAAAGTCTCTTATTCTCTTATCTTTAAAGGTCCGCGCCAGCGGCATGGTAAAACCTTTTTGGCATGGTGAAGGACTTTTTGGTAAAAATAAAAAGGCTTGGAATAAACATGTATTAAAAAAAATCGAGCGATTATTTGATATATGTCCCTTTTTTATTTATTTGAAATTGAGAATAAGTGCACATTATATAATTATGTAACTTCAAATAAAAATAATAAACAAAATTTAATTCTAAATAAATAAAAACATATTTACCATTTTATTTTTAATTACAATGTAAAATATTTTATCCGAAGTAAACGGACCTTAGTAATAATCTTCCTACTTTGATTCCCTGCATCATGAGGTAAAAAGTGAACAAAACAAGAAAAGATAAATGTTAACTTCTATCCCTCCCTCCACTTTTCATGTGAGCCACGTGGGTCGCATGCGTGATTAAAAAAAGCACTAACGTGGGTCGCATGCGTGATTAAAAATTGTAAAACTTAAAATATTATATCTGCATGTTATTTTGTTGAGGGCTTCATTAGGAATAAGACTACACGGACACACCTTCTGTACCCACTTTCTTACCCACTAACAAGACAAATAAGAGGGCCCACCACAAAGCAATACAACCTCTCAAGCTGTTTTTTGTTTTAATTTTAAAATTGTTTTTTTCTCAAAGTTACACGAATTGTTTTTCTTAAAATAAAAGTTAAAGCCATCCAAATGTATCAAAAATATTTTTTTTTTAAAATAAATTGATTTTAAAAATAAGGAGTGTCATTGACGCCAACTTCAAAAAATAAGAAATTATTGGATAAATGGCTATTTGAGGGGACAAATACATTTAAAATAATCTAAAAAAAATATTATTTCTTATTTAAATGCCAAAACAATTAGAGTTATGATTTATTTTAGGATCACGAACCCGACTCATTTTGTATGACTCACTAACGTGTCATGTCTACATTGATTCATTTTGAAGGTCCTATAGTGTGGGTCACGTCAGGACACAAAAATCAAGCAATACAGACGCGGCGAGTCAGTGCGTCGCACAAAATGTGTCAGAGTTGTAAATCACTGTAAGTCAAAAAATATTTTCACAAAAAATTATTCTATAAAAAAAATATTTTCACACGTCAGTGCGTCGCTGTAGATAATATTTTTTTTTGTGACGCACTGACGTGTGAAAAGATATTTTTTTTATAATAATTTTTTTTTGTGAAAATATTTTTTGACCTACAGCGATGTGCAATTCTAACTCATTTTGTGCAACGCACTGACGTGTCGCGTCTGTATTGCTTCTTGTACACGCCGGACAAGACAAATGAAAGATGGCCCACCAAAAATGCAACCTGACTTACAAAAAAAAAAACAGGTACTCTCTCTAAAGGGTCGCGATTGATTAGTGTCGCTGGCGCGGATCCATAAAATATCGCGATTAATTAGTGTCGATGGCGCGGACCCACATTCAACAAATGATATGGGTCCGCGCCAGCGACACTAATTAATTGGGATATTTTTTATAGAAAAAATATAGCGATTAATTAGTGTCGCTGGCGTGGACCCATATTCAACAAATGATTTGAGTCCGGGAATGTGGGTCCGCGCCAGCGGCACTAATTAATCGCGATATTTTTTATTGAAAAAATATCACGATTAATTAGTGCCGCTGGCGCGGACCCACAATTTCGGACCCATATCATTTATTGAATGTGAATATAATTTTTTTATATTTATGAAAAAAAAATATTTTTTAATTTTAATAAAAAAACTGTTTACTGTCAAAAAAATAAAAACTATTTTTTTATATTAATAGGAAACTGTTTTTTTTTTTGTTTTTAAAAACATTTATAAAAAGTTATAAAATAGTGAAATGTTTTTTTTTGTTTTTTAAGTCTAAGTTTCCTTGTGTATTACCCTTTAGAGAGAGTACCTATTTTTTTTTTTGTAAGTCTAAGGTTGCATTTTTGGTGGGCCATCTTTCATTTGTCTTGTCCGGCGTGTACAAGAAGCAATACAGACGCGACACGTCAGTGCGTCGCACAAAATGAGTTGGAATTGTACATCGTTGTAGGTCAAAAAATATTTTCACAAAAAAAAATTATTATACAAAAAATATCTTTTCACACGTCAGTGCGTCACAAAAAAATATATTATCTACAGCGACGCACTGACGTGTGAAAATATTTTTTTTATAGAATAATTTTTTTGTGAAAATAATTTTTGACTTACAGTCATTTACAACTCCGACACATTTTGTGCGACGCACTGACGCGTCGCGTCTGTATTGCTTGATTTTTGTGTCCTGACGTGACCCACACCATAGGACCTTCAAAATGAATCAATGTAAACATGACACGTTAGTGAGTCATACAAAATGAGTCGGGTTCGTGATCCTAAAATAAATCCTAACTCTAATTGTTTTGGCATTTAAATAAGAAATAATATTTTTTTTAGATTATTTTAAATGTATTTGTCCCCTCAAATAGCCATTTATCCAATAATTTCTTATTTTTTGAAGTTGGCGTCAATGACACTCCTTATTTTTAAAATCAATTTGTTTTTTAAAAAAAATATTTTTGATACATTTGGATGGTTTTAACTTTTATTTTAAGAAAAACAATTCGTGTAACTTTGAGAAAAAAACAATTTTAAAATTAAAACAAAAAATAGCTTGAGAGGTTGTATTGCTTTGTGGTGGGCCCTCTTGTTTGTCTTGTTAGTGGGTAAGAAAGTGGGTATAGAAGTTGTGTCCGTGTAGTGTTATTCGACTGCTAATAGTACCGGTGTGGATGCACCGGTTTGTTACACCGGTTGAGGTGGCCGGCTGACGTGGTTTGGTAGGAGAGAGATTGTTTTTTTGTTTGTGTTCCATATGTTTAATTGTTTTACTGTTTTTTTTTTCAAAAATGTTTTTCAAACTTTTAGGGAACCTGAATTTTTGACAGAATTTTGGGTGACAAACTGACGTGTCGGCTTGTTATTGGTTAGTTTATGAGGTTCGCTGACGCGGACCTTCAAAAATAAGAGAATATTGGGAAATTGGGTGTTTTAAAAATAATGTGTGAGGGTGGCTCGGACCTTTAAAAATAAGATAATATTCGGTAAATGGGTGTTTGAGAGACTAAATGCATTAAAAATAATTTTTAAAAAATAAGAGAATATTGAAAAAATGGGTGTTTTAAAAATAAAGCGTGCCGCTGGCGCGAACCTTTAAAAATAAGATAATATTTGGTAAACGGGTGTTTGAGAGACTAAATGCTTTAAAAATAATTATTAAGAAATAAGATAATATTGAGAAAATTAGTGTTTTAAAAATAAGGTGGGCCGCTGGCGTGGCACAGACCTTTAAAAATAAAAAAATATTGAGAAAATTGGTGGTGTTTTAAAAATTAGGTGCACTGCTGGCACGGACCTTAAAAAATAAGAGAATATTGAAAAAATTGGTGTTTTAAAAATAAGGTGTGCCACTGGCACAGACCTTTAAAAATAAGAGAATAATCAGTAAATGAGAGTTTGAGAAACTAAATGCATTAAACATAATTTTTTTTAAAAAATTCAACGTTTAAAAAAAGTTTTTTTAAATAATGTTTTCCAGTGTTCGTGTGCCGAAAATAAAAAAGTTTGTATGGGTTGTTTTTCTTTCTTTTTTTAGTTTACCCTTTTCTGGGTGGTAGAAAATGACTGGCAATCGATTTTAAACCTTTTTTTATTTTGATAAAAGATGATTTTTATGTTTTTTATTTTTCGGTAAAACTATTTTTTTTTGCTAAAATCATTTTTTTTTGCTAAAATCTATTTTTTCGGTAATACTGTTTTTTCTTTTTTTTTTGTCGTGTCGTGTCATAAGTATCGGTTGCGACACGCTGACATGACGTGTTGCGATTGGTTATTGTTTTATGAATGTGGTTCCGCTACAGTGACAATTAATAGTTTCGTGATCGACACATAAAAATCATGAGTCGACATAAAAATTGATAGTTGTACCGGTTTTTTGCATTTATGTTTTTTATTTGCTAAAAACTTTTTTGCTTGTGTATTAAAACTAGTTTAAAAATTGTCTTTTACTAAAAAAATTATTTTAATTTTTTTTTAAACTGTTTCTTTTGTAAAAGAATTTCTCTCTTTTTTTTTTTTTTTATAGAAAGAAGCATGTATATATATGTGGCCAACTGTTGAGTCCAACTCATTTGGCCACATCAGCCGGTTGATTCATCCGGTAAGAAAAGCATTTCTCTATTTTGTTATCCGAATCGGGAATGGGTTTTAACAATGACATAAATGTAGTGTAAGATTAATTTTATAACAAAGACACTATTTTAGTGATATCTTTAATGTATTTTTAGTATATTAACTGATGTATGATTAAATAATTATTAATATAGTTTGATTGGTCAATACATTAAAAATAGATTATGTATCACTAAAATGGTATCAATAAAAGATGTTCTATTAGTATTATTCTAAACAAGCATATAATTCTTGCGATACACGGGCGGTGTACAATAAACAAATGTAATGATAATTATAAAAATTAATGTATATCATAAATTCAATATCTTATCTTAAAACCAGTATAAAATATTAATTTTTTCATAAATAAAATTTGTCTATTATTTTTAAATATTTTTATTATATAAAAAATATTTTTTTATAAATAAAAACTTCAAAACAATTGTACTTATTATATATAAAAAAGTTATATATATTTTTATTTGTTTTTAGTTTAAAAAATTGTATGTCATTTATAGATACAAACATAAAGCTTTTTCTATAAATAAAACGTTAAAAATATTTTTTATAACCAAAAACATTTTTTATTGATATTAAAAACAATTTTGAAATTTTAAAACTTTTTTTTAACTTAAAAACTATTTTTATAAATAAAAACATCAAAAAAACTGTACATATTTTATTTAAAATAATTATGCATATTTTTATTTGCGTTTAGTTTAAAAAACTTTATGTCATTTATAAATAAAAACATAAATTTTTTTCTATAAATACAAAGTTAGAAATGTTTTTATAACCCAAAACTTTTTTTTTATATAAAAAATAATTTTGAAAATTTGAAAACTTTTTTTAACTTTTTTCTAGAAATGTTGTACAGACGTAGTAGTAGTAGTAGTAGTAGTAGTAGCATTGTGTACTCTGATTTGAGTGTAGAATGGTGAAAGTAAATTAATTGAATTTAGATTATGTTAGATCGAGATATTAATTAATGGAGTCTAGAATGGATATCTTTTATTTTTCAAGACATTTTTAATTTATTCATTTTTTTGTTTCAAAGAGATTTTTTTATTTATTCATTTTTTACTTTAAAGAACACAATGTTCAAGTGACAGAAATACGGAGACAGATAGTAGAGGTGAAAGGGAGCATTGGTTTGATTTTATGAGGAGGGAGGAGGAGGCGTATCTAGGTAGGTAGCTTTAATTATAGTTTGATTTTATGAGGAGGGAGAGAGAGACATATCTAAGTAGGAAACATTAATTATCATTAAAGTTTGATTTTGTGAGGAAGGAGCGGGAGATGTATATAGATAAAGAGCATTAACTTTTCAAGAGATTTTTTATTTATTTAGTTTTTTGTTTTAAATAGATTTTTTGATTTATTCATTTTTTTTATTTCAAAGAACACAATGTTCAAGAGATAAAAAGAGGGAGACAAATAGTAGATGTGAAAGGGAGCATTGATTTGATCTTATAAGGAGGGAGAGGAGACGTATATAGGTAGGTAGCATTATTTATGGTTTGATTTTATGAGGAGGGAGAGAAAGACGTATCTAAGTAGGGAACATTAATTATCATTTCAGTTTGATTTTATGTGGAAGGAGAGGAAGATGTATCTAGATAAATATTATTAACTACCATTTACACCTCTAATACTATCGTATTAGAGGTATAATATAGATCTGATAGTGTCGCGTGTCTTGTTAAACTAAACCTTATGTATTTTATTTCTTAAAAGTAGATACTCTTATTTTAAAAAATGAATAAAAAAATTGGGTAAATAAAAACCCACCATGATCATTTATAAAGAAAAAATTGGCAACGCCTCGTCCCAACCTTCAGCCACCACCTCCTCCAATGGCCTCCTCCACCACCACCGTCACCTCCATAATATCCAATATTTGTCGTCGTTGTAACCGCCACTAATTACTCCATCATCACAGCTAGAAGATATATCTCTTTGTCTCTCTTTTCTTAAGTAATTCATATCCCTCGCTTGCAACATTTGAGATTTATGTTTGATTCTTTGTGGGTTTATTTCACAAATTAAATATATATATATATATATATATATATATATATATATATGGAGATAATTCAATGTGTGAAACCTTAAGGAGCGCTCCATGCGAACCAATTTTTTTAAAATAGTAAAAAAATATTTTGAGTTGATTTTTTTATAAGGTATTTAAATATTCCAGGGTACCCCTACAAAATTCAGCTCAAAATAAATATTTTTGATATTTTAAAAATCGGTCAAAATATGTGAGTTTTTAAACTGCTTAAAAACTACCAAATTTTGGCATATGTTTTTTAGAAAGTAAAAAAATTCATTTTGAGACGATTTTTTAGGCGTACCCTGAAATGTTTAAATACCCATAAAAAATTAACTCAATTTTTTTTTATAGAATGGTCCTTAAGTTGGTTCGTATGTGATCTTACCTCTCTCTCTCTTTATATATATATATATATGGAGGGGAGGGGGGGGGGGGGGGGAGATGCTGGATTCATATGTGGTTTTTATGTGTTTAATTTCGTTTACAAGTCATTTATTGTTGGTATGTGATGAATTGAAATTATGGATTTGGAGTTTACTTTGGATGGGTGATAATGCGTGACTGTGGGTGGCGGAGGTGGGTCGCGATTGTGAATTTCGAAATCGATGTATATTGGTGGGTGGTGATGGTTTATGGGGTTATATGGCGGCGGTGATGTTTGGAGGTGGGAGGCTTATGTGATATTTGGAGATGTATGGAGGTGGGCGGCGATGGTTATTTTTGAAGGTAGGAGGTGACGGCAGTGCTGTTTGGAGGTGGGAGGCGATGTTTTTCTAATCTATAGAATTTTTAATTTCCACGGATTAATATTGTTGATTTTTTAGTATTTTATCTTCTAGAAGATGTTTGATATTTATATTCTAAAGTGTGAAATTTTGTGTAAGATTCATTTTGGGAGCCATGAGTCAATTAGTTAATGGACCATATGTAACATACATGTTACATATGATGCCACAACATCATTTCCTCTACGTTTTTTAACGGAGATGTGACGGTGGGTGAAATTACATTGATAATACACAAATATTGCGTATTTCATCCGTTAACATACGCATTATTAGCCCCCTCGGGTATCTTATTCCCTATATTTAGGCTCGTTAACCAGACAACCTAAGATTTCTATGTTAACATGCTTTGCAGGGGTTAATTGAGGAAACCATATGATGTTTGTGGATTTCATCCCTGAAAACCCTCACGAGATGACACTCGTCCACTAGGGTAACCTAGGGGTTTAACGGATTATTGCATACGCTAAATGCAATCGAATCGCCTGCGAAAGTAATGTTTATCTGTTTTTCCCATTTTGTACTATCTCTTGTCTTTGGTTTACTTGTAGTTCTTGTTGCACCTTATTTCATTGCTAGGGACTAGCAATGTGTAAGTTAGGGGGTGTGATAATACGCAAATATTGCGTATTTCATCCGTTAACAAATGCGTTATTAGCCCCCTCGGGTATCTTATTCCCTATATTTACGCTCGTTAACCAGAAAACCTTGGATTTCTATGTTAACATGCTTTGCAGGGGTTAATTGAGCTTCTATAGGTATTTGGATGCTAAGTATGAAGTTCGGACGCATTCCGGTAAAATTTTGTACATTTTTGCACGTTCAAGGGAAATTTAATCATTTCACAGCTTGGGTACCTGGCCCAACATCTCCACGAAATTTGTATCCCTCCTTGCGAGCTTCGCGTGGCCTTGAACGGTGCGCGATTCCGAGTCCGAATAAAGAAGTTACAAGATTTTTAACGAAAGGGAACTATAATGAAACCAAAGCAGGGCAGCTTGGCTCACACATGACTGATCGATCAATCGACCAAAGGGATCGATCGATCGATCCCCCTTTTTTCTGATTTCATGGAAGCAGTGGGCTCATTTCTGATCGATCGATCGGTCGACCCTAGGGTTCGATCGATCCTCTGTTTTCTGAGATATTTTCCTTTTCTTTTCTTTCTTCTTTTCTTTTCTCCCAACTTACTATCTAAGGGATTTTATTTGTAATAAAGAGATATTCAGTTTTAATTCGTTTATAGGGTTAGAAAAGCTTAGGGTTTTGGGTTTTGAGAGCTTTGCTTCATTTCTCTTTGGGATGATAACCATTTGGGGTGTGTAAGTTGAACTTTTCACTTCCTTTACCATTAATCTAGTTGTTTTTGTTTATTTCTTTCTTTGTAGATTAATTTCATGCTTTGGCAATTAGTTTAATTGTGTTTATTTCTTTCTTTCTTAGTTTAATTGGTTTAAATTTGTTTAATTCATGTATTACCCTTAGATAAATAGGGTCGGAATTTCGTTCCGCCATTTACGGGCCTCGAGCTCTGAAAATTAGGTTTTGTGCAAAATTACGTTTAATTGAACCCAGATTATTATGTGTTTAACTTTCTCTGTCATGCAACGTTATTATTTATAGCGATAATTCAAATTTAATCCGTGTGCGACCAATTTTCGATTAAATATTTATTCACGCAACTTTGGCTTAAATTCCTTATTGCGCGAAGTTTATGATTAATTGATAATCCTTGATTAAATTTCTCTCGATCCAAAATTCTAATTAATAGCTGTTTCGATCCGTATAGTTGGATGCTATCTCGATCCTCGCTTTTACTTTATTTAGACTTAACTTCTCTCTTTTCTTTTATTTACAAGCACACATCATCTTTTACACTTTTATTCTTGAATTAATAAATCGATTAAAATTTGTCGAACACTCCCTCTAGATTCGATACCCGACTTACCGTTATACTTGTATCGCAAGTGCAGTCGTAATTTGAATTTTTTTATTAACGCTGTGAAACGAACACAACGACCGGCGTGCTGACTACACGGCGCACTTCACGCGCTTGATCAAAATGGCGCCGTTGCCGGGGAATGTTGTGTTATAGATTGTAATTGTCTTATTATTTCATCGTATTTTTCTTTTGTATTTGTATTTTTTTGTTTTAACTTTTTTTTGCAGGCTTTGTACATTTGAGCGCTAAGAACCGCTTGAATTATTTTCGGTCAGACATCATCTTTGTGGAATTCGCCATCTCGAGCCTTTGTTGGGGTAAGTATGTCTTATTCCAATTTTTCTAGTAATCCTAATGATAATTCTCAAAATTCACGTAAACCTATGACTTTTGGTCAATACTTATAAGCTGAAAAAATTGCAACATCTAAAATGACATTGGGTGAGTATTACGAAAGTTAAAATATGGATTACATCAATTTTGGGAATGATCATCTTTATTTTGGGTCGCAAGATCCTTATGGTAAGAATTTTGAAGAAAATTCCAATCATTTTCAAAATTCTTATGTTAATGATTTTGATTGTAGTCCCGAGAACAATTTTCAAACTTCTTATTTCCAAGAATTCGCTCCTCGCCCTATGACTTTCGGTGAGGGCTTGCGCATGCTTGAAAATGAGAGGATTGAAAATCGTTATCGGGAAGAAAATCGTTGTTGGGAATAAGAGTAGGATTTATTATTCGAATTCGACGCAGATTTCTCTTTTGAGACATCCGAAGTCGAGGACTGTATTGAACCAAATGAGGTACTTTTGCCTACTTTGGAATAAATCATTCTTGACTTGACCCATGGCATAGTGAAGAATGAAAATGAGGAATAAATGGGCGTAGTATCCATTTGCAATGAACTCGTTTCTTCTTTGATTCTCAAAGAAGAAAGTTTCATTATAAACGATCCTATTTCCTTAGAAATTCAACCTTCATGCGATGATAACTCATCGCCTGAGATTGAATTTCTTTCATCACCATCTTTATTCTATACTATCACAACAATTTTAGTATCCGATGAATCGGTTCAAAACTTTATAGTTCCATATCTTTTCACCGATGAGGAGTACTCGCTCGAGTCGTCTTCCATAAAGGCATCTTTGCCTCCATGTGTGCCACCTCCCATTCCAACTGCAAAATACTTGGGAGATGATTCATTTTTTCTTGGCCCACATGTGTATTTGTCACCCGTCCTATCCAAATCCCCCATCCTCCCTCCCAAATTTTTAATTGGGGATTGTTCATCTTTTCCACCACCCACATGCCTTCCGTTGTTTGAACGGAATTCCTATATTTTGGGAGGCATGCATGAAAGGGAGGGTCCACCATTGATCCTTCAAATTCAAATCATATTTTGGATGGACCCTCAACTGTTTCAACATTTAGTATATAGCTAATTAGAAGTCCTATATGTAGGTTGTATATAGTTAACTTTTTAATTTTTATCTCTTCTTAATTTAGCCTAGTCAAATTAGTTAATCTCTTTCTTTTTATTTCTTTTTCTATGCTTCGTTCTAACTCTTTTGTAGGTTCAACGGGTTTGAATTTATGGAGACTGTGCGCCCCGGCATACGTTTGTTAAGAAAACTAAAAAAGTCACAAAAATATTTTTCTTTCTTTTGCACACACTCATTCTCACGCATTTGCATTTTCTTTTTCCTTTTAATTTTATTTTATTTTTCCTTTTTTTTTGTGAAAGTGCGTGTGTGTCGCTCGTTGTATATATTTTTCGCTTTTTGATTAGTGTAGTATATGTGTATGTACGTACATAATTATTTTTATTTTGTTTTTATTTTTATTTTTATTTTTAATTTTATTTTTAATTTTTTTTATTATTTTATTATATTCATATATATATATATATATATATATATATATATATATATATATATATATATATATATATACAATTATACTTATTTATACATATCCCCCCCTTTTATATCCCTTATTATCAATCTCCCCCCCCCCCCCCCCCCAATTGCCAAAACAGCATGCAGTGGGCAAATAAATGTGTCAACGATCGATCGATGATCAGGGTCGATCAATCGATCGACCAGTTATAGACCGAGAATGCCTTGTTTTTTCCCCTTCTGTTTCATTTCTATTATCTCTCCTCTCTCCATATTTCGTGCCCTAATATTTTCCGACCAATTTTCGCTCAATCCAACCAACATCTCTACTCAAATCAGGTATAAACTCTTTCTACATTCTTGTATTTTTGTAGATTTATAGGTTTGATGTCATATTCTTTAATGTTTATCCATTTTTGACATTTGTTGAGTTTTTCTCCCTATTTGTTATTCCAACAATTTTTGTGCACCAATATTGTTAGAAATTCATTCATGAACACTTTGTGCTGAATGCTAATTGTTTTTGTTCATGAATGGGGCTATTTTGTTGGTTCCTATGGAATTTTTTCACCCTCATTTCACATTGCGCACACTAAGTGTTCGCCAAAATGCTCAAACCATTTTTTCAATTCGTTTTTCGCGCACACTTGGGTATTTTTCATTCGTTGTCTCATGTCGACACATTTTGCATCAATGTGAATTTTTTCGTCGGGATTCACACACTTTAACACACCATTTCAACTAGTACACTAACTAACTTTAATTTTGCTTACAATTCTATTTTGTCTTGCCTAATTACAGTTTTGTAGGTTGAAATGGCCGAGACAAAGACGTATGATTCTACAAGGTGTGTGCCCATCTGGGGCTTTGAAGGGTTCCGTTGAGAAAAATAACGGGATTGGTTCCAGGCCTACTTTGAGCCTGCTAGTAGGTCATTGGCCTACCACTATGCCTGGAAGCTTGAGGACTTGTCAGAGGTTGCCCGTACTTTTCGGCGCCGGCACGGTTGGGAGCCCTTTTTTGCTACAAATGGGGGCATTAATGAGGAGCTCGTTGGTATGTTTTATGCCACTTTTGTAGTTGTGAAAGGGAGGTCGTCTACCTATGAGGCCATGGATAGGGGGTGTCGAATTCAGCCTACGCACTCAGATTTAGCGCAACATATGGGTGTTCCAAACCCTCAGCGGTCAGTCAACTTTTCAGATGGGGACATTTTTAGGCTTACGGTGTTGATTGAGGCCCTTGCACCGGGGGAAGTGTGTAAGAAAAAGACCTTCCTCTCAGCCACAATGGAGGATTTACCACGGTTATTATACTACATCAACGTGCACTCCTTTATGGTGACAAGCAACCGATCTGAGGTGCGTCAAAAACACGCGGAATTTGTCTACACCCTAATCAACAACTTCGGCGAAATTAATTTTCCCAATATCTTTCTGGACATGAGATTTTCAATACCTTTTCCTGCCCTCATCATGAAGATTTTCTTATCGCACGACTGCCCCCAGTATGACGCGGACCGCAAGCGTGACCCCCTGGGGCTGTAACAACCCGCGTAATTTTGGGGGTATTTTTCAAAATAAAGAGGAAAAATAAATTTTGAGATAAAAATATTTTTATTGCTCAAATATGTTGGTTACGATTTTAGAAGAATAAAACTTCAAGCGGAATCGAAATTGGAGTTAAAACAGATTTTATATGAATTTTTTTATATTTTGCCTTATGGCATTTTTAAGGGAAACTGTCAGATTTTAGACTTGATCGATCGATCGATGGTTTTGGTAGATCGATCGATGGTCCCAAAAAATGTAAACAACAAGTATTTTTTAGAAGTTATGGTTTAATTCAAACTCTTATATTTTTACCTTATAAAAAGGGATTGTTGGCTATTGTTTTGGAACAGCCTTGTGGCACAAAAATACCCAGAAAACATATTTTCTTTTCCTCTCTTTTATACAGAAACAATACCCTTTATTTTATGCATTCAACCTTACATTTTTGGAGGTGTTCTTGGGGTTGTTTTGAGGTTGATCTTGGAGGAAGTTTTGATGATGTTTGATGACTGATTTTGATGGTGTTATCTGCATTTCTGGGTAGATTTATGTTGGTATCCTTTTAGTGGTTTAAGGTATGGGGTTTTACACAATATGCTCCTTAATCTCACGAGTATCATTCTTGTTGTTTTCTTGTGATTATTGGCTCATATTTGAATTGCTAAATTCATTGGAATCTGAAAATATTTGTTGGAATCTAATTTTGATTCATGTGGTATTATTAATTGGTGTTGAGCATGTTGTCATGAGATTTTAATATGGCACTGAGGTTGGGCACCCGCCAATATTCCTTTTTCCGGATATGCTTAAAAGTGCATAGGCGCGGTGTAACAACCCGTCCTTTTGGAGACCGTTAAATTCCCTAATTAGAAATAAATTGGCAATTTGGAGACTTTCTCGGAATAGTGATTTTTGGGATTTTTGAGGATTAGATGATTTTCGATGGATGGTACATTTACTTTTGGTGTTAAGTAAATAAATTGGAGTATTTTAATAATATGTCGCTGTCGGGTAAAGCGACAGAAAATAATATTTTAATGGGAATATCGCATTTATTTATTTTGGGTTGAAATAGTGATTTGCGATTAAGTACCTCAGATGGAAATTTCGACTGAGCCGTGAGTCTCGGAATGTCCGAGATAGTCGGAAAAGAGTGTCCGAAAGTCAAAATTGAGTTTCGGGTAATTTTAGAGGTAAAAGTAACTCGTAATTGGGTAAACGAGTCGTTTTTGAGTTTTAAGGGGTATAACCCTTTTCTTCCTATAAAAAGAGGGAGGGCGGGAAAGAAAAGAGAGAGAAAGAAAGAAAAGAGAGAGAAGAGAGAGAGGAGAAGAGAAAGAGGAGAGAAATGGAGATTCGGGCCAAACTCCGTCGGATTCGACTCGAGGTCGTCGAATTTCATCCTCCAGGCAAGTGTTTACTTGCTTTATTTCATTTTGGGCACTCATCTCATATCATAGTTGGTATAAACATGATTTTAGGGTTAGAACCCTTAAAATAAATTTGGTAAAATTTGGATATGAGTTTACAAATTGATGTAATGTAAACTCTTAATGATTTCTCGTGTGAAAACCATGTTAATGGGAAGTAAGATTGAATTTAAATGGGAGAAATGCCCAAACCTAGGTTTTATGGATTTTAGGGTTCAAATCCAAGAGATATGGGTTAATACCCCAAATTAATTGATGTGTTAGTTGTAAAACATAGATTAGATGTTTATTGAGTTGTTGGATGAGGTTAGAAACAACAAAAATGGAGAAAAATGGAGTTTGGGATTTTGGGGAAGACAATGAATAGTGAACCCGTAGCTTATGGGTCTGTTTCGGACATGATGATAGATGATTTAGCTCTTGGACAAAACACTAAAGTTGTAGATCTTTTCGATACGGTCGCGTGGGCGCCGACCGCGTATTTTTCTAATGTTTCTACGATTTGATATGATTTTTACATGATGGCAGTTTCGGGTTGGAATTACCAACTCGGAAATCAAATCGGGAATTGGAAAAACAACGGCTAGAATTAATCGGGTAGACGTTTGCGATGATTTTTGGTGTAGTTTAGAAACCCCGATAATGAGATTGGGTTGTTGGATGAATAATTTGGAGAATAAAGTTTTGAGGACCTGGCGTGACCGGTCGATCGCGCCCCTATGGCCGGTCGACCGCGTCAAGGAAAAAGGGCCTACTGCTTTGTTTCGTAGGCTTATTTGCAACCCGCGGTCGACCAGGGGTCTAGGACCGGTCGACCGGTGCCCTGTTTTCAGCCCAAGATTTTGGAGATTATTATTACTTCTCCTCTTTGAGTTTAAAGTTTAAGGGCCTTCTAAATTAGAGCATTATAGAGGGTTATGTCCTAAAGGATTGGATGAATTGGGAACATAGATATGTATATTCACTTAGAGTGAATGGTATAATTGGAGACATCCAATAAAACCCTTAGGGATGATTAAGGTATTTATTAGTTATACAAGTAAGGAAATACTTTGGGTTTAGTATCATGCTTATATAAATGCATGATTATGATTCTTTGAGAGAATCTTTGGGATTAATGGTCATCGTTAGATGTAGTTGGCAACTATGGCCATATGTATATATTCGAGGATGAAAATGTGATATATATATATATATATATATATATATATATATATATATGATATGATGTAAATGATTTTGAAAATGTAAATATGAATATTTTCGAAATGGAATGACAAATGATTTTCATAAATAATAATTTATGGATACACACCTCTCTAAATCGCTATCATAAGGGAAGTTGCGTGCGTATGGTGATGCCCCCTGGCTAATGAATGCAGGGTGGATATAGTCCCAGGCCATATGAGCGATTATATTTTATTGCGCTGGTTAGGAGATTATGGGTGTGGTCTTGATTATCCCGCAGGCATATGGCCGCTTCCCGACGTTGTTAGGTTCCCAGGTTGTCTTGTTTGATAGGCCCTGGAAGATGATAGCCATTTAGGGGCGCGCACAGTGGGGAAACCCGGACGGGCGGTCTTAGATTTGTTAAAGCAATTCATGATAATGGATTGGCTTTAATTTACATTTTCCGGATGGAAGAAGGGAAATGGGTTAAATGATTGGCTTCGGTAACACTTCCCGGATGGAAGAAGGGAAGTGGAAGCATATGATATGGTAAAAGCATTTTTATTATAAAAAAAATGGCTTTTAATTATATTTCCTGGATATGAGAAGGGAAATGGGTTGTTTTAAAAGGAAAAGCATTTTTATGTTAATAAAACCGGGTTTTTAAAAGTATATGATATGTTAAAGCAATTCATGCTAATGAATTGGCTTTTAAATGCATTTCCTGGATATAAAAAAGGAAATGGAAAGTTTTTAGATAAATATGATAAGTATTGGTAAATACTTGGTATATGAATCCTCAGTCTGGGAGATAGATCCGGATGTGTAATATAAAGATGAAATTGAATTGGTAAATCTCAGTCCGGGAGATATTATCTTGATGTATATTGTAAGAAGTATATAAACGAATGTGATATGTATATAAATATACAAGAATGTATTTATATATTAGTTAGTGCTACGGGCCTAATGGATCTCTACCATTAGCCCTGCCAAGTAGTAGTGTATCGGGGGGTTCCTTGTTTGGATTTCGCTTCGCGAGACACCCCACGCACAAACTTAGCGCAGGGTTGAGAATGGAGAGAAGTTTAGCCCTTAGTGCTCTGGTTGTAGAGGTTTCTAGTAGATGGGTGAATTAGATTAGTTAGGCAGGGTAGCTTAACTAGGGAGTTAAGTGCGTTAGGTGTGCACTGTTAGAATAGAGGTGAGGGGTATCTCATGGGAGTGCGATACCAATTTAAATATGAGATAAAAATCTATTTTTCTAAAAATAAAGCATTTATGCACTTGCAAAATATTTTCAAACTCGGGCTCTGACCCGTTTATCTACTTTTCCTTTCTTGTTATATTATATATATATATAGGTGTCCAGACACAGGGACGCCTGGATGGCATTTCTTTCGAGTCAAACGTCAGCTGCAACAACTGTGGATGCATGCAGGTTCTCGGTAGACGCTTTCATTCTTGTACTCTAGATAGGATGTATTGTATAAACATTCGGGCCAATGGTCCAATTGCATTTATTTATTCTTTTATCAACATTCGATATGGTTGTATAAATTGAACCGAGTGTTCGGTTATTCTAATTCATTTTATTTTCTTTTTAGTTTCATTTACGCAATACTGTGTGAATGTTTTAATTGTAATTGTTAAAAAGAGTAGTTAAATAAAAGTTTTTGACACCAGCCTAATAGGTTATTAGTAAATAAAATGGATTTTCGACAGTGATGCTAAAAATGATCCATATGAGACTCCTGATTTAATTGGATATAGGAGTGATCACCCGGTATTCTATTAGGGGGTTGTCACAGATGGTATCAGAGCATCAGGTTCTAGTGTCCTTAGGAATCTGTGCGGACGTACTACGCTTTCAGCGTTGCTCTCTATTTGTTATAGAGCCTCGGGATTAGGATTTTTGATTTCTCTTGTGAGATTTCGTTCTCCTGCCGTATTATAAGATTATAGTGATCTTTTGCGCGCTCGTTTGAGAATCGTGTGCGGGGCTTGGTTGGTAGCAGGAGGTGGGGCTTAGCTGGAGCAGCTGGTAGAAGTTGGGGACGAGGGCCTTAGTAGAGGTCACTCTCCCTGTGGAAATTGTTAAGGATTTTGGTGGCGACTACTAAAGTATAGTAGTTATGAGTACCGCAATACCGCTGTTGTAGAGAGTGGTACTAAAGTTGAATTTCTCAGAAAGCTAAGGGTTTGAAAGGGATCTTATGGATAGTCTTAACCGTGAGCCCCTATAATTCAGCATGGATGAGAAGAATGTTGTTCTGAATTATTCACATAAGGATTGGTCAGAGGCCGACAGTGTATAAAGGCGAAGATGTTGTTATGAGTTTTACCTTGGATGATGAGGTTATATTTGGTGTGACTAGATAAAGTCGCAGTGTTTCGTTAGCCCTAGACTCGTGTGTGTAATTTGAGTTTTGTGGCGGTCCCGATAACATTACATCATGTATGCCTATGTGTTTTCCGCGATAACGAAATTTTATTTTCTTTCACTCGTCATAGAGGCGGGTGTTTATATTTTGTATATATATGTATTATGTTGTGGTATGTTCGGAACGATAGCAGGCTAAGGATGGCAAGACTATCGTGTCCGCAGTTCCTGGAGGGAACAGGTTGTTGTTGCGGTGTCTCACCTGGATACAGGTTGAGTTCACCCTTATTGTTATGGGTAAATGGAACTTCGATGATCATAGGTTTCATTTTTATGATGTGCGTGCGTGGCGACCTTATAATTATGGTTTAAGGCCGCAGGATTATTGTTGAGCTGTAAGACTAAACTCATTGTTGTTTGCGCAAGGACTTAGAATTAGTGCGAGCGCTGGGTGGTGTGACTCTTAGTTAGAGATAGTAGTTCAAATCACCTTTTGTTGATAGGGGATAGGATTATCCCGGTTGCTTGTTTGAAATAACGGACCTCCATGACCGACAAAGTTAAGCAGGAGTGTGTGGAGGGGTTCCTTGTTTGGATTTCGCTTTGCGAGACGCTCCACACATGAATCTTAGCGGCGACGGGAGTGGAGAGATGTTATGGGATGCAAGGATGTGGTTTATGTGGAAAGGTCTTATAGTGTGGATGAACCACTATAGACTATGAGCCCTGTGATGATGGTATGATTATGGAAATATTGTGCTATAGAAAAGCAGTAAAGTGGTCCTCTTACCACAAGTGAGTGGGTAAAGTAGGACTTAGAGAAATGGATGTGAGGGTAAAATCCAGGCCTTAATGAAAAGGCCAACTTTGACGAGATGTGTTTCGGGTATGATGTACGTAGTGCTCTTACAGAAGTAGGCACTTCGATTGGTTAGGTTTCCTTCCGTATGGGCGGAAGGATAAGAATAATAGAAATGCGTTCGTAGGTTAGCGTGGTAGGATTTAGGACGTCCCGCTGGTGTGCCTTAGGTCGCTATATCTCGATGACTGACTACGCGAGGGAGTAGTGTAATGGGAGGGTTCCTTGTTTGGATTTCGCTTTGGCGAGACATCCCACGCATGAAACCAAGCAAATATCGGGAGTTGAGCGAGGCCTTGGGCACTAGGGATATATTTAGGAGTATCCTCGTCTCGCGTAGGTAGGGTAACGCATAGATTGTAGCATTTGTTAGGATGTAGGTTCGATAGATTTAGTGACGCCGAGGTTAGGAGAATGAATTTCGCGGGTTGGGAGGACCCATAGGCGAGTGTTGCACCGAGGAAAGGAGACCCTTATTGGGAGAGAATGTTACGTGTCAGACGTTCACTACGGATGTGCAGATGTGCACAGTTTAGAAAGGTGTATGGGCACCTTAGCGAGTTGGTTTATATACCGCCTGAAAGAGAAGGGGCGTAGTATATAAAGTTGAAGCTTTGCAAGATGTAAAGCGGTAGTTATAGACTCGTTTCTCCTATTGGCGACAAGAGAAGCCATTGGAGTAACGAGTAGATGTTGTGCGTTAGCAGATAGAAATTTAGATGATCGTATGGTAAAGCTAGTATTTTGAGTACACCTTTAGGTAGGTGGAATATGATAAAGGACTATTGTGTTAGCACCTTTTGGTTTTGGGGTACTAAGACATAGTGGAATTAGTGATTGTAGTTTGGTGGTATAGGCTGTATCCGAATTTCGAGGACGAAAT
Organism: Sambucus nigra; assembly: GCA_949130495.1. Taxonomy (NCBI): domain Eukaryota; kingdom Viridiplantae; phylum Streptophyta; class Magnoliopsida; order Dipsacales; family Adoxaceae; genus Sambucus; species Sambucus nigra. The sequence continues at coordinate 183,342,125 of OX422224.1, read as the reverse complement.
TCCGTTGTAAGGGGGGGAGTATGTAACAACCCGTCCTTTTGGAGACCATTAAATTCCCTAATTAGAAATAAATTGGCAATTTGGAGACTTTCCCGGAATAATGATTTTTGGGATTTTCGAGGATTAGATGATTTTCGATGGATGGTACATTTACTTTTGGTGTTAAGTAAATAAATTGGAGTATTTTAATAATATGTCGCTGTCGGGTAAAGTGACAGACGATAATATTTCAATGGGAATACCGCATTTATTTATTTTGGGTTGAAATAGTGATTTGCGATCAAGTACCTCGAATGGAAATTTCGACAGCTCCGTGAGTCTCGGAATGTTTGAGATAGTCGGAAAAGAGTGTCCGAAAGTCGAAATTGAGTTTCGGGTAATTTTAGAGGTAAAAGTAACTCGTAATTGGGTAAACGAATCGTTTTTGGGTTTTTAGGGGTATAACCATTTTCTTCCTATAAAAAGAGGGAGAGAAGGAAAGAAAAGATAAAGAAAGAAAGAAAAGAGAGAGAAGAGAGAGAGGAGGAGAGAAATGGAGATTCGGGCCGAACTCCGCCGGATTCGACTCGAGGTCGTCGGATTTCATCCTCCAGGCAAGTGTTTACTTGCTTTATTTCATTTTGTGCACTCATCTCATATCATAGTTGGTATAAACATGATTCTAGGGTTAGAACCCTTAAAATAAATTTGGTAAAATTTGGATATGAGTTTACAAATTGATGTAATGTAAACTCTTAATGATTTCTCGTATGAAAACCATGTTAATGGGAAGTAAGATTGAATTTAAATGGGAGCAATGTCCAAACCTAGGTTTTATGGATTTTAGGGTTCAAATCCAAGATATATGGGTTAATACCCAAAATTAATTGATGTGTTAGTTGTAAAACATAGATTAGATGTTTATTGAGTTGTTGGATGAGGTCAGAAACAACAAAAATGGATAAAAGGGAGTTTGGGATTTTGGGGAAGATAATGAATAGTGAACCCGTAGCTTGTGGGTCTGTTTCGGCCACGAAGATAAATGATTTATATCTTGGCCAAAACACTAAAGTTGTAGATTATTTAGATACGATCGCGTGGGAGCCGACCGGGTATTTTTTTGATGTTTCTACGATTTGATATGATTTTTACAAGATGGCAGTTCCGGGTTGGAATTACCAACTCGGAAATCAAATCAGAAATTGGAAAAATAACGGCTAGAATTAATCGGGTAGATGTTTGCGATGATTTTTGGAGTAGTTTAGAAACCCCGATAATGAGATTGGGTTGTTGGATGAATAATTTGGAGAATAAAGTTTTGAGGACCTGGTGTGACCGGTCGACCGCGCCCCTATGGCCGGTCGATCGCGTCAAGGAAAAAGGGCCTACTGCTTTGTTTCGTAGGCTTATTTGCAACCCGCGGTCAACCGGGGGTCCAGGACCGGTCGACCGGTGCCCTGTTTTCAGCCCAAGATTTTGGAGATTATTATTACTTCTCCTCTTTGAGTTTAAAGTTTAAGGGCGTTCTAAATTAGAGCATTATAGAGGGTTATGTCCTAAAGGACTGGATGAATTGGGAACATAGATATGTATATTCACTTAAAGTGAATTTGTTATAATTGGAGACATCCAATAAAACTTTTAGGGATAATTAAGGTATTTATTAGTTATAAAAGTAAGGAAATACTTTGGGTTTAGTATCATGCTTATATAAATGCATGATTATGATTCTTTGAGAGAATCTTTGGGATTAATGGTCATCGTTAGATGTAGTTGGCAACTATGGCCATATGTATACATTCGAGGATGAAAATACGATATATATATATATATATATATATATATATATATATATATATATATATATATATATATACTATATGATTAAAGTATATATATATATGATATGATGTAAATGATTTTGAAAATGTAAATATGAATATTTTCGAAATGGAATGACAAATGATTTTCATAAATAATAATTTATGGATACACACCTCTCTAAATCGCTATCATAAGGGAAGTTGCGTGCATATGGTGATGCCCCCTGGCTAATGAATGCAGGGTGGATATAGTCCCAGGCCATATGAGCGATTATATTTTACTGCGCTGGTTAGGAGATTCTGGGTGTGGTCTTGGCTATCCTGCAGGCATATGGCCGATTCCCGACGTTGTTAGGTTCCCAGGTTGTCTTGTTTGATAGGCCCTGGAAGAATAGTGGGGAAATCCGGACGGGCGGTCTTAGATTTGTTAAAGCAATTCATGATAATGGATTGGCTTTCATTTACATTTCCCGGATAGAAGAAGGGAAATGGGTTAAATGATTGGCTTCGGTAACACTTCCCGGATGGAAGAAGGGAAGTGGAAGCATATGATATGGCAAAAGCATTTTTATGATAATAAAAATGGCTTTTAATTAAATTTCCTGGATATGAGAAGGGAAATGGGTTGTTTTAAAAGGAAAAGCATTTTTATGTTAATAAAACCGACTTTTTAAAAGTATATGATATGTTAAAGCAATTCATGCTAATGAATTGACTTTTAAATACATTTCCTGAATATAAGAAAGGAAATGGAAAGTTTTGAGATAAATATGATAAGTATTTGTAAATACTTGGTATATGAATCCTCAGTCTGGGAGATAGATCCGGATGTGTAATATAAAGATGAAATTGAATTGGTAAACCTCAGTCCGGGAGATATTATCCGGATGTATATTGTAAGAAGTATATAAACGAATGTGATATGTATATAAATATACAAGTATGTATTTATATATTAGTTAGTTCTACGTGCCTAATGGATCTCTACCATTAACCCTGCCAAGTAGTAGTGTATCGGGGGGGTTCCTTGTTTGGATTTCGCTTCGTGAGACACCCCACGCACGAACTTAGCGCAGGGTTGAGAATGGAGAGAAGTTTAGCCCTTAGTGCTCGGGTTGTAGAGGTTTGTAGTAGATGGGTGAATTAGATTAGTTAGGCAGGGTAGCTTAACTAGGGAGTTAAGTGCGTTAGGTGTGCACTGTTAGAATAGAGGTGAGGGGTATCTCATGGGAGTGCGATACCAATTTAAATATGAGATAAAAATCTATTTTTCTAAAAATAAAGCATTTATGCACTTGCAAAATATTTTCAAACTCGGGCTCTGACCCGTTTATCTACTTTTCCTTTCTTGTTATATTATATATATATATATATATATATATATAGGTGTCCAGACACAGAGACGCCTGGATGACACTTCTTTCGAGTCAAACGTCAGCTGCAGCAGCTGTGGATGCATGCAGGTTCTCGGTAGACGCTTTCATTCTTGTACTCTAGATAGGATGTATTGTATAAACATTCGGGCCAATGGTCCAATTGCATTTATTTATTCTTTTAGCAACATTCGATGTGGTTGTATAAATTGAACCGAGTGTTCGGTTATTCTAATTCATTTTATTTTCTTTTTAGTTTCATTTACGCAATACTTTGTGAATGTTTTAATTGTAATTGTTAAAAAGAGTAGTTAAATAAAAGTTTTTGACGCCAGCCTAATAGGTTATTAGTAAATAAAATGGATTTTCGACAGTGATGCTAAGAATGATCCATATGAGACTCCTGATTTAATTGGATATAGGAGTGATCGCCCAGTATTCTATTAGGCGGGTTGTCACACGCGGTATGGTGGTGAGGCCGGGTAAACCGGTTAATGTGTTGTTGAGAAATTATATTGATATAATTGCTTATGAGATTCGCTTTTGATTTGAATATCCGTATTCGTATTGTGACGTTTTATTCACCGCTAATATTTGTTGAGCATCTTTCATGTCGTATTGTGTACTTCCCCATATTTTCATTTAGTGGCAGGTTAGCGCAAATTTTTGGGCGCTTTGGATTTGATTGGGATGATTTATAGCGAGGATTACTTTGGGTAGATTTTAATACAAGGGAAAAGACTTGTATTTATTTATTTTGATATATAGAGCATTGGAGATTTATTTTAGTTGTTGTATTTATTCGAGAGACTTGTTGTATTTATTTGAAGAGATTTGAGATTAGTGGATTTATCTTTTGTTGTTGTAGGATTTAGATGCTTTATACCTTGTTATATTGTGGATTAGTTCAGTTTTTATTGACAGTAGCGCTCCGTTCACTCTCCTCGGGCCGGTAGGGTGTTATAGAATGGTATCAGAGCTTTGGTATATGACTACTCTCGGGTCTTGGGCTTTGGGTCTGTTGCATTTTTGTGGCGCGTATTTTGGAGATAGAAATTTTTAGAGAATCGTTTCGCGTTAGGCATCTAGATTAGATGTGAGGAATTTATTTTTTGGTGACGAGATTATTTTTGGAGATTGTTGGCTTGATTTTTTAGAGTTAGGCATTCGGCGAATTTCGAGGTCGAAATTCTATTGTTAGTGGGGAAGTGTAACAACCCGCGTAATTTTGGGGGTATTTTTCAAAATAAAGAGGAAAAATAAATTTTTAGATAAAATTATTTTTATTGCTCAAATATGTTGGGTACGATTTTAGACGAATAAAACTTCAAGCGGAATTGAAATGGGAGTTAAAACGTATTTTATATGAATTTTTTTATATTTTGCCTTATGGCATTTTTAAGGGAAACTGTAGATTTTAGGCATGATCGATCGATCGATGATTTTCATAGATCGATCAATGGTCCCAGGAAACGTGAACAACAAGTATTTTTGAGGAGTTGTGGTTTAATTCAAACTCTTATATTTTTACCTTATAAAAAGGGATTGTTGGCTATTGTTTTACAACAGCCTTGTGGCACAAAAATACCCAGAAAATATATTTTCTTTTCCTCTCTTTTATACATAAACAGTGCCCTTTATTTTATGCATTCAACCTTAGGTTTTTGGAGGTGTTCTTGTGGTTGTTTTGAGGTTGATCTAGGAGGAAGTTTTCATGATGTTTGAGGACTGATTTTGATGGTGTTATCCGCGTTTCTAGGCAGATTTATGTTGGTATCCTTTTGGTGGTTTAAGGTATGGGGTTTTACACAATATGCTCCTTAATCTCGCGAGTATGATTCTTGTGGTTTTCTTGTGATTATTGGCTCATATTTTAATTGCTAAATTCATTGGAATCTGGAAATATTTATTGGAATCTAATTTTGATTCATGTGGTATTATTAATTGGTGTTGAGCATGTTGTCATGAGATTTTAATATGGCACTGAGGTTGGGCACCCACCAAAATTCCTTTTTTCGGATATGCTTAAAAATGCATAGGCACGGTACAGTGGTGAGGCCTCGTGACCCGGTTAATGTGTTGTTTAAAAATTATATTGATATAATTGCTTATGAGATTCGCTTTTGATTTCAATATTCGTATTCGTATTGTGACGTTTTATTCATCTCTAATATTTGTTGAGCATCTTTCCTATCGTATTGTGTACTTCCCCATATTTTCTTTTAGTGGCAGGTTGGCGCGAATTTTTGGGCGCTTTGGATTTGATTGGGATGATTTATAGCGAGGATTACTTGGGGAAGATTTTAATACAAGGGAGAAGACTTGTATTTATTTATTTTGATGTATAGAGCAATGGAGATTTATTTTAGTTGTATTTATTCAAGAGACTTGTTGTATTTATTTGAAGATATTTGAGATTAGAGGTTTCTCTTTTGTTGTTGTGGGATTTAGATACTCTATACCTTGTTATATTGTGGATTAGTTCAGTTTTTATCGATAGTAGCACTCCGTTCGCTCTCGCCGGGCGGGCGAGGTGTTACAGAATGGTATCAGAGCTTAGGTATACGACCACCCTCGGGTCTTGGGCTTTGGGTCTATTGCGTTTTTGTGGCGCGTATTTTGGAGATAAAATTTTTTAGAGAATCGTTTCACGTTAGGCATCTAGATTAGATGTGAGGAATTTATTTTTTGGTCACGAGATTATTTTTGGAGATTGTTGGCCTGATTTTTTAGAGTTAGGCATTCGGCGAATTTCGAGGGCGAATTTCTATTGTTAGTGGGGAAGTGTAACAACCCGCGTAATTTTTGGAGTATTCTTCAAAATAAAGAGGAAAAATAAATTTTGAGATAAAATTATTTTTATTTCTCAAATATGTTGGTTACAATTTTAAAAGAATAAAACTTCAAGCGGGATTGAAATCGGAGTTAAAACGGATTTTATATGAATTTTTTTATATTTTGCCTTATGACATTTTTAAGGGAAACGGTCAGATTTTAGGCATGATCGATCGATCGATGATTTTCATAGATTGATCGATGGTCCCAGAAAATGTGAACAACAAGTATTTTTGAGGAGTTGTGGTTTAATTCAAACTCTTATATTTTTACCTTATAAAAAGGGATCGTTGGCTATTGTTTTGGAACAACCTTGTGGCACAAAATACCCAAAAAATATATTTTCTTTTCCTCTCTTTTATACACAAACAGTACCCTTTATTTTATGCATTCAACCTTAGGTTTTTGGAGGTGTTCTTGGGGCTATTTTGAGGTTGATCTTGGAGGAGGTTTTGATGATGTTTGAGAACTGATTTTGATGGTGTTATCTACGTTTCTGGGCAGATTTATGTTGGTATCCTTTTGGTGGTTTAAGGTATGGGGACAATATGCTCCTTAATCTCGCGAGTATCATTCTCGTTGTTTTCTTGTGATTATTGTCTCATATTTAAATTGCTAAATTCATTGGAATCTGGAAATATTTGTTGGAATCTAATTTGGATTCATGTGGTATTATTAATTGGTGTTGAGCATGTTGTCATGAGATTTTAATATGGCACTGAGGTTGGGCACCTGCCAATATTCCTTTTTCCGGATATGCTTAAGAATGCATAGGCGCGGTACGGTGGTGAGGCCTGGTGACCCGGTTAATGTGTTGTTGAGAAATTATATTGATATAATTGCTTGTGAGATTCGCTTTTGATTTGAATATTCGTATTCGTATTGTGACGTTTTATTCACCGCTAATATTTGTTGAGCATCTTTCCTGTCATATTGTGTACTTCTCCATATTTTCTTTTAGTGGCAGGTTAGCGCGAATTTTTGGGCGCTTTGGATTTGATTGGTATGATTTATAGCGAGGATTAGTTTGGAAAGATTTTAATACAAGGGAGAAGACTTGTATTTATTTATTTTGATGTATAGAGCATTGGAGATTTATTTTAGTTGTTGTATTTATTCGAGAGACTTGTTGTATTTATTTGAAGAGATTTGAGATGAGTGGTTTTTCTTTTGTTGTTGTGGGATTTAGATGCTCTATACCTTGTTATATTATGGATTAGTTCAGTTTTTATCGATAGTAACGCTCCGTTCGCTCTCCCTGGGCGGGTGGGGTGTTACAGGGGCTTCTCACTAAAGATAACATCTCGAAGATGTGAACTCACGCATGGGGGGGAGCCTAGTACCAAGAGGTAAATGGTAGAGGAAGTTGACCAGGATGAGGAGGAGGCCTAGATTCGGCACACAGAGTAGGGTGAGGGTTTGCATGTGCCACAGACAGATTTAGACGCTCGCTTTGAGGCATAACAGGCAGTGCCGGACCAGCGCTGGAAGGAGACCCAGGTTAGGTGGCTTACGTGGGAGTCCTGCCTAGATCAGTAGCAGGCCGAGCTGCTGCAGGATATAACTGAGCAGAGGCAGGAGAGAGCACAACGTTGGCATGAGTTCCGAATGATGCAGGCTATGATGCGAGATATATATTTGCAGCGGCATGATTCGGATGCTCCCTCCCTCCCCATTTTCAAGATCCTTTTGATCCTAGTGGTTCCGGCCACTAGGCTTCTGCTGTTGTAGGGTCATTTTTGCCATTTTGGGATCGGATAGTATTTTGTATTTTCATTTTATTTGTATTTCTTTCTTTGTAATAGTAGTAATGTATTAAGTTGTTTTGTACTGAAATTATGAAATGAGAAATAGTGATGTAGTTTGTGGTTGTATATTGGATTTTGATGTGTGTAACTTTTCATATTTATAAAATCAAATGTTCACAATCAATTTATTTAGTATTTGCACTTCAGCCCCTCTATATTGTTGTGACTTATGACATAAATTCTGTTAACTTGATATATTGGTACATATTCTTGTGTCTCTTTGTACTAACTTATTTTGCAGATTCATTTGGACTTGTACTTATGGAGATCGCTCCAAATTTGGGTAATATCATTCTTTTCCTATCTTTGTGTTGTGTTCTTTAATGGACGCATTGAGGACAATGCAACATTTAAGTTAGGGGGTGTGGGATATTCTATCCGTTTCTTTGTTTAGTCCTTGAATTTGACTACAATTTAGCTACAAAGCATGTTTTTAGTGAAAAATTAAAATTTTCAAAAATATTTTCTTTCTTTTTTCTCCTTTGTTGGGCATTTTGCCCTTGTTTCCGATGATAAATTTTAATAATTGCCCGATCCATTAGACAATTCAACGATGCATGTTCTCGATTTTAGAAGTTATTAGACTTTAGTCCTAATTATTGATATTATGAATAACTTCATGAATTAAACTTTATCCCATGAGCACATGCACTTTTCTTGTTATATTGATCTGGTTTAAGATTTTTATAACACGATAATCTTTTGTTGCATTGTATATACTTACACCGAGTAATATTAGAGACTTATCTTCATTTGTGAGCATATACACTACTCTTTCCTCTTTGAAAACGTTACAGTCGTTGGTAATCTCACTATTCTTTCATTTGATCGTTCATTAATTGAGTTTATATCTTGAAATGTGTTACTTGAGCATGATTTTCATATATTGTTTTGACTCAAGAATTAGGTAAACTTTAGGAAATGATCATAGGCCATCCTTGTTATATCACCCATATTAGCCTTAACCTCACCTTATATGTTTACCCTCGTCAACCCCTTTGAGCCTTAATATAGCCTTTCTTTTCATTAACCAAAAATCCCATAACCAACTCCAAATTGGAGTTTTAGCCCATATATATTACCTTCCATACCTTTGTTTGGAATGATACTTGGTATTGAATGATGTTGTTGTTATGTGGTTGCAATTTAGGCATATGAGAGTGAGAAAATAATGGTGAGAGTAGTGAAAAAGAGAAAGTAGAAAACAAAAGAAAAGAAAACCAAAGAAAAAGTGAGAAAAAGAAGAAAAGAAAAAGAAAGAGAAATTTGTATATATTGTTTATAGTGATTCAATAATCCTTGTTACTCTCTCGATTGATATATGTAATGCTCGTTTGGAAATCATTTTCCAATTTTGTTATTGCCCACTTTTTCCCATTATCCCGAGTTTCATCCCCAAACACCTTTGAATCTGTATATACATCTCTTTCATTTCGTACCCTAGACTATCCTACATTACAACCCTATTAAAGTCCTATGTGATCTTAAGTAGATGTAATTCAAAGGTTTAAATAGTTTTGATAATCTGTGAAAATGCATTTCGCCTCTTTTATATGTGCGATATCTTTCATTGAGATTAATGTTTTTAATTTCCTATATAATGTTCTTCATTTGCGACATGTGAACGGCCTAGTTTGCCTTTACATTTAATCTTTATGCCCGCATGTCCCATGTGTTACCCCCTTGTTTCAAGTGAATTCATTTGATGAGTGTAATGCCTGTAAGGATTGAATATATGCTTGCTTTCATGTTAATTGTCTAGTTTATTGAAGTTTTAGCCAAATCACACTTTGCATGTGCTCACTCCACTCCCACATTTTAAGGTTTTAATTTAATGAGGTGCATTCTATAATGTTAATAACTACGGACTTTTCATGTGAATTCGTTTGCTATGTTAATAACATGTTGAAATCTTGTTCTTATTGTTGAGTTTGTCGCATGCTTGATTGGACTTATTTTCAGAAAACCATATGATGTTTGTGGGTTTCATCCCTCAAAAACCCTCACGAGATGACACTCGTCCACTAGGGTAACCTAGGGGTTTAACGACTTATTGCATACGCTAAATGCAATCGAATCGCCCGCGAAAGTGGCCTTTATCTGTTTTTCCCATTTTGTACTATCTCTTGTCTTTGGTTTACTTGTAGTTCTTGTTGCATATTATTTCATTGCTAGGGAATAGCAATGTGTAAGTTAGGGGGTGTGATAATACGCAAATATTGCGTATTTCATCCGTTAATATACGCGTTATTAGTCCCCACGGGTATCTTATTCCCTATATTTACACTCGTTAACCAGACAACCTCGGATTTCTATGTTAACATATTTTTTAGGGGTTAATTGAGCTTCTATAGGTATTTGTATGCTAAGTATGAAGTTCGGACACATTTCGGTGAAGTTTCATACATTTTCGCACACTCAAGGGCAATTTAGTCATTTCACAGCTTGGGTACCTGGCCCAACATCTCACGGAATTTGTAGCCCTCCTTGCGAGATTCGCGTGGCCGTGAACGGTGCGCGATTCCGTGTCCGAACAAAGAAGTTACGGGATTGTTAGCGGAAGGGAACTATAATAAAACCAAAGTAGGGCAGCTTTGCTCACACATGACTGATCGATCGATCGACCAAAGGGATCGATCGATCGATCCCGCTTTGTTTCTGATGTCGTGGGAAGCAGTGAGCTCATTTCTGATCGATCGATCGATCCCCTGTTTTCTAAGATATTTTCCTTTTCTTTTCTCCCAACTTACTATATATGGGATTTTTGTTGTAATAAAAGAGAGATTAAGTTTTAATTCGTTTTTGGGTTAGAAAAGCTTAGGGTTTTGAGTTTTGAGAGCTTTGCTTCATTTCTCTTTGGGATGATAACCATTTGGGGTTTGTAAGTTGAACTTTTCACTTCCTTTACCATTAATCTAGTTGTTCTTGTTTATTTCTTTCTTTGTAGATTAATTTCATGCTTTGGTAATTAGTTTAATTGTGTCTATTTCTTGCTTTCTTAGTTTAATTGGTTTAATTTAGTTTAATTCATGTATTACCCTTAGATAAATAGGGTCGTAATTTCGTTCCGCCATTTACAGGCCTCGACCTCTGAAAATTAGGTTTTGTGCAAAATTGCGTTTAATTGAACCCGCGCAAATTAAAGTCATATTATTATGCGTTTAACTTTCTCTGTCATGCAACGTTAGTATTTATAGAGATAATATGAATTTAATCCGTGTGCAGCCAATTTTCGATTAAATGTTTATTCACGCAACTTTGGCTTAAATTCCTTATTGCGCGAAGTTTATGATTAATTGATAATGCTCGATTAAATTTCTCTCGAGCCGGAATTCTAATTAATAGTTGTTTCGATCCGTATGGTTGGATGGTATCCCGTTCCTCGCTTTTTTCTTTATTTAGACTTAACTTCTCTCTTTTCTTTTATTTACAAGCACACATCACCTTTTACACTTTTATTCCTGAATTAATAAATCGATTCAAATCTGTCGAACACTCCTTGTGGATTCGATACCCGACTTACCGCTATACTTGTATCGCAAGTGCAGTCTTAATTTAGGTTTTTGTATTAACGCGGTGAAATGAACACAACGACCGGCATGATGACTACGCACTGCACTTCACGCGCTTGATCATACATCAATTCAAAAAATTCAAGGTTAACCTTGCAACTTTTAAAATATTGGGCCTAAAACTGAAAATTCTCCCAAGCTTCAGGGTTAAATTTGCATTTTCCCTTCTTTATTTATAAAATTTATCTTTAATTTTGGAGATTGTTTTAGTACATATATGTGTTGGGTGTGTATATATGTTTAATCTCGTACATATGATTGATTTTCCGTAAATATCCACTAGAAGTTTACAATGGTTAAAAAATGTCCTAGAAGGCTATTTACATCACATTTAGCTATAATAAAAAGCGTCTTAAAAACTTACATCATAAAAAAATTCAAAAAATGTGTTAAAAAATAGAGCCTTTTAAGACACGTTATTTAGAAGGGTTGCAATAGTGGCCCCTGTTAACTACCTGCCACTTGTCTAAAAGCGTCATAAATATGATATTTATAGGACGCTTCACTTGAAAGCGTTGTGAACATATTCATATATTACATTCGAAAGTTGTCCTATGAAATAAAATCAACACAACTGTTCGCAAAATCAATTCTAATGAGTAATATCTATATATACATTCAAAATTTATCCTACCAATATATACATACAAAAATTGTCCTACCAAATTAATACATGCATTCAAAAAGGTATTTTGCCCAATTACATTTCATCCAAAATCAGGTAAAACTAAAAAATTTCATCCAAAATAGTGAAAAAAGTAATTATTATAAACCAAATATGTCCTCGACATTCCACCACAAACGCCCATTCCATTCTTTCTTTAAAAACCACTTTTCATAAACCTACAAAAATAATGAAAATATTATAATCACTTGTAACAACTTGAAACCAATTTAAGAAATTTTGTGTAACCAAATACAAATATAATAACAATTCGATTTAGCATAATGAAAAATAACATCAAAATTGTTAAATATTTAATCATTATATCATACTAAATGGTGAGAATTTTAGATGCAATATTAAATTGAGCGAAATTTTTCATAATACATTATGTTTGTGTTGAGATTCTTTTATAATCATGTCGTGTCATATGCGTGTCACAATTAAGAATCGTGTTATAATCATGTTTCATGTAATAAAATTCTCTTTTAATTTATTCTCGTGGCCATAATGTTATCACATAACTGAAAGTATAATATTTTTGAGGTTTATGGTTGTTTTTATTTAGTGCACAAAGTCACAATCATTCAAATATTATCTCACTAGTTTTTGTCCACAACCTACGAGTTATGACATTATCTTTCAATAATTATATTGTAATTTTAGTCTATAACTTTTCTTTAATGTTTTTTTACTTTAATTTTTGACATTCTTTACTAATAGCTAACGGTGCAGATGCTAATTGTCAAATTTTAATGTCTTTTTTACTTAAGTATGTTCATAATTACCTAAACTTAAGTTTGGGGTCTTTTAGTAATTGACTTTGAGTTTGGTACTTCTTCGTTGAAATTGTGTTACACTTAACGATTTATGAAATAAAAGTAAATAAAAATATAAAAAATAAAATAAATAGAAAATTACCATTAAAACAAAAAGGAAACAGAATAAAAAGAAAATGAAAAAAAAGAACATATTCTTTAAACCCCTTCTCCAAACTCGGCACCACACCACACCACCACAAAACTAGCAGCCCCTACCTCCAGCACCCCCCCTCCCGTACCACAACACAACTTCTGTCACTCACCACCATCTTATCCTATAAGAACCTACATAAGAAAATAAGTAAATTTTATGAAAAATTAGTGAGTAATTGAGCAAAAATTAATATAATGGTGGCATCTATGGGTTTCATCGCACAAAACGCAAAAAAGTCACTGTTGAAATCGTTATATGATTTGTCATCTATGGATTATCATCTATGGATTATCATCTCTAAATATTTTCTTTCCAAGTGAAATCGTTATATGATTTGTCTTCATGTTTTTTAATATTTGTGTGAAGGCAATAATCATAACAAAACCACCACTAAATTTCGCACTTTTGTAGTTCTCACCACCACGATTATTCTTTTGGTCCTATTTTGGATAATAAATAAACATAACATCAATTGATTCCATGTTTAACATAATATATACTTAATTCTCACACATATTTTACCTCAAAACCAAGTAGTACAAACTCCTTCGGCTAAGCAACAAGTGAATTGAGTGCATCTCTAACTAGATTCCTTTCATCGGGAACTAGTACAAGTAGATAGGCCTCTGACGAAAATACTTTTTTTATGTACACACGGACATTTTATTTTCCAAGAAGGGTATTGTGAATTTTCTCATTTAATCCTTCAATCCCAAATACCAACCCTTCTGCAATAATATTGGTTCTTGTTTTAATTTCTAACCAACATTTTGTAGCTTACACAATAAAAAATAATAATCAAGGTTAGAAAAAAACACTATATATTAATAAGAGCATTTTTCTAATATATATTTTTGGAATATTAAAATTTTTGAGTCACGATTGATACCTTTCCAATATTAGATGTGGGATGTGGCCTTTTTGTTTGACTCTTTGGGTTTTCATCAACTTTGAGCAATGATAACAATAGAGAAAACACTTTATTAGAACCTTAGTACTTTACTCATATAAATATTTGAAGCGTAAAAATTTGAGCCACGAGTGATAAATTTCCAGTATTAGATGTGGGATGTGGCACTGTTGTTTAAGTATTTTGGTTTCCATGAGCTTTGATAATTAGTGATAGATAGAAAGTTTATAATAACCGAAAGTTTTCTCATAAATTTCTGAAGCAAAAAAATATGAGTTATGATTAATACCTTCACAAAATTGGATATGGGACCTGACCCTAGTGTTTAAATCTTTGGATTGCCATTAGCTTTAAGCTCTAATAGTCAAAGATATAAGAAAAACTTTATAATAAATGAAATAATTTTTTAATAAAAAAAATTTATGCATAAAAGATTGTGCCATGGATGATATACCTTTTCAATATTATATTTGGAGTGCAACCCTATTATCTGCGCGTTTGAATCACTATCAACTTGGAGCTAGAATAGAATAAAAAATAGATAAAATGTTATAAAATATTAATTTTTTTATAAACATGATTAAAAATTCATTTTTCTGTTCAAGTACCTCTGAATGAAGTGATGCAGTTTTATTTACTCAATCTCGTGTGATGAGGGAGTTATAATTTTTTTTTCTCCAACTGGTACAACCTTTGCTATTATTATTTATTTCTTATGCATTTCTCCTTATATTTCTCCTCTAACTCATTTGTATATATTTTTATCCACGCTTAAGGAGTTTAAAATACGTTATCGGGGTAACTCCAAAACCCACACCTCTAACCCAACTAGAGTGCTCAGGAGTACCCAACGCCATTGTAAGGATGTCGGAACTTCCTTCAGTAACTAGGTTTCCATCCTTAACTTGCACTTGTAATGCAATGTGGAAAAAATATACAATAAATCCAAGCTAGTAACCAAAACATAGTAAATATTTATGGGATTCACATATGCAAACATACTATTTGTTCAACCATGGAATCATCTAGATAATGACCACCATTTTTGTCACGAGATTTTACCTAAAATAAAAATATATCGCCCTTAAAGGCAAGACCCATTTGTTTTTGCTATTAAATAGAAACCACCGCAAAAACTGGGTTAATTCAAATTTCTTGCTACGTCTTATCATAAAGGGAAATAATTAATTTCACTTACTAAAATATAGCAACTTCGCGATAAGACCAACATATCCATTTTTCCTTAAACGGTGGTTAAACTTGTACTTTCCTCGCATTTCGCTTTGAATCTTGCTTATAAACATAAAAAGTATTATTGTGATAGAAAAACTTGTTAATATAATATAACTACTATAAAAAAATATGGATAGAAAAAATTTACTATCTGTATTCTTTCTAATGTTCTGAAATTTTTTCTTTGACAAAGGCATTCACAGATGATTAATTAATGAATGGTGCATACTTCTTTAGCGGACATTTAAGAATCACGAGTCTATATTCATATCGTCGAATCCATGATGTGCAAAGATGGTATTTAACACAACTATTGGAGTCAACAGTTTTCACATCAAAGCATGCTCATAGAAGTCAACCCAAACATAAATTAGGAATTTCTTAATAAAACTCGCGCTCCTATTAACCTCAATTGAGCTTTAATTTCTCATAATATAACCCTCTCCTGCATTAAACTCCTGAACGTAAGTGAGGTCTAATATAATCCTCCCCTGCATTACTTGAAGTTGATATTTTAGTTTTAGTAATATCTTTTAGTATGCAATAATAAATGAGTAATTTGTTCAGTTTTTAACACTGTAATTCAAATAAGAAATGTGTAAATACAACATCTAGACATTAAAAATGAACAATAAGGTATTAGTATACAGATACCATAACATTATTCTAACCACATAATATAACCCAATATGGAAAATTTAATTGTAAATAAGGATGTTCTTCCGCTGAATCGCGAATTTTTATTCCATCACTTGTAGATCTAAATAATTTTAATCGATTGGGATTTATCACCTGGAAGATTTGAGCTGAAAAAAAGCTCATGTATAAAAAACTCACCTGAAAAGTTTAACCACTCTAATTCTTCATTATTATTTAAAACGAATTGCATATATGTTTAAACTTGATATTAAAGTGAAAAAATTAAGAAAAAAAAAATAAGTATTATGTGAAGTAAAAAGAGCATGGCAGATTTAAATAAATAATATCTAAATAATTACTCTTAAGAAATAAATGGTTCTAATTCTTCATTATTCTTTAAAAAGAATTGCATATACGTTTACATATGCTATGGAAGTGAAAAAATTAAGAAAATAAGGAGATAGAATAAGAAATAAAGATTATGTGAACTTTCCACATGACATAAGCTTATACTATAGTATAAACTTTATGAGTCAATTGTCGAGGTAATGACACTTTATGAGCCAACTATCGAGGTAATGTTTTAAAAGACAATGTACATGTGCTCTACTGAAGTTTAGTTTCTTTTGTGTTATTAGGAGTTAAGTACTTGGACTCTCAGTTTATTTTATTTTTATTTCGAGGGTGAACTACTTTAGGGTTACCGATTAGTGGTTGTCTACAGTTTTTTTAAGTATTTTTCTGTAAATATTGCTTACTAAAAGGGGGTTTATATATTATATTTTGATTGTTCTAACCATTTACTGTGATTTTTTTTACATTTTCATGTGCTTCATGTCTTTGTTTCATTCCGATCACCGATTTACTTATCTTATTAAGTGTTGAGTGTTATGTTTTTCACATCATCTATCTGTTCAAATGCTTGGCAAAATTATAATTTTTTTCATGATTTATATTTACCTACAGTATGTTATAATTGATTTGTGACTCGAAATTATCCTTCACATTTCCATATTGATTTCTATATAGAGCTCAAACCTCAAAATAGGTGAAGAATCTTATTAATTCCAGTTCAGGAGGACTTCACGAGAAGGTGATGTGAGTTGCCTTTAATAAATGAACTCAAATTGAAGAAGTGTGTGTGTGTGTGTGTGTTGTAATAGACATTTCTTGAAGGTCCACTTTAACCTTACCATTGTTGATTTTAATTGTGTTGGTGTACATTTCATACGTTACATTTTTTCCATGTGAGTAGAGGTAAGATGTTTTTCATGTTTGATTCTAATCTTTGATTGTAAAGTATATTATCATTTTGGTAATTACTCTTTATTAAAAAAGACAATTCTTTTCAAAGTCATGAAAATGCAAACAAATGTTTGCAAAGCCTGAATCAGATCGTTGTGAAGGATTGATTTATAGAACAACTGATTTGCATGAATGACTTATAAAATAACACAAACACAGGGGGTAAACACAAATAGTTTCATTATCTTGAGTACACCATTGCAATAAAGTATTATTTTTTCATTCATTTGAATGGGTAGTTTAAAATTTGAGTAACTTTTCTTTTAAATGTTTCTATCATATGCACATGTCAAAGTCGATTCATTGAAGATTAGTTTAATTAGAATTCTTACCAAAAATATTTCCTCATTAATGTCTTTCTCTTGCATGGGGGAAGAGGAAGAATGACTCTTACCAAATGTTGTGGTTGCTTGATGTTATATCACATAATTTACTAAGAAAGGAGAACAAAACCATTGATGACAATGTATCTCAATTTCTCAAATATTAAATTGTTTATTTGCACATTTTCATTTCTTACTTTATCATATTTTTCTTTATAATATATTCTTTATGAATTACAGGTTGATTCAAAACTGTGTTTCACACTTTATACACGTTCCTCAATAATACTTTTTGTGGTTCTACCACTTCTTTATCATTTTTTTTCCATCCACCTAATGTTAATCAACTAGTCATAGTTTCTCTGAATTATGTTGGTATCTTACTTTTTCCAATTATTAATTTTCAAGTAGTAACCAATTTAGTGTTGATGGTAGTTGAAAAATACTTATATATGGTTAGAGTTTTAAACAAGTATATTATTGTTTAGTTTTTTTTGTTATTTTTTTATTATGAATTTTAACTTACTGTTTGTACTTATCAGAATTCAATTGAGATACGCAAAAGTCATTTTGTGACATAGGTAGTTCCATATTCTGTGACTAGGTACTTCCATGGTTTTTATGCCATTGTAGATGCTTCATTGCAGAAAATTGAAATTTGGAATAAGAGTCACGGCGTGGTATTGGTTACGGATAATAAAGTCCATTCTTATGTTGTATTTTCTTTAATTACATATGTTTTACATTATTTCTCTCAAATAGGTTATAATTTATCATTTCTCTCAGGGTCATTGTAGTTCAATATGTATTGAATTATTTATTAATTTTGTTTACTTATAGGGGTTCTTCGGACTATCTTTTCTTGTAGTAAAAAGATTATTAGAACGTTAAACAAAGTTCTATGTCCTATTTCTGACTCTAATTACAATTTCATCAAATTTTGCAAGTTTGTTTTTGTCTCCTTGTCGTGTAGTTTGAGAACAAAGGTAAGAAATAAAATTATCAAATTAACCACAATAATAGTCTCTCATAGACCACTTACGGATTTAAAAGTGCACTCTCACTATCATATATTGATAAGACGCAAGCACTGAGTGGCTAATCAATTCATCGGGAGTGGAGAATCTAATAGAACACTCATAATCCTAAATATATATTATGACATGGTAACTTCTGCACAATGATAAATATGAAACGTGTGACACGGTTCAACTGATTACTTCCCCTCAGTTATCAAAGTCTGTTACATTTTTTTAATGTTAGATGCTAAGACATTCTCCTACCTTTTATCGATATCTCCTTTAATTGTGTTCTTAAAGAGTCAAATGAGGTTTCCCACAAAGTGGCCAAATATTATTTAATTGTGTCATCTTGTATGGTGTATTGAAGTAACTTGTTGGTTGTTTAGGCTTGTTATGATGGCCAATTCTATTTATTGTTATGATATTTGTTGTCTTTTAAAAAAGTTTGTTTTTCATATCAGCATTACAATATTTTCATCGTATAAATCAAAATAAAAGAAAAATGTAACAAGAATGTCCCAAACCACTATAATTACAAATCCATTATATACACATAAACAATAAATAGACATCAATTTTGATTGTGCATAATTTGAAGAGACTTATTTGTGCACTTTCTATCATTATCCCTGACATTTGAAAAAAATGATTTTAAGTTTGGTAATGCTGAAAAGTGAATAATAATGGCTGCGAGTCAATATCCCAGGATGCTTGAGTAGTATTAAGACAACATATGTATGATATATATCCAATTGTGGAATGACTATAATTGTTGGCGACAATAAATCAACATGTTTACTTAACGGCATGTTGTGGGTGATCTCATATTAATTGGGAAGAGGAACTTCAACTATTCTCTCATTATTTTTCTTTGTTTCATTGGATTAAATTTTAGACTCATCAAGCGGTACAAGAAGGGGTATATTAATCACGACGAAAAAAGGGCATATTAATCACAAGGAACACTCATGAGAGAGAGAGAGAGAGAGAGAGGATAAGAAGTGGTGTATTGATCACAAGGAAAAGAGAAAAGTTGTAAATAAGACTTATTGCATAAAAAATCAATGGGACTTGTAGGATGAAAACCACTTGAGAGGGACTTGTATATGAAGCACCCATAATCTATTTAGTAAATGCATTGTACCTTTTATTTTCAGAACTAAAATCAATCTTTATACTTGCAAAACAAGTTTCCAATGATAATGTTTGTTATGTGTAGATTAGTGAGATATGATACTATTAAAGGGAAGTGTAGTAAAATGATTATTAATTAATAATTTTTTTCTGTATGTTATTAAACATGTCCTCAAAACCCTTGTTGTGATGTAACTCCGATATTATCCCCTACAAATGAATGATAAAGAGGATGCAACCTAAAGTTACATTCACAATTGATAATATAGTCTCGATTTTTTAAGGTAAAATAATAACTAATCATCTAATTTATCAATATCTATACTACTCTAATAAGCACCTAACTCCTAAAAATCACACATTTTCGTTTTACCCCTTACTTGTTTTATAAGCATCTAATTACGCCATCGAAATAAGTAACAATATTTTTGAAAGGTCTCTCCCTCTCCCCCATCATAAATGCTTGTGACCTCACCAAATGGTTCCATTAAAAAATGGATCCCAAGTTTTAATAAAAAAAACTTTTGACCCTAAACATAAATTAAGAAGAACTAATGTACCTCTAATATACATATAACACAATTTTCTTTTTTCTGGCTTTGAAAATATAGACGAACTACTAATAACTAAAAATGGAGATAATATATGAACTATCAAAAGTTCATGAAAGGTTTTATAAGCTCTCTCATTATAGGAAGGTTTTTAAATGACTTTCAATTTTGATTTACATTTGAGGGACATGATCATCATGTTATTTTCATCTCTCTCTCTCTTACCAATAATTTTTTTATCCCTCGTATTTCTATCCCTATTATTTACAATTAATTGTTTATATATTATTTCCTAACTCTTACTATGAACTTACATGTTGTATTTAATATTTAAAGATTGTATCCTACTCAAAGCTAAGACGGTATCTTTTAATTACACGAAATTTCCCATCCTAAATTTAAAAATTGGTCACACGTGCAACGTTGCACGTGTGCACCAACTAGTGTAGATAAAATAATGAATACGAATGGAAAATTGACCATTAATGTGTAATAACTAAAATATTAAAAATGCCATGCTACATATTCTTGTGTGTAATCCTAAGTTATTAACGATGCGATAAACAGCACCACCAGATGAGGTGTTGATAAGATCAAGCTAGCAATAACCATGGCAGCACTAAAGTAGATAACAAATAGAAGGAGATGAGGAGAAGAGGAGTTAAACCAGTATATAAGTGGTTCAGCCAATTTGGCCTACATCCACCGTGAGTGTGTGTAAGAATCACTAAAATGAGGGCACTAATGGCCTATGATACAATCTCTCACTTTCTCCCTTTACTGTGTATACAAACAGAGTTCCTGCTAGGGTTGTAATTTTAGATCCCCCCAAGGTAGGGGAAGACATGTATATATAGTGCTTGGGGGAGTGTAGTGTACCCTCCAAGCATGCAATGAGCATGGGTATGAGGATCGAACCAGTATCCTGTTGACTCCTGGATGATCTCATGTAGATAATGATTACTAAATACTCCCCCACGTGAGGGGAATGACTGCCTTGCTCACATGTTCTAAGTCTTCTATGTGATTGTGTATTCTCGGACATGTGACATCACCTGATGGAACCTCGGCCTAGCCTAGTACGACGTTGTGAAGTCCAGATAGTTTCCTTGTCCTACCAATCTTAAATATGACTTCGGCCTGAATGAGAAGTCGAGGTTAGGTATGAGGTTGGATGTAGTGTCGACTGAAGCAGAGGACGAGATTGGTAGTAGTTTGAGCCCACAAGATGTTGTTGACCTTGGCTGCTGTCCAGCCAAGGTTGCTCAATGAGGACTCGACCTTGTAGAAAACAACCTTTCTGACGGCTGATGTAAGCTTCATGACAGCTCGGCTGTGAGACATGCCGAGGTTAGTGACCCTAAGCCTGAGAGTACACTTAGGTCATATCAATCACCCCTAGCCCTTAGTCTTCTATGTGACATAGGTAACTGAGGGGTATAAGAGTCAGGTTAATAAAGAGACGATTTGATATCTTGGGGTTTGGAGTGGTGCCTTGGACACATGTCATTCACTGAAGTGGCTAGTGTTTTCCCCAAGGTATGGCAGCTCTGACGGCGTCTTTTAGACTTTTTAGGGCAACGGTGAGTGCCTCAATATCCACACCTCATCATTTCACAGATATTTAAACCCTTTTGTCTTTTCATTCTCTTTCTTGTTCCTTAGATTTCTGGCCTATAGCTTTTATGCAACTTTCTTCCTTAAAACCTCCATACTTCACTGCAACTCAAGGTTCTTTGCTTCTAACTTCTTCTTTCTTCCTTTAAACTCCATCAGGTATTGTTCTTTACCTTCAAGCTTTTCATTTTTTGGTATTAATTTACATTTTTGGTTTTTCGGTGACTTTTTCCTTTTTCAGTGAGGGTTTCCACCATTGTCAAGTGGTTATAGGGTTAGGATGGCAGTGTTTAGGTAGTACTGGAGCTATACCAGGATACCCTAAGGTTGTTTTAGCCACAAACTTTCCTCTTTTAGGATTTCCGGTGACCTTCTGATCATCTTCTTCGGTGACCTAACTTAGGGTGTTCTTGGTGTTCTTATTTGAAACCTTTTAATTTCCAATCTTTGATCTTTAGTTTAAGTAGCATAAGTTATGTACCTGTTTGTAGTTTGAGTTTTTCCCACAAGTGTAGTATCGTCTTCCATATGCTCAGACCTTTATATAAACTTAATGAAGAGTTCCCATCTCTGCGTGAGAAAACCTTTGGAGAGATTAGGAAGATAGAGTTAGCCCAGGAGGAGGCTCGTAGGGCTGAGGCCTTTCCCCTTAGACCAATCTTTCCTCCCCCCTTAAAGGTCATATACCCTGAGTCTACTGAACCTGTTGAAGTTCCTGAGGTTCTTGAGCCAATCTCTGAGTCGGCTTCTTCAGACCCTATGTCCACCTCTGAGGCTGCTGAGTCCGTAAACTCTTTCCAAGAGGCTATGGATTTCTCTCCTAAGGGAAGTGTAGTTTGTGAGGAAGTAGAGGTTTATGGCCATTCCTTATCACACCGAGAGGCTAACACCTCTCATAGGTCTCCATCTATGGAGGTCTTAGATCCAACTGTAGCTTTTCGTGGTCCAATTGAGGCTGTTCCTATAACAGTTTTTCCTGGTGCCCTCTCTGAGTCTCAGGATCAGACTGTTAATGATAATGATGATGATGAAGGGAGTTAACTTGACACTTCCAAAGTTGACGGTCCTGAGACTTCTGTCATTGAGTATAACCTTTTCGTCTTTAGATATCTGTATGCCATTCCTTCATCTATTACTTTATGGAAACCCCTGAAGGATGACAGGGCCTTCGATGGTCGAGAGGGAGAGCTCTGCATCTATGAGTAGATGTTCAAACTCGGCTTTCATCTTCCAATCCACCCTACTATCCGAGTTGTCCTCTCTCATATCAATCTTGCTCCTTCTTAACTTTCCCCCAACGCTTGGAGGGTCTTGGTTGGGGTTATCGTTCTTTGGAAGGTGGTTCATCATACCGACCTTCCAGTTAGGGTACTCTTAGCTTGTTATATACCCTCGTCCACTAAAAATCATCATGGCTACTACCACTTCGTAGTCAGGAAGTCTGAGAAGATTTTGTTGGTGACCCAAACCTCTAACCACAACTGGAAGCCTCAGTTCTTCTTTACCTCATGGGATTGGGAGATTGGCCCTAATGAGGCTAGTGGAAAGTTTGTTCCAAGTACTCCCCTTAGGTGGGCCAAGGTCTCTATCTCGGCCAAAACTGATCTTGGACTGAGCCAGGAGAACCGTAAGAGCATTGAGGACCTTCGTAATCAGGGCAAAGATGGAAACCTCATCAAATACGAGCATCTAATGACCCCTTACTATTTATCTCAGATAGGTCTTGGGAGTGTCCCCTTGGCTGAACTTCGTAAGTATTATAGAACAACGCTTTTTTACACTAAGTTAAGTCTCGTACTTTTCATATGTCTGATATTCTAACTCCGATATTTGTCTTTTTGCAGAGAGACCAGAGGGCATTTCTGAAGATCTTTGGAATATGTCTGCTCCAAGCATCACAAAATTAATAAAGAAGCATGGTGGCATGACTGTACCTCCCCTTGCCCAAACAAAGAAAGGGAAGGCCCCTGTTAACACTACAAAGAAGATGAAGGCACCTGCAAAGCCTTCTCGTATGAGGCCTAGCAAAGCTCCAAATACTGAACGTGGTATCCCCATTTCCTCAAATGATGCTTTAGCCGATCGTCTCTCTCAACTGAAGATTGGTGATATCCTCATTGGAAACAGTGTCCAGGACTCAGATGCTCTCGGTTGTTCCATGATCGAGGGTGACAAACACTTCCCGCATTCAATGGACATCCCTCTGTTGGCTGAGTTTGCAATCCATCGGGCAATTCTAGTGTTTATTTGCAACTTTTGTATTAACTCTTTAATCATCTATTTACTATTATTGATATGTCTAATTATTCTTTTTGCAGAGTGCCCTCTCCCTTCATCGTCTGGCCGACTATACATTGAAGAGGCTCCCTCTAATCCAGAAAGGTAGGGATGATGAGAAGCTTGAGGAGGGTCTGAAGAAGTAGATTGATGATTTGAAGAAAGGTCTGAAGGACCAGGGTGATGAGATCTCTCGGCTGAAGACTAATTATGCCCAGGCTCTAAAGGCAAAGGATGATAGCCTTCAATCCAAAGTTGATGCTGTTGTTAAGGCTACTATGAAATATACTTCAGAGACAATCATTAAGGAGTATCAAACCTCTGATGAGTTTGTTAGATACAGCCTTGAGTATCTGGAGAGGGTCATCAAGGAAACCAACCGATGGACTACCATGAAGTAAGAAAGTTCTGGCAGTCTGTCGGCCGAGGACTTTATTAGCCTCGACTTTGGAAATACTCATCTTGCTAAGGCCCTGCAGGAGGTTGAAGAGGGTGGCCCAACCAATATAAACCAGCTTAAGGTGACTGATACCGAGGATGGTAGGCATCAGGATGATGAGGTTGAAGTTACCAATCAAGTCTCGGAGCCAAACAACCCTGCTGCTGGTGGGTCGGCTGGAGCCGAGGGTGAAGCTAAACTCTGAGCGTCTCTTCTGCATGCCTGAAATTTTGTGAAGCTTTTTATGTAACCTTTATTTAATGAACCGTGACCATTTACAATGAAATGATGTAATACTTTTTGGTTCAAATGAATGCAATTCCATTTCCTTCACTTGTGTTGCTTTCCTTTACTTGTTTCTTTGTTGTTTCGTGTCTACGATGTTTCATTTATCCACCATATCACAGAATTTAAATAATGGGAATAAAAGCAAATAACAATAGACATATATAATTCACCAAACAAATGATGTTAAAAGGTCTGAGATCACCAGGTTAATGATGTTTCATCTCGTAATTCACCAAATTAATGATGTTAAAGGTCTAGGTCATCAAGTTAATGATGTTTCACCTCATATTTTCACCAACCAAATGATGTTAAAGGTATAAGGTCACCAAGTTAATGATGTTTCACGTCATAATTCACCAAATTAATGATGTTAAAGGTCTGAGGTCACCAAGTTAATGATGTTTCACCTCGTATTTTCACCAATTAATTGATGTTAAAGGTCTGAGGTCACCAAGTTAATGATTTTTCACCTCATATTTTCACCAACTAATGATGTTAAAGGTCCGAGGTCACCAAGTTAATGATGTTTTACCTCATAATTCACCAGATTAAATTATGTTAAAGGTCTGAGGTCACCAAGTTAATGATGTTTCACCTCATACCCCACCAAATAAATGATGTTTAAAACATATACATTGTAACAAAAGTATTAGCACAACATTGTTATCTTTTCATTAACATACTCTGTATAAACTAATACATGTATTACGAAAATTTAAGAACAATTGCAACATCATAATGTAACAACCCTCGATTTTGAGAGCTTATTTTATATGAATTTACTGCATGAAGTAATTGTATAACATGTTGGGAAATGGAGTAAATATTAATTAAATGAGTTAAAAGTTAATATTTACTAAAGTGTTTCATATTTACTGTATGTGTAAGTAAATATCATCATATTGCATTTTGTAGTGTCATATGTTTTAAATGACATTTATGGTTTAAATGAAACCGAAACTTGAAATTATTTATAAAATTTTCAAATGA
The DNA here is from genome assembly GCA_949130495.1 of Sambucus nigra. Taxonomy (NCBI): domain Eukaryota; kingdom Viridiplantae; phylum Streptophyta; class Magnoliopsida; order Dipsacales; family Adoxaceae; genus Sambucus; species Sambucus nigra. The sequence continues at coordinate 183,316,368 of OX422224.1, read as the reverse complement.
TAATTTGGTGGGCGTAGTTAGTCCCGAAATGTGCGAGATAGTCGAAATAAGTGTCATATTGTATTTTTATGTTTTGGGCACTTTTGACTGATTTTAACTTAAATGTGTAGTTGCGAATCATTTTAATGTGGTATTAACCATTTAAGTTGGGAATTTTAGACTAATGCCACGATTTAGTCTTGCTAAGCCTTTTATTTCTCTTAAGTGCATTTGTTAACCTAGAGAGAAAGAGAGAGGAAGAGAACTTTGGAGAGAAAGAGAGAATTGGAGATTGAAGATTTGGGATTGCTTCCACCAAGGGAAAATCTGAAATTCCAACCTCAAGCCAAGTTTTCTACTTGCTAATATGTGATTTAAGATGAATGATTTGTATGGATAGTTGTGGATTGATTGTGGTTTAACAATTTTAGGGCATAAATGGATTTATAGGTTTTTCAACCCTTAGAAGTTGATTTCTATGGTTATTGGTGTAAAATGATTGTAGTTAGATGCATTTATTATGTGAGGGGTTGAATTAGTGATGTTGGTTGGAGAAGAAAGGAGATTTGGGGGAAATTAGGGTTCATAACCCTTAACCCATACTTGGCAAATTCGCAGGGGCGAATCGATTCGGCCTGTCCGAATTGATTCGGCAATTATGCAGAAAGTCAGGTTTTCCTGACCGAATCGATTCAGCTGGTCCGAATCGATTCGGCCAGGCCGAATCGATTCGTAAATCCTGCTGTTTTGAGTTAATTTTCTAACTCAATTCCAACCCTTTTGCCTTAGGCTTAGGACTTAGGAACCTTATTGTTTGAAGTAAACTTAGAGTACTAAAGTCCTAGATGAGATAGTTAGCTACCTTACTTAGAAATGGAGTAAATGGGGCTTATTCCGGGGATGTACAAAGTGAGGTTAGGGCATTATTTTCTTCTAGTTAATTTCTATGAGACTAGGAGTTGTTAGGATATATTGGGAGACTTTAGAGGCCCTTTTGAGGTATGACACTCATGGTGGTTTATTATCACACCCTAATATGTTGGGAAAATGAATCGAGAGTTATTCACACTTTGAGGTCGTAATGACAATATGAATTATGTATGGCTCCGGATAAAATATGATGAATTTAAAGGATTATGGTTTCAGATAAAATTAAACATGCACATGGCAATTGGGAATGAAAATGAAATGAAAATGGAAATGATTATGGTAAATGATAATTTACTTAAACACACCTCTCTAAATGCTATCATAAGGGAAGCTCGCGCATGAGGTGATGTCCCCTGACTAATGAACGCAGGGAGACTATAGTCCTAGTCCATATGATGGGTTGTTATATGTTTTATTTTGTGCTAGTGCGGTAATTTCGGGTGTGGTAATGACTCACTCGCTGGCATATGGCCACTTCCCGACAATGCATTAGGTGCCCACGTTGTCTTGTTGATAGGCCCTGGAAGATGATAGTCATTTAGGGGCACGTCCAGTGGGGAAACCCGGAGGGACGGTCTTAGAATCGTTATATTTATATGAATATAACTATTCTAAATCAAGTATGACTTGATGGATGAAAAATGCCATAAAGAGCATATAATTGTGACTATGTTTCCTGATAAGGAACGGAATGATGAAATGCGATAAAGAAATTGATTGAGGTTCTAAATTAATGTTAATCACTCTTATCCTCTTGCACAACTAAATTAAGTTTATAATCATTAAATTGTCTTAGTTTATGCTTTGAGATTTTGTTGATATATTCTCATCTTGATCATTCACGCTTAACTGTTCATAACTGTCATACTCTTTATTCATCTGGTGATCATATAAAATCGGGCCCTCACCCGTTCATATTTCTTGTTGTTCATGAATCTTGTATCCGCTCAGGTGCTCCGCCGCAAGGATGCCCGTTCTGACTTTCCTACTTCGGTGTTTTTGGGGAGCCGTGATACTTTGCGGATATTACGGGATATGTTGTTAGACGCCTTCATATTTGTACTCTAGTTATGATCGGGTCATTTATTCAGGCGTGCGGTCCAAACATTTGTAATTGTCTAATGAAATGTAGTATGTAACTTAATGAAAATGTTAAATAGTGGTGTATGAGACTGTTGACTGACAGCATATTCGGTCCCCCCCCTTATAGTATATTTGTTGTGGATGTAATATAAGTTCTTTTGGGTTATGACTTTCTTTTCAAATTGGGTTGTCTAAATTCTTTCTTAACTTATAAAACAAAATTTTTGGCAACCCGTTTTTCTAAAATATAGAGTGGTTATCCCGCATACTTATTATATTGTTGTGATGCTGAGAATCATCCATCCATGATTCCTGTTTTTATTTGAATATCGGGCTAGCCACCCCTTATTTTGATGAGCGGGTTGTCACACATAAGTAATATTTCTTTAAGTGATCGACATTTCAAGGGTTGGAGAAAAGTTCTCCTTCAATATTTTCTAGCCGATAGGTACTTGGTACGACCTCATCAATGACCCTATAAGGACCATGCCAGTTGGGATGGAGCTTATTGGTTTTCTGCCACATTTTTTTCAGGACCAGATCTCCCATAGATACCGGCCTTGACTTTACCCTCTGATTATAGATCCTCGTTGTTCTCTGCTGATAGGCTGCCTGTCTTATCTCTGCATCTTTTCTTCTTTACTCAATCAAATCAAGATCAAGTCTTCTTTCTTACCCATTCATTCGAGGTTTATATATCTGGACTCTATGAGTAGGGAGCCCTATCTCTATTGGGATGACATCCTCTGAGCCATGGGCCATCCTAAATGGCGTTTCCCCTGTGGGTGTCCTCACCTTCATCCTGTAAGCCCAAAGAACATCATATACCTCCTATATCCATCTTCCTTTGGCCTCTTCTAGCTTCTTTTTTATCCCTTCAAGGATTATTCGATTTGTGACCTCAGTCTGACCGTTTTCCTGGGGTCGACCAGGAGAAAGGAAGAACTGCTTGATCCCAACTCTTTCGCAGTATTTTTTTAAGGAAACGTTCTTGAATTGGGTTCCATTATCTGAGATGAGGGTGTTTGGAAGGTCATACCTGCATATGATGTTCTTCCAATTGAACTGGAAAGTCTTCTGCTGAGTGATTGTGATCATTGGCTCGGCCTCTACCCATTTGGAGAAATAATCAATTTCCACTATTAAGAACCGATAGTTGTTTACAACTCTTGGCAAGGGTCCTACCAAATCAATGTCCCATACTGCAAACGACTAAGGGGAACTAATAGAAGTTAGAGGTTGGTGTAGCTGATGGGGAATAGTGGAGAACCTCTGACACTTATCACATTTCTTCACATACGCAGCTGCATCTCTGGCTAAGGTCGGCCATCAGTACCCCTGAGTGATTATCCTCTTAGCCAATGACCTCCATCCTATGTGTCTTAAACAAGAGCCCTCATGCACATCGTGCAAGATGTATGGAACCTATGAAGGGTGGACACATCTGAGGAGAGGGAGTAGGAATCCCTTTTTATACAAGAAATCTCCTACAATAGAGAATTTAACAGCTCTGAACCTTAGCTTTCTCCGTTCTAACTTTGACTCTGGTAGTTCTTCCTCTCTAATATATTTGATAAGAGGGTCCATCCATGAGGCCCCCGGATTCAGATTTAGGCAAGATTTAGCAACCTCTTCCTCTTCAATGGTCGGCTTGAGTAGAATTACAACTAGTACTATTCTCCTTATGTCTGTTCTTGTTGCCAAGGCCAACCTCGTAAGTGCGTCGTCTCGACTCTTGTTTAACCAAGGTATCCTCTTCATCTTTACTTATTTGAAGCCCTATAACATCAATCTTACCCTCTTTAGATATCTGGCCGTCCTTTCATCCTTGGCTTCATATATGCCCAGGATTTGGTTGACGACCAATCTTGAGTCATTGTGGACTAGGAGTTGGCCGATACTGAGGGATTTTGCTAAATAAAGGCCGACTATCAATGCCTCATATTCTGAATTATTATTGGAGGCTTTAAAGTTGAACCTCAGCGCGTACTCAACATCTGTACCGTTTAGGGCCGACACTATCAATCCTTATCCACTTCTATTTTCAAAGGACGACCCATCAACGAAGAGGTTCCAGATGGTTTTATTTGAAGAGAAGTTTCCCTCTGATAGGATTCCCTATTTGAAGAGGTATCTCTCTTCTTTATTCTCAACTGCTCTTTTCTTGGCTATACTTGTCTCGGCCTCATCCGAGGTTCAACCGACGTTCCCTTCTACTGACTTATCTGCAATTTTATGACCGTTCTCAACCTCGGCCTCCTCCCAGGTAAACTCGGCCATAAAATCTGTGAGATCTTATCCCTTGATGGAAACCCTAGGTTGATAAACAATATCGTACTCCCCCAACTCAATTGCCCAGGTCATTAACTTTCCTGACTTCCCTGGCTTATGGAGGACTTGCCTGAGTGGGGAATCGGTGAGGACGACCATGGAGTGAGCCTGGAAGTATGGCTTCATTTTTTTGGAAGCACGTATCAAAGCATAGTCTAACTTTTCCTTCCGAGGGTACTTCTACTCAGACCCTTGGAGTGCCTTGCTATTGAAGTACACTGGTCTCTGCACTCCATCCTCTTCTCTTACTATTGCAGCACTAGTGGCTAACTCTGATACAACTAAATATACCTATAGCTTCTCACCCTGAATTGGCCGAGATAGGAGTAAAGGGGATCCGAGGTAGGACTTGAGATATTTAAAAGCTTTGTCACATTCCTCATTCTATTCAAAGTATTTTTTAAGAACTTTGAAAAAAGGAAGACATTTATCTGTATCTCTAAAGACGAACCTGTTAAGTGAAGCCACTCGTCCGGTCATGCTCTTAATGTCTTTGATGGTTCTGGGTGTCTTCATTTCTAGCAAAGCCTTAATCTTCTCAGGGTTAGCCTCTATTCCCCTTTGGTTGATGATTAAGCCCAAAAACTTTCCAACTCCGACCCCAAAGACACACTTAGCCAGGTTGAGCTTCATTTTGTATTTGTTCATAGTATCAAAAGTTCTTTTAAGGTCGGCCACATGAGTGTCGGCCCTGAGACTCTTAGTCAGCATGTCGTCAATGTAGACCTCCATAGTTTTGCCTATCTGATCCTCGAACATCTTATTTATAAGACGTTGGTAAGTAAATCCCGCGTTCTTCAGGCTAAGGGCATGCCCTTGTAGCAATAAGTCCCTTTATCTGTAATGAAAGTTATCTTCTTTGAGTCACCTGTGTCCATGAAGATCTGATTATACCCAAAATATGCATCCATGAAGCTCATGAGCTCATGTCCTGCTGTGGCATTCACCATCTGACCTATACGAGGCAGGGAAAAACTGTCATTTGGGAAAAACTTGTTTAAATCGATGAAGTCTACACACATCCTCCTTTTCCCATTAGCTTTAGGCACTATGACAGCGTTAGACATCCACTCAGGGTATATAACTTCTATAATAAACTCGGCCTCTTCAAGCATTCGAACCTCATCTCTGATGACTTCGTACATCTCTCTTGAATATATCCTTCTTCTCTACTTAATGGGCTTAGCATCCTCCACAACATTGAGTTTATAACACATAATTTCAGGATCAATACCTGACATGTCTGCATGGCTCCAGGAAAAGATACTCTGTCTCTTCCTTAACAACTTCACTAGCTCCTCCTTGATCTCAGGCATTAGGTCTTTGCCAACTTGGATGGTTTTTTCTGGCTTGTCCCCGTTGAGGACGATGGATTTTACCTCTTCCACAGCCTCTCCATTTTTTAGCGTTGTTTTGTCTCTGGGTCAAGAGTGTCAATGTTGTAAGTGGTTATTGCCCCCTTATGAAATTTTTTCTCTTCTGTAGAGTTGAAGTAGCATTCACATGCCGACGTTTGGTCACCTTGCACTTCCCCTACTCCATAGGGAGTCGAGAATTTTAGCATCTGGTGGACCGTTGAAGGCACGACCTCAAATTCCTTGAGGGCCACTCGTCCCATGATGAGGTTGTAGGTTGAGAAGACATTTTCATCCATCACAAAGATATTTATTTTTCTGGTCAACCTCTTAGGCCATTCATCTCCCATTCTCACATCTATTTCATACATACCCAATGGATGAACCTTCTCATCGCTGAAGCCAATCAAGTGCTGATGATAAGAGACAAGCCTAGCTCTACTGAGGCCCAAGCTCTTAAAACAGGGCCAAAACATAACGTCTGCAGAACTGCTCCCGTAAACAAGGATCCTCTGAACTTCACAACCATGCACCCTTGTGGTGATGACTAAAGGGTCATCGTTGGGATCTAAGATACCCTTGAAATCAAGTCGCGAGAAGTCAACTACGAGGGTGTCTATATCAACCTTCTTTCTCTTCTCATATTTAACCTCTGTAGAAGCTAAGTCCACATCCTCGGACTTAATCACTACTTTGGCCTCTGCCACATGAGCCTTGCGATCAACTACTTTTAAGCCACCCCCTGCTAGTCCTCCACAGATAGTGCTCACACCAAAAGAGATCATACCCACTCTCTTTATTGGGAAATTATCATCCTTTGGTGGGAGGTCAGGGTCATTGTCGTCATCATCTGAGGCATTAGCTCTCCTAGCATAGGCATCTTCCCAGCATTTATCATTTCTTTTCTTTTTAGGGTTGTCTATTCCCCCCCTTAGAAGCTCTACTATCCACATACTTTCTGAGCTTTCCAGACTTCAACATTTTTTCAATCTCATCCTTCAGGGAGAAACACTTCTCAGTTAAATGGCCATGATCTCGATGAAACTCGCACCATAAGTTTTTGTTTCTCTTATGTGGAGGATCTCTCAGCTTCTCTGGCCATCTCAGAGATCTATCATTCTTTATCTCGTTGGGGATGTGCTCATAGCTTACAATTAGAGGAGTGTAGTCTGAAAATTATCATCTACAGATCTTTTCTTACCATCCTTATTTTTCTTCTAAAATTTTCCTCCACTGCTGCTCCCCCTTTCATCCTCGTATTTTGCACCCATAGCATCCTTTGCGTTCATGACCTTTCCAACTGTTGCCAACAACTCGACCATTAACTTGGGAGGATCGTCAGCTAGTTTCCATAAGAGATTTCCCTTCTGTAGACCCCTAATGAGAGATGTAATGGCTATACTCTCTTCATAATATTCTACCTCTAACTTTTCCTTGTTGAACCTTGCGATGTAGTCTCTGAAGCTTTCATTCTTCCCTTACTTGACATAAAGTAGATGGGTCGTCTTCTTTTGAGGTCTCACCCCAAAACTAAAATTGTGAATGAACCACTCACCCAACTGTTTAAAGTTTACTATGGAGTTTTTGGGAAGTGAGGTGAACCATACATATGCTTCGCCAGTCAAAGTACTCGAGAAAGTTCGACACCTTATCCCATCAGAGATAGAATAGATGTCAGATGCAGATCGATACATCTAAATATGGTGGACTGGGTTAGTACTCCCATCATACTTGGGTGTTATCGCTGGAGGTTTGAATTTGGTCGGGGTAGGAAAACTAACAATCCTTGCCACAAGGGGTTAACCCTCTGTATACCCCTTCTGCAAGGGGTCTCGACTTTTTAAGAGATCTCTAATTTTGTTTTCCTGCCTTTGAATGGATTCATTCCATGGTTTAGCAACGTCGTCTTGGCCGAGATTGTCCCCAGCCACTTCCAAAGGGTGAACTGAGGGTTCCCCAGTTGCTGCACAACGTCGGCTACTGTCCTTCGGGCAAAACTTGTTTAAATTGGTGAAGTTTACACACATCCTCCACTTCCTATTAGCTTTAGGCACTATGACAGCTTTAGACAGCCACTCAGGGTATATAACTTCTGTAATAAACTCGGCCTCTTCAAGCTTGTGAACCTCGTCTCTGATGACTTCGTACTTCTCTCTTAAGTATATCCTTCTTCTCTACTTAATGGGCTCGGCATTCTCCATAACATTGAGTTTATGACACATAATTTCAGGATCAATACCTGGCATGTCTGCATGGCTCCAGACAGAGATACTCTGTCTCTTTCTTAACAACTTCACTAGCTCTTCCTTGATCTCAGGCTTTAGGTCTTTGCCGACTTGGATGGTTTTTTTCGGCTCATCCTCGTTGAGGACGATGGATTCTACCTCCTACGCAACATCTTTATTTTTTAGCTTTGTTTCGTCTCTGGGGTGAAGGGTGTCAATGTTGTAAGCGGTTGTTGCACTCTTTTGAGCCTCTCTCTCTTCTACAGAGTTAAAGTAGCATTCACGTGCCGACATTTGGTCACCTTTCACTTTCCCTACTCTATAGGGAGCCGGGAATTTTAGCATCTGGTGGACCGTTGAAGGCACGACCTCAAATTCCTTGAGGGCCACTCGTCCCATGATGAGGTTGTAGGCTGAGAAGACATTTTCATCCATCACAAAGAAATTTATTTTTCTGGTCAATCTCTTAAGCCATTAATCTCCTATTCTCACATCCATTTCATACATACCCAATGGATGAACCTTCTCACCGCTGAAGCCAATCAAGGGCTGATGATAAGAGACAAGCCTAGCTCTGTTGAGGCCCAAGCTCTTAAAATAGGGCTAAAATATAACGTCTACAGAACTTCTCCCGTAAACAAGGATCCTCTGAACTTCACAACCATGCACCCTTGTGGTGATGACTAAAGGGTCATCGTTGGGATCTAAGATACCCTTGAAATCAAGTCGTGAGAAGCTGACTACGGGGGTGTCCATATCTACCTTATTTCTCTTCTCATGTTTAACCTTTGTAGCAGCCAAGTTCATAACCTCGAATTTAGTCATTGCTTTGTCCTCTGCGACATGAGCCTTGCGATTAGCTACCTCTGAGCCACCCCCTGTTAGTCCTCCACAGATAGTGCTCACACAAAAAGAGATCATACCGACTCTCTTTACTGGGACATTGTCGTCCTTTAGTGGGAGGTCAGGGTCATCGTCCTCGTCATCTGAGGCATAAGCTCTTCTGGCAGGGGAATCTTCCTGGCATTTACCATTTCTTTTCTTTTTAGGGTTGTCTCTTCCCCCCTTATAAGCTCTACTATCCACGTACTTTCTGAGCTTTCCAAACTTTAACATTTTTTCAATCTCGTCCTTCAGGTCGAAACACTTCTCAGTCAAATGGCCAAGATCTTGATGAAACTCGCACCATAAGTTTTTGTTTCTCTTATGTGGAGGAGCTCTCAGCTTCTCTTTCCATCTCAGAGATATATCATTATTTATCTCGTTGGGGATCTTCTCACAGCTTACAGTTAGAGGAGTGTAGTCTGAAAATTTATCGTCTGCAGATCTTTTCTTACCATCCTTGTTTTTCTTCGGAAATTTGCCTCCACTGTTGCTCCCTTTTTCATCCTCATATTTTTCAGCCATAGATTCCTCTGCGTTCATGACCTTTTCAGTTGTTTCGAAAAACTCGTCCATTGACTTAGGAGGATCGTCGGCTAGTTTCCATAAGAGTTTTCCCTTCTGTAGACCCCCAATGAGAGCTATCATGGCTATACTCTCTTCATAATCTTCAACCTCTAACTTTTCCTTGTTGAACCTCGTGATGTAGTCTCTGAGGATTTAATTCTTCTTCTGTTTGACATAAAGTAGATGGGTCATCTTTTTCTGAGGTCTCACGCCAAAACAGAAATTGTGAATGAACCACTCAACCAATTGTTTAAAGTTTACTATAGAGTTTTTGGGAAGAGAGGTGAACCATACTTGCGTTGCCCTAGTAAAAGTACTCGAGAAAGCTCGGCACCTCATCTCATCAGAGATGGAATTAATATTAGCTGCAGAATGATACATCTCAATATGGTGGACTGGGTTAGTACTCCCATCATACTTGGGTGTTACCACTGGAGGTTTGAATTTTTCCGGGGTTGGAAAACTAACAATCCTTGCCACAAAGGGTGAACCCTTTGTATACCCCCTCTACAAGGGGTCTCCAATTTTCAAGAGATCTCAAATTTTATTTTCTAGCCTTTGAATAGAGTCGTTCCATGGTTTAGCAACGTCGTCTTGGCTGACGTTGTCCCCAGCCACTTCCAAAGGGTGAATTGAGGGTTCCCCAGCTGCTGCACAACGTCGGCTATTGACCTCCCCCTGACCACAGTCTCGGCCATGTGGGGTTTGACCATTATGTGGACGATAGCCACCTCTTTCTCTTTTAGGACCAGCAAGACTTCTTGATATGGACAGCCTTTTCATCAGATCATCAACTGGGCCGAGGCTTTCAAAGGATGACCCTCTACTTAAGCGATCAAAAGCTAATCCTCTTTAGCGTGTATCACAATCTCATCTTTCACACTGGCCTCGGCTCTGATGACCTCTACTCTGCTGAATAGGTCTCACTGTGTTGTTTGAGATATCATACGGCTCCCAATGGTCTGTCGGAGCATCCTCTGCCTCAATGTCATCGTACCTATCCTCGGGGTAAGGGTTTCCTTGCCTCCCCAGTCGTAAACGCCTAGGGTCAGCAACATCCCTCCTCAGCTGAGGAGTAGGTATGTCCTTTCGCGGTGCCTGGGGTGGTCCCCTGGCCTCATGATGTGGCTGAGCAGCTGTAGGAGTAATCATCTCCGGCGAAACCCCAGGTGGTCTCATTATTATGTTCTGGCTTAGTTGGTCAAATTGCTCATGCATCACTTGTTGGGTTGCAGTTAAGGACTTCAAGGCTGCTACCACCTCAGCCATCTCGGACTGGGGTGGTATTTGGCTGGAACTGGTCCCTCCAACACCAGATGGTGGAGGTGGTAAATCTGGTGCCATGGAAAAAGACTAGAGAACTTGTAAATGAAAACACTAGAGAGCTTGATACTTTTAAGGATCTCTTTCAATAATGAAACAGCTCCACGCGATGGGGGAGGACTAGTTCACCACCAGAGTCTCTTGCGTGGACAAGCTTCAAGAAGGAAGAGATATAGCTTCTCGTTCCCACAGACGGCGCCAAAATGATGATGCGATAAACAACACCACGAGGTAAGGTGTTGATAAACTCAAGCTAGCAATAACAATGGCAGCACTAAAGTAGATAACAAATAGAAGGAGATAAGGAGAAGAGGAGTTAAACCAGTATATAATTGGTTCAGCCAAGTTGGCTTACATCCACTGTGAGTGTGTGAATAAGAATCACTAAAATTAGGGCACTAATGGCCTGTGATACAATCTCTCACTTTCTCCCTTTACTGTGTATACAAACAGAGTTTTTGCTAGGGTTGTAATTTCAGATCCCCCCCCCCCCCCAAGGTAGGGGAAGACATGTATATATAGTGCTTGGGGGGTGTAGTGTACCCTCCAAGCATGCAATGAGCATGTGTATGAGGATCGAACAAGTATCCTATTGACACCTGGCTGAACTCATGTAAATAATGATGACTAAATATTCCGTCACGTGAGGGGAATGATTTAGTTATAACCGCCTTGCCCTCGTGTTTTAAGTCTTCCATGTGCTTGTGTATTCTCGGACATGTGACATCATCTGATGGAACCTCAGCCTAGCCAAGTACGATGTTGTGAAGTCCGATAGTTGCCTTGTCCTACCAATCTTAAGTATGACCTCGGCCTGAATGAGCAGCCAAGGTTAGGTATGAGGTTGGATGCAGTGTTGGCTGAAGCAGAGACGAGATTGGCAGTAGTTTGAGCCCACAAGATGTTATTGACCTTGACTGTTGGCCAACCAAGGTTGGTCAATGAGGAGCCGACCTTGTAGAAGACGACCTTTCTGACGGCCGCTGTAAGCTTCATGACAGCTCGGCTGTGAGACAGGGCGAGGTTAGTGACCCCAAGTTCGAGAGTACACTTAGGGCATATCAGTTATCAATCCACACTACCGAATAATATGAGATTACTGGATTACATGCCTTAATTTGAGAAAGGTCTTTTCTATTTTCATTTCTATATTTCCTCGATCCTAATATTTCTTTAGATGACATGCCATCGCTTTTACCGTTGATAATTAGAAATAAATCACTGCTTTAACGATACTGATTCATGGGTTTTCATTTCAAAATTAAAATGATAATAATCATTTTTTATTATTTACCTCAAATTTAATTGCAAATCAGTATTCTCTCATGAGGACATTTATCCATAAAAATAAAACAGCGAGAGAGAAAATAAATAAACTTGAACATTAAACTTAGTTGTTAAATGATAAAAGAATAAAAATAAAAAATTGTTGATTTAAATTATCAAATAACTGAATTTAGTACAGATTTAGGCATACATGCTCATTGTGTTTGGGTATAATGATCGATATTAGGATATTTTTTTATTACAGTAATCAATTCAATTAAAGAAATAAATGACTTGATTAGATGAAGAAATTAAAGATGCAAAAAAACTAATTTTTAATTTAGGTTCAAATGAAAATTAAATGAAACGTAGCTAGGGTTATATGTATGATATACCTCATGCGATTGACCAAAGGCTTGCGAAACTTACGGCGAACATGCAAGAAATTGTGGCGATCAGATGGGGATTTGTGGCGACTTACGATGACTTGTGACAAAGTTGCGATCAAATTAATCCAAATATATGGGAGTGCGATTTGGGATTTTAAAATTGGGTGTGATCAAACCTTTTAACCCAATATTTTTTGATCACATCTTTTGGTCGTGCACAGAGGGATATAGGGGCATTGATGAGGCAGTGAAGAGGGTAAACGGCGGAGTAACTAGTGTGGATTGATGTGGGTGGATTATAAGGGTATAATGAAGATGAATTGTGTGATGAATTGAGGTAGAGGAGAGAGGGGGTAAGTGTAACAACCCCCATTTTCTCACGTAAAGGTTGGCCAGACACAATACGCCAAAGTTGGGGCTTATCAATAATTTATACCATTCTCATCACTGAATAAAATAGAAGTTGCTGTTATTGTTCACCAAATTTCTCATTTAATTAAAGCATCAAATTGATTTAATACATGAATACAAACTGAATCATTATACCATTTCCATAAAGTAAATATAAATGTAAACTGATATAAATACACCCTTGGACTTATGCCCATACAAATCTCGATATGAAATGAAATGACAAACTGGATAAGTACAACCTATACTAGAATCAATGAAATGGAATCCGCTACGTCCAATGCATCTACAATTCCAATCCATCGTGAGTCCTGTTATCTAGTTTATAAGAAAAAACTAGGAGGAAAAACATTTATAATTTTGGGTTAGAGCCCTAAAGTTGCAAGGATTCTTCACCAATAAATATGCAAAATATAACTAACTCATACTTCACATTTCACCATTGACGCTCACATGTATCGAGTATCTCACCTCTCATCTAGAAGCAATCCTACTCGCATCCTCAAACAAATATAAGTTATGAACTCCAATATCCAATTTTACATGTAACGATAAATCTATCTAGCTATGCATCAACTACAAGTGAGTATTTATGCTTAACATCCCAGCCCTTGGATTAACATCATAATGCTACCCACTATGTTCCGTATAAATTTTCAGTACATATTTTTATGTAATATAATGTTCCTTTACTTTAATCTACCTCGTCAAACTATTTGATTTTTAATTCATACTAATTATCGTTTACACAATTAGACTATAAGTTTCATTTTCCTTAATTACCTTCTACATTTTTAGACTGCCCAAAAATTATTCTCATTAATAATTATCTACCGTATTAGGCCATTAGAAAATATTTGTGTCACTAATTATTCACATCACTATGTTAATCCGACTTTGTTATCATTAATTATTGTTTACATCTATAGACTATGAGAACGCATTCTCATACAAGGTACACCACAATGTGTATATAGATAAATACATATGTCCAAATATATATGTATGACACACGCAGACATCTATTTTCGGCGTCCTACTTGTAGTCTATCGGTAATACCAGGAGGAGTCCCTCATCCTAAAGCGGGTAACAACAAAACACAAGCAAGTGGGGAGGTACCTCTGCAGTACACCAGTTTACAACCCATACCCACCAGTGACAAAGGACCCAGCATCTACACGTACCTCTCGTTAAGTGGCGTTGCTACGTAGTACCTATAATATGGCCTAACACTACGCCTAGCCCACCTGTGCCGACGTATGCTCCAGTCCCGAACGCGCGCACCCCAACCGATAGGACGGTCCACGAACCCAGGTATGTCCACAAAAAATAATATAATATATATTATTATCCAATTTTATAAGCAATTACTCTATGACTACTTTTACATAAGGAATCTCCATCCATATAAATATAGCCTTCCCAACTTAAACATAACATTTTAGTCAGTTATTACGTAATCCATATTAAGTCGCTATCCTAAGATTACTCCCCAATTAAATATTAAGTCTCGTATATTGCCACCTAGGCTCAATAATCATGTTTACTTCCTCATTTATTTCTCCATATATATATATATATATATATATATATAGGTATAGTTATCCCCAAACTTCCCTTCCCAAAATAATTAACGATTTCAACGTGTTGCCTTTTTGGCATAGAATTTAATCCTTCTAGATTATTAATAATTAATCACTTCTTGTTACCTTTACAATAAGATTTATATATACATATATAAGGAGTCAACTAAAGTGAATAAGGGTTATATGTACATATATAAGTGATTCACTAATCTGAACAAGTAATTTCACCCCAACTACTATTGAAACCGATGCTAACCATCATGACTTAGCCCACTAGGCTTAGGATATATTTGTACTTAATATCCTCACACGGTAATAATTTGAGGGAGTTAACCATTAATTATATTCTCAAGCTTTCGACTAATCTCTAATAAGTAATTCTTTTATTTAAACTTACCCCGTCTTAAATAAAAAATTTATCATCATATCTTCTAGGGTCTTATCATCTATGTGCCGCTACCAAAATTTTTCAATCATTTGGGTACATCCTTGCCTTTTAATATATTTATTTCATATAGCCTTATTAAAGAATCCCACGTAACTCATCTTGTTCATATAGTTAACTTGTACTTTAAGTCATCACTATATCACGAACTCATTCTGATTTAACCGCGTATTTAAATTCATAAAAATATCCTTAATATCTTGGAATAAGTCTTTATCCCTCACTTGAAAAATGGTCTCTCACACCCTTTCGTAGAAAAATCATAACTAATAAAAAAATTAGAAAAATATGAGGTTGGCGCCCACGCGGTCGTAATGAAAAGATCTAAAATCCCTTAACTTGAACAAGTAGGTATATCGAATCGGTTCGCAATGGGGGCCGAGTCGGTTCGAACACCCCAGTGTGCCTAGATCTGTTATTTTCTCATGACAGGATTTTTCACCAATTTTTAAGCGTATCAAAGATCATCCTTATGACTCAAAAACTCAAGTAGGATATGGACATTAGTTCTAGCATGAAATGGGAACAATTTAAATATGATTAAACCTCTAAATCATCCATAGATTATCATCAAATCATCAAGATTTTTTAAGAAATTATGAACATACAAGTTTTGATATCTCATCTTAAATTCCAACAAAATTCCAGATTTAAGAGAAGAGTTCTACTAAATGATTCCAACAATAAAACTCGATATTAAACAACTTGAATTCATACCTACAATGGAAAATCACGGATCTAAATACGGATCATACGATTATCATCAATTCTTATATAAACCAAAGGTTCTTTAGGTATGCAGCCCCAAAACATGATTAATTCCTATTCTGTACATGGATTGAACATTAATACAATTCTCTCTTTTCCCCTAAAGTGTGAAGTTGCCAAAGTGGTGGGGTGGATAGGAGTGGTGGATGGAACCCTAATGCAGATTTCTAACCACTTAAATATTATTTCAATTAACCTAAACTCGTAGGTCTCTATAGGGCCAGACTTAAGGCCCATAAAAAGGTTCCTATTCATACCCGGTTTGGCCTGAAACTCTACCCAAGGTCCTACTCAACCCACAGGTCCTTTTTTAAACACTTAAAATGCATATTTAATTCATCTAATCACATTTAAAAGTATATAAACACCTATATATTTTTTTGTATGTTCCATCATTATCATATACGTATATCCGTAATACGACTTAATTAAATCAACGAGTTATAAATTTATTCGTGACTATCTTCAGTGTTCGCAATATACCATCATACATTAAAATCATAATACTTTTATCACCTTTACAAAATATTATATTTAAATTAAATACTCCAATATAATTAAACATACTCGTTCAATCATTACGCCAAATTAAAGATAATTACCATTATTTAATCCGAATACTAATTCCCACAATTTCAGTTAAATCAATATAACTTCAATTTAATACTCATAAAAATACGGGGTATTACTGTAAGGTAAATAGGTAGCTTACAAGAAGGAATCTAACACTAGTGATCAACATCGAGGGTATGGATATGGAGGAGTGCGAACTAAAATAGGGATGAAGGTTTATACGATTTTGGGAGTGTTTGAGCAAGAGTCTTTAGGTGCTTCTAATAAAAAAATGATGTATACATAACCTATATAATTTAATTTAAGTTGGATAATTAAAAAGGAGACTTGAAATCAAATAGAAGGATGGTTTTACAACGTTGTACTTTTGAGAGATGTAAATACATATTTAAAAATGTCTTAAATAGGTGTTTTTATTCTAGTGATTCAATTTGTGTGATTTTAGATTTTGAATTCAATTTAGGTTTTATTGTTTAATTTGTGTGTATGCGGACTTGTTCCATGGAGCTAGGGGCACTTTCTATTTCAACATATCTATTGGATACGGGAAACATTAGTTATGTTGGTGTTGAAGATGTGGGTGCTGAAATTTCTAACTTAACAATATGTGGGTTTAGTTGTTCTTGAGTGGTGGTGGTTTAATGAAGTAATTTCGGGTTGTGGTGGTGTTGGTTTAATGTTGTTTTTAATTGGGGGTGCGGCTATCCGCACTCCTCCAAAGTCTGGAGTCACTCCAAGTCATAATAAAATGACAAAAATATCCTTGCTATAAAATGCAAACATTCTCCATTTGATTTTTATGTTATTTTTTTAAACACTTCGTTATCTAAAAACAACATTGGTTTTCAAAAAAATTTTAAGATAATTTTTAAAAACAACATTGGTTTTCAAAGTTTTAAAAAGTTTTTTTTTAAGATAGTTTTAAAAACTATTTTTTTCAAAAAAACTGTTTTTTGCATAAAACTTTGAAAAAAATTAACAAATAAAAAAAACTGTTTTTTACATTGAAAACTGTTTTTTATATAAAAAAAACATGGGTCATTCGATGAAAACTCCCTTGACATTTTTTTAATTAACATTTTGTCCGAACATTTTTTTTATTCCAAAATGTCCTTCATAATACAAAAACATTCACAAACACTCTTTTTCTCGTATACTAAACTTTAAGAAAAAATTATCAAAAATTAAACATGTGACTTTTTGATAAAAACAGTTAAAAAAGCTAAACCCCATTTTTAACTGTTTTTTATCTAAAAAATTGTACGTAATTTATTAAAAGACAAATAATTTTTTTATATTTATTGAATGATGTGGGTCCCCGCCAGGAGCACTAACCAATCATTAATCTAAGATATATATAAATTATTTTTTAACCACAAAAAATCTTACCGCAAAATAGTTATTAAAAAATAATTTCTAAAAATATAATTTGAGAAAGAATTGTAACTCTAGTTAATTGTTGAACATACAACACGCGTTAATAAATATAACTGTCATTTTTTTAAATAACGAAAATGTTTTTCTATTAAGTTATATCCAATTATTTTTTTCAAATATGTCCTTTTCAAAAAATAAAGAACTATACAGGACCCCAGTTGAAGTATGATAACCAATACTTCTCAGTAAAAATGACCAATTAACCCCTTCTCCACAAGATATCATCCTTTTGTATCAGACTAGAAAAAAAAACGGAATATTTGTTTTGTTTTTTTCAAATTTAAAAGAATTGACCATTAGATATCTATTAAGAACACTTCTATTGGAACATAATTTTTGACAGAATTCTTGACTGAAATCACATGTGACAGCGTGTTATTGGTGGGCTCTTTGGTCCCACTGGTGTGGACCCCACAAACTAACCAATAGAAACCCGCCACCTAATTCGGTATCTCCACCTTCGGTAAAAAAATTGGTTCAATATCATTTTCCATCTATTAATTTAGTAACCAATCGAGTTAACTTTTGAAAGTCTTAAGTGCATCTGGGTATTTATGCACAGATAAAGGGTATCTATTTATACATAAATCTGGGTACCTATGTCTCTCTAAATAACAGTATCTAAGAATCTATGAACTATAATATGCACATGTGTGTGAGGGGGAGATATCTGCTAAATAATCATAAATTTATAGAGAATGGGTGATACATATTCCTTTATTTAGTTTTGTATCTAACGTTTTGAACGTAGTATCTAGTGTTTAATTAGGAGGAACTTCAAGAATGGAGGATATGGTTTCTTTAATTTAGTGAGATAACGACTTTATTTAAGTTGGGGCTTATGGTTATCTGAAAAGAAAAAAAAATAGAATCTAAAGGTATACATGTCATTTTGTTGTTTTATAAAAGTCCACCAGCTGACCGTGGCTTTGAAGGGCCGACATGTTTAACTAAAAAGTATTTGGACCTTAATATATATTTATCATATAGCAGGGGGTGGTATCTAATCACCCCTTTTTTTAAAAGGACCTCTTTGAAAAAAAACAATTGGATATAACTTATTTAAAAAAAAATATTTTCGTTATTTAAAAAAATGACAATTATATATATTAACGCGTGTTGTATATTCAACAATTAACCAGGGTTACAATTCTTTCTCAAATTATATTTTTAGAAATTATTTTTTTAATAACTATTTTGCGGTAAGATTTTTTTTGGTTAATTTTTTTTTTATATATCTTAGATTAATGATTGGTTAGTGCCCCTGGTTCGGACCCATGTCATTCAATAAATATAAAAAAATTATTAAAGAATAAAGGTAAAGGTCATGTTCCTTCCTATATTTGAATTTTTAGGACAATGATTTTCATGTTTATAAATCTAGTCCATGTGGTACAATAATATTTATTTATGTGGTCCGTTTAGAGTTAGGAGTTCATTTTTTTGGTCCGCACCAGCGGCACTATTTTTAACCATTTTTCATAGTGTTTTTAGTACAGAGACTAAATTTATAAAATTATGTGGAGTGTCCCATTTTTATACACTTTAAGAATTATGAGGACCTTTCTCCAAATTCTCCCAAAATTATTTGTCTTTTAATAAACTACGTACAGTTTTTTAGATAAAAAACAGTTAAAAATAGGGCTTACCTTTTTTATCTGTTTTATCAAAAAGGCACTTGTTTAATTTTTGATATTTTTTTCTTAAAGTTTAGGATACGAGAAAAAGAATGTCTGTGAACGTTTTTATATTATGAAGGACCTTTTGGAACAAAAAAAAATTGTTTAGACTAAATGTTAATTAAAAAAATGTCGATAGAGTTTTCATCCAATGACCCATTTTTTTTTTATATATAAAAACAGTTTTCAATGTAAATAACAGTTTTTTTGAAAAAAAAAAAACTATTTTTAAAAGTATCTTAAAAAAAACTTTTTAAAACTTTGAAAACCAATGCTGTTTTTAAAAACTATCTTAAAAAAAATTTGAAAACCAATGCTATTTTTAGATAATGAAGTGTTAAAAAAATAACATAAAAATTATATGGAGAAAGTTTTGCATTTTATGGCAAGGATATTTTTGTCATTTTATAATGACTTGGAGTGCCTCTTGACTTGGAGGAGTGCGGATAGCCGTACCCTTAATTGGCGGTGTGATGAATTAATAGTGGTGAATGAGGGTCCTTGGTAATGGTAGTGATGGTGGTGGATCTGTTTCGGTGGATGTGAGTTTGTTAGTGGTGGTGTGTCTGAGTGAAATATTATATATATATATATATATATATATATATATATATATATATATATATACAGAGAGAGAGAGAGAGAGAGAGAGAGAGAGGGTGGCTCAGGTGCGCAGCATAATTTCTTTTGGCAAAACAAAGTCAAATGAGGTATTTCTGTTTCAAAACCAACACAAAACCGTGATCCATTCTCCTATCTCCCTCTCGTCAAAACCCAGCCCAACTGCCATTGAGAACGAGCTCCACTACTCCACATCTGCCAACACCATCGTCCTCACACAAAGGTATGAACTCAATATCCTTGTATGTGCTTCTTTACACAGATGTGTGGGTCAAATCTGCCCATGGATGTTGGACCGAACTCAAATCTGAATCGAAATTTTTTGGGTCGAAAATGTTTGGGTTAAATAATCAAATTATTTGATCCAATTAATTTTTTGGTTTACATTTTTGTACCAGTTAATTTGTATAACTGTTTTGGTTAAATATTTTCTGATAATCAAATTATTTCAACCAATTAATTTTTTGGTTTTAACAGTTAGTTTCTAGGTTTTATAATTAACAGTTAGTATATAGGTATTTTGGAGACAAACTCAAAAATGTCCTGTTTGGAGACAAACTCAAAAATGTTTGGGTGTTTCTGATAAAAATGTTTGGGGTCAAAAATGTTTTGGTTAAATTGGATCAATTTGGTTTACATTTAATTGCTCCATTTTTGACAAAATAAACCCTAGATAGATAGCAATCAGTTAATTTGTATAACTGTTTTGGTTAAATATTTTCTGATAAAAATGTCCTTAATTTTCAGGATATGGAGTCCCCTAAAAGTTCATCTACCTCCCAGATTTTATGTTATTGCGGAGATCGTGCGGAAATGCGAACATCAAAGACATCGGGGAATCCGGGGCGACGTTTTGTTGCCTGCCCTAATTATAAAATCAATTCTTGTGGGTTTTTTCGTTGGATTGATACCGGGAAATCAGTGGATTCCCAAAAATCGGTTGACACCAAGAATGCAGTTGAAATTGAATATGGCGATCTCCGCGTGAAAATAATGGAGTTGGGCAATAAAATTGGCGAAATGGAGATGAAGTTGGGCAAAAAAATTGATGTCGTGGAGAAGAAGTTGGACAAATTAGAGAAGAAGATTGAGAAAAAAGTTGAGGGCTGGGAGACGAAGTTTGACAATTTGTATTTCCGTTTGAATTGTATTCTGGTTGTAATTGTAGCAATTTTAATTTTTAAGATGTCGATGTAATGTGAAACTATGTAATGCACTCCACGTTGGGTTATGTAATGTGAAACTCCACTTTGGGTTATGTAATGTGCCATTTTGAATCATATTATGTAATGCACATTTAGTTTGGGTTGTGTAACTAAAGAAACTTATATCACAGCTAGGTTGTCATATAAGATCTCTGCCATCATTTTGAATCATAGGAATCCTCTTGTGGTTCCCCACCAACTGCAGGCTTCCCTTCAAAATTAAGCTTTATCCAATCATTTTTTTAGGGGGCAGGGGAGGAGCCAGAACACGGTTAATTTTAGGGTCATTCCTAGGCTTCCCTTAGACAACTTTGAACAAAATTTGATACAAGAAGTGATATTGGAGCAATAATTTGAATAGAAAAATGCCCAAAAGATGGGAGAGTTTATAGCCTTCTCATATGGCATCAAAGGTACTAAAAGCATCAGCAGAAATCCAGAGTTCAATCAATAGAGGGTTCAAATTCATTGTAATAATATGCTTCCAGAGATCCTCAACTGAAGTGAAACTAACTTCAATTACAGTTATACAGTTACCATATAATCATTTAGTAACTTCAGTTACAGTTATACAAAAAATCAGACTAACAGTTATACCTGATTATCATTTAGTAACTTCAGTTACAGTTATACAAAAAATCAGACTAACAGTTATACCCGATTATCAGTTATAACTTCAAATTACAGTTAGTATAACTTCAGTTACTAACTTCAAAAATTAGACTAACAGTTATATTAACTTCATTTACTAACTTCATTTACTAAATTTTACTAACACAGTTGGTATAATAACAGTTGTATTAACAAAACACTTATATAGTTATAAGTGAAAGATGGATTCCATGTTA
The DNA here is from genome assembly GCA_949130495.1 of Sambucus nigra. NCBI lineage: Eukaryota > Viridiplantae > Streptophyta > Magnoliopsida > Dipsacales > Adoxaceae > Sambucus > Sambucus nigra. Next base: position 183,294,464 of record OX422224.1, on the reverse strand, counting down.
TGAAATGTTATAGTAACAGTTATAATAACAGTTGTAATAATAGTTATGAAATGTTATGAAATGTTATACTAACACCACTGAATACATTAATTCCCAATTGAGGTTCAATACAAACAGATTACAAAACCAGTGAATACAATTGAAGTTCATATTGAACTGAAGTTCAATATTTGACAGAATACAACACCAGTGAATTCAGTTGAAGTGCAATGCAACTGAATTACAAGACCACTGAATACAACACCACTCAATACAACACAACATCAACTCGTTGAATCATCATCTCTTCGTATTCACTTCCACCTTGGCCATCGTCGATCCTACAAAATAAAGGTAAATTAGTTTTGTTTACTAACTTGTAAAATAAATAAATACAATGGCAATTAATGTTTTTTTACCTATTATTGATCAACGGGCAATTTCTTTTATCATGCGATTGTCCTACCATGCCGCAACCATTGCAGCGGCGTACATTAGACTTCTTCACTCTACCCATTGCTTTTTCGTTCCCTCCTTTAAGCCTTTTACCACATCCTTTTTCTCTAACCTTTTGTGGTTCCTTGTAAACATTACCGTCATTACAACTCATGTTCACCGAAACGCCTACACTTGGTTTGACGAAAACTTTTACATTAGAACCAATACAAACAAATTTCTTGATTTTCTCAAGTATGTCGTCCAAACCTTCATTGTAAATTTGAATTCCTTCCGAACTACTGAGGGCCGTATCAACGACATTCAAGGACCTTTGTATTAGTTGACTCCGTTGTAGAAAATATGACTTGTCATCGGTTATATCGATGCCACAAGCATCGACGACCATTGTATTAACTGACTTTGTCGATTTTGTCCATCTCTTCAAAATGTATTGGCTCGGTAAGGCATCAATATCATCAAACTTTTGCAAATAAGCCAAAATATGTCGGCATGGGATCCCAGCGCTTTCAAACATCTTGCAAGGACACGAGACAAATTCCAAATTAGTGTCGTAAATAATTTCTCGTACCTTTTTCGTGTCACCGGTCTTCCTTCGGATAGAATAGACATGTTTACTTCCGTCCACCTTCACCTGTTCCAACTTGTAACTCATTATTTCCCACATCTCATCTTGGAATTTATAGAATATTTCATTTGTATAAATATCAACCATCTGCACCAAAGCGTCATGAAATAGTTTAAGTCTCGGCTTCTCGGTCAAGTCTTTGTGATCGGCATACAACTCTTCATGACGTCGACGCTTAAGCCCCCTACCGAATTGGATCATAAAATCCACAAGCGAGTTCTTTTTTGAAACATATTTTTTAAAAAATGAATGGGCACTTTCAGCTCGTTGGCTACTTGACATTCCAGCGGAGAAAATATGATTCACATAAGCAGGAACCCATTGAGAACGAATTTCAAACATAGAACGAAGCCATTTATTGTCAGTTAAACCACTCTTGTGAACAAGATCAATCCATTTAGCATCAAACTCTTCCCTTATTTCAGAATTCCATATGCAATCAGAAAAGTCTTTGTAGTAGGCCTTAAATTTCAAAGAATCAATTTTTTCAGGAAATTTCATTAATATGTGCCAACTGCAATACCTGTGATAGGTGTGTGGGAGGGCTTATGATATTGCTCTTGTCATTGCCGGATCTTGATCAGTGATAATCATCTTCGGTGCATCGCTCGGCATGGCTTCCAAAAAGCGATTGAAAAGCCAAATAAATGAATCTACGGTCTCATCACTCAGAAAAGCACAACCGAATAAGATAGTCTGCCCATGGTTATTCACTCCCATCAGTGGCGCAAAAATCATACCATAACGATTAGTATTGTATGTGGTATCAAATATTACCACATCCCCGAAATACTTGTAATCTCGTATGCTAATTGCATCAGCCCAAAGACAATGCTTAATTCGTTGTTCACTATCAGTTGCAATTTTGTAAGTGAAAGATGGATTATTTTCTTCTTTTAGTTTAAGAAACTCGTGCAACATATCTCCGTCGTGCCCCTTCAATTCATTGCGCCTATCCCTCTCTTGATTGTATAAATCTTTTTGCGTAAACCCGATATTTTCAAAGCCACCCGCTTGCAGTCCAAGAAAGTTAAATTGTTGGTGCGGTGGTATATTGATCATTCCAAGCTGTTGAGTTAAGCACTTTTGGGAACTCGATATGCTCCGATGAGACCTCAAAAAATGGGTTTTCCTCGGCGTCGTCAACGGGTGGCTATGACCCTCCACAAAAGAAATAACCACATATGCGCCACTCGAATGCATCGCAACTGCAATTTTTGCTTTACAACCCTCTCTAATGGAACCCCGACGTCTAGAATTCCCTGGAATATCTACAACCTTGCCCTTTCCTTGTTTGAAACAAACATACTCCTTCCTTATAATTTTGTTACTCTCAATATCCTTCTTTTCAGTCCAATTACGAACACTAAACCCCGCTACCTTTGCATATGCGTTGTAAAAACTCTTCACTTCATCAAGGGTTTGGAACTCTTGACCTATTTTTGGCTTTAGGTCATCCCGCACTTGAGGGTTGAAATCTTTATCATTGTCATCCGAATTTAATGTAACACATTGTTCCCCTTTATCACCCGCAATATCTAAATTGACATTTTCCTCAATCTCAAACTCAAAAGCCATATTTTCTCCAATCCACATTTCTTTATTAATGCTCGAACTATCCATTTTCTACAAAAGAATTGCAAAACATTAACTCAACTATTACAAAAAAAAAAATAACTGTTAATTAGAAAACCTAGTTATTAAATAATTTGATTAAAAAAATTAAAAAACCTATATACTAACTGTTAATTATAAAACCTAGAAACTAACTCTTAAAACCAAAAAATTAATTGGTTGAAATAATTTGATTAAAAAAATTAAAATACCTATATACTAACTGTTAATTATAAAACCTAGAAACTAACTGTTAAAACCAAAAAATTAATTGGTTGAAATAATTTGATTAAAAAAATTAAAAAACCTATATACTAACTGTTAATTATAAAACCTAGAAACTAATTGTTAAAACCAAAAAATTAATTGGTTGAAATAATTTGATTATCAGAAAATATTTAACCAAAACAGTTATACAAATTAACTGGTACAAAAATGTAAACCAAAAAATTAATTGGATCAAATAATTTGATTATTTAACCCAAACATTTTCGACCCAAACAATTTCGATTCAGATTTGAGTTCGGTCCAACATCCATGGGCAGATTTGACCCACACATCTGTGTAAAGAAGCACATACAAGGATATTGAGTTCATACCTTTGTGTGAGGACGATGGTGTTGGCAGATGTGGAGTAGTGGAGCTCGTTCTCAATGGCAGTTGGGCTGGGTTTTGACGAGAGGGAGATAGGAGAATGGATCACGGTTTTGTGTGGGTTTTGAAACAAAAATACCTCATTTGACTTTGTTTTGCCAAAAGAAATTATGGTGCGCACCAGATCCGCACCATTTGGTGCGTACCTGAGCCACCCTCTATATATATATATATATATGAGAGCGGATCTCATGAGAACCTGTGTTTGCATATCATTGGGCGGACCAATTTTGATAAAATAGTAAAAAAAATATTTTTGAGTTAATTTTTTTTATATAGTTTTTAAACATTTCAGTAGGGCCATATAAAAAAAATCAGCTCAAAAAGAATTTTTTTACAATTTAAAAAAAATCGGTCAAACTTTATTGGTTTTTAACAACTTAAAAACAACTTAAAAACTGACAAAGTTTGACCGATTTTTTTAAAATAGCAAAAAAATTCATTTTGAGCTGATTATTTTTTTATGGTCCTCTTGAAATGTTTAAAAATCATAAAAAAAAAAATCAGCCAAAAAATATTTTTTTTACTATTTTAAAAAAATGGTCCTCATTCAGGATCCTCAAACTGGGACATCACTTGATCTTTTCCCATATATATATATATTACTTTTCTTGTGCGGATCAGCCCGTATTTTAAGAGTGGGGACCGGACATGTGTCACCTGACGGTGAGCCTAGAAATTATCGGCTAAATTATAGGGACACACTCTCTTTTTTCTGGGCTCACAGCCAGGTGACACATGTTCGGTTCGCATTCTTAAAATGCGGACTGGTCCACACAACAGTAATACTATATATATATATATATATATCAGACAGGCTCCTGTGTACACTAAGTTTGCACATCATTTTTTTTAAAATAGTAAAAAAGATATTTTTGAGATGATTTTTTTTGTGTGATATTTAAACATTTTAAGGGATCCATATAAAAAAAATCAGCTAAAAAGACTTTTCTTGCTATTTTAAAAAAATCGGTCAAACTTTCGTTGATTTTCAGCACTTTAAAAGTTGCAAAAGTTTAGCTGATTTTTTAAAAATAGCAAAAAAAGTTTTTTTGAGCGTATTTTTTTTATATGGGTCCGTTTAAATGTTTAAATATCACATAAAAAAATCAACTTAAATTTTTTTTTTTTACTATTTTAAAATAATTGGTGTGCTCCAGCACATGAGCAAACTTAGTGTGCACACGAGCGTGCCTCATATATATATATATATATATATATATATATATATATATATATATATATATATTCTCCATTGGGCATAAATCTAATTTTTTAATTTTTTTTATTCCTTGGAATTTGTTTTTCACGCTCCTGGTGGTATCCAGACATTACTATATCGGGATATCTTATCTGTCTCTCCAGCAAAATTAATATCCCCAGAAAATATTTTAAATTCAATTCTTTTTTCCTATCCACTGGACCAACCCGCCAAGTGAAAGCATTTGAACAAAAGGGTTGAAACAAAATTCGTATTTAATGCTAGCCAAACCAGCCTCACAGATCCGAAAAAAGTGGTGTGATGACGACCAACTTTACATTTAAAATTACGATTTTAATGTACTCTGACTGTTGCGGAACAAAACCCTATTTTAGAATCACTAAAACGTGTAGATATCTAAACCATTAGGAGCAGTCACGTACAATACTCCGCGCTACATTATAGAGAGACGTTCGACTCCATTTGTCCGCTGAACAGTTCCATTTTGTAGGCTTTTAAACTTGTTTACTTTAATAATTTCCTAGGTGTTAAATCATTGTTGAGTCATTCATTTATTAGTCAAGTGAACAAATTTTGACACAGATTGCTTCATAGATTGCTTTGTAGTGTGCTTACTTATCAATTTTGTTAAGTCTCTTAAGGGAGTCATATCCAAAGTGTAATCCGATTGAAAGTAAAAAATTTTAAGAAAAAATACTTCTAAATTTATCCTTGTAAAAGTAATGAATAATTTTAAATGCAAGACGTCTTCAGAAATCATAATTATCAATGGACGCTTGACAAATAAAAGATTTTTCTCAATTGATCTTACTAAAAGAAAGTTTTCTCAATATATCATATTTAAACATGTTTATACGATCTATTAAAAAAAAAACATTTTTATGGACCCTACAAGAGGGAAAAAATGGTTAAAAGAAATCCATGTGGGATGAATGCACGAAGTACTGAATATCGTTTTAATGACAAAAAGTAATTTAGTGAAGAGAGAGAGAAAGAGAAAGATAGATAGAGAGAGAGAGAGAGAGAGAGAGAGAGAGAGAGAGAGAATGTTGCTTATAAAGCGAATGCTTGTTCTCACCAAACTCTTCATCTTTCTCCCTTAGACAGACACCCACACTGCAAGAGAAGGAGAGATGCCCTCAATAATAGACACTCTCGAAGCACATCCCATGAAGGGTGGAGATGGTGAAAATAGCTATGCCCAAAACTCCTCCTACCAGGTATACATACATATTCATGTCTATACCTTTTATCATTTACAGTCATATTGTCAAAAGTACCGAATTCATCTTCAAACTTATCCATCAAATAATGTTACATAACCATCAAATGTATTACTTTGTTCTTATTCCATTAAAGTGTACAATATTTTGGGACTAATATCATCATTCTAATATCTATACTTACAACTGGTTCTGTTTGTTTATTCGTTTTCTCACCAAATTTTTTACTGTACGTAGAAAGGAGTAATAGACGCTGCAAAGACAGTGATCAATGAAGCAATATCACAACATCTCGACATAACTATCCCAATTTTCAATTCAGCAACCCATTTTCGGATAGCGGATTTCGGTTGTTCCACTGGTCCCAACACTTTCTATGCCATGCAAAACATTGTTGAAGCTGTTGAGTCTAAATACTCCTCTCAGAAAATTGTTTCGCCCGAGTTCGAGGTCTTCTTCAACGATCACGTCGACAACGATTTTAACGTGCTTTTCAGGGATCTCCCAATGACGAGGAAATACTTCGCAGCAGGATTGCCGGGATCGTTTTACACAAGGGTTTTCCCGTCGCGAAGTGTGCATTTTGCGCATTGCTCGTATGCGCTTCATTGGCTTTCGAGGGTACCGAAAGAGATTCAGGATGTGAATTCGCCCGCGTGGAATAAAGGGAAGATTCATTATACCGGTGTGGAGAAACATGTGATAAGGGCTTATTTTGGGCAGTTTCAAAAGGATTTTGATACATTTTTGAAAGCTAGGGCACAAGAGCTTGTTGAAGGCGGGTTGATGGTGATTTTGCTGCCTGGATTGCCTACTGGTGAGGTGCTTTTCACCAGGACTGGTGCGGGTATGTTACACAAGCTCTTGGGTGCTAGCCTCATGGACATGGCTAACTTGGTAAAGACCCTAATTTTACTATCAGATTTTTCACCTATCATAATTTTAAACTGTGTTTGATTCGATTGGGTTGAAAATAAAAGTTTTAAATACGCGTTATTTATAATTTAGACAAACTTAGAGATATTTTAAATATCAATAGCAATAAAATTGAAACAAATACATCTTACATAATTTACATGAAACATCTTGTCAATGAAGTACTGAGTGAGTTAAGAGTTAGACCTTATTTTTCTCACATGGTTAATGTGTGATATACACATAGTATTCACTTAAATATTCAATCAAGTAGATTAAAAAGTTTGAAATATAAATCAATAAGTGTGTGTCTGGGAACACTAATTCTGTATCTTGCAATGAGAATTGAAATATATATATATATATATATATATATATATATCGGATCAAATTATTAACGGATCGGAATATATGAATCCAAATCCGTTCCATTTAATAAACGGCTAATCGGATAATCGGATTTTAGGCATGATCCATATCCGTTTAAATGAATCGGATTCGGATTTGGATAAAATCCGATCCATTGACAGGCCTAAACTGAGGTATGCATGAGAACCTCTCTCTCTCTCTCTCTCTCTCTCTATATATATATATATATATATATATATATATATATATATATATATATATATATATATATATATACAATGCTCTTATGCGGACTTTTCCGCATTTTAACAGTGCAGATTGTACGTGTGTCACCTGGTTCATCATTTGTAATTTGCACATCATTTTTTTAAAATAGTAAAAAAAATATTTTTGAGCTGATTTATTTTGTATGATATTTAAACATTTCAAATGACCAATATAAAAAAATCAGCTCAAAAAAACTTTGTTTGTTATTTTTTAAAAATCGGTCAAACTTTCGTTGCTTTAATGACTTTAAAAGCTGCGAAAGTTTGACCGAATTTTTAAAAATAGCAAAAAAAGTTTTTTTAAGGTAGTGTTTTTTATATGGGTCCGTTGAAATGTTTAAATATCACATAAAAAAAATCAACTCAAAAATATGTTTTTAATATATTTTAAAAATTGATGTGGGTCAGCTCATGTACAAACTTAACTTGCATAAGTCTCTCTCTCTCTCTCTCTCTCTCTCTCTATATATATATATATATATATATATATATATATATATAGAATATGTCCCACTGTGGCTCATGCCATGTTATGAAGTAGAACCAATCACTACTAATGACAACCAAAAAAAAAAAGAGTGAAGTACAACTAAACATCAACAAAATACAATGCAAGACATTTGATTAATAAAAATATATCATCCATATAATAAAGGAGTATGGTTTTTGAAAATTTTGTCAAAATATCTTCACTTTTTTTTATGCATGACATTTTTCTCTTTCATGCACATACATGAAATGTCATACTAAAAGTTATTTTTTTTTCTTTTTTTTTGTGTTATATATATACTATTATAAATACTATTATACTATTATAAATACAAGTATTTTTTTAAATACATGTAAATTTATATTTTTTTATTAAATATTTTAAACTATTTTTTAAATATTTTTCCTTTTTTTTATTTATATTTTTTATTTTTTCTCAATTTTTTTTTTATCACGGGAACAAATTTATCGCCATGCCCTCGGGCACGGGCATCCACTAGTTCATTTATATTATACAAATCATATTGCCATTTTTATATGTAAATGCATATTTTGTCCTTACGCGTCCACTGCTGAACACGAGTAGGCCATTTCATATCATTAATGGTTGCAGGTTCAATCAAATTCGAATAGTATTATAGTATGATGCAAGTTCAACTCGGAAGGAAAAATAGCACTACTATATAAAGTAGATCCGTTCCATTTCAATCGTTTGTCATGTACTCTATGAAGTGATTCAACTATTCTAAAAGATTCAGACATCACAATATACAAAAAAAAAAAAAAGAAAAAAAAAAAGGGTAATCTAAATAATGCCTTAATTATATATACATGGTAAATAGATCACATTTACTCCAAACTTTTGTGTATTATATTATCTTAGGGTCTTCTAGCTTTTGAAAAATACCCATTATGTTCAACATGTATCTCATCCGATAATCTACTACTACAACAAATGAGAATGTAATTTTATTGGTAAATTAATAATTTAAACTCACAAATAGTACATCTTATGTAATTACATTAGAAACAAAAGGACTAACCAAGCATCATTCTTCATATAAATTTTGTGTATCTTTTTTATTCATTTACTATTATTAAGTTCCAATTCTCCCAATTAGCTAGATAAACTTTGTTACAGGTTTAGTATCGAGTTGATCACATAAAAATGACGTCGACCCCAAAACCATGTCCATCCAATCACACGAGGTTTCATGAAATAAAAGAGGAAATTTTTTCTCCAATATTGCGTTTTTTCAGTATTTTCATTATAATAATATGTGAAAGAAAGTTGATACATAAAATAACGTGTCAGTTTTATAATCACCTAGTTAACATAATATTATTAAATTTGTAAGTTATTTTTAATGATTTGATCAATTAAATAACATATATTAGTTATAAAGTAGATGCATATAATATATTTTGTATATAAGGGTTTGTTTGGTTCAGGGTGAAATAATTTTAACCGCGATAAAAAGTAAAATGATGAAATATTTATTTAATATATTTAAAATTAAATTTTTATTTATTTGAAATTGAGAATCAGTACATGTCATATAATTATGTAGCTTTAAATTAAAATACTAAACAAAATTTAATTTTAAATAAATAAAAATATATTTGACCATTTTATTTTTCATTACAATGAAAAATATTTTACCCGAAGTAAACGGACCTTAGTAATAATATTCCTACTTTGATTCCCTGTATGATGAGGTAATATAAAATGTTAAACTTATATCCTTCCCTCCACTCTTCATGTGAGCCACGTGATTGTAGCAGTAACGTGGGTCGCATGCGAGATTAAAAATTGTAAAACTTAAAATATTATATCTGCATGTAATTTTTTTATCCAGAATCGGGAATAGGTCTCAGGAATGACATAAATGCAGTGCAAGAGTAGTTTTATAATAACGACACTATTTTAGTGACATCTTAATGTATTTTTAATATATTAATTAATAAATGAATAAGTCATGATTAATACATTAAAAACATGTCATGTATCACTACAATAAGGTCAATAAAAGATGTTTTCATAGAATTATTTTATATATGATTAATTAATGGACAAGAGTCATTCTACTCCGCTCATAAATACCGACACATTTAATGTGATACAGTGATGTGTCACATGTATATCGATTCATATTCAAATTCAACAATAACAGACTCCAATCACAAAAATAATATTAATGCGATAAGTGATGTCGCATAAGTACATCGCATCTTGAAGTTGACCTAAAATGAATGATTGAATAAATAATATATTTTGACAGATAGTAGTACTTTAATCTTTTAACTTCAAATTTGTCACAATTATATAAATTTATGTACTTGTTGGGACATTCATATCCAGGGGTGGATTCAGGAGTTTATTTCGGGTGGGGCACAAACCATTGTTGGGGGTTCAGGGGCTGGAGGCTCCGAAATTTTTTTTTTGGTTAAAGAAATTTTTGGGGTAAAATTTTGAATTTTTTTTTGGATGGAACACAACTCTAAATTTAAAAATTTTCTAGGGGTAAAATCTTTCGATAACAGGATTTTTTTTAAGTGAATGTTTTAATGTTTTTTGAAAGATGTGAAATTAAAAAAAAAATAGAAGTATAAATAACAAAAACAAACATATATATTCAACAAATAAATAGAACATCCTAATAAGATTATAAAAGAAAAATAGCCCTAATTGAAACCCTAAATTAAGTTAACAAAAAATAATGACAAACTAGGGTGGAGATGGAATGAAATTATGCTGCAGGAATCGTCAAAACAAAAAATTGTAGAGAGAGAGGGGAAATAGAGTTACCTCCTATGAAGAACCAAGAGATTTTTCGAGTAGCTTTTGTTGGTTTCGGTCGGAGCAGAAGAGAGGAGAGAAAAGAGCCCTACTATCTTGCAAAGAGGAGGCAAAAGAAATAAGTGGGTCAACTTTAAAAGCGAAGGTGGTATTTGTAGAAAAAAGGAATGGGTCGGAATTATTTCGCTTAAATGAATCGGATTCAAATTCGGATAAAATCCGATCCATTGACAGACCTACTGGAATATAGTCAACAAGTGGGTCAGTTTTAAAATTTGGGTCAGTTTTAAAAGATAAAGAAATTTAAAAGGTGGGGCACTTAGGGAAAATAAAATAAAAATTAAGTATAATTCTGTTGAAAATCTGAATGGGGGTGGGGCACTTGCCCTCCCTGCCTACCATGTGCCTCCGTCCCTCATATCTACCTTCATTATTGAGAATTCAATATCGTTTAAAAATAAACAGGTCATAATCCGTAGTTGCGTCATGAGATCAAACAAAGCATTAATGCAAATAGTAACAAATATCACACAAACCGACATAAGATTAGGGCTTTGTAAATTTATGACCTATTGTAATACGTATTTTGGAAATAGGACAACAAACATTTTATTTATGGTTTTAGTCCCTATTTTTTAATAAAGCCGCTGGCGCGGACCCATATTCATAAAACGTTAACCAATCACAGCATGTCACGTGTCCCTTTAATTTGAAAATAGGAACTAAAAATGAAAAAAGAAATGTTTGTTGTCCTATATCCATAATCAATATTATTTTAAGTCCTAAAATTACATAATCTACATAAGATTTTCTATAGATCCATGTTTTGACTTTTGCAAAACTTTACCTTTTCACAATTATATTAGTTTCTCTCCCTAAACGCAGAGGGTAAATGGATCTAATATCCCTTCCTGGGATCCTGGTCTCCGGTTTCCTAGTGTATTATTTATTAATTTTATTAATGCGAATTTTTTAACATTGATTTGAGCAATTTTGATTAAACATGATTTTGAAAATAGAAAGTGTTACATTTTTGCCATGCAACTAATGCATTAGTTAGTACCCGAAGCTTATTATCTTATTGCTGCAGGGTGTTATAAGCGAGAATAAGGTGGATGCTTTCAACTTGCCTCAATACCATCCATCCACAGAGGAGTTGGAGATGGTGATAGAGATGAACAGATCTTTTAGCATAGAGAGGATGGGAGCATTGGACCACCCAATGAAAAACATGCCATTTGATGCTAAAAGGACTTCTGCTCAAGTAAGGGCTATCATGGAGGGAATATTAACACAACACTTTGGAAGTCAAATATTGGATGAGCTGTTTGAACACTTCACCACGAAACTAGCTGAAAATTGCCATGTTTTTGACAAGGAAATCCGCCGAGACGTGGATTTTTGCCTAGTTCTAAAGCGCAAAAGCAACTAATCAAGAAAAGAACGCATTTAATATTCCCATTTATCAAAATGCCATGATTTCACATTTTAAATGAACTGAATAACTGGGTTGTCAATAAGGCTTCAAAAAACCTTCTCACTCCTAACTGGGTGAGCTCCATTCCAGCTCCTATGTTCGACTGCGAGACCTTAAGCCGGCTGGAATCGGTTGACATGATTTCCATGGATGTGCAGTTTTAGGGTTCATCTTTTGGCCCTCTTTTGTCTTCTTTTTCTCTCTGTATAATGTGTTGTTGTACAAATGGGTTGTAGTCTTTGTTTTATCACGGTGGTTTTGGTTTGGTGGTAGACGGTTACTTAGCTTTGTGATTTCCATGATGAAATCGATTCAATAGAAGTTAAAAAAATAAAAATAATAATAACACTGCTGTGGGCGAGGGACCTACTACAGAACACCATTTATTGGAGACTCATTTATAATGGGATTGTGTAGAATTGTGGGTTCGTTGAACATCAATAAGGGTGTCAATTCGGTTCAGCGGATCGTGATTCGAGTCGACATGATACGATAAAAAAATTTCGACACGATACGAATTCGTATTTTTTTTATTTGACACGAACACGACACAACTCATAAAAAAAATACGATACGAATACTAGAATTTCTTAAATTTTACGCCTAAAAAACACGATAACACGACACGTCACGACTTCGTGTAAAAAAAACACGACACGAACACGACATATCGTGTCAATTTCGGGTCAATTTCGTATCGTTCCGTGTCGTTTTTTCTTGTCGTTTCTAAAATTGTCACCCCTAATCAATATCCTTTTTATTTATTTGCAGTTTTATTTTATAGGGACAATGTGAAAAAAGCTTGTTAATATTTTTATTATGTTTATAAAATACATAATAATTTTATTATAAAATTAGTCCCTAAAATTATTCAATACAAAAAATGTTTTCTATCATATTAAAATAGAATTGCTTTTTTATATCACCTTCATTTTTAGAACAATCAATTTTTTTAAATATAAATTGTCCCTATTTTATTTGTTGTTAAAATTGTTTATTTTTGTCATGAAAGGGCTTGCTAACTTTTTTATTATATCTCTAAGACACAACAATTTTGTTATAGAATTACTCCCTAAAATTAGTCAATACAAAAAATTCATTTTACCATCTTAAAATAGAATAGTTTTATAATAATCAAAATTTTTGTATGTAAAAGTAGTCCCTGTTTATTTGTCCTCAACCAAAATTTTTACTTTAAAAAAATAACTAATCATTTTTTTTGGAAAAATGAAAATTTAACTATAAGTTTTAGGTTGATTTTTGATTTTGGGCTTGATATTTCAAAAATTGCAATATTACCTTGAATTTTGAAAATCGATTCTATTGGTACCGCTGTTACATTTTTCAATTAAAAATTTAACCGATGTGTTGGCTCAATGTCTTATGTGGCAAAAACCTATGTGGTCCTATAAGAGTTTTACACGTAGCACCTCTTCAATAATATCTTTTAAAAATAAAAGAAAAATTAATAAACTAAAAATGAAATAATATAAATAGTAATAGAAAGAAAAAACAACCCAAATATTTAGCTCTCTCACATCTCCACCCGCTCTTGCCCTCCCCACATCTCCCCCTCCCTCCAACGTCGCCCTTCACCCTTAGTCGTCCGCACCCATACACACCCACACACTCATACCGATTCTCGCACTTTCTATCAAATACAAATTTCTCTCGCTCTCTCTCAATGTCTCTATCTACTTCTCTCTACATATATGTATATCCATGTGTGTATATATACATGATTTTTGTATATATACCTAGATCGATGTATATATACACAGAAGTGTGTATATATACGACGATTCATGTATATATATATATATATATATATATATATATATATATATATATATATATATATATATATATATATATATATATATATATATATGTGTGTGTGTGTGTGTGTGTGTGTGTGTGTGTGTGTGGGTATTATGTCTTATTGGTATGTATGTGTACGTATATGTATGGATGTTTCCGTACATATGTTTGTGTATGCAAGACTAATTATGTTGTATGCGCAGAATTTTAGTATTGTACTTTGAAATGAGTTTGTTGTATTAATACTGCAAATTTAATTTTTCATTGAAAAAATACAAATATAATTTTACAAACTAATAATGATAAAGTGTCGAGAGTAAGATGATAAAGATTGGTGTAATGGTACAAAAATCAAGTAGAATAATAAATGATGATGAAAAATTAATTTTGCACTTTGGCAAAGGAGTAGTTGTGGAGGAGTTTTGATGACAGTAGGTTCGATGACATTTTAGTCCAATACTTGGAAAAAAAACAAATTTAGTATTTTTTTATAAAATAAAACATCTTATTCTAATTTTAAAAAATAGGTACCATTTTTTTGAAAAATGAAATGATAAAATTCATTTTTTTAAAGTAAGAATGTAAGGACAAAATTTCAAATTGAGTCTATGAATAGTTTTGACTTATTCTTGGAACAAAATACGTTTGAGTCATAGGTCTATTTTTATTGTCCGATCCCATAGAGGCTATAACGTGTCGAAGATTAATTGAAGACGTTGTGGCAAAGCTTCAAGGAATTTAATTATGCTGAAGTTTAATTGGTGCGAATTTCTCGTCTTCAAAGTCAATTTGTATTCCGTGATCACACAGGTATGAATGCATAATGTTAATGAAACTCGGAATTTAATTATATAAAAATAAGGATGTTATTTTTAAAAGGTTTTAAAAGTGTTTTATTTTTCACACTTCGGTTATAGCTGATAAGGAGGAATTAGAGATTGGTTTGGTTTGGACTCTAATCTAGAAGAAGTCGTTCAAACGACACACAATTTCGTTCGAACGAGAGCTACTGTCGTTAGAACGACATAGTATCTCGCTCGAACGAGAAGCCACCACCTTAAAATAATTATACATAGGCGTGTTCTAGTTTTCTCGAAGGGTGTGCAGTACGAAAAACAGTTTACAATCCAGAGAGTTTTCTGCACAAAGTTTGTCTATGGCTTTTCACTATAAAATATCCTTAGAGTTTCAAGATCCGAGATTTTCATTATCATATGTTCTTGTGATCTTGTATGCACCAAGTTTGAGGTTCTATTGAAGATACATTGTTGGTTTTGTAGTGAAGATTCGGCGGAGTCCAGTTTCAACATCGTAGACGATACGGGCTATATCAGTGGACACCAAGGCATATGTGGACGCATGTGTTGTGGACGAGCATCGTAGAAGAAGTTTACTTTCTGTGTGGGAACTTTGAAGAGTGGTAGAAGAACAGAGGAGCATTAAGTCTCGTGGGTGGATCGATTCGATGGGTTAGACTACTGTATGTCTTTGTAAAACCATTGTCATAGTGATTGTCTCCCCTGGGTCGTCCGAGGTTTTTCCCAATTGTGAT
Organism: Sambucus nigra; assembly: GCA_949130495.1. Classification (NCBI taxonomy): domain Eukaryota; kingdom Viridiplantae; phylum Streptophyta; class Magnoliopsida; order Dipsacales; family Adoxaceae; genus Sambucus; species Sambucus nigra. Next base: position 183,278,999 of record OX422224.1, on the reverse strand, counting down.
TTTCCTCGTACATCTGAGTATTGCTTTAATTTATTTTACTTGCTTTAATCACTAGTTGCATGCTTAAGGTTAAACAAGATAAAATTTGGTTAAGTTAATGTGTGTCACAACTTGGTGTGGTTTAGAAAATTGAAAAAGAGTTTTTAATAAAAAGAGAAAGTGGTTTGTGTTCATCCTTAATTGAAATTCCGCACAAGCAAAAGTTCTTGCTAAAGATTTGAATTTGGGGACCTACAAATTGGTATCAGAGCTAGAAATACATTTTTATGTGTTTGATCCCTTTTTGCTTGTAAGGATGAATTTTAGAAATTATGACAGTTTTCGTACTCCTGTTTTTGACGGCACTAACTATGCTTATTGGAAAATGCGAATGAAATGTGCGTTAAAATCCATTGATGAACATGTGTGGTTAGAAGTTGAAAAAGGTTGGACACCACCGGTCACACGAGAGAGTGAGATCACTAGTTTGAAGCCTGTTGAGTCATGGACTGAGACTGAACATAGGCTCGCACTGTATAACTCTAAAGGTCTGCACGTTATTTCCTCACATGTCACACCTGAAGAGTATAATAGAATGATGACTTGTGAAACATCGAAAGAAGCTTGGGAGATACTTGCACTCACTCACGAGGGCACTAGCACGGTTAGGGTATCTAAGTTGCAAAATCTCACTACACAGTTTGAGACGATTAAGATGTTAGAGAGTGAGATATTTGACGAGTTTTACACTAGGTTGTCCACTATTGTTAATGTTGCATTTAACCTAGGTGAGAATATTCCCGATAACCGAGTGATTAACAAAATTTTGAGATCGTTGCGACCGTTATGAATTCCCTTGGTATGATTAACTCGTCAAAACTAGAAGAGATTATAGGTGACCTGCAAACCTATGAACTCGATATATTTATCTACAAGCAAGTGCCAAAGAAAAAAAGGGCATTTCTTTGAAAGCCCAGAAGGAGGAAACTAAAGTTTCGAATGACGATTCTGATTCCGACTTTGAGGATGTCATCTTATTGGCAATAAAGTTCAAGAAGTTTATTAAATTTCAAAAGAAATGGAAAGATACGAAAAAGTTTGAGAAATTCAAGAACAAGAGAGACCCCACCCCTAGGGATAAGAGTGAGAAGTTTAAGAGAGATGAGTATGATAGGTGTTTCGGGTGGGGGGTATGGTCACAAAGTTGTCGAGTGTCCCACTAGACGTAAGAAAGAGGGAAAAAAACCGATAACTTATAATGCCACCTTAAGTGATAGTGATACGGAAGAGGGAGATAGTTCCCCCATTGAGTGTAACTTTGTTGAGTTTATGGAATGTCATGTGAGCGGCGACGATATATCTTACCCCGAGGAAACTCATGTGCATGACACTTCCGAGACTGTTGAGAGTGCTTCCCGAGTGTGTGAGGGTTATGAGAGTGAGGATGAGGAGATCGACGTAGGTGAGTTACAAGTTGCATTTCAAGAGTTGTTTGAGGAGACGGTGAAGGTGAAAAAGGCTAACTCGAAGTTGCAAGCTAAGTTGAATGAGCATGCCATAGAAAATAATGATGTGTTGATTGAGGATCTTAGGACACGGGAGAAGAAGCTTAGGGAGAAGTTAGATACGTCAAAAAAGAGAGAGACACCCTTAGAGGTTTGATGGAGGTTTTCGAAAAGGAGTTGCTAGAGTTTGAGGAGTCTAAGCGTGTACTTGAGTACAATATTTATGAGTTGGAGGAGAAATTGAAGGACTCGAGTAATGTTAAGTTTGACTTGGAGTCTAGGTCGGAGAAATTGGATTGGATGTTAGGCACCGTCCAAGTCAAAAGTGATAGGTTTGGTATAGGCTACGATGATCACGTTGTTCCCATTCCCAAAGGCAATACCAACCGTATGAGAGAGCCCACTAGGAACGTGAGGAGAGGTCGATATTTTGGTAATCATTCCCGCCGTGTTTACACTTGTTCCCATTGAGGTAGGAAAGGTCACCTTAGACATTTTTTCTATGACCTTAGGAATGCTTCTAGGAAGTTTGGGAATAAAGTCGTTTCGGTTCTCAAAACCCCCACCCGTCATGGTACACCTACTTGGGTTAGGAAATTGGATTTAGTGGCTTTAGGACTAAAACTTCATAGTTCTCATTTGGTTGCACTTGATTCTTCCGATGTTAATTTAAAGGTTGAGTGTATTACCATGTGTATCATTTTGTATCATTTTTTTCATTTATAGAGTCTTATTTGAAAAATACAAAAAGATTTTGTTTTTGAAAAATTTTGAGAAAATTCAAAAAGATTTTGCTCTTATTTGAGTCAAAATATTTTGAAAAAGCCAAAAAGATTTTCATTTTCATTTTGTTTTTGAGTGTACATGCTTGATGTGGCATATTGGTGTGCTTGGACTCCCTTCCTTCCATTATCCATGTGACTAGGATATTTGGTCATTATTATCGATGCTTAGAATGATCTTAACTATTATATTATGGGGTTATTTCTAAGTTGATATGCGTTTTAATTCGACTTTATTTATATGCCATGATTGCATACATGCATGAGTTTATATGGATGGTTGACTACTCTTACATATTTGAGTTTGGTGATACGTTCTTATCTCAATTTTGTCATCTATGCGTAAGTAGACTTAAGGAGGAAGTGTGCATGTAAGAACCATTTACCATGAAGATTGTAATTGAAAAAATGATGAGTGTTCATGGGAAAGGTCTGCGAGAGTGTAAAATTGACTCGTCGTGAAAGCCACCATTTAAAAGAGCCCGAAAAAAATTAACAGGCAATAAAAATAATTATATGCCAAAAATAGGGCCCAATTAGTTTAGTTCATTCAAAAGAAAGATATGATATATATATTTAAAGGAGTTTGGATGGATTAAAAATTTAAACGGGTTTGCACAAAGAGTCCTAAGGTTGGAAAATCGTGTCATGACGCTATTATTTGTAGAATCCTCAAAATTTAGGATTTGTGTGCATGATGTTTGTTTAGTTCATTAAGCTCACACTTTAATTGCCACACATGGCTTAGATAAAGTTTGATGATTGATTTCTATCAATTAGATCTTCATAATTGTTTCGATGTGTTGGAATTATGATTCATTTATTGTAGTTCATGCCCATACATTCCATGTTCGTGTTTGAGCACATCGGTACTATGTTATCATGTTACTCATATTTTTTTGTTTTTATGTTTTCTTAGTTTAGCTACTGTTTCGCAGTTTTGATCCCTTTCCAGTTAGAATTTTCACGAAATTTTTTCACTGGTAGCATTATTTAACATTATGGGAAAACTGTGAAATTTCTGTTTTCTCGGTCGAGCGAGATCTAATGTCGCGTGAAGCTTTCGTTCTAACGACATGCCTCTTCATTCGAGCGACATTGAGTTTCGTTTGAACGACATGTTTGACCAGTTTAACTTATCTGGTTGACTTCCTGTTTCAGTACCCTGCTTCATATTGCTCATATTTTGGTACAGGTTTGCTTCTGGACTGATTATTTATATGCAAATTCACATGATCACATATTTTATTGCATAGGGTCGTTAATCACACCGTCCTAGATTGATATATTCTTTGTGTGATTTTATTATTTTCTAGGTACTGATTTGACATTGATTGGTCATATTTAGCTGGTTATTTCATGTTTATCTAGCTAGTTTTCAAGGTTTATTTAATCAAAGTAGTATCTTTTAGCTAGAATTGTTTATCTTTTCACCGGATTGTCTATTCGAGACAAAAAGGGGGGGAGGTGTCTGTATTGTAGGGGGGTTTATGAGTTTTGTATGTTTGACTTGATATCCTGATTTATATGCTTTTCACATTTGCACATATTGGTATCATGATTTGCTCACATAACAAATGATTCGAATTTAATATTTTATATTGATTTATATAATTTGTTCCTCCATACTTCAATGGGTATTTGTCTGTTTCATGTGTGTAGGTATGCTTAAAGAGATTTGATATTTCAATGTCTACATCACATTCAGACATTCAGAGACAGTTTCATGCTTACTGATCCATCGTTTATAAGTCTTATCCGGTATTGATGATTTATTTTTTACTTTTGGGTTTTATGGGATGGGATTTAGGCGTCATACGGATTGACGGCCCGGCTTAGGCATTTCACTGTTGGTTTTATCCCAGAATAGTCAAAGGGGGAGATTTGTAAGGACAAAATTTCCAATTAAGTCCATGTATAGTTTTGACTTATTCTCGGAACAAAACACATTTGAGTCGTAGGTCTATTTTTACTGCCCGATCCCACACAGACTATGACGTGTCGAAGATTAATTAAAGATGTTGCGGCAAAGCTTCAAGGAATTTAATTATGTCGAAGTTTAATTGGTGCGAATTTCTTGTCTTCAAAGTCAATTTGCATTCCGAGATCACGCAAGTATGAATATATAATGTTAATGAAACTCGGAATTTAATTTTATAAAAATAAGGATGTTATTTTCAAAAGAAAATATTTTTAAAAGGTTTTATAAGTGTTTTACTTGTTTGAACTTCGTTTATAGCTGATAAGGACGGATTAGAGATTGGTTTGGTTTGGACTCTAATCTGGGATAAATCATTCAAACGACACACAATGTCGTTCGAACGAGAGCCACTGTAGTTAGAACGACGTAGTATCTCACTCGAACGAAAATCCACCACCTTAAAATAATTATATATAGGCGTGTTACAGTTTTCTCGAAGGGTGTGCAGTCGAAAAACATCTTACAATCTAGAGGGATTTCTGCACAAAGTTGTTTTAAGGCTTTTTAGTATAAAACATCCTTAGAGTTTCAAGATCTGAGATTTTCATTATCATATGTTCTTGTGATCTTGTATGCACCAAGTTTGAGGTTCTATTGAAGATCCATTGCTGGTTTTGCGGTGAAGATTCGACGGAGTCCAGTTTCAACATCGTAGACGCTACGGGCCATATCGGTGGACACCGAGGCATATGTGGACGCTTGTGTTATGGAAGAGCATCGTAGAAGAAGGTTACTTTCTACAAGGGCACTTTGAAGAGTGGTAGAAGACCAGAGGAGCGTCATGTCTCATGGGTGGATCGAGTCATTGAGTTAAATTGCCGTTGTCTTTGTAAAACCATTGTCATAGTGATTGTCTGGCCTGGGCCGTCAGAGATTTTTCCCGATTGTGGCTTTCCTCGTACATCGGCGTTATGAGTATTGCTTTAGTTTATTTTACTTTCTTTAATCACTAGTTGCATGCTTATGGTTAAACGATAAAATTGTGTTAAGTTAATGTGTGTCACAACTTGGTGTTGTTTAGAAAATTGAAAAAGAGTTTTTAATAAAAAGAGAAAGTGGTTTGTGTTCATCCTTAATTAAAATTCCGCACAAGCAAAAGTTCTTGTTAAAGATTTAAATTTGGGGACCTACAAATTGGTATCAGAGCTAGAAATACATTTTTATGTGTTTGATCCCTTTTTGCTTGTAAGGATGAATTTTAGAAATTATGACAGTTTTCGTACTCCTATTTTTTACGGCACTAACTATGATTGACTCTATATGGTGGTGTCCTATAAATTTCGCCAAGGTGAAGATTGTTGAATATTAGCTCACATGGGTGGATCCGACTATTTGGGAGACAACTCATAAAACCCTCCTTGTTCCCTCGATGTTTTCTTCCACTTTTCCCCCTCTTTTTTAACCTCAAATCAGATATATATAAGAGGCATTGAGGTGGCGAATGAGCAACTAAGAGTGTAGCATAAAATAGTGATTTTTTTTTTGCAAAGAGAGAGAGAAAAAAATCAGTTTAGTATTTTGGTTTTAAAGAGTAAAAAAAGTATATTGTGTGCAACTTCTAATAGGGGTATCTTAAGTTTTCTTTGGGGAATGATTTTTTTTTTCTTAAGAGAGACACCATATACTGTTTTTTAGATTAATTTAAGAGCATCTTTTATTATTATGAGAGAAGAAAGATTATTCTGTGTGTAGAAAAGGAACAAAATGTACTTCAAATTTGTAATCTTCTTCTCTATTTAGTGACATGGATCATCATGGCCTGTGGACGTAGTCCCATTTGTGGAGGTAAAGTACGTACATCTTGTGTTGTGGTGTGTTATTTTTCTGCCATACTTTACTTTTAGGATTTTCCTTTATTGTGGGTAAATATATTTTGGCCACCCTTGGGCAGAGCATAAGGTGTGTAAAAATTATTAATTCAAAACCTAGAAAACAAGGTATAAGGGTTCTTCTAATTGAAAAGATATAAAAAAACATGATTTATTTGGAAAATATTATCACCTAAAAAAGTTTTGCATGGAAATTCTTTAAGCTAAAATTTTATTTTTTGTTTGTTTGATTTTAATGATTAAAAACAAGTGTTAAGATGGAAAATATGGTGTATATATGGGAGAAGCTTTTTGATTTTGTGAAACCCTTGGTTATTTTGCGATCATCAATACACTTAGCCCAATTGGCATCAAAGAAGGCTTGCAATTCAAATTTAGAGTTTCGATTAACATATGACCGTGTGAGAGGGTATGTTTCAAATAGAGGAGGATACGCTTGACCACAACCCAATGATCGTCAAAGGCGTTATGCTTAAATTGAGTAAAGTTATATATCATAATTATTGGTAGGAGGACATTACTAGATGAAAGGGGCATTTAATGAATGAGATTAAATGAGACAAGACTTTAAATTTAGATGCACCCGTCTCTCATATTTATGCCAAGATTATTGCAACGTATCCCTCATTTCCTATTATTCATATTTCTATGCCACTCTATCAAAGGATTAACCTTAGGATTTTTTTATATATAAGTCCTATAAGAATAAAGTTTCACTAATTAAGTTGTATTGACTTTTCAATCATTAAATAGGTCATATTCCTAATTTTTGGAACTTTTTTTTCACAATTTTACTCTTTTAAAATCAATCCTCCGTAAATTCCTGGGGGAAGTTATATAAGTGGTTAAACTTTTTTTTTCATCCTATTTTTAATCTTCAAATGATCATAACTTTTTATTGACAAATCCATTTTTATCAAAATTATTATTTTTGAAATTTGCTCGCTGAGATCTATCAAACAAGATCCATGAAGCCTATAAATTTTAAAGAAAAAAATTGCACATACAGTAAACTTATCTGTACGCACCAGAAAATAAAATAGTTTTATATCTGTGACATTTTCATAAATAGTAACATTTACTATATTAATATTATACAGAGAGTAAAATTTACCGTGTTCACAAGAAAATAAGATCCATATATTTATCAAATAAGATCCATGACTTCATCATATTTCAATGAAAAAAATTACGCAGACATTAATATTTACTATGTACACCTTTAAAATTAGAACTTAATTAATGGTTGAATAGTCAATAGGACTTAATTAAAAAAAGACTTAAAATAGGAATTACATATAATAATATATATTAACTGGGTTGTCACATTAGTTGTTAGCATTAGACAATAATACAAACAAATTCGTTAAATAAATGAGTTGATTAATGTGTGTGTGTGTGTGTGTGTATGTGTGTATGTGTGTGTGTATATATATATATATATATATATCTTGTGCGGACTATCCAGCATTTTAACGTGCGGACTGAACATGTGTCATCTGGCGGTGAGCCAGAAAAAAAGATAGAGAGTGCCTATAATTTAGTCGATAATTTCTGGGCTCATCGCCAGGGGACACATGTCAGGTCCGCACTGTTAAAATGCGGGACAGTCTGCACAAGAGAATCATTCATTTATATATATATATATATATATATATAGGTATTGTAAAAAGGACACATATTTTTAGTTTAACCTATTTAATCGCTCAAACGCCTATTTATCCAATATTCTCTTAGCTTTAAAGGTCCGCACTAGCAGCACCCCATGCCACCCCTACTCACCCAAACCGGATCTTCGGTGGATCCAAATCCCTTTTTCCCAATATTCTTTTATTTTTAAAGGTCCGCACTAGCTAAATCCAACCTCCACCCCCACTCACCCCACCGTCGGAGTTCCAATGGTCACAAATACCCATTCACTCAATATTCTCATATTTTTAAAGGTTCGCGCTAGCGAAATCCAATCCCTACCCCACCCACCCCCATTGTCAGAGCTTCAACGACCTTCATCAGAGCTCCGATTTGGGGTTGGTAAGGGTGGCATGAGGTGTCGCTGGGGCAGAGCTAAGTCATATATATATATATATATATATATATATATATACACATCTGTGTGTGTGTGATTTTTATAAGCTGGTAGTGTATTAACCCAGCTGCCTAATAGCTCTTACAAAATAGGAACGTGTAAATTACAAACTCAATAGTCCACAACAGTTGTATTACATTCAGCCAATTCTTGACCTATTCAAGACTTGTATATCAGAGAGTTAGTTTCAGAAGTAAGTTGTTGTACATGTATATAATAGTGCCCAACATGGCTAGGATTGTTTATGTAAGGTAAACTATATTTCTTGTAATCAACATATATATATATATATATATATATATATATATATATAAATAGTGCGTGAGTTTCTTATGGTATCAGACCCATTAATGGCTAACACCGTTACTTCCTCCAACTCTAATGTCTCTTCTTCCCCACCCACTCTAACCCTCAGTCATGCCAAACACTACATCACTCTCAAACTTAGCAACAAAATTACGTGTTTTGGAAAACTCAAATGGAGCCCTTTTTTAGTGGCAAAAAACTACTCAGATTTGTCGACGACAAATTTCCATGTCCATCTGATGAACCTCTTGTTGCATTATAAACACAGCAAGGTAAGCCGATTATCAACATGCTTCTCTCTTCTCTATCCAACGAAGTCTTTCCTCTTGCTATTGGTTTACACACATCTCATTAAATTTGGAAAACCCTCTCCAACGCACTTGGGTATCCCTATGAAACTCTGATACCACATGTAAATTATATTTTAACATGAATAAGAATTATACATATAAATATAATGAATTCTTATTAGATCTTTAATATTTCATGCAATCACCACTTAATTTTAGTTACAAACTTTATGTAAAGTTATCTTTCTACATTGAGATTTGATTCGTTTGTTGGAGTTGATATGCCTCAAGAACAACTTCCAAATCCTAGCTCTTCTTTCTTTGAATTCCAGAGAAAATTTTGGGAAAATAGGTTTTTTCCTTCCTAGCCCAGATATATTTTGTGTGTTATTGTGTACCAAATAGTGGAGATTGGTTCACTATATATAGGGTGGAAGGGGACCCGAAATTTCCCTTAAAATTCATCTTCTACCATCCACTAAAGTAGCTAAAGGGACTCGTAAATATACCAAAAGTCACGCGACCTTTGGAATAATAATTTTCTAAGATTAATTCATTAATTTAATCAAATTCGTCCCCTTATTTAAACCACACTAATTCAAGAGAAATAATTAATTTAATTTATAATTACAAAATTTGGCTGAATTTTGTAATTAATAAATAATTAAATAATATAATTCTAACAGTCTCCCTCTCGGTCCTAATAAGGTTATACATAACTAATTGATTAACGTAAATTGCGTAAGTATCTTAGAACATCATCAAGAAGCTTAACTAAATAATTCATTAGTGTGAGCCATGGCAGTTTCACACTAATTCAAGAGCATGGTTCCTTCCATGTACCACACCACTAATGTCATAGTTAATAAGAATAAATATGTGAGTTATCATAATGGTCGCATAATGTCTTTATAAAAGACAATTTCTGTCACATTCAGTCATTCACATACATGTATACAATTCAGACAAAAATTTAGAATTCAAAAACACTTTATGGATATCAAAAGTTGTGTTAAATAACTAAACAAATAGCAATTACATAATTAACTACTCGAGACCCATCTCTTTAGTATGTTGCAAAATTATCTTCGGAGATAGCCCTTTCGTTTAATGATCCGCTATATTATCACCAGTACTAATGTGTTCAATTGACACAGTTTGTTTATGAACTTCTTCTTTGACAGATAGATACTTCATCTCAATATGCTTAGCTACTTTCGAATATTTATCATTCTTTGAAAAGAAGACTCCTGTGACATTATCATAATAAATTTTCAGTGGCTTAGGTACTGAACCCATAATACTATGTCCTGAAATAAATATTTTCATCCATAATCCATGATTTGTAGCTTCAAAACAAGCCACAAACTCAGCCTCCATAGTTGAAGAAGCGATGACACTCTATTTAGCACTTTTCCATGAAATGTCCCCTCTCGCCCGAAGGTAAACATAACCAAAAGTGCTTTTCCTACTGTCAAGACATCCTTCAAAATCTGAGTTTGAATAACCAATAACCTCAAGGTGATCGAATCTCCTATAAGTGAGCATGTAGTCTTTAGTTCCTTGCAAGTACCTTAACACCTTCTTTATAGCCTTCCAATGGAAGTCACCCTGATAGCTTTAATATCTGCCCAGCATCCCAATGGAAAAACTAATATTCGATCGAGTACAAACCTGTACATATAATAAACTCCCTACAAGAGAAGCATATGGCACACCTTTCATGTGATCCCTTTCCAATTCAATTTAGGGACATTGACTTAAACTAAATTTCTCCCCCTTTAGAATTGGAACATTAATAGGATTATGTTTTTTCATACCAAACCTTTGCAAAACTTTGTTAATGTATGTCTTTTGAGACAATCCTATCAATCCAGGTGATCGATCATGATAAATATCTATCCCGATCACGAAGGATGCCTCGCCTAAATCCTTTATTTCAAATTTTTGCGAAAGGTACTTCTTAGTGTCCTTTAGTAAACCAATATCACTGCCGGTGATAAGCAAATCATCAACATAGAGGACCAAAAATACAAACTTACTCCCACTGATCTTTAGGTATATACACCGATCAACAGTGGTTTCCTTAAACCCAAAGGACGTAATGGTATGATGAAACTTAAAATACCATTGATGAGAAGCATGTTTAAGTCCATATATGTATTTATTTAAGAAACAGATTTTGTGTTCCTGTCCTTTTTGAATGAATTCCTTTGGTTATTCCATATAGACTTCTTCCTCTAAACTCCCATTAAGGAAAGTTATTTTAACATCAATTTGATGTAGCTCTAAGTCATAATGAGCTACGAGTGTCAATATGATTCTAAGTGAATCATTCTTTGAGACATGAGAGAAGGTTTCATTACAATCAATGACTTCATTTTTAGTAAAACCTTTGTCAACAAGTCTTGCTTTATGCCCTTCGATATTTCCAGTTGAGTCGCGCTTGGTCTTATATATCCACTTAGACCTGACTGCTTTATAACCTTTAGGAAAATCGACTAACTCCTAGACTTGATTAAAATCCATAGATTTTATTTCATCATTCATAGCATCAATCCATTTATTAGAATCTATGCGAGAAACAACCTTTTCATATGAGACTGGATCATCAATATCCCCAATGTTAAATTCATTTTCTTAAAGATACACCACAGAGTCATTCGAAATAGCTGATCTCCGATTTCTCTGAGATTTCCTTAAAACTATGTCTTGTGGTGTTTCAATAATAGGCTCATTAAGTGGTTGTTCAGTATGCGGTTCATCCATTTATTCTTCGTTGTTGTTAAGAGCAATAATCAGTTCAACAACATCAGTATGAACAATAGGAATATGAGGAACCTCATTGTGATTATCTAGAGTTCTTATAAGAGGAGGATTTTCCTTGATTTCTTGAATAATCACATTTCAAAATTCATTACTCCCACTAACGTCACCATGTTCAATGAATTTAGCATTTCTGATTTCAATAATTCTTTTTATATGGTTAGGACAGTAGAATTTATACCATTTGATTTTGCTGGATACCTAATAAAATAACAAGTTAATGTTCTAGGGTCCAACTTCTTTTGATGTGGATTATAAATGCGTACTTCTGTTGTACATCCCCAAACATGAAAATGACTAGCCATTCCATAGTTTAAAAGGAGTCTTTGAGACTGCCTTACTAGGAACCCTATTTAAGATATGTGCAACAGTCATAAGAGGATGCATCCACAAATATATAGGTAAATCAGTTCTACTTATCATACTTCTAACCATTTCAATAAGAGTACGATTGCTCCATTAAGCTACACCATTTTGCCAAGGTGAACCTGGCATTGTATATTGTGCGCAAATACCCAAACGTTCAAGGCGTTTAGCAAAAGGACCGGGATGTTGTCTCGATTCATCGCATTTTTCATAAAACTCACCACTTTTATCCGATCGAATGACTTTTACCTTTTTTCCCAGTTATCGTTCTACTTCTGTAATATAAACCTCAACCGCATTAATGAATTGAGCTTTATCATGTAACATATACAATGTGCAATATCGGGAAAAATCATCTATAAAAGTGATAAAGTATCTTTCTCCTCTAATAGAAGGAACATTAAAAGGACCACAAATATTTGTATGTATAATCTCAAGAAGCCGGGTGCTTCGTGTGGCACCTTTCTTTATTTTTTGGGTTGTTTACCCTTAATACCGTCCACACAATCACTAAAATCAAACCAATCCAGAGTACGGATAATCCCTTCTTTAATAAGCCTTTCAATTCTCTCTCTAGATATGTGTCCTAATCTTTTATGCCATAAGTAAGCAGAATTCTCATTAAATGAGGTACTTTTAGTTCCAACATTAGTATGCAGAGACAATAAAGATTTCGAAGAATGAGGATCAAGATTAATTTGAAACAAACCATTCGATAAAAAACCCGAGCCAAAAACAGAATTATTCTTATGTAATGTAAAACCATTATTCTAAAAGCTAAAAGAAAAGCCCCTTATTGAGAGTTTAGACAAGGAAATTAAATTTCTCAAACAATGGGTAAATAAAGAGTGTCTTCAAGATCCATGATAAGCACCCAAAAGTGTATATTTTATACCCCGAATAGATGCATTTTAGTCGCTCATTTTAATTAAAATTGGCCTTATGTTCGTATTTTATCATTTTCCAGGTCAATACGCAGTCGTAGTGTTACATAATGCTAAATACAGTCAATTGCGACGCAAAAGCGATCAAAAGCGTGCATCGAAGAAATCCAAAGAGACCGTGAAGTGAGAAGTCCAGTCTGAGCTTGCCCTGATGTGATCTGATGCCCCGAAACAGTCCCGTAACCTTAACCTAGCCCAGACCGAGCCCAGTCCATTTTCCAAGCCCGGTGTGTGCTGAGTTTGTACCTTTATTATTTTTCTAGATTTTTGTTTTGAGTCGTTTTATTTTTAGGATTTATTTAGATTTATTTAGAATTTTCTAGAATTTATTTTTCTATTTTTCTATTTCTTTATTTTTATTTTTATTTTTATTAGTTTTTAATTTTAATCTTTATTTTATTTCAATTTTTTTATTAGGATTGGTTTTTATGATTTTATTTTCTATTTTTATTAGATATTATCATACTTTAGTTTTATTATATTAGGATTATAATTTTTAGTTTTAATAGATTTTTATTATTTTGTGTCTTTTATATATTTTTTTATAGTTTTATTATATTTTTAATTATATATATATATATATATATATATTTTAGAGTCTTTTTAATTTAATAGGTTTATTGTTTTAATTTTATTTTTAGTAGGATTTTATTTTTATTTTATTTTTATTTCTATTTTTTTTTACAAACTAAAACTCACATGCACACCTAAACCAACCTACACCCTAACACACCCCTACTACACTATTCATCATCTTTCCTACCACATCTCTCACTCTCTCTCATCACCCCATAACCCCCTTACCTAAACTCCATCTCTCAACCTCTACCCATATACCCATTTCCCAACCAACCTACTACCTTTCTCCGGCGCCCTGTACCAACCCGCTGCCGGAGCTATCTCCGGCATACCCGCAAAACCCACCATTCCCGGAGACAGACCCCTCGCCCAAAACCCGTGGCCGGACCCTCCAACCCACGTCCAACGAACAGACCCCATACCCGAGCCCACTCCACCCCAAATCGGCTCCAACCTGTGCCCAACCAACATACCAAAACGCAAACCCAAAAAATCGGACCTACAAAATCTCAAAAAAAAATCAAGAAGTCCTTCACTTACCCACATGAGATTGGCTTAAATCCCTAAAAAACTCTCACCAACAAACGTGGGTTACAAAGCAAAGAAAAGGGCATCTTATAAAAGACTCTTTCAGCATCAAAAGAAAAAAAAGACAGATAGAGAGAGAGAACGGAGAGACAAAAAAAGAAAAAAAAAGGGTAGAAAAAATAGTCAGAAAAATACAAAAAAATATAGTTTTAGGTTTAGAAAAATTTGTAGGTTCATTTTTTACTTTTAGTTTTGTAATCCAGTCAGATTTTGTGACAAGTTTGGGACGCGTGTTCATGCAGACAGTTGACACAAGAAATTATTGCGTGTTAATTGTGCTTGTGCTTAAATTTAATCATGTCTGGCTAAACACCCCATTCAAGGGGTGGGATGAAACGCGTATGTTGAATTTTTTTTATTTGAATAATTATTCGTTGATATGTTCTAGGCTAATTAAATTGGAGAAAATCACACATTAATTTATGTAACGAGAGTTAATAAATTAATGGTAAAAGTTAATATTTTATTTTTGAATTTCACTTAGAGATAAGTATTATTCTTAAATTTAAATATTAATTTTGTGTATGCAATTCAAAGATTCGTAAAAATTTTAATAAATTGATCTTAGCAAATATTTTATTGAAATGAGTGTGAATCTTAATTTTTATGTTGTGACTATTTCTGATTTAATTGCTGAAAAAGATAAAATTGAATTTAGGATTGTAACGAGAGTTAAATTTTAAATTCAAAATTATTTTGAACTATTCAATTGAATAATTAGGATTTTAAATTAATTTGACTATGCAGTGTAATCCCACCTCTTGTTTCTTCTCATAAGTTCTCAACTGATTACTTTATGATTTTTCATAGTCATCTTAGTTGCATAAATTGTCGTTTGCTCCCTTGAAAATTGTTTTTAAAATATAAAAAAAAAACATTAAAGAAAAATTTTTAAAAACACAAAAAGATTTTTAATAAAAATTGGAGTTGCAAGTTTTCACGATTACAGTTTCAACGCTAGAAATTGAATTGATACCCGAATTTGCCATGATACTGAATTTTTAACAAGTTTTGTAGGTAATTCTAGGAATTTTGATACTCGAAGTTTGTCCGCAGCGACATTCCAAATCCATATCCGAAGGAACACAAATAAAGAGTAATCAATCCAAATAAAGGCCAGATTGTAATTTTAAATGAAAAACTCCAATAACTTCAACTTTTGCTTTGGCCCGATTTTCCATGTAAAGAAAATCTTCATTTTGCTTTATTTTCCGGATTGAAAGGAAGCCCTGCGTAGTATTTGAAACATGACATGTAGAACTAGAATCAATCCACCATGTATTAGAAGAAACATAAATTAAGTTCGATTCAAAACAAACAAAAGCACAAGGCTTACCTTTCTTTTCAAACTAAGCTTTACGCTTAAGACAGTCTTTCTGAATATGCCCCTTCCTGTGACAAAAGTGACATTTGACTGTTGCTTTTTCCTTATGACCAAGCTCATTGTTGGAAGGACCACGACCTTGCTTCAAGCCCCTTCCTTTATTTTTCTTACCATCTCCTTTATTGACCACCACATTCGCCACTTGCAATTTAGACACTTTACCAGTTTGCTGCTTAAGACGTCCTTCCTCCTGAACCAACATGCTTTGCAATTCATTAACATTCCATTTATCTTTAATGGTATTGTAATGAATCTAAAAAGATCCATAATCAGAAGGCAAGGAGTTTAGGACAAATTGGACCAAGAAAGAATCGTCCACTATACAACCTAAAGTTCGCAGTTTTGCAGTAATGTTGGTCATTTCAATAATATGTGCATTCATAATTCGAGTGACATCAAACCTCATAGTGGTCAAGTCATCCATAAGTTTTCCAGCCAGGGATTCGTCAGCATTACGAAACCTATCTTTAATATTTTCCAGATATTGATTCGCGTTGGTGGTTTTAGGTAAGCAAGTTTTTACGCTTGTTGCAATGCACATTCTAATAAACATGAGACAAAGCCTGTTCGATTTTGACCATGTATTATATATGAGCACATCACCCTCACTACTTTGTTAAGTAATAGCAACAGGTTTGTCAGTAAGAAGTGCTACATCAAGGTCTAGAACCCCAAAGCTAAACTCAATTTGCTCGCACCATTTCGACAGATTAGTTCCGTCAAATTTCAGAAAGGTTGAATCTTGAGAAAACATGTTAAGATTCACTGCAAAATGCTCACTCTAATTAAAATATAACACACTTGACTAAAATTTGTAAGGAAATGAATATATATATATAATTGTCAAAATTTTAATGGCAGAATTAATTGTATTATAAGTTGCCCTTTAATCACAAAACAATAAATTGTAATTAAATAAACGCATTATTTGACAATTCAATATTCAATCAAGAATTCTAAAGTTGATGAATGCTATATAACAAACTTTAGAATGGGCATAAATTTGATATTTCACATACTGAGTAATTGGCTTGTGTTTGGCACAAGACACTTTAATCAAAATAAAAAAATATTTAATATTCAATATTCAGTGTTATAAATCACTGGCCTGTGTTTGTCATGGGACTTATAACAAATGAATATTAAATTTAAAAATATAATATTTTTAATATTCGATGTTATGAATCATTGACCTGTGTTTGGCACGGGACTCATAAAAATATCAATATTAAAAAATATAATATATTTAATATTCCATGTTATGAATCATTGGTTTGTGTTTGGCATGAGACTCATAAAAATATGACTATTAAATTCACACAAGTCTAATATCTTAACATTTGAAATATATTGGCATGTGTTTGGCATGAATATTGAACTAAAATATGATCATTAGAACAAGAATTATAAAACATTTCTTGATGCAACACTTATCAAATATGAAAAACATGAAATTTTGCCAAAAATGGAAAAAATGAGTTAGCATCGTGGAACTGTAGAAAATTATTCTAAAATCTCAAAACTTTTTGCTGAATTTAAAAATAAATTTTCTGGAGTGATATATAAGCCTCGAGATTATTTCCATAAATGGCAAATTTCGAGTTTTTAGGGACTAAACGATCTCGGATCGTCGAAAAATAGTTTACATCCCGACCAAAGGTCATGAAAATTGGTCTCTTTCCCGTTTCCAATCAGACTACCAAATTTTATCGCATTTGGAGCAAGTTCGGGGGTAAAAACACTATTCACCGCAAGCGCTTTTCGAAAAATTTTGTTCCCGAATTGCTTGAAATTTGTAGGGTTGATAGAAACGGATTAGGTAACCATCAAAATAACATCAAAACGACATATATATGGTTTCAGTGTATCAAATGAAACTGTTTTATGTGAATTCTTAATTGTTTTACAAAAAAATAATTCCAACAAATTTGTTAAACAATTAAACTGTTTTCAACAAATTTGTTAAACAGATTTTCAACCGACATATTAAACAAATAGAATTATGTTTGACAGATTAATTAACAATATAAAAAATATTTTGAACAAATCAAAGAAAGCAAGATTGTTTTAAAACATATTTGTCAAAAATCAAACAGGAATTCTTAACGGATTGAAAAAAAAATTGGCAGAAAAATTGTTAACAGATTTGACAGAATTGTTAAGAAACACAAGAAATTTATTTCAATATTAACATGGACTGCGAATCATCATGATAAACATCTCAGTTCTTTGTAAATGCTAAAATTATCATGTTATACTAATCATCACGATAAACAAAACATATATAGTTTGATCTTTTAAATCCTTAGAGGGATAGCATGATAATATTTCAACTTAGTTCTGATACCACATGTAAATTATATTTTAACATGAATAAGAATTATACATATAACAATAACTAATTCTTATTAGATCTTTAATATTTCATGCAATCACCGCTTAATTTTAACTACAAAATTTATGTAAATCTACCTTTCTCCATTTAGATTTGATTCGTTTGTTGAAGTTGATATGCCTCAAGAACAACTTCCAAATCCTCTCTCTTCTTTCTTTTAACTACAGAAAATGCCCTAAAAAAATTGGCCAGAATGCTGATTATGGAAAATTTTGGAAAAACAGGTTTTTCCCTTCCTAGCCCAGATATATTTTGTGTGTTATTGTGTACCAAATAGTGGAGATTGGTTCAATATATATAGGGTGGAAGGGGACCCGAAATTCTCCTTAAAACTCATAATCTACCTACCACTAAAGTAGCTAAAGGGACTCATAAATATACGAAAAGTCATGTGACCTTTGGAATAATAATTTTCTAAGATTAATTCATTAATTTAATCAAGTTCGTCCCCTTATTTTAACCACACTGTTTAAGGAGAATTAATTAATTTAATTTATAATAACAAAATTTGGCCGAATTTTCTAATTAATAAATAATTAAATAATATAATTCTAACATATCAACCTCCAGCTCCATCTTCACAGACTTACTTAAGGTGATGGCTCGGCCTCTACCTATCTTCACAATGCGAAATCTATTTCGGATGAACTAAGTTCTGTCGAACATTCTCTTTCCCAAGCCGAATTTAACATCCATGTATTCAAAGAATTTCCATCTTAATTCAAAGATATTGTCACCACTTTAATGGCTCGCTCAACTCCTGTTAACTTCTCTGAATTACACTCGCTTCTTTTAAGTCACGAGTTCATCCATAATGACCAACTTTCGTCCCTGACCATCAACACACCCGTTGCCCCATCATTCGTTCAACCTCCTACTGATCATCACACAACCCGTCACCAACTTTCAACTCAGTCCCACACTATAAAGGGTCACCTTAACTCACCACCCAATTACCCTGGTTATCCTTCCTACTCCTCCAGTGATCGTCATGGTCATGACCGAGGATGGGGTCGTGGTCGGTTATCTTCCTATCGCACACCATCTCACTCTTATGAAATATGTTATCACCATCAAATTTGTAGTGGGTTTTACCACACTGTCATGTGCTGTCCTCATCGCTTTAGTATATCTAATTCGACTTATCCATCCTCTCATCTCACTCACACCCCCTCCTGTAAACTCGGTTTTCTTCATATGCCACCATTACCCCTTACCACCTGTCTTCCTGACACGATTACATCTCACCATGTTATACCGTACCTCACCACTCTTCATCACCCCTACTAATATCATGGAAATGACACTACACATATTGGTAATAGTAAGGGTCTTTCTATCTCTCACATTAATACTTTCACCATCCCCACATCTTCTTCAAATCTTAATCTTAAAAACATCTTACATGTTCCTAAAATTTCTAAATCTCTTATTTTCGTTCAATAATTCGCTCGAGACAATGATGTATATTTTGAATTTCAACCCTCTTTTTGTTTTGTGAAGGACCACCTCACCAAGACGCCCTTCCTCAATGGTACGAGTAATAATGGCCTTTACTCTCTCTTGTCTCCAACAATATCCTCAAGTGCTACATGATGTGAAAGCTTAATCCGATTATTGGCACAAAAGACTAGGTCATCCTCATAATCAAGTGCTTCTTCAATTTCTCCACCAACACCACCTTTCGTGTACTTCTTCAAGTCCAAATAAATTATGTGTTTCATGTCAAATGGACAAGTCTTCAAAACTACACTTGTTGAGTCGTGTCAAGTCATCCTTTTCTTTACCTAATTTTTAGTGATGTATGGGATCTGTCTCTGATGAGGTCATGTAATAATCACAATATTTAGTCATTTTTATGGATCATTTTTCTAATTTATTTAGTTCTTTCCAATGACTCATAAATCTGATGTTTGTTTTATATTTATTAATTTTCAGAAATTGGTTGAACGACAATTTAGTACAAAAATAAAAAATGCCCAAACTGATTGGGGTGGTGAATTTCGTAAATTGAATTCATTCTTCAAAAATTGTGGCATACATCATTCGTACTCTTGCCCTCATACACACGAAGAAGTTTCTTTTGTTGAACGTCGCCACCGTCATATTGTTGAAACGGATCTTACTTTAATGGATCAAGCATCCGTTCTAAAAAAATATTGTCATTTTGTGTTTGAGTGTGCGTCTTTTCTCATCAACTACATGCCCTCTCTCACCCTCTCTCACTCTTCTCTTTATCAAATTCTTTAATCTCATCCTTCGGATTATCACTTCCTCAAAGTTTTTGGATGTCTTTTCTTTCCCCACCCACGTCCCTACAACTCCCACAAAACGGATTTCCGCTCTCACCCATGTGACGTTTTAAGCTACAGTCCCAATCATCATGGGTATCGCTGCATGCACTTATAATCCGGATGCATTTACCATGCATGACATGTTCATTTTGATGAAACTATATTTTCGTTTTCATCTGCTCTCATCCATCTTCTTCTACGACTACTGTACCATATAGTGTTACACGCAACATCCTACCGACTATTATATCTTCTACTTCAGATCCCAATATTCCCATCACTCCTCACCCTCTGTCCTTACCTTTTGATGTCACTCGTACCATTAACCCCTCACCCATTCGCACTCATACCACGCCTATAACTACCTCTCCAAACCAAGTTGCCTCGCCTCCCACTACAGTTACCCACCTATACCAACTTCTTCGTCCTCCACTTCTGCCTCCCCATTCTGACCCAACCGGAATCTAACTTGTATTGATCTCGGTAGCCTTCCCCAAACTCCTATATCTCATCCTCACACAATGACCCTTCGGCCCCGGCCAAGAAAATCAATCCCTCCTCAATCTACCTCCTATTCCACCACACTTAAACCCCATAAACCTAGTTATTTTACCACCGCCAACAAGGATCCCAAATGGGGCCAAGATATGGTTACTGAGATCAATGCAATCATATAAAATCGCACATGGTCACTCACTTCAGCTACACCAAACATGATCATTAATGGGTGTAAATGAGTGTATCACATTAAATGCAAAGCCGATGGTTCCTTGGATAATTATAAAGCCCGTTTAGTAGCCAAAGGATTTCACCAAGAATACGAAATTGATTTTAATGAGACTTTAAGTCCTATTGTCGAAGCTACTACTATATGAGTCGTTCTCTCCATTGCCCTTTCCAATAAATGGCACATATCTCAATTGGGTCAACAATGCATTTTTCTATGGGCATCTCAATGAAACTGTTTTTATAGAACAACCTCCCAACTTCAAGGATCCTTTTAAACCCAACTTTGTGTGCAAACTTCATCGCTCACTTTACGATCTCAGAAAAGTGCCCCACGATGGATTCCATCGCCTCACTAAATTTTTTCACACGCAACACTTTGTGGGCTCTAAAACTAACTATTCTCTCCATATTTATAAATCTGATGTCCAAATTATGTATCTTCTAATTTATGTTGATGACATTTTCATTACAGGTACCAACCCGCAGCTCATCCAAAAACTAATCACCACCCTTGGAACTGAATTTTCACTCCAAAATCTCGGCACTCTTCACTACTTTCTTGCATTAAAGTCATTCCTACTCCCACTAGCCTTCTTTTATCCTAATAACAATACATCCGTGATCTCATTTACCATCATGGAATGTATTAATCTAAACCTCTTGCCACCCCATTTCCTCTAATATCAAACTATCTTAACATAACAGTACACCCCTTCATGAGCTGACACCTTATCGTCAAGCCGTCAGAGCTCTCCAATATGTAATCCTTACTCGCCCGAACATTACCTATGCTGTCAAAAATTCAAGTCAATTTATGCACTAACCAATCGATACTCATTAGACTCTCGTCAAATGCATTTTTGATATCTCAATCACACCACCTCCCATGGCCTTCATCTCACCACGTCTTCTTCACTAGAAATCCAAGCGTTCACAAATTTTGATTGGGCTAGTTGCATTGATGAATGGAAGTCCACGATTTGCTTTTCCATCTATTTGGGTTCTTAACTTATCTCCTAGAAATGAAATAAACAAAAGACGATCTCCCGCTCTTCTGCCGAAGACAAATACAAATCCATGGCTGATGCCTCTGCCGAAATCATATGGTTACAATCCTTCTTGCATGAATTCGGTTTTCCACCTCATAATCGTCATATTTTGTGGTGTGAAAATATCGTTGCTACATACTTATTGTGTAATACTATTTTTCATAATTGAACCATGCACGTTTAAATTAAATTTCACTTCGTCTGAGATCAAGTTGCCAAAAATAGGTTGCACGTACAATTCATCTCCACCCATGATCAGTTGACGAAATTTTTAACCAAGGAACTCCGAGTTATGAAATTTAATTTTTTCATAGATAAGTTAAAGGTTTGTCCTCGACCACCATCCACTTACATGGGAGTATTAACCCAACTGGCCAATAGCTCTTACAAAATAATAATGTGCGAATTACAAACTCAACAGTCCACCACACTTGGATTCTATTCAGCTGATTCTTAACCCATTCAAAACTTGTATATCTGAGAGTTAGTTTAAGTAGTAAGTCATTTTACATGTATATAATAGTGTCCAACATGGCTAGGGTTTTTTTTATGTAAGGTAGACTGCATTTCTTACAATCAAAATATATTTAAACACTGCGAGAGTTTCTTAAAGTGGACTATGATAAGATAAAGAAATTTGTTGTGACAATGAGTGCTCCACATCAAGCTCCACTTATATCGGTGTCCACCGATCAGCTTTAGGAAACTCCTTTCCTATCTTTAGATGTAAAGAATGAGCTCCACATGGATTAGAACAAGAGATGTGTTCTTCAAGGTTTGATAAAGTGATCACAAAACATCCGATGGATTTTAATTTGAAAAGGTAAATTTTTTTATCATAAAAATATGTGTAAAAGGCTTGTTGAGCAATGGAAGTTTGTATTAGTATAAATAGGGAGAAAAATATCCAAGAGATAGACTTGAAAATATTGGGTATGAAATCAAGTAAAAAATAAATTTTCACTGGCTAAGTCGAAAGAGGTACATCTCATTTGGATGAAGTACCTAATCTCGTTCGAACCACTTCTAACAACTTATCCAAGGATAAAATAGAACATGCCAAAGGTTTGATAAAGTGATCTCGTTCGAAGTTTGTTTGAACCTGTTCTAATGAGGTACAAGCACTTGTTCGAAAGATAGCCAAATGTCGTTCTAACGACTTTGCGAATTTTTCTAAAAACATTTTAAAAATATTTTGTAAACATATTTTTTTTCAAACACTCTGAAAATACCCCTATATATAATAATTAGAAAAAATCAACCTCATATACCTTCTCCGTATGTTGTAGTGACGAAATCAAATCTTCGATCTTCGATTGTTACATTCGGTCACTAGCTTGTCTTCACTTAAAGTGTTGAGAATGTATGTGATGCTGAAGTGGGGTGTAATGAAAAATACCAAACTAAAACATAATAAGCAATCATAAATATTGCTCTTCCACAACATTATGAGTGAGTCATCCTTATCATCTCTCGGTTAGGATTATGTTTATCACATTCATTTTGTATTGTCCTTCCTTGAGTGTATCATATTTTTTAATTTTTGCTTTTAAAATTTTCAAAATATATAAAAAAAATATTTTTGAAATTTTTTCAAAAAAAATAAAAAATATTTTGTTTTCTTTATAAAAATCATAAAAACCCAAAAGATATATATTTTTTTTTGTGATTTTATGGCATTTGTATATCCGATGATAGAGGATGTAGGAGCAAAGTCTTGTGACCTATGTCCCTTTTCTAGGTTTCCTAAAATTTCGAGGGATAGTTTGAGCTTATAACATATTTAACTTAATAATTATCTTTATAGATACCCTACAAAAAAAACTTGTATCAATCGTGTCGTAGTTACAATATCACACACACTTTTGCATGAGTTGTAATAGGATGTATCATTAATCTTGATCCGAAAAGATTTCATGCCACATTTTCACCCAATCAGATCATTTTCCATGCTAGATTTTTAGGATGAGATTTTAGAAACCATTGTTTATGAGGTTAATTAAAAATGATGAGAAAATATTCGGTAAGTAGTACGAAAAGGATGTTAGAAATCATTAGTAAAAGACTTAACAATTATGTGTGCAGTTGAGAGAAATGAATTTCAAAATGTTTCAAGGGCATACGCTCAAAAGATAAGAAAATGAAAATTTTTCAAAAACACATATTGAGGGTTAAATAAGTCTTAGATTAATGGGTTTGCACGTCTTTTTCTACTGTGTTGTTTTTTGTCTTATTGAAATGCTTAGCGCTGCGATTTTTATCAGCATAAATAAAAAATAACTCAACCCGTTTCAATATGGTCGACTCAAGTCATAAATTGATTAACTATGTTAGTTTTGTGGTTCAAATGGAGATTTTATGGGAATCAATATCGTTTTGGGTTCTTTAAACCATTCCTATTCCCTTTATGTTACATGCAAGGATTTGTGGTGTATGATATTACCCGTGCATTATGCCTCTCATTTTTCATGTTTATATTTATTTTTTTATTTTTTTGAGGTTGTATTATTGTGTCACCTAGTTCGTATTTTTAGTTTGAGGAGAGTTTTTGTTTTGTTCAAATGATGCCCACCTTCTGCAAATGAGAGCTCATTCAAACGCGAGTTTCGTGGTTCGAACGAGGGTTCTATTTAAAAGACCTCATCTTTCTAATTCGTATCTTCACATAAAACCCTTCCTTAAACCCAATTTTCTGCCATTGACAAACCCAAAATTGTTTTCACTTAATTTCCTTTCACTTTTGAGAATATTTTAGCGTGGATTCTCTTATTTCCACATATCTAGATAGTGATACTTTCACCCGGTTTAAAATCTAGGGTTTATTTAGCTATCGATTTTGGGGATGTTTTATTGATGTTTGTGGTTGGTGGTGTGATCTAGTTAGGTTCATAATTCACCCTTAGACCCTATATCTTATATGTTACCATGGTTTATTTCTCGTGATGGATAAGAAATCCAAAGAGGTCCCTCCTCAACCTCACCCATGCTTTGACCCACTCTGATGGGATAAGCAGTTCATATCTAACCAGTAATACTAGATGAGGTTGGTGGTTGAGAGACCAACATACCTGTCGCATCCATAATATAGATGGGTGGTTCCATATACGTCGATATGGTGATAGATTTTTATTTCCTTGTTAGGAATGATGGTAAGTTGATAGTGACGAGGGTTAGAGGAATCAATGTTGTCATTTCACGTGACATTATTTCCATGCTCTAAGAGATTCATAGAGATCCCCACCCCCAGTACCCTGATAATCCTGACCATTTCACTCCATATTCTGATGCCTATTTAAATATCCACTTCACTCGTCGAGATGTTTATCATAAGAAGACACTCCTATGTAGTCATCTTTATGCTGACTACTGGCTCATCAATAACATTACGAGTTTCAATCTTAGATCACTGCAAGAAAATGATCTTCTTTATAACGATTTTTAAAATTGACTTTATGATTGTTTAAATAAAATTGTCATTGAAATTATAACAATATTATTGTCATGAATGTTTTTTTTCAAAAATGTCATTTAATATGGATTAATGTTGTTTTATATTACTTTATATTTTGAATTGTCATGTGAAGAGATATATTTATTACGGTTTTATAAAAAATGTACACCAATTTTTTAATCAGGAACCGTTTTATGACGGATTTTTACCCTCTACAAACTTTCCCCACCCAATTTTTTTCGCAGTGCGTTGAGAAGGGAACTGAAATAACAAAATGAAAATTAAACGAAGGAACCTACTCGCTTCATCTCCTAACCTTATACAAACTCTCAAGCCCTAACTTCTGGAATGAAGGTACTTTGATGCCAATATCTCCTTTATTATCATCTCCGGCACTGGCGACTATCTTCGCTGAGGTTTACATCTCTCTCTCTCTCACCCTCTCTTACACACACACTTGCACACGCGCGCTCACACCCACGATTTTTATTTCTCTCACAAAATCAATTTGGAACTACAGATTGGGTACCACTGGGTTTAACATGGGCTTGTGAGAGTTCTTTAGAGATTCTCTATCTCTCTCTCTCTCTCTCTCTCTATATATATATATATATATATATATACTAGGGTATGCCCGTGCCTGAAGGCACGCTGATAATCACAAAACGACAAAAAAAAATCAAAATACATGCCTAAAGGCACGAATAAAATTTCCATTGTATTGAATGTGTAAACAACACATGTAAACAATTTTTAAAAAGTAGGAAAATTTTCCTTATTTATAGGACTATCCACATTAATAGCAATATACCAACTGAAATAAATAAAATCGAGAACGAACTTGAAAAACTAAAGAAAAAAGCATTAGATGAGCAAAAAAGGAGGGGATGATACTGGAATACACATAAATCCGCATCAAGTTTCTATTGTATATTCATACCATATCTAGTCTAGAAATGAAAGTAGCTTTAAAAAGACAGTACAGTGAAGCCTAACCATCATATGCATTCACAAAGAATAATATTCAGCTAAATTATTTCATCATACTCCCTACAATAAACAATTAACTTTATCCTACATTTACAGATAGAAATTTTTATTCAAGGAGTTGAGGTCTTCAAAGCTCAATAATACCCATTGTATCTACCCTGGTGTTGCATATAGACATCATGGAAGGGGCTGCATATGTCCATTACGGACGACATCTCGAAGGCGCTGTCGGTTACCCATTCACAACTCTGTTCTCTGTTGACCGGTGAGACAAGAGTGCCATTGCCCCAAGTGAAACTGTTAACATTTAAAGGATAAAAAGTGAGATGATAATATTACTTGACCTGTACTTGAAATTCATAAAATCTCTTTATGGCGTGATTCTAAAAGAAAAATAAAAAATAAACTGCACTTGACAAAAAAGATCATTGAGAGACGTACCAGATCTGGAGGTGCTACAGGTGAGTGGATATGGCCGATCCGCACAATAGTAATCAAATAAAGTCGAACTGGAACCACACTGCCCACCCGATGTTTCACATCGTTGGCATATGGTTTCATTTTTATGCCCACTCGAACCTGAAACTGCTACGGAGAGCTACTGTTAGGTCATGCATACACTAAAAATTAATATCATAATAATAGAAAACAATAAACATTAATAGGCAGAACAAAAAGCTTCCAGCAGAACAACTGTTGTTACTTTATCATTGAACTCATAATGCTGTGACTTTATCATTCGATCTACTTCTAGCTTGGCCTCGCCCATATCACCAGAGAACAAACTGGTCATTCCTCCGGACCTAGAGAAATTCTCAACCAAAGAAATAAGCAGTACATTTAAAAAGCTCTCTACCCCAAGACAAACTTGTGGTAAATGCATAAACTGATATGATCAGGATACTGGTCAGCCATCACTCGTTGATTCATCTCATCGCATATCTTCTCACGACACTGCTCATAGATGCTTCACATAGTTGCTTCTGAACACTGACAATTTCTTTCCAATTGGGACATAACCAAGTAACCCTCAAATGACAATTTCATATACATACATGTAAAATGTTATCGTGGCAATAAATGTGCATGTCTAGCAATTGAAAGTTACATATGTCACCATAAAATGGTTATGTTCTTGATGCTTTGGAAATTTTGTAATACAACTTCAAAAAATATATAAATAGAAAATCAGGTAATAAATTTGATTCCCAATAACCCTATATACCTTCTCATCGGTCAACTAATTCCCCGCTACTCCAACACACAGACTATCAACGAACCCGACCCACACTCCCTGTCCTAACTTAAAGTCAATAAAACATTAATAGACAACTTATTATGTACTTTCAACAATGTCTCTCTTAATACAAAATCAAAAACACAAAGAAATAGCTGGGTTAAATACTTAAAAAGGGAAGGAGTGATAACCTTGTGTCATGGCAATGATAACCTTGTGTCCGAGACACCTGAAAGGTAAAGCATCCCCCTCCACACCACAAACAATATGACATGTTATAAAAATCCAACAATAAAACAAAAATGTTAAAATGAAAATCTATACAAAAAGAATTACTGATGAGTAATTAATTATAAAAGAGAACTATTAGCATTCATAAAAATGAAATAACACGATCCCTAAGTGCGGAATTCATTCTAAAATGTTGTAGTAATGAGATACGCAAAAAAATTTCCTTAATAAGTATATGAAGCCGTAATAAGTAATAATAACTCATTCTAAAATTTTAAACTTATAATCCAAAGTAAAAATCACAACTAAAATTAAAACAACCCCTAATCAAGTTCACAAAAACTGCCTGTTTTAGAATTGGATGCTTAGACCAATCTAAAGGGCAAACCAACAAAAAGAATATTTGCACCTATCGACCAAAATTGATGAGCTGAGCAAAACAGGGAAATAAAATCGATACATATAAGATGGGAACGTTAAGAAAGCCATAGAGGCAGCCATGGGTGGTTACATTTCTATTCGGAGTCAAAACCGGAGATCGTCGATGGATTCCACCGGAAAACCTCTCTCCATCTCCAATAAAAACAAACCCTTAGTTACATAGGCTGATAGGATGAAATGGTTTGAAAAGAATAGATGAGCAGTGGCTCTTGACAGTGTTAATTGTCGAAAAAATCGTTAAGACAGATGTTATACCTTTTGATGATAGTAGGGTGGGTTGTTCTAAACCCATGCAAGGATTATAGACCTCCAGAAAGAGGATATATCCATGCGAGATTCATCACGACTTCTCCATCTGAAAGTGTTTCTCCGTTCATAGCCTCAAAACATCCGCTATCACACGCCTTCAATAAGAAACATTTATTAAGGAATCAAAAAGGCCTGAAATATATTTTCGTATATAGAACGCCTGAAACTAAAAGAAATAAATATGGACCTTAATCAAAACAAAAATATAATACACAATGTATATTAGCTCCACTTACACTTGAATCTTCGAGAAAGAGCAACATTGTACTTTTTGGCAGTTGCAGACCTAATATGGAAACTCTAATTTTGTGGTCTGATTCTCGACATCTATTTGGTCCGAGCTTTGTTGGCATAAAACATAAACTACAAAGTATCAACCATAAAAACGAAACATAAATCAATCCTTCCCCCACCGCTGTTCCTACCATTTTGCAGCAGCTATTGCAGCATACCATTTTGCAGCAGCTATTGCAGAGAAAATGGGTACCACTGTGTTTTTAACGCTCATCATCAAAATTGAAAGTGGTACTACATTGAACTCTTCCTCATTCTTTGTAGTTACATCCTCATCCATATGGTGGACATTCTTCATAGTTACATCCTCATCCATATGGTGAATTCATCCATTGTAGAAGTAACATATTCATCCAACTGTTGAGATAGATGATCAACACTGATATATGTTAAAGTTTGCATAAATAATAGTGAGACAGTAATAGAATATATTGTAGGTAATGTAAAGAAAATTTTAATTATCAACCAAGAAGCCAAAGCAATTGGATTCCATAGAAAATTTTATAGGTAATGTAGAGATACCACTTCATAAGTATATTTCGAAAACGATGGCCATAGTGGTAGGAAATGTGTTGCAGACAGGGTATTCCGTGGTCATTGCAAAACATAACTCTATTGGGATCATATCTCACATATGAGTTTTGACAAATCACACAAAATTAATCCCTCAATCATTGAAACACACCAGTTATCGAGATTAATCAACATCAGTTACCGACCTTCATTAAGACAACATTCGCAGCGTGTAGCTCCATATACTTCACCTCAAATATATCTTCCTATTGATATATGGGATTTTGGAAGAAAATTGAATCTCCCATGTCAAACGAACACTCTTGGAGACTATCAGGGGATACAAAGTCAAGGGCCACTTTAATTAATGCATAACTGTCAATTTCTCATTACATCAGGACATCCTGCAGAATGAACACATCCTCATCAGTCAGTTATTTCTTACACATTTCGTTTGGATGGTGAAAACACAATAGTTGAATAAGAAAGCTTTCATATATCAATATTCCTAGGACATGAAAGTGAACTAAAAGTAGGCCTTCATATATCAAAACAAAAAAAAAATCAACATAGATAAAAAAAATATATAAACAAAAAGTGGAATAACCAGCGTTTCTAATATACATGTGATGTCTTGGCACATAAACTCTAAACCATGAAACTCATAGCGATATAAGAAATCATCAAATAGAAACACCTAATAAGCTAATATGGACATACAAATATGTAAGAAATACAAATACCATTTCTGTTAATATAGACATACAAAGAGAAACACCTAGTTGGAATACATTTCATTAATCGTCAAAGGTCATTGTTTTTTTCCTAGCAGTGCAACTCCTTTCAACAGTTCGTAGTGAAAATCATTATGCACCTATTCTTATAGAACTTGGATCAGTGGGGGAAGTTGCTTAGGCCAAAGTGTTTTTACATACTCACAGTAGGTGTGTTTCCACCATATCCAGCATTGGGCCTAAAGCATGCCCCACGTGTCCCCATCATGTCCAACGTTGGGCCCAAGCCACGCCCCATCTTTCCTCCTGTAAAACAGAAATCCAAATAGTTTCACATCCAGGATTTGTTAGGCTATGTAGTGTGAGGATGTGTATAGGAAAGCATGATGCATGGATATATATTTGTTTATTACATTCACAGCATTTCCATCTGCATCACCAGCAAGAACATCTTCTTCAAGCTCACGCATAGTCTGAGTGAGCTTTTCTACCTCCGTAACTTTTTGGCAATGCATTTTTTCTAGAATTTTATTTTCTCCCTGATACACACATTTAATACACACATAAGCCCGTTCTTAAAAACATATTGATCAGATAGAAATATGTCCAAAAGCTCGGTCGGTGAAAAGAAAAATAGTACACCTCATTAATTCTTAGTTCACAACACCTCATTAATTCTTAGTTCTTATTCAGAAGGCCAATCACCATATGAGCTTCTTAAAAGAGGAAATATAGTGTATCTTCAACTTAATCAAGTCACACAATCATATTCAACCAAATATAGATCTGATGACAAATTAACATTTCAAAAGAATGGTTACCGGGCGTAGAGGTTTGTACCGGGGGTAGTGGGAAACGAAGGGTCAGTCCCAAATGGAATCCAAAATAGAAAATAGTCACAAAATAACATTTATAATCGCAATTGATACCTCTGAACCATAAACGTAGAAAAAAGTAATAGAATACACTTTATAACCCAAATTCATAATATAGTTCGAGTATTAATGAAAAATAATCAATAAATCCCAAAATAAAGATTACTTAAAGAAAATACCTATAAACATACCACTTCCTACATCCAAAAAATCAAAAGATTAGACAGGGCAAACCAAATACATTTGAAAAACATCGTCATCTTTCAAGATTGTCCTTTTATTTTTTAATTAGAATTATCAACCAAACATTAGGGTAGTCATTTTGTCAAACACTTGTCAAGCAACTATGGAAAGATAAATTTGAAAAACCATTAAACTTACTAACATTTGACACTGCTGATGGAAATACATGCAAAAGATTCTCGGGAGCTGCCACCATCTGCAAAATAGAAAATTAGTTCCAACAAAATAGCAGAAAAAAATAAAAACTTCAAATCAAAATTTGATAGCACGAACACAGGGGTTCATTCAAAGGGGATTTTTTTTTTTGAACTCGTGATATGGTACCTGTGAATAGATCCAAACATGAAATTTAACAAAGTCAAACACACAAATGGAGCATATGGTAAAAGCCCTAATTTCAAAACATAAATAAAAAACCTAATTTCAAAACAGAGACAAACACAAAACCGAGTAGAAATTGCTCATCGCATAAGAAAAGAGAGAGAGACAGAGAGAGGGAGAGATGGGAGGAGAAAAGTAACTTGAAAATCCTAAATCGCATAAGAAAAAGAGAGTAAGAGAAGAAATAGTTAGAGAGAGAGATGTACTAGTTGCCGGCGAGAGAGAGAGAGAGAGGGGGGGGGGAGGATGCATTTCAGACTTGACTCGAGACAAAAATAGAAAAATACTATTGTAACCTTATGTTTGAATTTTGAAGATAAGGGGGAAATAAATTAGTGTGTGTTAAAAGAGGGGGAATTCAAATTTGTAAGGGGTAAAATAGGGAGTGCAGGAAAAAATTATATTGATGACATCATCAACTCAACTTGTGACATACATATCTTTGCTACTTTATTATATATATATATATATATATATCTCAACGTGGTGCCTATTGATTTTTATTTTCATAACTTTAGTTATCAATCTATTGTGTGCCCAATTTTAGTTTATTATGATATTCATGTTGTCCTTAGTTTAGTTCATCATCATGGTTCTGTTGGGTAAATTCAAGAAATATTTTTTGACAAGTGAGGAAAGTTCAAAATACTTGTATCTATTAGTGTATGTATACATCTGAAGCTCATGAGTTCAGACACTTTTCACGTAGGATCGGTGCTGATAGAAGAAAATCATTAAAGATAAGTATTTTGCTAAAGGTAGGATTCCTGATGTTAAATTTTAAAATAACTCTTCTTGGTTATGCAATAATTTATTAGGATATGTAGAAGAGTTGAAATAACGAATTCTTTGGAAGGTTTGTAAAAAAGATATAAGATTATGGTCTAAAAATTGGCGAGGTCCCTAGATCATATTAAAAATATTGGATAACTATAACAATTTTGCAAAAGTTAGGAACACTTCCCTAATTAATGAAGAAATTCATTCTTTGATAATTTTGTTATCCTAATGAAAATGGCTTTGAAAAGTTTATCTTAATGAGAATGCAAAAGTTTGTAACACTTCCCTAATTGATAATCCCACCATACACGAAGGAGGTAGGCTTTATTTTTCCTACAAGTCATTGAAATATGATTGCGTAAATACCTTATCCTCTTAATGATAATGTTTTACTTGGTGCTTTTACTCACTGCACCCTTTACTTATTTTACATGTTGAGACAAAAAATTCAAAGAAATGAGAATTTTATACATTTCCTTTTCACAAAAGTACTTATAATGTGATTGTATAGTGGTAGAGCAGGGGCATTTTGAATAAATAGGTGGGTACTTCCACTCTTTTTTTTATCTCGGGTTTGTATGATAGTCTGTTCACAACGATATTGTGATTACAAGGGATACAAAATGAAAATGATCCCATCGTGTTTGTTAGTAGCATTTGTAACCCCTTGTTTCCTTTGAACATTTAACGGAATGACCCATTTAGAATTTAAATATTTCTCTTTCAAAGTTGTACATAATGAAATATATTACATGCCAACACGTGCATTCTACTAGGTAAAAAAATCCATTCATGTGTCAAAATAAGATAAACAATACACAATGATCGATAAATACAAATTTTATCTTTGTGGATCCCATATGTTGTGAAAAACTAAAGATTCCTCATATATTTTATAAATGAGGAATTTTTAAGTCTCCTTTTTAGTAGTATTTTACATTTTCAATTTCACTATTTCTCATGTTTATGGAAAACAATGACCTGGAGCTTACACTGCTTGCATTTTCAGTCTTTTATATTCGTTTCTCTCAATTTTGGATGACCTTAATTATTTTTATTCGCAAGTTTGCTAATTTCTACCAAGATGATAAAAAGATAAAGATAAAAAAACCATTGTAGTTTGTTCATTCTCGTTTGTATTAAAAACGCGTATAAATAATCCTATGTGAAACATGTAATTATTACAAATAATTAATAAATAACTAATTTGATTAAAGAACCCATTTAGTATGTACAATCAGAGTGCACCCTTAAAACAATCTCTATCTTTATTTTTATCTCTACTATTTAAAAAGAGCCAAAAAACATGAATGTGACTAAAGGTCCAAAACACCCTCAGATAATGTGTTTTTCCCAGTATTCCCTCCACAATTATCTCTTACAAACACACACACACATACACACATGCACTCAATCTCTTTACCTCCATATCTCATCAATTTGGAGACACGATCTCCCAAGAAATCACATAATGTATTTATCCCTTTCTCTTCCTCTCTCTCCATCGTCCCCCTCCATGATCTCTTCTTCCCAAACCCAAACCCTAGGCTGCCTTCTCCATCCGTGTCTCTTCTTCCCAATCCACCACCCCCCTCCATGCTCTCTGTTCCCCAAACTCAAATCGTAAGTTGAAATTAAAAAAAAGTCTCAACCATCCCAATGGGAGATGAATCACCTGAATCATAGATTGGAGAAATTATTGAGTATTAATTTTGAGTTATTTCTGCCAAAGGTATTAACCTATCATTTTCTTTCAATTGTTTGCAATTTACATTTTTTGGTGATTATTGAATACATATTTTGATAATGATGTTCAGTTTACTATGTTATGCTTGATCAAATGTCTCAAAGATAAAATCATATTTGATATAAACTTAACAACACAATTAATTTATAATTTGGTGTATAGTTGTGTTATAAAGTAAAAATATCAATTCAATATCTATTGTTACCTTTTTTTAAATATAATTTTCTCTTTCGAATTTGCACATAATATGTTTAGTTAAATTATCATTCTTTAATGAAGAGGAATAAAATAAAGATTTTTAGTTTGTTATTTATTTAAAATAAATACCATGATGTTAGATTTTTTAGGCTGAGTAAGAAATGTGTTTTGTGAGAGGCAAATTTGAGTATGTGCTAATCGTCTTCCATTTAAGACTAGTGATTGTTGGGAAATTAAACACAACTAAATTCTGCTAATAATTTTCCCAGGACCTTGGGATTTAATAGGTCAAGAAAAACATACAAAAATAATAATGGTCACAACAACACAATAATTATGCTACTAATAATACTAGGCAATAATGTATTATTATCAACTAGGAAGGAATGGTTGTGGTTTTGGTCCTGTAAGGATTGATGTTGAAGTTACAGAGGAAGTTGATGACAAGTTTGATGATATAGCACCAAATGGGCGAAACAATGTCGGTTTAATGTTTCGTATACTTGAAAAGGTAATGCAAGGTGATATACCCCATGTATGCCTCGACATTCAATGGCCAAAAAAAATTGAAAGCCTTCATTGATTGGTTAGATGCGATGGAAAAGATTTCACAAAAACACTACGGGGCTAGAGTGCGTTAAAGTAATGGAAACAAAAATGGATGATCATGCATGATTTTGGTGGAATTATCTCTTAGTGAAGAGATAGACCAACAACCTTCATCTATTTAGACATTGGCAACAAATATGAAGAGGGAGTTACAAGCCGATTTCATTCCCAAAACTTAAGAGTTGTCTTTTATGACATATCGCCTTTTTTATCCACGGGTGACCAGTCTTTTATCAAAACAAACATGAATCTCATTTGGTTCATTCTTAGCATCATTGTCTAAAACTTTTTAATTTACTAACCACCAATGTTAAATTAAGCCGGTGCTAAATTTTATCTTGCATCAATATAACAACATGAGGAAAATAAATACATACACCAAACCATCCACATAATATAATAGTTTGAACCAATCACATAATAATTAACTGAATAAATAATACTGAATAAATCATCGGTTCCCAAAATAAAATCCAAGAATAAACCTAAAGGAAATAAAACGGAATCTAAAACATAGTTTGGTAAACAACTAAACAAGTGTATCAACTGTAGGGACAATATGCCCAAATAAAATGTTGAATAGTAAATCCTAGTCTAGGAATGAATAACTGAAGTGTCCAAGAAAACTCCTAGAAGCCTCCACAAATACTGCAGTTACGCAACCCTATAATGAGTCATCAAGCTTGGCGCCCCTGTGGCTCGACACCTAAAATTTTTTGGAAAATATTTTAACGCGGGTCAAAGCCCAAAACCATTTAAAAAATAGTTAGCAAGTGTTAAAAGTGCAATAAGAGCAGTTATTAGATATACATGTTAGTTTCACACACTCATCTTTGAGTTCCATTCCTCTTAACTAAAGTTCACACGCATGGTCTCCTAATAACCCTCCTAGTTATGCTACCCAGCCTAACTCGACATAACTATATATCTAACCTCATTAAGTTTGGCTCCCCCGTACATCCCATACAGTACGCTACCGTATTTAACATTTCTCATATGTTATCACTGAAGCATTTCATTAAGTTCCTCATACTTAAGTTATCTTTAGACATACATTATATATCTTTTCTACCGTCACACAAAAGTAGATAAGTCACATAAGAGTGTGTGAGTGTGTGTGTGTGTGTGTGTGTGTATATAAATAGTGTGATATATATATATATATATATATATACTATGATGGCATCCCCTGGACAGCGACTGCGATGCATGCATACTCTGTAATCGAGTCCATGTACCTCTCCTATCATATCAAGGCTCGAATCCTAAATCAAACAAGACACAATGGAGGCGAACATATTTCTAATCCTTTGGAACATACCTAACGTACCCAAATGACCTATCAGTCCCACTAATACACAGCACATAGGGAGATGCCCTAAGTTCTTTATTCTGGGGCACAAATTTAGACATTGCTGGAATCGCCAAGGTGGGATCGCCCTCTGGGGGAAACCTCCCGTGATAGTAGGCAGTGTAGGTATGCTTACACACATAGCCAATCACATTATAGGTATTCACACAACCTATATACATATACAGATATTCAGTAGGTATGCACACAACCCATCATATAAATCCATATGTAGTATTTATCTCTCTTGAATACTCAATGTATTAATAATTCTCACCCAATATTTTATCCGTGTTTTTCGAGTATCACCCACTACCCGAAGGCCTCACTATACCTTAAGGTATTTTAGTAGTTCATACATCTCTATACTATTGGTCTAAGGCTAGGGTTCAATCATGCTCCCCGTGACTTGTTCTAAATTTTTGCAATTTATTATGTCCCATATTATGCTTAATCGACCCAAATCTTAATCCCCTCATTTTGGCCGAAGCCCTAGCCCTTACCATAAGTCTACAGAATCTCATTAAGACTTTACCTATAGTTTTAGAACCATACCAAAGTCTCCCGTTTATTTATTTGTGAAAATAGGGCTTAAATAAAGAAAGTGTAAAAAATCTGGGTAGCCGAATCGATTCGGCCTTGACCCGAATTGATTCGTCACCCGAATCGATTTGGACAAGCAAGTCGTCTTCCTCGTTTGCACTATTACAAGTTTCTTCCATTTTATCCAATACAAACTCTATGAATCGTACCCAAACACCCATATAATTCAACCCATCATTAAATATGCGAATATAAGCAGTTTCTAGCAAATTTCCATTACTAAAACATCATTAAATCCATGATTAACAAGAACTTACCAATGGTTTGTCTACACAACCCTAGTTCTTCCTTTTCATGCATGTTATTCATAAAACTCAGAACTAAATCTCTCATATCATCCCCAAAATCAGATTTCATTTTATTAAACCAAAAAATCAAATCTGTAATATAAATTCCAATTAATAACATGAATTTGGCCCATCATAATATCTCAAAATCATGTGTTCATGATAGATTACATCTAACTTTACCATGGATATTATAACTACTCAAGAAAATGCAAGATTAATACTTGCCTCTTATGAAGGTAATCTGATTTCGTTTTCAGATAATGAAGATGTCCTACTCCTATTCTAATCCACACTCCGATGGTAATGACGGTGCAAGAATGGTGTCGAATGCTCCAAGAATCCTCTCTTCTTCCTCTTCTATGGTCCCTATTGGTTTTCTATGGTTCTAAACCTATATTCCTCCAACTATATGATGATATAACACTTAGAAATTCGTATCTATTCCAACCCTAGTCTCCCAAATGATTGAAACGCCCCTTATGGGGTGCGGGGTTTGTCTAAAATCCCCCCGGACTCAATTAGCACACCCGAGTACCCTATTCTGACTATTTTGCCCCATATGAAATCAATCGTGACGTCAAAATCACCATCTTAGTCATTCTACACAAAGTTACTATCTTGACCTCATATAGTCTACACTCGACTCCTGGTTGAGATACAACCCCGCCACGTCACTATCACTTCTCATGACGTAAAATAATTAATTACTATTCATTTAGTAATTTTATTCATAAACATTAAACATTATCTCCCTCGATTAATACTTTAATCAACATATAATACTTAATTCAATTAAATTACGTCACGCGTGTAATTTAAAATAGCTGAATTAGTTAAATTTTAAATACTTAGAAATACGGGGCGTTACAAACTCCCCCCCCCCCCCCTACAAAGGAATTTCTCCCTCGAAATTGGGACGTACCTGCGGTGAATAACTCTGGATACTGCTCGCGTATGTCATCCTCCTATTTCCATTTCGACTCATCAATATTGTGGTGACCCCACTGAACTCGAACTAAGGGTACCACCTTAGACCGCAACTTATGCTCACTATGATCAAGTATCGACACCGGTCTCTCCTCGTAAGAGATATCTGGATGCAAGTATATCTCCTCTAATGGAACGTGACAAAAAGCCCTCTCACTCATCTGATACCTCTACAGTTATGACACATGAAACACGTCGTGGATCCGATGTAAGTGCTCTGGTAGTCCCAGCCTATATGCCACTGGTCCCACCCTCTCAGTAATCGAAAATGGTCACACATATCTCGGTGCTAGCTTCCATTTCATGCCTAATCTCATGGCCCTCTTCATAGGAGACACCCGTACTAAAACTTGATCACCAACCTCTAACTCTATGTGCCTCCTGTCTGCATCGGTGTAACTCTTCTTCCTATCTTGAGCTATACGGATGTGCCCTCGAATCAGTTCGATCTTATCTGTGGTGTCCTGAATCATCTCTGGCCCCAATAGCTTATTGTCCTCGCCTCTAATCAGCAAGCGGGCGATTAACAAGGCCATCCATATAGTGCCTCAAATGGTGTCATACCGATAGTGAACTGGTAGGAGTTGTTATACGCAAACTCCACCAATGGAAGATACCAGTCCCATCCTCCCCCAAAGTCAAGTATGCACATCCTAAAGCATCCGATTATCTCGCTCCATCTGCCCATCTTCCTGTGGATGATATGCCATACTAAATCGTAAATCCGTGCCCATGGCCTCTTGAAATCTCTACCGGAAGTGGGACATAAAAATATTATCCTGATCCGACACAATATTAATCGAAACACCGTGTATCCTCACTATCTCCGCAATAAACAACTGCGCGTACTGCCTCGTCTCAAAATCCGTGCGAACTGGTAGAAAATGGGCCACCTTAGTCAATCAATCCACTATCACCCATACGGAGTCTTGACCTCATTACGATGTCTATTGTCTGAAAATGAAATCTATAAAGATATTCTCACACTTCCACACTAGAATCTCGAGTGGTTGCAATATCCCTGTCGGTCTATGGGGGTCTACCTTCACTAGCTGATAGGTAGCACACTTCGATATAAACTCCGCTATGTCTCACTTCATCCCCGACCAGCAATACTACCTATGCATATCCTGGTACATCTTATCCCCACTGAGATGTATTGCAAACCTTGACCCATGAGACTCTGACATCACTGCATGTCTCAAATCCTCATCCTCTAGAACCAAGATTCTCCCATTAAAGTGCAAGCCTCCCTCAGAACTAAACGAATACGACCCCTCCCCATCAGCTAATAACTGGCGAACTATGTCCTGACAATACTAATCCCCTGCCTGTGCTCTCACCACCCTCATAACAATCTCAAGAGTGACAACCTAAATGGACATACAAGCTTTGGTAATCTCATTATCGTATCGAAGCTCTCTCCACTTCGCCTTCCAAACCTCTGCTATCTCCCCAGTAGGCCATCGGCTCAATGCGTCTGCCACCACGTTAGCCTTTTCAGGATGATACTGAATATTAAACTAGTAATCCTTCACGAACTCTAACCATCTCCTCTGCCTCATGTTCAGATTATTCTACGTGAATAGATACTGAAGTGATTTATGGTACGTGAACAAGGTAAACTGCTCTCCCCAAAGATAATGCCTCTAAATACTCAAGGCAAACACAACTGCTGCTAAGTCCAAGTCATGCATGTGAAAATTCCTCTCGTGGGGATTAAGCTTGCGAGATGCATAAGCTATAGACTCTCCTCCTGCTGTAATACACCCTTAAAGTCCCTACAAGGATGAATCTGTGTAAACACAGTACTCCACTCCTCCGCTAGATAGTGCAAGTACAGGTGCTGAGGTCAATTTATCCTTTAGTTCATCAAAAGCTAACTGCCCCCTTGCGAGTTAGATTTGTCAACGACCCTGTAATCTTTAAGAAATCCCTAATAAATTGTCGATAGTATCCGGATAAACCCAAAAAACTGCGAACCTCAATCGGTGTCATGGGCTGTCCCCACTCCTTCATCGCTGACACCTTATTCGGATCGATCGCAATACCCCTATCAGACACAATGTGGCCTAGAAACTGCACCTCTTGAAGACAAAACCCACACTTCTCAAATTTGGCGTACAACTGATGCTCCCTTAGTGTCTATAAAACTATCGGCAGATGCTCGACATGCTCCTCCTCTGAATGAGAGTAAACCAGAATATCGTCGATGAACACGATCACGAGCTGGCCAAGGAACTCTCTAAAAACCCAGTTCATCAGATCCGTGAACACTACTGGTTCATTGGTGATCCAAATGGCATCATCCTAAACTCGTATGACCCATATCGTGTCAAAAAATCAGTCTTAGGAATGACCTCCTCTCGGATTCACAACTGATGATATCCCGACCGTAAATCTGTCTTGGAGAAGTAAGCTGCTCCCCTCAGCTGGTTGAACAGATCACCGATCTGAGGCAGCGGGTACTTATATCGAATTGTGAACTTGTTCAACTCCCTATAATCGATACATAACCAAAGTGATCCATCCCTCTTTTTAAAGAATAACATCGGAGTACCCCACGATGATGTACTCCGTCTAATGAAACCCTACCCCAAAAGGTTCTTAATTTGCTCCCTTAACTCCTACATCTCATTCGGGGCCATACGATAAGGTGCTTGGGCAATAGGCATTGTACCCGTCGCTAGGTCAATAACAAACTCAATTTCCTCGCTAGGCGGTAGCCCGAGTATCTCCTGGAACATGTCCTCAAACTCCCTCACCATTAGAATCGAGTTTAAAGAAACAACCACCTCTTGCGAGGTCTCCTCCTCAACGTAATATATATGTGTGCTCGACCCTCCCTCGGGAAGAGGCATCTCCACTAAGAAAATCTACTCCCCTGGAATAGAGAACACAATAGTTCTCCTGAAACAATCCACCATCGCACGATATCCAGCTAACCAATCCATACCCAAAATGACATCATACCCCTCCATATCTAACACTAGAAGGTCGACAGCTAAACATAATCTCCCCACGTCAATATCCACACCCCTACAAATAGAGTGTATAAGATACCCACTACCCAACGGCGATTGTACACACATAAGGAGACTGCCGACTGTCTCTAATAAACTGAAAGATTGTGCAAATCTAGTCACTATGAAAGAGTGTGATGCCCCCGTATCAAATATAATCCTACCCTCAAGGTCGTAAATAGGAAACATACTCTCTAATGCTAGTGGGGCCTATTGTATGACTTTATCTTGGACGTTATACACACGTCCGTACTGTAACTGCCCCTGTTACTATGGGGATGGTGGTGCTGGCGCTGCCAGGGGTAACTACGCCTGTTGCCCCTGCTGGGTACCCTGCTGCTATGGCGCTCTGTCCTGTTGTGGGCAGTCCCTTCTCTTGTGGCCCGTCTATCCATAAATAAAGCAACACCCCGGGAAGTCTCTCTACCTCTGGCCCAGATGAGGTTTCCCTTGCTGATGGCCCTGGTGACCTCAACCCTGCTGGCCTCCCCCATTGTTCCCTTAGCCCTGACGACCCTGAGGAACATACTACTGCTAAGGGTGGACAAAAAAAAACACCGACCCGAATAGACCGATTGGACCGAACCGAATCGAACAAAAAATTAAGGCTATTTTGAAACTGGTCTGAAAATTGGTTCAGAAAAACAAAAAACCAATTAAACCGGCCCGGTCCGCGGTCCACTATATTAAAAGACCGATTTGGACCGGACCGGACCGATTCCCATATATATATATATATATATATAATAAAAATAATGTTATTTTGTTTCTTATATATAGTTTTTAAATTAATGTATATAACTTATGAATTTAATTTGGAACATTTTATATGTGTATAGACATTTTTTTTATTTGGATAAAGAAATCCTATGTGAATATGACTTGGAGTTTAGAGTATTATTATTTTTTTAATTTTTTTATATATATTTATGAGAACAATAGATAAAAAAATTCATAAAAGTATATATATATATATATATATATATATATATATATATATATATGAAATAGGGTCAGGACCAAATTTTACCCCGGACCGGATCGAAAAAAACCTGGACCGAATTGGTAGGTTAACCGAATTAATCAGTACTGTCTCGATCAAAAAAAATTGAGGACCGAATATTCGGTCTGATCCAAAAAATAGGCAAAACCCAGACTGGACCGGACCGTGCCCACCCCTAACTGCTGCTGCTGAGGGCCCTGGTGGCCCTGCCTGAAACCTCCCTCGGGTCGGTGAACCCTAGATCTAAACCTCTTGGATGAATCCCCCTGTCGAGAATCCTACCCCTATTGTCTGCCTGTCTACAACTACTATAGTGCTCCGCTAGCACCGCTCCCACCTTCCTTGCTCGGATGGATAGGCTCACCTCCTCTCTTGGTTCCCGTCAGATAGAAGCGATGGTCGTGGAAATGTAAAAGTAAGGCATTGACGACATCTGTATAAGTCTTCAATGCGGGGTTACATATCAAGTCATGAATCTCAGCTTGTTCTGTTCACTATTCACCTCGTTTGGCACAAAATTAACCAAGTGTATAAACACCTCCTCGTACTCGGCCACAAAATGATCTACATGAAACACCTCCATGAACCTCTTCCGCATCTCTGTCTCGATGGCTGGCGAAACGTATTTGCAGCAGAATTAGCGATGGGCATAGTATCCCTCTCCTCGGCAGTGGTAACAGAATCCCACCATTCTAAAGCTAGCCCGACCAGCCTAAAAGTGGCCAACATCGGCTTCTACACATCGCTATAGTCAACCATGCGCATGTCGAGTTGAATATCTTTCTTCCACTGGCACGCCAAAATCATGTCTGAGCTACCCTGGAACTCGGGTGATGGCCCTTTTGAAATGCCTCCCTCATTCTCTACCAATATAAGGCCCTGGGTGGGCCTGGACAACTGTTGCCACTGACTGCTGTGGTAGCTGGGCCTGAGGAAGGTGGAGTGCCATGACAGTCATAGCGACATTAACAGTCTGTGCCATAGTGTCCACCTCTGTTGCCCTAACTATACCCTATGGTGGTTGTGGCTGCGGTGCTTGTGGCTCCTGCTGAGCCTCTCTCTCACCGACTCTCATCGCTGCCCTCGTCGGTCGTCCTCTCCTGGGTGGCATATGAAAACATATCAAATTTTATGAGTTCACAATCTATACAAATACAATTGCATAAGAACGTAATCTCAAATACGTAATCATGAAGGCAACCGTCCTAATAATAGGGCTCTATGTTAAAGAATGCTACGCTAAAATCATAGTAAGCCGTGCAGATCGTATGGACACTAGAACTTGATGCTATGATACCATCTGTGATACCCCACTTATTTTAACCACGAGTGGTCAATCCTTTCTTCAAAACAAACAGGGATCTCATTGGGTTCACTCTTAGCATTACTGTCAAAAACATTTTAATTTACTAACCACCTATGTTACATTAAGCCGGTGCCAAATTTTATCTTGCATCAATATAACAACATGCGAAAAATAAATACATTCTGAAAATCTCATTCTTCTTGTGTTGGCTCAATCTTGAGACAAACAATTTTTAGTTATATGCTCTTGCATTTTTTTTATTTTTTTTTCAAATCTATTTTTTTATATCTTAAATCATATTTTCCTATATTGATTTATTATATAAATTATTTTTTTGAGAAAAATATTTGTTGTGTAATGTACAAATTATTTTTTGTGTCATATAATTTATTTATTTTTTCTTGTGTGAGTTTTGATATTTTTCTGAATTTAAAGTTTATTTTATATTTCAAGTCTTTTATTTTATTTGACTTGATATATAAAATATTTTTTTATTCAGAATATTTTTTTGTTTTTTTTTGTTTGATAACTTTGTAGTATGATCTGTATTTTTTTATGAGTATCATTATTTTTGTGTTTCAATTTTTTATTTTATTTTTTTATTCTTATTTTCGGATTTTATATTTTTTTTTGTGTGTTTTTATTTTTTTTGGGCTTTTAAGATTTGGGCTTTTTGGAGAGCCCTTTAGGGTTTTGTTTGTGGTATAAGTTAAACACAATCTCTCTCTCTCAAATCCTCATTTTTT
This sequence comes from Sambucus nigra, assembly GCA_949130495.1. Classification (NCBI taxonomy): domain Eukaryota; kingdom Viridiplantae; phylum Streptophyta; class Magnoliopsida; order Dipsacales; family Adoxaceae; genus Sambucus; species Sambucus nigra. Next base: position 183,234,745 of record OX422224.1, on the reverse strand, counting down.
TTCAGCCGTTTTTTTTTGTTTGGAAGAAACACACTCTCTCTCTCATTTTTTTTCAGCCGCCACTCCTTGGCTCTCTTCTCTCTCTACGAATAACATCTGCTAAAATTTTGTGAGGGAGATTGGATCTTTTATGGTTGGGAGTTTTGAGTGTTTTACATTGGCTGGCACTTTGAGATTTCTGTTGCCTATTTTTGTGCCATTTAAGTTGGGGAGATTTGGTCTTTAGACTGTAGATTTTTCAAAGCCTTGGTTCTTGTTGTTTTATCCGTTTTGAGGCGATTCTCGTTACTGTCGGTGGTACGTTTTCCGGTCGGACCTGAGCTTGTTTTACACGGATCTGGGCGATTTTTTTTCGGCAAACTTTCTTTGAGGTAATTGTTTATCCTTCCTCTCCTTATATATATATATATATATAAATAGAATAGATCAATTTTTTTTAGATCTGTGTTTGCTGTGAGAGTGTGTGCGTGTGAACAGTGTTTGTGGCTGTGCGTGTGTGCTATTCACAGTGTGTGTGTGTGCGGTTTGCCGTGTGTGCGTGTGTGCTGCTTTCAGTGTGTGTTTGTTTTAACTGTGTGTGCGTGTGTGTTATATATATCTGCTATAATATGTATTATATATACATACACCTTACACCATATATATATATTCTGTTATAATATATATTTATACATATATATACACACACACAGTTTTATACATATATACATATATAGTTGTATAAAGTTTTGTAAGTTTTGTTTAGTTTAGTAACAAAAGTTTTGTTTAGTTCAGTAACAGGTCTTTGCAACACTAAATTTTGTTTGGGCATATCTGCTTGTGGTGTGTGAGTTAAATATTTAGACTAAATAATTTTCTTTGGTCTAAATATTTTATTTGGATTAAATTGTTTTTGACTAAAATTAATTTGTTCTTGAACTTTAATTTGAACCAAAAATTAATTTGAACTTGGATTTACTTTGAACTGAAATTTGGAACTGTTTTGGACTAAGTCCTTTTGTTGGAGCTTATTTTACACCCAACTCATTTATTGTGTGTACACATTTTTATTGGACTTAGATTATTTTTGTGTCACACATTGTTTATAAAAATAATCATTTAATCTGAATTAAAATTTATTTGGGTGTTGGGTATTTGTTGTTGGAGCTTAGTTTGTACCCAACTCATTTAGTGTGTATACACTTTGTTTATTTGGAGTGTGATCTTATCTTTGGGAAAATTTTATTTGGTTAAATTTATTTGGACTAAAATTTATTGGGACTGAATTTTAGTAGGCTTGTAGAGTTTATTTACACCCATTTCAGTTTGTGTGTACACATTATTATCAAGACTTATTTTAGTGTGTCACACATTTTTATTTATTACTATAATCTGATTTGATTTATTTGAGAATAAAGATATTTGATTTTTGACTAACTAGTTACACCCTCTAAGTTGAACTTTTGTGTGTTCACTTTATTTAGTTAGGTTTAATTAGTGTGTGGTCTTTATATCACATCTTTATTTATTTAAATTTTATTTTAGTCAAAACCATCCTATTTTAGTGAGTCGAGTGCTACACTCTTTATCTCGTACTCACTTGACTTGGATTGGACCATTTGACTCCTACACTTTTTATTGCCTAAGTTGAATACTTTTTGTTGTATTCTTTTATAACTTAAGGTAGTGCTTATGTGTGTATGAGTATTTGATCCAACCCTTGTCATAGTATTGGTTTATACTAAAATTGGAATTTAATATTTGTAATCTTATTTTATTTATTTTAATTAAGTCCCAATTTATATGAGCTAAGTGCTACACTTATTTATCTTTTGCTCATTTTACTTGGACTTAATATTTTTAACATAACACCTATTTAAATTGATTCATATTATATTTGGTGTTAGGTTAATTTTTATCTTAGTTGCGCGACACAATTGTTGGTATTTTATTTGTGGTCATTTGCGCCAACTAATTTGTTTTTAGAATTAATCTTTACTTGAATATTAAATATTAAGGAAGACCTTACTTGTGTCTTGGGACTTAATATTTAAGCATTCTTTTTAGTATTGATTAATTCAATATTGTCTTACCTTTCAATTAGTCCTTGATTGGTAATTTGTCTTGTCAATTAAAATAGATTTAAACCTTGGTTGTTTGGTCTATTTTTAAACAAGATTATTTTTGTTGTTTTGATTAAAACAATATCTATTATTATATTTGTGTGTTGCACAACTTCACGGGGTCTCGGGTTTGAGTGTGTCGTTGTGCGTGTGTAGTGAGTGAGTGATAGTCTCTATTACCGGGGTGTTATTGGGTTGACTGATTTTCAGTCAAGTTGGGTTGTTTTAGACTAGGCTGGGTGTACTGGTTTGTATTTGCTTAGTTTAATTCATTGTGGAATTGGAGGACTGTAATCTGTAACTTGTAATCGGTAATAGTGGACTTGAGTGCGCGGGCTGTCCTGGGACTAGGGACACGGGGTTTACCACTAAGGTGGGTTCCTCGATAACATATATTGTGTCACACTCTACTTTTCCTCATCTCATTCTTAAAGGGAATTATTCTTTACTTCTAGCATCATCACCTTTACTAATAGTGTGCGTGAGTGTTTTCTCACTTAAAATTTATAATAGATTTTGTATTAAAGATTTAAAAGAGTTGGAGATTTTTAAATATACCTAATACGCATTAGCAAGTACCACTCGGTTCTTTCTAGTGTGACCCTTAGGTCCTTTTTCACATTCACCAAACCATCCTAACAATATAATAGTCTTAACCAATCACATAATAAATAATTGAATAAATAATACCGAATAAACCATTGGTTCCCAAAATAAAATCCAACAAGAAATCTAAAGGAAATAAAACGGCATCCAAAATATAGTATGATAAAAAACTGAACAACTGTATCAACTGTAGGGGAAACATACCCAAATGAAATGAAAAATAGTAAATCCTAGTCTAGGAATGAATAACTTAAGCGTCTAAGAAAACTCCTGCAAGCCTCCACAAATGCTGCAGCTACGCATTCCTACAATAAGTCATCAAGCTTGGCGTCCCTGTGAGTGGACACCTAAAAATTTTTGGAAAATATTTTGACTCGGGTCAGATCCCAAAACCATTTGAAAAATATTTACCAAATGTTAAAAATGCAGTAAGAGCAATTATTAGATATACATGTTAGTTTCATGCACTCTCCCTTAAGTTCCTCGCCTCTCAACTAAAGTACACACCTATCGTCTCCTAATAACCCTCCTAGTTATGCTACCCATCATAACTAGACATAAGTATATATCTAACCTCATTAAGTTTGGCTCCCCCGTACCTCCCATACAGTACGCTACCATATTTAAAATTTCTCGTATGTTATCACTAAAATATTTCATTAATTTCCTCATACTAAAGTTATCTTTAGACATACACTATCTATCTTTTCTACCGTCACACAAAAGTAGATAAGTCACATAAGTGTGTGTGTATATATATATATCGCACTATTTATATATAGACTACGATGGTATCCCCAGAATGACCACCACGATGCATGCATACTCTGTTATCGAGTCCATGTGCCTATCGTACTATATTAAGGACCATTGATTTGGAATGTCACCTCGAACCCTAAATCAAGCAACACAAAATGGAGGCGAATATAGTTCCAAGACTTTGGGATACACACATACCCAACGTACCCAAATAACTTGCCAGTCCCACTAATACAAAACACACATAGTGAGCTGCCATAAGTTCTATATTCTGGGGGACAAATCCAGACATTGCTGGATCGCCATGGTGGGATCGCCCTCTGCGCGGAACCTCCTGTGACAGCAGGTAGCATAGGTATGTTCACACACATGACCAATCACGTTATAGGTACTCACACAACCTATATACATATATATATATATATATACATATATATATATATATATATATATATATATATATGTAGTAGGTATGCACACAACCCATTATATAAATCCGTACGTAGTATTTATATCTCTCGAATAATCAACGTACTAATAATTCTCACCCAATGTTTTATCCGTGTTTTTCAAGTATCACTCACTACCTGAAGGTCTCACTATCCTTTAAGGTATTTCAGTAGTTCATAAATCCCTATACTACTCGTCTAAGTCTTGGGTTCACTAATGCTCCCCGTGACCCGTTCTAAATTTTTGCAATTTTATTAAGTCCCATATTATGCTTAATCGGCCCAATCTTAATCCCCTCATTTTGGCCCAAGCCCTTACCAAAGGTCTACTGGATCTAAATAAGTCTTTACCTATAGTTTTATAACCACACCAAAGTCTCCCGTTTATTTATTTTGAAAATAGGGCTTAAATAAAGAAAGTGGCAAAAATCTAGGCAGTCGAATCGATTTGGCCAAGGAACCGAATCGATTTGTGACGAGCAGGTCTTCTTCCTCGTTTGCATTGTTGCGAGTTTCTTTCATTTTTATCCAATACAAACTCCATGGATCGTACCCAAACACCCATATAATTCAACCCATCATTAAATATGCGAATATAAGCAGTTTCTAACGAATTTTCATTACTAAAACATCATTAAATCCATAATTAACAAGAATTTATCAAAAATCCTAGTTCTTACTTTTCATGCATGTTCTTTATAAAACCTAGAACTAAATCTCTCATATAATCCCAAAAATTAGATTTTATTTTATTAAACCTTGAAAGCAAATCGCTAATATAAATTCAATTAATAACATGAATTCAGCCCATCATATAATCTCAAAATCATATGTTCTGGCTAGATTACATCTAACACTACAATGGATATTATAACTATTAAAGAACATGCAAGATTAACACTTGCCTCTTATGAAGGTGATCTGATTTCGTTTTCATATGATGAAGATGTCTGCCCCCTCTTCTGATCCACATTCTGATGGTAATAACGGTGTAAGAATGGTGTCTAATGCTCTAAGAATCCTCTCTTCTTCCTATCCTATGACCTATATTGGATTTATTTGGTTCTAACCCTAGAGTCCTCCATTTATATGCTGATATATGACTTAGAAATTCGGAGCTCTTCCAACCCTAGTCTCCCAAATGATTGAAACGCCTTTAAGGGGTGTTGTGTTGGTCTGAATCACCTCGGGACCCAATCATCACACCCAGGTACACTATTCTAACTTTGTCGACCCATCCAGAATCAATCGTGAACTCAAAATCACTGTCCAAGTCACTCTACACAAATTTCCCATCTCGACCTCATACAGTCTAGACTCGACTCCCGGTTGAGATATAACATCTCCACAACACTATCACTCGTCATGACGTAAAATAAATTTTCATTATTAACTTAGTGATTTTATTCATAAACATTAATCATTATCTATCTCGATTAGTATTTTAATCAACACATAATATTTAATTCAATTAAATTACGTCACACATGCAATTTAAAATAACCGAATTAATTAAATTTTAAATACTCAAAAATACGGGGTGTTACATTTTTGTTTAAATGGCTTCAAGAATTTAGTTAATGGAAAATGTCAGTGTAAGGTCAAATATTTTAACTTAGGATATTTATTTGTTTTATTTTCACTTTGGTATATTTGGTGTATTCCGTTACAAACCGACACTCACCGACACGTCGAACCAAACTCTAACATCTCAAAGTTCAATACACCTCTATGTCGTATGAAGGTATAAATCTTTTAGGAGTTCTTATTTATTTACATTTAAATTTGGGATGAATTTTTATTAAAAAAATGAGGCGGGATTTTTTAAGTTTTAAAAATAAATTTTGTTTTTCCCTCGTTCAAATGAGATTTCTATCTCGTTCGAACGAAATTAGCTTTTTATTTTTAGCTCATTAGATATTTGCTTCAAACAAACTTCGAATGAGAATCCTCTACATAGCATGTCCTACTTCGTTAGAAGCTCGTTAGAAGTTGATTCAAATGAGATTGCTATCTCGTTTAAACGAACTAAGGTTTTCGTGAAACAAGTTGCTATTCTCGTTCGAATGACTAATGTTTTCATTCGAACGAGCAGTCGTCTCGAAATTCATGTTAGACGTATAAATACCTATTTTGAATCCAAATTTTATGAGACTTTTGAAAACACGAAACTTGCATACCAGTTACAAAAGTCCTCATACTTTGTGTTACCAAAACACCTTTTGATTCACAAAATTATCATCCCCAAATATAATTGTGAATCCTTTTGAAACTCTAGAAGATTTATATCTAGTATACTATTACGGAGAAGGATCTATACTACTAAAATTATGACCCAAGGGATCACTACTGAAAGAAGAAAGAAAGGTTGATCAGTGGATACCAAGGGTGGACCGCCGCTTGTGAACTGCTCTGGATCTGAGTTGTATTCTTTAGAAGTTTTGTAAGTCGATAGTCTTGTAAAACTTAATAAAGTGCTGAATATAGGTTTTGTCCTGAAAAGGGATTTTTCCTCATATTTATGTGATTGCATACGTAGTTTATTTTATGTGATTGGGACTTTAGCCGTATACACACTATATTTAATTAAAGATTAAAATTTGATAAAAATTGAATTGTGTGTTTGAGGCATTTAATTAAATAAGTTAATCGTTTAGATCGTGCGCACTCTCAGTCAAGTCATACCTCGAGCAATTGAGACTTTTATGTACGTGAAATGCTTTGCGAGAATATTGAGCAAAAGATCACAAGGTTTATTCAAGGAAACCTATTGTGCATTCAATTCACATTCGAGTCATGAGAAATTAGGAATTTGGGTGAAGCTATAGAGTATGCATTGAGAGTAGAAGATTATTTTTCGTCTAGCTAAAATCATGAGTAATAGGGTCCATAGTTGTCCCAAAGATGGCTAAGGCATCTCTCACTTCAATAACTAACTTTAAGTGCTTCGAGTGCTAGATTTTTGGCACAATGTATCAAATTTCCTCAAAATACTATTGTTCCCATAGAATATAATAGATTTGGGGATTAAACTCACAAATGTAATAAATTATTGAAATGCAAGATTCTTATGAAAAGAATGAAATTAAAAGTTTTTATAAGAATTTTTATTTTCAAACGTGAACTCCTAATTTCAGAATGGTAGAGTTCCTTGTAAGATTTTGAATATAATGTTAGGAACATGTTAAAACTGTGGTTCCAGAGCTCTAAACTATGTTGGATAGATGAAAAAATGATATATGTCATAATGTTAACGATAAAATAAGATCAATTTTCCATAATGATGTGTCTATCACCTTCTGGGTTTCGTCTTTAAGACGTGACAAACATTTGGCATTAGCACGTAGAATAGAAATGCATGTTTGTATTTTGCGAGCAGGGTAAAACAAACAATGCTCCAAATGGTCAGGGATAAGTCTTCTGATGAGAATGCCAGGCAAAATAGTAATTTTATATATTTTTTTATTTTCATTGTTCTTTGTTATTTTCTTTATTAGTTCAGATATTTGGAGAGGCTAGGGGGGATAGGATTGACTGAGCTTATGGGTTGTCTTTGCAGAGATTTTAGGAGATTTGGTAATTTTGTTAATATTCACTGTTTTGTTAGTTATTTGTATTGTTTTTGGTAGCTCCAGGACTCTTTCAATTTCCTATATAAATGGAGTTTGTAATCTCTTTTGAGCACTGTTAAAATGAATAAAATTGAGAGAGTTTGAAGCTGCATTTGTGTGAGTGTTATTTTTTCCCTCCATCATATTCATATCAAATAGGTATAAGAGTCATGTTATCTCTTGCTACGTGTTTCTACCTATTGTTACATGTGATTGTACGTGATTATTTGTGTGTGGAATCATATGTTTTTCACCCCTGAGATGTAACTAGAAAATAGCTTTGAAAGTCGATGAATTACCATGTTGATATCTGAAAAACTACAACGATGATGGAAATGATTTCAAAGGAATGGGCCTTATTTTCGGTATAATTATATTGATCACGTGGTAGCACCAACAATGTTACTTGGTACATGGTCGAAAAGATTATATCCACTTTTAATATTCTAAAATCATCTTGTTAATATAGTTATATGAATGTCCTCCTACAGTGAGGCCTTTTTTTTCCAAGGAGATGCGGAAAAATCAGAAGGAAAAAATTAAAACATTTCAGGATATTTTGATGTAATAAACATAAAGCCGCATACATGTTTTACCTTCCACATGCCACACCCAAAACCTTTTGTCTACGAGTTGGATACTGTCATCCAAAGGAGCATATAAAGAGTTATACCTGAAGTAAATGGTGATTGCGGAAAATGAGAGAACATAATAAGCAGAAAAGCCCATTACTGCTTCCAAAGTGTAACCCCGGATTGAAGAATCGATTGGAACTTGTTGAAATTTATTAATATAGTTTTTCCTCAATAAAAGAAATTGGTAAAATACATATAACTTAAAATTTCTCAGGAAGTGATAGAGTACAATATTTAAGAAGTATCACAAGATACATGTTCTGAAATATCTCAGAGTAACCACGTGACTTAATAAAATGCCCCAATGTTTCACTCTGGTCATTGTCTGGGTTGTTTTCAAGTTCTTCAAGGTACCTGCAAAAATAATATGTCAAATAAAATACTATGTAAAACATATTGACAGTGGTTACACATGCAACTAGTTATAAAAAAAAGCCTAAATATCCTACTAGTGATATAGATGAAATATTTAGAAAGTAATTTTATTTCAAAATTTAAATTTCAAACAGAATATGAATTAAGGAGCGAAAATCTCTTAACAAAGAGGAGAATTGGTGATAGTGATTACAATTTACTCTATTTTGTAAATATGTGGATATATATCAGATTTAGTATTTTGCCCATGTTTCATCTCTTTTAGGCATGTGTTGGTATTGAATGTTGAGATGAAATTATGTATTTTACCTCTGAAGGTGTTATTACTCAAATCAGTAAAGCTGCGAAAACTATTTGTCAAAAATTTGCAAATAAAATTTTGTTTCCTTTCCTCTTTGTAAGTAATTCCCATGGTAGACAACATGTTTTAGAATATACTAGCATTAGCATGTGTGTTTTTTTTTTGTTGTCTAGAGATAATCCCAGTTGATCTATTTGTCTTGTTTGTTGCTTGTTGAAATAAAGTCTGAACTTTAGTGGAAGAAAAAATTGTTTGCTTGAGTTTATACCATCCTCAACTAGTTTGGGATTTGAATATTAATCTATGTTTCTTATAATCCTTAATTATAGTCACTACACACATGTGTTCATCTTAAATATTTTATTTCAATGACTAATTTAATGTAATTTAAAGTTTTCCTCTTTTTAAAAAAAAAAAAACAAAAACAAAAAGTTTTCCTCTTTCAAAATATTGGGTTGGGGATTATCTTTAGGAAAAATTGGTCACTTGTTACACCCATGTTGTTTGGTTATCTCTCTACTATGTGTGGATTTTATATATTATTTATTCTTTACCCATCCCATTAACCATTTTGTGTTGGTATGTGTGAATGTTTAAAAAAACTAGCTTCGGAGGCTCTCAATTGTATTTCATTGTAGATTATAGCATCCGACAATGTATGTTTGCTTTAAATGATTAATTATAAAGGAATAGTGTCCATCCATTCTTAATTTTGTCAGGGGGTGTGGGTTCCTCATTTGTTTGGAGGAACCTTTGGTGTAGGCTACGAGAAAGAGAAAAATATGATCAATTGACTAAATGATGGAATTACTTACCACCGAATCTAACTCTAATTGAACAAAGGTTACTCCTTTTTCATTCACCATAGTTCTCAACATAAATAATATTATATTTACAACTTTGACATAACTAAACTAACAACAAAACATAAAATAAGATGCATAATAGGAAAGTTAAACTACATGCTCCAAATTTAAATTAGGAGTAAGACTATGCCTTGTTCATTTGTACACATAAAAGAAGAGTTGAATTTTTTTGAGTTTTTTTATTAACAGGTGAACCTTAAAAATCTGCCTAAATGGGAAGATAAGAAAATATTCAAACAGTGAGCATATAAACTATAAGAATAATTACAACGTCTACATATATGAAATTAATGTATACTCCACTTATGGTAATAAATTTTATTATCAGTATTCTTTATATGAGATCCGGCGATACAAAATGTAATAATGAGATCAATTAAAGAAAAAGATGAAAATGGGTTCCCTTTTTCCTTGAAATTTAAATAGAGTGAGAATAATGTGTGAGTGTTTAAAATAAAACATGGGAGGTGTTGAATATATTTGTTAAGATAATGTGCCCAAATTTTTAATTTTGAAAAAATTCTTCCACAATTTCAAATCATTAAAACTCAAGTAATATAAATGTCTTATTAAAACCACACACAAGCAAACCAATTAGATTTAGATGAATATGTTCAAATAACCACACCTAAAACATATTCTATCTAACATGACAGATCTTAACTAACTAAAGTGATGTGTTTGATCAAGTTTGTTAGATATGACGATAAGGAAAATAAACAAACCACAAGAAAAATGTTATGAGAAAAAAATCCTAACTTAGGGGTTAAAAACCTCACATGCACTCTATTTTCTATTTCTTCTTGAAAAGAGTTTTATACAAAACAAGAAGGTGCCTCTTACTCATGCAATGATTAGTAGTTAGATATATGAATAATAACAAGATCTAAATAAACTCGATACGGAGTTTATTTTGGTTACAAGGTAGGGTCCTCCCCAATTGGGTGAAAATTTCCATTCGGGATTCCTGGTAGGTTTGAGATTCTCTTTCAGGACTAGGTCGCTCTCTTATGTGTTTCACTTCTTGACCCCTTTATTGAATTCTCGAGCGATACGTTACTGGTAGCCATGATTGTGATAAGAGGCCTCTTGTCTCCTCTCATCTAGGAGAGCTAGTCCATCCTAGTGGGCTTGGACCCAGTCAGTTTTAGTCACTTGACTTTCGATCATGACCCATAATAATGGTATCTCAAGTTCTAAGGGTAGGACTTCCTCCATGCTATAAAGTAATGAGTATGGGTGGCCTATTTTATATCGCTCTGTAGTGTGGTAGCCCCAGAGGGCATATTGGAGTTTGTTTGACCTGTGTCTCAGTCATCTTACTGATGATGCTTCTGACATTTTTGTTAGTGACTTGGACTGCTCTGTTGACTTGCGATCTGTATGGAGATGATTTATGTCGAGTAATCCCATATTCGTGTAGTAGGTTTGGAAAAACCTCTTTCTTTAAGTGATACCAGTTATTTGATACCAGCTTGTGGGGTACGCAAAAGCGAAATAAGGTGTTTCAACTTATGAATTTTGCCACTTTTTTAGCGTTTAGTACCACGTAATATTCAGCCTCGACCCGTTTGGTCAAATAGTTGATGGCGACTAGGATAAATTCATGCCTCTAGAGGCCTTATGTGTTATCGTCCCTATGATGTCTATCCCAAGGTGGGGAAAGGCTAGGGTGAGGTCATGCAGTAGAATGTGGGGGAGGTAAATGCTATCGTGGGGCATACAATTGACATCGGAGGCACCTCTTGATGTAATCCATGCAATCCTTTTGCATGGTAGTCCAATAGTATGGATGTTTGAGGATTTTTTAGAAAGGGTGTGCCCACTCATGTGTGGTCCTTATTCGCCACCATGTATTTTTCCAATGATCTTGAGGACCTCGTCTTCAGTGACACACCGTAAGTGTACTCCGTTGAACCTTATTTTATGGAGTTGCCCCCCATGGATAATGAATTAGGCTTCTAATCATCTTAGGGTGAATCAGTCATTTGGAGAGGTAGCGAGTGGGTAGTGGTTCTTGTACAGAAAGTTCCATATGACATAGTACCACATCGTGGCTCCTACTTACATTTCCTTGATGTCGTAAATCTCAAGTAAGTAATAAGGGGTGATCCTACTAGTCACGATAAATGTGATTTTTGTAGTTCCTTCTGGAATGTCTATTATAAAGGCTAGTGTGGCATGTGTGTTTAAGAAATTATTTTTCTCCCTTTGGAGGAAGTCAAATATGAAATGCTCGAATCAGGAAGCTACCTCTTCTAAGTAGGAATGGTACGGTTGCAGTTTTTCATCCCAGATTTTTCACTTTCCCAATAACTCACTAATGACCAGGTTTCAATCTTTGTAGGCTTTCATGTTGATGATTCCCATTTGTAAGGCAATTTCGAGACCCGTGATGCAGGCCTCATACTCAGTCATGTTATCGGTGCATTCATAGGTGAGTTTGATGGAAATGGGGAGTCACTGTTAGTCGGGAGAGATAATGAGCATTCTGATGCCTAATCCCTTTTTTTGGAGGCCCTGTCGAAGTAGAGTTCCCAAGTTTCTCCATCGTTTAGGGTGAATAGATCCTTGTCGGTGAGTTCGGGCTCATTTTTTCTTCTTCATCTATCATGGGTTGTCTTACGAGAAGGTTAAAAATGGCTTATCCTTTGGTGGATTTCTATGTGACATATGTGATCTATATCTCAGATATGATCATTAGCCATTTGGCCATTCGGCTAGAGAGGGATGATTTTTCAAAGAGGTACTTCAGAGGATCCATCATGGAGATGAGTCGTATGGTGAAGGACATCAAGGAATGATATAGTTTTCGAGTGTTCCATACGAGTGATACACAATCCTTTTCCAAGGCGGTGTATTTGCACTCATAGGAGAATAGATTTTTACTGACATAGTAAATCGCACATTCTTTTTGAGAACTTTTTATGTATTAGGCTAACATGGATCTGGAAGTTGTATCGGTTCTGGTCATGCAGAGCAAGAGAGGTTGTCCCCGTTGGGGAGGTATTAACAACAGTGGGTGAGTGAGGTACTACAATGCTTCCGGGCACTGAGCGTTCCATTATTTGGGTGAGTTCTTCTTGAGTATTTGAAAGATGGATTTACATATGTTGGTAAGTTGGTTGAGGAACCGATTTATGAACTTTATTTGGCCTATGAACCCTCTAACCTCTTTATTTAGTTTTAGCGGTGGCATTTCTCGTATGGAATTGACCTTGGTGGGGTCTACCTCTATTTTATGATTGATGGTAATAAATCTGAGAACTTTCTCTTCAATGACTACGAAGACACATTTTTTTGGATTTAGCCTCATTTCAAGAGGCGTAACCTTTGGAAGAATTTTTGGAATGTCGAAATTTGTCCTTTTAAGTCTTTGGATTTGATGATCATGTCATCTATGTAGACCTCCACTTAATTTAATATGAGGTCATGTAGGATAGAGATGGATTCTTTTTGGTAAGTGGCTCTGAAATTCTTGTGACTGAAGGGCGTGATTGTATAACAATATGCCCTTCGGGGTAATGAATCCATTTTTTTCTTAGTCATCAGGTTAAATTTTAATCTGAGTGTATCCTATGAATTCTCCTACAAAGAACTTGAGCGCATTATTGGCTATACTTTCTACCAATAAGTCAATGTGGGGTAGAGGAAAATCATCCATGGGGCATGCCCTATTGGGATCTTTGTAAGCTGTGCATATTCGGACTTTGTCGTTGATTTTAGGAATTGGTATGATGTGGGATAACCAACTGGGATATTCTATTACTTAGTTGAAACCTATGTTGAGTTACTTCTCTAGATCCTCTTTTACTTTTAAAGGCCATTCGGGTATCGGCTTACAGAGTCTTTTCTTTATGGGTCTTGCATAAAAGAGAGTGTTTATCTCATACATGTTGAGAGTTGAGTCGATGCCGAGCATGTCAGCATAAGACAAAGAGAATACATCTACGAATCTAGCTAAGAGATCACTGATCTCCTTTTAATCATTCTCATCTAGGGAGGATCCTATTTGTAATTGTTCGGGGTGTTGGGGAGATCGCGGTCTCGCACCCCTCTTTGAAAGGTGCTTCGATCATCGTCGGTGTGGGGTAAATGTAAAGAGATGGAGTCGCCAGCCTATTTTTCATAAAACAGGGAAAATAACATGTTTTCTCTTCGAGAGAGTGGCATCAAAGACAAACTGATGCATACGAAACCAATAGATCGGAGGTCCAAGGGCTAAGTTACGGAATGGGAAGATGTTAGGCACGCCTCCTACCCTTTCGGTCTCTCATGATCTAGCGTTAATATTTTCCTTTATATCCCCGTGAAGTGTGTGTGCGTGTTTATATAGTGGAGATAGAAATCGTTCAACCCATACCATGGACAAGGTAGGGTGAAATCACCCATAGGAATGTTCCTAAGATAATAATATATATAAAAGATATAATATGGGCATTCATCGCGATATTGATCGTTATTAGGAAATGATAATATGCGTTGGATGAAACGCGAACAAGCATGTTATATCTACAAATATAATAATTATGAAAATGAGGAGTTTTGAGGAACTTGAAAAAATGGAGACATTGGAAAAATTGGACTCGAGTGTCGGATTTTAATTCGGGATGCCTACGTAGCCTATAAGGGCATCAAAGTCCTGTAGTTAGGATGTAGCATAGGGGTGGGGTTTTTCCCATAGATCCGAACAGAATTTTATTATATGTGTATGTGTAAGAAATGTGTTTTTTAGGTTTTGGAAAAAGTGTGATGGATAATTCCGTTCGGAATTTACAGGTGTAACACTCTTTTATTTATTTTTTGGGATTTTTGTAGAAAATAAAGTATATGCAATATACTAATAAAAAGTGTAGATATTAATGTATATGAACCAAAGTAAAAACTAGATTATGAATCGAATGTATATTATGAAAAAAGACGAGGAATTTAAAGAGGGGGGTAAGGAATTGGACCTTCTTTTGGAGCTTGATCTTTGATATTGGATGAATTACCTTGAGTGTTGATGGATGTTGATGAGAGAGAAGGATAATTTTCCAAATTGGGTATGAAAAAGATGGAAATGGAAGCTTGAATGGAACTTCACATGAGGAACTTCGCTGATTTTGAGGGAATGTTACTGAGATCACTGATGCTAATGGATATGTTGTACTTCTAGGAATGAGGTCATGGCCTCTATTTATAGGGCTAAGGGGGGTTTCGATCGGCCTACCCCAGGGTGTGCCTATCAACAGGTAACCCTTTACACTGTGCCGATAGGCAGGGTTCAAGACCTGCCAATTGACAGTCTCGTGTAGACTTTTTTGGAAAAAATGATCGTAGTGCACAAATCGTTGATCTGAATACTAAACGGGGCATATTTTTAGAAATTTACTTCAAAGACCTTTGAGAGTCCTTTGGACTACTCCAGAGTATGGGAGATGACTTTGGGTCAAATGTGGCTCGGAAGCGCAAGTCGGTCTTTTGGATGGGAGATCATCGAACGGAAACGGATCGTTCGTCCGCATGGTAAGTCAGAATCTTGCATGAGGTGGATTATTGGAAAGGATAGGAGATGTACTTTAACATTCCAAAGATTTCGCTTGTTTCAAAAAGTCAACCTTAGTCAACAGGGCCCCGGAAGTGCTCGGTGACCACCTAGAGTAAAATAAATTATTTGTTCGTACCGTAGGTCAGAATTGCCCACGGGGTGGACCGTTGGAAAGAGTATTCAGTGACCTTCGGAGATTCATTTAGTCTCGTTCGATCTAAAGAGTTGACTTTGGCCAAACGAAGTTTGGGAGAGCCCGGTGGCCTCCAAATCAATTTTTGGGGGAAAACTGATCGTTCATCCGAACGGTTATGCTGTTTCATCAATGGGTTGGACCATTGGAAAGGGTATTTAGTTCCCTTCGAAGATTCAAAGATCTCTCACTCTGATGGTGAAGTTGATTGTGGTCAATTCGGGGCCCAGGAGCGCCGATGGCCTCCGAATCAATTTTTAGTAGTAAAATGGTCCGTTCATCCGAACCGTTATGTCGATTCGCCCATGGGGGTAGACCATTGGAAAGGGTATTCAGACCCCTTCAATGATTAAAAGAGATTTCACTCTGGTGAGAGAGATGATTGGAGTCAAATGGGGCCTGGGGCAGAGGTCAATTCTGACCTAAAGAAGGTAACGACTGAGGGATGAGGTCAATTATGACCTAACAAGGTGACGATCGAGGGTCGAGGTCAATTCTTACCTAATAGAGGTGACCTAAAAGAGGTGATGACCTAGGGCCGAGGTCATTTATGACTTAAAAAAGGTTACGAACGGGGGTTGAGGTCAATTCTAACCTGAAAGAGGTGATAGCCGAGGGTCGAGGCCAATTTTGACCTAAAAGAGGTGACGACCGAGGGCTGAGGTCAATTCTGACCTAAAAGAGGTGACGATCGAGGGACGAGGTCAATTTTGACCTAAAAGAGGTGACGATCGGGGGCCGATGTCAATTCTAACCTAAAAGAGGTGACGACCGAAGGTCGAGGTCAATTCTAACTTAAAAAGAGGGGTTTATCTTATCTTTAGGAATTCGGGGATTCCATTGGGGATGTGCAGTCTTCCTCTAAAAATTTAGGGAAGCATTGGATTGTGGGGAAGAATGAATGATCCGAGGATTTTTAGCTGGGGATTTTTTAGAGTTTCTTTTAGAGACGTTATTCTCTAGAATTTCGTTGAGGATGTAAAAAAAACGTTTTCCTTGAGAACAAGGTGGTAGAATGGATTGGTAAATTTTAGGAATTTTTGGTATTTTTTTCGGACTTTTTGTACGAAATTTTAAAGGGGTGCCGACCAGCATGGATGGAGGGGTGCCAATCGATAGTGGCACGATCTTTTGGGGTGCCTCGAGCAGGTGGAGGGTCAGTACCGATCCTTGCCGATCGGTATAACTTTAGCCTCCTATAAAGTGGGGGCGGGTTCTCCTCATTTTGCGCAGCTTTTTGAGTTCTTCTCTTCTGTTATAAACTTCTGAAAATCGTTCTAATGTCCAAAATGGTCGACTTCTCAAGCAGTGTAACCCACATGGCATGGATTGATGCTGATGACTGGGCAGGGTTGGAGTGGAGGTCTAGGGTGACCTTCGCATTGGGTAGCGAGAACTCTTTTGACTCATTTATGCCAGTGGCGGATGATCAGACTCTTCTGCATGAGCCTTCGCATCATCTCTCTTCTAGGGTGGTGAACCCTGGAAGCTATGTAAGTATTGAATGACTTTTAGTATTCATTTCTTTGTTTCTTGACGAGATTGCTCTATTTCTTGAATTTGACAAGGGCTTTCTTCATTTCTTTGACAGTCTGATGTCTCCATGTCGACTATTCGTGCCTGCGGGACGACATGGCTTAGGGATGTTTGGGATCACATTCCGTTTGTGGTTCGTTGGATGGTGTCCTCTGCTGGCTTTGGGACTCTGGCATCTACTTTAGATGAGATGTCCCACTCCACTGTGGTTCTGTGTGCTTTGGGAGAGAGTTGGTGGGACACTACCCACACCTTCCATCTTCGCTTCGGGGAGATGATGGTGATTCTCATTGATGTGCAATAGCTGCTGGGGCTGGACTGAGAGGGTCCCTAGATTGAGGTGGGCACGATGTTGAGGGTGACACCGGAGGTGGTGATGGTGGGTTTATGTGATATGGAATGGGTGATTTCTGGAGACTCTCTCCACTTGTCTTCTTTGAGGGAGATTTTAATGAGGAGGAGGGTTGATGAGAATGATGAGCAACAGATGCGTCAGATGGACCTCTTATTTATTTTGTTGGTGTTGGGAGGTTTTCTGGTGGAGACGAGTGGCGACGTTGTCCACTTGTGGTTTTTGCCATTTCTGAGGGTGTTTTCGAAGATCCGTTTCTATGACTGGGGGAGACTGACTTTGGCGACCCTTTATTACTCTTTGTATGCATTCAGCCAGTGCTTTCGGTCGACTTTTAGTGAGGCCACGTATCTTCTGGAGGTATTCTTTATTTGCATTTTTCCTTTTTGCATTCTCATTTTCCATTCATGCGCTTCTTTTTGTATTTTTTGAATGTTGATCCATATCCTTTGCAGATGTGGTTCTATGAGGTGATTGGATAAAAAACCCGTTTAATTTTGTTAAAGGATGACTCCATTGGGTACTTTTTCCAGATGTACCGGTGGCGAAGGTCTAACCGGCAGTCGAAGAAGACTCTTTCTTTTGAGACGGTGCGTCAGGTCTTAAATGGCCTGATGAGCGAGCGGGTAGGCATTCTTTTATCTTAAGACTGTTCTTTTCCTTCAATGATCTTTTATTGATACTAATGTTTTGCTCTTATTGTTAATTACAGGTGACCTTTTATCCCCAGAGGATGGCCATTCAGCACACCGAGGTGACTGAGGGACATGCACAGATGCG
This sequence comes from Sambucus nigra, assembly GCA_949130495.1. Taxonomy (NCBI): domain Eukaryota; kingdom Viridiplantae; phylum Streptophyta; class Magnoliopsida; order Dipsacales; family Adoxaceae; genus Sambucus; species Sambucus nigra. The sequence continues at coordinate 183,216,650 of OX422224.1, read as the reverse complement.
GCACCTGCTGGCGCATGAGTTTGCCTACTCCTGGTATCTTAAGGAGAAGGTGGTCCGACAGATCATGGAGGATGAGGTTTTTGTGCCATCGGTGCGCCCCCCTATGTTCATGAGGCACATGCGGGAGATGTCTGAGGATGCTCGGGTGGCTATGATGATGGGAGAGCCATACTCTCTGTACACCGACATAGCGGTGATGTACGACTATATGGACTTCATCTCGAGTTAGTTGATCCCCCCAGTATATATGACGTGATGCCTCTCCCTAGGGAGGGATCGAGTCAGCAGGTGGGGTCCTCTAATAGCGTAGGTGGTGAGTCCACATCAGTGGAGACAGCGATGAGGTCATGGCCTTCTTTATGTTGCTGCATTCCCCCAATTACAACATTCGACGAGTTGACGGGGGGTCAGTGCGTTTACAACATCGTACTCATGCGATGGACCCGGGGGAGTTGGGCCTGACGGAGGAGGTCCTTCGGCCAGAGGTACGTCTTTATGTCTCTTTTGTCTTTGAATTTCCTGATTTCTTTCTTTTTCCTCATACTTGATTGATTTGATCCTTTCGATTTTCCTTTGCAGCATATTCGGGTCTCCACCACTTGGCTGAAGGACATCAGGGACTGGATATCTTCGAGGACTTCCCATATCCGTGAGGTGCTTTCGATACCTTATTTCTTGGTGCCGTTTGCCTTGTCTGAGGAAGGGTCGAGTTCTGGAAGTGGTGGCACATCGTCTCATCACAGGGGGAAGTGGGCGCGCCGTTGGGATGGGGGATCTTAGAGAGAGAGAGAGAGAGAGAAGAGAGAGATGAAATAGAGAGAGAGAAGGAGAGAGGGAGAGAGAGAAAGAAAATGAAAATTGGGCTCAGGCTGAGTCCCGTTGTTTTTCTTCTTTTGCTTTTCCTGCAAAATATCCATGTAATACAGAAAAATATATGCAAAAAATGGAGATTTTTTGTTAATTTCTTTGTTTAGTGATTAATGCACATGCTCTTTTTACTTTGCCATTGAGACTGTAAAAAGAATTTGAAAATTCATTTGAGAAGGATTTTATTTTAAAGTGGGATAAGTAAAAGCATGAGGAAATTCGGAATTTCCTTAAGATAAAAACTATTTTTATTGGTTTATTGATTTTGACAAAAAAGGAAAAAAGGGAATTTTCCCAAAATAGGGGGTTGCCAATCGGCATGACCCCTGTCCTGCCTATCGGCTTATCAGTCTAGTCCAATCAACCGAGGCTTTGATTTCACTTTCTTCAATTTCTTTGTACTTGGTGGGGCAAGTCATACTCCGATTTCTGCAGGGTTTATTGTCTTTGCTTGAGAGTTTTCAAGTGTATAGGGGTGTGAATGGGGCTTTTCTCCTCGCACTTTCATTTTCTTTATTTTTTACATTCTTACTTGCTTATTATCTCTTTCTTTTGTAATATGGCTCTCTCTGGTAGCATTGATTTCGCCAACTACCTCAAAGCCTTGTAAGCAATGTGTTTTTACAATGTCGATTATGACGCCTTCCACATGTGGCGAGTCTCTTTGTGGCACAACCGGCCCATTGAGTGGAACATGCTGATGGTGGCTATCGAGTTTTGGTATCCCGAGGATCATATCTTCCGCTCTGGGTTCGATGAGATCTTTCCTACCTACGAGGAATTTTCTGCCATGCTGGGGATAAATCCCAGTGTTGCTACGACTCTGATTGAGTTTTCCCGTTCTCCCAGGGAATTGCTAGCTGGACTTCTTCATATTTCGCCTTGGGCAGCCAGGCCCTTAGTTATGGGGGGGAATGATTTCCCTTCCGGAGGTGTTGCTGTCCGTGCATTTTCAAGATGTGGGTGATGATGGATATATCGGGGCCATCATCTTAGGTCTTGTTTCAAAAGTTCTATTGGTGACCGGGGAGACGCTGGTGGACCCCCAACTGGATGCTATCATTTCTTGGATGTCATACCGTTGCAATCCTGCGATGGTGATTTTGGAAGAGACCTTGAATGGCCTGAATGCCTGACTTCCTAAGAGGGAGCCCCATGATGCTGTTTATGTGGTTGTCTGAGAGATTATACATGGTGGTCCCACCCGAGTACCCCTTGCCGGTGGTTCCAAACTTCTTCTCCCGCTATTTCATCAGCGTAGGCCTGGACACTAAGAGTTATGGGAACTGGTTCGTAGATCATGGGGCTCTAAGCTTGCGCTAGTCTATGCCTTGGTAGAGGGGGAGCTGTTTCCCATTCTATATCTTAGAGAGTATCAATACGTTCGACTGGTTGGCCTCAGACAGACTTTTTTCTGCTTTCCTTGGCGGCTCCTGCGCCAATATGGTTGGGAGCAAATCGTGCCATCACGAACACTGGATTTATTTCCTGTGGAGGACTTGACAGAGCGTATGCGCATGCAACTGGGCTATTTGTGGGAGAATCAGAGTCCGTCGGATCCGTCCTTCCTAATCAGTTAGGCGTGTCTAACATGTCTCAGGAGACTACATGAAATGGCAGTGGAGAAGAGTGGTCACCAAGATGCTGGCTGTAGAGACTGATCAAAGGTGGTGTTCCATTTTTGATACTTTGGAGGGAGGTGTAGTGGTATTCCTGAGGTTGGTCCGGGCATATCGCTCAATGGATCTTCAACGACATTCCCTTCAGTCAGGGGAGGTTTGGGGACCCCAGGATGTGGGTGATAGAGTGAGTTCTTCTAGAAGCTGTGGGTAGACTTTTTATGAAGCTGTTGTATGGTGCTTGGTTCTGTTTGCAGTTGTTTGTACTGTGTGGGTTATTTAGGAGTAGTGGGGGTCAGTTTTTAGGAAAATGGGTGTAGGATGGAGAGGAAAGTCATTTGACTCCTTATTCCGATGTAATTGTATCAAAATTTCAAAAAATGAAATAAATAAGTTTTTTACCACCTAGTTATGCCTCTTGACAACTTTTGCATTTGAATTATCTATACATATCGCTAAGGCGTACATAATTCGTTTATTCATGTATACGTTAAAATGAACTGTCGTTCTCGGGGATAAGAAAAGAATAGTATTTTATAAAAAAGAAGGGGGGATGTGCTCATGTAAATGAATGAGCTACTTACGTACCTCTGAGGGTTTTGATTTTTTTTTTTAAAATCTATTTTCAAAAATATTTTTAGAGGATCAGGCCCACGTAGTTCTGGGTAGGGGAAATGAAGAATTTTTTTTAGGATAAATGGGGGGATGAGAGGATTCGTAATGTGCCGAGATTTCGAACTAGGGGTAGAATTTCTTGAGACGGTCCAGGTTAACTGTACGCGCCATTTCTTCTCCATCGAGGTCGGTGAGCATAGCGGCGATGCCTGACAGGATCTTCTTCACGATGTATGGGCAACTCTAATTGGGCTTAAATTTCCCTCTGGGGTCCCAGACGGGCTCTACTATTTCTTTTAGGGCTAAGTCGTCTTCTCGGACACCGCGGTCCTTGACTCTCTTATTGAATGATCGCGCTATACGACGATGGTATCCTTGTATATGATATAGAGACTTCAACCTCCTTTCGTCTCAGAGGGACAGCTCATCAAGACGGCTTTGGGGCCAGTCTTCCTTGATGTCCTTACTTTCTATCATGACATGCAGCGAAGGGATTTCTAGCTTTATGGATAGGAATTCTTCCATGCCGTAGAGTAGAGAGTAAGGGGTAGCCCCAGTAGAGGTTTGAACTGAAGTACAATAGCCCCTGAGAGCATAAGTGATCCAGTCGGCCCAATCTCAACAACTCTCGATCATCTTGCTGATGATGTTTTTTAGATTCTTATTAGCTGCCTTGACTGTTCCATTGATTTGAGGTCGGTATGGAGAGGATTTGTGTCTTTGAATCCTATACTCGTCGACCACTTCCGTTAATTCTGCCCAGAAATGTAACCCATTATCTAATATTAGCTCGTGCGGGACCCCATATTAGCAGATGATATTTTTCTTGATGAATTTGGCCACTTTCTTGGCATTCAGAACTGCAGATGACTCGACTTCGACCCATTTGAAGTAGTTAATAGCGACTAGGATGAACTCGTGCCCATTAGATGCTTTTGGTGTAACTTTTCCTATGATGTCGATGCCCCATGCGGAGAGCGGCCAGGGAGAAGTCATGTTGTAGGTTGGAAAATGGTTGGCACTTGAGGCATCTTCGAACGTAGGTTGTCTAGTCCTGAGCCATGGTAGTCCAGTAGTAACCCTATCGGATGATCTTCTTAGCGAGAATATGGCCATTCATATGGGGTCCGCATTCCCCGCTGTGGATTTTTTGCATCATTTCTTCAACGTTATCCCGTGCGATGTAGTGCAAATGGGTTCCATCGAAGTTTCTCTTGAACGGTGATTTATCATAGATAATGTACTGGGCAGCTAGTCGATGGAGAGTTGCTCGGTCTTTCTTTCCAGATCCTTGTGGATACATGCCATGTTTAAGGAGGTGCCAAATATCATAGTACCAGCCGTCGGCCATTTCGGGTTCTTCCTTCGTGCCGAGCTCGATGTGGTAGCAGTGGGTTGGTTTGTCTTATTTTTGGACAAGGAAAGGGGCCATCGTTATTCCTTTGGGCATGTCAATCATGGAGGCTAAGGTAGCAAGGGTGTCAGCTAGATTATTCTTTACTCAGGGCAGGTAGTGAAAGGTGATTTCTTGGAATTGGTAAGCTAGCTCTTTAAGGTGGGTATGGAAGGGTAAGATTTTCTTATCCTTGACTTTCCATTTCTTGAGTACTTGATCGATGATGAGGGATTAATCCCCGTAGACATCGAGGTATCAAATTCCTTCCTTGAGGGAATTTTTTAGGCCTACTATGCATGCCTCGTATTCAGACATGTTGTTTATGCAGGGGAAACCCAATTTAACGGCAATGGGAGTGTGGGAGTCATTAGGGGAAATTAGGAGTATCCCAATGCCATACCCTTTTCTTATTGGCAACGCCGTCAAAGAACATTTTCCATCGAAGATCTTCTTGGGAGGTACAGAGGATATTCTTATCTGGGATCTCAAAAATCCAAACATCGGCTTCTTTCATAGGGTAGTTAGCAAGGTAGTTAGAGATGGATCTTCCTTTCATGTCTTTCTATGTGACATAGTAATATCAAACTCAGCTCGAAGCATCAACCAACGGGCCATTCGACTGGATAGGGTGGGCTTCTCGAGTAAGTATTTGATGGGATCCATTCGGGATATAAGTTTGATAGGGAAGGCGAGCATGTAATGTCGTTGGGCAACCCAGACAAGAGAACAACATACTTTTTCCAAGGCAGTGTAGTTAACTCTGTAATCGACCAATTTTTGACTGGAACAGTAGATGGCTTTCTCTTTGCAGGTTTCTTCAAGGTACTGGGCTAGCAAAGCCCCAGCTGTAGTAACGGTCGCAGTTAGGTATAAGAGTAAGGGAAGACCAGGATGCGATGGCATGAGCACTGGAGGTTGGGTTAGGTATTGCTTGATTTGTTTGAAGGCTTCTTAGCAAGCTTCATTGCAAACTTTGGTTGAATCTTTTCAGAGGATTTTGAAGATGGGTTCACAGATGGAAGTCAATTGGCTGATGAACCGGCTAATATACTATAATTTCCCAAGGAATCCTCGGACTTCCTTCTCCGTTCGAGGTGGTGTCATCTCAAGTATGGCTATTAGCTTGGCAGGATATGCTTCTATCCCTTTCTCACTAACCATGAATCCCAAGAGTTTTCCTTTAATAACGCCAAAAACACATTTTTGTAGGTTAAGCCGCATCTGGTACTGTCGCAGTCATTCGAAAAACTTTTGGAAAGCGGGAACATGGCCTTCCCTAGTGTTGGACTCGATAATCATGCCATCTATATAGACCTCGACTTCCTTGTGTATCAGATCATGCATAATGGTTATGGCATCCCTCGGTAGGTAGCCCCTATATTTTTTATACCAAATGGCGTGACAGTGTAACAAAATGTTCCCCAATGGGTGATGAATTTGATTTTCTCTTAGTGATCTGGGTGAATCTTGATCTGATTATATCTAGCAAACCCGTCAACGAATGACTTGAGAGCGTGACTAGCCGTATTGTCCACAATCATGTTGATGTTGGGTAGTGGGTAATCATCCTTCGGAGAGGCCTTATTCAAGTCTCGTTAGTCGACACACATGTGAACTTTCCCCCTGATTTCAGCACGGGTACGATATTGGCCAGCCATGTGGGATATTATATCACACAAATGAAACCCACATTCAGTTTCTTGACTACATCTTCTTTAACTTTGAGTGACCATTAGGTGCGAAGCTTTCGCAGTTTTTGTTTGACACCGGTTTGCATTTCGGGAGAGTTTGAATCTCATGTTGTGCTATCTCAGGGTCAATGTCGGGCATATCATCATAGGAACATGCTAAGACATCCACGAATTCCTTTAACAGTTCTTTGAGTTGTGCGCGCTCATGCTCATCAAGGGTAGCCCCTATCCTAATCTCGTGCATTTGGCTCCTAGAATCGAGATTGATAATAATAGTTTCATCTTCATTAACTTGAACGCGGTTATGTAATTTATTATTATCCTTATTTAGATCAATTAAGAATTATTCATTTGCAAAATCGTCATCATCAAGAGTTTGGTTAGAATCAAGATAATTAATGTAAGGCATAACAAGATACTCAAAATCTTCGTTTATTTCATTGATAGGAAAAACAACATTGAGAACCTCATCAAAGGAGGTCTTGATTACATCAGAGTGAGAGGAAACAACAAAATAGGAAAGGGGGTAAACATCGGGGTAAGGTTGAACATTAGTAGGTGGCACAGGTGCAGCATGCCAGTTGCGAAGAAGTGCATCTCTTTGATGAGGTAGGATGGATATGATGTAGCCCTAGAGTGGATCATGCAGAGCGCCATCCTCAGTGTCTGGAACTTGAAAGAATCCTCGAAGTCTCTATCCTCAGAATCCCTGATATCATCTATGGTCTCTCTAGTGAGTGGTTATACATAGTATTGGGAACTCTCATCCCATGGGTAGCTGTCTTAAAAGAGTATCTCCATTCCTAGTTTTATCTTTTTATCTACATGGTCATACCAAGGTTCACGGAAGTCGCAGAAGGGGAAATCTTCACCCTCTCTGATGAATCTTCCATTTAGGGAATCTTTCGAGATAGTTTTTGCGTATTTTAATCTCTTCTTCAGTCGAGGCTGACGAATCAATCAAAATTCTTCTTCTGATGGATGATAGCCTAAGCCACACGGAGGAAAGGCCTCCTTCAACACAATGGGCTTAGTTATCCCCTGTTGTCTACGTCCGATCCCCATTCAGGGCATGAAGTGCATGTTCTTGAACATTTGGATTACATTGACATTTCCACGGGGGTCATATTATGGATAAACCCTGTCTTGGAAGTCACCCCTGCTGGGAGTAAGAGTGGTTTGACTTGGAATCCTGATAGCAGCACGTCGTTCACACCGTGTTTTATCTCAAGTATCTTATTACTGGTGCTTGTATTCTTGGTGCTGTCACTACCTCCCAAGATGGTGATAACTTGTCCGTTAACGAAGAATTTCAATTTTTGATGAAGGGAAGAAGACACCCATTTTATGCTATGGAGCCACGATCGTCCGAGCAGCAGATTGAAACAGGTTGGGATGTCAATGACTTGGAATTCCACAATGGGGTTTATAGGGCTAGCCCCTATTGCAAATTTGATGAATCCCATTACTTCTAAGAGGGTGTTGTCGTAGGCAGGTACGACAACAGAGTTTGGGGCGAGGTCTCTTACTTTTAATCCCAAATAATTGAGGGTTCTTAACAGGCAAACATTCAGAGCTGATCAGTTGTCGACGAGAGAGAGGGGAATGGTTTTTCCCAGGACTTAAACAGAGATATTAAGAGCATGATTTTGGTTGGGACCACTATTGAGGATTTCTTCTTCAAAGAAGGAGAGCATTTAAGTAGAGGTCAGGTATCTAACTTGGTTAACTACTTCTTTTGGTGTGGTTAAGGGAGGAACTGTGGGTCCTGTGAGTAGCCTGATTAGGGCATTTTGGTGTAATTGGGAAGACATGAAAAGTCCCCATAAAGTGATGCTAGTTTGGGTTTCTTCAGTTAATCGAGGACCTTACTTTCTTCGAGGGTCATTTCTGGCAGAGGGAGATTCTCAACACCCTTTCGTTTATCACTCGCTGATGGTTGTAGGTTTGGTTTTTGGTAATGTCTCCCCGACCTGGTCATGTGGTTCACAAAATAGGGTAAAAATAAAAACCCTATTTCTTCATCGATATTGGGTTACTCAGCTACCTGGTTGATCTCTCCTAGAATCTCCTCGAATGATATCATTCCGCATAGGTTGGCTATCAGACTAGTCTTTTATAAATCTGGCTCTTCATCTAAATCTTCGGGATCGTCCCCCCATCCGGTGGTAATGATATTATCTTTCCATGCGAAGTCAATACAATCTACAACTTCTACGACCTTTTCATATAATTCTTCCCATTCGGCAGGGAAATGCAGGACTGAAGGGACCAGGTGCCATTATAATTTCAAAGCATCGAGCAGATCGGATACACTACAAATATTACCACTTTATCAAAAAAATCTTCCATAATCTGGACTATGTCATCTAGATTGACTTCATCGATTGGTACTACCCAGTTATCTAACACTCGAAACCATTTTCGAGCTTATAAGAATAACCCATTGAATCTCTGATAGTCGATGGTCATCCAGGAGGGCAATTTCAACCCAAACTCTAGGAGTTAGTTCAGCACTTCTGACAATTCCATATCTTTACCTCTAGAAGGGGTGCAGACAATGATCCATGCTCCGGTGAGGAGTGATAAGGCTTGATCAAAAAAGCTAGTAGGGTGTAAGAGGAAATATAGGCATGATTAGAGAGGTTTAGGAGAGTATATGGGTATGACTGGTGATTTACTTGGCATAATTTGGGTGGATGGGTCAAATTCTGAGTCTTCTTCTAGGAAGATGCCATTTCCATGATTTGGGAGTGGATTATGGGTAGTATTTGGTGTAGGATTAGCTGGTGGGGCGATGACACCCAGGTCAATCAGGCCTTGGATCATATTTCAGAGATGGAAACATTGGTCAGTAGTATGGCCAGCAGTTTGGTGAAAGTCACAGTGGGCATCAGGTTTGAAGTTTTTCGGAAGTGGGTTTGGTAATGGATGAGGGTGCAAAGGTTTGATTAGATTCCGGATTAAGAGGGTCTGATAGGCTTTAGAGAGAGGAGCATGAAGCTCGATGTATTCCTTTCAGATTAGTTTTGGGTGACTTTCCGATGCCCATGAAGCGACAGGTTGAGAGATGTAGTTGACAGTGGAAACCGTGGTATTGGAAGGATTTTAAAACTTTCTAGGGGGAAACTATCCAGAGGTTTTCTTTGGTTCAACTTTTGTATTTGTGAGACCTTCTTTGATTTCTAATCCTGCTTCTCGGAGGGCTCGAAAGTGAGGGTAATAATGTCCTCCCATTATTGCTCGGACATGGGGTAAGAAGTTCTTCTTCACAATACTGACTTGTTCTTCTTCGGAAGGCCGATTTCTCATGGTAACTATTTTTTCTCTCCATCTTTCTATGAAGTTTCTGAATGATTCCCAAGGATTCTACTTAAGTAGCTCTAACTCACGGCGGGTAACCTCTAGCTCCTCGTTGTACTTATATTGTGACATGAACTCATGGGCAACGTCTTCCCAATTACGGATTCTGGACTCCTCGGGGGATAATGAAAACGTGAGTTTTTCTAAATCAATGCTTTGATACCAATTTGAAAAACGCGAGTTTTTCTCAATCAGTGCTCTGATACCACTTGTTGGAAATGTAGACCCCAATTTTAAATCTTTCTCTTTAAAAATATAATTTCCTTTAAATGCGGAATAAAAATGGTTCAACTAAACAACTAAAGAAACCAAATTTTAATTTCTTTCAAATTAAAATAAACTAAACTAGAAGTGACATTAAATTAATCAACAAATTAGTTTTCACTTAAACAACTTAATTCAATCCAAGTCCTAAAATTTGCCTAACAAATAATTAATTCAATTTGCAAATTAGGCCAGGCCAAATTTTATCAAATTAAAGTAATGACTTGAATTAAATTAATATTTACCCAAATTTAATTTGCACCAAATTAAATTTACCAATTTTATCTTTATACCTAAGAATGAATCTATTGTGATTTGCAAAAGATAAAATAAGTAAACAACACACTACGCCGCGATGTACGAGGAAAAACCCACAACGGGAAAAAACCTCGGACGACCCTAGTCTTAAGTCTACTAAGTATGGTTTTATGATTACAAGACAGATGACTTACACAACTCGACTTGACTCTGTCAAAGCCCCTGACATGTCTTCTTGCAACTACCTCTGCCTAGTCAACAATCCCGGAGTCCACCGGAACTTTGGAATCCACCAATGAAGCTTTGAGGAACTCATCAACCACACACAGTGCCTTTCACCGTGTGAGAATGCCGTAGTCAAAACAATGAACTTCTTCTTTATGGGTTGTAGAAGTAAACCTAAACTTCTCTTCTTTGAGGTGTAGAGATAAACCTGGTGCCAAAACTCCAAGCAAGGATATATATTAAGGAACTTGGAATAAACAAAATATTGGGTGTAAACTTAAAGTGTTATGAAAGTTTTTCTTGAAAATTACACACTGAAAACATGAACTCTTTCATTGTGGAATTATGCTCACAAAACTATCTCTTGGATATTGTAGAATATGAAAAAATTGGTTTGAAAAGGTTGGTTCACGCACCTAGTAATTCTTTTAAAAAGTAGTGGGGAAAAAGTAGTGGGAACATGGAAAAAACTGCTAAAAACTGCCAAAAAACTGTTCCCGCCAAAGTCGTTCGAATGACATTCTCATTCGAACGACTTTACTAATGATATTCCAGTGATAAAAAAGAAATCTCATTATAAGTCTCGTTCGAACGACCTGGGAATCTCGTTCGAACGAGATTCCAGTTCGTTCGAACGACTTGTCAGAAAATGTAATATTTATTTTAAGTCTAAAACTTTTTATGAAAAGTTTTAAAAATATTTTCTGAGTATAACAAAGTCGTTAAAACCAATTATAAAAAATTTATAAAATACACCCAATAAATTTCCAAGCTCCTATATATATATAAAATGCATTCATACCTTAGGATCATTGGAACCAATGTTGTTGACGTAGAAATGAGGCACACTAAACCCAACATATGATGAAGATTTATAATTTTGGCCGCAACGTCTTCAGCTAATAGGTCATAGGCTTGGATGGATACACTTGAACACTATCCTATGACTCAAATGTTTTTGTCCGGAATTGAGCCAACACTACATTAAGCCTCAGTTGGAAACTTGTGTCCTTACAAATAAGAACCAACGGAGGGCGTTATCTTTCAAAGTCTGCTAGAACATCTGCGCCATTATTTCATCAGAAGCCCCTAGGAGAGTCATGGCTCGGTGATAGCTATAGAGATGAACGATCCGGGGTCCACTTCCTTCAAATTTCTCGATATTAGGCATCTTGAATTTCTCCAGTAATCTGGCTTTAGGATAGGGAGACATGTAGGTGTAGTCCATATAGTTCCAATAGATTCTGACTTTATTGAACTTCTTTGTTAACATCTCGAGGTCTTCCTTGAACTTTTTTAGTTCTTTATCTTTTTGGTCGATAGTCATGGGTAAGTTATCCCCTGTCTGAGAAAGGTTGGGCATAAGAAGCTGGGCTGGCGGCGACCTTTTGGCATGAGGAGCACGTGGATTATGTTGGTATTCTTCAGGAACCCAAATAGGCTTAGGTGCAGGTAGATCCATGGCACGGGGGAAAATAATCTCAGGATCTTCAGGGTAAGGGATCCGATTTCTTTACATCTCATGACCTCAGTTTGAAGGTTGTCAATTTTGACAATCAGTTGAGCTAGAATCGTCAACAAATCTGGCTTTACATTCTACACTTGATCCGTGTTCTCTATGGAAAGCGGGTGGATCTTAGACCCAGAGGAAGTGAGGGGATTGACAGAGCTTTGGGCAGTTCGACTGAAGACCGAAGATAATAGGGATCCAGGCCAAGGGTATACGATCGACCTGAGAAGGAGAAAATTGGGATTTATTTTCGAAAAAGGAAAAGGGAAATTTGTTGTTGTTGGAAAAGGAGGAAAATGTTTTTGACATTTTGGAAAAGATGAGGAGGAAATGTTTTTTTTATTTTTTTTAAGTAAAAGGAGGAAAAATATTTTTGATGTTTTTAATAAAGGAGAAAAAATGTTTTTGGGCACTTTTGGAAAAAGAGAGAGGAAAAGATGAGAGACGGGTCTCGCCATGATTATTATTTAGGTTCTCACTTGTATTATGTTTACCTAAATGCAAAAGATAAATGCCGGACGGGACTCGAGCCTGGAATATTGGGTTTGTAACATATGTAAAACTTTGGATGGACTTGTAACTAGGCTCACGGGCAAGGACCCGTTTTAAAAATTACACAAAAATTTGGCAGGACGACCTGAAATTTTGGCAGTTTCGGGTCGAAACTAGTGATCTAATATGTGTGTCCTAGGCTTGACACCTATATACGGGTATGCGGTTTGTTTGGTTAATTGTAAGGTGTTCCCCGCCTTTGGCGTGACTTCCACGATATACGTCTTGCTTTTGAGGGAAATCAGTACGTGTCGACAAGCCATTTAATATACCTGAGTGTACGTGAACTACCTCACTATATACCTCGTGGGGACGATATATATGAGAGCGAATTCGATATACTCGACGTACGTGAATGAGTTCCCTGCGATATACCTCCCGTCATGACTTTAGTCAAGCGGTACAATGTGGGGGAACCGTTCGATCTATGTTGAAGGCACATGGCCAATGGAAGGTGAGAGTCATATCGCTTAAGCTAACTGTGACTTATCGGACTAGCGCCCATCACAAAGTGAATATCTAGTTATGGAACAAAATTTGGTCAATATCAATACTCTTTGGTGATATTGTGTGAATCATGCATAATTCTTCTCTTAGTATCTTATGGTGAGAGTATCTTTTTTTATCATGCCAAACAGGAAGCAAGGTGCAAGTATAAATAGTAGATAAGGGATAACAAGTGAGAGTGGGTGGTGTGTAATTATCTACAAGTGAGTGTGTGATGAACATAAGTAGAGATGTGTGTTAGTGACACCCAAGCATGATTTCTACGTGGTGCATGACATGTGGATATACATGATCCTAGGTGCACGTGGTGTGAAGTGTACATGGCAATTTTCTACAAGTGTGTGAATAGTGGCATAGGCATATATGTACCTGAAATAATAAGGGGAACATGGGATTGGGGGAATATACGAGAAAATAAGACACCCATGCAAATAGAGTCTAGCACTCTTAAAAAAGTCCACAACAGAGTTTCCACTGTGTCCATCCTGGGCGCGGCGTCGGGGGAGGATCCCTCAAAAAATGAAACGTGATACGGTCTCGCACCCCTCTTTGAAAGGTGCTTCGGTAGTCGTCGGTAAGGGGTAAATGTAAAGAGATGGAGTCGCTAGCCTATTTTTCACAAAATAGGAAAAATTACATGTTGCCACTTCGAGAGAGTGGCATCAAAGACAAATTGTTGCATACGAAACAAATAGATCGAAAGTCTGGGGGCTAAGTTACGAAATGGGAAGGTGTTAGGCACCCATCTCGCCCTTTTGGTCTCTCATGGGCTTATGTTAATATTTTTCTTTATATCCCAGTGAAGTGTGTGTGTGTGTTTATATAATGGAGATAGAAATTGTTCAACCCATACCATGGACAAGTTAGGGTGAAATCACCCATAGGAATGTTCCCAAGATAATAATATATATAGAAGATAGAATATGGGAGTTCATCGCAAGATTGATCGTTATTAGGAAAGGATAATATGCGTTGGATGAAACACGAACAAGCATGTTATATGTAAAAATATGATAATTTTGAAAATGAGGAGCTTTGAGGAACTTGGAAAAATGGAGAAATTTGAAAAATTGAACTCGAGTCTCGGATTTTAATCCCGGACGCCAATGTAGCCTATAAGAGCATCAAAGTCCACATTGTTCGGATGTAGCATAGGGGTGGGTTTTATCACATAGATCCCAACGGAATTTTATTATATGTGTATGTGTAAAAAATATGTTTTTTAGGTTTTGGAAAAAGTGTGATGGATAATTCCGTTCGGTATTTACGGGTGTAACCCTCTTTTATTTATTTTTTTTGGGATTTTTGTAGAAAATAAAGAATGTGAAATATAGTAATAAAATGTGTAGGTATTAATGTGTATGAACTAAAGTAAAAACTAGATTATGAATCTAATCTATATTATGCAAAACGACAAGGAATTTAAAGAGCAAGGGAATGAATAGGACCTTATTTTGGAGCTTGATCTTTGATCTTGGATGAATTCCCTTGAGTGTTGATGGATGTTGATGAGAGACAAGGATAATTTGCCAAATTGGGTATGAAAAGGATGAAATGGAAAATTGAATGGAACTTCACATGAGGAACTTGGCTGATTTTAAGGGAATGTTATTGAGATCACAGATGCTGATGAATCTGTTCTCCTTCTGGGAATGAGGTCATGAAATCTATTTATAGATCCAAGGGGGTGCCAATTGGCCTACCCCAGGGTGTGCCTATCGGCAGGTAACCCTTGACACTGTGCCGATGGGCAGGGTTCAGGACCTGTCAATTGGTAGTCTCGTGCAGACTTTTTTTAGAAAAATGACCATAGTGCACAAACCGTTGATCCGAATTGTGCATAGGGCATACCATTAGATAGGTGCTTCAGAGATTTTTGAGAGTCCTTTGGACCTCTCCCGGGTGCGAGAGTTGAATTTATGTCAAATATGGCTCGGAAGCGCAAATCAGTCTTTTGGACGCGAGATCGTCGAACGAAAATAGATCATTCCTCCCCATGGTAATTCAGAATCGCACATGGGGTAGATCTTTGGAAAGGTTAGGAGATATACGTCGACATTCCAAAGGGTTTCACTTGGTTCAAAAAATTAACCTTCGTCAACCGGGGTCCGGAAGTGCTCGGTGACCTTCTGGAGTAAAATGAATTATTTGTCAGTACCGTAGGTTAGAATCATGCACGGGGTGGATGGTTGGAAAGGGTATTCAGTTAACTTCATTTATTCATTCAATCTCATTCGATCTGAAGAGTTGAGTTTGGTCAAATAGAGTCCGGGAGCGCTCGGTGGGCTCCGGAACGATTTTTGAGAGAAAACTAATTGTTTGTCTGAACGTTTATGATGTTCCGCATACGAGGGGGGCCATTGTAAAGGTTATTCATTGCCGTCAAAATATTCAAAGAGATATCACTTTGACGATGAAGTTGATTGGGGTCAACTCGGGGCCCGGAAGAGCCCGATGGCCTTCGAATTGATTTTTAGTAGTAAAATGGTATGTTCGTCCGAACTGTTATGCCGATTCGAACACGGGGAGGACCATTGGAAAGGGTATTTGGAGCCTTTAAAATATTCAAAGAGATTTCACTTTGACGAGAGAGTTTACCGGAGTGAAACGAGGCCCGAGGGTGCCTGATGGCCTCTAGATCGGTACTCGGAGTGCGACCGAGGGTTTGTAGTGAAATGGGGAGGTGCTAGGGACCTAAGGAGAGACTTAAGGGGTCCTAGAATGTGGTTCTTAAACCATGGTTATAAGGTAAAAGTCTATATTCCCCCGATGGGTTCATTAGAATAAGATTGTCCTAGCGTGGAAATCTCCGTGATAGCATGTAGCGCGGTATGATGCATTACACATAATAATCCATACTATAGGTAATCACACAACCTAAGTATATATAAATTCCATACAGGTATACGTACGTCCCATTTTACAAGTCACCTACATAGTATATTTATATCTCGAATATCCTACGTAATATTTTATTTAACGCGGCAACTCTCATCACACAACTTCAAGTACCTTTCCCTATCCCAAAAAGGTTAACAAGTTTCCATTTATTTATTGGATTATTTCAGTATCTATGATGTACCCCCACTACTGGCACTAACCTTGAATATTCATTTATCTAATTAGATTCCAATTTATATAATTTCTAACCGTAACTCATTTGATTATTACTCATAATTTCCCCATTCAATTCCATTGAAAATAACATTTTTCGGGTCTTAAGTATAACCTACTGCCCTTCTCTAAGTCTCATTATGTTTAATTAATCAACACCAAAGATTTCTAAAAGTTGGGATTTAATCAAATTTAAGCAAGTCACATTTTCCAGGGGAGTCGATCGATCGATGAAATGGGTCGATCGATCGATCAGTCGATCCATCGACATTCTTAAGCTGATTGATCGATTCATCCGTTATTTGCCCACATTTTCTTAACAATTACCGGTTTCAAAATTTTTAACCACCAAAATCATCTTTAAACATCTCCAAATTGATATACATGAAATCCAAAACCTATACTAACATGTATGGACAATTCCTAATGTATCCAAATCGTTCAAACAACATTAACATGCATCAATTCACCCGATTTCCATCTTTAGTCTCAAGAACCCTAGTTTTGACTTCATCTTCAATTAAACATGTGATTTCCAGATTTCTTCAACCAATTTAATTATAATAACGTGGGTTTGATTATATATGCAGAAACGAACCTATTCCATTTAAACTTTAACCCAAGAATCATGATTTAACCTATCTAAATTCTTCCAAAGCATGAAATATTCATGTAAAAGTTACCCTACTCTAACATGGGTCATATATCTACCGTAAATTTACGCAAGATAATTAATAGCCTTATGTAACAGGTCTGTTGCGTTGGTGATGAAAGGTATGGTTGATCCTCTCTCTCTCTGATGTATACGTTGGCGGCTATGGTGGTGCAAACGGTGCTCCAATGGTGGTTCAAGCCTTAGAAAACCCTTCGCTATCCTGATCCTATGGTTTCCCAAGATTTTTGTGTTTGACATATATACAAAGCCTAACCCTAGTAGCTGATATAAACTTAGAATTTCGTGGGTTTAATTACCCCAGAATAAGAATGTCTAAACTACCCTCCCAGGTGTCAGTTTGGCATAAAAATGCCTCGGGACCCAAACTGAACTCCCGGGTAGGCTTTTCTGACTATCTCGACCCTTCCGGACACTCTGGCACACTCAAAATGACCATACAGGTGACTTATAAATATATTATTTTTTATTCCATTAAATTGCGTCCTGACACGATTGATAAGCGCGTCCCGACTTAATTTCCACGACTGTCATATTATTCACTCGACAATTTGAATAAATTCATAATTACATATTACTTTACTCACTAAGTAATATTCAACATAATTCACATCAATAAATACTAGCTCTTATTGCGCTAGTAATTATTTAATTAAATTCAGATTAATTATAATTAAATTTTCCATTTTTAAGTCAATCAACCCCAGAATTAAAATCATAAAAAAATATGGGGTATTACATACTTCCCCCCTAATAACGGAATTTTCTCCCGAAATTCGAAAAATAAAGGTATATCTGGTAAGAATAATTCTGGATATTTGTCGTGCATATCATCCTCGTGCTCCCAGGTAGAGTCCTCTACATTATAATTGCACCATTGAATACGTACTAACGGTACCACCTTTTACCTCAGTTTCCTCTTTTTACGGTGTAAGATAGCAATTGGCCTCTCCTCGTAGGAACTATCGGGATGTAGATCAATATCCTCTAAAGCAATATGAGTGTGGTCCAACTCATCCCTAAGATATCTCATCATCGAAGAAATATGGAACACGTCATGAATCCTATACAAGTGATTCGGTAACCCAAGTCTGTAAGACATTGGCCCAATTTGCTCAATAATAGGGAATGGCCCTACATACCTTGGCACTAACTTCCCTTTCTTCCCAAACCGTATTATCCTCTTCATAGGAGATACTCATGACAACACCTGGTTCCCCACACTAAACTCCTTGAAGAAACTCTTGGCATCGGCGTAGCTCTTCTGTCTATCCTGAGAAACCCGAATACGGCTCCAAATCATCTCAATCCTGGTCGAGGTATCCTGAATCACCTCTAGCCCAAGTAGATTATTTTCCCCCACCTCTAGCCAACACGCTCGAGAACGATAAATCCTACCGTATAATACCTCGAATGGATCCATGCCAATAGTAAACTGGTAGGAGTTATTATAGGAAAACTCCACCACTGACAGATATTGCTCCCAGCCCCCACCAAAATCAAGGATGCACATTTGCAACATATCCTCTAACATATGATTCATCCGCTCGGTCTGTCCATCAGTATGTGGGTGATAGGCCGAACTCAATCGTAACTCCGTACATATTGCCTCTTGGAAGCTCTCCAAAAATATGGACACAAAAATCTTGTCCCGGCCCGACACAATATCAAGGGGCACCCCATGGAGTCTCACTATCTCAACAATGAAGATCTGAGCGTACTGCCCCATAGTATAATCGGTCTGAACTGGAAGAAAGTGAGCTACCTTGGTCAGCCGATCCTCAATCACCCATATAGAATCGTGACCCCTTTGCGATGTAGGCAACCCTGTGATGAAATCCATGGAAATGCACTCCCATGTCCACATAGGGATCTCTAACGGCTGTAGGAGCCTTGGCGGTTTCTGGTGGTCCATTTTTATTAGCTGACAAGTGGCATATTTCGAAATAAACTCGGTGATGTTCTTCTTCATTCCACTCTACCAGTAATGTCGCCTCATATCCTGGTACATCTTATCCCCTTAGGAATGTACCGCAAATTATGAACCATGCGACTTTGCCATCACTTTATGTCATAAGCCCTCCCCCTCTGGAACTACTAATCTGCCATTGAAGCGTAATCCCCCATCTGAACTCACATAATATGACTCTGCCCCCTCCGTTAGAAGTTGTATAATCCGATCTTGACAGAACGAGTCTGCTGCCTAAGCCTATATCACCCTAGTAACGATCTCAGGTGTAACTGTCATCACTGACATGAATGAGAGGGCAACCGCATCCTAATATCCCAGATCCTTCCATTTCTCCTTCCACACCTCAACCACCTCACCTGCTGGCCTACGGCTTAATGCGTCTCCTGCCACATGAGCCTTCCTCGGGTGATATTGGATGTCGAACTGATAGTCCTTCACAAATTCAGGCCACCTTCGCTGGTGCATAATTAACTACCACTGTGTGAACAGGTACTACAGTGACTTGTGATTTGTGAATAGGAAAAATTTATCCCCAAGGGATAATGTCTCCATACTCGAAGTGGAAACACAACTGCCGCTAACTCCAAACCATGGCTGGGGTAATTCCTCTCATAAGGCTTAAACTTATGGGAAACATAAGCTATAGACTTATCCTCCTGCTGAAGCACACCCCCAAGTCCTAGTAAGGACACATCAGTATAAACCATGTATTCCACCCCCAGCCTGGGCAGTGCTAGAACTGGTGCTGAAGTCAACTTGTCCTTCAGCTCATCAAATGCCAACTGGTAGGCATCATCCTAGATAAATGGCACCGCTTTGCGAGTCATATTAGTCAATGGACCCACTATCTTCGAGAATCCCCGAATAAATCGCCTATAGTATCTGTCTAGCCCCAAGAAACTACGTATCTCTGTCAGCGTCATGGGTTGCCCCCACTCCCTCACCGCTGACACCTTCCCCGGATCTATGGATATCCCTCTTTTAGAAACAATGTTCTCTAAAAACTGAACCTCTCTCAGCCAGAACCCACACTTCTCATATTTCGCATACAACTCATGCTCACGCAGCGTCTACAAAATCAATCTCAAATGCTCGACATGCTCCTCCTCAGTCTGGGAATAAATCAAGATGTCATCTATGAAGACAATGACAAACTAATCTAAGAACTCTCTGAACACCCCGTTCATTAAGTCCATAAACACGCTCGGTGCATTGGTTAGCCCAAATGGCATAACCCTAAACTCGTGAAATCTTCCACGTGCACTTCTATTATTTTTAAATTCTTCGCCCTTAGGTACTCCCCGTGCTACACTCTGAGTTGAGGTTCTCGTCTCCCATCCATATGATCGTATACCATCGTATCTAGCTTCCTTCCAGTGTTCATCCCGTATTTATTTCATTGACTTTTCTGACACCATAGCCCTATCCACGAAGTCCACATAATTTGTGATCTTCATACTAGAAACCCTGCTTTTTATATCTACACTCAGCCTAGTTTGAAACCGATCACATTTACATTCTTCCATCCTCATCAAGTCAGGTGAAAATCTAGATAAGGATATAAACAAAGCGTCATACTCTGCCACTGTTCAGTTCCCCTATTTCAACGTGATAAATTCTTCATCTTACTCTTTCCTATAAAGCCTTGGGAAATATTTTTCAAAGAACAACTTCACAAACCTCTCCCATGTAATTTGTGGAGGATATATTGGCACCTCTTCCACAACACGTAATATTCTTCGCACATCATCAATAGGTTGTTGTTGCACCTATGGTTCCTCCACTTCAATATGTCTATGTCCTTGCTGACTATTAGGAACATAAGATGCCTTACCCTCTGCTCTATCATGCGGCTCGTGTGGATCCATCACTCACTGCATTATAATTAACTTAAAAAATACAATAGCAACAGTTTAATATTAACATTGTTAGTCAAAATCCAGATGCATAACAAACTCACTTTCTAGGGTCCACTGCCAATCTAGACCCTCACACCTTGTCCAAAACCTAATAACCACGCTCTGATACCAAGTTGTCGAGCCCCGACTTAATTAGGTTAAAATCATCCTTCTATTTAGAGATAAATTTCCTTAAACAATACTTTATTTTAAATCTCTCGAAAATAGCACGTGATTTTTTTTTCTTTTCAAAGGCATGTTTAGATGAAAACATAACTACATGTACATAAAACTTACAAGTACTAAACAACTTTACATATACAAGTTCCTTTGTTGAACATGGACATAAAAATCTTGTTGATATTCAACCCATATTTGATATTCGTCCCTCCCCCATTTTAAGATCCTAACTTGGCAGTCAACTCCAAATGATAAGCATACCATAAACAAAACATTATAGGAGTGTAAGCTATAAAGGCTTAGTGAATGACCATATACCACGCATATAACCAATTTCAATAAATATTTTTATTTTGTTCTAATGTTATAACCCAACAAGAATTGTGAAACTCTCGAAAGTCGGGACCCGCCACACTCCAATTAACCCACCACAGTTATTGGGGACCACCACATCCCTTTATTAGGACCGAGTACACAAACTTTTAAGTTGGGTTAACAGGACCGCCACATCCCGTCGAACCCACCACAGTCCTTAACATTAGATAAAGGACCCGCCACAGTCCATAACATTAAATAACATTGCTTAACATTTATAATCATATGCATATGTTTCATAAATACCACATCACTCCATAACCATTCTACCATATGTATTCAACTACATATTTACATATGAAAATATAAGCATTTATATTTCATAGGGAGGGTCACTCATCTTAAAGTAGGTAATAAAATCAACACCAAAATCTATTTCCTTTGTATGGAAGTATTAGTCGTTTCCGTACCTTACGAGGATTCCTCGATTTATAGAAATTTTCCAAAGGATTTATTCCTTAACTTTATTTTCTCTCTCCTTAGGAAAAACTTGTTATTTCTTGTGAGGAAGAAGACATGCCTGTCATTTATAATCAGAAATACATTTTAAAGTGGTCCAATATCAATAGAGGTAGTGGGAACGGGTGATTGGTTGGACGAAAGGTCGAATTAAACAATTCCATTAATGACTCATTTGTCCCACCTTGGTAAAATAACCATAACTCACTATCCCGGGACCCGATTTACTCCCTCTTTGTGTCTACGAGTAGATAACTTATACATCTACAACTTTCATAGTTTGTGTTTTCCAAAAATCATAAAATTAGTACGCCTAATTTGGGCTTGAACAGAAGAGTAATAATTTACTCAAAATTTCATAACTTTCACATTTAGCGACCAAACATCACCACTTTCGCACCAACACTCTAGTTTACTTTTATAAACATAACGATGCATTTAGAAAATATTTTCATGATGCATTTAAACACATAACTAATCACATGCCCTAAACGTGTTATCCCCAGTCATAAGCTCGATTCGCATCTAATGTAAACAACATACAAATCACATGAGTATGAATTCCCTAAACATGATAGTTAACATTTTCAATACACATAACCAACTTATAACTTATAACTCATAACTTATACCTAATCATGTAATTAACCTTACCAATCATGTTTTAGGGCCTTACACTATTGCCATCCCATTGACATGGTTCTACGAATATGGTGATACCACATGATTGGGATGAGATAATAGGGTTTGAGTAATGGTTGAAAAATGATAAAGTGTATGATGAGTGGCTTCTTGGTTTTTCCAACACAGATTTTAAGAGTGATTGGTATGAAGAGTTGGAAATTAAAGAAGGCAATGTCAGTGTGGTCCTTTCTCTTGATGAAGGAGGAATGTATGAGGCCAATTATATCTGTAATGCTCAGACTTGTGAAGTATAAATTGATTCAGAATGTGCAAACATCATGAAGAGCCCGAAGTTCAAGTGGTTCTTTGATTATATTAGACTTAAATATGAAACCAGATTGGCAAACACTAAGAAGATTCTCGAGGCGATGTAAGACCGAGGGGATCCATCCATTAATTAACATGGACCCCTTATAATACTCATCAAAAAGTACACCTTGGAGGTGGTGTCTTTAGAGGAAAACTGACAGGTAACCTTCTTCCATAATAAACCTATGTATGTTACTACTTTAGTAAATGGAATTAATTTCTCAAGGGAGGGCACTGTTGGATGGTGGGGCATCGATCAACATGATGACAATAATCATTATCTATAAGAAGATAATCTCCTAAGAGAAAATTGTGCCAGTGCCTCTAATGATTTTAGGCTTTGATAGCGCAAGGATATTATTAATCAGATATGTCAATGTTGGGATCAAGTTGGGAAATTTTACTTCCCAAATTAAATTTCAGGTCATTAATGCTAAGACAAGTTATCAGATTCTAGTAGGAAACGTGTGGATGCATACTCATGGAATCGTGTCTTTTACTTTCCACCAGTGTGAGAAGGCCAACATTCACAAGACATAAATAGTGATTAACCCACAAAATACCCTTCTCACTGGAAGAGTCCCATTAAAATGATGCGACATTTTATTTGGAAATGGATAAATAAAGGAAGAAGTTTTTTACCAAGGAAATAGATAATCCCGAATCGATTCAAGAAGGAGGTAAAACTAAGAAATATGTGCATGACCGGCTAGGTCGTCGAGTGGTACCTTTTGGAAAAAGGGAAAGAAAAAAGGAAGCTATAATAAGATGAAAGACATACTCAAACTTGCAAGAAAGTTTTCATGCCCAATGGAAAAGTCATCTACCATT
This sequence comes from Sambucus nigra, assembly GCA_949130495.1. Taxonomy (NCBI): domain Eukaryota; kingdom Viridiplantae; phylum Streptophyta; class Magnoliopsida; order Dipsacales; family Adoxaceae; genus Sambucus; species Sambucus nigra. Next base: position 183,193,288 of record OX422224.1, on the reverse strand, counting down.
TATAACGGTTTGCATGGGCAGGGTTTTGGGATGAAAGTGTCAACCCAATGCCTGAGTGCTTTGTGATTGACGATTCCCATATGGTGGAGCATGTCAAAGAATTAGAGGAAGCACCCGAGTGTATGCAAGACGATAATTAAGAGAAGCTTCAGGAGCTTAAATAATTGAACTTAGGAGAATAGGGCGATGATGAGAGGACCATCTTCATGTCCAAGGATTTAAGTCCAAGACAGTGTAAAAAAATTATCAACTTGCTTAAGGAATTCATAGATGTGTTCGAATGGAAATAAACCGATATGCCGAGCATAGAACCTGAGGTGAGCTCTCATAAGTTGAATATTTTGCCTAATGCCTTACCAGTACGACAAGCCTTTCGCACTTACAAGTCTAAGATAGATCTAAAGATTAAAGCAGAAGTGGAGAGGATATTAACTGACAGATTCATTAAATCCATCCAACATCATATGCGTCTATTAAGTATTGTGTCCATTAGTAAGAAAGATATGAAAAAAAGTCGAGTCAATATGGATTTTAGGGATTTTATTCGGTCCTTGCCAAAAGATGAATTTCGATTGTCGAGCAGTGATAGCTTAGTAGATGAGATAGCTGTCCATGAAAAGTTTTATGGATAGGCATGTAGGTTATAATCATATTAAATGGATCCTACGAATGCGGAGAAGACAACCTTCAGGGCTCCTCTAGGAAAATTTCATTATACAATTATGACTTTTGTCTTGAAGAATGCTAGATCAACGTACCAATAAACTATGATGGAAATATTTTATGACCCGTTTTATGATATATTGGAATCTTATGTGGATGACTGATGGTAAAATCCAATAATGAGAGGAGGCATATTCAAGATCTTAGTTGAGTTAAACATTGTCGAAAGTATAAGATGAGTATGAACCCCCTTAAATGTGCCTTTGGGGTTACTACAGGTAAATTTCTTCGATTTGTCATCAATTGGCAAAGGGTACAAGCTGATGTTGAAAAATAAAAGGCTATTTTAATGATGCTGCCACCAAAGTCATTGACATCTCACAATCTTCTTGGAAAAAGTTTCCTATTTGAGAAGGTTCATACCAACAATGGCAGAAGTAATTCTCCCTTTCTTTCCGCTTATGAAAGATAAGGAGAAATGGGTATGGGGGGATGAGCAGAAGAAAGCATTTTAGAGAATTAAGGAGATTTTGACTTCTACTTCAACTATGATTCCTCCCAAAGCAGGTAAACCTTTGCTTTTTTACCTAACTTCTACCAAGTGACCTATTTGGGCTTTCCTCTCCCAAGAAAAATAAGGGAAGGAACGACCCATGTATTATTTGTCCCGAATAATAGTTGGGACAAAATCCAGATATAAAAGTAAGAAAGGCACTATTTAGCCTTGGTTTTTGTGGTCAAGAAGTTAAAGCACTACCTATTTGCATTTGCTGTCCATATAATCACCAAGTGTGATCCTATTAAGTATCTACTTATGAGAATCATTTTGGTGGGGCGAGCAGCTAGATGGTTCCTAATACTTTCATAATACAATTTTAAGTGCCTTACTTCAAAAGCCAATAATATTCAAGATAACTTCCTAAGCCATAATTTTGAGCCTTCGAGAGAGGAGCTGCTAGGGGATAACTTCCAAGATAGTTCGTCTGAGGAGATGGAAGAATGGAAGATGGAATTCAATGGCTCGTGCGCATAAGTTACCAGGAGAGAAGGAGTTATACTCTCTAATGACTAAGAGAAACTCACTCTTTCTTACAAACTAGACTCTAATTGGTCAAACAAAGAAGGAAAATATAAAGCGCTCATACTTATCCTGTTAGAAGCTTTGACAAGAGGGATTAGAATACTTTATATACGAGGAGATTCCAATCTCTTGGTAAAGAAATTCAATGGAGAAATCGCAATCAAACATGCCAATCTTTCTCCCGAAAGAGCAATTATCCAAAGGTTGTTGAATCAGTTCTTAGCTATCAAGATAAAGAGGCACCCCAAAAGGATGAATAGACACCCCGACGCTTTAGTAACGATTGCTCAAAAGTTAGAGATGGATGATCCAGAGGCCATAATCACCCTTTAACGGAGGATAGTGTCTGCACAAGTGAGATCATTATTTCCATGTGAGGATCCTAAATACTAGAGATTCTCAATAACAAATTAATTAGAAAAGCATGAAGGAGAAATATGGGTATCAGAGCTAGAAAATTTCCATATGCTTTAAGGAACTCTTTACTTTAAAGGACCGGGTGGTTACTTAGAACGGCGTGTGGGGGAAGAAGAGGCTCGCGAGAACCTGGTCACAATGCACACAAGGCATTGCAGGGATACAAATTACACTCTAGAGGCATTTGCAGCGAGGGGTTTACTACTATCCCACTATGATTACATAAGATACTCATCTCCAATAAGGTTGTTTAAAATGCCAGACTCAATTTGATCAACCAATTGAAGATAACTTCGTGGAAATCGTAGAGGACATGAAAAAGCCTTACATTTCCTATCTCAAAGATGGAGAGTTACCTGCTGAGCGAGATGATGGGAATTATTTAAAGAATTCGGTTCTACTTGGTGAAAGGGAAACTTTATAAAAAAGGCTATAATAATAGAGTTCTAAAATGTGTCACAAAATAAGAAGTGGAGAAAGTATTAAAGGAAGCTCATGAACTTTCACGTATTGGTGGAACAAAATTATATGACCATCTGATCACCTTGGGGTACTACTAGCCAATGATGAAAGCGGATTCCATAGATTTTGTGAAGAAATGCCAAGCATGTTAAGTGCACGGAAACATGGTTCATCCCCCTCGGCTAGATTACAAAATTTGGATATTCCTTACCCATTCCACACCTGGGCATTTGATTCGGTTGGAAAGATCATACCAGTCTCCCGTAAAAAATATTATATTTTGATTGCTATAGAGTTGTATACTAAGTAGGAAGAGGAGATCCCCTTGAGAAGGATTATCGATCAAGTAGTATCTCAGTTTATTCAAGAGTATATAATATGTAGGTGTGGGAGCCCATTTTTTATAAGTCCATGAGAGTAGTCGACCAAGTCTTGATAAATTAAACACTTGACCCGACCCAAATCATGACTCAATTTCCACACGAGTAATTTAGTAGAACAATAACAATTACGGATATGGTCAAATAAGGTACCAAAAATCTCGTATTAGATATTCAAGTACCTCGGGGCAAATCTGCACGCTACGTTGAGTTCCCTAAACAACTAAAACTCTGTAACAACACATCTATAAATTATACATCCTGACCCGGGGAAAAGGGATTGAATCTTGAGAATTTGAGAGACACTTAATAAGAATAAGTAACCTCTTCGTGGACGTAGGCAAGTTGCCAAATCACGTACATCGTTGTTGTGTGTGTGATTTCATTTACTTTTTACCATTTGTGATTGTTTTTGTAGAATATTTTATTATGATTTTTTCTACACTCACAATTGGTGCCGTATGTGGGAAACGACTTGTATTGCTACGAAAGCCTTCATTACCCGAAAGCCCATAATGGCTCACTACAGCAGCAACATTACCGAAGCTGGCGACGTTCAAGAAGCCCAGCTCCTCCTAGAGTCAGGTCTAAAATTCACCAACATACAAATCCAAGGTTTTTCCAAGAAAAGAAGCCTTCTAAAGAAAGCCAAGGGCCGCCAAGGTCCACACAGATCTCCAGACTGGTCGACGTATACGAATACAGAGTTCAAGAATAAAAAGAGGCAACGTGCCACCAAAATAAAAGAGAATACTCGCCTTAAGAGGCGACTTGAAAGAATGGAGACGGATCTCCATAGAAACACAAGGCGACGCCGAGATAGGACTCTTAGTCCTCAGGGGCTAACTCCCCCAGCCGAGGAAGGATCATTAGGCGTGACTAGCAGAGATCTGAACGTGACAAGGTGACGAAATTAGGAATCTGGTTAATAGAGAGATGAACCAGCATCCCCCTCACCGGGGAGTAAGGTCAACCAGAGATATAGTCATAAGAGCTCTCAACACTCAAATGAAGTCCCCATCTTCAAGGGAAATCAAGCAGGAGTATCCCTCAAAGAAATTCATTGTCCCCAAGATATAGGTTAATAATGGGAAAACAGACCCTATAGACCATGTCAGGTAATATCGGCAAGCAATGACCTTATGGAGTCACAATGACGCACTTATGTGCAGAATCTTCCCTTTTAACCTACATGATGTAGCATAGAAGTGGTTTGATAGGCTTCTCCATAGGTCGATCAGGAATTTTACAGAACTGGAAGAGGCTTTCGCGACGCGATTCATAACGAGAAACTCCCATACCAAGTAGATGGATGAACTACTCACTATGAAGAAGAAACTATAGGGGAACCTTTGAGACTATGCCAAAATATATTGGGAAGTTTTTAATGAGATTAAGGATTGCTCAGAGCAGGTCGCCGTAGCGTCCTTTAAAATTGGCTTTCCGACCACCTCTTTATTGCACTAATCCATCACCAAAAAGGAAGCCATCACCATCGATGGCCTTATGGATCATATCAAGAAGTACACCAAGGTGGAAGACATGGTTCATCATAGTGGTGGAGATAACGGTCGAGCAAAGGCGAACGATGGAATGGAGAAGAATGATACTCAGAAGAAGGGAAGCAAGAATAAGGGCAAGAATTGCTCTAAGAGTAGAAATAAGATTGACCCCTCCAAAGCATTCTAGGTTGTTAACATAGTCTTCAAGGAACCTATTTACAAAATTCTTTGCAAGATCAAGGATGGGCCTTTCATCAAATGGCCCAAGAAGATGGGCAGCGACCCAAAAAAAGGAACAACACAATAAGATGAACTTTTCATAAGAAAGGTGGTCACCGACCCAAAAATTACAAAGCTCCAAAGTCACATTTGTAAGAGTTTGTTCAGGAAGGACACTTCAGCGAGTATGTTAAAAAGAAAATAGAGAAGGTCGCAACCAAAGGTGACCAAAATCCACACAACATCCTCAACGATGATACTTGACATAAGTTCGCGGTAATCCATGGGGTGTCAGACCTCAAGCGAATCCAGGGTAACGTTGTTCGAATGAAACTCAAGAAGGTAACTGCCATAATCTAAACTTTTTAGATAGATCCATCCAAATCCCAGGCAGGACAGTGTTGGTGACCAGAAGATGTTGATTACACCAAGCACATCGTGTTCACCGAAGAAGACTTGGTTGGGGTAAGGACCCCACATCACGATGTGTTGGTGATCACACTCAGAATTTCTAATTGGGATGTTGATAATCTACTTATGGATCAGGGGAGTTCATCCGAAGTGATATACCTATAACTGTTCCATAAACTGAAGTTGAATGTCGCCAACCTCAAAGAAGCCAATGTTCCACTGGTCGGCTTTGCAAGAAGGATCACGATGGCATTAGGAAAGATAATCTTGCTGATGAGGGAAGGAAATATTTTAAAGTTAATTGAGTTTTTAGTGGTGGACATCGATTCCCCATACCACGATATCTTGGGCAGAGGTTGGCTCCACGCCTCAAGATCGTGCGATCAATATATCATCAAAAGCTGAAGTGCATTATAGATAGTAGAGTGGGCGAGATCCGTGGAGACCGTGCTACGACCAGAAAGTGATTATTGCAATGATACGCCCAAAGAAAGAAAAGAAGAAGGAGCCTGAGAAACCCCATAAGGGGGTTATTCTCTCCAAATAGCAACTACAGTATGGTCGACCAGGGGTGGAAGAGACCAGGGTCCACCCCATAAATAGGGTTGTAGAAAGCCTGGAAGAAGTTGTAGCTGATGACAACTTGACATAGAGGAACTTTATGATTGGAGTTTCTATCACCGATCAATAGAAAAGGGAGTTAGTTTCACTTCTCAAATGAAATATAGAATTTTTTTCCTGGGAGCCTTACGAGTTACCAAGGATTGACCCTAGCATAGTCTGGCATCGTTTCCAGATTGATCCCACCTCCAAGCCTATCACTCACAAGGCTCGCCGAATATCCCCCGAGAAGGCTAAGGCAATGGAGAGATAAGTAGGAAAGCTACTGAATGCAAGATCTATCAGGGATGGTAAGTTCCCCGCATGGTTATCACACCTAGGGGTGGTACCCAAAAGTAATGGCAGTTGGAGGGTGTGCTTCGATTTCATCGGCCTCAATCGAGCATGTCCCAAGTATAGCTTCCTCTCCCAAAGATAAATCAGTTGGTTGATGCCACAATGACACATGAGAGGATGAGATTCCTAGACTCTTACTTAGGGTACCATCATATCCCCCTATACGGGCCTGACCAGGATAAAGACCTACTTTATAACTTCAATCTGGTTGTATTGTTACGAGGTCATGCCATTGTCCTCAAGAACGTAGGGGAAACTTATCAAAGATTGGTGACTAAGATGTTCAACAAACAGATAGGAGAAACGATGGAAATATACAACGATAAGATGCTTGTTAAAAGCAAGGACACGGCCAATCACCTCTCAGCTTTAGTAGCAACCTTTGAGATCCTCAGGAAGTATAGAATGAAGTTTAATGAAAGTAAGTGTTCATTCGGTGTCAAACCAGGAAAATTCTTAGGTTACCTACTAAGTAAAAGGGTAATTGAGGCCAACCTAGACCAAATCGATGTTATCACCAGGATCCAGCCTCCTTAGACACTGAGAGATGTTCATAAGCTTACTGGAATGCTTGCGACGCTCAATCGCTTTATCTTAAAATCTTCAAAATGCTGCCGATCATTCTTCCAACTATTAAAGAAGGTCAAAGGCATCATATGGGATCATAATTGTTCGCGAGATCTGGGAGAGATCAAGTCCTACCTTAGCAAGACGCTGCTGCTAGTAATTCCAAATAATGGAGAACAACTGTATCTTTATGTGGCAGTATCAGGCCATGCTGTAACCTCTGCATTAGTATGTGAAAATAAAGGGGGATAACACTTGATTTACCACGCCAGTAAGACACTCCTGGACGCTGAACAATGGTACTTGTCTCTAGAAAGCTCGCTTATGCACTGGTGGTTTCTTTAAGGAAGTTGAAGCATTACTTCAAAGCCCGCTCTATAATCGTAATCACTTCTTACCCACTCAAGGATGTTCTGAGAAAGGCCGACCTCTCTGGATGACTTTAAAAGTATTCGATTGAACTCGGGAGATTTGATATCCACTTCTATCCCAGAATAACAATCAAGGGACAGATCTTAGGAAATTTCATTACTGCGTTCATAGGACATTAATCAATAGACCAACTGAATAGTGACCAATCGATGGCACAAGAATTGCAGTCCAAATATTGGACCTTGTATGTGGATGGAGCCTCAAATTCCAATGGAGTAGGAGTAGGGAGTGTTCTCATCACCCTTGAAGACACTGTAGTTGAGAAACGAATTAGATTGGGATTTGAGGCCTCCAATAACGAAGCTGAGTATGAAGCACTGATTGTCGGTTTGTAAAAATCCAAACTACTGGGGGCAAAACGCCTCCACATATTTAGTGATGCATGTAAATGGGTACTTCAATGCCAAATATGATCGGTGCTTCATACTTAGCTTATTTGGCAGTAGTCGTTCCAACGAGATTTGGCTGGAACAATTTATTTGGCAGTTTTAAGTAGTTTTTCACACTTCTTTCGCCATTAACTTTTAACAGACTTATCAAGTGCGGGAACGAACTATTTTGACTTAAATTTTTCACTATCCTCCATCTCCTAGAGAGAGTTTTAGATACCAAAACTTCAAAAGAAAAAGTTCAAGTTTGAGTGTGTATTTTTCAAAGAAAAAAATGTTTAAACACTTTTATTTACACCCAAAGTTAGTTTATTCCAAGTTTCAATATATATATCATTGCTTGGAGTGTTTGGCACCGGTTTATCTCTACACCTTGAAGAAGAGAAGTTTGGGTTTACTTTTACATCCCTCAAAGAAGAAGTCTCGTTATTTTGTTGCGGCATTCTCACATGGTGAAAGGCACCATGTGTGGTTGACGGTGTTCCTAATGTCTCATTGGTGAAGTCCAAGGTTCCGTTGGAGTTCTGGGGTTGTCGACTAGTCGGAGGTGTTTACAAGAAGATGCGTCAAGGCTTGAAAGGCGTCGAGTCGAGGAAGTAAGTCATCTGTCTTGTAATTGTAAAACCATACTTAGTGGACTTAAGGCTAGGTCCATCCGAGGTTTTTTTTTGGTTGTGGGGTTTTCCTCGTACATCGCGGCATAGTGGTTATTTGTTTATTTTATCTTTTGCAAAACTCACCTAGAACGCATGCTTAGGTAAAAAGATAAAATTGGTTTAAATCACTAGTTATTTAATTTGGTGCAAATTAAATTTGGGTATAGGTTAATTTAATTCAAGTCATCATTTAATTTGTTAAATTTGGTTTGGCCTAATTTGGTAATATTGAAAATATGACTTAGAAAAATTTCTATGACTTGGGTTGAGTTAATATGTTTAAGTGAAAAAGTCATTTGTTAATTAATTTAATTTCACTTTGAGTTAAGTTTAGTTTTTATTTGAAAGAAATTAAAATTAGGTGTTTGTGTGTGTTTAATTGAACCATCTTTCGCTTCCGCATCTTTAACAAGGAAATTGAAAATTATCTTTTTATAAAATCTAAAATTGGGGGCCTCGTGTTCCAACAAGTGGTATCAGAGCATTGATTGACAAAAGTTCACGCTTTCAAATTGGTATCAGAGCCAAAACGATAAATTACTTCGTTAAGATCCTTTAAATATTTTTGGCTAAAATGGAATTTTTCCCGTTTTCAAAATTTCCTATTTTCGATGGTTCTAACTACGCGTATTGGAATGCACGGATGAAATCGGCACTAAAATCTATCGACGAGAGAGTTTGGTTATCTGTCGTTAACGGGTGGTCCCCACCTACTCATTTAGTAGTTAATGAGCGTGTTACCAAACCCGTCGATAGATGGAGTGAGAATGAATTTAAACTATCGAATTTTAATTCTCGAGGTTTAAATGCCTTGTTTAGCGCGATCACACCAGATGAATTTCATCGCATTATGACGTGTGAAACTGCTAAATTTGAAACCATCAAACCGATATTGTTAATTCATCTTTTAATTTGGGAGAGAAAATACCCGACAACCGAGTAGTAAACAAAATTTTAAGGTCCCTACCCGATAGATTTATTCCAAAAGTTATCGTTTTAAATTCTTTACCCACTATAGCCTCTACGAAATTAGAAGAGCTTATAGGTGATTTACAAACCTATGAATTAGACATGTTTTGCTCTAAAACTGAAAAGAAGATAGAAAAGTGCGTTGCTTTAAAAACTCGAAAAGAGGAAAAACAAGTAGTAGAGAGTGAAAGTGATAGTGACTCGGAAAATATGGCTATGTTTACTAGAAAGTTTCGAAAATTTCTTAAAATTAACAAAGATAAATTTAAAAATGATTTTAAAAATTTTGAAAAATCTATGCATGACAAAGCCGAGAAGATCCCTAAAACTATTAATGAAAATTTAAATAGGGACGAGTCAAATAGGTGCTTTGGTTGTGAAGGATATGGCCATAGGGAAAAAGAGTGTCCCACTAAACTAAGGAGAGAGGGTAAGCAACCAATTTCTTTTAATGAAACGCTTGGTGATAGTGATAATGAAGAGGGACCCGATTCCCCCACTAAGCACAACTTTGTGGCTTTTATGTCTAGTTATATGAGTGATAGAGAGAAATCTTCTATTGATGAAATTTTAACACATGATACTTCCAAGGTCAAAGTTTATGATTCCCTTATTTTTTATGGTAGTGAGAGTGAAGAAGATAGAGAGAATGAAAATGATGAGGTTGATGTGAGTGAACTTCAAAATGCTTTTCAAGAATTATATGAAGAGTCTATTAAATTAAAAAGAGCAAATTTGAAGTTAGAAGCAAGTTTAAGAGAGCGTGTCAAGGTCGTTGATGATAGTGTGTTGGTCGAAGACCTTAGGACACGTGAGAGAGATCTTCGCGAGAAGATTGAATATTTAGAAGGCGATAGAGATAGCCTTAAAGGTTTAATGGAATCCTCGAAAAAGGAGCTTCTCGCGTTTGAAGAGCGTAATATTTTATTAGAGTCCAACATCTTAGAATTACAAAATAAATTGAGACTCTAGTAAAGTCAAATTTGATTTGGAGTGTCGTTCAGAGAAATTAGATAAAATATTAGGAATGGTCCAAATTAAAAATGACACTTCTGGTTTAGGCTTCGATACTTGTAATGAATCATCTTAAAAAGCCAAACCAATGTTTTAAGAGAATCGTCTAGGAAAGCCTTTAGAGATCATTCCTTAGGTAAGTCTTTTTGTCGAGTCTTTAGATGCTCACATTGTGGTCGAAAAGGTCATCTTAGGAAATTTTGTTTTGATCTTAAACGATGTCTTAAAAAATCCTTACGTAAGGCAACCGTGTTAGCCAAGATTCCTACTTCCCGAGATCGTCATTCATCATTAATTTAGGTTAGGATATCCGACTTAGTATCTTTATAAAATAGGGTTTTTGATTCTCATTTACTTTCACATGCTTCCTCCCTTGCAAAATCTAAAGGTTGAATGTGTTAGTTTTATTTGCATACTTTAGCTTTTGTGCTACATGCTATATTATCATGCTAATTGTATTCTTCTTAATCATTTTCTAGTCTATGCTCCGTGCTTAATCACATGCTAGAATAATGATTTTTGTTTATCTTTTTTATTATAATTCCTTCATTTTAGTTTGCATTAAGTGAATAATACAAAAAGTTTTTTGTTTATCATTTGTGTTTTATCTTTTGAGTAATTTAAGATTAATGAAAAATACAAATGATTTTTGTTTGTCTTTTGAGTAAATATTTTTATTTTTGGTTAAAAATTTCAGAAACTCAAAAAGATTTTATTTTTGTGTGTATTTTGGTTTTACACACATTTTATGGCATATATTTGTGTTTGAATCCTCATTTCTCTTCCATGTGACTAGAACTCTTGGTTATAATTTTAATCCTTAAAATGTTCTTTATCATGATTACATGGAGTAGCTTAAGTTTTATTTGCTTAATGGATTCACTTTTATATGCCTTTACACACATGCATGAGCTTTTTGAATCTTAACGTCACATGTTATATTTCAGCTTTGTGAGGTGTTCTCTTATCAGTCTAGTCATCTACATACTATGACCTAGGAGGACTAGTGCATGTCAAAATCCATTACACGTCAGATTTGTGAGATATAAAAAATAATATGTATAAATGTGCACGGGGAAGGGCTCCGAAAGGAAAAATATTATCCTTCGCGAGTAAGCCACCGTTTGGAATGGACCTAAAAGAAATACGTGTGGTCCAAAGGTCTAAAAGAAAATATGGCATTAAAAGAAAAATAATTTGCCAAGGCCTAATTTGTTTAGTTGATTTATTCATTCAAAAGAATAATATATATGCTTATTGAGGGAGTTTGGATGATATACCAACGGTTAGCACAATGTCCATTTATCATAGTTGCGCTTACAATGTCATCACTCTATTGGTTTGTAGAATCATCAATATGCTAGGCTTGTATGCATTGTGTTTATTTGTTCATTAGTTCACTTTATCCTGTCACATAAAGTCTAAATTCTAGTTGATAAAGTTTTGCAATCAAATGCGAACTACGTGAACACGTTTAAGTGATTGGGTTTTAATTCATTGGTATCTTGTTCACACCCATTCACTTCCATTTCCATATGATACAATTATGCTATAAGAGTGTAGAAAAACTTATGTTATTTTGTTTTGTGTCATTTTGGTGTTTATATCTATACGTGTGTACTTATGCTTAGTTTGTATCTATTGTGTATACATATATGTGATATTTTATTTGTTTTTGAGTCTTTGCCATGTTTAGCTAGTTCATCTATGCTTTTAATTCATGTTTGGTATCTATCTTGTTGCGAATTTTGTTTCGATATCACATGCTTAGATTACTACAATCAATTGATATCTTTTGTTATTGCATCATAGCTGATATTCATATCTATATGTGGATTAGTTAAATTTTAGCTACCCACGTGCTTTAATGTTCTCATCACTTTATGCACTATTGCATGTTTAGCTTGTTATCTCATACTATTTATCCCTTGTTTAGTTTAGGGGGTTTATATGCTTTAATTGGGGGAGATAAGTTAATTTTTTATTCTTTAGCCTTTGTCTATTCCTCAACAAAAAGGGGGAGAATGATAGGGGGAGAAATGGTATCTAATCCTATTATAAATTTATCTTCGTTTGGGAGATTTAACTTAGGGGGAGTCGCTATCTTCTTAGGTTTATCATTGTTGATAAAGGGGAGCATTAATTTAGGGGAGTAATTATTTTAATTGCATTTAATATTCTTGATATTCCCCATGCCTTTGATAGTTTGCTTAAATGTGCTGGAATTCTTCTTAATGGCAACTTTCATCGTCGGCAAAGATATTGATCCTTGGGTTTTTGAGTCAAGCTATGTATTTTTTATTTTGGATAGGAATTTTTTTAAGTCTAATAGAGCTTGACAGCCCTTTAAGACTTTTGTTGGTTTTTGTCCCGGAATAGCCAAAGGGGGATATTTGTAAGGACACAAATTTCCAATTGAGTCCTTTTTAGTTTTGGCTCAATTTCGAACAAAAACGTTTGAGTCATAGGATAGAGTTATTGACCATCCTTCAAGCCTATAAAATACTAAAGTTGAATACGTAGAGGCGAAGAGTATAAAGCTTCATCAAATTCCGAGTTTGTTGTGCCTCGTTTCTACATCAACATCCTTTGTTCCATTTACTCCTAAGGTATGAATGCATTACATATTTATATAGGAGCTTGGAAAAATTTGTATTGGGTCTAAGTTTTGTTTAAATTGTTGTTTATTTTCAGAAGGTTTCTTTAAGACTTTAAAATAAAGTTTCTGGGCTAAAAATAGAATGTTTAACTTTCTGAAAGTTCGTTCGAATTTGTCGTTCGAACGAGTTTTTCGTTCGAATGAGAATTTTGTTCGAACGAGGTTTTTTAATAACTACCTCTAGAACTTCATTAGAAGTATCGTTCGAATGAGACTTCGTTCGAACGAAAATCTCGTTCTAACGAGATTTGGCGGGAACTGTTTATTTAGTAGTTTTAAGCAGTTTTTCCCACTTTTCCCACTTCTTTCCCTCACTAACTTTTGACAGACTTATCAAGTGCGAGAACCAACTATTTTGACTTAACTTTTTTCACTATCCTCCATCTCCTAGAGAGAGTTTTAGACATCAAAACTTCAAAAGATAAAGTTCAAGTTTGAGTGTTTATTTTTCAAAGAAAAAATCTTGACTTAGGCTAATATCTAGGACTTAGGTTGAGTTAATATGTTTAAGTGAAAAATTCATTTGTTAATTAATTTAATTTCAGTTTAAGTTATGTTTAATTTTAATTTGAAAGAAATTAAAATTAGGTGTTTGTGTGTGTTTAATTGAACCATCTTTTGCTTCCGTATCTTTAACAATGAAATTGAAAATTATCTTTTTATAAAATCTAAAATTGGGAGCCTCGTGTTCCAACAAGTGGTATCAGAGCATTGATTGAGAAAAACTCACGCTTTCAAAGTGGTATCTGAGCCAAAACGATAAATTACTTCGTTAAGATCCTTTAAATATTTTTGGCTAAAATGGAATTTTTCCACTTTTCACACTTCTTTCCCCACTAACTTTTGACAGACTTATCAAGTGCGGGAACCAACTATTTTGACTTAACTTTTTCACTATCCTCCATCTCCTAGAGAGAGTTTTAGAGAGCAAAACTTCAAAAGAAAAAGTTCAAGTTTTAATGTGTATTTTTCAAAGAAAAAATCTTTAAACACTTTTGTTTACACCCATAGTTTGTTTATTCCAAGTTTCAATATATATATCATTCCTTGGAGTGTTTGGCACCGGTTTATCTCTACACCTTGAAGAAGAGAAGTTTAAGTTTAATTCTATATCGCTCAAAGAATAAGTATCGTTGTTTTGCTGCGACATTCTCACATGGTGAAAGGCACCATGTGTGGTTGACGGTGTTCTTAATGTCTCTTTGGTGAAGTCCAAGGTTCCGGTGGAGTTTCAGTGTTGTCGACTAGGCGGAGGTGTTTACAAGAAGACGTGTCAAGGCTTGAAAGGGGTCGAGTCAAGGAAGTAAGTCATTTGTCTTATAATTGTAAAACCATACTTAGTGGACTTAAGGCTAGGGCCGCCCGAGGTTTTTTTCCGTTGTGGGTTTTTCCTTGTACATCGCGGCGTAGTGGTTATTTGTTTATTTAATCTTTTGCAAAACTCACCTAGAACGCATGCTTAGGTAAAAAGATAAAATTGGTTTAAATCACTACTTGTTTAATTTGGTGCAAATTAAATTTGGGTATAGGTTAATTTAATTCAAGTGATCATTTAATTTGTTAAATTTGGTTTGGCCTGATTTGGTAATATTGAAAATATGGCTTAGGAAAATTTCTAGGACTTGGGTTGAGTTAATATGTTTAAGTGAAAAATTCATTTGTTAATTAATTTAATTTCACTTTGAGTTAAGTTTAATTTTAATTTGAAAGAAATTAAAATTAAGAGTTTGTGTGTGTTTAATTGAACCATCTTTCGCTTTCGCATCTTTAACAAGGAACTTAAAAATTATCTTTTTATAAAATCTAAAGTTGGGGGCCTCGTGTTCCAATAAGTGGTATCAGAGCATTGATTGAGAAAAACTCACGCTTTCAGGGACAAGCGAACACCTCTTACAAATCTTACAATTGTAAATATGCCATGCTGGTTTTTGATAATATTTCAGCCCTCGGGCCTTTGACTCAGTTGAAATCTATTGGCCCATAACTATTAGCCAAAATATTTCAGGGGCAATTGTGGGAGCCCATTTTTTATAAGTCCTTGAGAGAAGTCGACTAAATCGTAATAAATTAAACACTTTTCCCGACCCAAATCATGACTCAATCTCCACACGAGTAGTTTAGTAGAATAATAACACTTACGGATATGGTCAAATCAGGTACAAAAAATCTCGGATGAGATATTCAAGTACCTCATGAAAAATCCACACTCTACTTTGAGTTCCGTAAACAACTCCAACTCTATAACGACACATGTATAAATTATACACCCTGACCCAGGGAAAAAGGATTAAAACTTGAGACTTTGAGAGACACTTAATAAGAACAAGTAACCCCTCTGTGGACGTAGGAAAGTTGTCGAACCACGTACATCGCTGTTGTGTGTGTGATTCCATTTACTTTCTACCATTTGTGATTGTTTTTGTAGAATCTTTTATTGTGATATTTTCTGCACTCGCAGTAGGATTGAAGTTTTAAAAGTTATACTCACATACAATGGCAAGTAGTTCGTACGCAAGGAAATGAGTTTGGTCATTGATAATTACAAAATCATTCACAATAGTTCAAACATTTCCTACCCTAAAAGAAAAAGACATGCATAAGCAACCGACAAAACCTTGATCAACATTTTGAAGAAAATGTTAGAGCACTACACCAAAAACACCAATTTGGCACACCTTGATATTAAAAATCTGGCACAGTTTAAAACCGTGCCAAATTTTGGCACTATTTAATAATTATCTGGCACACTTTTAAGCCGTGCCAAATTTTGGCACTGTTTAAAAGTGTGCCAAAATTGAGAACACTTTACTAAAATATAAATATCCTAAAAAAATTAAGCCCTTTTGTTCTCCCACTCTCTCTCATCTCTCCCGCTCGCCTCCCGCTCTCTCTGTCTCCCGCTCTCACACTCTCTCTCTCTCTCTCTCTCTCTCTCTCTCTCTCTCTCTCTCTCTCTCTCTCTCATAGGACCAGTACCAGGAGAAGAAGAGCCTAGTGTTTTTAGGGATTTTCGTGATTTGTGTAGTGGCTCGGTTGCAATTGAGGTTTTTAGGGATTTGTTGGGCTGTAAAGGGTTTGAGGATGCGGGTTGGTGGGTTGGAGGTTTGACAGCGGATGGTTCAGGCACCAGAGGGTATCTCTCTCTCTCATTTCGGTGCCCCCGTCGGCCAGCTCTCGCTCTCACTCCGGTGCCGTCGTCGGCCAACTCTCCATCTTACTCCACTGAGATCGGTATCTCCATTGCCGATTTAACATGTCAATTTTTCCTCCCATCATCTAAATGTCAATTTACAGATATGGATTCTTGGTTCCCCTAATCCAAAGTCTACACGAAAAGCCCATTTGAAAGGGATAAATTATGTTGATTTCCTCACGGCTGGTGAAAAATCGTATTTGGTCCTCACGGCCGGTGAAAAATCGAAAGGTATGCAAGTTCTATTCTTTTCAATATTTAGTTTCCCATATTTTTTATGGATATCATAAATATATAATAGCTCTTGTATCAAACTGAAACTTGCATCCATACTCTAGAAGGCCATACAAATAACAAACTGGTCTAGCTGGGTTTTCAAAATAATCTGGAATAATATCTTCAATTTCAATCGCCAACTTTTTTATGGTTTTTGGTCCAGCTGTCAATAATTAAAAAAATATATTATAAAATCATTAAAATGGTTTCAGGTTTGGATATTCTTATTGCACAAGAAGAAGAAATGTATATTAGGTTAATCTTTAAAGTGTCAAAAAACAAATATAAATTTTGGCCTCTGATACTATAATCTTAAAATTAAAAAACATAAGCATTAATGGCTCACTAATTAAACCCTTGTAATTTGGTCCTGCTATATATTCAATTGATTATATCGTGGTTTAATGTAGCTAATTTCAAACTTCTCATCATTCCCATTGACGCACGAAATTAAAAAATCAATTGATTATATTGTGGGAACAACACAGCACCTGTCACTCCTAAAATTAATTGGGATTTGACTTTTTATTTATGACTTTTGAGAGGGATGCTAGGGATAGGCGTAACTACTCTCCGCTGCCGCCTTCAGGTAGTGTCTTATTAGAATGGAAATGAAGTGGAAGAGGAAATGAAGAGGAAAGAAACGAACATGGAAGAAGGTGAGATAAGGCTGGGCCAATTTTGTCCAAGAACGAGGTTAAGGTAACAATAAGCCCTTCCATTTCAATGCTCCTTTTTTCTTTTCAAATTCGTGTATAAAATAAGCAGTGATAAGCTAGAGTTTTATGAATTGTTGTGTTTTTTTTATTAAATATGTTGGATTATACGTGTGTGTGTGTGTGTGTGTATACTATAACAGATATTGAAATGATCATATGTGGTATGCTGCAATATTGAAAAATGTGAAACACGCTTGGAACTTCTGTGTGTATAATCATATATGGGTACTGTAATATTAAAGAGTTTGATCCAGTGTTGGGTGAGAATTGAATGCAGGTATTGGGGAGGTTTGGAGATCAAAAGGTCAGCATAGGCTTCCAGTGATTTGTTTGGTTTTGTTTTACAAATGTTCAACTCACGCCAGTTCCATCCAATCTTAATCAAGTTACTACAGGTAACAATTATTTAGTACCGATTTATTAACCTTTTAAAATGCAATGAATTATTTCTACTCAACATTTGTAGTTTGTCTTTTTCATTCTATATCTGATCATTCCTTTTAAAGTTTGAAAATCACTTCATGGCTTACTTTATGAGCTTATTTAGTTAAATTAGTGGAAGGAACTTGCTGGTGGTTTGGTTTTGGAATTTACTGTTGTTGTTGAGTTTATTTTAAATGTTAAAACATGTTGGATTTAACGAATAAACAAATGAAACTATGTAAAAAAAAATTAAAATCCATAAACATTCTAAATTGATTAAAAATATACCGTTAGAGAATATGACGATATAGGAGGCACGCACACCTCGCACAGGACCAATGTAAATTGTTGGAACTGACCGCGTAGTCTCGGGTCTTCCAGTTTGAGAATATGATGATAATTTGCAAAAATCAAAACTGAAACTTAAAAACAAGCCGTTAAAGGGTGAAAACCTAAACCACCCCCCAAATGACCACGTAGGAGGCATGCACACCTCTCACGGGACCAATGTAACTTGTAGGAACTGACCGCGTAGTCCCGGGTCTCCCGGTTTGAGAATATGACGATAATTTGCAAAAATCAACACTTAAACTTAAAAACAAGCCGTTAAATGGTGAAAACCCAAACCACCCCCCAAACGACCCCCCTAGGAGGCACGTACACCTCGCACGGGACCAATGTAACTTGTAGGAACTGACCGTGTATTCTCGGGTCTCCCGGTTTCATAATATGATGATAATTTGCAAAAATCAGGACTTAAACTTAAAAACAAACCGTTAAAGGGTGAAAACCCAAACCACCCACCAAACGACCCCGTAGGGGGCACGAACACCTCGCACGGGACCAATGTAACTTGTTGGAAATGACCGCGTAGTTGCTGGTCTCCCGGTTTAAGAGTATGACGAGAATTTGAAAAAATCACACTTAGAGTTAAAAACGTGCCGTTAAAGGGTGAAAACCCAAACCGGCCAGCAAATGACCCCGTAGGAGGCACGAACACCTCGCACGGGACCAAGGTAACTTGTAGGAACTGACCGCGTAGTCCCGGGTCTCCCGGTTTGTGAATAGGATGATAATTTTCAAAAATCAACACTTAAACATAAAAACATGCCATTAAAGGGTGAAAACCCAAACCAGCCCCCAAACGACCCCGTAGGAGGCACGAAGACCTCGCACGGGACCAATGTAACTTTTAGGAACTGACCGCGTAGTTCTGGGTCTCCCGGTTTTAGAGTATGATGATAATTTTCAAAAATCACACTTAGAGTTAAAAACAGGCCGTTAAAGGGTGAAAACCCAAATCGGCCCCCAATCGACCCCGTACGAGGCACGAACACATCGCACGGGACCAATGTAACTTGTAGGAACTGACAGCGTAGTCCCGGGACTCCCGGTTTGTGAATAGGATGATAATTTGTAAAAATCAACACTTAAACTTAAAAACAGGCCGTTAAAGGGTGAAAACCCCAACCGACCCCCGAACGACCCCGTAGGAGGCACAAACACCTCTCACGGGACCAATGTAACTTGTAAGAACTGACCGCGTAGTCCCGGGTCTCCCGATTTGAGAGTATGATGATAATTTTCAAAAATCACACTTAGTTAAAAAAATGCCGTTGAAGGGTGAAAATCAAAACCGGCCCCCAAACGACCCCGTAGGAGGCACGAACACCTCGCACAGGACCAATGTAACTTGTAGGAACTGACCGCGTAGTCCCGGGTCTCTCGGTTCGAGAGTATGACAATTATTTGCAAAAATCACACTTAGAGTTAAAAACAGGCCGTTAAAGGGTGAAAACCCAAACCGGCCCCCAATCGACCCCGTACGAGGCGCGAACACCTCGCACGAGACCAATGAAACTTGTAGGAACTGACAGCGTAGTACCGAGTCTCTTGGTTTGTGAATAGGATGATAATTTGCAAAAATCAAAACTTAAACATAAAAACTTGCCGTTAAAGGGTGAAAACCCCAAACCAGCCCCCAAACGACCCCGTAGCAAGCACGAGCACCTCGCACGGGACCAATGTAACTTGTAGTAACTGACAGCGTAGTCCCGGGTCTACCGGTTTGAGAGTATGATGATAATTTGCAAAAATCACACTTAGTTAAAAACAAGACATCAATGGGTGAAAACCGAAATCAACCCCCAAACGACCCAGTAGGAGGCACGAACACCTCGCACGGGACCAATGTAACTTGTAGGAACTGACCGCGTAGTCCCGGGTCTCCCGGTTTTGGAGTATGATGAAAATTTGCAAAAATCACACTTAGAATTAAAAACCGGCCGTTAAAGGGTGAAAACCCGAACCGACCCCCAATCGACCCTGTAGGAGACACGAAGACCTCGCACGGGACCAATGTAACTTTTAGGAACTGACAGCGTAGTCTCGGGTCTCCCGATTTGTGAATAGGAAGATAATTTGTAAAAATCAAAATTTAAACTTAAAAACATGCCGTTAAAGGGTGAAAACCCAAACCGGCCCCCAATTGACCCCGTAGGAGGCACGAACACCTCGCACGGGACCACTGTAACTTGTAGGAACTTACAGCGTACTCCCGGGTCTACCGATTTGAGAGTATGATGATAATTTGCAAAAATCACACTTAGAATTAAAAATAGGTCGTTAAAGGTTGACAACCCAAACCGACCTCCAATCGACCCCGTAGGAGGCACGAATACTTCGCACGGGACCAATGTAACTTGTAGGAAGTGACAGCGTAGTCCCGGGTCTCCCGATTTGTGAATAGGATGATAATTTTCAAAAATTAACACTTAAACTTAAAAACACGTCGTTAAAGGGTGAAAACCCAAACCAGCCCCCAAACGACCCCGTAGGAGGTACGAACACCTCGCACGGGACCAATGTAACTTGTAGGAACTGACCGCGTAGTCCTGGATCTCCCGGTTTGAGAGTATGATGATAATTTGAAAAAATTAACACTTAAACATAAAAACATGTCGTTAAAGGGTGAAAACCCAAACAAGCCCCCAAACGACGCCGTAGGAGGCACAAACAGCTCGCACGGGACCAATGCAACTTGTAGGAACTGACCGCGTAGTCCCGAGTCTCCCAGTTTGAGAGTATGACGATAATTTGTAAAAATCACACTTAGAATTAACAACAGGCCATTAAATTTTGAAAACCCAAACCGGCCCCCAATCGACCCCGTAAGAGGCACGAACACCTCGCACGGGACCAATGTAACTTGTAGAAACTGACCGCGTAGTCCCGGGTCTCCCGGTTTGTGAATAGGATGATAATTTGAAAAAATCAACACTTAAACTTAAAAACTTGTCGTTAAAGGATTTAAACCCAAACCAGCCCCCAAACGACCCCGTAGGAGGCACGACACCTCGCACGAGACCAATGTAACTTGTTGGAACTGACTACATAGTCTCGGGTCTCCCGGTTTGAGAGTATGACGATAATTTGTAAAAATCACACTTAGTTAAAAACATACCGTTAAAGGGTTAAAAACAAATCCGGCCCCCAAACGACCCCATAGGAGGCACGAACACCTCGCATGGGACCAATGGAACTTTTAGGAACTGACCACGTAGTCCTGGGTCTCCCGATATGTGAATAGGATGATAATTGGCAGAAATCACACTTAGAGTTAAAATAGGCCGTTAAAGGGTGAAAACCCAAACCGGCCCCGAACGACCCCGTACGAGGCGGGAACACCTCCCACGGGACCAATGTTACTTATAGGAACTGACCGCGTAGTCCCGGGTCTCCCGGTTTGAGAGTATGATGATAATTTGGAAAAATCACACTTAGTTAAAAACATGCCGTTAAAGGGTGAAAACAAAAACTAGCCCCCAAACGACCCCGTAGGAGGCACGAAAACCTCGCACGAGACAAATGTTACTTGTACTAACTGACCGCGTAATCTCGGGTCCCCCGATTTGAGAGTATGATGATAATTTGCAAAAATCACACTTAGTTAAAAACATGCCATTAATGGGTGATAACCAAAATCGGCCCCCAAACGACTCAGTAGGAGGCAGGAACACCTCGCACGGGATCGATGTAACTTGTAGAAATTGAGCGCGTAGTCCCGGGTCTTTTGGTTTGAGAGTATGACAATAATTTCAAAAATCACACTTAGAGTTAAAAGTAGGCCGTTAAAGGGTGAAAACCCAAACCGGCCCCAATCGACCCCATACGAGGCACGAACACCTCGCACAGGACCAATGTCACTTGTAGGAACTGACAGCGTAGTCCAGGGTCTCCCGGTTTGTGAATAGGATGATAATCTGCCAAAATGAACACTTAAACTTAAAAACATGTCGTTACACTTAAACTTAAAAACATGCCGTTAAAGGGTAAAAACCCAAACCAGCCCCCAAACGACCCCGTAGGAGGCACGAACACCTCGCACGGGACCAATGTAACTTGTAGGAACTGACCACGTAGTCCCGGGTCTCACGATTTGAGAGTATGATGATAATTTGCAAAAAATAACAATTAGTTAAAAACAAGCCGTCAAACGGTGAAAACCCAAATCAACCCCCAAACAACCCCGTAGGATGCACGAACACCTCGCACGGGACCAATGTAACTTATAGGAACTGACAGCGTAGTCCCGGGTCTCCCAGTTTGAGAGTATGATGATAATTTGTAAAAATCACATTTAGAATTAAAAAGAGGCCGTTAAAGGGTGAAAACCTAAACCGGCCCCCAATCGACCCCGTAGGAGGCACGAACACCTCGCACGGGACCAATGTAACTTATAGGAACTGACAGCGTAGTCCCGGGTCTCCCGATTTGAGAGTATGACGATAATTTGCAAAAATCACACTTAGAATTGAAAACAGGCCGTTAAAGGGTGAAAACTCAAACCAACCCCCAAACGACCCTATAGGAGGCACGAACACCTCGCACGGGACCAACGTAACTTGTAGGAACTGATCGCGTAGTCCCGGGTCTCCCGATTTGAGAGTATGACGATAATTTGCAAAAATCAACACTTAAACTTAAAAACATGCCGTTAAAGGGTGAAAACCCAAACCGGCCCCCAATCGACCCCGTAGGAGGCACGAACACCTCGCACGGGACCAATGTAACTTATAGGAACTTACAGGGTAGTCCCGGGTCTCCCGATTTTAGAGTATGACGATAATTTGCAAAAATCACACTTAGAATTAAAAACAGGTCGTTAAAGGTTGACAACCCAAACCGACCTCCAATCGAACCCGTAGGAGACACGAATATTTCGCACGGGACCAATGTAACTTGTAGGAAGTGACAGTGTAGTCCCGGGTCTCCCGATTTGTGAATAGGATGATAATTTTCAAAAATAAACACTTAAACTTAAAAACATGTCGTTAAAGGGTGAAAACCCAAACCAGCCCCCAAATGACCCCGTAGGAGGTACGAACACCTCGCACGGGACCAATGTAACTTGTAGGAACTGACCGCGTAGTCCCGGGTCTCCCGGTTTGAGAGTATGATGATAAGTTGAAAAAATCAACACTTAAACACAAAAACATGCCGTTAAAGGGTGAAAACCCAAACAAGCCCCCAAACGACCCCATAGGAGGCACGAACACCTCGAACGGGACCAATGTAACTTGTAGGAATTGACCGCGTAGTCCCGAGTCTCCCAGTTTGAGAGTATGACGATAATTGGTAAAAAACACACTTAGAATTAACAACAGGCCGCTAAAGGTTGAAAACCCAAACCGACTCCCAATCGACCCCGTAGGAGGCACGAACACCTCGCACGGGACCAATGTACCTTGTAGAAACTGAGCGCGTAGTCCCGGGTCTCCCGGTTTGTGAATAGGACGATAATTTAAAAAAATCAACACTTAAACCTAAAAACATACCGTTAAAGGATTTAAACCCAAACCAGCCCCCAAACGATCCCGTAGGAGGCACGAACACCCCGAACGAGACCAATGTAACTTGTAGGAACTGACTGCATAGTCTCGGGTCTCCCGGTTTGAGAGTATGATGATAATTTGTAAAAATCACACTTAGTTAAAAACATGCCGTTAAAGGGTTAAAAACAAAACCGGCCACCAAACGACCCCATAGGAGGCACGAACACCTCGCACGGGACCAATGGAACTTGTAGGAACTGACCACGTAGTCCCGAGTCTCCCGATATGTGAATAGGATGATAATTGGCCAAAATCACACTTAGAGTTAAAAATAGGCCGTTAAAGGGTGAAAACCCAAACCGGCCCCCAAACGACCCCGTACGAGGCGGGAACACCTCCCACGGGACTAATGTTACTTATAGGAACTGACCACGTAGTCCCGGGTCTCCCGGTTTGAGAGTATGATGATAATTTGGAAAAATCTCACTTAGTTAAAAACATGCCGTTAAAGGGTGAAAACCAAAACTGGCCTCCAAACGACCCCATAGGAGGCACGAAAACCTCGCACGAGACCAATGTAACTTGTACGAACTGACCTCGTAGTCTCAGGTCCCCCAATTTGAGAGTATGATGATAATTTGCAAAAATCACACTTAGTTAAAAACATGCCATTAACGGGTGATAACCAAAATCGGCCCCCAAACGACTCAGTAGGAGGCACGAACACCTCGCACGGGACCGATGTAACTTGTAGGAACTGAGCGCGTAGTCCCGGGTCTTTCGGTTTGATAGTATGACAATAATTTGCAAAAATCACAATTAGAGTTAAAAATAGGCCATTAAAGGGTGAAAACCCAAACCGGCCCCAATCGACCCCATACGAGGCACGAACACCTCGCATAGGACCAATGTCACTTGTAGGCACTGACAGCGTAGTCCAGGGTCTCCCGATTTGTGAATAGGACGATAATTTGCCAAAATCAACACTTAAACTTAAAAACATGCCGTTAAAGGGTGAAAACCGAAACCAGCCCCCAAACGACCCCGTAGGAGGCACGAACACCTCGCACGGGACCAACGTAACTTGTAGGAACTGACCACGTAGTTTCGGGTCTCACGGTTTGAGAGTATGATGATAATTTGCAAAAATCACAATTAGTTAAAAACAAGCCGTCAAACGGTGAAAACCCAAATGAGCCCCCAAACAACCCCGTAGGAGGCACGAACACCTAGCACGGGACCAATGTAACTTACAGGAACTGAGAGCGTAGTCCCGGGTCTCCCAGTTTGAGAGTATGATGATAATTTGCAAAAATCACATTTAGAATTAAAACACAGGCCGTTAAAGGGTGAAAACCTAAACCGGCCCCCAATCGACCCCGTAGGAGGCACGAACACCTCGCACGGGACCAATGTAACTTATAGGAAATGACAGCGTAGTCCCGGGTCTCCCGATTTGAGAGTATGACGATAATTTGCAAAAATCACACTTAGAATTAAAAACAGGCCGTTAAAGGGTGAAAACTCAAACCAACCCCCAAACGACCCTATAGGAGGCACGAACACCTCACACGGGAGCAACGTAACTTGTAGGAACTAATAGTGTAGTCCCGGGTCTCCCGATTTGAGAGTATGACGATAATTTGCAAAAATCACACTTAGAGTTATAAACAGGCCGTTAAAGGGTGAAAACTCAAACCGGCCCCCAATCGACCCCGTACGAGGCATGAACACCTCGCACTGGACCAATGTAACTTGTAGGAACTGACAGCCTATTCTCGGGTCTCCCGATTTGTGAATAGGATGATAATTTGCAAAAATCAAAACTTAAACTTAAAAACATGTCGTTAAAGGGTGAAAACCCAAACAAGCCCCCAAACGACCTCGTAGGAGGAATGAACACCTCGCACGGGACCAATGTAACTTGTAGGAACTGATCGCATAGTCCCGAATCTCCCGGTTTGAGAGTATGATGATAATTTTTAAAAATCACACTTAGCATTAACAACAGGCCGTTAAAGGTTAAAAACCCAAACCGGCCCCCAATCGACCCCGTAGGAGGCACGAACACCACGCACAGGACTAATGTAACTTGTAGGAACTGACAACGTAGTCTTGGGCCTCCCGGTTTGTGAATAGGATGATAATTTGCAAAAATCAACACTTAAACTTAAAAACATGCCGTTAAAGGTGAAAACCCAAACCAGCCCCCAAACGACCCCGGAGGAGGCACGAACACCTCGCAAGGGACCAATGTAACTTGTAGGAACAGACCACGTTGTCCCGGGTCTCCCAGTTTGAGAGTATGATGATAATTTGTAAAAATCACACTTAGAAATTAAAACAGGCCGTTAAAGGGTTAAAACTCAAACCAACCCCCAAACGACCATGTAGGAGGCACGAACACCTCACACGGGACCAACGTAACTTGTAGGAACTGATCGTGTAGTCCCGAGTCTCCCGATTTGAGAGTATGACGATAATTTGCAAAAATCACACTTAGAATTAAAAATAGGCCGTTAAAGGGTGAAAACTCAAACCAACCCCCAAACAACCCTGTAGGAGGCACGAACACCTCGCACGGGACCAACGTAACTTGTAGGAACTGATCGCGTAGTCCCGGGTCTCCCGATTTGAGATTATGACGATAATTTGAAAAAATCAACACTTAAACTTAAAAACATGCCGTTAAAGGGTGAAAACCTAAACTGGCCCCCAATCGACCCCGTAGGAGGCACGAACACCTCGTACGGGACCAATGTAACTTGTAGGAACTTACAGCGTAGTCCCGGGTCTCCTGATTTGAGAGTATGACGATAATTTGCAAAAATCACACTTAGAATTAAAAACAGGTCGTTAAAGGTTGACAACCCAAACCGACCTCCAATCGACCCCGTAGGAGGCACGAATACTTCGCACGGGCCCAATGTAACTTGTAGGAAGTGACAGCGTTGTCCCGGGTCTCCCGATTTGTGAATAGGACGATAATTTTCAAAAATAAACATTTAAACTTAAAAACATGTCGTTAAAGGGTGAAAACCCAAACCAGCCCCCAAACGACCCCGTAAGAGGTACGAACACCTCGCACGGGACCAATGTAACTTGTAGGAACTGACCGCATAGTCCCGGGTCTCCCGGTTTGAGAGTATGATGATTAGTTGAAAAAATCAACACTTAAACACAAAAACATGCCGTTAAAGGGTGAAAACCCAAACAAGCCCCCAAACGACCCCGTAGGAGGCACGAACACCTCGCACGGGACCAATGTAACTTGTAGGAACTGACAGCGTAGTCCCGAGTCTCCCAGTTTGAGAGTATGACGATAATTGGTAAAAATCACACTTAGAATTAACACCAGGCCGTTAAAGGTTGAAAACCCAAACCGGCTCCCAATCGACCCTGTAGGAGGCACGAACACCTCGCACGGGACCAATGTACCTTGTAGAAACTGAGCGCGTAGTCCCGGGTCTCCCGGTTTGTGAATAGGACGATAATTTGAAAAAATAAACACTTAAACTTAAAAACATACCGTTAAAGGATTTAAACCCAAACCAGATCCCAAACGACCCAGTAGGAGGCACGAACACCCCGCACGAGACCAATGTAACTTGTAGGAACTGACTGCATAGTCTCGGGTCTCCCGGTTTGAGAGTATGATGATAATTTGTAAAAATCACACTTAGTTAAAAACATGCCGTTAAAGGGTTAAAAACAAAACCGGCCACCAAACGACCCCATAGGAGGCATGAACACCTCGCACGGGACCAATGGAACTTGTAGGAACTGACCACGTAGTCCCGAGTCTCCCGATATGTGAATAGGATGATAATTGGCCAAAATCACACTTAGAGTTAAAAATAGGCCATTAAAGGGTGAAAACCCAAACCGGCCCCCAAACGACCCCGTACGAGGCGGGAACACCTCCCACGGGACTAATGTTACTTATAGGAACTGACCACATAGTCCCGGGTCTCCCGGTTTGAGAGTATGATGATAATTTGGAAAAATCTCACTTAGTTAAAAACATGCCGTTAAAGGGTGAAAACCAAAACTGGCCTCCAAACGACCCCATAGGAGGCACGAAAACCTCGCACGAGACCAATGTAACTTGTACGAACTGACCTCGTAGTCTCGGGTCCCCCAATTTGAGAGTATGACGATAATTTGCAAAAATCACACTTAGTTAAAAACATGCCATTAACGGGTGATAACCAAAATCGGCCCCCAAACGACTCAGTAGGAGGCACGAACACCTCGCACGGGACCGATGTAACTTGTAGAAACTGAGCGCGTAGTCCCGGGTCTTTCGGTTTGATAGTATGACAATAATTTGCAAAAATCACAATTAGAGTTAAAAATAGGCCATTAAAGGGTGAAAACCCAAACCGGCCCCAATCGATCCCATACGAGGCACGAACACCTCGCATAGGACCAATGTCACTTGTAGGCACTGACAGCGTAGTCCAGGGTCTCCCGATTTGTGAATAGGACGATAATTTGCCAAAATCAACACTTAAACTTAAAAACATGCCGTTAAAGGGTGAAAACCGAAACCAGCCCCCAAACGACCCCGTAGGAGGCACGAACACCTCGCACGGGACCAACGTAACTTGTAGGAACTGACCACGTAGTTTCGGGTCTCACGGTTTGAGAGTATGATGATAATTTGCAAAAATCACAATTAGTTAAAAACAAGCCGTCAAACGGTGAAAACCCAAATGAGCCCCCAAACAACCCCGTAGGAGGCACGAACACCTAGCACGGGACCAATGTAACTTATAGGAACTGAGAGCGTAGTCCCGGGTCTCCCAGTTTGAGAGTATGATGATAATTTGCAAAAATCACATTTAGAATTAAAACACAGGCCGTTAAAGGGTGAAAACCTAAACCGGCCCCCAATCGACCCCGTAGGAGGCACGAACACCTCGCACGGGACCAATGTAACTTATAGGAAATGACAGCGTAGTCCCGGGTCTCCCGATTTGAGAGTATGACGATAATTTGCAAAAATCACACTTAGAATTAAAAACAGGCCGTTAAAGGGTGAAAACTCAAACCAACCCCCAAACGACCCTATAGGAGGCACGAACACCTCACACGGGAGCAACGTAACTTGTAGGAACTAATAGTGTAGTCCTGGGTCTCCCGATTTGAGAGTATGACGATAATTTGCAAAAATCACACTTAGAGTTATAAACAGACCGTTAAAGGGTGAAAACTCAAACCGGCCCCCAATCGACCCCGTACGAGGCATGAACACCTCGCACTGGACCAATGTAACTTGTAGGAACTGACAGCCTATTCTCGGGTCTCCCGATTTGTGAATAGGATGATAATTTGCAAAAATCAACACTTAAACTTAAAAACATGTCGTTAAAGGGTGAAAACCCAAACAAGCCCCCAAACGACCTCGTAGGAGGAATGAACACCTCGCACGGGACCAATGTAACTTGTAGGAACTGATCGCATAGTCCCGAATCTCTCGGTTTGAGAGTATGATGATAATTTTTAAAAATCACACTTAGAATTAACAACAGGCCGTTAAAGGTTAAAAACCCAAACCGGCCCCCAATCGACCCCGTAGGAGGCACGAACACCACGCACGGGACTAATGTAACTTGTAGGAACTGACAACGTAGTCTTGGGCCTCCCGGTTTGTGAATAGGATGATAATTTGCAAAAATCAACATTTAAACTTAAAAACATGCCGTTAAAGGTGAAAACCCAAACCAGCCCCCAAACGACCCCGGAGGAGGCACGAACACCTCGCAAGGGACCAATGTAACTTGTAGGAACAGACCACGTTGTCCCGGGTCTCCCAGTTTGAGAGTATGATGATAATTTGTAAAAATCACACTTAGAAATTAAAACAGGCCGTTAAAGGGTTAAAACTCAAACCAACCCCCAAACGACCATGTAGGAGGCACGAACACCTCACACGGGACCAACGTAACTTGTAGGAACTGATCGTGTAGTCCCGAGTCTCCCGATTTGAGAGTATGACGATAATTTGCAAAAATCACACTTAGAATTAAAAATAGGCCGTTAAAGGGTGAAAACTCAAACCAACCCCCAAACAACCCTGTAGGAGGCACGAACACCTCGCACGGGACCAACGTAACTTGTAGGAACTGATCGCGTAGTCCCGGGTCTCCCGATTTGAGATTATGACGATAATTTGAAAAAATCAACACTTAAACTTAAAAACATGCCGTTAAAGGGTGAAAACCTAAACTGGCCCCCAATCGACCCCGTAGGAGGCACGAACACCTCGTACGGGACCAATGTAACTTGTAGGAACTTACAGCGTAGTCCCGGGTCTCCTGATTTGAGAGTATGACGATAATTTGCAAAAATCACACTTAGAATTAAAAACACGTCGTTAAAGGTTGACAACCCAAACCGACCTCCAATCGACCCCGTAGGAGGCACGAATACTTCGCACGGGCCCAATGTAACTTGTAGGAAGTGACAGCGTTGTCCCGGGTCTCCCGATTTGTGAATAGGACGATAATTTTCAAAAATAAACATTTAAACTTAAAAACATGTCGTTAAAGGGTGAAAACCCAAACCAGCCCCCAAACGACCCCGTAAGAGGTACGAACACCTCGCACGGGACCAATGTAACTTGTAGGAACTGACCGCATAGTCCCGGGTCTCCCGATTTGAGAGTATGATGATAAGTTGAAAAAATCAACACTTAAACACAAAAACATGCCGTTAAAGGGTGAAAACCCAAACAAGCCCCCAAACGACCCCGTAGGAGGCACGAACACCTCGCACGGGACCAATGTAACTTGTAGGAACTGACAGCGTAGTCCCGAGTCTCCCAGTTTGAGAGTATGACGATAATTGGTAAAAATCACACTTAGAATTAACACCAGGCCGTTAAAGGTTGAAAACCCAAACCGGCTCCCAATCGACCCTGTAGGAGGCACGAACACCTCGCACGGGACCAATGTACCTTGTAGAAACTGAGCGCGTAGTCCCGGGTCTCCCGGTTTGTGAATAGGACGATAATTTGAAAAAATAAACACTTAAACTTAAAAACATACCGTTAAAGGATTTAAACCCAAACCAGATCCCAAACGACCCAGTAGGAGGCACGAACACCCCGCACGAGACCAATGTAACTTGTAGGAACTGACTGCATAGTCTCGGGTCTCCCGGTTTGAGAGTATGACGATAATTTGTAAAAATCACACTTAGTTAAAAACATGTCGTTAAAGGGTTAGAAAAAAAACCGGCCACCAAACGACCCCATAGGAGGCACGAACACCTCGCACGGGACCAATGGAACTTGTAGGAACTGACCACGTAGTCCCGGGTCTCCCGATTTGAGAGTATGACGATAATTTGTAAAAATCACACTTAGAATTAAAAACAGGTCGTTAAAGGGTGAAAACTCAAACCAACCCCCAAAAGACCCTGTAGGAGGCACGAACACCTCGCACGGGACCAACGTAACTTGTAGGAACTGATCACGTAGTCCCGGGTCTGCCGATTTGAGAGTATGACGATAATTTGCAAAAATCACACTTAGAGTTATAAACAGGCCGTTAAAGGGTGAAAACTCAGACCGGCCCCCAATCGACCCCGTACGAGGAACGAACACCTCGCACTGGACCAATGTAACTTGTAGGAACTGACAGCGTATGCTCGGGTCTCCCGATTTGTGAATAGGACGATAATTTGCAAAAATCAACACTTAAAGTTAAAAACATGTCGTTAAAGGGTGAAAACCCAAACCTCCCCCCAATCGAACCCGTAGGAGGCACGAAAACCTTGCACGAGACCAATGTAACTTGTACAAACTGACCGCGTAGTCTCGGGTCCCCCGATTTGAGAGTATGACGATAATTTGCAAAAATCACACTTAGTTAAAAACATGCCATTAACGGGTGATAACCAAAATCGGCCCCCAAACGACTCAGTAGGAGGGAACGAACACCTCGCACGGGACCGATGTAACTTGTAGGAACTGAGCGCGTAGTCCCGGGTCTTTCGGTTTGATAGTATGACAATAATTTGCAAAAATCACACTTAGAGTTAAAAATAGGCCATTAAAGAGTGAAAACCCAAACCGGCCCCAATCAACCCCATACGAGGCACGAACACCTCGCATAGGACCAATGTCACTTGTAAGAACTGACAGCGTAGTCCAGAGTCTCCCGGTTTGTGAATAGGATGATAATTTAGCAAAATCAACACTTAAACTTAAAAACATGCCGTTAAAGGATGAAAACCCAAACCAGCCCCCAAACGATCCCGTAGGAGGCACGAACACCTCACACGGGACCAATGTAACTTGTAGGAACTGACCACGTAGTCCCGGGTCTCACGGTTTGAGAGTATGATGATAATTTGCAAAAATCACAATTAGTTAAAAACAAGTCGTCAAACGGTGAAAACCCAAATCATCCCCCAAACAATCCCGTAGGAGGCATGAATACCTCGCACGGGACCAATGTAACTTATAAGAACTGACAGCGTAGTCCCGGGTCTCCCAGCTTAAGAGTATGATGATAATTTGCAAAAATCACTTTTAGAATTAAAAACAGGCCGTTAAAGGGTGAAAACCTAAACCGGCCCCCAATCGACCCCGTAGGAGGCACAAACACCTCGCACGGGACCAATGTAACTTATAGGAAATGACAGCGTAGTCCCGGGTCTCCCGATTTGAGAGTATGACGATAATTTGCAAAAATCACACTTAGAATTAAAAACAGGCCGTTAAAGGGTGAAAACTCAAACCAACCCCCAAACTACCCTGTAGGAGGCACGAACACCTCGCACGGGACCAACGTAACTTGTAGGAACTGATCGCGTAGTCCCAGGTCAGCCGATTTGAGAGTATGACGATAATTTGTAAAAATCACACTTAGAGTTATAAACAGGCCCTTAAAGGGTGAAAACTCAAACCGGCCCCCAATCGACCCCGTACGAGGCACGAACACCTCGCACTGGACCAATGTAACTTATAGGAACTGACAGCGTATGCTCGGGTCTCCCGATTTGTGAATAGGATGATAATTTGCAAAAATCAACACTTAAACTTAAAAACATGTCGTTAAAGGGTGAAAACCCAAACCGGCCCCGAATCGACCCCGTAGGAGGCACGAAAACCTCGCACGAGACCAATGTAACTTGTACCAACTGACCGCGTAGTCTCGGGTCCCCCGATTTGAGAGTATGACAATAATTTGCAAAAATCACACTTAGTTAAAAACATGCCATTAACGGGTGATAACCAAAATCGGCCCCCAAACGACTCAGTAGGAGGCATGAACACCTCGCACGGGACCGATGTAACTTGTAGGAACTGAGCGCGTAGTCCCGGGTCTTTCGATTTGATAGTACAATAATAATTTGCAAAAATCACACTTAGATTTAAAAATAGGCCATTAAAGGGTGAAAACCCAAACCGCTCCCAATCGACCCCATACGAGGCACGAACACCTCGCATAGGACCAAGGTCACTTGTAGGAACTGACAGCGTAGTCCAGGGTCTCCCGGTTTGTGAATAGGACGATAAATTGCCAAAATCAACACTTAAACTTAAAAACATGTCGTTAAAGGATGAAAACCCAAACCAGCCCCCAAACGACCCCGTAGGAGGCACGAACACCTCGCACGGGACCAATGTAACTTGTAGGAACTGACCACGTAGTCCCGGGTCTCATGGTTTGAGAGTATGATGATAATTTGAAAAAATCACAATTAGTTAAAAACAAGCCGTCAAACGGTGAAAACCCAAATCAGCCCCCAAACAACCCCGCAGGAGGCACGAACACCTCGCACGGGACAAATGTAACTTATACGAACTGACAGCGTAGTCCCGGGTCTCCCAGTTTGAGAGTATGATGATAGTTTGCAAAAATCACTTTTAGAATTAAAAAAAGGCCGTTAAAGGGTGAAAACCTAAACCGGCACCCAATCGACCCCGTAGGGGCACGAACACCTCGCACGGGACCAATGTAACTTATAGCAAATGACAGCGTAGTCTCGGGTCTCCCGATTTGAGAGTATGACGATAATTTGCAAAAATCACACTTAAAATTAAAAACAGGCCATTAAAGGGTGAAAACTCAAACCAACCCCCAAACGACCCTGTACGAGGCACGAACACCTCACACGGGACCAACGTAACATGTAGGAACTGATCGTGTAGTCCCGGGTCTCCCGATTTGAGATTATGACTATAATTTGCAAAAATCACACTTCGAATTAAAAACAGGCCGTTAAAGGGTGAAATCTCAAACCAACCCCCAAACGACCCTGTAGGAGGCACAAACACCTCGCACGGGACCAACGTAACTTATAGGAACTGATTGCGTAGTTTCGGGTCTCCCGATTTGAGAGTATGATGATAATTTGCAAAAATCAACACTTAAACTTAAAAACATGCCGTTAAAGGGTGAAAACCCAAACCGGCCCACAATCGACCCCGTAGGAGGCACGAACACCTCGCACGGGACCAATGTAACTTGTAGGAACTTACAGCGTAGTCCCGGGTCTCCCGATTTGAGAGTATGGCGATAATTTGCAAAAATCACACTTAGAATTAAAAACAGGTCGTTAAAGGTTGACAACCCAAACCGACCTCCAATCGACCCCGTAGGAGGCACGAACACTTCGCACGGGACCAATGTAACTTGTAGCAAGTGACCGCGTAGTCCCGGGTCTCCCGATTTGTTAATAGGATGATAATTTTCAAAAATAAACACTTAAACTTAAAAACATGTCGTTAAAGGGTGAAAACCCAAACCAGCCCCCAAACGACCCCATAGGAGGTACGAACACCTCGCACGGGACCAATGTAACTTGTAGGAACTGACCGCGTAGTCCCGGGTCTCCCGGTTTGAGAGTATGATGATAATTTGAAAAAATCAACACTTAAACATAAAAACATGCCGTTAAAGGGTGAAAACCCAAACAAGCCCCCAAACGACCCCATAGGAGGCACGAACACCTCGCACGGGACCAATGTAACTTGTAGGAACTGACCGCGTAGTCCCGACTCTCCCAGTTTGAGAGTATGACGATAATTGGTAAAAATCACACTTAGAATTAACAACAGGCCTTTAAAGGTTGAAAACCCAAACCGGCTCCCAATCGACCCCGTAGGAGGCACGAACACCTCGCACGGGACCAATGTACCTTGTAGAAACTAAGCGCGTAGTCATGGGTCTCCTGGTTTGTGAATAGGACGATAATTTGAAAAAATCAACACTTAAACTTAAAAACATACCATTAAAGGATTTAAACCCAAACCAGCCCCCAAACGACCCCGTAGGAGGCACGAACACCCCGCACGAGACCAATGTAACTTGTAGGAACTAACTGCATAGTCTCGGGTCTCCCGGTTTGAGAGTATGACGATAATTTGTAAAAATCACACTTAGTTAAAAACATGTCGTTAAAGGGTTAAGAACAAAACCGGCCACCAAACGACCCCATAGGAGGCACGAACACCTCGTGCGGGACCAATGGAACTTGTAGGAACTGACCACGTAGTCCCGGGTCTCCCGATATGTGAATAGGATGATAATTGGCCAAAATCACACTTAGAGTTAAAAATAGGTCGTTAAGGGTGAAAACCCAAACCGGCCCCCAAACGACCCCGGACGAGGCGGGAAAACCTCCCACGGGACTAATGTTACTTATAGGAACTGACCGCGTAGTCCCGGGTCTCCCGGTTTGAGAGTATGATGATAATTTGGAAAAATCACACTTAGTTAAAAACATGCAGTTAAAGGGTGAAAACCAAAACTGGCCCCCAAACGACCCCGTAGGAGGCACGAAAACCTCGCACGAGACCAATGTAACTTGTAAGAATTGACCGCGTAGTCTCGGGTCCCCCGATTTGAGAGTATGGCGATAATTTGCAAAAATCACACTTAGTTAAAAACATACCATTAACGGGTGATAAACAAAATCGCCCCCCAAACGACTCAGTAGGAGGCACGAACACCTCGCACGGGACCGATGTAACTTGTAGGAACTAAGCGCGTAGTCCCGGATCTTTCGGTTTGATAGTATGCCAATAATTTGTAAAAATCACATTTAGAGTTAAAAATAGGCCATTAAAGGGTGAAAACCAAAACCGTCCCCAATCGACCCCATACGAGGCACGAACACCTCGCATAGGACCAATGTCACTTATAGGAACTGACAGCGTAGTCCAGGGTCACACGGTTTGTGAATAGAACGATAATTTGCCAAAATCAACACTTAAACTTAAAAACATGTCGTTAAAGGATGAAAACCCAAACCAGCCCCCAAACGACCCCGTAGGAGGCACGGACACCTCGCATGGGACCAATGTAACTTGTAGGAACTGACCACGTAGTCCCGGGTCTCACGGTTTGAGAGTATGATGATAATTTGCAAAAATCACAATTAGTTAAAAACAAGCCGTCAAACGGTGAAAACCCAAATCAGCCCCCAAACAACCCCGTAGGAGGCACGAACATCTCGCACGGGACCAATGTAACTTATAGGAACTGGTAGCGTAGTCACGGGTCTCCCAGTTTGAGAGTATGATGATAATTTGCAAAAATCACATTTAGAATTAAAAACAGACCGTTAAAGGGTGAAAACCTAAACCGGTCCCCAATCGACCCCGTAGGAGGCACGAACACCTCGCACGGGACCAATGTAACTTATAGGAAATGACAGCGTAGTCCCGGGTCTCCCGATTTGAGAGTATGACGATAATTTGCAAAAATCACACTTAGAATTAAAAATAGGCCGTTAAAGGGTGAAAACTCAAACCAACCCCCAAACGACCCTGTAGGAGGCACGAACACCTCACACGAGACCAACGTAACTTGTAGGAACTCATCGTGTAGTCCCGGGTCTCCCGATTTGAGAGTATGACGATAATTTGCAAAAATCACACTTAGAATTAAAAACAGGCCGTTAAAGGGTGAAAACTCAAACCAACCCCCAAACCACCCTGTAGGAGGTATGAACACCTCACACGGGACCAACGTAACTTGTAGGAACTGATCGTGTAGTCCCGGGTCTCCCAGTTTGAGAGTATGATGATAATTTGTAAAAATCACATTTAGAATTAAAAACAGGCCGTTAATGGTTGAAAACCTAAACCGGCCCCCAATCGACCCCGTAGGAGGCACGAACACCTCGCACGGGACCAATGTAACTTATAGGAAATGACAGCGTAGTCCCGGGTCTCCCGATTTGAGAGTATGACGATAATTTGCAAAAATCACACTTAGAATTAAAAACAGGCCGTTAAAGGGTGAAAACTCAAACCATCCCCCAAACGACCCTGGAGGAGGCACGAACACCTCTCACGGGACCAATGTAACTTGTAAGAACTGACCGCGTAGTCCCGGGTCTCCTGATTTGAGAGTATGACGATAATTTTCAAAAATCACACTTGGTTGAAAAAATGCCGTTGAAGGGTGAAAATCAAAACCGGCCCCCAAACGACCCCGTAGGAGGCACGAACACCTCGCACAGGACCAACTTAACTTGTAGGAACTGATCGCGTAGTCCCGGGTCTGCCGATTTGAGAGTATGACGATAATTTGCAAAAATCACACTTAGAGTTAACAACAGGCCG
Organism: Sambucus nigra; assembly: GCA_949130495.1. NCBI lineage: Eukaryota > Viridiplantae > Streptophyta > Magnoliopsida > Dipsacales > Adoxaceae > Sambucus > Sambucus nigra. The sequence goes on along the minus strand of OX422224.1, from coordinate 183,156,471 downwards.
TTAAAGGGTGAAAACTCAAACCGGCCCCCAATCGACCCCGTAGGAGGCACGAACACCTCGCACTGGACCAATGTAACTTGTAGGAACAGACAGCGTATGCTCGGGTCTCCCGATTTGTGAATAGGACGATAATTTGCAAAAATCAACACTTAAACTTAAAAACATGTCGTTAAAGGGTGAAAACCCAAACAAGCCCCCAAACGACCCCGTAGGAATAATGAACACCTCGCACGGGACCAATATAAATTTTAGGAACTGATCGCGTAGTCCCGAGTCTCCCGGTTTGAGAGTATGATGATAATTTTTAAAAATCACACTTAGAATTAACAACAAGCCGTTAAAGGTTGAAAACCCAAACCGGCCCCCAATCGACCCCGTAGGAGGCACGAACACCACGCACGGGACCAATGTAACTTGTAGGAACTGACAACGTAGTCTCGGGTCTCCCGGTTTGTGAATAGGATGATAATTTGCAAAAATCAACACTTAAACTTAAAAATATGCCGTTAAAGGGTGAAAACCCAAACCAGCCCCCAAACAACCCCGTAGGAGGCACGCACACCTCGCACGGGACCAATGTAACTTGTAGGAACTGATCGCGTAGTCCCGGGTCTCCCAATTTGAGAATATGACGATAATTTGGAAAAACCAAAACTTAAACTTAAAAACAAGCCGTTAAATGGTGAAAACCCAAACCACCCCCCAAACGACCCCTTAGGAGGCACGTACACCTCGCACGGGACCAATGTAACTTGTAGGAACTGACCGTGTATTCCCGGGTCTCCCGGTTTCATAATATGATGATAATTTGCAAAAATCAGGACTTAAACTTAAAAACAAGCCGTTAAAGGGTGAAAACCCAAACCACCCACCAAATGACCCCGTAGGGGGCACGAACACCTCGCACGGGACCAATGTAACTTGTTGGAAAAGACCGCGTAGTTGCTGGTCTCCCAGTTTAAGAGTATGAAGATAATTTGAAAAAATCGCACTTAAAGTTAAAAACATGCCGTTAAAAGGTGAAAATCAAAACCGGCCACCAAACGACCCCGTAGGAGGCACGAACACCTCGCACGGCACCAATGTAACTTATAGGAACTGATAGCGTAGTCCCGGGTCTCCTGGTTTTAGAGTATGACGATAATTTACAAAAATCACACTTAGAGTCAAAAACAGGCCGTTAAAGGGTGAAAACCCAAACCGGCCCCCAATCGACACCGTACGAGGTGCAAACACCTCGCACGAGACCAATGTAACTTGTAGGAACTGACAGCATAGTCCCGAGTCTCTTGGTTTGTGACTAGGATGATAATTTGCAAAAATCAACACTTAAACATAAAAACATGCCGTTAAAGTGTGAAAACCAAAACCAGCCCCCAAATGACCCCGTAGGATGCACGAACACCTCGCACGGGACCAATGTAACTTGTAGTAACTGACAGCGTAGTCCCGGGTCTCTCGGTTTGAGAATATGACGATAATTTGCAAAAATTAAAGTCAGTTAAAAACAAGACGTCAATGGGTGAAAATCGAAATCAAACCCCAAACGACCCCGTAGGAGGCACGAACACCTCGCACGGGACCAATGTAACTTGTAGGAACTGACCGCGTAGTCCCGGGTCTCCTAGTTTTAGAGTAATATGATAATATTCAAAAATCAAACTTAGAATTAAAAACCGGCCGTTAAAGGGTGAAAACCCGAACCGGCCCCCAATCGACCCTGTAGGAGGCACGAACACCTCACGCGGGACCAATGTAACTTGTAGGAACTGACTGCGTAGTCCCGGGTCTCCCGGTTTGTGAATAGGAAGATAATTTGCAAAAATCAACACTTAAACATAAAAACATGCCGTTAAAGGGTGAAAACCCAAACCAACCCCCAATCGACCCCGTAGGAGGCACGAACACCTCGTACGGGACCAATGTAACTTGTAGGAACTGACCGCGTAGTCCCAGGTCTCCCGGTTTGAGAGTATGACGATAATTTGCAAAAATCCCACTTAGAGTTAAAAATAGGCTGTTAAAGGGGGAAAACCCAAACCGGCCCCCAATCGACCTCGTAGGAGGCACGAACACCTCGCACGGGACCAATGTAACTTGTAGGAACTTACAGCGTAGTCCCGGGTCTCCCGATTTAAGAGTATGATGATAATTTGCAAAAATCACACTTAGAATTAAAAACAGGTCGTTAAAGGTTGACAACCCAAACCGACCTCCAATCGACCCCGTAGGAGGCACGAATACTTCGAACGGGACCAATGTAACTTGTAAGAAGTAACAGCGTAGTCTTGGGTCTCCCGATTTGTGAATAGGATGATAATTTTCCAAAATAAACACTTAAACTTAAAAACATGTCGTTAAAGGGTGAAAACCCAAACCAGCCCCCAAACGACCCCGTAGGAGGTACGAACACCTCGCACGGGACCAATGTAACTTATAGGAACTGACCGCGTAGTCCCGGGTCTCCCGGTTTGAGAGTATGATGATAATTTGAAAAAATCAACACTTAAACATAAAAACATGTCATTAGAGGGTGAAAACCCAAACAAGCCCCCAAACGACCTCGTAGGAGGCACGAACACCTCGCACGGGACCAACGTAAATTGTAGGAACTGACCGCGTAGTCCCGGGTCTCCCAGTTTGAGAGTATGATGATAATTTGAAAAAATCAACACTTAAACATAAAAACATGCTATTAAAGGGTGAAAACCAAAAACAAGCCCCCAAACGACCCCGTAGGAGGCACGAAGACCACACACGGGACCAATGTAACTTGTAGGAACTGACCGCGTAGTCCCGAGTCTCCCAGTTTGAGAGTATGACGATAATTTGTAAAAATCACACTTAGAATTAACAACAGGCCGTTAAAGGTTGAAGACCCAAATCGTCCCCCAATCGACCCCGTAGGAGGCACGAACACCTTGCACGGGACCAATGTAACTTGTAGAAACTGATCGCGTAGTCCCGGGTCTCCCGGTTTGTGAATAGGAAGATAATTTGAAAAAATCAACACTTAAACTTAAAAACATGTCGTTAAAGGATTTAAACCCAAACCAGCCCCCAAATGACCCTGTAGGAGGCACGAACACCCCGCACGAGACCAATGTAACTTGTAGGAACTGACTGCATAGTCTCGGGTCTCCCGGTTTGAGAGTATGACAATAATTTGTAAAAATCACACTTAGTTAAAAACTTCCCGTTAAAGGGTTAAAAATAAAACCGGACCCCAAACGACCCCATAGGAGGCGCGAACACCTCGCACGGGAACAATGGAACTTGTGGGAACTGACCACGTAGTCCTGGGTCTCCCGATATGTGAATAGGACGATAATTGGCAAAAATCACACTTAGAGTTAAAAACAGGCCGTTGAAGGGGGAAAACCCAAACCGGCCCCCAATCGACCCCGTACGAGGCACGAACACATCGCACGGGACCAATGTAACTTGTATGAACTGACCGCAAAGCTTCGGGTCCCCTGATTTGAGAGTATGACGATAATTTGCAAAAATCACACTTAGTTAAAAACATGCCATTAACGGGTGATAACCAAAATCGGCCCCCAAACGACTCAGTAGGAGGCACAAACACCTCGCACGGGACCGATGTAACTTGTAAGAACTGAGCGCGTAGTCCCGGGTCTTTCGGTTTGATAGTATGACAATAATTTACAAAAATCACACTTAGAGTTAAAAATAGGCCATTAAAGGGTGAAAACCCAAACCGGCCCCAATCGACCCCATACGAGGCACGAACACCTCGCATAGGACCAATGTCACTTGTAGGAACTGACAGAGTAGTCCAGGGTCTCCCGGTTTGTGAATAGGACGATAATTTGCCAAAATCAAGACTTAAACTTAAAAACATGCCGTTAAAGGATGAAAACCCAAACCAGCCCCCAAACGACCCCTTAGGAGGCACGAACACCTCGCACGGGACCAATTTAACTTGTAGGAACTGACCACGTAGTCCCGGGTCTCACGGTTTGAGAGTATGATGATAATTTGCAAAAATCACAATTAGTTAAAAACAAGCCGTCAAACGGTGAAAACCCAAATCAGCCCCCAAACAACCCCGTAGGAGGCACGAACACCTCGCACGAGACCAATGGAACTTGTAGGAACTGACCGCGTAATCTCGGGTCCCCCGATTTGAGAGTATGACGATAATTTACAAAAATCACACTTAGTTAAAAACATGCCATTAAAGGGTGATAACCAAAATCGGCCCCCAAACGACTCAGAAGGAGGCACGAACACCTCGCACGGGACCGATGTAACTTATAGGAACTGATAGCGTAGTCCCGGGTCCCCCGATTTGAGAGTATGACGATAATTTGCAAAAATCACACTTATAATTAAAAACAGGTCGTTTGAGGTTGAAACCCCAAACCAGCCCCCAAACGACCCCGTAGGAGACACGAACACCTCGCACGGGACCAATGTAACTTGTAGGAACTGACCACGTAGTCCCAGGTCTCACGGTTTGAGAGTATGATGATAATTTGCAAATATCACAATTAGTTAAAAACAAGCCGTCAAACGGTGAAATCCCAAATCAACCCCCAAACAACCCCGTAGGAGGCACGAACACCTCGCACGGGACCAATGTAACATATAGGAACTGACAGCGTAGTCCCGGGTCTCCCAGTTTGAGAGTATGATGATAATTTGCAAAAATCACATTTAGAATTAAAAACAGGCCGTTAAAGGGTGAAAACCTAAACCGGCCCTCAATCGACCCCGTAGGAGGCACGAACACCTCGCACGGGACCAATGTAACTTATAGGAACTGACAGCGTAGTCCTGGGTCTTCCAGTTTGAGAGTATGATGATAATTTGCAAAAATCACAGTTAGAATTAAAAACAGGCCGTTAAAGGGTGAAAACCTAAACCGGCCCCCAATCGACCCCGTAGGAGGCACGAACACCTCGCACGGGACCAACGTAACTTGTAGGAACTGATCGCGTAGTCCCGGGTCTCCCGATTTGGGAGTATGACGATAATTTGCAAAAATCACACTTAGAGTTATAAACAGGCCGTTAAAGGGTGAAAACTCAAACCGGCCACCAATCGACCCCGTACGAGGCACGAACACCTCGCACTGCACCAATGTAACTTGTAGGAACTGACAGCCTATTCTCGGGTCTCCCGATTTGTGAATAGGATGATAATTTGCAAAAATCAACACTTAAACTTAAAAACATGCCGTTAAAGGGTGAAAACCCAAACAAGCCCCCAAATGACCCCGTAGGAGGAACGAACACCTCGCACGGGACCAATGTAACTTGTAGGAACTGATCGCGTAGTCCCGAGTCTCCCGGTTTGAGAGTATGACGATAATTTTTAAAAGTCACACTTAGAATTAACAACAGGCCGTTAAAGGTTGAAAACCCAAACCGGCCCCCAATCGACCCCGTAGGAGGCACGAACACCACGCACGGGACCAATGTAACTTGTAGGAACTGACAACGTAGTCTCGGGTCTCCCGGTTTGTGAATAGGATGATAATTTGCAAAAATCAGCACTTAAACTTAAAAACATGCCGTTAAAGGGTGAAAACCCAAACCAGCCCCCAAACGACCTCGTAGGAGGCACGAACACCTCGCACGGGACTAATGGAACTTGTAGGAACTGACCACGTAGTCCCGGGTCTCCCAGTTTGAGAGTGTGACGATAATTTGGAAAAATCACACTTAGTTAAAAACATGCCATTAAAGGGTGAAAACCAAAATCGGCCCCCAAACGACCCCATAGGAGGCGCGAACACCTCGCACGGGACCAATGGAACTAGAAGGAATTGACCGCGTAGTCCCGGGTCTCCAAGTTTGAGAGTATGACGATAATTTGCAAAATTCACACTTATAGTTAAAAACATGCGGCTAAAGGGGAAAACCCAAACCGGCCCCCAATCGACCCGGTATGAGGCACGAACACATCGCACGGGACCAATGTAACTTGTAGGAACTCATGCTTCGTAGTCCCAGGTCTCCCGATTTGTGAATAGGATGATAATTTGCTAAAATTAGCACTTAAACTTTAAAACAGGCCGTTAAAGGGTGAAAACCCAAACCGGCCCCAATCGACCCCGTACGAGGCACGAACACCTCGCACGGGACCAATGTAACTTGTATGAATTGACAGCGTAGTCTCGGGTCTCCCGGTTCGTGAATAGGACGATAATTTGCAAAAATCAACACTTAAACATAAAATATGCCGTTAAAGGGTGAAAACCCAAAACATCCCCCAAACGACCCCGTAGGAGGCACGAACACCTCGCACGGGACCAATGTAACTTTTAGGTACTGACCGCGTAGTCCCGGGTCTCCCGATTTGAGCGTATGACGATAATTTGGAAAAATCACACTTAGTTAAAAACATGCTGTTAAATGGTGAAAACCAAAACTGGCCACCGAACGACCCCGTAGGAGGCACGAACACCTCGCACGAGACCAATGTAACTTGTAGGAACTGACCACGTAGTCCCGGGTCTCCCGGTTTGAGAGTGTGACGATAATTTTCAAAAATCACACTTAGAGTTAAAAACAGGTCGTTAAAGGTTGAAAACCCAAACCGGGCCCCAATTGACCTCGTACGAGGCACGAACACCTCGCACGGGACCAATGTCACTTGTAGGAACTGGCAGCGTAGTCCAGGGTCTCTCGGTTTGTGAATAGGACAATAATTTGCCAAAATCAACACTTAAACTTAAAAACATGTTGTTAAAGGGTGCAAACCCAAACCAACCCCCAAACGACCCCGTAGGAGGCACGAACACCTCGCACGGGACCAATGTAACTTTTAGGAACTGACCACGTAGTCCCGGGTCTCCCGATATGTGAATAGGATGATAATTGGCAAAAATCACACTTAGAGTCAAAAATAGGCCGTTAAAGGGTGAAAACCCAAACCGGCCCCCAAACGACCCCGTACGAGGCGGGAACACCTCCCACGGGATTAATGTTACTTATAGGAACTGACCGCGTAGTCCCGGGTCTCCCGGTTTGAGAGTATGATGATAATTTGGAAAAATCACACTTAGTTAAAAACATGTCGTTAAAGGGTGAAAACCAAAATTGGCCCACAAACGACCCCGTGGAGGCACGAAAACCTCGCACGAGACCAATGTAACTTGTACGAACTGACCGCGTAGTCTCGGGTCCCCCGATTTGAGAGTATGATGATAATTTGCAAAAATCACACTTAGTTAAAAACATGCCATTAACAGGTGATAACCAAAATCGGCCCCCAAACGACTCAGTAGGAGGCACGAACACCTCGCATGGGACCGATGTAACTTGTAGGAACTGAGCGCGTAGTCCCGGGTCTTTCGATTTTACAGTATGACAATAATTTGCAAAAGTCACACTTAGAGTTAAAAATAAGCCATTAAAGGGTGAAAACCCAAACCGGCCCCAACCGACCCCATACGAGGCACGAACACCTCGCATAGGACCAATGTCACTTGTAGGAACTGACAGGGTAGTCCAGGGTCTCCTGATTTGTGAATAGGATGATAATTTGCCAAAATCAACACTTAAAATTAAAAATATGCCGTTAAAGGGTGAAAGCCCAAACCAGCCCCCAAACGACCCCGTAGGAGGCACGAAAACCTCGCACGGGACCAATGTAACTTGTAGGAGCTGACCACGTAGTCCCGGGTCTCACGGTTTGAGAGTATGATGATAATTTGCAAAAATCACAATTAGTTAAAAACAAGCCGTCAAACTGTGAAAACCCAAATCAGCCCCCAAACAAACCCGTAGGAGGCATGAACACCTCGCACGGGACCAGTGTAACTTATAAGAACTGACAGCGTAGTCCCGGGTCTCCCAGTTTGAGACTATGATGATAATTTGCAAAAATCACATTTAGAATTAAAAAGAGGTCGTTAAAGGGTGAAAACCTAAACCGACCCCCAATCGACCCCGTAGGAGGCACGAACACCTCGCGCGGGACCAATGTAACTTATAGGAAATGACAGCGTAGTCCCGGGTCTCCCGATTTGAGAGTATGACGATAATTTGCAAAAATCACACTTAGAATTAAAAACAGACCATTAAAGGGTGAAAACTCAAACCAACCCCCAAACGATCCTGTAGGAGGCATGAACACCTGGCACGAGACCAACGTAACTTGTAGGAACTGACCGCATAGTCCCGAGTCTCCCGGTTTGAGAGTATGATGATAATTTTTAAAATCACACTTAGAATTAACAAGAGGTCGTTAAACGTTGAAAACCCAAACCGGCCCCCAATCGACCCCGTAGGAGGCACGAACACCTCGCACGGGACCAATGTAACTTGTAGGAACTGACAACGTAGTCTCGGGTCTCCCGATTTGTGAATATGATGATAATTTGCAAAAATCAACACTTAAACTTAAAAACATGCCGTTAAAGGGTGAAAACCCAAACCAGCCCCCAAACGACCCCGTAGGAGGCACGAACACCTCGCACGGGACCAATGTAACATGTAGGAACTGACCACGTAGTCCCGGGTCTCACAGTTTGAGAGTATGATGATAATTTGCAAAAATCACAATTAGTTAAAAGCAAGCCGTCAAATGGTGAAAACCCAAATTAACCCCTAAATAACCCCGAAGGAGGCACGAACACCTCGCACGGGACCAATGTAGCTTATAGGAACTGACAGCATAGTCCCGGATCTCCCAGTTTGAGAGTATGATGATAATTTGTAAAAATCACATTTAGAATTAAAAACAGGCCGTTAAAGGGTGAAAACCTAAACCGGCCCCCAATCGACCCCGTAGGAGGCACGAACACCTCGCACGGGACCAATGTAACTTATAGGAACTGACAGCGTAGTCCCGAGTCTCCCGATTTGAGAGTATGACGATAATTTGCAAAAATCACACTTAGAATTAAAAATAGGTCATTAAAGGTTGACAACCCAAATCGACCTCCAATCGACCCCGTACGAGGCACGAATACTTCGCACGGGACCAATTTAACTTGTAGGAAGTGACAGCGTAGTCTCGGGTCTCCCGATTTGTGAATAGGATGATAATTTTCAAAAATAAACACTTAAACTTAAAAACAAGTCGTTACAGGGTGAAAACCAAAACCAGCCCCCAAACGACCCCGTAGGAGGTACGAACACCTCGCACGGGACCAATGTAACTTGTAGGAACTGACCGCGTAGTCCCGGGTCTCCCGGTTTGAGAGTATGATGATAATTTGAAAAAATCAACACTTAAACATAAAAACATGTCGTTAAATGGTGAAAACCCAAACAAACCCCCAAACGACCCCATAGGAGGAACGAACACCTCGCACGGGACCAATGTAACTTGTAGGAACTGATCGCGTAATCCCGAGTCTCCCAGTTTGAGAGTATGACGATAATTGGTAAAAATCACACTTAGAATTAACAACAGGCCGTTAAATGTTGAAAACCCAAACCGGGTCCCAATCGACCCCGTAGGAGACACGAACACCTCGCACGGGACCAATGTACCTTGTAAAAACTGAGCGCGTAGTCCCGGGTCTCCCGATTTGTGAATAGGACGATATTTTGAAAAAATCAACACTTAAACTTAAAAACATACCGTTAAAGGATTTAAACCCAAACCAGCCCCCAAACGACCCCGTAGGAGGCACGAACACCCCGCATGAGACCAATGTAACTTGTAGGAACTGACTGCATAATCTCGGGTCTCCCGGTTTGAGAGTATGACGATAATTTGTAAAAATCACACTTAGTTAAATACATGCCGTTAAAGGGTTAAAAACAAAACCGGCCACCAAACGACCCCATAGGAGGCACGAACACCTCGCACGGGACCAATGGAACTTGTAGGAACTGACCACGTAGTCCCGGGTCTCCTGATATGTGAATAGGATGATAATTGGCAAAAATCACACATAAAGTTAAAAAGAGGCCGTTAAAGGGTGAAAACCCAAACCGGCCCCCAAACGACCCCGTACGAGGCGGGAACACCTCCCACGGGACTAAGGTTACTAATAGGAACTGACCGCTTAGTCCCGGGTCTCCCGGTTTGAGAGTATGATGATAATTTGGAAAAATCACACTTAGTTAAAAACATGCCGTTAAAGGGTGAAAACCAAAACTGGCCCCCAAACGACCCCGTAGGAGGCACGAAAACCTCGCACGAGACCAATGTAACTTGTACGAACTGACCGTGTAGTCTCGGGTCCCCCGATTTGAGAGTATGACTATAATTTGCAAAAATCACACTTAGTTAAAAACATGCCATTAACGGGTGATAACCAAAATCGGCCCCCAAACGACTCATTATGAGGCACGAACACCTCGCACGGGACCGATGTAACTTGTAAGAACTGAGCGCGTAGTCCCGGGTCTTTCGATTTGATAGTATGACAATAATTTGCAAAAATCACACTTAGAGTTAAAAATAGGCCATTAAAGGGTGAAAACCCAAACCGGCCCCAATCGACCCCATACGAGGCACGAACACCTCGCATAGGACCAATGTCACTTATAGGAACTGACAGCGTAGTCCAGGGTCTCCTGGATTGTGAATAGGATGATAATTTGCCAAAATCAACGCTTAAACTTAAAAACATGCCGTTAAAGGGTGAAAACCCAAATCAGCCCCCAAACGACCCCGTAGGAGGCACGAACACCTCGCACGGGACCAATGTAACTTGTAGGAACTGACCACGTAGTCCCGGGTCTCACGGTTTGAGAGTATGATGATAATTTGCAAAAATCACAATTAGTTAAAAACAAGCCGTCAAACGGTGAAAATCCAAATCAACCCCCAAACAACCCCGTAGGAGGCACGAACACCTCGCACGGGTCGAATGTAACTTATAGGAACTGACAGCGTAGTCCCGGGTCTCCCAGTTTAAGAGTATGATGATAATTTGCAAAAATCACATTTAGAATTAAAAACAGGTCGTTAAAGGGTGAAAACCTAAACCGGCCCCCAATCGACCCCGTAGGAGGCACGAACACCTCGCACGGGACCAATGTAACTTATAGGAAATGACAGTGTAGTCCCGGGTCTCCCGATTTGAGAGTATGATGATAATTTGCAAAAATCACACTTAGAATTAAAAACAGGCCGTTAAAGGGTGAAAACTCAAACCAACCCCCAAACGACCCTATAGGAGGCACGAACACCTCGCACGGGACCAACGTAACTTGTAGGAACTGATCGCGTAGTCCCGAGTCTCCCGATTTGAGAGTATGACGGTAATTTGCAAAAATCACACTTAGAGTTATAAACAGGCCGTTAAAGGGTGAAAACTCAAACCGGCCCCCAATCGACCCCGTACGAGGCACGAACACCTCGTACTGGACCAATGTAACTTGTAGGAACTAACAGCGTATGCTCGGGTCTCCCGATTTGTGAATAGGACGATAATTTGCAAAAATCAACACTTAAACTTAAAAACATGTCGTTAAAGGGTGAGAACCCAAACAAGCCCCCAAACGACCCCGTAGGAGGAATGAACACCTCGCGCGGGACCAATGTAACTTGTAGGAACTGATCGCGTAGTCCCGAGTCTTCCGATTTAAGAGTATAATGATAATTTCTAAAAATCACACTTAGAATTAACAACAGACCGTTAAACGTTGGAAACCCAAACCGGCCCCCAATCGACCCCGTAGGAGGCACGAACACCACGCACGGGACCAATGTAACTTGTAGGAACTGACAACGTAGTCTCGGGTCTCCCGATTTGTGAATAGGATGATAATTTGAAAAAATCACACTTAGAGTTAAAAACATGTCGTTAAAGGGTGAAAACCCAAACCGGCCACCAAACGATCCCGTAGGAGGCACGAACACCTCGCACGGGACCAAGGTAACTTGTAGGAACTGACCGCGTAGTCCCGGGTCTCCCGATTTGAGAGTATGGCGATAATTTGCAAAAATCACACTTAGAGTTAAAAACATGTCGTTAAAGGGGGAAAACCAAAATCGGCCCCAAATGACCCCGTAGGAGGCACGAACACCTCGCACGGGACCAATGTAACTTGTAGGAACTAACCGCGTACTCCCGGGTCTCCCGGTTCGAGAGTATGACAATTATTTGCAAAAATCACACTTAGAGTAAAAAATAGGCCGTTAAAGGGTGAAAACCCAAACCGGCCCCCAATCGACTCCGTACGAGGCGCGAACACCTCGCACGAGACCAATGTAACTTATAGGAACTGACAGCATAGTCCCGAGTCTCTTGGTTTGTGAATAGGATGATAATTTGCAAAAATCAACACTTAAACATAAAAACATGCCGTTAAAGGGTGAAAACCCAAACCAGCCCCCAAACGACCCCGTAGGAGGCACGAACACCTCGCACGGCACCAATGTAACTTATAGGAACTGATAGCGTAGTCCCGGGTCTCCTGGTTTTAGAGTATGATGATAATTTGCAAAAATCACACTTAGAATTAAAAACCGTTCGTTAAAGGGTGAAAACTCGAACCGGCCCCTAATCCACCCTGTAGGAGGCACGAACACCTCGCACGGGACCAATGTAACTTGTAGGAAGTGACTGCGTAGTCCCGGGTCTACCGGTTTTTGAATAGGAAGATAATTTGCAAAAATCAACACTTAAACATAAAAACATGCCGTTAAAGGGTGAAAACCCAAACCAGCCCCCAATCGCCCCGTGGGAGGCACGAACACCTCGTACGGGACCAATGTAACTTGTAGGAACTGACCGCGTAGTCCCAAGTCTCCCGGTTTGAGAGTATGATGATAATTTACAAAAATCCCACTTAGAGTTAAAAATAGGCCGTTAAAGGGGGAAAACCCAAACCGGTCCCCAATCGACCCCGTAGGAGGCACGAACACCTCGCCCGGGACCAATGTAACTTGTAGGAACTTACAGCGTAGTCCCGGGTCTCCCGATTTGAGAGTATGATGATAATTTGCAAAAATCATACTTATAATTAAAAATAGGTCGTTAAAGATTGACAACCCAAACCGACCTCCAATCGACCCTGTAGGAGGCACGAATTCTTCGCACGGGACCAATGTAACCTGTAGGGAGTGACATCGTAGTCCCGGGTCTCCCGATTTGAGAGTACGATGATAATTTTCAAAAATTAACCCTTAAACTTAAAAACATGCCGTTAAAGGGTGAAAACCCAAACCGACCCCCAATCGACCCCGTAGGAGGCACGAACACCTCGCACGGGACCAATGTAACTTGTAGGAACTTACTGCGTAGTCCCGGGTCTCCCGATTTGAGAGTATGACGATAATTTGCAAAAATCACACTTAGAATTAAAAACAGGTCGTTAAAGGTTGACAACCCAACCCGACCTCCAATCGACCCCGTAGGAGGCACGAATACTTCGCACGGGACCAATGTAACTTGTAGGAAGTGACAGCGTAGTCCCGGGTCTCCCGATTTGTGAATAGGATGATAATTTTCAAAAATAAACAATTAAACTTAAAAACATGTCGTTAAAGGGTGAAAACCAAAACCATCCCCCAAACGACCCCGTATAAGGTATGAACACCTCGCACGGGACCAATGTAACTTGTAGGAACTGACCGCGTAGTCCCGGGTCTCCCGGTTTGAGAGTATGATGATAATTGGTAAAAATCACACTTAGAATTAACAACAGGCCGTTAAAGGTTGAAAACCCAAACCGGCTCCCAATCGACCCCGTAGGAGGCACGAACACCTCGCACGGGACCAATGTACCTTGTAAAAACTGAGCGCGTAGTCCCGGGTCTCCCGATTTGTGAATTGGATGATAATTTGAAAAAATCAACACTTAAACTTGAAAACATACCGTTAAATGATTAAAACCCAAACCAGCCCCCAAACGACCATGGAGGAGGCACGAACACCCCGCATGAGACCAATGTAACTTGTAGGAACTCACTGCATAGTCTCGGGTCTCCCGGTTTGAAAGTATGACGATAATTTGTAAAAATCACACTTAGTTAAAAACATGCCGTTAAAGGGTTAAAAACAAAACCGGCCACCAAACGACCCCATAGGAGCCACGAACACCTCGCACGGGACCAATGGAACTTGTAGGAACTGACCACATAGTCCCGGGTCTCCCGATATGTGAATAGGATGATAATTGGCAAAAATCACACATAAAGTTAAAAAGAGGCCGTTAAAGGGTGAAAACCCTAACCGGCCCCCAAACGACCCCGTACGAGGCGGGAACACCTCCCACGGGACTAATGTTACTTATAGGAACTGACCGCGTAGTCCCGGGTCTCCCGGTTTGAGAGTATGATGATAATTTGGAAAAATCACACTTAGTTAAAAACATGCCGTTAAAGGGTGAAAACCAAAACTGGCCCCCAAACAACCCCGTAGGAGGCACGAAAACCTCGCACGAGACCAATGTAACTTGTATGAACTGACCGCGTAGTCTCGGGTCCCCCGATTTGAGAGTATGACGATAATTTGCAAAAATCACACATAGTTAAAAACATGCCATTACCGAGTGATAACCAAAATCGGCCCCCAAACAGCTCAGTAGGAGGCACGAACACCTCGCACGGGACCGATGTAACTTGTAGGAACTGAGCGCGTAGTCCCGGGTCTTTCGGTTTGATAGTATAACAATAATTAGCAAAAATCACACTTACAGTTAAAAATAGGCCATTAAAGGGTGAAAACCCAAACCGGCCCCAGTAGACCCCATACGAGGCACGAACACCTCGCATAGGACCAATGTCACTTGTAGGAACTGACAGCGTAGTCCAGGGTCTCCTGGTTTGTGAATAGGACGATAATTTTCCAAAATCAACACTTAAACTTAAAAACATGCCGTTAAAGGGTGAAAACCCAAACGAGCTGCCAAACGACCCCGTAGGAGGCACGAACACCTCGCATGGGACCAATGTAACTTGTAGGAACTGACCACGTAGTCCCGGGTCTCACGGTTTGAGAGTATGATGATAATTTGCAAAAATCACAATTAGTTAAAAACAAGCCGTCAAACGGTGAAAACCCAAATCAACCCCCAAACAACCCCGTAGGAGGCACGAACACCTCGCACGGGACCAATGTAACTTATAGGAACTGACAGCGTAGTCCCGGGTCTCCCAGTTTAAGAGTATGATGATAATTTGCAAAAATCACATTTAGAATTAAAAACAGGCCGTTAAAGGGTGAAAACCTAAACCGACCCCCAATCGACCCCGTAGGAGGCACGAACACCTCGCACGGGACCAATGTAACTTATAGGAAATGACAGCGTAGTCCTAGGTCTCCCGATTTGAGAGTATGACGATAATTTGCAAAAATCACACTTAGAATTAAAAACAGGCCGTTAAAGGGTGAAAACTCAAACCAACCTCCAAACGACCCTGCAGGAGGCACGAACACCTCGCACGGGACCAATGTAACTTGTAGGGAGTGACAGTGTAGTCCCGGGTCTCCCGATTTGTGAATAAGATGATAATTTTCAAAAATAAACAGTTAAACTTAAAAACATGTCGTTAAAGGGTGAAAACCCAAACCAACCCCCAAACGACCCCGTAGGAGGTACGAACACCTCGCACGGGACCAATGTAACTTGTAGGAACTCACCGCGTAGTCCCGGGTCTTCCTTTTTGAGAGTATGATGATAATTTTAAAAAATCAACACTTAAACATAAAAACATGCCGTTAAAGGGTGAAAACCCAAACAAGCCTCCAAACGACCCCGTAGGAGGCACGAACACCTCGCACGGGACCAATGTAAATTGTAGGAACTGACCGCGTAGTCCCGGGTCTCCCGGTTTGAGAGTATGATGATAATTTGAAAAAATCAACACTTAAACATAAAAAAATGCCGTTAAATGGTGAAAACCCAAAAAACCCCCAAACGACCCCGTAGGAGGCACGAACACCTCGCACAGGACCAATGTAACTTGTAGGAATTGACCGCGTAGTCCCGAGTCTCCCAGTTTGAGAGTATGACGATAATTTGTAAAAATCACACTTAGAATTAACAACAGGTCATTAAAGGTTGAAAACCCAAACTGGCCCCCAATCGACCCCGTAGGAGGCACGAACACCTTGCACGGGACCAATGTAACTTGTACAAACTGATCGCGTAGTCCCGGGTCTCCCGGTTTGTGAATAGGACGATAATTTGAAAAAATCAACACTTAAACTTAAAAACATGTCGTTAAAGGATTTAAACCCAAACCAGCCCCCAAACGACCCTGTAGGAGGCACGAACACCCCGCACGAGACCAATGTAACTTGTAGGAACTGACCACGTAGTCCCGGGTCTCCCGATATGTGAATAGGACGATAATTGGCAAAAATCACACTTAGAGTTAAAAATAGGCCGTTAAAGGGTGAAAACCCAAACCGGCCACCAAACGACCCCGTACGAGGCGGGAACACCTCCCACGGGACCAATGTTACTTATAGGAACTGACCGTGTAGTCCCGGGTCTCCTGGTTTGAGAGTATGATGATAATTTGGAAAAATCACACTTTGTTAAAAACATGTCGTTAAAGGGTGAAAACAAAAACTGGCCCCCAAACGACCCCGTAGGAGGCACGAAAACCTCGCACGAGACCAATGTAACTTGTACGAACTGACCGCGTAGTCTCGGATCCCCCGATTTGAGAGTATGACGATAATTTGCAAAAATCACACTTAGTTAAAAACATGCCATTAAAGGGTGATAACCAAAATCGGCCCCCAAACGACTCAGTAGGAGGCACGAACACCTCGCACGGGACCGATGTAACTTGTAGGAACTGAGCGCGTAGTCCCGGGTCTTTCGATTTGAGAGTATGAGATTAATTTGCAAAAATCACACTTAGAGTTAAAAATAGGCCGTTAAAGGGTGAAAACCCAAATCGGCCCCAAACGACCCCATACGAGGCACGAACACCTCGCACAGGACCAATGTCACTTGTAGGAACTGACAGCATAGTCCAGGGTCTCCCGGTTTGTGAATAGGATGATAATTTGCGAAAATCAACACTTAAACTTAATAACATCCGTTAAAGGGTGAAAACCGAAACCAGTCCCCAAACGACCCCGTAAGAGGCACGAACACCTCGCACGGGACCATTGTAAATTGTAGGAACTGACCACGTAGTCCTGGGTCTGACGGTTTGAGAGTATGATGACAATTTGCAAAAATCACAATTAGTTAAAAATAAGCCGTCAAATGGAGAAAACCCAAATCAACCCCCAAACAACCCCGTAGGAGGCACGAACACCTCGCACGGGACCAATGTAACTTATAGAACTGACAGCGTAGTCTCGGGTCTCCCAGTTTGAGAGTATGATGATAATTTGCAAAAATCACATTTAGAATTAAAAATAGGCCGCTAAAGGGAGAAAACCTAAACCGGCCCCCAATCGACCCCGTAGGAGGCACGAACACTTCGCACGGGACCAATGTAACTTATAGCAACTGACGGCGTAGTCCCGGGTCTCCCGATTTGAGAGTATGACGATAATTTGGAAAAATCACACTTAGAATTAAAAATAGGTCGTTAAAGTGTGAAAACTCAAACCAACCCCCAAACGACCCTATAGGAGGCACGAACACCTCGCACGGGACCAACGTAACTTATAGGAACTGATCGCGTAGTCCCGGGTCTCCCGATTTGAGAGTATGACAATAATTTGCAAAAATCACACTTAGAGTTATAAACAGGCCGTTAAAGGGTGGAAACCCAAACCATCCCCCAAACGACCCAGTAGGAGGCACAAACACCTCGCACGGGACCAATGTAACTTGTAGGAACTGACCGCGTAGTCTCGGGTCCCCCGATTTTTAGAGTATGACGATAATTTGAAAAAATCACACTTAGTTAAAAACATTCCATTAAAGGGTGATAACCAAAATCGGCCTCCAAACGACTCAGTAGGAGGCACGAACACCTCGCACGGGACCGATGTAACTTGTAGGAACTGAGCGCGTAGTCCCGGGTCTTTCGGTTTGAGAGTATGACAATAATTTGCAAAAATCACACTTAGAGTTAAAAATAGGCCGTTAAAGGGTGAAACCCCAAACCGGACCCAAACGACCCCATACGAGGCACGAACACCTCGCATAGGACCAATGTCACTTGTAGGAACTGACAGCGTAGTCCCGGGTCTCACAGTTTGAGAGTATGATGATAATTTGCAAAAATCACAATTAGTTAAAAACAAGCCGTCAAACGGTGAAAACCCAAATCAACCCCCAAACAACCCCGTAGGAGGCACGAACACCTCGCACGGGACCAATGGAACTTATAGGAACTGACAGCGTAGTCCCGGGTCTCCCAGTTTGAGAGTATGATGATAATTTGCAAAAATCACATTTAGAATTAAAAACAGGCCGTTAAAGGGTGAAAACCTAAACCGGCCCCCAATCGACCCCGTAGGAGGCACGAACACCTCGCACGGGACCAATGTAACTTATAGGAACTGATAGCGTAGTCCCGTGTCTCCCGATTTGAGAGTATGACGATAATTTGCAAAAATCACACTTAGAATTAAAAACAGGTCGTTAAAGGGTGAAAACTCAAACCAACCTCCAAACGACCCCGTAGGAGGCACGAACGCCTCGCACGGGACCAACGTAACTTGTAGGAACTGATCGCGTAGTCCCGGGTCTCCTGATTTGAGAGTATGACGATAATTTGCAAAAATCACACTTAGAGTTATAAACGGGCCGTTAAAGGGTGAAAACTCAAACCGGCCTCCAATCGACCCCGTACGAGGCACGAACACCTAGCACTGGACCAATGTAACTTGTAGGAACTGACAGCCTATTCTCGGGTCTCCCGATTTGTGAATAGGACGATAATTTGCAAAAATCAACACTTAAACTTAAAAACATGCCGTTAAAGGGTGAAAACCCAAACAAGCCCCCAAACGACCCCGTAGGAGGCACGGACACCTCGCATGGGACCAATGTAACTTGTAGGAACTGACCACGTAGTCCCGGGTCTCACGGTTTGAGAGTATGATGATAATTTGCAAAAATCACAATTAGTTAAAAACAAGCCGTCAAACGGTGAAAACCCAAATCAACCCCCAAACAACCCCGTAGGAGGCACGAACACCTCGCACGGGACCAATGGAACTTATAGGAACTGACAGCGTAGTCCCGGGTCTCCCAGTTTGAGAGTATGATGATAATTTGCAAAAATCACATTTAGAATTAAAAACAGATCGTTAAAGGGTGAAAACCTAAACCGGCCCCCAATCGACCCCGTAGGAGGCACGAACACCTCGCACGGGACCAATGTAACTTATAGGAACTGATAGCGTAGTCCCGTGTCTCCCGATTTGAGAGTATGACGATAATTTGCAAAAATCACACTTAGAATTAAAAACAGGTCGTTAAAGGGTGAAAACTCAAACCAACCTCCAAACGACCCCGTAGGAGGCACGAACGCCTCGCACGGGACCAACGTAACTTGTAGGAACTGATCGCGTAGTCCCGGGTCTCCTGATTTGAGAGTATGACGATAATTTGCAAAAATCACACTTAGAGTTATAAACGGGCCGTTAAAGGGTGAAAACTCAAACCGGCCTCCAATCGACCCCGTACGAGGCACGAACACCTAGCACTGGAACAATGTAACTTGTAGGAACAGACAGCCTATTCTCGGGTCTCCCGATTTGTGAATAGGACGATAATTTGCAAAAATCAACACTTAAACTTAAAAACATGCCGTTAAAGGGTGAAAACCCAAACAAGCCCCCAAACGACCCCGTAGGAGGAACGAACACCTCGCACGGGACCAATGTAACTTGTAGGAACTGATCGCGTAGTCCCGAGTCTCCCGGTTTGAGAGTATGACGATAATTTTTAAAAATCACACTTAGAATTAACAACAGGCCGTTAAAGGTTGAAAACCCAAACCGGCCCACAATCGACCCCGTAGGAGGCACGAACACCACGCACGGGACCAATGTAACTTGTAGGAACTGACAACGTAGTCTCGGGTCTCCCGGTTTGTGAATAGGACGATAATTTGCAGAAATCAACACTTAAACTTAAAAACATGCCGTTAAAGGGTGAAAACCCAAACCAGCCCCCAAACGACCCCGTAGAAGGCACGAACACCTCGCACGGGACCAATGGAACTTGTAGGAACTGACCATGTAGTCCCGGGTCTCCCAGTTTGAGAGTATGACGATAATTTGGAAAAATCACACTTAGTTAAAAACATGTCGTTAAAGGGTGAAAACCAAAATCGGCCCCCAAACGACCCCATAGGAGGCACGACCACCTCGCACGGGACCAATGGAACTAGTAGGAATTGACCGCGTAGTCTCGGGTCTCCAGGTTTGAGAGTATGACGATAATTTGCAAAAATCACACTTAGAGTTAAAAACATGCCGCTAAAGGGGGAAAACCCAAACTGGCCCCCAATCGACCCCGTATGAGGCACGAACACATCGCACGGGACCAATGTAACTTGTAGGAACTCACGCTTCGTAGTCCCGGGTCTCCCGATTTGTGAATATGATGATAATTTGCTAAAATAAACACTTAAACTTAAAAATAGGCCGTTAAAGGGTGAAAACCCAAACCGGCCCCAATCGACCCCGTACGAGGCACGAACACCTCGCACGGGACCAATGTAACTTGTAGGAATTGACAGCGTAGTCTCGGGTCTCTCGGTTCGTGAATAGGATGATAATTTGCAAAAATCAACACTTAAACTTAAAAACATGCTGTTAAAGGATTTAAACCCAAACCAGCCCCCAAACGACCCTGTAGGAGGCACAAACACCTCGCACGGGACCAATGTAACTTTTAGGTACTGACCGCGTAGTCCCGGGTCTCCCGGTTTGAGAGTATGACGATAATTTGGTAAAATCACACTTAGTTAAAAACATGTCGTTAAATGGTGAAAATCAAAACTGGCCACCAAACGACCCCGTAGGAGGCACGAACACCTCGCACGAGACCAATGTAATTTGTAGGAACTGACCACGTAGTCCCGGGTCTCACGGTTTGAGAGTATGATGATAATTTGGAAAAATCACACTTAGTTAAAAACATGCCGTTAAAGGATGAAAACAAAAACTGGCCCCCAAACGACCCCGTAGGAGGCACGAAAACCTCGCACGAGAACAATGTAACTTGTACGAACTGACCGCGTAGTCTCGGATCCCCCGATTTGAGAGTATGACGATAATTTGCAAAAATCACACTTAGTAAAAAACATGCCATTAAAGGGTGATAACCAAAATCGACCCCCAAACGACTCAGTAGGAGGCACGAACACCTCGCACGGGACCGATGTAACTTGTAGGAACTGAGCGCGTAGTCCCGGGTCTTTCGGTTTGAGAGTATGACATTAATTTGCAAAAATCACACTTAGAGTTAAAAATAGGCCGTTAAAGGGTGAAAACCCAAATCGGCCCCAAACGACCCCATACGAGGCACGAACACCTCGTACAGGACCAATGTCACTTGTAGGAACTGACAGCACAGTCCAGGGTCTCCCGATTTATGAATAGGACGATAATTTGCCAAAATCAACACTTAAACTTAATAACATGCCGTTAAAGGGTGAAAACCCAAACCAGTGCCCAAACGACCCCGTAGGAGGCACGAACACCTCGCACGAGACCAATGTAACTTGTAGGAACTGACCACGTAGTCCCGGGTCTCACGGTTTGAGAGTATGATGATGATTTGCAAAAATCACAATTAGTTAAAAACAAGCCGTCAAACGGTGAAAACCCAAATCAACCCCCAAACAACCCCGTAGGAGGCACGAACACCTCGCACGGGACCAATGTAACTAATAGGAACTGACAGCGTAGTCCCGGGTCTCCCAGTTTGAGAGTATGATGATAATTTGCAAAAATCACATTTAGAATTAAAAACAGGCCGTTAAAGGGAGAAAACCTAAATCGGCCCCCAATCGACCCCGTAGGAGGCACGAACACCTCGCACGGGACCAATGTAACTTATAGCAACTGACAGCGTAGTCCCGAGTCTCCCGATTTGAGAGTATGACGATAATTTACAAAAATCACACTTAGAATTAAAAACCGGTTGTTAAAGTGTGAAAACTCAAACCAACCCCCAAACGACCCTATAGGAGGCACGGACACCTCGCACGGGACCAACGTAACTTGTAGGAACTGATCGCGTAGTCCCGGGTCTCCCGATTTGAGAGTATGACGATAATTTGCAAAAATTACACTTAGAGTTATAAGCAGGACGTTAAAGGGTGAAAACCCAAACCATCCCACAAACAACCCCGTAGGAGGCACAAACACCTTGCACGGGACCAATGTAACTTGTAGGAACTGACCGCGTAGTCGCGGGTCCCCCGATTTTTAGATTATGACGATAATTTGCAAAAATCACACTTAGTTAAAAACATGCCATTAAAGGGTGATAACCAAAATCGGCCCCCAAACGACTCAGTAGGAGGCACTAACACCTCGCACGGGACCGATGTAACTTGTAGGAACTGAGCGCGTAGTCCCGGGTCTTTCGATTTGAGAGTATGACAATAATTTGCAAAAATCACACTTAGAGGTAAAAGTAGGCCGTTAAAGGGTGAAAACCCAAACCGGCCCCAAACGACACCATACGAGGCACGAACACCTCGCACAGGACCAATGTCACTTGTAGGAACTGACAGCGTAGTCCAGGGTCTCCCGGTTTGTGAATAGGACGATAATTTGCCAAAATCAACACTTAAACTTAAAAACATGTCGTAAAAGGGTGAAAACCCAAACTAGCCCCCAAACGACCCCGTAGGAGGCATGAACACCTCGCACGGGACCAATGTAACTTGTAGGAACTGACCACGTAGTCCCGGGTCTCACGGTTTGAGAGTATGATGATAATTTACAAAAATCACAATTAGTTAAAAACAAGCCGTCAAACAGTGAAAACCCAAATCAACCCCCAAACAACCCCGTAGGAGGCACGAACACCTCCCACGGGACCAATGGAACTTATAGGAACTGACAGCGTAGTCCCGGGTCTCCCAGTTTGAGAGTATGATGATAATTTGTAAAAATCACATTTAGAATTAAAAACAGGCCGTTAAAGGGTGAAAACCTAAACCGGCCCCCAATCGACCCCGTAGGAGGCACGAACACCCCGCACGGGACCAATGTAACTTATAGGAACTGATAGCGTAGTCCCGTGTCTCCCGATTTGAGAGTATGACGATAATTTGCAAAAATCACACTTAGAATTAAAAACAGGTCGTTAAAGTGTGAAAACTCAAACCAACCTCCAAACGACCCTGTAGGAGGAACGAACGCCTCGCACCGGACCAACGTAACTTGTAGGAACTGATCGCGTAGTCCCGGGTCTCCCGATTTGAGAGTATGACGATAATTTGCAAAAATAACACTTAGAGTTATAAACGGGCCGTGAAAGGGTGAAAACTCAAACCGGCCCCCAATCGACCCCGTACGAGGCACGAACACCTCGCACTGGACCTATGTAACTTGTAGGAACTGACAGCCTATTCTCGGGTCTCCCCATTTGTGAATAGGACGATAATTTGCAAAAATCAACACTTAAACTTAAAAACATGCCGTTAAAGGGTGAAAACCCAAACAAGCCCCCAAATGATCCCGTAGGAGGAATGAACACCTCGCACGGGACCAATGTAACTTGTAGGAACTGATCGCGTACTCCCGAGTCTCCCGATTTGAGAGTATGACGATAATTTTTAAAAATCACACTTAGAATTAACAACAGGCCGTTAAAGGTTAAAAACCCAAACCGGCCCCCAATCGACCCCGTAGGAGGCATGAACGCCACGCACGGGACCAATGTAACTTGTAGGAACTGACAACGTAGTCTCGGGTCTCCCGGTTTGTGAATAGGACGCTAATTTGCAAACATCAACACTTTAACTTAAAAACAGGCCGTTAAAGGGTGAAAACCCAAACTAGCCCCCAAACGACCCCGTAGGAGGCACGAACACCTCGCACGGGACCAATGGAACTTGTAGGAACTGACCACGTAGTCCCGGGTCTCCCAGTTTGTGAGTATGACGATAATTTGGAAAAAGCACACTTACTTAAAAGCATGCCGTTAAAGGGTGAAAACCAAAATCGGCCCCCAAATGAACCCATAGGAGGCACGAACACCTCGCACGGGACCAATGGAACTAGTAGGAATTGACCGCGTAGTCTCGGGTCTCCAGGTTTGAGAGTATGACGATAATTTGCAAAAATCACACTTAGAGTTAAAAACATGCCGCTAAAGGGGGAAAACCCAAACCGGCCCCCAATCGACCCCGTATGAGGCACGAACACATCGCACGGGACCAATGTAACTTGTAGGAACTCACGCTTCGTAGTCCTGGGTCTCCCGATTTGTGAATGGGATGATAATTTGCTAAAATAAACACTTAAACTTAAAAACAGACCGTTAAAGGGTGAAAACCCAAACTGGACCCAATCGACCCCGTACGAGGCACGAACACCTCGCACGGGACCAATGTAACTTGTAGGAACTGACAGCGTAGTCTCGGGTCTCCCGGTTCGTGAATAGGACAATAATTTGCAAAAATCAAGACTTAAACTTAAAAACATGCCGTTAAAGGGTGAAAACCCAAACCAGCCCCCAAACGACCCCGTAGGAGGCGCAAACACCTCGCACGGGACCAATGTAACTTTTAGGTACTGACCGCGTAGTCCCGGGTCTCCCGGTTTGAGAGTATGATGATAATTTGGGAAAATCACACTTAGTTAAAAACATATCGTTAAATGGTGAAAACCAAAACTGGCCACCAAACGACCCCGTAGGAGGCACGAACACCTCGCACGAGACCAATGTAATTTGTAGGAACTGACCACGTATTCCCAGGTCTCCCGGATTGAGAGTATGACGATAATTTGCAAAAATCACACTTAGAGTTAAAAACAGGTCGTTAAAGGGTGAAAACCCAAACCAGGCCCCAATTGACCTCGTATGAGGCACGAACACCTCGCACGGGACCAATGTCACTTGTAGGAACTGACAGTGTAGTCCAGGGTCTCCCGGTTCTTGAATAGGACGATAATTTGACAAAATCAACACTTAAACTTAAAAACATGTCGTTAAAGGGTGAAAACCCAAACCAGCCCCCAAAGGACCCCGTAGGAGGCACGAACACCTCGCACGGGACCAATGTAACTTTTAGGAACTGACCACGTAGTCCCGGGTCTCACGGTTTGAGAGTATGATGATAATTTGCAAAAATCACAATAAGTTAAAAACAAGTCGTCAAACGGTGAAAACCCAAATCAGCCCCCAAACAACCCCGTAGGAGGCACGAACACCTGGCACGGGACCAATGTAACTTATAGAAACTGACAGCGTAGTCCCGAGTCTCCCGGTTTGATAGTCTGATGATAATTTGCGAAAATCACATTTAAAATTAAAAACAGGCCGTTAAAGAGAGAAAACCTAAACCGGCACCCAATCGACCCCGTAGGAGGCACGAACACCTCGCACGGGACCAATGTAACTTGTAGGAACTGACAGCGTAGTCCCGGGTCTCCCGATTTGAGAGTATGACGATAATTTGCAAAAATCACACTTAGAATTAAAAATAGGCCGTTAAAGGGTGAAAACTCAAACCAACCCCCAAACAACCCTGTAGGAGGCACGAATAACTCGCGCGGGACCAACATAACGTGTAGGAACTGACCGCGTAGTCCCGGGTCTCCCGATTTGAGAGTATGACGATAATTTGCAAAAATCACACTTAGAGTTATAAACAGGCCGTTAAAGGGTGAAAACTCAAACCGGCCCCCAATCGTCCCCGAACGAGGCACGGACACCTCGCACGGGACCAATGTAACTTGTAGGTACTGACAGCGTATTCTCGGGTCTCCCGGTTTGTGAATAGGATGATAATTTGCAAAAATCAACACTTAAACTTAAAAACATGCAGTTAAAGGGTGAAAACCCAAACAAGCCCCCAAACGACCCCGTAGGAGGAACGAACACCTCGCACGGGACCAATGTAACTTGTAGGAACTGACCGCGTAGTCCCGAGTCTCCCGGTTTGAAAGTCTGATGATAATTTGTAAAGTCACACTTAGAATTAACAACAGGCCTTTAAAGGTTAAAACCCAAACCGGCCCCCAATCGACCCCGTAGGAGGCACGAACACCTCGCACGGGATCAATGTAACTTGTAGGAACTGACAGCGTAGTCCCGAGTCTCCCGATTTGTGAATAGGAAGATAATTTGCAAAAATCAGCACTTAAACTGGAAAACATGTTGTTAAAGGGTGGAAACCCAAACCAACCCCCAAACGACCCCGTAGGAGGCACGAACACCTCGCACGGGACCAATGTAACTAGTAGGAACTGACCACGTAGTCTCGGGTCTCGCGGTTTGAGAGTATGATGATAATTTGCAAAAATCACACTTAGTTAAAAATAAGTCGTCAAACGGTGAAAACCCAAACAACCCCCAAACAACCCCGTAGGAGACACGAACACCTCGCACGGCACCAATGTAACTTATAGGAACTGACCGCGTAGTCCTGGGTCTCCCGGTTTGAGAGTATGACGATTATTCGCAAAAATCACATTTAGAATTAAAAACAGGTCGTTAAAGTGTGAAAACCCAAACCGACCCCCAATCGACCCCGTAGGAGGCACGAACACCTCGCACGGGACCAATGTGACTTGTAGGAACTGACAGCGTAGTCCCGGGTCTCCTGATTTTAGAGTATGACGATAATTTGCAAAAATCACACTTAGAATTAAAAACAGGCCGTTAAAGGGTGAAAACTCTAACCAACCCCCAAACGACCCTATAGGAGGCACGAACACCTCGCACGAGACCAACGTAACTTGTAGGAACTGACCGCGTAGTCCCGGGGTCTCCCGATTTGAGAGTATGACGATAATTTGCAAAAATCACACTTAGAGTTAAAAATAGGTCGTTAAAAGGTGAAAACTCAAATCGGCCCCCAATCAACCCCGTACGAAGCACGGACACCTCGCACGGGACCAATGTAACTTGTAGGAACTGACAGCGTATTCTCGGGTCTCCCGGTTTGTGAATAGGACAATAATTAGCAAAAATCAACACTTAAACTTAAAAACATGCCGTTAAAGGGTGAAAACCCAAACAAGCCCCCAAACGACCCCGTAGGAGGAATGAACACCTCGCACGGGACCAATATAACTTGTAGGAACTGACCGCGTAGTCCTGAGTCTCCCGGTTTGAGAGTATGATGATAATTTGTAAAAATCACACTTCGAATTAACAATAGGACGTTAAAGGTTGAAAACCCAAACCGGACCCCAATCGACCCCGTAGGAGGCACGAACACCTCGCACGGGACCAATGTAACTTGTAGGAACTGACCACGTAGTCCCGGGTATCCCGATATATGAATAGGATGATAATTGGCAAAAATCACACTTAGAGTCAAAAATAGGCCGTTAAAGGGTGAAAACCCAAACCGGCCCCCAAACGACCCCGTAGGAGGCACGAACACCTCACACGGGACCAATGTAACTTGTAGGAACTGACCGCGTAGTCCCGGGTCTCCCGGTTTGGGAGTATGATGATAATGTGCAAAAATCACACTTAGAGTTCAAAATAGGCCGTTAAAGGGTGAAAACCCAAACCGGCCCCCAATTGACCTCGTACGAGGCACGAACACCTCGCACGAGACCAATGTCACTTGTAGGAACTGACAGCATAGTCCAGGGTCTTTTGGTTTGTGAATAGGATGACAATTTTCCGAAATCAACACCCAAACTTAAAAACATGCCGTTAAAGGGTGAAAACCAAAACCAGACACCAAATGACCCCGTAGGAGGCACGAACACCTCGCACGGGACCAATGTAACTATTAGGAACTGACCACGTATTCCCGGGTCACCTGGTTTGAGAGTATGATGATAATTTGCAAAAAATACACTTAGTTAAAAACATGCCATTAAAGGGTGAAAACCAAAACTGGCCCCCAAACGATCCCGTAGGAGGCACGAACACCTCACACAGGACCAATGTAACTTGTAGGAACTGACCGCGTAGTCCCGGGTCTTCCGGTTCTAGAGTATGACGTTAATTTGCAAAAATCACACTTATAGTTACAAACATGCCGCCAAAGGGTGAAAACCCAAACCGGCCCCCAATCGACCCCGTACGAGGCACGAACACCTCGCACAGGACCAATGTAACTTATAGGAACAGACAACATAGTCCCAGGTCTCCCGATTTGTGAATAGGACGATAATTTTTAAAAATCAACAGTTAAACTTAAAAACATGTCGTTAAAGGGTGAAAACCCAAACTAGCCCCCAAACGACCCCGTAGGAGGCACGAACACCTCGCACGGGACCAATGTAACTTGTAGGAACTGACCACGTAGTCTCGGGTCTCATGTTTTGAGAGTATGATGATAATTTGTAAAATTCACACTTAGTTAAAAATAAGCCGTCAAAGGGTGAAAACCCAAATCAACCCCCAAACAACCCCGTAGGAGGAACGAACACCTCGCATGGGACCAATGTAAATTATAGGAACTGACCGCGTAGTCCCGGGTCTCCCGGTTTTAGAGTATGACGATAATTTGAAAAAATCATATTTAAAATTAAAAACAGGCCGTTAAAGGTTGAAAACCCAAACCGGCCCCAATCGACCCCGTACGAGGGATGAACACCTCGCACGGGACGAATGTAACTTGTAGTAATTGACAGCGTAGTCCCGGGTCTCCCGATTTGTGAATAGGACGATAATTTGCAAAAATCAACACTTAAACATAAAAACATGTCGTTAAAGGGTGAAAACCCAAACCAGACCCCAAACGACCTCGTAGGAGGCACGAACACCTCGCACGGGACCAATGTAACTTGTAGGAACTTACCACGCAGTCCCGGGTCTCACGGTTTGAGCGTATGATGATAGTTTACAAAAATCACACTTAGTTAAAAACAAGCCGTCAAAAGGTGAAAACCCAAATCAACCCCCAAACAACCCCGTAGGAGGCACGAACACCTCGCACGGGACCAACGTAACTTATAGGAACTGACCGCGTAGTCCTGGGTCTCCCGGTTTGGGAGTATGATGATTATTTGCAAAAATCACATTTAGAATTAAAAATAGGTCGTTAAAGTGTGAAAACCCAAACCGGCCCCCAATCGACCCCGTAGGAGGCACGAACACCTCGCACGGGACCAATGTGACTTGTAGGAACTGACAGCGTAGTCCCGGGTCTCCTGATTTTAGAGTATGACGATAATTTGCAAAAATCACACTTAGAATTAAAAACAGGCCGTTAAAGGGTGAAAACTCTAACCAACCCCCAAACGACCCTATAGGAGGCACGAACACCTCGCACGAGACCAACGTAACTTGTAGGAACTGACCGCGTAGTCCCGGGGTCTCCCGATTTGAGAGTATGACGATAATTTGCAAAAATCACACTTAGAGTTAAAAATAGGTCGTTAAAAGGTGAAAACTCAAATCGGCCCCCAATCAACCCCGTACGAAGCACGGACACCTCGCACGGGACCAATGTAACTTGTAGGAACTGACAGCGTATTCTCGGGTCTCCCGGTTTGTGAATAGGACAATAATTAGCAAAAATCAACACTTAAACTTAAAAACATGCCGTTAAAGGGTGAAAACCCAAACAAGCCCCCAAACGACCCCGTAGGAGGAATGAACACCTCGCACGGGACCAATATAACTTGTAGGAACTGACCGCGTAGTCCTGAGTCTCCCGGTTTGAGAGTATGATGATAATTTGTAAAAATCACACTTCGAATTAACAATAGGACGTTAAAGGTTGAAAACCCAAACCGGACCCCAATCGACCCCGTAGGAGGCACGAACACCTCGCACGGGACCAATGTAACTTGTAGGAACTGACCACGTAGTCCCGGGTATCCCGATATATGAATAGGATGATAATTGGCAAAAATCACACTTAGAGTCAAAAATAGGCCGTTAAAGGGTGAAAACCCAAACCGGCCCCCAAACGACCCCGTAGGAGGGACGAACACCTCACACGGGACCAATGTAACTTGTAGGAACTGACCGCGTAGTCCCGGGTCTCCCGGTTTGGGAGTATGATGATAATGTGCAAAAATCACACTTAGAGTTCAAAATAGGTCGTTAAAGGGTGAAAACCCAAACCGGCCCCCAATTGACCTCGTACGAGGCACGAACACCTCGCACGAGACCAATGTCACTTGTAGGAACTGACAGCATAGTCCAGGGTCTTTTGGTTTGTGAATAGGATGACAATTTTCCGAAATCAACACCCAAACTTAAAAACATGCCGTTAAAGGGTGAAAACCAAAACCAGACACCAAATGACCCCGTAGGAGGCACGAACACCTCGCACGGGACCAATGTAACTATTAGGAACTGACCACGTATTCCCGGGTCACCTGGTTTGAGAGTATGATGATAATTTGCAAAAAATACACTTATTTAAAAACATGCCATTAAAGGGTGAAAACCAAAACTGGCCCCCAAACGATCCCGTAGGAGGCACGAACACCTCACACAGGACCAATGTAACTTGTAGGAACTGACCGCGTAGTCCCGGGTCTTCCGGTTCTAGAGTATGACGTTAATTTGCAAAAATCACACTTATAGTTACAAACATGCCGCCAAAGGGTGAAAACCCAAACCGGCCCCCAATCGACCCCGTACGAGGCACGAACACCTCGCACAGGACCAATGTAACTTATAGGAACAGACAACGTAGTCCCAGGTCTCCCGATTTGTGAATAGGACGATAATTTTTAAAAATCAACAGTTAAACTTAAAAACATGTCGTTAAAGGGTGAAAACCCAAACTAGCCCCCAAACGACCCCGTAGGAGGCACGAACACCTCGCACGGGACCAATGTAACTTGTAGGAACTGACCACGTAGTCTCGGGTCTCATGTTTTGAGAGTATGATGATAATTTGTAAAATTCACACTTAGTTAAAAATAAGCCGTCAAAGGGTGAAAACCCAAATCAACCCCCAAACAACCCCGTAGGAGGAACGAACACCTCGCATGGGACCAATGTAACTTATAGGAACTGACCGCGTAGTCCCGGGTCTCCCGGTTTTAGAGTATGACGATAATTTGAAAAAATCATATTTAAAATTAAAAACAGGCCGTTAAAGGTTGAAAACCCAAACCGGCCCCAATCGACCCCGTACGAGGGATGAACACCTCGCACGGGACGAATGTAACTTGTAGTAATTGACAGCGTAGTCCCGGGTCTCCCGATTTGTGAATAGGACGATAATTTGCAAAAATCAACACTTAAACATAAAAACATGTCGTTAAAGGGTGAAAACCCAAACCAGACCCCAAACGACCTCGTAGGAGGCACGAACACCTCGCACGGGACCAATGTAACTTGTAGGAACTTACCACGCAGTCCCGGGTCTCACGGTTTGAGCGTATGATGATAGTTTACAAAAATCACACTTAGTTAAAAACAAGCCGTCAAAAGGTGAAAACCCAAATCAACCCCCAAACAACCCCGTAGGAGGCACGAACACCTCGCACGGGACCAACGTAACTTATAGGAACTGACCGCGTAGTCCTGGGTCTCCCGGTTTGGGAGTATGATGATTATTTGCAAAAATCACATTTAGAATTAAAAATAGGTCGTTAAAGTGTGAAAACCCAAACCGGCCCCCAATCGACCCCGTAGGAGGCACGAACACCTCGCACGGGACCAATGTAACTTGTAGGAACTGACAGCGTAGTCCCGGGTCTCCCGTTTTGAGAGTATGATGATAATTTGCAAAAATCACACTTAGAATTAAAAACAGGCCGTTAAAGGGTGAAAACTCAAACCAACCCCCAAACGACCCTGTAGGAGGCACGAACACCTCGCACGAGACCAACGTAACTTGTAGGAACTGACCGCGTAGTCCCGGGTCTCTCGATTTGTGAGTATGACGATAATTTGCAAAAATCACACTTAGAGTTAAAAATAGGTCGTTAAAAGGTGAAAACTCAAACCGGCCCCAAATCGACCACGTACGAGGCACGAACACCTCGCACGGGACCAATGTAACTTGTAGGAACTGACAGCGTATTCTCGGGTCTCCCGGTTTGTGAATAGGATGATAATTTGCAAAAATCAACACTTAAACTTAAAAACATGCCGTTAAAGGGTGAAAACCCAAACAAGCCCCCAAACGACCCCGTAGGAGGAATGAACACCTCGCACGGGACCAATATAACTTGTAGGAACTGATCGCGTAGTCCCGAGTCTCCCGGGTTGAGAGTATGATGATAATTTGTAAAAATCACACTTAGAATTAACAATAGGCCGTTAAAGGTTGAAAACCCAAACCGGCCCCCAATCGACCCCGTAGGAGGCACGAATCGCTCGCACGAGACCAATGTAACTTGTAGGAACTGTAAGCGTAGTCTCAGGTCTCCCGGTTTGTGAATAGGACGATAATTTGCAAAAATCAACACTTAAACTTAAAAACATGCCATTAAAGGGTGAAAACCCAAACCATCCCCCAAACGACCCCGTAGGAGGCACGAACACCTCGCACGGGACCAATGTAACTTTTAGGAACTGATCGCGTAGTCCCGGGTCTCCCGGTTTGAGAGTATGACCATAATTTGGAAAAATCACACTTAGTTAAAAACATGCCGTTAAAGGGTGAAAACCAAAACTGGCCACCAAACGACCCCGTAGGAGGCACGAACACATCGCATGAGACCGACGTAACTTGTAGGAACTGACCACATAGTCCCGGGTCTCCCGGTTTGAGAGTATGATGATAATGTGCAAAAATAACACTTAGAGTTCAAAATAGGCCGTTAAAAGGTGAAAACCCAAACCGGCCCCTAATTGACCTCGTACGAGGCACGAACACCTCGCACGGGACCAATATCACTTGTAGGAACTGACAGCATAGTCCAGGGTCTTTTGGGTTGTGAATAGGATGACAATTTTCCGAAATCAACACTTAAACTTAAAAACATGCCGTTAAAGGGTGAAAACCAAAACCAGACACCAAATGACCCTGTAGGAGGCACGAACACCTCGCACGGGACCAATGTAACTATTAGGAACTGACCACGTATTCCCGGGTCTCCTGGTTTGAGAGTATGATGATAATTTGCAAAAAACACACTTAGTTAAAAACATGCCATTAAAGGGTGAAAACCGAAACTGGCCCCCAAACGATCCCGTAGGAGGCACGAACACCTCACACGGGACCAATGTAATTTGTAGGAACTGACCGCGTAGTCCCGGGTCTTCCAGTTCTAGAGTATGACGTTAATTTGCAAAAATCACACTTATAGTTACAAACATGCCGCTAAAGGGTGAAAACCCAAACTGGCCCCCAATCGACCCCGTACGAGGCACGAACACCTCGCACAGGACCAATGTAACTTGTAGGAACAGACAGCGTAGTCCCGGATCTCCCGGTTTGTGAATAGGATGATAATTTTCAAAAATCAACAGTTAAACATAAAAACATGTCGTTGAAGGGTGAAAACCCAAACCAACCCCCCAACGACCCCGTAGGAGGCACGAACACCTGACACGCAACCAATGTAACTTGTAGGAACTGATCGCGTAGTCCCGAGTCTCCCAGTTTGAGAGTATGACGATAATTCAGAAAAATCATACTTAGTTAAAAACATGTCGTTAAAGGGTGAAAACCAAAATCGGACCCCAAACGACCCCATAGGAGGCACGAACACCTCGCACGGGACCAATGTAACTAGTAGGAACTGACCGCGTAGTCCCGGGTCTCTCAGTTTGAGAGTATAACGATAATTTGCAAAAATCACACTTAAATTTAAAAGCATGGCGTAAAAGGGGGGAAACCCAACCGGCCCCCAATCGACCCCGTACGAGGCACGAACACATCGCACGAGACCAATGTAACTTTTAGGAACTGACCACGTAGTCCCGGGTCTCCCGATTTGAGAGTATGACGATAATTTACAAAAATCACGCTTAGAGTTAAAAACAGGCCGTTAAAGGGTGAAAACCCAAACCGGACGATAATCGACCCCGTACGAGGCACGAACACCTCGCACGGGACCAATGTAACTTGTAGGAACAAACAGCGTAGTCCCGGGTCTCCCGGTTTGTGAATAGGACGATAATTTTCAAAAATTAACACTTCAACATTAAAACATGCCGTTACAGGGTGAAAACCCAAACTAACCCCCAAACGACCCCGTAGGAGGCACGAACACCTCGCACGGAACCAATGTAACTTGTAGGAACTGACCGCGTAGTCTCGGGTCTCCCAGTTTGGGAGTATGACGATAATTTGGAAAAATCACACTTAGTTAAAAACATGCCGTTAAAGGGTGAAAACCAAAATCGGCCCCCAAACGACCCCATAGGAGGCACAAACACCTCGCACGGGACCAATGTAACTTAAAGGAACTGACCGCGTAGTCCCGGGTCTCCCGGTTTGAGAGTATGACGATAATTTGCAAAAATCACACTTAGAGTTAAAAACTTGCCATCAAAGGGGGAAAACCCAAACCGGTCCCCAGTCGACCCGGTATGAGGCACGAACACATCGCACGGGACCAATGTAACTTGTAGGAACTGACAGCGTAGTCCCGGGTCTCCCGGTTTGTGAATAGGACGATAATTTGCAAAAATAAACACGTAAACTTAAAAACAGGCCGTTAAAGGGTAAAAACACAAATCGGCCCCAATCGACCCTGTACGAGGCATGAACACCTCGCACAGGAGCAATGTAACTTGTAGTAACTGATAGCGTAGTCCCGAGTCTCCCGGTTTGTGAATAGGATGATAATTTTCAAAACTCAACACTTAAACTTAAAAACATGCCGTTAAAGGGTGAAAACCCAAACCAGTCCCCAAATGACCCCGTAGGAGGCACGAACACCTCGCACAGGACCAATGTAACTAGTAGGAACTGACCACATAGTCCCGGGTCTCGCGGTTTTAGAGTATGATGATAATTTGCAAAAATCACACTTAGTTAAAAACACGCCGTCAAAGGGTGAAAACCCAAATCAACCCCCAAACAACCCCGTAGGAGGAACGAACACCTCGCATTGGACCAATGTAACTTATAGGAACTAGCCGCGTAGTCCCGGGTCTCCCAGTTTTAGAGTATGACGATAATTTGTAAAAATCACATTTAAAATTAAAAATAGGCCGTTAAAGGTTGAAAACCCAAACCGGCCCCAATCGACCCTGTACGAGGGATAAACACCTCGCACGGGACCAATGTAACTTGTAGGAATTGACAACATAGTCCCGGGTCTCCCGGTTTGTGAATAGGATGATAATTTGCAAAAAATCAACACTTAAACTTAAAAACATGCCGTCAAAGGGTGAAAACCTAAACCAGCCCCCAAATGACCCCGTAGGTCGCACGAACACCTCGCACGGGACCAATGTAACTTGTAGGAACTGAGCACGTAGTCCCGGGTCTCACGGTTTGAGAGTATGATTATAATTTGCAAAAATCACAATTAGTTAAAAATAAACCGTCAAACGGTGAAAACCCAAATCAACCCCCAAACAACCCCGTAGGAGGCACGAACACCTCGCACGGGACCAATGTAACTTATAAGAACTGATCGCGTAGTCCCGGGTCTCTCGGTTTGAGAGTATGACGATAATTTGAAAAAATCACATTTAGAATTAAAAACAGGCCGTTAAAGGGTGAAAACCCAAACCGGCCCCCAATCGACCCCGTACGAGGCACGAACTCCTCACACAGGACCAATGTAACTTCTAGGAACAGAGAGCGTAGTCCCGGGTCTCCCGGTTTGTGAATAGGATGATAATTTTCAAAAATCAACAGTTAAACATAAAAACATGCCGTTAAAGGGTGAAAACCCAAACCAACCCCCAAATGACCCCGTAGGAGGCACGAACACCTGGCACGCAACCAATGTAACTTGTAGGAACTGACCGCGTAGTCCCGGGTCTCCCAGTTTGAGAGTATGACGATAATTTGGAAAAATCATACTTAGTTAAAAACATATCGTTAAAGGGTGAAAACCAAAATCGGACCCCAAACGACCCCATAGGAGGCACGAACACCTCGCACGGGACCAATGTAACTACTAGGAACTGACCGCGTAGTCCCGGGTCTCTCAGTTTGAGAGTATAACGATAATTTGCAAAAATCACAATTAAATTTAAAAGCATGGCGTAAAAGGGGGGAAACCCAACCGGCCCCCAATCGACCCCGTACGAGGCACGAACACATCGCACGAGACCAATGTAACTTGTAGGAACTGACCGCGTAGTCCCGGGTCTTCCAGTTCTAGAGTATGACGTTAATTTGCAAAAATCACACTTATAGTTACAAACATGCCGCTAAAGGGTGAAAACCCAAACTGGCCCCCAATCGACCCCGTACGAGGCACGAACACCTCGCACAGGACCAATGTAACTTGTAGGAACAGACAGCGTAGTCCCGGATCTCCCGGTTTGTGAATAGGACGATAATTTTCAAAAATCAACAGTTAAACATAAAAACATGCCGTTGAAGGGTGAAAACCCAAACCAACCCCCCAACGACCCCGTAGGAGGCACGAACACCTGGCACGCAACCAATGTAACTTGTAGGAACTGACCGCGTAGTCCCGGGTCTCCCAGTTTAAGAGTATGACGATAATTTGGAAAAATCACAATTAGTTAAAAACATGCCGTTAAAGCGTGAAAACCAAAATCGGCCCCCAAACGACCCCATAGGAGGCACGAACACCTCGGACGAGACCAATGTAACTAGTAGGAACTGACCGCGTAGTCCCGAGTCTCCCGGTTTGAGAGTATGACGACAATTTGCAAAAATCGCACTTAGAGTTAAAAACATGCCGTAAAAGGGGGAAAACCCAACAGGCCCCCAATCGACTCCGTACGAAGCACGAACACATCGCACGAGACCAATGTAACTTGTAGGAACTGACAGTGTAGTCCTGGCTCTCCCGATTTGAGAGAATGACGATAATTTGCAAAAATCACACTTAGAATTAAAAACAGGCCGTTAAAGGTTGAAAACTCAAACCAACCCCCAAACGACCCTGTAGGAGGCACGAACACCTCGCACGAGACCAACGTCACTTGTAGGAACTGACCGCGTAGTCCCAGGTCTCCCGATTTGAGAGTATGACGATAATTTGCAAAAATACACTTAGAGTTAAAAATAGTCCGTTAAAGGGTGAAAACTCAAACCGGCCCCCAATCGACCCCGTACGAGGCACGAACACCTCGCACGGGACCAATGTAACTTGTAGGAACTGACAGCGTATTCTTGGGTCTCCCGGTTTGTGAATAGGATGATAATTTGCAAAAATCAACACTTAAACTTAAAAACATGCCGTTAAAGGGTGAAAACCCAAACAAGCCCCCAAACAACCCCGTAGGAGGAACGAACACCTCGCACGGGACCAATGTAACTTGTAGGAACTGACCGTGTAGTCCCGAGTCTCCCGGTTTGAGAGTATGATGATAATTTGTAAAAATCACGCTTAGAATTAATAACAGGCTGTTAAAGGTTGAAAACCCAAACTGGCCCCTAATCGACCCCGTAGGAGGCACGAACACCTCGCACGGGACCAATGTAACTATTAGGAACTGCCCACGTAGTCCTGGGTCTCCTGGTTTGAGAGTATGATGATAATTTGCAATAATCACACTGAGTTGAAAACATGCCGTTAAAGGGTGAAAACCAAAACTGGCCCCCAAACGACCCCGTAGGAGGCACGAACACCTCGCACGAGACCAATGTAACTTGTAGGAACTGACCACGTAGTCCCGGGTCTCCCGATTTGAGAGTATGACGATAATTTTCAAAAATCACACTAAGAGTTAAAAATAGGTCGTTAAAACGTGAAAACTCAAACCGGCCCCCAATCGACCCCGTACGAGGTATGAACACCTCGCACGGGACCAATGTAACTTGTAGCAATAGACAGCGTAGTCCCGGGTCTCCCGGTTTGTGAATAGGACGATAATTTTCAAAAATCAACACTTAAACATAAAAACATGCCGTTAAACGGTGAAAACCCAAACCAGCCCCCAAACGACCCCGTAGGAGGCACGAACACCTCGCACAGGACCAATGTAACTAGTAGGAACTGACCACGTAGTCCCGGGTCTCGCGGTTTTAGAGTATGATGAGAATTTGCAAAAATCACACTTAGTTAAAAACATGCCGTCAAAGGGTGAAAACCCAAATCAACCCCCAAACAACCCCGTAGGAGGAACGAACACCTCGCATGGGACCAATATAACTTATAGGAACTGGTCGCGTAGTCCCAGGTCTCCCGGTTTTAGAGTATGACGATAATTTGTAAAAATCACATTTAAAATTAAAAACAGGTCGTTAAAGGTTGAAAACCCAAATCGGCCCCAATCGACCCCGTACGCGGGATAAACACCTCGCACGGGACCAATGTAACTTGTAGGAATTGACAACGTAGTCCGGGGTCTCCCGGTTTGTGAATAGGATGATAATTTGCAAAAATTAACACTTAAACTTAAAAACATGCTGTTAAAGGTTGAAAACCAAAACTAGCCCCCAAACGACCCCGTAGGAGGAACGAACACCTCGCACGGGACCAATGTAACTTGTAGGAACTGACCGCGTAGTCCCGAGTCTCCCGATTTGAAAGTATGATGATAATTTGTAAAAGTCACACTTAGAAAGTATGATGATAATTTGTAAAAGTCACACTTAGAATTAACAACAGGTCGTTAAAGGTTAAAACCCAAACCAGCTCCCAATCGACCCCGTAGGAGGCACGAACACCTCGCACAGGACCAATGTAACATGTAGGAACTGACAACGTAGTCCCGAGTCTCCCGGTTTGTGAATAGGATGATAATTTGAAAAAATCAACACTTAAACTTGAAAACATGCCGTTAAAGGGTGAAAACCCAAACCAACCCCCAAATAACCCCGTAGGAGGCACGAACACCTCGCACGGAAATAATGTAACTAGTAAGAACTGACCACGTAGTCCCGGGTCCCGCGGTTTGAGAGTATGGTGATAATTTGCAAAAATAACACTTAGTTAAAAATAAGTCGTCAAAGGGTAAAAACCCAAATCAACACCCAAACAACCCCGTAGGAGGAACGAACACCTCGCTTGGGACCAATGTAACTTATATGAACTGACCGCGTAGTCCCGGGTCTCCCAGTTTTCGAGTATGACGATAATTTGTAAAAATCACATTTATAATTAAAAATAGGCCGTTAAAGGTTGAAAACCCAAACCGGCCCCAATCGACCCCGTACGAGGGATGAACACATCGCACGGGACCAATGTAACTTGTAGGAATTGACAGCGTAGTCCCGGGTCTCCCAGTTTGTGAATAGGATGATAATTTGCAAAAATCAACAATTAAAATTAAAAACATTGCGTTAAATTGTGAAAACCCAAACCAGCCCCCAAACGACCCCGTAGGACGCACGAACACCTCGCACGGGACCAATGTAACTTGTAGGAACTGACCACGTAGTCCCGGGTCTCACGGTTTGAGAGTATGATGATAATTTGAAAAAATCACACTTGGTTAAAAATAAGCCGTCAAACGGAGAAAACCAAAATCAACCCCCAAACAACCCCGTAGGAGGCGCGAACACCTCGCACGGGACCAATGTAACTTATAGGAACTGACCGTGTAGTCCTGGGTCTCCCGGTTTGAGAGTATGACGATTATTTGCAAAAATCACATTTAGAATTAAAAACAGGTCGTTAAAGTGTGAAAACCCAAACCGGCCCCCAATCGACCCCGTAGGAGGCACGAACACCTCGCACGGGACCAATGTAACTTATAGGAACTGACAGCGTAGTCCCGGGTCTCCCGATTTTAGAGTATGATGATAATTTGCAAAAATCACACTTAGAATTAAAAATAGGCCGTTAAAGGGTGAAAACTCAAACCAACCCCCAAACGACCCTGTAGGAGGCACGAACACCTCGCACGAGACCAACGTAACTTGTAGGAACTGACTGCGTAGTCCCGGGTCTCCCGATTTGAGAGTATGACGATAATTTTCAAAAATTACACTTAGAGTTAAAAATAGGTCGTTAAAAGCTGAAAACTCAAATCGGCCCCCAATCGACCCCGTACGAGGCACGAACACCTCGCACGGGACCAATGTAACTTGTAGAAACTGACAGCGTATTCTCGGGTCTCCCGGTTTGTGAATAGGACAATAATTTGCAAAAATCAACACTTAAACTTAAAAACATGCCGTTAATGGGTGAAAACCCAAACAAGCCCCCAAACGACCCCGTAGGAGGAATGAACACCTCGCACGGGACCAATATAACATGTAGGAACTGACCACGTAGTCTCGAGTCTCTCGGTTTGAGAGTATGATGATAATTTGTAAAAATCACACTTAGAATTAACAATAGGCCGTTAAAGATTGAAAACCCAAACCGGCCCCCAATCGACCCCGTAGGAGGCACGAACACCTCGCACGGGACCAATGTAACTTGTAGGAACTGACAGCGTAGTCCCGGGTCTCCCGGTTTGTGAATAGGACGATAATTTGCAAAAATCAACACTTAAACTTAAAAACATGCCGTTAAAGGGTGAAAACCGAAACCATCCCTCAAACGACCCCGTAGGAGGCACGAACACCTCGCACGGGACCAATGTAACTTTTAGGAATTGACCGCGTAGTCCCGGGTCTCCCGGTTTGAGAGTATGACGATAATTTGGAAAAATCACACTTAGTTAAAAACATGTCGTTAAAGGGTGAAAACCAAAACTGGTAACCAAACGATCCCGTAGGAGGCACAAACACATCGCACGAGACCAACGTAACTTGTAGGAACTGACCACGAAGTCCCGAGTCTCCCGGTTTGAGAGTATGATGATAATGTGCAAAAATCACACTTAGAGTTAAAAATAGGCCGTTAAAGGGTGAAAACCCAAACCGGCCCCAATTTGACCTCGTACGAGGCACGAACACCTCCCACGGGACCAATGTCACTTGTAGGAACTGACAGCATAGTCCAGGGTCTTTTGGTTTGTGAATAGGATGACAATTTTCCGAAATCAACACTTAAACTTAAAAACATGTCGTTAAAGGGTGAAAACCAAAACCAGACACCAAATGACCCCGTAGGAGGCACGAACACCTCGCACGGGACCAATGTAACTATTAGGAATTGACCACGTATTCCCGGGTCTCTTGGTTTGAGAGTATGATGATAATTTGCAAAAAACACACTTAGTTAAAAACATGTCGTTAAAGGGTGAAAACCAAAACTGGCCCCCAAACGATCCCGTAGGACGCATGAACACCTCACACGGGACCAATGTAACTTGTAGGAACTGACCGCGTAGTCCCGGGTCTTCCGGTTCTAGAGTATGATGTTAATTTGCCAAAATCACACTTATAGTTACAAACATGCCGCTAAAGGGTGAAAACCCAAACCGGCCCCCAATCGACCCCGTACGAGGCACGAACTCCTCACACAGGACCAATGTAACTTCTAGGAACAGAGAGCGTAGTCCCGGGTCTCCCGGTTTGTGAATAGGATGATAATTTTCAAAAATCAACAGTTAAACATAAAAACATGCCGTTAAAGGGTGAAAACCCAAACCAACCCCCAAATGACCCCGTAGGAGGCACGAACACCTGGCACGCAACCAATGTAACTTGTAGGAACTGACCGCGTAGTCCCGGGTCTCCCAGTTTAAGAGTATGACGATAATTTGGAAAAATCACAATTAGTTAAAAACATGCCGTTAAAGCGTGAAAACCAAAATCGGCCCCCAAACGACCCCATAGGAGGCACGAACACCTCGGACGAGACCAATGTAACTAGTAGGAACTGACCGCGTAGTCCCGAGTCTCCCGGTTTGAGAGCATGACGACAATTTGCAAAAATCACACTTAGAGTTAAAAACATGCCGTAAAAGGGGGAAAACCCAACAGGCCCCCAATCGACCCCGTACGAAGCACGAACACATCGCACGAGACCAATGTAACTTGTAGGAACTGACCACGTAGTCCCGGGTTTCCCGATTTGAGAGTATGACGATAATTTGCAAAAATCACACTTAGAGTTAAAAACAGGCCGTTAAAGGGTGAAATCCCAAACCGGCCCCTATTTGACCTCGTACGAGGCACGAACACCTCGCACGGGACTAATGTAACTTGTAGGAACTGACAACGTAGTCCCGGGTCTCCCGGTTTGTGAATAGGATGATAATTTGCAAAAAATCAACACTTAAACTTAAAAACATGCCGTTAAAGGGTGAAAACCCAAACCAGTCCCCAAATGACCCCGTAGGTCGCACGAACACCTCGCACGGGACCAATGTAACTTGTAGGAACTGAGCACGTAGTCTCGGGTCTCACAGTTTGAGAGTATGATTATAATTTGCAAAAATCACACTTAGTTAAAAACAAGTCGTCAAACGGTGAAAACCCAAATCAACCCCCAAATAACCCCGTAGGAGGCACGAACACCTCGCACGGGACCAATGTTACTTATAGGAACTGACAGCGTAGTCCCGGGTCTCCCAGTTTAAGAGTATGATGATAATTCGCAAAAATCACATGTAGAATTAAAAACAGGCCGTTAAAGGGTGAAAACCTAAACCGGCCCCCAATCGACCCCGTAGGAGGCACGAACACCTCGCACGGGACCAATGTAACTTGTAGGAACTGACAACGTAGTCCCGGCTCTCCCGAATTGAAAGTATGACTATAATTTTCAAAAATCACACTTAGAATTAAAAACAGGCCGTTAAAGGGTGAAAACTCAAACCAACCCCCAAACGACCCTGTAGGAGGCACGAACACCTCGCACGAGATCGACATAACTTGTAAGAACTGACCGCGTAGTCCCGGGTCTCCCGATTTGAGAGTATGACGATAATTTGCAAAAATACACTTAGGGTTAAAAACAGGCCATTAAAGGGTGAAAACTCAAACCGGCCCCCAATTGACCCCGTACGAGGCACGAACACCTCGCACGGGACCAATGTAACTTGTAGGAACTGAAAGCGTATTCTCGGGTCTCCCGGTTTGTGAATAGGACGATAATTTGCAAAAATCAACATTTAAACTTAAAAACATGCCGTTAAAGGGTGAAAACCCAAACAAGCCCCCAAACGACCCCGTAGGAGGAACGAACACCTCGCACGGGACCAATGTAACTTGTAGGAACTGACCGTGTAGTCCCGAGTGTCCCGGTTTGAGAGTATGATGATAATTTGTAAAAATCACACTTAGAATTAATAACAGGTTGTTAAAGGTTGAAAACCCAAACCGGCCCCCAATCGACCCCGTAGGAGGCACGAACACCTCGCACGGGACCAATATAACTATTAGGAACTGCCCACGTAGTCCTGGGTCACCTGGTTTGAGAGTATGATGATAATTTGCAATAAACACACTTAGTTAAAAACATGTCGTTAAAGGGTGAAAACCAAAACTGGCCCCCAAATGACCCCGTAGGAGGCACGAACACCTCACACGGGACCAATGTAACTTGTAGGAACTGACCGTGTAGTCCCGGGTCGCCCGGTTCTAGAGTATGACGATAATTTGCAAAAATCACACTTAGAGTTAAAAACATGCCGTTAACGGGTGAAAACTCAAACCGGCCCCCAATCAACCCCGTACGAGGCATGAACACCTCGCACGGGACCAATGTAACTTGTAGGAACAGACAGCGTAGTCCCGGGTCTCCCGGTTTGTGAATAGGACGATAATTTTCAAAAATCAACACTTAAACATGAAAACATGCCGTTAAAGGGTGAAAACCCAAACCAACCCCCAAACGACCCCGTAGGAGGCACGAACACCTCGCACGGAACCAATGTAACTAGTAGGAACTGACCACGTAGTCCCGGTTCTCGCGGTTTTAGAGTATGATGATAATTTGCAGAAATCACACTTAGTTAAAAACAAGCCGTCAAAGGGGGAAAACCCAAATCAACCCCCAAACAACCCCGTAGGAGGAACGAACACCTCGCATGGGACCAATGTAACTTATAGGAACTGACCGCGTAGTCCCGGGTCTCCTGGTTTTAGAGTATGACAATAATTTGTAAAAATCACATTTAAAATTGAAAACAGGCCGTTAAAGGTTGAAAACCCAAACCGGCCCCAATCGACCCCGTACGAGGGATAAACACCTCGCACGGGACCAATGTAACGTGTAGGAATTGAGAACGTAGTCCCGGGTCTCCCGGTTTGTGACTAGGACGATAATTTGCAAAAATCAACACTTAAACTTA
This sequence comes from Sambucus nigra, assembly GCA_949130495.1. NCBI lineage: Eukaryota > Viridiplantae > Streptophyta > Magnoliopsida > Dipsacales > Adoxaceae > Sambucus > Sambucus nigra. The sequence goes on along the minus strand of OX422224.1, from coordinate 183,112,330 downwards.
AAAACATGCCGTTAAAGGGTGAAAACCGTAATAAGCCCCCAAATGACCCCGTAGGTCGCACGAACACCTCGTACGGGACCAATGTAACTTGTAGGAAGTGACCACGTAGTCTTGGGTGTCCTGGTTTGAGAGTATGATGATAATTTACAATAAACACACGTAGTTCAAAACATGCCGTTAAAGGGTGAAAACCAAAACTGGCCCCCAAACGACCCCGTAGGAGGCACGAACACCTCACACGGGACCAATCTAACTTGTAGGAACTGACCGCGTAGTCCCGGGTCTCCTGGTTCTAGAGAATGACGATAATTTGGAAAAATTACACTTAGAGTTAAAAACATGCCGTTAAAGGGTGAAAACTCAAACCGGCCCCCAATCGACCCCGTACGAGGCATGAACACCTCGCACGGGACCAATGTAACTTGTAGGAACAGACAGCGTAGTCCCGGGTCTCCCGGTTTGTGAATAGGACGATAATTTTCAAAAATCAACACTTAAACATAAAAACATGCCGTTAAAGGGTGAAAACCCAAACCAACCCCCAAACGACCCCGTAGGAGGCACGAACACCTTGCACATAACCAATGTAACTTGTAGGAACTCACCGCGTAGACCCGGGTCTCCCAGTTTGAGAGTATGACGATAATTTTCAAAAATCACAATTACTTAAAAACATGCCGCTAAAGGGTGAAAACCAAAATCGGTCCCTAAACGACCCCGTAGGAGGCACGAACACCTCGCACGGGACCAATGTAACAGTAGTAACTGACCGCGTAGTCCCGAGTCTCCCGATTTGAGAGTATGACGATAATTTGCAAAAATCACACTTAGTTAAAAACATGCCGTCAAAGGGTGAAAACCGAAACCGGCCCCCAATCGACCCCGTATGAGGCACGAAGACCTCGCACGGAACCAATGTAACTTGTAGGAACTGACAGTGTAGTCCTGGGTCTCGCGATTTTTGAATAGGATGATAATTTTCAAAAATCAACACTTAAACATAAAAACATGCCGTTAAAGGGTGAAAACCCAAACCAGCCCCCAAACGACCCCGGAGGAGGCACGAACACCTCGCACGGGACCAATGTAACTTGTAGGAACTGATCGCGTAGTCCCGGGTCTCCCAGTTTGAGAGTATGACGATAATTTGGAAAAATCACACTTAGTTAAAAACATGCCATTAAAGGGTGAAAAACAAAATCAGCCCCCAAACGACGCCATAGGTGGCACGAACACCTCGCACGGGACCAATGTAACTAGTAGGAACTGACGCGTAGTCCCGGGTCTCCCGGTTTGAGAGTATGATGATAATTTGCAAAAATCACACTTAGAGTTAAAAATAGGCCGTTAAAGGGGGAAAACCCAAACCGACCCCCAATCGACCCCGTACGAGGCACGAACACATCGCACGGGACCAATGTAACTTGTAGGAACTGACAGCGTAGTCCCGGGTCTCTCGGTTTGTGAATAGGACAATAATTTGCAAAAATCAACAATTAAACTTAAAAACATGCCGTTAATGGGTGAAAACCCAAACAAGCCCCCAAACGACTCCGTAGGAGGAATGAACACCTCGCACGGGACCAATATAACATGTAGGAACTGACCGCGTAGTCTAGAGTCTCCCGATTTGAGAGTATGATGATAATTTGTAAAAATCACACTTCGAATTAATAATAGGCCGTTAAAGGGTGAAAACCCCAACCGCCCCCAAACGACCCCGTAGGAGGCACGAACACCTCTCACGGGACCAATGTAACCTGTAAGAACTGACCGCGTAGTCTCGGGTCTCCCAATTTGAGAGTATGACGATAATTTTCAAAATCACACTTAGTTAAAAACATGCCATTGAAGGGTGAAAATCAAAACTGACCCCCGAACGGCCCCGTAGGACGCACGAACACCTCGCACGGAACTAATGTAAATTGTAGCAACTAACCGCGTAGTCCCGGGTCTCCCGATTTTAGAGTATGACTATAATTTGCAAAGATCACACTTAGAGTTAAAAACATGCCGTTAAAGGGTGAAAACCCAAACCGACCCCCAATCGACCCCGTACAAGGCTCGAAGACCTCGCACGGGACCAATGTAACTTGTAGGAACTGACAGCGTAGTCCCGGGTCTCCCGGTTTGTGAATAGGATGATAATTTTCAAAAATCAACACTTAAACATAAAAACATGTCGTTAAAGGGTGAAAACCCAAACCAGCCCCCAAACGACCCCGTAGGAGGCACGAACACCTCGCACGGAACCAATGTAACTTGTAGGAACTGATCGCGTAGTCCCGGGTCTCCCGTTTTGTGAATAGGATGATAATTTGCAAAAATCAACACTTAAACTTAAAAACATGCCGTTAAAGGGTGAAAACCCAAACCAACCCCCAAACGACCCCATAGGACGCACGAACACCTCGCACAGGACCAATGTAACTTGTAGGAACTGACCACGTAGTCCCGGGTCTCACGGTTTGAGAGTATGATGATAGTTTGCAAAAATCACACTTAGTTAAAAACAAGCCGTCAAACGGTGAAAACCCAGATCAACCCCCAAACAACCCCGTAGGAGGCACGAACACCTCGTACGGGACCAATGTAACGTATAAGAACTGACCGCGTAGTCCCGGGTCTCCCGGTTTGAGAGTTTGACGATAATTTGCAAAAATTACATTTAGAATTAAAAATAGGCTGTTAAAGGGTGAAAACCCAAACCGGCCCCCAATCGACCCCGTAGGAGGCACGAACACCTCGCACGGGACCAATGGGAAATGTAGGAACTGACAGCGTAGTCCCGGGTCTCCCGATTTGAGAGTATGATGATAATTTGCAAAAATCACACTTAGAATTAAAAACAGGCCGTTAAAGGGTGAAAACTCAAACCAACCCCCAAACGACCCTGTAGGAGGCATGAACACCTGGCACGAGACCAACGTAACTTGTGGGAACTGACCGCGTAGTCCCGAGTCTCACGATTTGAGAGTATGACGATAATTTACAAAAATCACACTTAGAGTTAAAAACAGGCCGTTAAAGGGTGAAAACTCAAACCGGCCGCCAATCGACCCCGTACGAGGCAAGAACACCTCGCACGGGACCAATGTAACTTGTAGGAACTGACAGCGTATTCTCGGGTCTCCCGGTTTGTGAATAGGACGATAATTTGCAAAAATCAACACTTAAACTTAAAAACATGCCGTTAAAGGGAGAAAACCCAAACAAGCCCCCAAACGACCTCGTAGGAGGAACGAACACCTCGCACGGGACCAATGTAACTTGTAGGAACTGACCGTGTAGTCCCGAGTCTCCCGATTTGAGAGTATTATGATAATTTGGAAAAATCACACTTAGTTAAAAACATGCCGTTAAAGGGTGAAAACAAAAACTGGATACCAAACGACCCCGTAGGAGGCACGAACACCTCGCACGAGACCAATGTAACTTGTAGGAACTGACCACGTAGTCCCGGGTCTCCCAGTTTGAGAGTATGACGATAATTTGAAAAAATCACACTTAGAGTTAAAAACATGCCGTTAAAGGGTGAAAACCCAAACCGGCCCCCAATTGACCTCGTACAAGGCATGAACACCTCGCACGGGACCAATGTCAGTTGTAGGAACTGGCAGCGTAGTTCAGGGTCTCCCGATTTGTGAATAGGACTATAATTTGCCAAAATCAACACTTAAACATAAAAACATGTCGTTAAAGGGTAAAAACCCAAACCAGCCCCCAAACGACCCCGTAGGAGGCACGAACACCTCGCACGGGACCAATGTAACTTGTAGGAACTGACCACGTAGTCCCGGGTCTCCCAGTTTGAGAGTATGATGATAATTTGTAAAAATCACACTTAGTTAAAAACATACCGTTAAAGGGTGAAAACCAAAACCAGACCACAAATGACCCCGTAGGAGGCACGAACACCTCGCACGAGACCAATGTAACTATTAGCAACTGACCACGTAGTCCCAGGTCTCCTGTTTGAGAGTATGACGATAATTTGCAAAAAACACACTTAGTTAAAAACATGCCGTTAAAGGGTGAAAACCAAAACTGCCCCCCAAACGACCCCGTAGGAGGCACGAACACCTCACGCGGGACCAATGTAACTTGTAGGAACTGACCGCGTAGGCCCGGGTCTCCCGGTTCTAGAGTATGACGATAATTTGCAAAAATCACACTTAGAGTTAAAAACATGCCGTTAAAGGGTGAAAACCCATACCGGCCCCCAATCGACCCCGTACTAGGCACAAACACCTCGCACGGGACCAATGTAACTTGTAGGAACAGACAGCGTAGTCCCGGGTCACCTGATTTGTGAATAGGATGATAATTTTCAAAAATCAACACTTAAACATAAAAACATGCTGTTAAAGGGTGAAAACCCAAACCAACCCCCAAACGACCCCGTAGGAGGCACGAACAACTCGCACGGAACCAATGTAAGTGGTAGGAACTGACCGCGTAGTCCCGGGTTTCTCGGTTTGAGAGTATGATGATAATTTGCAAAAATCACACTTAGAGTTATAAACATGCCGTTAAAGGGGGAAAACCCAAACCGGCCCCCAATCGACCCCGTACGAGGCACGAACACATCGCACGGGACCAATATAACTTGTAGGAAATGACAGCGTAGTCCCGGGTCTCCCAGTTTGTGAATAGGACGATAATTTCAAAAAATCAACAATTAAACTTAAAAACAGGCCGTTAAAGGGTGAAAACCCCAACCGGCCCCCAAACGACCCCTTAGGAGGCACGAACACCTCTCACGGGACCAATATAACTTGTAAGAACTGACCGCGTAATTTTGAGTCTCCCAATTTGAGAGTATGACGATAATTTTCAAAAATCACACTTAGTTAAAAACTTGCCGTTGAAGGGTGAAAATCAAAACCGGCCCCCGAACGACCCCGTAGGAGGAACGAACACCTCGCACGGGACTAATGTAACTTGTAGGAACTGACCGCGTAATCCTGGGTCTCCCGGTTCTAGAATATGATTATAATTTGCAAAAATCACACTTAGAGTTAAAAACATGCCGTTAAAGGGTGAAAACCCAAACCGGCACCCAATCGACCCCGTATGAGGCACGAAGACCTCGCCCGGGACCAATGTAACTTGTAGGAACTGACAGCGTAGTCCCGGGTCTCCCGGTTTGTGAATAGGATGATAATTTTCAAAAATTAATACGTTAACAGAAAAACATGCTGTTAAAGGGTGAAAACCCAAACAAGCCCCCAAACGACATCGTAGGAGGCACGAACACCTCGTACGGGACCAATATAACTTATAGGAACTGACCGCGTAGTCCCGGGTCTCCCAGTTTGAGAGTATGATGATAATTTGGAAAAACGACACTTAGTTAAAAACATGCCGTTAAAGGGTGAAAACCAAAATCGGCCCCCAAACGAGCCCATAGGAGGCATGAACACCTCGCACGGGACCATTGTAACTAGTAGGAACTGACCGCATAGTCCCGGGTCTCCCGGTTTGAGAGTATGACGATAATTTGCAAAAATCACACTTAGACTTAAAAAGAGGCCGTTAAAGGGGGAAAACCCAAACCAGCCCCCAATCGACCCCGTACGAGGCACGAACACATCGCACGGGACCAATGTAACTTGTAGCAACTGACAGTGCAGTACCGGGTCTCCCGATTTGTGAATAGGACAATAATTTGCAAAAATCAACAATTATACTTAAAAAGAGGCCGTTAAAGGGTGAAAACCCCAACCGGCCCCCAAACAACCCCGTAGGAGGCACGAACACCTCTCACGGGACCAATGTAACTTGTAAGAACTGACCGCGTAGCCCCGGGTCTCCCGATTTGAGAGTATGACGATAATTTTCAAAAATCACACTTAGTTAAAAACATGTCGTTGGAGGGTGAAAATCAAAACCGACCCCCGAACGACCCCGTAGGAGGCACGAACACCTCGCACGGGACTAATGTAACTTGTAGGAACTGACCGCGTAGTCCCGGGTCTCCCGATTCTAGAGTATGATGATAATTTGTAAAAATCACACTTAGAGTTAAAAACATGCCGTTAAAGGGTGAAAACCCAAACTGGTCCCCAATCGACCCCGTGCGAGGCACGAAGACCTCGCATGGGACCAATGTAACTTGTAGGAACTGACAGCGTAGTCCCGCGTCTCTCGATTTGTGAATAGGATGATAATTTTCAGAAATCAAAACTTAAACATAAAAACTTGCCGTTAAATGGTGAAAACCCAAACCAGCCCCCAAACGACCCCGTAGGAGGCACGGACACCTCGCACGGGACCAATGTAACTTGTAGGAACTAACCGCGTAGTCCTGGGTCTCCCAGTTTTAGAGTAAGACGATAATATGGATTAATCACACTTAGTTAAAAACATGTCATTAAAGGGTGAAAACCAAAATCGTCCCCCAAACGACCCCATAGGAGGCACGAACACCTCGAACGGGACCAATGTAACTTGTAGGAACTAACCGCATAGTCCCGGGTCTCCTGGTTTGAGAGTATGACGATAATTTGCAAAAATCACAGTTAGAGTTAAAAACAGGCCGTTAAAGGGGGAAAACCCAAACCGGCCCCCAATCGACCCCGTACGAGGCATGAACACATCGCACGGGACGAATGTAACTTGTAGGAACTGACGGCGTAGTCCCGGGTCTCCCGGTTTGTGAATAGGACAATAATTTGAAAAAGTCAACAATTATACTTAAAAAGAGGTCGTTAAAGGGTGAAAACCCCAACCGTCCCCCAAACGACCCCATAGGAGGCACGAACACTTCTCACGGGACCAATGTAACTTGTAAGAACTGATCGCGTAGTCCCGGGTCTCCCGATTTGAGAGTATGACGATAATTTTTAAAAATCACACTTAGTCAAAAACATGCCGTTCAAGGGAGAAAATCAAAATCGGCCCCCGAACGACCCCGTAGGAGGCACAAACACCTCGCACGGGACTAATGTAACTTGTAGGAACTGACCGAGTAGTCCCGGTCTCCCGGTTCTAGAGTATGACGATAATTTGCAAAAATCACACTTAGAGTTAAAAACATGCCGTTAAAGGGTGATAACCCAAACCGGCCCCCAATCAACCCCGTACGAGGCACGAACACCTCGCACGGGACCAATGTAACTTGTAGGAACTGACAGCGTAGTCCCGGGTCTCCCGGTTTGTGAATAGGACGATAATTTTCAAAAATCAAAACTTAAACATAAAAACATGCCGTTAAAGGGTGAAAACCCAAACCAGCCCCCAAACGACCCCGTAGGAGGCACGAACACCTCGCACGGGACCAATGTAACTTGTAGGAAGTGACCACGTAGTCCCGGGTCTCCCAGTTTGAGAGTATGACGATAATTTATAAAATTCACACTTAGTTAAAAACATGTCGTTAAAGGGTGAAAACCAAAATCGGCCACCAAACGACCTCATAGGAGGCACGAACACCTCGCACGGGACCAATGTAACTTGTAGGAACTGACCGCGTAGTCCCGGGTCTCCCGGTTTAAGAGTATGACGATAATTTGCTAAAATCACACTTAGAGTTAAAAACAGGTCGTTAAAGGGTGAAAACCCAAACCGGCTCCCAATCGACCCCGTACGAGGCACGAACACCTCGCACGGGACCAATGTAACTTGTAGGAACTGACAGCGTAGTCCCGGGTCTCCTGGTTTGTGAATAGAAGGATAATTTGCTAAAATCAACACTTAAACATAAAAACATGTCGTTAAAGGGTGAAAACCCAAACCAGCCCCCAAACGACCCCGTAGGAGGCACGAACACCTCGCACGGGACCAATGTTACTTGTAGTAACTGACAGCGTAGTCCCGACTCTCCCGATTTGAGAGTATGACGATAATTTACAAAAATCACACTTAGTTAAAAACAAGTCGTCAAAGGGTGAAAACCGAAATCAACCCCCAAACGACCCCGTAGGAGGCACGAACACCTCTCACGGGACCAATGTAACTTGTAGGAACTGACCGCGTAGTCCCGGATCTCTCGATTTGACAGTATGATGATAATTTGCAAAAATCACACTTAGAATTAAAAACAAGCCGTTAAAGGGTGAAAAGCTAAATCGACCCCCAATCGACCCCGTAGGAGGCACGAACACCTCGCACGGGACCAATGTAACTTGTAGGAACTGACCGCGTAGTACCGGGTCTCCCGATTTGTGAGTATGACAATAATTTCCACACATATATGTAATTTTTTTGTTTTGAGTATTTTTTTTTTTTGGTAAATTATTGGGTTATTAATATCGTATCTTTTTTGTATTCTATTTTTTTTTGTAGGATGACAGTTTATCGTTGGCTTTTATTCACGTGGAACACACAAAGAACTCAATGGTTTACAACAAGGGGTTTATTAATGATTCCATTTTTTTGTGTCATGACCGTACGGTCTTTTGTTGTTTTATTATTGACTTTTATGGCCATGAGGGCTTTTGTAAGTTAATTGTTATATTTTGTGGTCGTGCGGGCTTTATGTTAGGCAGGTTTTGTATTAAAAGGTTTTGGAATGTCCAGAAAATAGTGGAAACTCTGCCCAATTTTTTTTGGGCCTGTGAGCTGTTAAAGACTTGTAATATTTTGAAGTTTGTATGTACATTAGTTTATTAATAACACGCAATATTATTAATTTGTGAATTTTGTGCTTTCAAATAATTTTTTTTTAAATAAAAAATTGGCACAGTTCAAAACCGTGGCAAAAGCGTATCATATTTTGGCACGGTTTTGAACTGTGTCAAATTTTTTTAAACTGTGTTGAATCTGGCACATTTCAAAACTGTGCCAAAAGTGTGCCAGAAATATCAAATTCTAGCATGGTTTAAAAGTGTGCCAGAAGTGTTCCTGTTTGGCTAAATCTGGCACACTTTTGAGCCGTGCCAGAAAAAAATTCCCATTTTGGAACACCTGATTCTGGCACAGTTCAAAACCGTGCCAGATTTGATCTTGCACAGTTTTAAACCGTGCCAGAATCCTGTTTTTGGTGTAGTGGAGGATCTCCCTAGAACATGGGATGACAAGTTACCAATGGTCTTGTGGGCCTATAGAACCTCTAAAAAGAAGTCAACAGGATTCATTCCCTTCTCTTTAGTCTATGGAACAAAAGCTGTCTTACCAGTGGAATTGGTAGTCTCATCAGTGCGAGTGGAATTACAAGAAATTGTAACTTTCGCAATAATATTTTGCGACATGGGAAATTTTTGTTGCCAAAAGTAACCTTTTGGCGATAAAATATCATTTGTGTTGCAAATGACACCCTCACCTTCTACTTTTGGCAACATAGAATAAATGTTGTTGCCCAAAATCAAATTTTTAGGCGGGACACCAATAAAATGGAGGAGAAAAATAGTTTGAAGTTTTGGCAACATTATAATATGTTGTGAAAATATATATATAGCTTTCAGCATCATAAGTCAATGTTGCAAAAAAGAGGAGTGGCTTTGGCAACATAACTTATTGTTGCAAAATATATTTTTTAATTCCTTTTTATATTAAAAATATAAAAATAAATAATGTTTTAGTTTGCACACACACGAACACCTATAGATGCACACTAATTTTCACAGATCTGAACTGATTTTAGTTTGCGCATCATTGTAGAAGAAGTAAGATTATGAAAATGGAGCTTGACCCTTCCCGAAAAAGTCTCTCATCTTCTCGTTCCATGTACGGTACAAAAGCTGATTATTCCATGTTATAATCTGAGCCTCTTTAGCATTGATTGCAAATAATGTTTACTAATTATTTGTCTTTGTTAGGATTTCGTTGGGATTGGTAAGATAACTAAATAAAATTCTTTGATCTCCATTGTTTGGTCTTTGATTATGAACACCGATTAAAACTAAAAACCCTAATATTTTGATCTCCATTTGTTTTATTCATTTCGCATGTAAACTTGAAATTAGGATTTCTCAATTTTATTGGCTTTTTATAGAATTTAAAAATTATCATCGTGGAATTAAAAAAAATATCAGTACTTAGAAATTGTCCTTATCATCTACAAATATTTTTATATTTTTATTTAAAATTAGTTTGAGGGTAAAAATGAATATTTAGGTTGATTTAGTTTGTGTTGATGATTTGTCGTTGCTTGTATTATTGCATGGAGCTTGTGAGATCAGGTGTTGAGTTTTAATTTGATTGAAGAAAGCTGAGCCTCTCATATTGTGGCCAAAAGTTTTTTTTCCTCATTTCTTATTATTATGTAAAACCGAATAATTTTTAGAGGCTTGGGATATAAATACTTGAATATAGAGCTTCAATATAAGAATTTATTGACATGCAACTAAATTTTAAAGTGAGAAGAAGTTCTGTATGTATTCGAAAGTAAAAAAATTCATTGTGTTGTGGTAAGGATAAACTCATTGATATGTTAAATTCATTTTTAATAAATAAGGGTATAATAAGACTCGGTACGATACTTTACTATTGTGCTTGAAAGCTTTAATGAAACAAAACATAATATGTTAAGTAAACATACAACATGTGGAGAATTTTACAAGCCACCTATTTCATTTTAATAGATGAGGAAAATAGGAAATGATTTAAAAGTACAAGCCAGAGACTTGGACTTTTAAACCTCGTCATATTTATTACAATTAGTGGTTTGAGGGGCAACAATATGAAGCTTCAAATCAGATTTAAAGGGTACGTACTCGTGTGGATAATTTTTTTGTAATTTTATAACATTTTTACTTACGTATAAACCTTGCAAATTGGCGATGTTAACTTGGGATTAAGTATATGGTCGTTATATTGTAAACGAGTGTATGAAAATGAGTGTTTTTTTTTATTTTAGCCTACTAATACAAATGCATATTTTTTACTTTTAGTTATGACAATGATGTTAAGAATGTGAGGTTGGTTGTGTAGAAAATAAGCTTATAGGTACATAGTTATGGTTGATACTAATGTATTTTGTACCAGGTCTCGTACATGGTCGTTTGTCGAAGTTGAAGAGAAACTCACAGTGTAGTGTTGTGTGGATACATTGGAGTACAACCACGATAGTGTGCATTAGAGGTAAAATTGCTTTATTGCCATCGGATGGGTTATTCTCTAATACATACACACATACATACACACACACACACAATATATATATATATTATGTCCGTGTGTATAGAGAGAAATATTTTTCTAATTACACATGTATTTTGTCATATTTACATAGTTATTTTATTTTTAAATATATATGATAGGGAGTGTTAGGTAGGATATTAGTATCGAGTTTTTCTGCCCCAGGATATATTGTAAATATTTTTATACTTTCTGGGTGGAAAATTCTCCTTTTTTAGCTATAATCTATATTAATAGATTCTTGTTTTATGTTGGGTTATTGCGACCATTGTGGATTTATATTAGGGGTCGGTTAGACTTGTATGAAGAAATCGTAAGATTATAGTTAAATACAAATTTTAAATCAAATAAATTACATAGGTGCAAAAACATAGAATGGTAACTAAATGGCAAATAGGGAGGCAAAAACATCTCGTAGTGGGTCAGAATGGATCCTCAGAGGACTCTTGATCAATTTTTTACAAAATTTCATGTTTTAGGCCTAAATTGTAGGTTTTAAAGTGCGAAAATGTAAAATAATAAGAAAATGGATGAGAGAATGCCAAAAACGCTTCACACCCGGACCAAAGATTTTGTAGGAGTTGATCGTAAAATAACTCGTGGACTTTTGGGTTAAGAATATGATGAAAAGATTTAAGTTTAAGGTTTAAAAATTAGGTCTTAGAGGGTAAAAACATACAATAACTACCGAATGCCACTTAAAGAGGCATGAAACCCTCACACAAGACCATATAAACATGTAGAAACTGAGCATGTCATCGTCGCACTCTGGCATTGGGTGTTTGTAAAAAGTTTCATCTCAGGATCGAATATGGGTCATTAGTGGGAAAATACATAAGATGAGAACTAAATATCAAAGAGAAAGACAAACAACTTGCTATGGACAAAAGTACCTTATAGGAACATAACTCTTATTTACCATGTTTTGGTGGTTATCAGAACACAACTGCCCATATATGTGTGAACTTTTCTATATTATAAGGAACATACCCTACAACATATTAATACTTATATGTATAGTTGTAACTATAAGTAATTCAATGACTGTCTAAGAAATATACTACCAATTCTTAATTATAGAGAAAAATAAATTCTACATTACATTATATCTACGTGTGATATATGCGCATTGGTTTGTACTTCATGAAAGATTTCATTATATCAAGTTGTGATATCCGTGCTCTATTCTGTGTACAGTTCGTATACACATCCGCTCTATTGGTGTTTAGTTGGCTAATTTAACTTTGTGTTTAATTGTTAAGTGTGGACTATTAGTTTCATTTATTGAAGTATATTTGTTTAAGTATAAAAATAAAAAGGCATATGAGACCCAAAGTTGGCCTTCTGCCCAGTTCCTTTTAGAAGATTGCTTAACGTGAAGGTTTCCACTGAAGCCCATAAAGACTTCATTAAGTTAATCCTCTTAGTTTTTGAATTAGTCTAACAAATCTTTCTGTAATTTGAACATAAATGTAACCAATGAGTTCCTTCTAGCTCAAAATGTGTCACAAATTAGTGGTGTAATCAATGAGTATGGACTCATGTATTTTAAATCGGTCTGATGTTCAAGATGTTCAGTTAGCCAATGCCACCAAACAATATAATGACTTTGACCATATGGGTATATATATGTATATATTTAGTATACTAGTTCAGATGTCACTTACTTTTCTTTGACTCTAGTACTCCTAGAACACTTATCATGTATATACACTAATTCAAGTTAGCATCAAACAGATATTATAGTGATGTAATACACAAATTAAAAGATAATTTTTCAATAGTCATTTTCCTACTCATCATTGTGCTTGTGATTATGACTGTAATAATCATGTTAGTGGTTCCATTTGTTACACTACTCGTGGAAAATGCATTGCATATATGTTGTGGCTGGAAAAATACCTTATTGACATTAACTTTCTTTATTCTTTGTAGCTAGACCACTTAGTAAGTCCCTTGAGATAATTTTTTTCCAAGCCAAAAAAATATTTCTCGCATTCCTCTGTTTTTACAGAATGCATTAATGACATAAATGTGAGAATGAAAAGCACTTCAACCAAGTATTATATAAATAAAAGCTTCATATGAATTTTGAGACAAATTTCACATTAAGTTAATAATATACTTTCTTGTTTAAAGTGAAGCTCAATTACTATTTTTAAAGTAAAATATTTCATTTCATAGCGAACCATGAAAATTATAACAATGGCTTAGTTTATCATGTTACATAATATATAACACACAAACATATCATAATAGGGACAAAACCATGGATTGTAAAATAATTCCAACAAAGCCGAATTCGGATAGATCTCAGTTGGGGTTAAAAGTTAGTCTAGTGCTTTTACTATGAGAGGGATTTGCTAAAGACCAACCACTAGGCTTACTTTCTTCACTGCTTGATTGCCTATTGATGTTTGCACCTGCTGGAGGCATTCCCGAACTTGTTCCGGCACTAACGCCAAGAGCACGAGATGGGGGATCGATAAGTTATGATTGTTAATATCTCAATATAGTCCAGTCGAACACGTAATCAAATTTAAATCCTTCACGAATAAAAAAATCAAATTGAAAGCCTACTAATATTTGTGGTTTGCAACTGCTAGATACAGTGAGTTGCCTTGAAGACACTAGCCCGTAAAAAAATAAAACATTTTGATAAACCCTTACTCGTGTCTGCATCAGTCGCAACTGAATTTTTTTTTCCTTGACAAGCTTCCAGGGTTAAAAGGTAGTCCAGTGCTTCTACTATGAGAGGGATTTGCTAAAGACAAACCACTAGGCTTTCTTTCTTCATTGCCTAATTGCCTATTGATGTTTGCACCTGTTGGAGGCATTCCAAAACTTATTCTAGCACTGATGCCAAGAGCACGAGATGGAGGATCGACAAGTTATGATTGTTGATATTTCAGTATAGTCCAGTCGAACACATAATCAAATTGAAATCCTTCACGAATTAAAAGATCATGAAAGGATCTCTTCATATAAGCATTATTTGGTTTATCATCGAACCGTAATGAAAGGCATTAATGGAAGTATGATGCAAATTCTATAGGATAACCCCGATATAAAACCTCAATAGAGGTCAAAACTTTCTTTTCACTGATCTTTTCATACTTTTGTTTCTTATTTCCTACTTTCAGTCCCTGCCAAGGGAGGCTTCCTCTTAAAAATACATGAGAACAATCCAAGTGATTTGAGATCATCCATTCATCTTTGTTCAATGCCAATTTGCGTATTCATGCTTGCATATCTAGATATTCTAGTAAAAAAAAATTCTCTATACGAAATGTGCTGATGGGTTGTGAAGTCCCAATACTTCTTAGCTAGTCTAAAGTCAATGACATAGACCTGATTTGCGCATCTCCTTAGACCCATAAGGAAGTTAGAGAGGCTATAAGTAACAGATGCCAATCTAGCTAGATCTGCTTCTTTCATAGCTCCTGAATGATTGGTACTCTTAAGCCCTTCAGAAAGGGAGGGCAAACCAACCTCCTTAAAAATTCCGCGCACAATCAGATTGTTACGCAATATATCTCCATAAACTAATTTGATAGTTTGTCACATCACTAGCTAATTTTTGAAAGCCTAATCCACTTCTCACGCACAAAAAGTTTGAATGTGTCATTGGGAAACCAAATGGATTACTGCTAAATGAATTACTGCTTGGAGTTTGCGTTCTGGAATGATCGAGTACATTTGTAGTTCCATCTGTCGAGTAAAATTTAATATATGGGCTTATATATAAAATAAATATGAATAATAGGCTATCAAATAAAAGTAGGCCAATTAAAGTGATTAATTTAAGTTATGGGGCCTTACTAATGTATTATTAAAGTGTGGGTTTTATTGTGTAGAGACAAGCATAATTTCTATTTTTATGATAGGTTAAAATAGAAATATACGAAATATGAAAAGACACGATTGTGTTATAAATAGGGATCATGGTCCCCAGATCACACAACACCAATCTTCTGATTCCCATTGTCAGAGAGAAATTTAGAGAGGAAATAAAAGTGTTGATCTGGAAGAGCATAAGACCTCAAACTCAAATATTTTAACTTTCTGTCATGGATTCAGGTACGCTTCCACAAAATCAATATTTATATTTCTTGATAATTCAATATGAATGTTCCTGTTTGTGTGATAGTTTTCACAAAATAGAAATTAATCCATCATGTGGTATCAGAGTTATTTCATGTTGAATTATTGAAAATATATTAGGAAGGTATTGATATTAATTTTGGAATGCAAATATTTTTTCAAAAAAAGGTTTAATATTTCAGAAAAAAATTTGGATTCAGAAATATTCTCGTTTCATTACGATTCCAACGATATAAAATTCATGAAATTTGGACTAGCGGTTGATTTGATGGTAGTGGAAGGTTAAAGGTTCGACTCTTGGTGTTTCATATTTAAGCTTCTTAAATGATAAAAATTATGAAGGATTTCAAGAGGTTTTGAACCCATGACCTTTCAAGTCTGGTGCCAAAGGGGTTTTGAACCCATGAGGTTTTGAACCCATGACCTTTCAAGTCTGGAGCCAAAGGGGTTTTGAACCCATGACCTTTCAAATTTAAATTCAAATTTTGGTGTATTTATATATATATTTCGAGATAAATTAATTTAAACAATATGTCACCAAAGTGACCTCTTTTCTTCAAAAAATTAATTTTATTTCAAAATATAAAAAGAATTACGTGCATGTAATTTATTTGAATATTAATCGGCCCAAAGGAAGATTATTTTTTAACAAAATTACATGTGTCACTTTAATAATAAGCACGTGATAATTATTTAGTTTTACATATGAATAATGAATCGGCCCAAAGGAAGAATTATTATTCAATATGTTCTTATTATCAGTGTTTGATTATTACGGCAAGATGTCAGTTACAAGTTAATATTTTTTCCAAAGATCAAATATTAATAGAGTGTCTGATATCTTAAAATGGGATTTGTCCTTTATTTGAATTTATTTTTGATTTAAGACTTATATGAGCAAGTTTTATTTGTTTATTATTCTTTGCTTTGAACATTATTGCCAGTATTAATTCTATTCCCATGCTTAATGTCACAAACTTTAAATCATGGCAAGAGAACCTTCATATAGTTCTCGGTGTCATGGATCTGGACCTTACATTAAGGGTTCCTTCTCTTGCACCTCTTACGGATAAAAGTTCCTCTGATGACAAAAAGGACTTTGAAAGGTGGGAGAAGTCAAATCACATGTGTTTGATGATCATAAAGAAGACCATTCCAGAAGCATTCAGGAGAACAATATCGAAAACGATAAAGACAACCAAAGAGTTCCTAGAAGAAATTAAGAACAAATTTTCCAAAAAATTAAAAGACTGAAACAAGTACACTTTTGGCAAGTCTCATCTCAATGAAATATAAAGGTAATGGGAACATTAGGGAGTACATTATGGAAATGTCTCATCTCACTTCAAAGTTAAGAGCACTTAAGCCTGATCTCTCTGAGGATTTTCTTGTGCATTTGGTTCTGATATCTCTTCCCACACAATTTAGTCAATTTAAGGTGAGCTACAACTGCCAAAAGGAGACTTGGTCTCTTAATGAGCTCATCTCACACTGTGTGCAAGAAGAGGAAAGATTGAAGCAAGATAAGAAAGAAAGTGTTCATTTGGCTAGTACTTCCAAGGACAAGGGGAAGAAAAGAAAGAAGGATAAAGAAGCTACATTGATTCCATATCCAAAGAAACAACATAAAGAAAAAAATGTTGGTGGTTGTTTCTTCTGTGGAGCTGCGGGACATAGGAAGAAGCAATGTACCAACTATCATGCTTGGCGTGTTAAGAAAGGTACACTTCTTAACCTAGTTTGTTATGAGTTTAATTTGACTTCGGTACCTAAACACACTTGGTGGATAGATTCTGGTGCAACCACTCACATCAGTGTGTCTAGGCAGGATTGCCTGAGTTGCCGAAAGCCAAATGATGGTGAAAGATACATTTTTGTGGGCGATGGCAAGAAGGTTGAAGTTGAAGCAATTGGGATATTTATGTTATTATTGAAGTCTAGTACTTATTTGGATTGGAATGAGGCATTTATCGTACCGTCATTTAGACGGAATTTGGTTTCTATTTCTGTATTGGACAAATTTGGTTATATTTGTTCCTTTGGAAATAATAAATTTAGTCTTCTTCATAATTCAAATTTGGTTGGTACTAGTTCTTTATCTTATGTAGATAACCTTTATATGCTTGATACTATTGCTTCATATCATGAAACCTTGCAATTAAGTACTCGAGGTATTAAAAGAAAATTAACCAATGATAATTTTGCATCATTATGGCATAAGAGATTAGGTAACATCTCCCAAAGGAGAATTGAAAGACTTGTGTCTGATGGAATTATAGATTCCCTTGATTTTTCAAATTTTTAAAATTTGCAAGAATTGCATAAAGGAAAAACAGACAAACATAAGGAGATCTGGTGCTAATAGGGCTACAGACGTCTTACAACTATGGCTACTTTTATCTCATCCATGAAAAGTCCCAATCTCTGGACGTGTTCAAGTCATTCAAGGATGAAGTTGAAAATCAACTCAGCAAAAGGATTAAAAGTGTCAGATCTGATCGTGGTGGTGAATACTACGGTAGGTATGACGGTTCAGGTGAACAACGCCCAAGACCATTTTCTAAATTCCTAGAGGAGTGTGGTATCGTCCCGCAGTACACTATGCCAGGTTCTCAAAGCATGAATGGTGTTGCTGAAAGGCGAAATAGAACACTTAAAAATATGGTAAGGAGTATGATCAGTTACTCTAACTTACCAGATTTACTCTGGGGTGAAGCATTAAAGACTGCAGTATATATCCTTAACAGAGTACCAACTAAAGAAACTGCTAAAACTCCTTTTGAACTTTGGGTAGGCAAGAAACCTAGTCTGAAGCACCTTCATATTTGGGGATGTCCAGATGAAGCGAGGCCTTATAGGCCACATGAAAAGAAACTGGATTCCAGAACAGTTAGTTGCTATTTTATTGGATACTCTGAAAGATCTAGGGGTTACAAATTTTATGATCCTACTGCCAAAATAATTTTTGAGACTGGAAATGCCCAGTTCTTTCAGGATGTTGCGTTTTCCGAGGGGGATAAGGTTAAGGATTTTGGTTTTGAAGAGGAATATGTTGATATTCCCACAGTTGCTATTAACATTGATCAGGATCCAATTCCTAACATTGTTCAAGAAGCAGATCCTAATCAAAACAATATCCAAGAATCTCCCATTCTAGAAGAACAAACTCTACCACCTCCAGAACCTATGTCATTAAGGAGATCCACCAGAGAAAGAAGAAGTGTTGTGACAGATGATTACATTGTATTTCTCCAAGAACATGAGTTTGACATTGGTGCGGTGGAAGATGATCCGATCACCTTCTGTCAAGCCATGGAAAGTTCTAAATCTCAATAGTGGATTGATGTCATAAATGTATGAGGAGAGAAAGTCCATAAAGGACAATGACGTTTGGGATCTTTTCCCATTACCTAAAGATAAAAAACCCATTGGTTGCAAATAGATATTTAAAACCAAGAGGGATTCGAAAGGTGATGTGGAGAGATACAAAGCTCGTCTTGTCGCTAAAAGCTTTACACAGAAAAAGGCATCGATTATAAAGAGACTTTCTCTCCAGTTTCATCGAAAGACTCTTTTAGGATAATAATGGAACTTGTGGCGCACTTTGACCTTGAGCTTCATCAGATGGATGTTAAGACTGCGTTTCTCAATGGTGACATTGATGAAACAATATATATGGTACAACCAGAAAACTTTGTGTCGGGAGATGCAAAGAAAACAGTTTGCAAATTAAAGAAATCCATTTATGGGCTTAAGCAAGCTTCTCGTCAATGGTATTACAAGTTTCATCAAGTTGTCATCTCGTTTGGTTTTGAGATGAATCTGGTTGATGATTGTATATACCACAAGTTCAGTGGGAGTAAGCATATTTACTTGGTTTTATATGTTGATGATATTTTGCTTGCCCCCAACGATATAGGTATGTTGCACGAAACCAAGAGATTTCTTTCAGAGAAATTTGAGATGAAAGATCTTGGTAACGCTTCTTTTGTGTTGGGTATACAAATACACCGAGATCGCTCTCGGAGTACACTTAGTTTATCACAAAAGAGCTATATCGAGAAAGTTCTTAAAAGATTTGGAATGCATGATTGTAAACCAGGTGACACCCCTGCAGCTAAAGGAGATAAATTTAGTCTCAGTCAATGTCCCAAGAATGATTTTGAGATTCGGGAGATGCAAAAGATTCCTTATGCGTCAGCAGTAGGAAGTCCTATGTATGCTCAAGTATGTACGCGTCCAGATATTGCGTACATTATTGGCATGTTGTGAAGATACTTAAGTAATCCTGGAAAGGATCATTGGATAGCATCCAAGCGAGTCATGAGATACTTACAGAGAACAAAAGACTACATGCTCACCTATCAGAAGTCAGAACAGTTAGAGATCATCGGATATTCTGACTCCGATTTTGCTGGATGCCAAGATAGCATGAAATCTACTTCAGGTTATATCTACTTACTTGCTGGAGGTGTGTATCGTGGAAGAGTGTTAAGTAGTTTATTATAGCTTCTTCCACCATGGCAGCTAAGTTTGTACCTTGTTATGAGGCGTCCAATCAAGGAATATGGTTGGGAAATTTTGTCACGGGGCTGCGTATTGTGGATGTCATTGAAAGACCACTTAAGTTATTTGGTGACAATAAGTCAGCAGTACTGTATTCCAACAACAACATGAGTTCTACGAAGTCAAAGTTTATTGACATTAAGCTCCTAGTTGTAAAAGAAAGAGTTCAGAGTGGACTTATATCTATAGAGAACATTGGAACAAACTCCATGATTGCGGATCCGCTGACTAAGGGATTACCACCCAAGGTCTTTCATGAGCACACTACTCATATGGGTGTAATTTCTTTTCAGGATATGTCAGTTTAGTGGGAGTTTGTATTTTATATGCTTTCATAGACATATTTGATTTAATGGATATTATATGGTTATTTACTACTGTAAAGTATTAAGTTTATATTCACTCTGTCTTTATATGGTTTGATATCACTAAGGTTTAAGGAGGACCAGTTGGAAATAGGCATGTTAAGATCACATTGCATGAAATTTCCATGCTACACATCCACACTTGATCTTTGTCATTAGTTGCATTGATATATGTGATCATTGATGGGTCTACTTACGAAATATGTAATGACGATCGCTTTGATTCTATATTGGTGCAATTAATGGACAATATTGTTAAGATACATAAAGTTTTGATAGCCATGAGCTCATAAAGTATAATTCAAATTTATAAAGTTACATATATATATAGCCCAAGTGGGTGATTGTTAGGTAAAATTTAATATATGGGCTTATATATAAAATAAATATGAATTATAGGCTATCAAATAAAAGTAGGCCAATTAAAGTGATTAATTTAAGTTTTGGGGCCTTACTAATGTATTATTAAAGTGTGGGTTTTATTGTGTAGAGACAAGTGTAATTTCTATTTTTATGATGGGTTAAAATAGAAATATACGAAATATGAAAAGACACGATTGTGTTATAAATAGGGATCATGGTCCCCAGATCACACAACACCAATCTTCTGATTCCCATTGTCAGAGAGAAATTTAGAGAGGAAATAAAAGTGTTGATCTGGAAGAGCATACGACCTCAAACTCAGATATTTTAACTTTCTGTCATGGATTCAGGTACGCTTCCGCAAAATCAATATTTATATTTCTTGATAATTCAATATGAATGTTCCTGTTTGTGTGATAGTTTTCACAAAATAGGAATTAATCCATCACCCTCACCTTTACTGTCAGTGGGGGACAACAAGTTAGTATCCAAAAGATGAACATTCCCACTTTTTTTTGCAACACCATTTTTCAGTCCCAAAGGCTAGCAATTATATGGCACGACATTTTTAACACGGTCCTTACACATACAGTCACCCAACACCACCGACTGAGCCACCGCACACCCAAAGGTCAAATGATTTCATATTACCAACGATTAAAGGATTTCATATTACCATATGTATATATCAACATTTCAATAAGTTATATTTTAGGTTCAAAAATCTTGATATCACGCGTGTGGCCGAGTTTCATACTTTCACATTATTTTCGCCGACGGGTTATTGATATAATGTATTTGATCACACCAAATGGTGATTTAATTTTTTTTTGCTTGAAGTTGCTTTTCATGTGGGGTTATACTTGGTTTCCATCCTAGTTGTAATTTTAACCCTATATTTTACATAAAGAAAGAAAAAAAATGTTCAAGTCATACTCTGCTTTTTATTGGATTGAGATAATCTTCTAGATCCTAAACACCTCTCTTTAATGGTTACACTGATATGAATGCATCAATATTCATTTGCTAAAATAACGTCGTTGATGTTCTACATATTTTATATTTTTGGTAACTTTGAGTCCTAGTACCATTATGTGGATGGAGATGGAACTGTTTCTATTGAATCTGCAAAGATGTTATTACTGACCTTCCTTCTAGCTTAGTTTGATATAATGACATCAATTTTACCTTCGAATATGGGGATTGGTAGGATACAATTGTTTTATACTAGCATTGAGAATTTTGTTGTTTGTGTAGACATCTACAACTCATTTTATATGCTTTTAGTTTTACTATCTAGTTTTGCAGAGATATAAGGAATAAAGGTGAAGATGATGTTCATATTTTTTTGTGTCTATAGATATGTCAATATGTTTGATTATCTCTTCTAATTGAATATGACTCTACTGACTAAATACATATCATAGAATAAGGACTCTGGTAAACAGTGTTTCGAAACATATCAGAGAACAAGAACTCTACTGATCAAACTATGTTTCAAAACATATCAACATCTCCTAATTGAACAAGGACTCTACCGACTAAAAACAAACCAGAGAACATCAATGCAATGGACTTAACCTACTGAATAAAACTAAACAACGATTGATTCCATGAAGGAGATTATAAATCCAATTGTAACTTTGATTTTTAAAACTCATATTTACATTCTCAATTTATACACAAGTGAGTAGTTGTGTTGTATACGTTATTGACACCATTTGTTTGGTCTCGATGCACCGCCATTGTCGGTTTGTTTATACTGTTCCCGATATCTCACAAAACCCTTAAGGTATACCCCTCTGTAACAGACACTCGTTTTTACTCTGTGAACCCATCAATATAAATTAAAAATTGACTTATAAAAAAAATAAATTAAAAATAGATTGAAGAATTAACTCAATTTAAATCAAAAACACAAAGTTTGGCTTCTTGCTCAAATATGTTTGATTCAACCAATATAATTAGTTTAACAACTTTGATTTTGAATTACTATTTAAACTTATTTAATTGTTATAATGTTACTGGAGTCAATTTCACATGAACTTGCTAATACTGAGTCGTTTACCAAATCATATGGTAGTAAAAATGGTACTGTGAGTTGGATTGAAGATGACAAAACGTCATGTGATGATGAATTAGAATGGGATTGCAAATCCTATTTCGTGACTAGGAAGGCAATTTTTTAATTATGTATTGTGTTATGTTTAATATTTACTTGCGATATAAATGATTGAGAAAATGATGTACAGGCATTCCATTCCCTTCATTAACTAACCAAGCGAGGTAGATCAGTTTGAAAGATGTATGGTATTTTGGTGTGCATCTAATAATCCAAAGTAAGGTCATCATGGACTATTAACGTATTATTGTGAGCGGGGTAGTGAGTATAAGGGAAAGCGGGTAGTTTCTTGGACATCTTTTGACACTAAGGATTTTTTTACATCATTTGATGTAATAGGATGGTTTGTCATTTGATGCAATGTGATGTAATTTTTGTACATGATTTGATGTAATAGGATTTTTGGTTAGATTTCTTTTGTACTTTATACTTGAATTCGGAGAATGTATTGTTTTGCATGATATATATGTATGGGTTTGAGCAATGGGCAATATAATTTTGGATAATAAATGTTTATGTTATGCTGACTTTAAATTATCTTTAATGATTATTGTATGAAAACATAATAGCAAAAAATAAAATAGAGTAGTTATGGCAACAAATTTTTTTGTTGCCAATAGTCATTTTATATCTCTTTTGAATTTAATATGGAAACCTATTTTTTTGTTGGCAACAGTTATTTTTTGGTGACAAAGTCAACTTTGTTGCTAGAAGGTATACATTTGGCATAAAAAAGTTATGATGCAAAAAATAAATATATACTTTTTGGCTACACAAATATTTTGTTGCCGAAGGTCGACTTGTATGACCTT
This sequence comes from Sambucus nigra, assembly GCA_949130495.1. Classification (NCBI taxonomy): domain Eukaryota; kingdom Viridiplantae; phylum Streptophyta; class Magnoliopsida; order Dipsacales; family Adoxaceae; genus Sambucus; species Sambucus nigra. The sequence continues at coordinate 183,088,916 of OX422224.1, read as the reverse complement.
TGACAACATAAATAATATTTTTGGTTGAAATGTTTAAAAACAAATAATATACATTTGGCAACACATTTGCGTGTTGCCAAAAGTATACTTTCGACAACATAATTTATTTTCCACCAAAGACTTTCCCATATAGACTTTGGGCAATATGATGGGAACACAATGGATTTTGTTGCCAATACTTATTAGCGACATATTTGTAATTATTAGCGACATACATCGTATGATGCCTATGTTGCTTTTTCTTATAGTGTGGCTCTAATTCACGACTTGTTGCTTGATCCAAGATATGTGCAGTTTGAAGCTCTAGATGAGCATCATGACAAATCAAAGGAGAATTTCAAAGTCTATACCCAACAATTATCTAGGGCTTATGAGAATATAGTTAAGCCAAGAGAATTCCAAGTGGGATACTTAGTCCTATGAAAATCTACTCATCATCTAAGGAGAATGTCTACCTCCAAGTTCAAGCCTAATTAGGAGTGACCATTCATGGTATGAGTAGTCAAATCAAGATACTGTCAGATTTTGGAGCCTAAGAGAGATTGTATTCAGTCGATCAACTACAAGTGGATCAAGAAGTATTATGCACGAGGTATCTTATTGTTTATCTTTGCTATAGTTTATGAAGATTAAAAGTTTCTTGTGTGGGAAGAGAACCCTATCATTTTTTTATTTATATAAACACACTACTAGAAAACATCAATATCGATATAATGAATGCAATAGCTCGTGTTTGGTAATGCCCAGTTATTTTTCACAGTTTTATAATGGTAATTATAATACTTACTGATTTACATAACTAATAAGTTTCGTGCTTTCTTGTATATCTACTTGTAGGATCGTACGAGGAGATAAATTTGATTTTTCTCAATTAATTCCATATAACGAGCAAAATAATTTTAGGATTTCTACAGTATAAGAGAAATGGTATCCTCATGCGCAGAGGTGCACTACTCAACATATTTTGAGGGGATATACTTCCAAATTATGAAATGTGACGAGCAAGACACCTAACAATTTCTAAATTAGGATGAAATACGTTTCCTGTATTTAATAAGTTCACCTTCGCTCGCAATATTTCAAGGGGATATACTTTCAAGCTAAAGTCTGTAAGGAAATATAGCAAGCAAGGAAATACAAAATTTCCAAAAGTATGAGGAAATAAAAGTACTTAACATTTCATATTTTCTTGCAACATTATGAAGGCATATACTCCCAAGTTTCAATTTTCTTTAACAGAATATAACAATCATAATAGTAAAAAAAATTCAAGGCATATATCTCTACTCACAATATTTCAAGGGGATATGCTGGCACAATCATTATTGCAAATTCTCACATAACAAAATCTGGCGAGCATAACAGTAAGTTCCCAAAGTACAAGGGTATTGTTTCATTCAGTCAATGATCATTTACTTTTAAATATTTGAAAACACACAGAATCTGGGAGCAGACATTCCCACAAAATATGGGAAAGACAATATTATAGTTATTACTTGTAAATTTATGAGCAGGCATCCCCACAGATTATGGGAAAGACAATATTATATTTATTACTCATTAATGTTTTTTATATAAAATATTTTCGAGCAAAGAGTCCCAGAACATAAGGGAAAAATAATAGTGCAAAGTATATGAACAAGATAAACAACATACGACATTTCATTTCATAAAAAATGGCCTGCTCAAAAAATTGGCCATGATATTACAAATGAGAGCAAAGGATTACAATACTAGTTGTTTTCTAAGAGAAAAAGTGGATTGTCGTTCATATGAAAATTTTCAAATGAGAAACCTACTTCTCATGTCCCGCCCTCTTCTATTTTAGCATTGCGAGTGGCTCTTTTTTCCTCCCCAGATAAAACTTTGCTTAACTCAACTTCAACAGACTTGATCTTCTCTCTCAAGGCATCCGCTCACAAACGGCGTTGCTCAGCGTTATCATTCTTAGAAGACTTATCTTTCATCAAGATCCTCATAGTAGGATGAATAAGTTGGCGAACAACAACATCCATCCAATCTACTCTAAAATGACAGATGTTCTCTCAGTCCTTAATAACAACCAAGAAGTTATGAGTGCCCACGGGAGTAATCTCATTAGGAGAAGTTAAAGTAAATCGGCAAACGTGACTTACAAGCATTTTCAAGTTAGTAATGGGTATCCTGTCAATACTACATATGCACGCTCTTGTGAAAGTCTTAGGATGATGCTAAAAAATTAGGTCCAAAACAACTCGATCTTCCACACAAAACCTATTCACATGTCACTCGCACCACATGTCATTCATATAGACGTCGGGAGCATCCATATATACAGAGTCAAAACCCGTATCTATAGAATTTACATCAAAGCAATCAAAAGATTCATCGCGAGACTGCTCGCCTTCAACCATGTTAGAGTGACTAGTCTCAGAGTCCTGCTCATTCTCATCACCAGATTTTTCTTCCTCACATTCGTGATGGTAAAGAAAAAATAGGTAAAGAATAAATGCACTAAGTAAAATAGTGAAAAGGATTGATGTAGGATTGAAGAAAATAAACTCACACACATGATGATAGGAGTTATCATGCTGCCTGAGATCCAATGATGATCTCTTTGCTCAACTTGAGGCTCCACAGGCAAAGGAGCGTTCGTAGTATTCACCTAAAAATAGAGAAACGGGAAGACTGACTACTCAAGAAATTTCAAACTATAAGCAAATAAATACAAAGTTATGCCCAATTAATACTTAAGGCTCCACGGGAAAAGGAACGTGCGTAATACTTACGTGAAAATAAAGAAATAAGAAGAATGACTAATTGAACATTTTACGCAGAAAAAACAAATACTAACGTATGCTAGATTAATACATGTAGATCCACTGGTAAAAGAGTACTTGTAGTACTTACCTAAAAACAAAGAAACAGGAAGAATGACTACTCGAGAAATTTTACAGAAAAATCAAGTAAATACTGAGGTATGCCAGATTAATACCTGAGGCTCCATAGGCAAAGGATAGCTCGTAGTACTTACCTAAAAACAAATAAACACGAAGAATGATTACTCAAACATTTGCACAGAAAAGCAAGTAAATGCTAAGGTATGTAAGAATACCCGAGGCCCCACATGCAAAGGAGTTATCGTAGTAATTACCTGAAAACAAAGTAACAAGAAGAATGACTACTCGAGCATTTGCACAAAAAAAGAAAGTAAATACTAAGGTATGTCAGATTAATACCCGAGGCTCCGTATCCTTAAGAGATTAATAAAGTAAATACTAAGGTATGCCAGAAGAGTGACTACTCGAACATTTATAAAGTAAAAGCAAATAAATATAACGGTATTCCAGAATAATACCCTAGGACTCCACAGCTGCAGGAGCAACCATAATACTCGCCTGAAAACAAATAAACAGTGTGTGTGAATACTCTACCAATTGTAAAATAAAAGCGAGTAAATAAAAAGGTATGCGAGTTTAAATACCTGGACCTCCTAATGAATATAAATGCTCGAGTTAATAATGATCTTAGCCTGAATACGAAATTTTTATTTACAATCAGAAATTGAGCAAGGAGATGAACTTAAGAGAATGTGCGAATGGAGGGGCATGTGTACCTGAACCCGTGAGGAGGCAAGCGCTCAAGTCAATCAGAATACTCGTTTGAGACCCAATGGGTTGATCGAGAGGTAGGAAAAGATCATTTGTACCGACTTATCAATAAAAGAAACAGGAGATGCCAACAAAGTTATCAATTATGATAAAACTATAATTTGGTTACCTGTTCCAAAAGAGTAACATGTAATGAGGTTCCACTTGAAACGAAGCTCAAGATCGATTGAGTGGAAAGTGTTTGACCTGGGGTATGTTATTCATAGGTAGACACACTTTAGGCACAAAAATCCTACCAGGGAGGCAACTCTGGGATAGTTACCCTAGTGGGAAAAAGTATACCCCCTCTTAAAAGGGGGGCACTCGTCAAAGGACTCTGAAAAGTGAAAAGTCACGAGCCACTATTAATTAAAGAAAACGCTCAAGGAAAAATGCCTAAGGATAAATGATCGAAGAATATCCCTCGTAAGCTAATTGTAGCACTAGATGGGAGCTGTCTAGATGAACTTCTCATCTAAGAAGAAATAATTAGGTCACAAGCAGACGTGGAAAATGCGAGAAATATTTATCAACAAAAGAAAAATTAAGTATAAAATATGAAAATTTGGTGGATGGTTTTACAAAGACTTGCGAATACTAGAGAATAGTTTGTGGCTATTAAAGAGCTCTCAATAGTTATGGGAAACACTATTGAGAGCTTCAAGTATGAAAAAGTAAATTCAACCCATGAACGTTTACATTTAAACACTTGGAAATAAAGATGCAATAAGATACTTAGCTCTCATGCTAAGATCAGAGAAGATATTTACATAGAATTTCGCTCTCTTTGAAAGGAACCCCGAAGAGGATGAAGGGAAAAGAGGCAGACAAAGAAACTATGCTCACCCTTGAAACTCCACTTGTTCCCATAGAGGAAACATATTGGAAAAGAAAGATGATGACATTGGTTACATAATGTAGACTAATGAAATAAACTTGAACGAGTGCTATAGTAAACACTTATAGGTCCTCCGCGATGATATTTTCCATAAGGAAATGTCCCTCTAGTTGGGCAATTTAAGGTGGGAGAATAGACCGTGGTCTCATAATTATCACTAGAAAAATGCTAGGTCTAAGGTAACGTTCCACGTGGATGATAAAAAAGATGAAGCATCAGTCGAGTGATCTTCATTAAAAGCAAGCGACTCAATGTCATTTGAAGACAAATGTGATAATTATAGGAATGAGTAATTTTATAATCAATAAGTTCCTCTTTAAATGTATGTAACGTCGAGTGCGCACTCGCATCTCCATTACTTTTATGTTTTCTCAGTAAGAGAGGAGTAACAAGAATACTTTCCATATGTGTAGAAGGAAGTAGAACAAATGGATGAGAGATAATCATGTCAACGACCCCATAACCTTGCTCATGAACCCTCTAAAAATTCTCCTTAATGCCAAAAGTATTAGTATCAGAGCTTTGGTCCACTAAGGCAGTAGAGCCACTGGCTTTGGTTGCTCGGTTATTATGCCTGGATGCTCAAGTTTTGATTGGGGAAAGAGGTGTGGAAGTCCCATTAATCTCAACAAGAACAAAAATAGAAACATCCGTATTTGTATGTTTCCTCTTTGAAGAAGTTTTAACTTTGCCTTTGGCTTTTGTCTGTTTGACTTTGGCCCCTGGATTTTTTGAGTTGATGGTTTCCTCACATATAGGAATTACTAAGATGGGAGTAATTTGGTATAATTGAGAACTTACAACTTGGATACAATTCTAGGCCTCTTTGCGAGTGTGTTTGGTCAGATACTTATTAGTTGAGGGAATTCCCTCGATGAACGACTCATGAGGATCATTTTGAATACAATTCTTGATAAATTTAAATTAACGCTGCCATAGGATAAACCACAAGCGGCATGTAGATGGGAGATAATCTTGAGCATGGATGGGGAAATTTCTAAAATTAGCAGTCTTGCGGATCATACCCTCAGGATAAAAGTTTGAATAAGCTTCCAAGTATAACTTGTCAGATGAGTGGTTAGTAGGGAAATCAACAGAGTAAGTTCCCTAGTCATATCAATATTTCCTCCTCACTCAGTTTGCATGATAATACTACACTCCTTGCCCCCACTCAGTCAAGGATGGGAGAATACAAGGCAGGACGAATACCATACCAGAGACATGAGGACAATCCTTTACAAATTCTAAATTTGCAATACGGTTAAAAATACCAAATACAGCAAAACCAAAATCCCCAAGAAAATATAACCCCCACTCTCTTTGAGTAGCGATGAAAGGAAAACTCCTCAATATTGTCGAGAAAAGGCTAAGTGATTGCTTAGGAGTCTTCCTGTGATACCTAGCAATACGAGCAGTATGGTTGTGTAATGAGCGGGGCTTTGGGACCTAGTTTGGGAACTGCTCGCATTGAAAACCCATTAGAATGAATGAATCAATGAAATTGAAAACACTATATCACCCATGCGATCTTTCCATATCGACATGTGTCCTGTCTAACCAAGTATACATTGAGACAATGGATAGAGTGGCGATCATCACACTTTTCCCACGAGCATACCTAATAATAAGACGGAAGCTCAACTCGCGAGGGGGGTCATTGGCTCTCACCTTAAATATAAATGTGGACAAAAAAATTACAAAGAATGAATCAAGATGACTTTTAGACCCTAACATTGAGTTATCTTGACTTTTGGGTACTTTGGTCTTGGTTTCATCTTTAGACAAAGGCTCGAAATCCCTGAACTAGTACCTATACCATTTGGTAAACAAGTGATTTCTCGCCCAAGTTAGAGAGATCCCAACATAACAAATGTAGTCCACAAGAGACTGATGTAACTCCTCACACATTTCGTTCTCTTCATCATCTTCATAACCATGTGTAAATATATGGTTTTCTAATACGGATAAACTCGTGAGCTTGCACATGTCCTTGAGAGTAGTAGAGAACTCCCCCAACTTGTGATGAAAGTGTGACCATTTATGCTCAAGAGATAAACTAAGACAATAATATCACTTGTGTTCTTGCTAATGGTAAAAATCTTTAATGTATTGAGGGTCCTCAACAGAATAATCCCCTCAATAATGTCACGGTACCTTTGCACGAATATAATATAGTCCGTCCAAAATTCCCACTCCTCAGGAGCCCCACCATAAACATCAACATTAATGTTAGGGAAGGGGAAATCATGTTTATCCACTTGGTTTATGAGGATACTATCAGATAAAATAATATAAGCATCCCTGGATTTTAGGAACCCTAGAAATGGCTACTCGACCACTCTAGCAACAAACTCAACTTCGAACCTCTCGAGCGCAGGCATAAAGTCATTATCATTCCTAAAAAGAGAGCCAATCTGTAAGGGGTAAAGTCCCTTTTCAACCTCGTTTCCAAATATGATTTTTAGTCCTTTTTAATGGGAACATAACCACCAATGCATCTTTGAGAAGTTTCAGTGCCGCCTTCAGTGCTGGAGGCAGTAGAAAAAATAGGGGCCAAAGTGCTAATATTAGTGGAGATTTCGGCCATTATTGAAATAGTCAAAGCAATGTCGATAGGCAAAAGATCCCATCAGCATCTCAGTGGTGATGGTGGAGGTTGGGGCAGGGTTAGATGAAGAATCCATTGAAACCTAGAAGATTTCAAGAAAAGGGGGAAGCAATGTTTGAAGAAAATGGTGAACATATGAAAAATAAGAAACGCTCTCTATCTATAGAAATTTCAAAAGGAGGTAAAATTATAAAGGAGGAAAAAATGGGTATTTATTCACCGAAAAGGCAAAAGGGACTGATGGTTCCAAAGTAGGGTTAATGTTTACCCAAATCGTGAGTAGTCCTTCCCAACACTACACGTGTCTCCTCGAAATACAAGAAGGTCGTCTCATAAAACCAAACATGTGAGAGCATTTATGCGTAGTAAAAGTAATGATGACAACCATCCTCTCAAAATTCTAGAAGAATATCTTTCCTACAGAATTCTTCCTCTTTAAACCAAAGAGACTTTTGCACTAGAGGATGATGTAGAGGGGTGTATAAATAACCCTCTAATTAACAAGATTTCTTATGGGCCCAAGTCAAATGAGATGCGCGAGCATCCCTTTAACCACTAAAGTATTATGCGAGTAGTTATAAAAAAAATGCTAGATGAGGAAGTCCAAATCACTAGTAAGTCACATGAGCAGTGAATAATAAAACTTATTAAACGAGCAAGTTCAAGCCACTAGTGAGTCACACGATAAGTGTTGGAGAAGAAAGTCCATATCATTAGTGAGTTACACAAGCAGTGACGAACAAGGGGGCTGAACGATCAATCCCAAGTTACTAGATATTAATGCGAGAAATAAAGAGGCTTTGCAACCAATCCTCAAAGAGGAGAAAGTACATGAGCAGCACCGCTTGCCTATTAAATTAAAATTGCGACCCGTTTCTCAAGGAAAATAGAAGCATGTATTTGAGGACCTCATTTACTAACACAAAAGTTATTCATAAACCCCAGTACCACTACCCACCTACAAATTGTTATGTATAAAGATATATTTATTACAATTTTATAAAAAATGAACAACAATTTTTTAATATGGCACCATTTTATGATGGATTTTTACCCTCTACAAACTTTCCCCGCCCATTTTTTTCTCACTTTGCATTGAGGAGGGAAACGAAATAAAAAATGAAAATTAAACAAAGAAACATACTCTCTCCATCTCCTAACCTTGTACAGACTCTCAAGCACTAAATTCTGGAATAAAGGTAATTTAACATCAATATCTCTATTATTATCATCTCCGGCACTGATTGTTATCTTCGTTGAGGTTTTCATCTCTCTCTCTCTCTCTCACACACACACACACACACAATATTTCTATTTCTTTCACAAAATCGATTCGGAACTGTAGATTGGGTATTACTGGGATCAATGAGGATTTGTAAGATTTCTCTATAGCTTGTCTTCAGAGGTCTCTCTCTCTCTCTCTCTCAACGTGGTGCTGTTGATTTTTATTTTTGTAATTTTGAGTTATCTATCTATTTTGTGCCTAATTTTAGTTTATTATGATATTAATTGTGCCCTTAGTTCAGTTGATCATCTTGGTTCTATTGGCTAAATTCAAGATTTTTTTTTATGAGTGAGGAAAATTCAAAATACTTATATATATAGATGTATATTAATGTCCATATACATCTGAAGCTCGTGAGTGCAGAAACTTTCACGTAGGATTGATGCTAATAAACCAAAATCAATAAAGATAAGTATTTTGCTAAAGGTAGGATTCATCATGTTAAATTTTAAAATAACTTTTCTTGGTTATGAAAGAAGTTATTAGGATATGTAGAAAAGTTTAAAGAATGGATTCTTTGGAACATTTGTAAAAAAAGTTATAAGATTATGGTATGAAAATTGGCTAATTCCCAAAAGCATATTGAAAATATTGGATAATTGTAACAATTCTGCAAACGTTAGGAACATTTCCCTAATTAATGAAGAAACTCATTCTCTCGTAATTCTTTGTCCTAATGGGAAAGACTTTGAAAAATTTATCCTAATAAGAATGCAAAAGTTTGAAACATTTCCTTAATTCATGATCCAACCATGCACGAAGGAGGTAGGCTTTATTTTTCCAACAAGTCATTGGAATGTGATCTGGTAACTGTCTTGTCCTCTTAGTGTTATTGTTTTACTTGGTATTTTTACTCACTACCCTCTTTACTTATTTTACATCATGAGATAAAAAATTTGTAAGGACATGATTTTATAAAATGTCCGTTCACAATTGAGTATGTAGTATACCCCTACAAATGTCAAAGAATGTTGAAGATCACATAAGCAACAAGACGATTCTGAATATCAAGTTCTTCAACAAGTCAAGCCTTCGCGAGATAAATTTGATAAAGGTTGTGTTTTAATTCCTTAATAATTAATTTAGAGTGTTGGGATAATTTTTATCAAATATTTTCTAAGTGTTGGAGCGGATTCGTCAAAAATATTTTTCTAAGTGTTAAGGCAAATTTTTCAGAAATAAAAAATGAATTTATTTTCGCGCTGGCTCGTTCGAGCGACGTAGCCATGTCGCGTGAAGCTCGTTCGAGGGACGCATGTCCTCGCTCAAGTGAGAGCCCTGTTTCATTCGAGCGATGCGCCACCATAGAATTTTTATAAATACCATTTTCCAACTTCGTTTTTAATCAGAAGACCTGCGATTTTGAACAGAGATGAATTGTCTTTGGCATAATACTTTGTCTTCTCACTTTTAGGGTTTTAATCCTTTGTTTTCAATTCACAAATCATCCCAATAGTTTATGTGAATTGTTTTGGATCCCAAGAACACATCTTGTGTCAATTTTCTCTTGTGGGGAGGATAACCTACTACTGATCTAGGTGCTCTTGAGGGGAGTATAGGGCTGACTACGACTGCATGTCAATAAGGAGTGCTCATGGGCGTTTCTGGATTGAATTGGAGTTGCGGTTCTGGCTGACTCTAGGTTGCGTGTCTATGTAAGTTTGCCGTGGTAAACTTATTGTAGATTTCATTGTGATTGTAAATTGCGATTTAATTCATAGTGAAATAAAAGGTTTTGCCCTTCGGGAATTTTTCCTGAAATCTGTGAGTTAGCATATTTGTGTTTATGATGGTTTTACACACGTTGTTGCATGTTTAGGGAAGGATTTTATTTGATTTAAAGTTGAATCTAATTAAATAAGTTTACATTGGAAATTTGCGCATTTATTTAAATCAGTATCGCACACGGCGCATCACTTCATTTAAAATTTGAAAGCAATGAGAATTATCTATATTTCCCTTGCACCAAAGTACTTGGAATGTGCTTGGATAGTGGTGCAAGGGGGACAGTCTAAATAAATATGTGGTTACTTCCACTCTTTTTTTTATCTCGGGTTCCTGTGATACTCTGTTCACAATGATAGTGTGATTTACACGGGATAAAAAATGCAAATGAGATCATCGTGTTTGCTAGTGGCATTTGTAACCCATTGTTTCCTTTGAACTTTTAAAGGGATGACGTATTTATAATTTCAATATTTCTCTTTCAATGTTGTACATAATGAAATATATTACATGCCAACATGTGCATTCTACTAGGTAAAAAAATTCAAGCACGTGTTAAAATAAGAGACACAATGAAAAATTGAAGATTCCTCATAAATTTTATAAATGAGGGATTTTTAAGTTCCTTTTTTATTTTTATTTTAGTAGCACTTTACTTTTATAAGTGAACTATTTCTCGTGTGCATGGCAAACAATCACATGGATCTTACATTGCTTGCATTTTTAGTCCTTTGTATTCGCTTCTCTTAGTTTGGATGACTTTAATTATTTTTATTCAAATGTTTGCTAATTTCTATCAAGATTCTATCAAACTAATTACTTTTATGTTTGTTTATGGGAATTCAATTGATGAGAATAGAAAAATTTGTCATTTGATTAACCCCCCCCCCCCCCCCCCCCACACACACACACAAAAAAAGATAAAAAAGATAAAAAGATAAAGATAAAGAAATCATTGTGGTATGTTCATTCTTTTATGTACTATAAATGTGTATATATAATCCTAAGTGAAATATGTTACTATAACAAATATTAATAAATAACTAATTTGTTTAAAGAACCCATGTAGTATGTACGATCAGAGTATACCCTTATAACAATTATAAAAAAGCCCAAATATCCTACACCCTTATAACAATTATTAAAAAGCCCAAATATCCTACAAGTGGTATAGGTTGAATAAGAAGCGTTCAGATCTTATTTGATGAAATATTTAGAAAGCAATTTTCTTTCAAAGTTTAACTTTCAAACAATGACTATGAATTTAAGAAGGAAAATATCTTAACAAAGAGGAGAACTGGTGACATTGATTACAATTTACTCTATTTTGGTAAATATACGAATATCAGATTTAGTAATTTCCTCATGTTTCACTTCTTTTAGGCTTGTTCTGGTATTGAATGTTAAGGTGAGATTATTTATATCACCTCTGAGTGTGTTATTACTCAAATCAATAATGCAGTGAAAGGTATTTGTCAAAAAAATTCATATAAAATTTTGTTTCCTTTCCCCTTTGTAAGTAATTCCCCACGGTCGATAACATGTTTTAGAATATACTAGCATTAGCATGTGTCTTTTTGGGGTTTTGTATTGTGAGAATACAAGTTGATCTATTTTTCTTGTTTGTTGAAATAAAGTCTGAACTTTACTGTAAGAAACAAACTTCTTGTTTGAGTTTATACCTATGACACCCCGCCTAATTAAATACCGGGTGATCAATCCTTTATTAAATTATAATCAAGGTGAACGGTTGGTTCATTTTCAGCATCAGTGTCGAAAAATAAAATTTTCAATTTAAACACCCTAATATTTAAGCTAAGTGTCAAAACCATTTAAACCTTATTCCCATTTTTATTTAAGTCCAATTATAAAACCTTTAATAATTAACAGTTTAAGAGTGACACAATAATAGTAAGGATGTAAATGATCATTCAAGAATTTAACCATCAATAGTAAATCCCAACTTCAAAACACCAAAGAAAAACATTCTGATAGTAATAAATCCCAGAGTAAAACTACTGAAAGTAAATGAATTACAATCCCTCACAAAAACCAACTAAATAATGAAAAGGGCGACACATGCCCAACTAGATAAAGTAGAACTAGAAACGGAATCAATAATGAGGTCGTCTAAGCACAAGGCCTGCAACTCCCACAAAAGCTGCAGTGCGTTCCATATCCAGAGAATCCTAAGCCGGATGCCCCTGTGGCTAGGCCCCTGTAATATATATATATATATATATATATATATATACAAGAGAGGACAGATAAAAGTAAACGGGTCAAAGCTCGGTTGTAAAATAGTTTAAAATTTTAGTTTAACAAGTATTTAAAATGTTTACTGGCTAATGTAACAACATATTAGTAACGACACTCTCTTAAGAAAGTCTCACCTCTCTTCTAGTGTGCACCCTACCGCACTATTATTCCCAAAAGATTAACTTAATTCAAATTCCTCATTAGATCCCATGTAGACAATTTCTAGGACTAAGATAATTAAATTCCAAGAATTTAAAGTTTTCACATATCTCTTATTTGATTAAAAAGTCTTTCAACAGTGTCACAACATTTCAGCCATATATAATAAAACCGGAATATTTATCCATTAATTAACTTCTTTTAGTCTCGGTAGGAAGTTACATATTTTAAGAATATATATATATATATATATATATATATATATATATATATATATATACGTTAATTACCCATATAATATATATATACTACTAGCACCCCATATAATATTTATGGTGTTGGCATACTCTGCTATCGAGTGCTATTGAGTCCCCGTATCACTCATACTAAGGGAAATACTAGTTCGGAATCACTCTCGAACTGTATTAATACAAACACACAAAATGAGGCGAAGCATAGTTCCAAGTCACTAAGAGGTCAGCACATTCCCTCACGTCTCTTAGGACCGTCTGACTATCAATCAGATAGCCTGTACCAAGGATTCCTATGTTCTAGGGTACGAGTAAATATCCCCCATAAATGTCCCATCAAGATAAGACTGTCCCAGCGTGGAAACCTCAGCGATAGCAAGTAGCGTGAGCATGATTTTGTTTACACGTATATAAGATATATGATGAATCACAGAGTCATATAGATATATAACTATTCACATTCATAAGTTAGGTACGCCCACGGCCCAACATTATATTATCCCATTCTTAGTACATTTTATTCGATTATTTCTTATAACGGACTTATTCATTTTATTTTCGAAATTTAATTTATTCCAATTCACTCCTCATCTCTCAAAGTATTACCTTTACCTAACTACAATTTCATTAGTCCCTCACTTACCTTCTAATCCAACTTCTAGACTTTTCGATTATTAAATCTACGCACGTTAGATTTCTTAGGTATGGATATTTTCCCATTTACCCTTCATTCTCCCATTTCATTAAAGTTCCACTTAACGGGGTTTACCTTGACCCTAGTGGTCCTTTTTGTGTTTCATTATGTCCTAATAACATTAATCAAGATTTATTACGCATTTAATCGAATTAAGTCAACATAAGGAAAATTCTAGTTTTCCAGAAGGGGTCGATCGATCGAACCGTCGATCGATCGATCAAGCTAGTATGGCGAAAACTGCAGAATACCAGTTACGGGGATTATCATCCAAAATCATCCAAATCCAAGTTTTTTTAACTCCCAAACTCCCAGAAATTTATACCACAAGCATTATAAACCCAAATGAACAATATTCTACGTAAGGCATGCGAGTTTTCATCAAGTATCACTAATTAAAAGGGCCAAAATCTATATAAATCTCATGAACCCTAATAATTTCTTTAAATTAGTTCTTCTCATTCTTTTTCCAGAATTTATACTTCTAATCCAATGTAAATTCGTGGTTCAACCTCTACATGTGAAGGGGATTTCCAGAATGATGTTTATATCTCTACAACATGCGATTTCTAACCTCCAACATAGGTTTTGTTCCCTAAAAACTCATCCTAATCAATCCTAAACTAATATGAATGAAACATTAACTAAATTACGCAAGATAAATACTTTCCTGGGAATTTTTGTTTCTGATTTGTGGATGAAATCATTGTGGTTGTGATCCTCGTTGCGCGATCTAACGTTTGGCGGTGACGGCGGTGCGAACGGAGGAGTTCTTGGCCTAGAACTCCTTGGTAAGCTTTCCCTTTCCTTCTCCAATGGCCGTATTTTGTTTTTGGTTATGTTAACCCTAGAAGATAACCCTAAGCATCTGATATAACCTAGAAAATTCGTATGTTTCCAAGCCCAAAAATACAAAATGCCTAAAAACCCCTCCCGGGGTGTTAATTATGCCTAAAACGCCCCGAGACCCAAATTAAACCCCCAGGTACATTATTTTGACTATCTCGACCCTTCCGGACACTTTAGCGCACTCGAAATGACCATAAGGGCGACTTATAATTTATTCACTTTTATTAATCGAAATTTAGTCCTGACACGACACGGGCGCGTCCCGACTCAAAATTCTAAAATTGTCATTTTATTCACTCGTGACATTTAATAGAACCAATATTATATATTACTTTGCTCATTAGTAATATTCAACAAGTTTCCAATAATTACTAACTCTCATCACATTAGTAATTATTTTTAAAAAAATAATAAATTTCTGGATTTATATTAAATTAATAACTCACATCAAATTTAATAAATCCCCAAATTTAGAAAGTATAAAAATACGGGGTGTTACATACTTCCCCCCTAATAACCGAATTTCATCCCGAAATTCAGAAAATAAGGCATACTTGGTAAGAATAAATCTCGGTATCTCTCGCGCATATCTGGCTTGCGCTCCCAGGTGGATTCTTCCACATTATGATGCTCCCACTGGACCCGTACAAGTGGAACTACCTTCGACCTCAATCTCCTTTCGCTATGGTCTAGGATAGCCACTGGTCTCTCCTCATAAGAGTTGTCGGGCTGTAAGTCTATCTCTTCTATCGCGATGTGGGTGTGGGCCATATCATCCCGAAGATATCGTCTCAATGACGAAATATGAAATACATCGTGAATGCAGTGCAAGTGCTCTGACAACCCCAATCTGTATGCTACTGGCCCAATCCTCTCGATAATGGGAAATGGTCCCACGTACCTCGAAGCCAATTTCCCTTTCTTCCCGAACCTCATTACTCCTTTCATAGGAGATACACGCAGTAGTACTTGGTCCCCCACATTAAACTCTCGGAAGAACCATTTTGCATCGGCGTAGATTTTCTACCTGTCTTGGGCTACCCGAATGCGACTCCTGATAATCTCAATCCTAGCGGAGGTTTCCTGAATCACTTCTGGTCCGAGCAACTTGTTATCCCCCACCTCTAGCCAACACGTTGGGGAACGAAAAGGCCTGCAATACAAAGCCTCGAATGGAGCCATGCCAATTGTGAACTGATAAGAGTTATGATAAGCAAACTCTACCAGTGGAAGATGTGGCTCCTAACTTCATCCAAAATTAAGGACACACATGCGTAGCATATCCTCCAACATCTGATTAGTACGCTCTGTTTGTCCATCTGTCTGTGGGTGATAAGTTGAACTCAACCTCAACTCCGTACCCATGGCCTCCTGAAAGCTCTCCCAGAAATGCAACACGAAAATCTTGTCTCTATCTGACACAATATTCAGGGGCACCCCATGTAATCTGACAATCTCAGCAATAAATAACTGAGCATACTGCCCCGTGGTATAGTCTGTCCGCACTGGGAGAAAATGAGCCACCTTGGTCAAACGGTCCATAATCACCCAGATGGAGTCATGGCCCCGCTGTGACGTAGGAAACCCAGTAATAAAATCCATAGAAATACTCTCCCACTTCCACACGGGTATTTCTAATGGCTGAAGCAACCCTGACGGTTTCTGGTGGTCCACCTTTACCAGCTGGCAGGTAGAACACTTGGACACGAACTCAACAATCTCCTTTTCATCCCATTCCACCAATATTGCTGCCTCATATCCTGGTACATCTTATCTCCCCCAGGATGCACCGCAAATCGGGACCCTTGACACTGGGTCATCACTGCATGACATAAGTCTTCTCCTTCTGGGACCACTAATCTCCCATTAAACCTTAAACCTCCATCAGAACTAACAGAATAGGACTCATCACCCTCAGCTAGAAGTTGTACAATCTGCTCCTAGCAAAATGGGTCTGCCTTCTGTTCCTGTATTACCCTCATAACGATCTCGGGTGTCACTGTCATGACCGATATGAAGGAACGGGTTACTGCGTCCTGCTGACCCAACTCTTTCCACTTTGCTTTCCAGACGTTCGCTACATCGTCTACCGATCTACGGCTCAACGCATCGGCAACTACGTTGGCCTTCCTCGGATGGTACTGTATGTCGAACTGATAGTCCTTCATAAACTCTAACCACCTGCGCTGACGCATATTCAGCTCTCGCTGAGTGAACAGGTACTGCAGTGACTTATGGTCTGTGAACAACCGAAATTTCTCCCCCAATAAATAGTGTCTCCATATCCTCAATGCAAAGACGACCGCTGCTAACTCTAGGTCGTGTGGGGGGTAATTCTTCTCGTGCGGCTTAAGCTTGCAGGAGGCAAAAGCTATAGCCCTCTCCTCCTGCTGAAGTACTCCCCCAAGTCCCCGTAAAGAGTCGTCGGTGTAAACCAGATACTCCACGCCCGACTTAGGCAAAGCAAGGACCGGTGCTGAAGTAAGCTTGTCTTTCAGCTCGTCGAAAGCCAATTGACAAGCATCATCCCAAACATATGGTACCCCTTTGCGAGTCATGTTCGTCAATGGACCCACTATTTTTTAGAATCCCTGAATAAATCTCATGTAGTATTAGGCTAATCCCAATAAACTACGCACTTTTGTCGGTTTCGTGGGTTGTCCCCACTCCCTCACCACTGACACTTTACTCGGGTCAACTGTTATCCCTTGTTCAGAAACAACATGTCCCAAGAATTGAACTTCCCGTAACCAGAACCCGTACTTCTTGTACTTAGCATACAGCTGATGCTCTCGTAGAGTCTGAAAAACCTGCCTCAAGTGCTCGACATGCTCTTCCTCGGTGTGTGAATATATCAAGATGTCATCTATGAAGACTATGACAAACTGATCCAAGAACTCTCTGAACACTCGGTTCATCAAGTCCATGAATATGGCTGGAGCATTTGTGAGTCCAAATGGCATCACTCTGAACTCATAGGACCCATATCTCGTCAAGAAAGCAGTCTTTGAAACATCCTGCTCCCTAATATATAGCTGATGGTACCCTGACCTCAGATCTATCTTCGAAAAGAAAGTTTCCCCCCTCAGCTGGTCAAACAGATCATCGATTCGAGGCAACGGATACTTGTTCTTTATCGTGAATTGTTCAGTTCCCGGTAGCCCACACATAGCCTCAGTGATGCATCTCTCTTTTTCACAAACAACATTGGAGCTCCCCCAAGGTGAGGTACTCCTGCGAATGAAGCCCTGACCTAACAGCTGCTCTATCTAATCTCGTAACTCTCGCATCTCCTTCGGAGCCATACGATATGGAGCGCGTGCTATAGGTCGAGTATCCGATAATAAATCTATGACAAGATCTATCTCTCGACTGGGGGGTAGGCCTGGTATCTCCTGAAATACATCAGAATACTCATGAACAACTGGGATCGAGTCTAAGGGAATCACGACCTTCTTAGAGGTATCCTCATCTATGTAATACAAATGAGCAGTCGAGCCTCCCTCTAGGATAGGCATCGCCACTACAAACATCTCTTGCCCCAGAATGTCAAAGACAATACTCCCACCGAATAATCTATCATGGCTCTGTAAGCTGGGAGCCAATCCATACAAATAATAACATCGTGCTCATGCATATCTAAGACTAACATGTCTGCTGGTAATACCAAGCTACGAATCTCTATTCCTACACCCCGGCATATAAAGAAAATTAGCGATCAATTTCCCAGTGGTGAGTCTACACATGTTATAGTGCTCTTTGCTGTGGCTAATAACCCTAAGACCTTCGCAAAATGGGTAGCTATAAAATAGCGTGTCACCCCAGTATCAAATAAAACCCAACCCATAGTACCATGGATAGGAAACATACCCTCAATCGCGGGCGGTGCCTATGGAGCTGATGCCTGGTGGACGTCATAGACACGTCCGTACTGTAACTGCCCCTGCTACACTGGAGCGGCTGAAATGGCTGGTAGGGCTGGTAACTGAGCTGGTGCGGGGAGGGCGGCTGGAAAAAGTGGTCTTTGTGGCTCATTACGGGCACCCTGCTGCTGTGGGGCCCTATCACCCTCTGGACAATCCTGCCACCTGTGGCAATTTTTACCACACCCAAAGCATCGGCCCCTAAAATTTCCTCCCCTCTGTCCCTGCTGATTACGACCCTGCTAGCCATTACCACCCCTCCATTGGACCTACTAGCCCTGTTGAAAACGTTGTTGGCCCTGATGGCCCTACTGCTACCCCTGCAGCTGACGATGTTGGCCCTGCTGGCCCTGTTGACCCTGCCTAAATCCCCCAAATCCCTACCTGGAATCACCTGATCGGAACCTCTTTCCAGGGTCCCCCTGATGGGAACTCTGCTCATGCTGACGAGTCTGCCCCTGATATGTCGGTGCTCCAATAGCCCCACTACCCCCTGTCCTGCCCTGCTGGCCGGACTATCCTTCTCTCTTGCTTCCCTACAGATGGAAGCGGTGATCCTGGCAGTGTAACAAAGCAGCATTGAGTACTTCCCTGTAGGTACTCAGTGAAAAGTTTCCTATGAGGTGCTGACGGATCCTCCAGGCAAACCCGTCCACAAATAACAGTATCTTCTTTCCCTTAGTGAGTGCCTCATCTGGCACTATAGTGAGAAGTCTTGTGAACTCCTCTTTATACTCAGCAACGGTTGAATTCTCCTGCTTCAGACTTAGTAATTTTCTCCTCATCTCAGTCTGCACGGCAGATGGGAAGTATTTTCTATTAAACCGTGCCCAAAACAACTAAATAGTAATAACTTCCCTCTCCTCCAAGGTGGTAGTGGATTCCCACCAATGCAAAGCGTCCCCCGCAAGCTTAAAGGAAGCCAACAACTGTTTCTGCACGTCCGTGCACTCGTACATACGCAGATGCCTCTGGATATCTTTCTTCCATTGGCTGGCTACAATAATATCTGAACCACCTGCAAACTCTGGGGGATGCGCCTTCTGAAAGGCATCCCTAACTCGCTCCAATAAAGATGGAAGTTGTGCCGGTACTGGCACCACTGCCTGAACTTGGGGTGGAGCCTGTTGTACTACCGCTAGCGAGGCATTCACCGCCTGAGCAACGATAGCGGCTACCTCATTTTCATTCATCGTTCCCTGAGCCGCAGCTACTGGCTACTCGGCTTGGGCACGCCTATCCTTTGGTGCACGTCTCGGAGGCATCTGAAACGTGAAGAAATTTATTAGTCCATAGTTATTATTTAATCTCAACTAGCTGAAGACGTAATCGTAAAAGCAAGAATACAACAATCCTAAAAATAGGGCTCTATAGCAAGAACGCTAAGCTGAAAGCGAAATAAGCCGTACAGATCCTAAATGACACTTGAACCTGATGCTCTCATACCACCTGGGACACCCCGCCTAGTTAAATACCGGGTGATCAATCCTTTATTAAATTATAATCAAGTTGAACGGTTGGTTCATTCTCAGCATCAGTGTCGGAAAATAAATTTTCCAATTTAAACACCCTGATATTTAAGCTAAGTGTCAAAACCATTTAAACCTTATTCCCATTTTATTTAAGTCCAATTATAAAACCTTTGATAATTAACAGTTTAAGAGTGACACAATAATAGTAAGGATGTAAATGATCATTCAAGAATTTAACCATCAATAGTAAATCCCAACTTCAATACACCAAAGAAAAACATTCTGACAGTAATAAATCCCAAAGTAAAACTACTAAAAGTAAATGAATTACAATCCCTCACAAAAACCAACTAAATAATAAAAAGGGCGACACATGCCCAACTAGATAAAGTAGAACTAGAAACGGAATCAATAATGAGGTCGTCTAAGCACAAGGCCTGCAACTCCCACAAAAGCTGTAGTGCGTTCCATATCCAGAGAATCCTAAGCCTGACGCCCCTGTGGCTGAGCCCCTGTAATACATATATATATATATATATATATATATATATATATATATATATATATATATATATATATATATATATATATACATATATATATATATCTAGTGTGAACCCTACCGCACTATTACTCCCAAAAGATTAACTTAATTCAAATTCCTCATTAGATCCCATGTCGAAAATTTCTAGGACTAAGATAATTAAATTCAGGGAATTTAAAGTTTTCACATATCTCTTATTTGATTAAAAATTCTTTCAGCAGTGTCACAACATTTCAGCCATATATAATAAAACCGGAATATTTATCCATTAATTAACTTCTTTTAGTCTCGGTAGGAAGTTACAAATTTCAGGACTATATACATATATATATATATACGTTAATTACCCATATAATATATATATACTACTAGCACCCCATATAATATTTATGGTGCTGGCATACTCTGCTCTCAAGTCCCCGTATCACTCATACTAAGGGAAATACTAGTTCGAAATCACTCTCGAACTGTATTAATACAAACACACAAAATGAGGCGAAGCATAGTTCCAAGTCACTAAGAGGTCAGCACATACCCTCACGTCTCTTAGGACCGTATGACTATTAATCAGATAGCATGTACCAAGGATTCCTATGTTCTAGGTACGAGTCAATAACCCCCATAAAGGTCCCATCAAGATAAGACTGTCCCAGCGTGGAAACCTCAGTGATAGCAAGTAGTGCGGGCATGATTTTGTTTACACGTATATAAGATATATGATGAATCACAGAGTCATATAGATATATAACTATTCACATTCATAAGTTAGGTACACCCACAGCCCAACATTATATTATCCCATTCTTAGTACATTTTATTTGATTATTTCTTATAACGGACTTATTCATTTTATTTTCGAAATTTAATTTATTCCAATTCACTACTCATCTCTCGAAGTATTCCCTTTACCTAAGTACAATTTCAGTAGTCCCTCACTTACCTTCTAATCCAACTCCTAGACATTTCGATTATTAAATCTACGCACGTTAGATTTCTTAGGTATGGATATTTTCCCGTTTACCCATCGTTTTCCCATTTCATTAAAGTTCCACTTAACGGGGTTTACCTTGACCCTACTGGTCCTTTTTGTGTTTCTTTATGTCCTAATAACATTAATCAAGATTTATTACGCATTTAATCGGATTAAGTCAACACAAGGAAAAATCTAGTTTTCCAGAAGGGGTCGATCGATCGATAAAAAGGGGTCGATCGATCGAACCGTCGATCGATCGACATTCTTTGGTCGATCGATCGATCAAGCAGGTATGGCGAAAACTGCAGAATACCAGTTACGGTAATTATCATCCAAAATCATCCAAATCCAAGTTTTTAACTCCCAAACTCCCATAAATTTATACCACGGGCATTATAAACCCAAATGAACAATATTCTACGTAAGGCATGCGAGTTTTCATCAAGTATCACTAATTAAAAGGGATAAAATCTATATAAATCTCATGAACCCTAATAATTTCTTTAAATTAGTTCTTCTCATTATTTTTCCAGAATTTATACTTCTAATCCAATGTAAATTCGTGGTTCAACCTCTACATGTGAAGGGGATTTCAATAATGATGTTTATATCTCTACAACATGCGATTTCTAACCTCCAACATAGGTTTTCTTCCCTAAAAACTCATCCTAATCAACACTAAACTAATATGAATGAAGCATGAACTAAATTAAGCAGGATAAATACTTTCATGGGAATTTTTGTTCTGATTTGTGGATGAAATCAGTGTGGTTGTGATCCTCGTTGCGCAATCTAACGTTTGGTGGTGACGGCGGTGCAAACGGAGGAGTTCTTGGCCTAGAACTCCTTGGTAAGCTTTCCCATTCCTTCTCCAATGGTCGTCTTTTCTTTTTGGTTGTGTTAACCCTAGAGGAAAACCCTAAGCATCTGATATAACCTAGAAAATTCGTAGGTTTCCAAGCCCAAAAATACAAAATGCCTAAAACGTCCTCCCGGGGTGTTAATTGAGCCTAAAAACGACCCGAGACCCAAACTAAACCCCCAGGTACATTATTTTGACTATCTCGACCCTTCCGGACACTTTGGCGTACTCGAAATGACCATATGGGGGACTTATAATTTATTCACTTTTATTAATCGAAATTTAGTACTGACACGACACGGGCGCGTCCCGACTTAAATTTCCAAAATCGTCATTTTATTCACTCGTGACATTTAATATAACCAATATTATATATTACTTTGCTCATTAGTAATATTGAAAAAGTTTCCAATAATTACTAACTCTCGTCACATTAGCAATTATTTTTAAAAAAATAATAAATTTTCGGATTTATATTAAATTAATATCTCACATCAAATTTAATAAATCCCCAAATTTAGAAAGCATAAAAATACGGGGTATTACAATACCACCCTCAACTAGTTTAGGATTTGAATATTAATATATGTTTCTTATAATCCTTGATTATAGTCATTGCACACATGTGTTCATATTAAATATTTAATTTTAATGACTAATATAATGTAATTGAAAGTTTTCCTTTTTTTAAAAATAAAAATAAAAACAAAAAAGTCTCCCTCTTTTAAAATATTGGGTTTGGGATTATCTTTCAGGAAAAATTGGTCACTAGTTACTTCCATGTTGTTAGGTGATCTCTCTACTATGTGTCGATATATATTAATTATTCTATACCCATCCCATTAACCATTTCGTGTTAATATTTTTGGATCTTTAAAAAAACCATCTTCAGAGGGTATCAACTATATTTCATTGCAGATTGTAGCATCCGACAATGTATCTCTTCTTTAAATGATTAATTACAAAGGAATAATGTCCATTCATTCTTGCGTTTATATGTTACTCATTTCTTTGGAGGAACCTTTGTTGTAGACTATGGTAAAGAGAAGAATGTGATCAACTGACTAAATGATGGAATCACTTACCTCCGAATCTAACTCTGATTGAAAAAAGGTAACTCCTTTTTTATTCAACATTTTTCTAAACATAAATAATATTATATTTACAACTTTGACTTAACTTAAATAACAACAAAACATAAAATAAGATGCATAATAGGAAAGTTAAACTACATGATCCAAATTGAAATTAGGAGTAAGACTACGTCTTATTCATTTGTACACCTAAAAGAAGGGTTATAATTTTTTGACATTGTTTGATTATATTTATTTTTAACATCTGAACCTTGAAAGTCTGCCTAACTGGGAAGATAAGCAAATATTCAAATAGTAAGCAGATAAACTATAACAACAATTACAATATATAAGTCTATGCAATTAATGTATACTCCAATGGGTCACTTATAGTAATACATTTTTCTATCAATATGTATACACATATTTATATGATATCCCCTAATAAAAAAAACGTAGTAATGACATCAATTAAAGAAAATAGATCCAAATGGGGTTCCTTTTGCCTTGAAATTTAAACATATTGACAATATTATGTGAATGTCTAAAACAAAGGGGGGGGGGGGGGGGGGGGGGTGAATAGATTTATTAAGAAAATGTGCCCAAATTTTAAATTTCCAAAAACTTCTTCTATAATTTCAAATTCATAAGACTCAAGTAATTCAAATGTTTTATTAAAACCACACACACAAGCAAACCCATTAGATCTAGATAATTATGTTCAGACAACCAAACCTAAAGAAATTCGATCTAACATGTGAGATCTAAACTAACTAAAGTGAAGTATGTGATCAAGTGTGTTAGATATGAAGATAAGGAAACACAAACAAACCACAAGACCAACTATACGAGGAAAAACCCCAAACACTGGGTTAAAAACCTCAGATGCACTCTAATTTCTATTTTACTTGAAAAGAGTTTTATACAAAGTAAGGAGATACCTCTTACTCATGCACTCACGAGTAGTTACCTATGAACCTTGAACTTCCCCCCATAAATGAATAGAAATCCACTTCGAGATAAATGAAGATAATGAGAAACTCCAATCTTCTCCTTGGAATCACATCATACTCCAATTCCTCCAATGAATTGAAACATCTCCAAATTTATATCTCGGAGTACTTGATCATAGAAAACCATAAATATATATTACTTTGTCTAGATGTGTGAATTCAATTCACTAAAAAATCCTCACAAAAGTGTATATCTCATTAGAGATATAAAAACATTTAAACTCTCATATGATTTTGAATTTTTATTTAGAGAGAGAAGAAAAACCTCACATACACGAAAAATCACATCAGATAAAATATTTTGGAATGAAGGTAAATTATCTCTTGAAAATGGTGATAAAATAAGGTTATTTATACTAAAAAGTCAAAATCTAACCCCGTTGTGTGCACGGTAAAATTTGATCGTTCTCATGGTACCATTCAATGGGGACTTTGAATTCTGTTCATTCGAATGGGCACAAAATAAGGGTCGTTCTCACCGGTCGATAGAACATGAACAAAACAAGGGTCATTTTTATTAGACCTTATCAATATATTTATGAATTTTACGGGGTGTCCTAATCCTAGTATAACTCAACAACCTAAGAGACAGGGTTGAGAAAAGATGTTGGTCACACCAGAAGACCTTAAGAAAAGGACTCATGTATTTATAAATATAATGACCCTAATGTGGGAAAAAAGAGATAACACAAACCTATACTCACGTTTTGGACTCTCAACTAGCATCCTCGATCACTCCAAGTCATATCCTTCTTTCTCTACAAAAATCACCCCATCTCCTTTCGCCATAGATGTAGGCAGGCTAACTTGTCAAACCACGTATATTTTCTTTCTCGTTTCATTATTGTACTTATATTTGTGTTGTTTCACATTATTATAGGATTAAATCCCAAAAAAATAGATAAAATACATGAAAATACCACCATATTAAGAATATAAAAGTCCTTAGCTAGGAAGTCTCAAGAAAATTCTTTTGGGGCGAAATCTAGTAGTGACCATCACTAAAAAATGATACCACCTTCTGTTTGGAGGGACCATGATTAAATATTTTAAAGGGTTATGCGGGTATAAATTATTCCTATAATTTTTAGTGACAAATATTCATCTTTGTAGGAATAACTACCTTTATACCACAAACATAGGCAATTTGGATTGGAAGTCCCATCTTATTTTTTTCCTTTAAAACGGTTGCATAAAATTCTCTCAACAAATTGGAATAAGATTCCCATGTTTGGGAAAAAATGCAAATCCATTTAAGTATTTTCAATATTTGAGGTACAAGAGTCTTAAATAAAGAATTTAAATCAACAAAACATTCCCAATGCATAGAGAGCTAAGGAAAAAGTTCAAAAATTATGAAGTGGGCATTGGTAAATGTCGAGGGATGTTAATACGATTTTGGAGCCATATGAGTATCCTACTAATCACGAACATTGAGAGATCATATCAATCCTATGAGAAAATTGATATCATAAATTGATAAACCAAAGCATACTTACTAAAAAAAATATGCGAAAGAGTTTTATACAAGACAAGAGGTCAAGCAATCATAAAATATTACTCATACACAACACTAGAGTTACAAAGTCGTAAAATGGGTATACAAGAGTAATAAATCACAAAGCCAAACTCAAGAAAAAAATACTCTAAGTCAATAAATTTTATCTAAAGATTGTAAACTTATCAATAATAGATGAAAATTTAGTCAGAAGTCAACAAAATCTACAACTCCAATCCCTAATATATAATTGGATAATTCCACAAAATCAAAGAAGAATATCTACTAAGATGATGAATAGTCATTTGATCAATGATACAAATTAACCTAAACTTCCAAAGTATTGATGTGGACGTAAGTGGGATGGGAAAAGGTGAATAATTATCTTAGTTTGGGTAAAAAGTGGTAAATCTAAGAAGTTTGTTCTAAAATGAAACTAAACACATTCCAAACGCTTTTTGCTAACGTAAATCAGTATATTCAATGATGCGAGCCATCGCAGCAGTGAAACTAAATGTTCGTGGGTCGTGAACTTAGCTAGAGATTCCAAAGTGTGCAAAACTAAAGGCAAAATTATGTGTATATCAAAATATTCTTAGTGTAAGGACAATTTTGTCCATCATACTTGTGTATGTCATAAGCCGTAACACCGTTGCAGAGATTCAAAGTCCACATCGTCATCAACGGAATCCTAAGATCAAAAGAAAGAAGGAATCTGAAAAACAGGCAGCCGGACCGGTCCGCCTGTATATAAAAAGAACCGATCCGCTGAGACCCGGACCGGACCGCCCCGGACCGATCCACCGTGCGCTTTGAAGCCAGTGAGCCCCGAACCGAATGCGAACCGAATCAGCTTCAAATTAAAAGAACCGGTCCGCTATCGGACCGATCCGCCTAAGGCCCGGACCGGTCCGCCCTGGATAAATTCGGCCAGATTCGCTGGAGATTTTTTAGGCTCAAAGTTTTCCTATTTAAAGCCATCTTCGGGGAGTTATTTTTTTAAGACTTTCAAAGATAAAATCCAGAGTCCTAATACTCCAAGTCTTCACCTTTTTGAGTTTTCCAACTCATGTTTGATTCACACAACTTTGCCATACCATTGTGAATCTTTTGGAACCCTAGAACACAAGCTTTGTGTATTTTTCATCTTTGTGGAGAGAACTTTGCAACCGAGGGCTGCGTGTCATTGCCGAGGGAGTCTCTACGAAGTGTTATGACTGCGTGTCATTAAGGAGTGCTGCGGTTCTTCCTTTGCCGATTGGACTGAGGTTCATGTGGGTTCGCTGCGTGTGGATTCATTGCTGTATTTCATTGGAAATCTTGTAAGTTGCGATTTACTCTTTATAGTGAAATAAAAGGTTTTTCCCTGCGGGGATTTTTCCTTAACTTGGTGTCACATGATTTATTTGTTTATAGGTTGACACACACACGCACTTTAGATGCATGTTTAGGGGCTGAAATTTAATAAGTTCACTGATGAGAAAAGCGGTGAGATTTCTGAAGATTCGAAGAACAAACGATGCAGCCTTAGTCATTTGTACCACTTTCAGTTTTTGGGTTCATGGAAGGGTAGATTTGTATAGGCATATTATTTTTTTGATAATTCGGATTTTTTATGTTTGTTCCGGCATAGACATAGGGGGAGATTTGTAAGGACAATTTTGTCCATCGTACTTGTGTATGTCATAAGCCGTAACACCGTTGAAGAGATTCAAAGTCCACATCGTCATCAACGGAATCCTAAGATCAAAAGAAAGAAGGAATCTGAAAAACAGGCAGCCGGACCGGTCCGCCTATATATAAAAAGAACCGATCCGCTGAGTCCCGGACCGGATCGCCCCGGACCGATCCGCCGTGCGCTTTGAAGCCAGTGAGCCCCGAACCGAATGCGAACCGAATCAGCTTCAAATTAAAAGAACCGGTCCGCTATCGGACCGATCCGCCTAAGGCCCGGACCGGTCCGCCCTGGATAAATTCGGCCAGATTCGCTGGAGATTTTTTAGGCTCAAAGTTTTCCTATTTAAAGCCATCTTCGGGGAGTTATTTTTTTAAGACTTTCAAAGATAAAATCCAGAGTCCTAATACTCCAAGTCTTCACCTTTTTGAGTTCCCCAACTCATGTTTGATTCACACAACTTTTCCATACCATTGTGAATCTTTTGGAACCCTAGAACACAAGCTTTGTGTATTTTTCATCTTTGTGGAGAGAACTTTGCAACCGAGGGCTACGTGTCATTGCCGAGGGAGTCTCTACGAAGTGTTATGACTGCGTGTCATTGAGGAGTGCTGCGGTTCTTCCTTTGCCGATTGGACTGAGGTTCATGTGGGTTCGCTGCGTGTGGATTCATTGTTGTATTTCATTGTAAATCTTGTAAGTTGCGATTTACTCTTTATAGTGAAATAAAAGGTTTTGCCCTGCGGGGATTTTTCCTTAACTTTGTGTCACATGTTATATTTGTTTATAGGTTGACACACACACGCACTTTAGATGCATGTTTAGGGGCCGAAATTTAATAAGTTTGCCAAATTAGAAATTTGGGAAGTTTTTCAATATCACGCATTCTCACTTAGTTTAAGGAAGTATATTATAATCCTTTAAAAATAAACTTTGATACGATCAAACATACTTTTAAAAATTATACGCAAGGTTTATAGTTATGTCAAATACTTTATATCAAGAGTAAGTTAGTATTCAAAGGTCTAAAAATCAAATTATGGCATTTATATAGAAGAGTTTTCAAAGACATAAGTCATGATAAAAGTAATTAAAATGAGAATTAACCGGTAAAATCAAGAATGAATATTATTGTTTAAACTCACTTTTGAGAATTTTGGGTTTATCAAACTTACAAAAAGTTTTATTTCTCTCCAACATTTCCAACTACCACTTTTCTTCTTCTTCACTAACCGATTTATGATTAAAAAATTAATGTATTATATCTCTGGTATTACCCAATTCTAGCTTTATAAAAATCTATGAAACATCGCTTTTAAAATGCTTTTTCAAGTGGTGAGTTTCACTCTTTACAAAAAATTGGGGACTATTTAAATTTTTTACAAACTTAGAAATCCACATCCTTAAGTTGTACTCTTCACCACTTATTCTCTCATGATTTTTTAATATGTTGGGGAATTTATTTTTGAACTTCAACCACGATATAATTCTATCATACACAAGGATTATAAATAACACCTTTTTGTTAAAACCCACCTAAAACATTAAATTTTATTTAGAATTAGAACACAGTTACCTTCATTAAATTTAGCATGGAAACTTCTCAATTTATAGTGAGTTGTTAAGTTGGGACACCCCGCCTATTCTAATCCTGGGGGATCAGTCCATTATTAAATTAAATAGGAATCATTAATGGTGTTATTCTTAGCATCACTGTCAAAATCCAATTTATTTTACTAATACCCTAATGGCCCGGTGTCAAACTTTTAATCTTATTATTAACATGCAAAGAATTTAAATTAAATAATTCACATTCACCATTCCGATAAATATAGTAATAATGATAAAGCAATGAGATGAATAAATAGATCTGGAAGAACACTCCAGACAAAATCCAAATATAACCATCCATAATAAAAACCAAATCCAATACATAAACAAAATGGAAGTACAATGTCTCTGTAATAATAACCAACTAGGAATGGGGGACATGCCCGACTAAGATAGATAAAATACGGAACATGAACTGAAAGATGTGGAGGCGTCTAATACCAAGGTCTTGCAACTTCCACCGCAGCTGCAACACGTCAAGTGAAAGAACTCCTAAGCCTGGAATCCCGGTGGCTAGGCACCTAAAATGTTTTTACAAAAAATGGATTTGAAACGGGTCAGAGCCCAAGTAAAATAGTTTGAAAATATTTTAGCAAGTATTTAAAATGCAATAAAGAGTACATATTATATACATGTTAGCTTCATGTGCTCTCACTTGAGATTCTCACCTCTCAACTATTGTGCACGCCTAACGTACTCTTGTAACCCACCTAGTTATGTTACCCTGCCAAACTAGATTGACTTAAGCCTTTTCTCGTCTAATAGTTTATTGTGCCCACCCGTATGGACCATACCATACGATACCAAAATTCCAATCCCTTATTATTTGTTTAGAGTCCCCAATTAATTATAACGTTCACTCATATTGAGATTAATTTAGATATCACTATCTATAGTATCTACTAAAATACCAGTAGTAAAATAAATCAGACTATATATACATTTACATCACTATTATAATATATACGTATATGGCATCCCTAGGTAGAGACCTGCGATGCGGGCATACTTTGCTATCAAGTCCTAGTACATCACATACTCAATAAGGTACTAAATAAGGACATTGGTTCGGATATCACCCTCAAACCATAAATCAAATCGCACATATTGGAAGTGAACATAGTTCCAAGTCTATGGGTCACGCACACACCAAACGTGCCCAATTGACCCTACAAACTATCATACACTTAGATAGCCCGTACCTTGGTCATATGTTCTGGGGTACAAGTCAAAATCCCCCAATGGGCTTATCAGGATAAGATTTTCCACGGCGCGGAAACCTTTCGTGCTAGCAAGTAGCCTAGGTATGTTTACACATAAGAATTCACACAATAGGCATTCACACATCCTGTGTGTGTGTGTGTGTGTGTGTGTGTGTGTGTGTGTGTGTGTGTGTGTGTGTATATAACATCAATATGGGTATACACTCAACTGATAATATATGTCTTATACGTAGTATACATAACTCCAAAATATCCTATGTATTAGCAATTCACCATTATACTACTCACCGTATTTTTTTCCGAGTGTTTTCCCCACTACTCGAAGGGTCCTAACCACCCCATTAGATTATTTCAATAGTTATAATATCCTTATACTACTGGTTTGGTCTTAGGTTCACTCACACTCTCTATGACCCATTCTAATTTACGTGAGATCATTTAATATCACACTAAGCCTCGTGCTTCACTCGTCTTCTCCATGACCTGTTCTAATTTTTGTGAGATCAAATATGAAAATATGCCCCAGACTTTGCCAGCCTTAATTCTCTAAAATTGGAGAAAAATTCCAACTCTGACCTCTAAAAAATTTAAGCAAATCGAGACCCAGATTAACAGGTCCCACGAATAGATTTGGGTGAACAGGCAAACCGGTTCGGGTGTACAGCTAAACCGGTTTGAGGGGTATACCTAACGGGTTCACTGTACTTGACACTTAATCTTCTTCCGGCTTCGGTTTTCCACCATTGTTAACCCTTAAAATCTCCATAGTTCGATCCCAATTGCCCAACCCAGCATTTAAATCCCTAAACGAACATGTATGAAGGATTTCTAACGTATCAAAAACATCAAAACATCAAATAGGATCATTTAAATCACATTAATCCTCATTTTAACCACCAAAACCCTAGGTTAATCATTTTATTCAAAAACCTCATTAAAACCCATATTTATTCAATTATTATCCCAACATATGATCTGATTTCATGTTCTAATTACATAAGAGTTCTATCTACATGCAATTCCTACCAAATTCATAATTTAATTCTCAAATACAAAGCCAAATTCATATACCCATGGTTATCGTCCAATCCTACTCTAACGTGGATAATATATCTATTCAGAATTTAACAAGATAAATATTTTCCTCAATTAGTAGGTTTGAATCTCTGCAAAAGAATTGTATGATTGGTTTCCTTGCCTCACAATCTACAAAACGATGGTGGTGGTGGTGAAAAACTGGTGTAGGATGGCCCTGAAACTCCTCATCTTCCTCCTCCAATGCACTATATGAGTCTTTTGCAACTTGTACCCTAAAACCTTTTACGTATCTGATAATATAACTCTCCAATGTTCGTAGGTCTCTATTTCCCAAAATTTCAAAAGGCCAAAATTCCCCTTCGGGGTGTCGGTTTTGCCTAAAAATGCCCCGGGACCCAAAGTAAACCACTGAGTACACTTTTCTGACTATTTCGACCCTCACGGACACATTGGCGCACTCGAAATGACCATTTGAATTATCCAAAATGAGATTACCTTTTATTTCATAAAATTAAGTCTCGACATGACTGACGTGCACGTCCCGACTATATTTACCGTAACTGTCATATTTCTCACTCACGACAATCCTAATACTTTCTTATCAATTTATTAATCATTCACTAAGTAATATTCAACATAAATAAATATTAACCCTTGTCTCGCTAATTAATATTTATTTTAATCTGGATTAATTTCCCATTTTAAATTTAATTAATCGATATAAAAAAATCATTAAAATGATAGGGTGTTACATACTTCCCCCCTAATAACAGAATTTCATCCTGAAATTCAGAAAAAGGAATACCTGTAATGAACAACTATGGATATTTATCGCGCATCTCATCCTCGCGCTCCCAAGTAGACTCGTCGGCATTATGATGCCCCCATTGAACACGTACAAGTGGAACTACCTTCGACCTTAATCTCCTCTCACTATGGTCTAGGATAGCAACTGGCCTCTCCTCATATGAAATATCGAGCTGCAAATTGATCTCCTCCAATGCAATGTGAGTGTGAGCTAACTCATCCCAGAGATATCGCCTTAGTGAAGAAATGTGGAATACATCATAAATCCGATTCAAATGCTCTGGCAACCCGAGTCTATATGTTATTGGCCTAATACTCTCAATGATAGGGAATGGCCCCACATACCTTGGTGTCAACTTACCTTTCTTCCCGAACCTCGTTATCCCCTTCATAGGAGATACTCGTAGTAGAAACTCGGTACCCCACATTAAACTCCAGGAAGAATCGCTTATCATCGGAATAACTCTTTTGTCTGTCCTAGGCAATACGTATACGACTCTGAATCAACTCAATTTTGGCCGACGTATCTTAAATCAACTCTTGCCCAAGTAACTTGTTGTCCCCCACCTCTAACCAGTAAATGGTTGAACAACAAGGTCAATCGTACAAGGCCTCAAATGTTTCCATGCCAATCGTGAATGGATAGGAGTTATTATACGCAAACTCCACTAGTGGAAGATACTGCTCCCAACCCCCTCTAAAATCAACGATGCACATCTATTAAATATCTTTCAACATCTGATCCGTTCTCTCTGTCTGCCCGTCCATCTACGGGTGATAGGTCATAATCAATCATAACTCGGTACCCATGGCCTCCAGGAAACTCTCCCAAAATTGGGACGCAAAAATCTTATCCCTGTCAGACACAATATCAAGTGGCACCCCATGTAATCTCACTATCTCAGCGATAAAAATATGGGCATATTGTCCCGTAGTATAATCCGTCCGGACTCGCAAAAAGTGAACTACCTTGGTCAACTGATCCACTATCACCCAAATGGAATTGTGACCCCTTTATGAAGTAGAAAAACTAGTAATAAAATCCGTGGAAATGCTCTCCCATTTTCACATCAGAATCTCTAATGGTTGTAGAACCTCTAATGGCTTCTCATGGTCTACCTTCACCAACTGACAAGTGGTACACCTCGAGACAAACTTGACAATGTCTCTCTTCATCCCACTCCACCAATACTACCGTCTTATATCTTGTTACACCTTATCCCCTCCGGGATGTACCGTAATTCATGACCTGCGTGACTCTGCCATCACCACGTGTCGTAAGTCCTCCCCCTACGGTACAATCAACCTCCTGTTGAAATGTAAACCTCCCTCTTAACTCACGGAGTACGACTCATCTCCCCCAACTAAAAGATGTCTAATCCGATCCTGATAAAATGAATCCGATGCCTGTGCCTGTACCAACCTCATGATAATCTGGGGGTGACGGTCATAATCGACATAAATGATCTGGAAACTGAATCCTAGTGTCTCAGGTCCTTCCATTTCTCTTTTCAAACTACACCTACATCCCCCACTGGCCTACAGCTCAACGCGCCTGCCACCACGTTAGCCTTTCTTGGGTGATACTGGATGTCAAACTAATAATCTTTCACAAATTCAAGCCACCTATGATGATGCATATTCAGATCACTCTGAGTTAACAAGTATTGTAGTGACTTATGATCTGTGAACAGGCAAAATCTCTCCCCCAACAGATAATGTCTTCAAATCCGCAATGCAATCATGATTGCCGCTAACTCCAAGTCATAGGTGTGGTAATTACTCTCGTGAGGCTTAAGTTTGAGGGAAGCATAAGCTATATCCTGAACCTCCTACTATAACACACCCCCAAGTCCCTGTAGGGGCGCATCAGTAAAAACAAGATACTCCACCCCTGCCCTAGGAAATACGAGTATGGGTGCTGAAGTCAACTTGTCCTTCAGCTCATCGAATGCCAACTGACAAGAGTCATCCCAAAAAAATAGTACGCCTTTACGAGTCAATTGAGTTAATGGACCCGTAATCTTTAAAAAATCCCTGAATAAATCGTATGTAACCCTAAGAAACTGCGTACCTCAGTTGGTGTCGTGGGCTATCCCCACTCCCTCACCGCTAAAACCTTACTAGGATCCACTGATATCCCCCTAGAAGATACGATATGACCCAAAAACTAAGCCTTGCGTAGCCAAACCCCACATTTCTCTCATTTAGCGTACAACTGGTGTTCGCACAGTGTCTGCAAAACACGATGCAAATGCTCGGCATGATCTTCCTCGATCTAAGAATAAAGTAGGATGTCATTAATAAATACAATGACAAACTAATCTAAGAACTCTCTGAACACCCTATTCATCGAGTCCATAAACACAGTTGGCGCATTGGTTAGGCCGAAAGGCATAACCCGAAATTCGTAAGACCCATATCTCATCAGAAAGGTAGTCTTAGATACATCCTGCTCCCGGATGTGCAACTGGTGACATACCAACCTCAAGTTTATCTTAGAGAAGTAGGCTTCTTATCTCAACTGGTCAAATAAGTCATCGATTTTTGGCAACATATACTTATTCCGTATTGTGACTTTATTCAACTCTCAGTAATCCACACATAATCGTAAGGATTTATCCATTTTTCTTCACAAACAGCACTAGAGCACCTCAAGGAAAAGTACTCCTATGAATAAAGCCCTGTCCCAAAAGCTGCTCAGTTTGATCTCGTAGCTCCCTCATCATCATAGGAACCATACGATAAGGCGCACGAGCTATCGGCCGAGTGTATGGCGCTAAATCAATAACAAAATATATATCTCTGCTTGGCAATAATCCCGGTATCTCCTGAAACACATCGATGAACTCACACACAACTGGTATTGAATATAGGGAAATGGTTACTCCCTGAGAGGTCTCCTCCTCCATATAATACAAATGAGTCGACCATCCTCCTTCGGGATGAGGCATCTCCACTAAGAACATCTCCTAGCTTGAAATTTCAAACACTATGCTCCTAATATAACAATCAATCATGGACCTATACGCTGCTAGACAATCCATGTCAATATTTGCGTCATACTCTGACATATCTAACATGAGCATATTGGCGGGCAAAATAAGTCTCCCAATATCTATACTCACATCTTGACAAATAAAGAATATAGGTGTCCCGCTACCCAATGGTGAGCCTACACACGTGACTGTACTATCGACCATGTATACTAACCCTGTGGCTCGTGCAAATCTGGTGTCTATGAACGAGTGTGAAGCCCTAGTGTTAAATTAAATGTGCCCCGAAGTCCCATGTATACGAAACGTACCCTCAACTATAGGTGGAGCCTGTGGAACTGCGGTCTGGTGGAAGTTATACACACTCATGTACTGTAATAACCCCTGTTGAGGTGGGGATGCTGGAATAACTGGTGATGCAGGCAATGTTGGGATGGGTGCTAATGCTGGGAGGGCGGCGGGGAAAATAGGCCTCTGAGGCTCCTGACGAGCACCCTGCTACTGCTGAACTCTGCCCTTAGCAGGGCAATCCTAAAGTTTGTGGAAATTTTTTCCACATATGACACACCTACCTATGAAATTTCCTCCCCTCTGGCCCTGCTGGCTGTGACACACCGCCTACTAAAATATCGGGTGTCCAGCCTATCATCAAAATAAAACGTTGGTCTCATATGGATTATTCTTAACATCACTGTCAAAAACCTTTTTAAAGGTAATAACCACCTAGTAATTTAATTAGACCGGTGCCAAATATTATCTTTCATTAATTAGCAACAAGCAGTAATAAATAATAATTAAACCATCACACAAATTGGTAATCGAATACAACACAGATGAATAATATAAATAAAAGTTCCCGAATCAACAATCGGTTAAACAATAAAATAAAATAGTAAACTTAAACAATACCCTGGATACACAAGGTCAAATAAATAAATTGAATACTAAACCTGAGGGCGAAATGCCCATTCGAGTATAGAAGTAAAGACCCTACTCTAGGAATAAATAAACGAAGCATCTATAGTAAAGTACTGCAACTTTCACATTAGTTGCAGCTGCGCATCCCTGTATAGAATCCTCAAGGTGGGCGTCCCTATGGATGGACGCCTAAAAGGTTTTGGAAAAGATTTTCACACGGGTTAGATCCCAAGTAAAACATTTTAAAAATATTTAGCATGTAATAAATTGCAATAATTAAATATGCATGCACACTCTTCATATTTAAGCTAGTGTCGCACTCTCTTGTGGTATAACTCACCACTCATCTAATGTTCACACCTAACACTTTCCTTTTAACCTTCCTAGATATCCTACCCCTCTTATCCAGCCGTATCACACCTCTTTCTACCACACTATTCCAACCCGAGTATGCTTACTTTGATTATTAAGTTATCTACTCATAAACTTATTAATCGGTTCGGCTTATTTTAAATCATATAACGTTCACACTAGTTATGTAAGAAATCCCCTTTTTAAATCATATAACTTTCACACTAGTTATATAAGAAATACATTCACACTTATGTATTAATCCCATGTATAATTATCTACTCATATTATATACATACTAGTATACTACAACATTTACACACATGTCGCGTATAATAACCATCCATTCCCAAGTAATAACTCACCGAATGCTTTCTCTAAAATGTTACCATGTTCCAGGCATGCTCACTCTAACCCAACCACCTCAAGTCAGACTAGCTCACACCAAACTTGGGATAAAAATATCGCAAACATAGTGGAGGCGGTCATATTCCCCCCGAAAGTGAAACCGAATCATACCCAAAGCATTTCACGTCGGAAAATAAATCACGCAATAAAAATACGCGATATGACTTGGGGGTTATACTCTCCCTGCTCCTCAAGCCAGGGGATTCACCCACATCGCGCAACCTCCTATGATATCACTAGAGGGGTATGCTTTCACATAAATATCATTCACACCGATATATATATATATATATACTATCACACTAACCGTATACAAATATTTAATAAAAGTCTGGCTAACCCGTGCCTAACACCCTTAGCACTAGCCTAAAATACCCAAGTCTATATCCCGACACGAAATTTAATTAATCACACATTAATTAATTTGTTATTTAAGTAGTGTCACCCAACTACAATACCCAAACTCACTCAAACGGTCCATATCTTCACCCCTTAGAATTTCTTACACAAAGTCCCACTATTAAGTTTAGCACTCCTCATTAAATTTAATATTCGATAATTTATTATATATCTATATAATAAATTAAACCGACTAGCCCGTGCCTAACT
The DNA here is from genome assembly GCA_949130495.1 of Sambucus nigra. Lineage (NCBI taxonomy): Eukaryota > Viridiplantae > Streptophyta > Magnoliopsida > Dipsacales > Adoxaceae > Sambucus > Sambucus nigra. Next base: position 183,051,565 of record OX422224.1, on the reverse strand, counting down.
CCCGTAACACTAGCCTAAAAAATATCCGAGTCAAAACCCTGACCCTTAATTCGATTAATTTTCACCTCAATTACCTTGTTCCATATTTTAACCCTTTGAATTTATTTCACCCAATTCCAATTATTTAGATTGCCACTCTATCTAAATAAAATATATTTTAAGATCCACCTCCGAAGTCCCTAAGAATTATCTCCCCTTTTTCTCTTTCACCCAAATAAATCCTTTTGAAAAAAAACCCAGAATGAAACATCGGTAGAAGATGGAATTGGGAAAAAACCACCCCTATCGTCGTTCGAACGACTTTGACTATCGTTTGAACGAATCACCTGGTCGTTCGAACGACCTTACTTTTCCTTAACTTCATCTTCCTCCTTACGATACCGGTTCCGCCATTGATAAACCATGGCAGCTTCTGTACAGCTTCTCCGAATGCAACCCAACGATAATAACTTAAAACCCACCACTAATATGGTTGGTAATAATCATAGCAACCTTAAGAAGTTTTCATTTTTATCAAAAATGACCAAATCCCCGAAGTGGGTTTTTCAGGTTTTCATCCAACCATTCACACCATTTCGATTCTACAATCCCAATTACTCCATGTCTGCTAATGGATATCTACTATAATTCAAATTCCAACCTCACTTAATTATAGAACATCATCAATTACATATTTTTCTGCACAATTTGGACAATTTATAAAACCCTAAGTTTACGACATATCCCACCAGAAAAACAAACTTTGATTTACACCCACTATGATATGAATCCAAATACTGCATATTAAATGAAAGCAAGTTTAACTACTTGCCTGAATAAATTCGTAGGGTCTGATTTCCTTTGATGTAGACGAAGGTTTGACGAAGAACACTCCAATTTTGTTTTGATTTGGCTCCTAAAAGCTCTCCCAATTTCTCCCTCTTTTCTCCTTTGCAAAAATTAGGGTTTTCTTATCGAGTTGTGTTTGCCACGAACTTCGTAATGTAGATTTTATATTACTAATCTCAAAATTAAGCCTATGGGCCAAACCCAAATGACCTGAACACCCCCGTGTGAGCCTGGTTATGCCTAAAAATACCCCGATGCTACCCCCGGGTACTATTTTCCAACTATATCAACCTATTCAGAATCATCCGTGCACTCAGAATCGCCATTCGAGTTACTTTACTAAAATTCTCCAATCTCGACCTCAAATTAAGATACATTTAAATTTTAAAAAAAATAACCCGAATTAATTAAATCTCAATTCACTAATTTAATTAAATTCTCCAGATAATTTAAATCCTAAATCACCAAATTAATTAAATTATATATCCTCAAAAATACGGGGTATTACATACTTCCCCCCTTACAAAGGAATATCATCCTCAAAATTAGGATGAGTCTAGTAATCCAAGCCTCAAATACTTCCCTACTCACATGCCCCTATGATCGCTACACATATATCTACCCCTTCTAATTTCGAATTATATAAAAAATTAATTATATTACCCAGGGTGCCCATACACCCTATGCCCATGTCCATCTGTATATTGTTACCGGGCTCCACTAGCCGTAGATCATATTATAACTTTCAACTTACAATTATAAACACATATATTTATAATAACCAAGGTACAAAACCCATGTCCTAATGACCACACATCTCCCCACTTCCAACATTTCACTAAGTTTCATGCGTGGGGCATCTCGCCAAGAGAAATCAAAACAAGGAACCCATTGATACAATACTACCTAACCTTATCGGTCGTTGAGATCTATTAGGCCCTCAGTCCATAACATGTAACCCCAAATCCCCGTCCCATGACATAAAAGTATACTCGTCCACTCTCATGTTACAAAAGACATCATACAATATGACGCCCCTTACTATCACTAGTTTGTTAGCGCGAACCAATCACGAGCTATATCTACCCACTCGATAAAAATTCCATCAACCTTGAATCCCATCAGTAAACGTCCCTACTCCCCGAGATTGAATATAACAATACAAATACTTTCTTATGAGTCTATTGTGAAACACACGATAACATACATACACCTATCTATACAATATACCCTCTTTCAAGTGATAACTAGCACAAATAAATCATACCCTGGAACAGCGAACACAAAGTCTCCCCATACTATATACTATAGCCCAAACATCCCAGCATAAGTATCATTAACGTCTCGTACATAACATACTTATCTCAAGCTCATCTCCGCACTCTCGACGTGGCTATATCATATAGGTATTCTAGATTACCCCACAATTTTCAATTTAATTCTTCCCAATACTGCCCCACTCATTAAGTTGTGGTACATAAGTTTTCTCAGTTCTTCCTTCACAACACTCCCCGGCTCCCCTGGACATATATCGTGATAGCTCTCAGCTTAAAGTGTTTCCTCTACACATTCAATAATTTAACATTTAAAATCAATGCACTAGCATCCAATAATGTCTCACTACTACCAACGTTTAATAAGGTCCATGCATGTAACACTCCACAACGAAGCTCAAAAGAACTTTCCCCAATGCACTACCCCTAGCATTGTCGGTCATTGAAATTCGTGGGTCTAAATCATATAACTAAGATATCATAAATTTTTTCTCCCACCATATCAATCAAATCATCTATGCCCATGTCTCTCAAGGTGCCACACGATACGATGCTCTCACTATCACTAAGTTCTCAACACGTAAATAATAAGGAGTTATAAATTCTCCGCTCAACGGTGAACCCGCTATACCCTGAATCACATTAGTAAAAGTCCCTACGCATAAGGATCCAATGTAACTAGAAAACTGTACTCTCTGAAGTATACTTCATAAATATATTACCGCGAGGTCGACCCTCTTTCAAGTGAGACATCATAAAATATACATCCTTCCCCGGACCCACGAACAGGATAGTTTTGCTGCAAACGCCCACCATCACTCAACAGTCCGTACCCAGGATAAAATCATATCTCGAATATCACTTCTCAAAATGAGCTATCCTCATAAAATATATCCCCTCAGTGTCCACACATGCTCCCCTGCAAATGGAACTAAAGAGAGCCCCGCTACTCAATGGTAAATATACACATTATAATGATATTAATGATACCTCTACTAAACCCATTTCACATGCGAATCGAGCACTAACAAACTACTATGACTCACTCATGTCACACAAAATAGATCCAGACACTCCGGGATAAAATTCATACTTTCAATTGACAATAGCACTTGGACATAACACCCCTGTCCCAACCAAACCAAAACTTCTTATAACTATTTCCCCTACTGGGCATCCCGTTCCTGTCCCCCAATTCACTGTTGATAATATTCACACATGTGTTCCTACTCTGTATACATAAGACACCTCTCTGTGTCATTCCCCTTTCTCTGGCCCCACTGGCTATGTCGGGGTTGTCCTTCAAACAGACCTAGTAGACTTGACCTGGACTGCTTCCCTCGTTGTCCCTTTAGCTTCGTTGGCCTTATGGGACTCTTTGTTGTCCTTGATGGCCCTGACTGAATCCACCGTCACCTGGAATGAATTCTATTGGTCTCAATCATTAAAATGGATTCTATAGTGGGTATCCCATCCTGTGGTGCCTCACTAGCACTATTAAATCTAGTCTTTCCCTTCGATTAGATTCTACAGCTCTCTTGGATCCCTTCTCACGGACGCGTTGATATCAATTTGTAAACGTACGACATTGACGACAATGGTACTAGTCGTTCTAGATGGATTTCCCCATCCATGATTTTATATTCTACTCATGAGTCCATTATTAACTTAAGGACCTTTTGGATTCTCCATATCCACTTCTTTGGGTACGAATTTTGCTAAATACATCAACTTCCCTTCATGACTGACCACCATACGACCCTTTTGAACCATGTCTTGAAATCTCCTTTGCCTCTTTGTTAAAACAACTGATGAGATGATTTATGATCAAACAGTACCCCAAATTCCTCGTTATTAATGGAATATCTCCATGGTTGAGGTGACTGACTCCTATCACTACAACGCCTCTCCAATGAGCCAAAATTTTGCCCAAAATTTAATCCCGGGTGCCACTACACTCCACCCTACACTATTACCTTTGGGTTATCTCCTTCCATTGACCGATCACACTCCCTCTCTTCCCCGAATCTTTATGGATGGATCTTTGGAAGAGTTACTCCGACTCTCCCCTTTACCGACCACACTGGGTGAGTCTAAATTTGCACCACCGTTTTCTATGACAATGCTTAGGTAACTACTTCATCCTAGTGATTACCCCAATGCCATCTGGCTGAACAATAACCATGGTGACTTCTATCATGATCACCGCTCTCTTAATATGCCATGGATTCTTCTGATCCTCTCCTTATGCAGTCCTTCTACCGGCCCTTGCTGGTCGTCCAAAATTGTTCGGTTTACGAAGCCCAATCAAACTCATATATGAATCGAATCAACTATACTTAATAGTAGGAGAACGTAAGTCACATACGTAGAGGAATGCAACAATACCATAATAAGGCTCTATATCAAAGAACGCTACGCTGAAACGTAATAAGCTACACAAATTCTAAAGACTATAGAACCTGATGCTCTGATACCATCTGTGACACCCTGCCTACTAAAATACCGGGTGGCCAACCCGTGATAAAAATAAAATGTTTCTCTCATATGGCTCATTCTTAGCATCACTATCAAAAACCTTTTAAATTTACTAACCACCTAGTAATTTAATTAGACCGTTGCCAAATTTTATATTTCATTAATTATCAACAAGAAGAAATAAATAATAATTAAACCATCACACAAACTGGTAACTGAATACAAACAGGTTAATAATATAAATAAAAGTGCCCGAATCAACTATCGATTCAGCAATAAAATACAACAGTAAACTGAAACAATAACTTGGATACACAAGGTCTAATAAATAAACTGAATACTAAATTTGAGGGAGACATGCCTAATCGAGTACTAAATTAAAGTTCCTACTCTAGGAATAAAAGAACGAATCGTCTGTAGCAAAGTACTAAAACTTTCACATGAGCTGCACCTGCGCATCCCTGGATAGAATTATCAAGTTGGGTGTCCCTCTCGCTTGACACCTAAAAGGTTTTGGAAAATATTTTGACATGGGTCAGAGCCTAAGTAAAACATTTTAAAAATATTTAGCAAGCAATTAAATTGTAATAATTAAATATGCATGAACACTCTTCATATTTAAGCTAGTGTCGCACTCTCTTGAGGTATAACTCCCCCTTTATCTAAGGTGCACACCTAACGCTTGCCTTCTAACCTTCCTAGTTATGCTCCCCCACTTAACTAGCTGTATCACACCTCTTTCTACCATACTACTCTAACCCGAGTATTCTTACTTTGATTACTAAGTTATCTACTCATAAACTTATTAATCGGTTCGACTTCTTTTAAATCATATAATATTCACACCAGTTATCTAAGAAATCCCCTTTTTAAATCATATAACTTTCACACTAGTTATATAAGAAATACATTCACAGTTATGTATTAATTTCGTATATAATTATCTACTCATATTATATACATACTATTATACTACAACATTCACACACATTTCGCGTATAATAACCATCCATTCCAGAGTACTAACTCACCGGATTCTTTCTCTAAAATGCTATCATGTCCCATGTATGCTCACTCTAACCCGGCCACCTCAAGTTGAACTAACTCACACCGAACTTGGGCAAAAATATCACAAATGTAGTAGAGGCGGTCATATTCCTTTCGAAAGTAAAAGCAAATCATACCCAAAGCGTTTCACATCGGAAAAAAAATCACGCAATAAAAATAGGCGATATGACCTGGGTATTATACTCTCCCTGCTCCTCAAGCCAGTAGATTCACCCACATCGCACAACCTCCTATGATAGCACTAGAGGGGTATGCTTTCACATAAATATCATTCACACCGATATCTATAATTCATATAAATATATATATAAATATATATATATATATATATATATATATATATATATATATACTATCACACTAACCGTATAAATATATTTAATAAAATTCCAGCGAACCCGTGACTAACACCCGTAGCACTATCCTAAAATACCCAAGTATATATCCCGACATGAAATTTAATTAATCACACATTAATTAATTTATTATTTAAGTAGTGTCACCCAACTACAATACCCAAACTCACTCAGACGTTCCATATCTTCACCCCTTAGAATTTGTTACACAAAGTCCCACTATTAAGTTTAGAACTCCTCATTAAATTTAATATTCGATAATTTATTATATATGTCTATAATAAATTAAAGCGGCTAGCCCGTGCCTAACTCCCGTAGCACTAGCCTGAAAAATATCCAAGTCAAATCCCCGACACTTAATTTGATTAATTTTCACCTCAATTAATTTTATCCAAGTGGTGTCACTCAACCATAATACCCTCACTCCCTAACTTTGTCTGTATTTTAACCCTTTGAATTTATTTCACCCAATTCCAATTATTTATATTGGCACTCTACCTAAATAAAATATATTTTAAGATCCACTTCCCAAGGCCTTAAGAATTATCTCCCGTTTTTCCCTTTCACCCAAATAAATTATTTAGAAGAAGAACCCAGAAGGAAACTCAGTAGAAGACGGAACTAGGCAAAACCCATCCCCATCGTTGTTCGAATGAGGCCAGTGGTCGTTCGAACGACTTTCACTGTCGTTTGAATGACTCACCTAGTCATTCGAACGGCCTTACTTTTCCTTAACTTAATCTTCTTCCTTACGATACTGGTTCCACCATTAATAAACCGTGGAAGCTTCTGTACAGCTCCTCCGTATGCAACCAATGACAATAACTTAAAGACCACCCGTAATGTGGTTGGTAATCATCATAGTAACCTTAAACCATCTTTTTTTTTTATCAAAAGTGACCAAATCCCCAAAGTGGGATTTTCACGATTTTATCAAACCGCTCACACCATTTCAATTCTACAATCCCAATTACTCCATGTCTGCTACTGGATATCTACTATAATTCAAATTCCACCCTCACTAAATTATAGAACATCATGAATTACATTATTTTTCTTTACAATTTGGACAATTTATAAAACCCTACGTTTACGAGATATCCCACCCAAAAATAAACTTTGATTTACACCCACTATGATATGAATCGAAATTCTGCAAATTAAATGAAAGAAAGTTTAACTAATTGCCTGAATAAATTCTTAGGGTCTGATTTCCTATGATGTAGACAAAATTTTGACGAAGAACACTCCAATTTCTTCCTGATTTGGCTCCTAAAAGCTCTCCCAATTTCTCCCTCTTTTCTCCTATGAAAAAATTAGGATTTTCTTGTTGAGTTGTGTCCGCCACAAATTTCGTAATGTAGGTTTTATATTACTAATCCCGAAATTAAGACTATGGACGAAACCCAAATGACCCGAACACCTCCATCTCGACCTATTCGGAATCAACCGTGCACTCAAAATTTCCATTCGAGCTACTTTACTAAAATTCTCCAATCCCGACCTCAAATTAAGACACGTGTAAATTTTATAAAATTATAACCCGGATTAGTTAAATCTCAATTCACTAATTTAATTAAATTCTCCAGATAATTTAAATCCATAACACCAAATAAATTAAATTCCGTGTCCTAAAAAATACGGGGTATTACACTGGCCTCGACCCTGCTGGCCACTGATATAACCAAATATGTCTTCGTCTCCATATGAGAACTCCTGACCCCAGACAGCCGAGCTTCTAGAAGGAGTTCACAGGATGTTTCCCGAACTCATCTAAGACCAGAGTTGGCCTCGTATATATAACCTCAGCCACCTATCAGGCCGATAATTTAGGGAATTGTTTCAGCAACAAGGGCGCCCCTCGTCTACTCACAAAGCCGACAATAGGAGACGGTCAGTTAGTCAACCTCGGCCTAGGCTACTCAGCAGAAACCACACTTACCAGTTTCCTGCATAAAGCCACACGTCATCAGCAACCATATACTCAGTCAGGCCGAGACTTATCCAAATAACATCTGCAGTAGGAGCAGCTCAAGGTTCCAGCATGGGAGATCCCACGTGGGCAAAAACTATTGCAACAAGATCATACCCTCACATGAGGGAATATTACATCATTATTACACACATGTGCCAGGGACAAGTGTCTTCATCTTAGTGGGATTCTCCTCATGCACATGCTGATTACATCCTTGGGGGGGTACATTAAACCCCCAATCCCTATATATACTCTTCATATTCTCCATAAGAGATGATGGATTTCTGAATTAAATACCTAGCTAAAACTCTGCCCATGTGTATGAAGAAGAGAGATAGAAAGCTTAAGTGTTGTAATCAGGCCATTAGTGCATCTTTTACTAGTGGAATTCACTCACACACACACACACACAATGGATGTAGGCTCATACCGAACCACTTAAATTCAGGTGCTCATCCTCGTCACCTCATCTCCTTCTTTGTTGATTTACTGTGTGATTACTGTCATTGTTGTATTCATTTTTGATCTTCATACATCTGTGACCTGGTGATACCATTTCTGGTATCATCAGTCTGGCGTCATCTGTGGGAACGAGTAGCATCATATCTTCCCTTTTTTAGCTTGTCCTCATCGAAATCTCTGGTGGTGAACCAGTCCTCCCTTACTATGGAGCTGTTTCATTATTAAAAGAGTTCATGTTGAGCTACAAGGCTTTTACTCTTCAACTGCATCTCATCTGCAAGGTTTCACACATGGCATCAGAATTTCCACCACCACCATCTGGCGGTCCTAGTTCCAATAATGCACCACCTCAGTTAGAAATGGCTGAAGTAGCGGCGGCATTGAAGTCCTTCGTGGCTAGCTTAAAGTTAATGCAAGAGCAGCTGATTGCTTTCAGCTAGAATGTGATAGTTAGGACAACTGCGGTACAACCGGAGATGATTACTCTAGCAGCCGTGGGGCACCATCAGGATGCTAGGGGACCACCTTAGGCACCGTGGAAGAACCTTCCACCTCTTCAACGGCGGAGGGACATTACTGACCCTAGGAGTTTATGCCTGGGGAGGCAAGGACAACCCTACCTAGAGGACCGTTATAATGATTATGAGGCTAAAGATACTCAGGTAGATTTCTATAAGCCATACAAAGTATCTGGGGATACGGTATGCCCCATTCAAGGAAGCCAAGGCCATTATAGGAGGCCGAGTCCTAATGCTTGACCAAGGGGTTCAGCTTTTGACCGATTAAGTAGAGGGTCGGCCTTTAAAAAGCTCATCCCAGTTGGTGATTTGAGAGAAAGGATGTCTAGGTCAAGAGGTAATGATGGCTCAAGAAGAGAGAGGGAAGATAGTCGACCCCCATGTGGCCGAAACGAGAGGTAGTGAGAAGTAAATAGTCGACGCAGGTAAATAGCAGGGGAGCTCTCAGTTTATCTGGCTGAGGTAGTAGGGGATAACATTGGCCAAGTCGATGTTATTGAAGTGGTCGAGAGGCCTTGGAATGACTAAATTCAAAGGCTAAAAAATAAGATTGGAGATATCCTTAAGAGCCGTGACCCCTTGTAGAGGGGATATTCAAAAGTTTCTCCTTTTGTAGCAAAGATAGTCAACTTTCCAACCCGAACCATGTTTAAGACACTAGTGGTTACTCTAAAGTATGATGTGAGTACCAACCCTATGGAACATGTGGATGTACCAGTCGGTTGCCGACATCTACTCCATCTGAGATTACATGAAATGTCATGCATTCTCAAGCACTTTGGCTGGAGCAGTCCATATATGGTTCACCTCACTTCCAAAGAACTCCATTGGAAATTTCAAGCAACTCGTAGAACGATTCATCCTCAACTTTTGCTTCGGAGTAATACCTCAGAAGAAGACTACTCACCTGTTATAAGTTAAGCATGGGAAGAATTAGAGTCTCAGGGAGTACATTGTGAGGTTTAATAAAGAGAAGTTGGAAGTGGAGGATTATGAGGAAAGCATTGCGATGACAGCGTTAATAGGAGGCTTACAAAAAGGGAAATTGCTTTAGAAACTCGCTAAGGACCCACCAAAGTCTATGGTCGAGCTATTGGTGACGGTCGACAAGGTCATGAATGTTGAGGAAGCTATGGAAGCGAAGTATGAGGATGAGAAGGGGACTAGCAGTGGGAGAAAGTTCCAGAAGAAGAATAAAGATGGAAAGAAGAGATCAGCTGATGATAAATTCACTAGGTATACTCCTATTATGGTCAGCTGCGAGCACATTTTGAATGAGATCAAGAATGTTCGGTCCCTAAGATGGCCCAAAAATCTGAAAGCTCCCCCTCACAAAAGGGATAAGAGCTTACGGTCTGAATTCCACCAAGATCACGGGGACTTAATGGGCAAATGTTTTGCTCTTAAAGATGAAATTGAGAAGATGATTAAGGCTGGGAAGCTAAGGAAGTATGTGAGCAGCGATAGCCCAAAGAGAGGACGAGATGACCCCAGAAGAAGAAGGGCTGACAAGTGTAGGGAAGATTTCCTAGGTACGAAGGATTACGCCTCACATGATGATGATGATAACCCAGACCTGCCGCCGAAGGATATTGATCCAAAGGGTCGACTCCATATGATCTCGTTTGATGTGAAGATGATCTATGGAGGCCTAGAAGGGGGGGAAGAAGTGGCTAAACGTAAGGTGCATGTGGTCGAGGCTAAGGCCGTTCCCAAGGTTAACGCTGTTAACTCGGCTGAAGTAAGAACAAAGTTAGAGAAGAGAAAGAAAGTAGATATAGATACCTTAATTATGGGATTTTGAAGACTTGACCTCAAGGGAATCCTAGATCCTCAGGATGACCCTTTGGTAATTACAACTAGAGTACATGGGTATAACGTACCGAGGATATTGGTTGATGGGTGAAGTTCGACCGACGTTATGTTCTGTTCTTATTTTAAAGGTTGGGGGCTCAGCAAGAAGAGGCTCGTCCCTTATCATCATCCTCTGATAGGGTTCAGCGGTGAGAAGGTGCATCCATTAGGAATGTATGAAATGGACGTTAGAATGGGAGATGTTTGGCCTAGGATGCTAACAAAGAAGGTTAATTTATTTGTAATGGATGAAAGTGTATACTCGGCTTACAACATTATCATGGGAAGAGTGGCCCTCAAGGAATTTGAGGCCGTACCATCCAATGTACACCAAATGGTAAAATCTCGACCCCATATGGGGTGGGGAAGTCTAAGGTGATCAAGTGTTGGCACGTGAATGCTACTTTAACTCAACTGAGGATAGGGAAACTCATAAGAAAGAAACTACAACCTATAGCATTGATACCCTGGATCCCAGGGATGAGACCAAACTGAAGAAAGGGGAGGTTGCGGAAGAGGTGGAATCCATTGTTCTCAATAAGGACAAGCTGGAAAAAACCGTCCAGGTTGGCAAAGCCCTGAGAGGAGAAATCAAGGACGAGATAATCAAATTTATGAGGAAGAGACAAATAATCATCGCATGGAGTCACAAAGACATGCCTGGGATTGACCCAAAAGTAATGCCTCACAAGTTGAATTTCGTTGATGATGCAAAGCTGATAAAATAAAGAATGATGATCTACTCAAGGGAGAAGTATGAGGTCATTAGAGACGAGGTTAAAAAGCATGAGAAGGTTGAGTTTGTCAGAGAGGTGACATACCCTGAATGACTTTCAAATGCTGTCATAGTACCTAAAGCCAACAATAAGTGGAGAATGTGTGTGGACTTCACTGATTTGATTCAGTCTTATCCTAAAGACAGCTTCCCATTCCCTCGTATTGATCAGATGTTAGACGCCACAATCGGGCATGAATTGATGAGTTTTATGGATGCCTACTCAGGCTATAACCAAATCTTCATGGACCCGCCCAATGAAGAGAAGACAGCCTTCATTACCGACAAAGGTACCTACTATTACAAGGTCATGCTCTTTGGTTTGAAGAATGCCGAGGGAACCTATCAACGTCTATTAAATAATATGTTCGAAGATCAGATAGGGAAGATGAAGGAGGTTTATGTCAATGATATGCTTATGAAGAGTCTGAAGGTCAAAACACATGTGGCCGACCTTGAAAGGGCCTTCGACACAATGGACGAGTAGAGAATGAAGCTCAATCCAGCAAAGTGTGTGTTCGGAGTTGGAGTTGGCAAATTTTTGGGATTCATCATAAATCAGAGGGGAATAGAGCCAAATCCTGAAAAGATCAAGGCCTTGGTAGAAATGCAGGCCATAAAGACCATCAAGGACGTTCAAAAGCTCACAAGACGAGTTGCTTCTCTAAATAGGTTCGTCTGTAGAGCCACTGATTAATGTTTTCCATTCTTTAGAGTGATCAAAAAGGCCTTCGAATGGGACGAGGAGTGCGAAAAATCCTTTAAAAAATTAAAGGTTTACCTCAGCTCGCCCTCTCTTATTTTCTCAGCCTGTGCAAGGAGAGAGGCTTTATGTGTATTTAGTTGTGTCGGAGTCAGCCATTAGTGCGGATATAGTCACAGATGAAAGTGGGGTACAGAGACCGGTTTATTTTAATAGAAAAGCCCTTCCCGGGGCCTAAAGGAGGTACCCTCAGATGGAAAAACTGGCCTATGCCCTCATCCACGCTTCAAGAAAGATAAAGCCTTATTTTCAAGATCTTACAATGGTCGTCTTGATGGACTCTCCCCTCAGGCAAGTCATCCATAAACCTGAGAAATCGGGTAGGTTGATGGAATGTGCCATTGAGTTGGGAGAGTACGACATAGTTTACCACCCAAAAGGAATAATCAAAGGTCAAGCATTGGCAGACTTTATGGACGGATTTACCTGGGACGAGGCTGATAGAGAAGAAACTCAGATAGAGGCTAGACCGTTAGATAAAGTGGGGGAAGGTTCATCTGAACTCGAGACTATTATAGCAAAGTCTACTAAGGTGAATGTTGGAGTTCCCCATCCTTTTATGGCCGAGTCTGATAAGTTTTTTTATTAGAAGAGGAGTCATCGATGGAGGACAATTTGTAGAAGGGGAACCGTTTGGAGCCTCATTATTGATGGGTTATCATGTGAAAGTGGGAGCGGAGCCGGCTTAATTGTGTTGTCACCAGACGGAACAGACATTGAGTATTCGTTAAGATTAAGTTTTAAAGCTTATAGTAATGAGTTGGAGTACGAGGCGCTCATAGCTGGACTATCCCTTGCAAAATCCCTAAATATCAGCCAGCTCTCAGTACATAGTAACTCCCAATTGATCGTTAACCAGATTTTTGGCATCTACGGGGTCAAGGATGATAGGATGGAAAAATACCTGGCAAGAGTAAAGAAGATGACCAAGAACTTCACTGAAATCCAAATAAAAAGGATACCTCGGCTTGACAACGATCGAGTCGAGGCCATAGAAAGATTAACCTCAGCAACTAAGATAGAAATTAGAGGGTCTGTGCCATTAAAGAGGAAGATACATAGTTAGAGATTTGTCTCAACTTAAATCTAGGACCGTCTTAGATGGACCCTATAATTCAGTACATCATAGAGGGCAAGTTGCCAGGGTCTAAGGCCAATAGGAGGAAGCTAAGGTACAAAGAGGATAAGTTCTCTATCTTGGGGGATGTGTTATATAAGAAGGGATTTCTTGTACCTCTACTTAGATGTGTTCACCCGATCGAGGTGGGTTATATTTTGAAGGATGTTTATAAAGGGTTTTATTCAAGTCACATCAGAGGCAGGTCATTAGCCAAGAGGATCGTCACCAAGGGATATTGGTGGTCGACCTTAACCAGAGATGCCACTGACTATGTCAAGAAGTGTGGCAAGTGTCAGAGGTTCGCTACAATTCCTCATCAGCCTCATCAACCACTAACATCCATCACCTCTCCGTGGCCATTTGTAGTGTGGGGGATATAGTTGGTCGGACCATTGCCAAGGGCCACAGGAAACTACATATATCTGATTGTGGCAATAGATTACTTCTCCAAGTAGGTGGAAACTGAGGATTTGGTCACCATACTAGAGAAGAGGGCATTCAAGTTCATGTGGAAGAATATTATCTGCAGTTATGTCCTCCCTAACACTCTCATCTATGATAATGGGAAACAATTCAAGAACATCTCTTTGGAGAAGTACTGCAAGAAGGTCGGGATCAAACAATTCTTCTCACCGCCTGGTTGACCCCAGGCCAATAGTCAAACTGAAGTGACCAATAGAACTATTCTTGATGGAATTAAGAAAATTTTGGAAGATGTTAAGGGAAGATGGACTAAAGAGGTACATGTTGTCTTATGGGCTTATCGGACGACGGAGAAAATGCCGACAGGGAAGACCCCGTTCATGCTGGCTTATGGCTCAAAAGTCGTGATGCCTGCAGAGATTGGTCTCCCCACTCACAGAGTTCAAATGTATGACCCTAAAAAAAATATGGCAGAGAGAAGACTTAACCTTGACTTGATCGAAGAGAAAAGGGAAGATGAAAAGGTTAGACAAGCACCCTACCAGCAGAGGGCGGCGAAATTCTATAACAAGATGGTCAAAGAAAGATCGATAGATGTGGGAGATTTAATTCTAAAAAAGACGTGGCAAAAACCTAACAAGATCAATGCTAACTATAATGGTCCTTACAGAGTCACTGATGAAGTCGTCTCAGGGAACTACCGATTGGAAAGTCTAGAGAGAGAGCCATTCTCCAACCCCTAGAATGCCGGCCGTTTAAGAAGATACTACCAGTAAAAGACCGTGGAGATTATCTTATATGTTTTTCTTCTTACATTGTATGTTTTTATTCTTCCATTGTATGATATGGATTATAAATTAAAAATCGAAGTGCTCCCTCATATCTTGTTAATGGTAATTAAATTGTATAGTCCAAATGTCCTCAAGCTATAAAACATCATTCGTAGTGAAGTAGTAACAACTCAACCTTGGTGAAATGATAACATGGAAAGGGGATAACCCCATCCATGGATTTTCAACAACACCAAGAAGGGCTAATTTCATATTCAAACATCATTAACTTGGTGAAAAAACCTCTTCCGACCGAGACGACAGTGCATGAACGAGACAATGCTCAACCATGCACTCTCAAAATAACTGGAGGGGATATGACATAACACCATAATTTGGTGAGTTCAAATTCAAAATCTCTTGGGTGTGGTTCATATTTAAACATCATTAAATTGGTGCAAAAATATATCTCGACCTAGATGATAGTGCATGGACGAGACGATGCTCAACCATGCACTCTCAAAACAACGAGAGGGGATATGACATAACACCATAATTTGGTGAGTTCAAATTCAAAATCAGTTGGGTGTGGTTCATATTTACACATCATTAACTTGGTGAAAAAACCTCTATCGACCAAGACGATAGTGCATGGACGAGACGATGCTCAACCATGCACTCTCAAAACGATGAGAGGGGATATGACATAACACCATAATTTGGTGAGTTCAAATTCAAAATCACTTGGTGGTCATCCTTATCTTGCCTTATAGACGAGACGAGATTTCAAACATTATGAAATTTGGTGTTGAAATTACTACCAACACAAAGCATATAGTAGAGGAAGCAAGCAAACATTTATATTTAAAAAACAGATCAAAACAAAAGAAGTTAAGTGTTCATGTGTTACATTAGATAAAGGGCAATAGGTCAAGGATGACTGCCCTGACAAAAATGAAAAACATCAAGAAAAATAATTATAGTTCACTAGTCCTCTAGTGTAGTATCGACATCTCCAAGGTTCGAACCATCGGTAGGAGGAACCTTGGCTCCATCAATACCCTCAATCCCTTTAGCATTGGCATCAATCCTGGCTGCGCCCCCTAAGCTCTAAGAACGTTGGGGTCAACCTCAGCACCCCCCAGGCATCTCAATGTCTTTAGAAGAGGGTCACTAAAGTCAATACCCACGAAGTCCTATGAGGTCAAGCTCCCAGTTTTAGCCTGCTTCAGAATAGCCCATCGGTAAGCAGTTCTTATGCCCCTCTCCAAATACTCGAAGGCATGGTCATTGTACTCATCAGACTCCTTAGAGTCACCCATAATAGTCTAGAATACATCATAAATCTCGACTTTCTTATCATCATATAGCTACTTCAGGGTTTTGGCATGTTCTGCCTTGAGGTTGGTTACCTCGTCCTCAGACTGCTTCAGAGCCTTCTGGGAACTGTCAAGCTCCTTCCTCCGATTTCTATCAGTTATCTCGGCCTCTATCCCTTTCTGAACCAAGGGAAGCTTCTTTTTAACCGAGTCCCCCATCCGATAAAGGAACAAGATCCCCTACAACCAAAGAGATTTTAATTAGTATTTGATAGGAAGTACGTGACTACACTTGCTAATTTTTAACTGAACTTTAGCAAAGGTACCTGAACGGTACTGTGAATGGAGAACTCAATAAGAAAGGAGATGTCCATGGCTTGCAAAATGCGTCTGTTCGCGTCGGCTATCAGGGAGGCGACACTATCACTAACCTTCCTAGGATTGCCGATGATGCTCTCATTGTCCAGTTTTAGTTAAGATAGACGAGCTGCATAAACCTCGTCTATAGAGATGGGTGATAGTACAAATATAGCACCCTACCGTGAATGGTATTCTACATTGCATATGCTTACATGCCGCTGCCCATCTCAATATAGGGCGCGGCCCCCTGCTGAACTCGGGGTGCAGCCCTATCGAATAAGGGGCGCGGCCCTCCATACCATAGGTCGCGGACCCCCCTCAACACGCCACGAAACCACCCAATACAGGGTGTGGAACCTTTATCTCTAGCCTGTTACAGGATGTAGCACTCATATTGTTTGCCTTACAGGTCGCATCCCTCTCTATTATAGCAACTACAGACTTTATATACGTCACGTGCTCAGAGCACGTGGAGATATCTCCCATAAATAGAGGATCGTACCTCGAAATGAGGAGGTTGGACAAATTCCACACGCCTGGGGCAGGTTCTACAATACAGATTCTCTCTACACAATCTCAACAAACAGCTCTTGGGTTACTCATCTACATCGCAGCCACCTCTCCGGCAAACCAGAATCCTCAATACTATCATGTATTCTCCTTTATTCTCATAATTGTACGCCTCTTTAGGCATGATTACATTGTACAATACAACGTGTATAATGAGAATGGAGCAACCCAGTGGACGTAGGCCTATTTTAAAGGCTAAACCACTATATATCTTGTTTTCTCTTTATTTACTTGCTTTGTTTATTAATTATATACTTGACTCTTGACTTGCTGATACAAGAACGACAAGTGGATGATTTCTCGTATCATAAATGGGGATGGCTTGATCCGTTCAACCTTATTTTGATGGACGAGAAGAGATTATTTCTTCCTCTCGGCCTTTCCTCTTCTTCACGGCCTCAGTAGCTCTGCTAGGTCCACCAGCACTGGTCTTAGCAGCAGTAGTAGTAGGGGGGTCAGATCTCTTGCCATGTTCGCTGACAAGTTTACTCAAATTTTTGGCCACCATTTCCCAAAGATAACCTAACACGTTTTCTGGATGATATGTCAAAGGAAGATGAGGTTATCATTAAAAGTTGAAAAAGTACGACACATTAGTTCTACAAGAAGAATCACTCATGGAGCTCGGCTAAGGGGTCAACCCCTTGACCTGACTGAGATAAATAATAAGGGGTCATCAACTGCTCAAATTTGACAAGACGACCATTATCACCTTGATTCCTAAGACTCTAAACTTTCTCAGCAGCATTAGGGTCCAAGTTCAGATCAAGTTTGGCCGATGCAAAGAGTTTGGCCCACCTCTGAGGGACCCTAGGCTCAGAGGTACCATAGGCTTCATTGGGACCAAATTCCCAAGACCTCGAAACAAAGAAATAACGAGGTTTATAATCATGGTTGGAAGTCTGAGTGACCAATAAGACCTTCTTTGAAGATTTCCTGTCTATGAGATGATAATAGCCGGGTTGAATTTTGGGAGACGAAAGGGTATAACAATCCATAAAAATACTAACTAGAAGGTCACTTCCATGAACTATCTTCCAGAGGGAAACAAAGTCGAGAATAACTATCCAAGCATTGGGAGAAAGATAGGTTGGGGAAACTCCTAAATAGTCTAAGATTGCGCATATAACGGGGTGAACATGTAGTCAGAAGCTAACCTTGAACATCTGCTCGTAGACATATAACTCTCCCTCTTAGCCGTCAAAGGCTCTTTTATCCGCAGATGGTTTCCTCATAGAAATGGAAGTCCCAATGCTATAAAAATATCTCCAAGTCAGAAAATTAACCTCAGTAACCGTACTCTCATATGACTGAGATATAGAAAGGTCAAGATCACTCCCTTCACTATTATCATCTGTCTCTTTAGCCTAGGGTTAATTTGGGTCACCGCTTCGAAATTATTGAATAAACTTATCCTCCGTCGCAACCGATGGAGGAATAACATCAATTGGGGGAGGAATAACAACATTGGGCTCATCAAGACTGATATACCCGTTTATATCCTCGGCTTAGATGAGGATTGCCTCCACAACGGACGACCCTAAGAAGGGCCGACCTTTCACCAGACCCCAGCTGGCCTCCACCAGGCCCAGACGACCCTACGAGGGGCCGACCCTACGAGGGGCCGACCCTCCACAAGGCTCCAGACGACCCTACGAGTGGCCGACCCTTCCCCAGGCTCCGGACGACCCTACGAGGGTACGACAGTACGAGGCCAGAATCAAGCCAGACTCACTACCGGGAGAAACTTTGCCCTCGGCCTCGTCTCATAGGCCGAGGGTGACATCATGACAGCGCGTGGTTCGGGACACGCGTGGAACAGTGCGCGTCAGACTCATATGACACGTGGCAGACCGTTATAACCGAATCACACCCTCACGTGAGGGAATATTATGTCATCATTTGGCATCTACAGGTGTCAACAGGGAATTGGTTAGATCATCATTCACATGCACCATGCTTACTTGGGCGGGGGGGGGGGGGGGGGGGTACACTACACCCCCCAAGACCTATATATACTTGTCACCTACAACCCTACAAGGGATCGATCCATGAACAGTAGCCCTAGCTAAAACTCTGCTTGTACACACACAGTAGAGAGAGAGAGAGGGTTATGTGCATTGTATCCAAGGCCATTAGTGTCCATACTTAGTGGATCACACACTCACAGTGGATGTAGGCCAAATTGGCTGAACCACTATACATCATTGTCTAATTTCCTCTTATACTCATCCCCTTCTATACACTCATATATCTCTATGGCTGCCATGGCTGCTATTGCTTGAGCTCACTAACACTTATCTGGTGGTGCTAAATCTTAGCATCATCAGTTTGGCGCCGTCTGTGGGAACGAGAAGACATCTCTTCCTTTGTACAGCTTGACCTCACTGGGCACTCTGGTGGTGAACCAACACTCCCCCTGAGATGAGGTGTTTCACCATTGAAAGAGACCCACTAAGGTTTCCAAGCTCACCAGTATTTTCTTCAGTTCAACTTTTCATTGCTCAAGCACATGGCACCTGAGATGCCACCGCCACCGCTTCCCCCACCGGATGAGGGGGGAAGACCCAGTTCCAGTCAGCCGCCGCCTCAGTCTGAGATGGCTGATGTGGCAGCAGCCCTAAAGTCTCTGGCAGCAAGCCAGCGGATGATGCAGGAGCAGTTCACAGCTCTGAGCCAGAACATACTGAGACCACCAGGGGTCTCACCTGAGATGATTACTCCGGCAGCAGCCCCAGGACAGTATGAGGCCAGGGGACCACCCCAGGCACCACTCAAAGACCTGCCGCCCCCTCAGCGGCGTAGGGATGTTGCTGACCCCAAGCATTTACGCCTGGGGAGGCAAGGAAACCCTTGCCCTGAAGACAGGTATGACGATCTGGAGGGGGAGGAGGCCCCGATAGAATGCTGGGAACCATATGAGGTCTCCAACAATACTGTGCGACCCCTTCAGGACAGTAGAGGGAAGTGTGGGAGACCAAACCCTGATGATCGTCCAAGAGGCTCTACTTTTGATCGCTTGAGCAGGGGGTCGGCCTTTGAGAGGCTAGGCCCAGTAAATGACCTGCGAGAACAGTCGTCCAGGCCAAGGAGTGCTGCAAGATCCAGGAGGGAGGCGGCCGATGGCCGACCCCGAGGACGAGATGACGGCCAAAGGGAAGTGAACAGTCGACACAGGCCTGCTGCAACAAAACCCTCCGTCCACCTCGGAGAGGCAGCAGGGGATAACATCGACCAGGCCGACCCTGCGAGGCCCTGGAATGACTCAATCCAGCGGTTAGAGGATAAGATTGGTGATATATTGAAGAGCCGAGACCCTCTTCAGATGGGATACACCATAGGATCACCCTTTGTGGCAAAGATAGTCAACTTCCCCACGCCGTCAAAGTTCAAGCAACCTATGGTCACCCCAAGGTATGATGGGAGCACCAACCCCGTCCACCACGTGGAGATGTATCAGTCGGCGGCAGACATATACTCTATCTCAGATGAGATGAGGTGTCGTGCCTTCTCTGGTACCCTGACAGGGGCTGCGCATGTGTGGTACACGTCTCTTCCAAAAAATTCCATTGGAAACTTTAAGCAGTTGGCAGACCTGTTCATCCATAATTTCTGCTTTAGGGTGAGGCCACAGAAGAAGACCACCCACCTGCTCTATGTTAAGCAGGGGAAGAGTGAAAGTCTGAGGGACTATATAGCCAGATTCAATAAAGAGAAGCTGGAGGTAGAAGACTATGAGGAGAGCATAGCTATGACAGCCCTGATTGGAGGACTCCAAAAGGGGAAGCTGTTATGGAAGCTTGCTGAAGACCCTCCGAGGATGATGGCCGAGCTGTTGTCAATAGCAGGAAAGGTGATGAACGCCGAAGAGGCGATGGCTGCAAAATATGAAGACGAAAGAGGAGGTGCTAGTGGGAGTAAATACCCCAAGAAGAACAAAGAGGGGAAGAAGAGAACCATGGATGATAAGTTCGCGGGGTACACCCCTCTGACGGTCAGCTCTGAACAGATCCTCAATGAGATAAAGAGTGACCGGACGCTGAAGTGGCCTGAGAAGCTGAGGGCAGCCCCCGGCAAGAGGAATAAGAACCTGTGGTGCGAATTTCACCAAGACCACGGACACGTGACGGATAAATGCTTTGCTCTGAAAGACGAGATTGAGAAGATGCTGAAAGAAGGGAAGCTCAGAAAGTACGTCGACAAAGCCGACTTCAAGAGGGGCCGAGGGGACGACCCCGGAAAGAAGCGAGTCGATGCCTGCAGAGAAGGTCCTCAAAAAAGAGGGGATGACCCCTCTGATGATGAGGACGACCCTGACCTCCCGCCGAAAGACGACCACGGCCCTGTCAAGAAGCTCAATATGATCTCCCTCGGAGTGGGAATGATCTCCGGGGGACTTGCAGGAGGAGGGTCTGAGGTCGCTGACAGGAAGGCCCATGTGTCTGAGGCCAAGGCAGTGGCGAAGACGGTACACGCAACCTCCCTGGAGGTCAAGTCAGAAAAGAGGAAGAAGGTTGATATGGACGCACTGATAGTAGGGTTTTCAAGGTTGGACTTCAAAGGCCTCTTAGCCCCACACGATGACCCTCTCGTCATCACTACTAGGGTGCACGGATGCGAGGTGCCGAGGATCTTGGTAGATGGGGGTAGCTCTGCAGATGTCATGTTCTGGCCATGCTTCAAGGCCTTGGGTCTCAGCCGTGCTAGACTCGTCCCCTACCATCATCCACTGATTGGGTTCAGTGGGGAAAGGGTTCACCCCCTTGGGGTATATGAGACCGACATGAGGATGGGAGACGAGTGGCCGAGATGGCTCACCAAAAAGGTCAGTTTCTTTGTGATGGATGAGCAGGTGTTTTCGGCCTATAACATCATACTGGGGCGAGTGGCCCTCAAGGGGTTTGAAGCTGTGCCGTCTACGGTCCACCAGATGATCAAATTTCCAACCCCTTACGGGGTGGGGGAAGTTCAAGGAGACCAGACAACGGCAAGAGAATGTTACTACAACTCCGCTGAAGAGAGGGAGGCACACAAGAGGGTTACAACCACTTATAATATTGATACCCTAGACCCTAGAGATGAAACGAAGCTGAAAAAAGGAGAGGCTGCGGAAGAGGTAGAATCCATCATCCTCGATGAGGATGACACGGAAAAAACCGTCCAAGTTGGCAAGTCTCTGAAGCCCAAAATCAAGGAAGACCTCATTAAACTGCTAAGGAGAAGGCGAAGTGTCTTCGCCTGGAGTCATGTAGATATGCCAGGGATTGACCCTGAAATCATGTGCCACAAGCTCAATGTGGTAGAGTGAGTGAAGCCGGTGAAGCAGAAGAGGAGAATTTACTCCAGAGAAAAATATGAGGTCATCAGGGACGAGGTCAAAAAATTAGAAGACGCTGAATTTATCAGAGAGGTCATCTACCCTGAATGGCTGTCCAATGCAGTCATTGTCCCAAAGGCCAACGGGAAGTGGCGAATGTGTGTGGACTTCACAGACCTCAACAAGCACTGCCCCAAAGACAGCTTCCCTCTCCCCCGCATTGACCAGATGGTAGACGCTACTGCAGGCCACGAGCTCATGAGTTTTATGGATGCCTACTCAGGGTACAACCAGATCTTCATGAACCCTGAAGACTCGGAGAGGACTGCCTTCATCACTGACAAGGGTACATACTGCTATAGGGTCATGCCCTTCGATCTAAAAAACGCGGGGGCAACGTGCCAGCGCCTCGTAAATAAAATGTTCGAAGACCAAATTGGGAAGTCTATGGAGGTCTACGTGGATGACATGCTGACCAAGAGTTTGAAAGCAGAGGATCATGTGGCAGACCTGGAGAGGACCTTTAATACGATGGACAAGTACCAGATGAAGCTTAATCCGGCCAAGTGTGTCTTCGGGGTCGGAGCGGGGAAGTTCTTGGGGTTCATTGTCAATCAAAGAGGCATCGAGGCCAATCCTGAAAAGATAAAGGCCCTTATTGAGATGAAGACCCCCAAGTCCATCAAAGACGTTCAGAGGCTCACAGGGAGAGTGGCTGCCTTGAACAGATTTGTGTCGAGGGCTACAGACAGGTGTCTACCATTTTTCAAGATCCTCAGGAAGGCCTTTGAATGGAGTGAAGAGTGTGATGAGGCTTTCAAGGAGCTAAAATCATACTTAGGGTCTCCCTTGCTGCTGTCACGACCCGTGCAGGGTGAATGACTTTACGTGTACCTCGCCGTCTCAGAGTCTGCCATCAGCGCAGCCATTGTGAGAGACGAGGATGGTATACAGAAGCCTGTATACTTTAACAGCAAGGCACTCCAGGGGGCAGAGCAAAGATATCCGAGGATGGAAAAGTTGGCCTACGCCTTGATCCATGCCTCAAGGAAGATGAAATCGTACTTCCAGTCCCATACTATGGTCATCCTTACTGACTCTCCTCTTAGGCAGGTCCTACACAAGCCTGAAAAATCAGGAAGGCTAATGACCTGGGCTATAGAGCTGGGGGAGTTCGATATTGTGTATCAGCCTAAGACAGCCATTAAGGGGCAGGCATTGGCAGACTTCGTGGCTGAGTTCACCTGGGAAGATGATGAGGCCGAGGGTGAGACCCTCGGGAAGATGGATACAGAAGACAGACCCGCAGACACACCCGCAGATAGGGCTGAGACGAGCACCACAAGAAGGAAAGCGACTGAAAACGAAGAGGGTAGATACATCTTTAGACAGGGGTCCCTCTCTGAGGGAAATTTTTCTGAAGGAGAGACTCCGTGGAGCCTCTTCGTTGATGGGTCCTCCTGTGATAGCGGAAGTGGTGCTGGACTGATACTGTCAGCACCCGATGGCACAGACGTCGAGTACGCCCTAAGGTTCAACTTCAAAGCCTCCAACAACGAGGCTGAATATGAGGCCTTAGTAGCAGGCCTCTCCTTGGCCAAGTCTCTTAGCGTCGGCCAGATTTTGGTCCATAGTGATTCAAGACTAGTCGTGAATCAGATACTAGGAGCCTACGAGGCTAAGGACGAAAGGATGGCTAGGTACCTCGAGAAGGTGAGGTCATTACTGAAGGGCTTCAGAGAAGTGAAATTAAGGAGGGTACCTAGGCTTGATAATGGCCGCGTTGATGCCCTTGCTAGGCTGGCCTCGGCAACAAGAACAGACATCAGGAGGACGGTCCCAGTAGAAATTTTGCTCCGACCGACTATTGAGGACACTGAGGGAACACCTAGCAATTGCCTAAGTGTTTCCCAAGAAGCTTCGTGGATGGACCCCCTTATCAGATACATTAAAAAGGGTGAGATGCCAAAAGCAAGGCAAGAAAGGAAGAAGCTGAGGTACAGGGCGGCAAAATTCACTGTCATCGGAGACACCTTGTACAAAAAGGGGTTTCTGCTCCCCTTACTTAGGTATGTGCATCCCTCAGAAATCCCTTCCATTTTGCAAGATATGCATGAAGGGTCGTGCTCAAGCCACATTGGGGGTAGATCCCTAGCGAAGAGGGTAATCACCCAGGGGTACTGGTGGCCGACCTTGGGCAAAGACGCAGCAGCATACGTAAAAAAGTGCGACAAATGTCAAAGATTTACCACCATCCCTCACCAACCCCATCAGCCTCTTACCTCCATCACATCCCCATGGCCGTTTGTAGTGTGGGGGATTGACCTGGTAGGACCCTTGCCTAGGGCCGTCAATAACTATCGGTTCCTCATCATAGCAATTGACTACTTTTCAAAGTGGGTAGAGGCCGAGCCAATGGTCACGATCACGGAGCAGAAGACCTTCCAGTTCATCTGGAAAAATGTGATATGAAGATATGGTCTACCCAACACCCTCATCTCGGATAACGGGACCCAGTTCAAGAATGCATCTCTGCAGAAGTACTGTGAGAGGGTAAGTATCAAACAATTTTTCTCCACCCCAGGCCGACCTCAGGCCAATGGGCAAACCGAAGTTACGAACAGGACAATCTTAGATGGGATTAAGAAGAGGCTTGAGGAGGCAAAAGGGAGATGGGTCGAGGAGTTATATGCCGTGCTATGGGCATATAGGACGACAGTGAGGACCTCCACCGGGGAGACCCCATTCATGCTAGCATATGGATCAGAAGCCGTCATCCCCACCGAGATTGAGTTTCCTATGCATAGAGTCCAAATGTACGACCCCCAGGGAAATACGGAAGAGAGGAGACTTGACCTGGACTTGATTGAGGAAAGAAGGGAGGATGCCGAGATAAGGCAGGCTTCCTACCAACAGAGGACCGCAAGGTTCTATAATCAGAGGGTGAAACAGAGGCCCATCGCAGTGGGGGACTTGGTCCTCAAGAAGACATGGCAAAAGCCCAACAAGCTTCACCCTAATTGGCATGGCCCATATAGGGTCATCGATGAAGTCATCCCTGGGACCTACAGGCTAGAAAACCTAGAGGGGGAACCTTTTTCAAACCCCTGGAATGCAGATCATTTGAAGAAATACTATCAGTAGTGTTGTAAGGTCTTGAAAGGCCATAATTGTAATGAGAGTTGCTCCAACAGAACACTCGGAAAATTAATGAGAAATATCAGTGCTTCCTTCATCCTGTTGTCAGTCCTAGCATGCATGGAAACATCTACAGAAATCCATTAATTTGGAAAGTTGATCCCTCGGCTATAATGGGGATCAGTGGAGGGGACGACCCCACCACTGTTCTCAAGAAAGACGAGGGAAGACTTTAAAAACCATTAAATTGGAAAGTTGATCCCTCGGCTATAATGAGGACCAGTGGAGGGGGCGACCCCACCACTGTCCTCAAGAAAGACGAGGGAAGACTTTAAAAACCATTAAATTGGTTATTTGAACCCTCGGCTATAATGAGGACCAGTGGAGGGGACGACCCCACCACTGTTCTCAAGAAAGACGAGGGTAGACTTTATTTAAAACCATTAAATTGGTTATTTGAACCCTCGGCTATAATGAGGACCAGTGGAGGGGACGACCCCACCACTGTTCTCAAGAAAGACGAGGGTAGACTTTATTTAAAAATCATTAATTTGGTTACTTGAACCCTCGGCTATAATGAGGCCACATGAGGGGACGACCCCACAGTGGTCCTCAAGAAAGACGAGGGAGGGGTTAGTAGCAAATTATCAAGGAACAAACCATAACAGAATTAAATATGGAAGACAGCAGTTATGGGAGACAGTTGAAGAAAAGACTGGTATTAATAAAACATAAGTATCAAGTGTTTTTACAAAGCCTTTGAACATAAATACAAAAATGAGGGTATAGGCTACAGACAGCCACCCTAAGGAACGACATCAGAAGCAGAGCCTCAACATCAATCGATGGGGTCTCTTCAGCAATCATGACTGGCCGATCCTCAGACGTGCCGACCCCCTCAACATGAACTTGGGACTCCACTTGCGACAAGGCTTCAGCAATCAAGGGATCATCCAGCTGAACCACCTCAAGAGATGGGCGGATGGATGATACTGTGTCGGCAAACTTTAGGACGACCCACCGATAGGCCGTCCTAATCCCCCTCTCAAGATATTCAAGGCCGAAGCCCTGGAATTCGTTAGAGACCTTGTAAGCCTCAACAGCATCAGCCTCGGCTTTTTGGACAGCTGCTTCAAGGTCAGTCTTGTGCTTGGCCTCCATATTGGTTAAAGCCTCGTCCCTGCCCTTGATCAACAAGTCCTTGTCCTTGATCAACAAGTCCTTAGCCTGCAGATCGGCATCATGTTGCTTCGTCAGCTCATCAAGGACTCTAGCGTGCTCAGTCCTTGTGCTCTCCAGCTCGACCCTAGCAGTGTCCAACTCTGTCCATAGGTCAGCCTCTTGTTGAATGGCCCTCTCAGCTTCATGGAATTTCTGTTGGTTCTCAGCCATCCACTTGGTGGCTGAGGTGAGGGCACAGACAGACTGCAAGAAAAAATGAAGAAATATCAAGGGGGCCCGAGGGAACAGTTAGTGAAATTAAAGAAGGTCAAGACCAATACCTGAGCAAGGGAGTGCAGACCGTAGTCGTACACTTTGGCTGGTGGCATCTTTGCCAAGAACTCGAAGTCAGAGGCCGACGGTGCAGAGAACATCGAGGCCTTAGCTGCCCTCAGGTTGGCAATAAGAGATGAGGGGTCGGCCCTCAGATGGGACAAATTTTGAGACCAGAAGGCCCCCATGCTGGACGAGGAGGTCGTCCCCTCAGAGGCTTCGACCCTTGCCCTCGTCCTTGGATCAGGTCGATGCTCAACAGGAGCCTCAGGCTCCTTCCTTTTGTGGCTATCGGCTGTCGGCTCAACAACCATCGGCCCTGAGGCCTTTGTCTTCTTGGGAGCTTGCTGAGGCTCCTTCCCCTTCTTCTTTGACAGACCAGCAAGTAGGCTTAGAGCAGTCATATCCCAGAGGTAATCTGACACACCTGCAGGACGACCTGAAAAGGATACGATGCATCAGAAATACAGAGATAAACGGGAAACACTTCAAAAAAGTAAAAAATAGAAGACGTGCTGTATCACTCACATAGTTCCGTCAGAGGGCCGACCCTCAAACCAGCTTCTTTGAGGTACCGGGGGGTCATCAAATCTTCGAACTTTGGGATCTCACCCCCTCTCCCTCGTCCCCTCAGATACTCAACAATATCCCTTTCCTCCAAGCTAAGTCCGGGGTCTGACCTAGCTTTCATTGAGGGATTAGACCATTTGTTAGGGACCCTCGGACCGTCGGCAGAAGGGGACGCCTCGGCAGAGCTCTCCCATGCCCCAGATATGAAGAAGAACCTCTTTTTCCAATCATGATTAGAATTTTGATCCACGTGGAGCAGCTTTTTCTCAGACCTTCTCGCCCCTAGATGATAATATCCGGGCTGTTTAGATGAAGAGGTGATATTGTAGCAGGCCAAGAACACGTCGGACGAGGGCTCATCAGTGAAAGAATTTTTCCACAAAGAGATATACCCCAGAATCATCCTCCAAGAGTTGGGTGGAAGTTGCGAGGGGGAGACGCCCAAAGCCGACAGAATATCTACAATAGCAGGATGGAAAGGAAGTCTGACACCTACTTTGAACATTTGCTCGTAGACTGCAACCTGTCCCTCTTCATCCTCAAAAACCCTCTCAGCCTCAGAGGGAACCCTCATAGTTACCCCAGAGGGCACTCCATAAATATGCCTCCATATCAGAAGGTCCCTATCCCTAACAGAGGAGATAAAAGACGAGGCATGGGAGGTATCAACCTCATCATCTGTATCGTCGTCCTCGTCCTCACCCCCTTCCCCCTCATCACCTGCAGGAGGACCCTGAGGAAAAGCCACTTGGAAGGCATTGGGGGATAGGGTTGTCACAGGGACAGCCTCAGAGGGGATCGTACCCTCGGCCTCTTGGGGAGGGCTAAGATCAGACGTGTCCCTTCTACCATACGTCCCGGCACCAGTTGGAGAGAAAGTTCTCTCGTCCATTTCACTTGGTTTGGGAGTGTCGGCTGGACGAGACGACAACCCGCAAGACTCGAGGGTTCAGATGGTCTTACAGTGGCAAGAGGAATGGGAAAGATGGGTCGTACCCAATTAGGGTCGGCCCCTCATCTCCTCTCTTCCTCTTCCTATATTCGTCGGATCTCGGCAAAGAGTTTTTCTCTCAAGGGTGGGAATTCAGACACTAGGTTGTAAAGCCTCCTAAGCATTAAAGGGAAGACTCTACACTTGGAGAAATTACACTACACTTGACTAATTTAGCTACAAACAAGTGGGGAGTTTACCAGGTTTGACTTTTGGATTGAACAAAGAACTTAAAGGTTTTCGTCAAAAACGATCCAAGAACCAGTTATCGGAGGAGACACCGGAAAAAGCTAAGGGGAACTCGAAGCTGATGTAACCCTATGACCCTAAAAAACAATCAGAATTGAAGACAAAGAAAAGCTCTTAATGAAGGAGAATACCTGATAAAGAGGGAGAGTAACGCTGCTGAGACCTGACGAAACGAAGGCTGCAAGTGGCGAAGCTTACTGGGTCTAGAGAGAGAATAGACTTGGGCGCGAAGAAGAAGAAGATGAAGAGAGAGAATTTGAAAATCTCTTAAATACTTTGGTAATGAGTGGACCCATTTACCAAAGAAAGCTATAATTAGGGCACAAGGCCCCAAGCACACTGCACAGCCGCCCTGCCTTGGAAACTGGAACAGCAATGAGTATCTCCACAGGTGTCACTCACCTAACTGATCACACGTGTCTCGAATTCAGCAAATATCCCTCGGCCATCTCAATGACACCTATGGCTAAGGGCTGGGGGGTGATTGATATACCCGTTTATATCCTCGGCTTAGATGAGGATTGCCTCCACAACGGACGACCCTAAGAGGGGCCGACCTTTCACCAGACCCCAGCTGGCCTCCACCAGGCCCAGACGACCCTACGAGGGGCCGACCCTACGAGGGGCCGACCCTCCACAAGGCTCCAGACGACCCTACGAGTGGCCGACCCTTCCCCAGGCTCCGGACGACCCTACGAGGGTACGACAGTACAAGGCCAGAATCAAGCCAGACTCACTACCGGGAGAAACTTTGCCCTCGGCCTCGTCTCATAGGCCGAGGGTGACATCATGATAGCGCGTGGTTCGGGACACGCGTGGAACAGTGCGCGTCAGACTCATATGACACGTGGCAGACCGTTATAACCGAATCACACCCTCACGTGAGGGAATATTATGTCATCATTTGGCATCTACAGGTGTCAACAGGGAATTGGTTAGATCATCATTCACGTGCACCATGCTTACTTGGGGGGGGGGGGTACACTACACCCCCCAAGACCTATATATACTTGTCACCTACAACCCTACAAGGGATCGATCCATGAACAGTAGCCCTAGCTAAAACTCTGCTTGTACACACACAGTAGAGAGAGAGAGAGAGGGTTATGTGCATTGTATCCAAGTCCATTAGTGCCCATACTTAGTGGATCACACACTCACAGTGGATGTAGGCCAAATTGGCTGAACCACTATACATCATTGTCTAATTTCCTCTTATACTCATCCCCTTCTATACACTCATATATCTCTATGTCTGCCATGGCTGCTACTGCTTGAGCTCACTAACACTTATCTGGTGGTGCTAAATCTTAGCATCATCAAAGACCAATGGAGGTGTTGGGTTAATTCGATGGCTTGACCCTCTGAAAAGATGAGGCACAAGAAGAGACTTCATCTACCTCAAACTCATCATCAAGGTATGATGAATGGGCCATAGACTCGTCAGAAGGGTCAACACTATCGGATGGTTCAGAGATGGACATACTTTTGTTTTCAGAAGAGGCTGACTCAGGTATGGGATCACTTGGTTTGACAGTTATAGGAAGGGTGACAGATAATGGGGGGGGGAGGGAATATATAGGTGGAATAAGGAAGGCCTCGGCCTTTTTTCTCTCGATTTCCTCAAGCTCAAACTTCCTAATCTCTTGAAAGTACCTCTTCCTGAGGTTTTGAAACACCTTATCTAGTTTGTACAGATGTTTTAACATGAACACGATGAGGTTACACTTAGCTAAATTGTTAAGGGGACAAACAAATTATAGGGTTGACTTTTGTTGACTAAAAAATCAAAAGCTAGAATCTCAACCGTTCCTGATAAAGTACAGCCAAGAATAGACCAAGAAACCCCACCAAAAAAGGTGATCGTAGATCACCTGAGAGTTCTCAACACAGTGGTGTAACACCAAAACCCACCAAAAGCTACCTCAACCACTACCACCAAATTAGCAGGCGCAAAATAAAGGGAATTCAAAACCCTAAAACTACCCCACAACCTCACCGAAAAATTGAAACTCGTCGAAAAATGCAAATGCAAGAAATAAGAACTAGGAATAGAAGAAAGTTACGAGAAAAGGGGTACTAGGAGAAGATGAGACTCTGAAAGAGAAAAGGGGCTAATAGAGATTAGAAAATGATGGAACGTTTAAGGGATGGCTATGGCGGTTTTGTAGAGGACTTTGAGGCGGGAATGTGTTTTTGCAAGTGAGGGAAGAGAATAAGGTAAATATTTTATGGCTTAAATACCTCTTAATGATTATGCACACTTACCCAACACACATCATTACCTAAGGAAAAAAGCCCAAAGCGTTTAGCCGCCAGATTATACTTGGGGCAGACGCTACCCAATCAGAACAGAGACCTGTGTCGTTCGCGTGACCTCCTCAAAAGATTCAGCTAAGTCGTATCCCCCATTCACCTCATCACGAATATGGTTGAGGGCTAGGGGTGATTGATATACCCAAATATTTCCTCGTCTCCATATGACACCTCCTAACCCCAGACAGTCGAGCTTCCAAAAGGAGTTCACGGGATGTTTCCCAGAATCTCCAAAACCAGGGCCGGCCTCCTACATATAACCTCGTCCACCTAGCATGATGATAATTCAGGGAAGTGCTTCAGTAACAAGGGCGCTTCTTATCTACTCACACATCCAACACTGGGAGACGGTCATTTAGTCAACCTCGGCCTGAGCTACTCAGCAGAGACCACACTTGTCTGTTTCCTGCATAAGGCCACACATCGTCAAAAACCACGTACTCGGCCAGATCGAGATTTCTTCAAATGACATCTGCAGTATGAACAGCACAAGGTTCCAGCGTGGCAGATACCATATGGGAAAAAATCGTTGCAACAAGATCATACCCTCACGTGAGGGAATATTATATCATTATTACACACACGTGCCAGGGACATGTGTCTTCATCTTAGTGGGAGTCTTCTCATGCACATGATGATTACATGCTTGGGGGTACATTACACCCCCCAAGCCCTATATATACTCTTAATCTTCTCCACAAGAGATGATGGATCTCTGAATTAAAACCCTAGCTAAAACTCTGCCCATTTGTATGCAGAAGAGAGAGAAAGTTTAAGTGTTATAATTAGGCCATTAGTGCCTCATTTTCTAGTGGAATTCACTCACATACGCATAGTGGATGTAGGCTCAGACCGAACCACTTAAATTCTGGTGTTCATCCTCTTCACCTCATCTCCTTCTTTGTTGATTTTCCATGTGATTAGTGCCATTGTTGTATTCCTATTTGAGCTTCATACATCTGTGACCTGGTGATACCATTTCTAGTATCATCAGACACTACCAATTCTCCCCTGAAAATGCTGTTGGACCTACTAAAATCCACATTGTCCCTTCCTCTAATCTCCCGAATGTAAATGCTAAGTGGCATGCCCCTGGTGGGAACCCTGTTCACTCTGACTCGACTGACTCTGAGTTGATTATCCCCCACTAGCAGTACTACCCCATGTCCTTCCCTGCTGGCTGGACTCTCCTAAACATTTTCTTCCCTTAACATGGAAGAGGTGGTCCTGACAGTGCAATAGAGCAACATCCAACACCTCCGTATATGTATGCAAAGTGGGATTACCTAACAAGTGCTATCGAACCCTCCAAGTATGACTATCCATAAATAATTGTATCTACTTATCTTCTGTGTTCACCTCCTCTGGGACAAAGTTTGCAACCTAGTAAATTCCTCCTCATACTTGCTATTGTCCTCCCCTCTTGTGACACATCTAAAAATTTCCACCTCATCTCAGTCTAAATGACGGATGGGAAGTATTTGTGGTTAAACCGCTCCCAGAACTCCTGAATTGTCAAGGTATCTCTCTCATGTGCAGTGGTAATGGACTCCCACCACTGTAAGGTTGTCCCCACTAGCTTAAAGGTAGCTAGTATTTGTCTATGTAAGTCAATACGCTCATACATCCTCAAATGCCTCTAGTATCTTTTTTTCCATTGTCACACCGCAACTACATCGGAGCTCCCCTAAAACTCTGGAGGATGAGCCTTCTGAAAATCATCTCAGACTCAATCCCAAGCAGAAAGAAACGAGTGTGTAGGAGCTGGAGCAACAACCTGAGGCTGGGGTGGCACCTGTGGTGCCTCTTGGGCAAACATAGTCCAGGCTACATTAACCACCTGTGCCACATTGGCAGCAACCTCGACATCATTCATAGTCCCTGGGGCCTGAGCTAGCTGCGGCTCGAGCAGTGCCTCTGGGGTGGCTCATGTGCACGTCGAGGAGGCATCTGAAATGAAAGAGAATTTTCTATCAGTCCACAATTCAATATGTCTTAAAATAGCTGATGACGAAAATGCTAAATAAACAATACAATAGTCCTAATAATAGAGCTCTACATCAAAGAATGCTACGCTTAAAATCATAGTAAGATGCACAAATCCTATTGACACTAGAACCTAATGATTTGATACCATTTGTGACACCCTGCCTATATAATCCTGGGTGATCAGTCCATTATTAAATTAAACAGGAATCATTAATGGTGTCATTCTTAGCATCACTGCCGAAATCCAGTTTATTTTACTAATACCCTAATGGCTCGGTGTCAAAATTTTAATCTTATTATTAACATGAAAAGAATTTAAATTAAATAATTCACATTCACCATTCCAATAAACATAGTAATAATTATAAAGCAACGATATGAATAAGTAGGTCTGGAAGAACACTCCAAACAAAATCCAAATACAACCATCCATAATAAAAACCAAATCCAATACGGAAACAAAATGGAAGTACAATGTCTCTATAATAATAACCAGGTAGGAATGGGCGACATGCCCGACTGAGATAGATAAATGTGGAACATGAACTAAAAGATGAGGAGGCGTCTAATACCAAGGTCTTACAACTTCCCAGCAGCTGCAACACGTGAAGTGAAGGAACTCCTAAGCCTGGCATCCCCGTGGCTGGGCACCTAAAATGTTTTTACAAAAAATGGATTTGAAACGGGTCAGAAACCAAGTAAAACAGTTTGAAAACATTTTAACAAGTATTTAAAATGCAATAAATAGTACATATTATATACATGTTAGCTTCACGTGCTCTCACTTGAGATTCTCACCTCTTAACTATTGTGCACGCCTAACGTGCTCTTCCAACCCACCTAGTTATGCTACCACGCCTAACTGGTTTGACTTAATATTTTTCCCGTCTAATAGTTTATTGTGCCCACCCGTATTGCCCATATCATATGATACCAAATTTCCAATCCCTTATTATTTGTTTAAAGTCACCAGTTAATTATAAAGTTCACACATACTTAGATTAATTTAGATATCACTATCTATAGTATTTACTAAAACACTCGTAGCACAATAAATCACACGTGTATATACATTTACATCACAATTATAATATATATGTATACGGCATCCCTAGGTGGAGACCTGCGATGCGGGCATACTCTGCTATCAAGTCCTGGTACATCACGTACTAAATAAGTACATCGGTTCGGACATCACCCTCGAACCGTAAATCAAATCACACATATTGGAGGCGAACATAGTTCCAAGTCTATGGGTCATGCACACACCAAACGTGCGCAATTGACGATCCAAACTATCATACACTCAGATAAGACTGTCCACGACGTGAAAACCTCCCATGATAGCAAGTAGACTAGGTATGTTTACACATAAGAATTCACACAATAGGCATTCACACATCCTATGTCTATATATATAACATCAGTATAGGTATACACTCAACCGATAATATATGTCTCATATGTAGTATATATAACTCATGAATATACTTCATATTATAAATTCACCATTATACTACTCATCGTATTTTTTTCGAGTATTTTCCCCACTACTCGAAGGGTCCTAACCACCCGATTAGATTAGTTCAGTAGTTATAATAGCCTTCTACTAATGGTCCTGTCTTAGGTTCACTCTCACTCTCCATGACCCATTCTAATTTACATGAGATCATTTAATATCAAACTAAGCCCCGTGGTTCACTCGTATTCTTCGTGACCCATTCTAATTTTCGTGAGATCAAATATGAAAATATGCCCCATACTTTTCTAGCATTAATTCTCTTCAATTAGAGAAAAATTCCAACTCTAACCTCTCAAAAATTTGTGCAAATCGAGACCCATATTAACAAGTCCCCCGAACTAGTT
The DNA here is from genome assembly GCA_949130495.1 of Sambucus nigra. NCBI lineage: Eukaryota > Viridiplantae > Streptophyta > Magnoliopsida > Dipsacales > Adoxaceae > Sambucus > Sambucus nigra. The sequence continues at coordinate 183,016,722 of OX422224.1, read as the reverse complement.
TGGGTTAACAGGAGAACCAGTTTGGGTGAACAGGCGAACCGGTTTGGGTGTACAGCCAAACCGGTTTGACGGGTATATCGAACCAATTTGTTGTACCCGACACTTCATCTTCTTCCTGCTAAGGTTTTCCACCATTGTTAACCCTAAAAATCTCCATGGTTTGATCCCAACTTCCTAACCAAGCATTAAAATCCGTAAACTAACATGTATGAAGGATTTCTAACGTATCCAAAACATCAAAACATGTAAACATCAAATAGGATCATTTAAATCACATTAATCGTCAATTTAACCCCAAAAATTTAACGTTGATAATTTTATTCAAGAACCTCATCAAAACCCAGATTTCTTCAATTATTATCCCCACATATGATCTGATTGTGTGTTCTAATTACATAAGAGTTCTTTCTACATGCAATTCCTACCCTAAATTATAATTTAATTCTCAAATTCATATATCCATGATTATCATTCAATCCTACTCTAACACGGATAATATATCTATTCAGAACATAGCAAGATAAATACTTGCCTCAATTAGTAGGTCTGAATCTCTATAAAATAATGGTATGGTTGGTTTCCTTGCCTCCCGATTTAAACAATGGTGGTGGTGGTGGTGCAAGAATGGTGTAGGATGGCCTTGAAACTCTTGCTCTTCCTCCTCTAATGCCCTCTGTGAGTCTTTTGTAACTTTTTCCCTAACTCCCTTTATGTATTTGATAATATAAATCTCCAATTTTCTTAGGTCTCTATTTCCCAAAATTTCAAAAGACCAAAATACCCCTCCAGCGTGTCGGTTTGGCCTAAAAATGCCCCAGGACCCAAACTAAACCCCTGAGTACATTTTCTGACTATTTCGACCCTTCCGGACACACTGGCGCACTCTGAATGACCACTTGAATTGTCCAAAATGATATTTCCTTTTATTTTATTTTATAAAATTAAGTCCCGACACAATTGACACGTGGGTCCCGACTAATTTACTGTAATTGTCGTATTTCTCATTCACAACAATCCTAATACTTTCTTATCAATTTATTACTCATTCTCTAAGTAATATTCAACATAAATAAATATTACCATTGTCTCTCTAATTAATATTTATTTTAATCCGGATTACTTTTCCATTTTGAATTTAATTAATCCCAATAAAAATCATAAAATGATGGGGTGTTACATAAATGCATGAGTTATCAAAAAATATTTAAAATTTGCAAGCTTTATTTACGAAGGTACTTCAAGATATAGAATTATCAACATGGATTTTATAATCCATAAATGAAAAAAATTGCACAATATCTAAGCATGTAGGATAAAAGTGAAGCATATGAGATATATGAATACTTACAAACATAAAAAATCAAAATCTCACAACAAAAGGTTTTCATTATAAATAATAAAAGATCAATACCAAAAATAACAAAAGATGAAATCAGACCTTGATACTATGAAGGAAAATATGATAAATATAATGCATATCCTAGTTAAATCAACAAATACTAACACTAATAATTTAGATGAGTGAAACTCCAACACTTTCAAAGGTCGTTGAGTTCACCTTGATCAATGTTGAGGTTCCTAGACCAATTACGAAGATTTTCCTAGTAAAGGAATCAAAAAATATTTTTAGAGAAAATACCGTGGTTGTTTTTCCCTTAGGGGCCTTGCTAATATCATCTACCTTCCTCCTACCTCTATGATCAGTAAAACGAATGGTTGAAGCAAAACACAAAGGTTTAGTTTCTACCAGATTAATCGAGTATTTGATTTCATGATCATTCATCATCATCATCATTCTTTCCTTAATCCCATCATATGGATTCAGCCACATGGATTCTCGTTTTCCATTCCAATCTATTATAAGCAATATTATCATTTAAGTTTACAGCCTTAAGATCTCTCTTAATAATTTCCTCCCACGATATCTTAGGGCGACCCCTTTCTATTTTACCCTAAATTTCCAATAATCTTCCTCTTGTTATAGGTGCATCTATTTCATGTTTCTTCCAGTTGGAAAAAAATTCTTGCAAATGTCCCTCCTTTTCAGAATTGGAGCAAACAAGCTTCACCTTACATTTGTTTTTCCTGAATGACTCGGTTGAAGAAGAACTCTCTAAGGAAGATTGTAGAATGGGTTGTGATGTATGGATCAAAAGTTTAGGATGGTCATAAGACGAAGGAATATCACTACCAAAACCTATACATTTCATGTCTTTCGAACACTTACCCCCTTAAAGCATGTTACCAAATTTTTTAGACCTAACTTCTAAATAAAACTTCAAAGTGGATGACGCCAAAAGTTTAGCACGAATATTTTGTTTAATACGGTGATCATAGATATTTTACTCTCTTATAATGATCTCCTTAAGTACTCAATCTCAATATGAAGAAAGTTTTTATTACTTCCCTTCTCAAATGTTTCACCAAACACCAGTTTTTTAGCATCAGAATCTCTCAAAGTACTCTTACTCATGAAAGCCATTATGTTTTCTTGGTTTTCTAACATGGTGGATATTCTCATGTTCTCCTTCTCTAGTACTATGGAATCTTCAAATTTTTGATCATATGCGGTGATAAGATTAATTTTTATCCTTCCCCCATCATCCAAACAGGTATCGGTGGTAATGTCAAGACTCATGGGAGGAGGATAAAATTCCTCTAATCATCTGACTCCTCAAATTTCCCTTGCGCCATGAATCTCACATATAGAATACGGGGAGACTTGTAATATAATTTTTAAGTCATCATCAATAAAGTGTCTTGAAAAGAATTTTTTCCACTACATTGACTTGGTTCTGAAGGATATTCCTCGAAATAATGACCTTTACCACCATGATTTTAACATGTGACGAAACATGAGAAATCTGGTTTCTTCTCCGTACTTCCTTGACTGGATTTAAACCTAAGAGGGTAATATTTTGAGCTACCTTTGGATTGAAATATCTTTTACCATGCATTTTAAACTTTCCTAGTGAGGAAGGCTATATAACTATAACTAATATAAAGGGAATCTAAATATGGAGGAACCTTGTGAGCTTTTTCTTGAAACTATACGCAATTTTCTTTAATAAGTTCTTCATGCTTGGGATTGATAATAAAAATCCAATTTCTTACCTAAGAACTTTGATATATCATGTTTCCGAAAGAAGAATAAAGGAACTAGATCTAGGGTTTTGATCACCATACCATTGAAAATCCTGTAGGTGATCTGAAATAAGAGACAAAATTAATAAAGAAAATATTCTAAATGTTTCCTCACCCTGAATCCATTCTTAGATGTTAAAAACACCTTATATCTTATACTAAATTATTCATCCAAATAAAACCATGTGTGTGGGAACTTTTAGAGATCAAAACTTGGTGAAATTAAAGAAAAACGCTTTCTTTCTCTTCACCCTTGATAAAAAAAATTCAAAATACTACTTTCCCTCTCCCTTTTATAATCCTTGTGAATATCTTATGCAACTTAAATCCCTTCCCTTGACCTATATATATATAGGTATATAAAGTGGTCATAGCAAAAAAACTGATTTCTAAATAGTGTGGGGCTTGCTAATTGGTATATGGACTATACTAGGTACCCAAGGGAAATAATTAAATTGGATTCCAAACAGAAATATGAAAATCCCAAATTCTGCCCTGTAATGTATTTTCCTTTTTGTTTAATTATAATAATTTCCACTACATACTTAAAACTATATTCCAAAGTATTTGTCTCAAAATTACTAGAATATAGAGTCCTTATTTGCAAAGTTAGATAGAACATGATACGATTTGTCGCGTTAAGCATTCAATACCCCATTAGTGAAAATCAATTTTTCACAAATCAATTTTCACCAATGTCTTATATATAACTTAGTTGATACTCTAGCAAATTATAAAATCCATAAACCGAGTTTAGTGATAAAATCAAAACTTATAAGTTTAGCAGGTATCAGAACCCATAATATCTCCTCGATGTGGATTCCTCTAGAATATGATCTCAAATATATTCACATAATGATTTCCCAACTTATAGATATTATTGACCCAATAAATTTAATCTCGCCCATTTCAATCAAAGAAATAATTATATGAACATTCCAATCCTCGTATTCTCAGGATTAAGAATCTTCGCACCCTTTACAAACTTGTGATATTGTGAAAGTCTAATCTATTCAACACCTAAACTTTAATCGCACAATTGGTCATGTTTGGTACATTTTTAAGGTAATGGTACAATCATCTTTGAACTATCACACTAGTTTTTGAACCAACAAACAGGTAAATATAGTCGAGATAAACTAATAAGATTTTACACACAACTTTAATGACGAGATTCAACTCCCTATCTAGGTTGTGAACTGTTCAATTATACACAAACCAAAATTTTGATCTGACGTGATCTAGACGACCACAACTCACTAGAATTCCTACTAAATAATATTAACCGACATATAAAATATCTTTGACAATCTTTTATTAAAAAATAAATTTCATAAATAAGGTCTTAAAAATAAAACCTCAATAATCTCCCACTTAATCTAAAAGCCAAGTGCCTATGCATCTAACACCCAGTCCATTTATTCGACAATCAATAGTCCTAGCTATAGAAGGATTAATTGGTTGTTATCTGATGCAATCTTGGACACAAATTTACTACCTCCCTTGTTCCATCGCTTGAACTAGGTGATAACCTATGTTCAATGTGCTTAACTGTTTCATGGGTTATGGATTCTCTTGAACTTGCAGTTGTTTCGCTATTAACACAATATAGTATAATTGTCAATTGCACTAAAGTAACCTCATCCAAGTCACTTAGAAAGTTCTTGGGCCGTATAGACTGTTTAGTTTCCTATGAAGTGGAAAGAACTTCGTCCTCCATGATGGAGTCAACAATACATGATTTCTTTACTCCTCTAACTAATAATTCCATCTCCTAAAATAAAAACATATCCCAAATTAACAATCCTTTAATACTTATCTAAATGAAAATTCTTGGCTTTGTACCTTAATTAAATAGGACTATCCATTGATGAAACCAACATATAATCTTAAGTCCTCTTCAAGTACTTACGAATGTGGTTTATTGTATTCCAGGGATCCTCACTTTGATTAGAATAAAATCAGTTGACCATGCCAATGGAAAAGAAGATATCCAGTTTAGTAAACAACATAATATACATAATGCTGCCCACTGCTAAAGCATAAGGTATATTTTTAATCCCTTCTATCTGATCACTTGTTGTATACACATAGTGATTCTATGCCTAAAAGGAAGAATCCTTTCTTATAATCTTGTATACTAATCTTTTGAGTACATTACGAATATAAGTGTCTTAGGATAAGTCCAACATCCTATTTAACTGATATAGAAAAAACTTCATCCCAAAGATGTCCCTGACTTGTCCTAATTTTCATGCAGAGATACCTGGAAAACCATGCTCTTAGATAAGATAATATAACCACCTCATTCTAGATTAGGACAACATCATCCACAAGATGTACCAGTAATATCACCATGTTTTCATCATGCTTCTCATACAAATAAATATTAATTAGGCTTTGATGAAAATCAAAAGTTTAATTTTCTGATCAAATTGAATGTTACAAGAACTTAATGTTAGTTAATCTCCATAAAAATTGTTACAAGAACTTAATGTTACAAGAACCTATGAATATAACAGATTTTACTTTCATGGATTGTTACTATGAATCCCTCTTATTAGATCTTACATATGCACTCATCAAGACTACCGCTTAAGAACACAATCTGATGGTAAAATAATCCTAAAACACTTAAGTATGGCTACGAGGGAGAATATTTTATCATAGTCAATCCCTATTTTTATAAGGAAACATTTTGACAACAAATCTTGAAGGTTTCGACCTTCCCATCTATCCATCTTCTAACTCTTGTAGATCCACTTGCATCCAATGGGATTTATACCATCACCAAGTCTACAAGCTCCCCAAACTTATTCAAATTGAATCCATCACGGCATCAACATTACTAAGTCAAAGTTAAAATTCTTAGTATTGTAATTTCTCATTGTAGTTCTTGGGAACTAGCTAGTGTTTCTTTAGGATCTCACCGAAATGTTCACCCAAAGTACTAACTTACAAAAATTTATCATATCCATCCCACTCTCACATGGCTCCACTTGTGATCCAGTATAAGTGACACGTGTTAACTGAACAACGGTAATAATCCTACTACTGTTCCGTAATGTATTATAAATATCAAGTTTATTCGTGTACAAGTGATCTAGCAACACTACTAATATGATTTTCTAATGTAATCTCTTATAAGTATATCTTACTCTAGGGGACGTGGTTCATTATATAATTCTCCTATAAGAACCAAAAATTATTAACATAAATGGCCTTATCATGCTTAGTGATAACGATTAAACCACCTTTAAAACCTTTGGGATAACCAATTAAGAGACATACTTTTGTCTTTAATACCAACTATGTTGGCTTCTTCAGCAACCCAAGTGCTAGGATCCCCCGAATTCGAACATGTCCCAGAATGATCTTCTGCCCATTTTTAAGTTACATGGGAGTTTATGAGACATATTTAGAGGGAACTATATTCAAAATGTATTTCTCCCAATAAAAAAAATTTAATCTTAAATATCCAACAATGCACCTTATGATATTGAAAAACTCTTTTTCCACCTTTTCGCTACACCATTCTGCAGTGAAATACCCATTGTAGACAATTGGGATATATTCTCCACCTCTGATAAATGATTCCTAAACTATCCCATGATGTATATGTAGAAACCCCATTCTATTACCCTCTAAATACCTTTTCCAATGGTCTATACCGTGCGCGAATCGGCCTCATGGTTCGCTCGTACTCACCTTTTCACTCTAAACCATGATATAGAGGCCTCCGGATGCTCCCTAACCCCGTTTGACTTTGGTCAACTCTTCAACTTGAGCAAAGCTCATTGAAACTTCTTAGGCTCTGAATACCCTTTTCAGAGGTACATATTGTGCACAAATTTCCCTTACTATTTGCGCATACTAACCTTTTTATCCTAACCTTGATCTAGAGGCCACGGGCATTCCCGAGTCCCATTTGAATTTGGTCAACTATCCAACCCAAGAGAAGTTCATTGCACCTTCATAGGTCTTTGAATCTCATTTCCAACGGTCCATACCGTGCACGATTCGACCTTACGGTTCTTACCTACTTGCCTTCTTAATCTGAGGACCCCGTCTAGAGGCTATCGGGTTCTTCCAAGTCCCATTTTACTTTAGTCAACTCTTGAAATCAAGAGTGGCCCATATATTTTCATAGGGCTATGAATCCCCTTTCCAATGGTCCCGACTATTCATAATTTTGACTTACGCTTTGCATTTTATGCTCGTTTTTCAAAAAAGTCCTTTCTGGAATGCCTATAGGCACCCCAGACCCCTTGCCTATAGGCAGCGGTGTAATTTACTTATCTAGCAAGCCAGGGGTATGCCGATAGGGTCTATGATGATTGGAAGACAGCTGAACCCAAAAATTTACTATTTAAGGAGGTCATGGCCTCATTCCCAAAGACCCCTATTCAGCAATCAGAACATTCCTTCCTCTCAATCGCTGCGCCACCACTCTAAAAAAATCCAAGTTTCCAACAGTCCTTTCACCTTTCTTACCTCACTTTTATACCACCTTTTTCCACTTACCTGACCCCTACTTCACCATCATCCCACCACCATAAAATTATCCTACTCCTCTTCAAAAATTAATAGAAAAATCTTCTAAGAGGTTTACTCTTAATCTTTTCTAATTCATTTAATTACTGTTTTTATTTATTTTTGTTCCATTTTTTTCATATCTTTTAGTCTTACTCCATTATCACACACCAACTCATATCCTTTTTTATACTAGTATTCACATAAAATATTTTTCTAAAACCAAAAAGTCGAAAAAAGAGGGTGTACTTATAAACCACAAAGTAGGATTTCCTCACTTTTTCTACACTTTTACACTTGAGCACGTTTTCTTCAAGTGAGCAATAGTCCTAAATTTGGGTTTATTGGATAAACCCCACCATTGTGATATGTCGAACTACGTGGACTTTGATGCCTATTTTGTCTACGTAGGCATCCCGAGTCATTATCGGGATCTGATTCCTATTTTACTCATTGTGATACCTTTGTTTATATCTCATATTTAGTAGTATTGCGTGCATGCATACGACTACATATTAGTCTTCTCACCCAACATGCACATTTACTTTCTTCCAGTAAATCATGATTCGATGGACACTCACATCATATTTTCTTTTATTCTCTTTTTTCGTATACTCCTTAAAATGACTCCTCTCCGTCCTTCCCATGACGTGAGTAGGATGATATATCTTTGTCACATATTTCTATATCACACACATTATACTCATGAGTCATATCTTGGAGAAAAATAAGAACATTATTATAGCCCATGAGAGACTGAAAGGGTGGAATGGGTGCCTAACACCTTCTCATTCCATATCATAGTCCTTGAACCCTCGATTCCTTTAGTTTCATATGCATCAGTTTGTCTTTTGATGCCATTCTATCAAGAATGGCTATATTATTTTGCCTGTTTTGAGCAAAATAGGTTGGCGACTCCATTTTCTACATTTTCCTCCCCTTTAATGTTGGACGATTTATATCTGTGGCAGCCCGCGAAGATCACGTGAGTGGAAAGAGGATTTGTATCCACGAATCCCCACACATCCCGAGAGAGATTTCCCCATTTTCTCTCCCTTTCGGGGCCATCCCACATCGGAGGAATCCCATATGGCCATAGTATACACTCCTACAATTACATCATATGGTTTGGATTTGCTTTCTAGACTTATACTCTACCATATCCTTGTACAATTTGAACTAACAAAGGTTTCAGACTTGTGGTGCATAAGATAAACACATCCGTTCCTTAAGTAATAATCAATGAAAGCAATGAAGTACTCATAACCACCTCTTGAATGGATAGCCATAGGACCATATGAATCGAAATGAACCAATTTCAACACATTTTTTATTCTATATTTTTTGGCATAAATGATCTTTCAGTCATTTTACCTTCTGAAGAAGATTCATAGACTGGAATTGCCTCCACTTCCACTTAACTCAATTGTCTGTTTTATACTAGTTTTTGAATTCCTTTTAGATAAAAATAACCCATGCATAAGTGAAAAATTGTGTTTGTGTTAAGTTAGAAGAAAACATTCTATTCATTGAGTGCCAGTAATATTATTCATTTCAATGCTTAGCAGTATTGGTGAGACACTTCTTAAAATGTATAAATTAATTTCCAATGTACCAGAATAGATAAAAGATTGACCAATTTTGATAAATTAAAGATATTCTTATATCTTTTTAAAACCAGCTTAAAAATTGAAAACAACATTTCTTCGAAAAATAAGGGACATAAAATAGTTTTTCAAACCTACCCTTTTGTCTCTACAAAATATAAATTTATATATCTTACCTCAACTATTGTTGCCTTATTCTTTTTTACCATTATTACGAACATCTCTCATTCAAGTAGTTGCCCAAATACATAGAACCTCTCTAATGAGTTGCATAGCTGATTTATCACTCCCGAATCTACACATCAGGTTATTGTAGACTAGACAATAAATCATGCTTATAATTTGAAAATACTTGGATTGAAAACATTTTCCTTTCCATTTTTTTACTGCAACCTAAGGATTATGAACTTCCTTAATTACACACACTTACATGTGAGTCGTAGTCTTGTCCTTCTTCCTCCTTATCGGGAAATAATTTGAGTTCTTCTCAACAAATAACCACATGCCTTAGCTTCCAATGATATGATTGATTAAGAATTGATTCTTCTGAATTTATCCCCTTAATTTAGTAGCTCTTAGCACCTCGAATAATGTAATTCATATTAATTTATCTAATTTATATGCTACTTACAATTCCCACATAGTGCCTCGAGTTTTGTGTATTTTCCATGCTTTTTAAAGGTATTTAATGCAAGTGAAGAGAAGAGGAATCCAAAGCTGAGAAATCAACAAAGGAAGGAAAGTCATAGGACAAAATAGTCATTTAACATCTAGAGTTCGGACAAGGGGTCGACATGAAAAATGAAGACCTCGCATCTACAAGCGTGTAGGAAGAAATGGCATCCCAAACGGAGCCTTGGATTAGAAGTTACGGAGATTCAAAGATGAGAGGAAAATCAAGATAAAGGAAGATTTTCAAAACCGGACCGGACATGCCATGCCCAAAAATGAACAGATCCGGGAGGAAGCCAGTCTCTGAAATAAATTTCACTACCGAATCGGATCAGGGTTAGTAAAAAATGAACCAATTCGAGAAGTTTTAAGACTCTGAATAAAATCAAACATTGGGACAATCTAGATACTGATAAAAATGAACTGGTCCGATGCCTTTAAGATCTCTGCAAAAATTGGGCTACCGGACCGAATCAAAGATCAATACCGAACCGGTTAGGTAGAGATTTGCCCAGATTTTTCATTTCTAATTTAGAATTTTACTTGGTTCAAACTCTTGAAAATTTGGTAGTGTATTTATTTTAACTTATTGTTAGACAGTAAGGAGTTCGAATATTATTAGTTTCAGAGGGCTATTGCATAGGAGAACCCTAGTTTTGACGATTTGATGCAATTAATTCAAGATTCAAAGTTTATTTCCAGATTTCCTCATTGCAAGTAACATTTAATTTCTGCTTTCAATTTCTTTCGTAGTTAGTTAGATTATTTTTAATTCCTAGTTTTCAATTCTTAATTCAAAAAAAATCTTCTGAAAATTTCCAAAATAGTCATGAATTCCTGCACTTTCAAACTTGTGTTTTCATTTAATTTAATCATGTCCAGCTAAGTTTTTAAGGATTGGGGTGCATGAACCCAACCCAATGTAATATACCCATGTAGAAAATAGGTTTGAATTGAAAATTGAATGAATAATGTTGCGTAGTACGCACAGCCATTGTAGGCCTTTTAACCTCGTTTTCCCTAGGTCACCGGGGTGTTTAAGGATGCAATACGTGTGTTAGCTATTTGGCACCACTTTATTTTTACCTTTGATTATGTATGATGCGGGCTAGTACCCTCATATATGTAATTATTAGGATTACTAAAATCTGGGTTCAATTAAATTTCTAAATTAAAATGTAGTATTCTATACGGTAAATATACTAGGGTTTGGGGGATTGTATCTTAACCTATCTTTCCCTTATTCATATTTAATTCACTGCAGTAGTTTATTTCGGTGCATTTAGTTTAATCAGTAGTTAAATTTCTTTTGCATTTAGTTAGTAGTCATTTAGATCAACACTAATCATCTTTTTCACTTATTTTCGAGAATCGAATAAGGGTTAGTCTTATGTTCCTACATTGTCATGAATTTTTGTCATATTTCCTTGTGGAGACGATCCCAACTTATCAAATTATTACTAACGCAATAGGCTTGCACTTGAGCCTATATAGCACGCATACTAGATACACATTTGTGGTCGCGTCAAGTTTTCGGCGCCGTTGCAGGGGAATTAGGTAGACTTTAGGTTAGTAGATTTAATCCCAAATTTGATTCCAAAAATTTAGAAAGCCAAAAAAATCAAAAATCAAAAAGAAATCATCGCTTAAAATCCCTTTCATGCAAAATCAAGAACAAACTCCTCAAAATACTCCAATAAGAATTCACGAAAATCCCATCGTTGAGTATAATTCTGAAAGCCCCCATACCCCACGCGTTCCACAATTCTGGGCTCCACCTCCTACCCCTCCAAACTCCATCATGAGTCACATGCAGAGTCACACGTCCAGAACACTGAGTGAGGATTCTGAGTCCATTGGAGAGAGAGACATGTCGGACATCGCTAGTTTTGGTACGGGTGAGGGAAACCTGCCATGTCGTCCCATGAAAGAACTCCTACTTCCTAATAGAAATGTCACCCCTGGTTGCATTTTACTCCCATATAATATCGGCCAGTTTCACTTCCGTAATGGGATGATACAAATTCTTTCAACATTTCACGACAAGGATTCGGAGAAGCCATATCTCCATATCAAAGAGTTCGAAGAAGCATGAGAAACCTTTAGTGATCAAGCTTGCATGCAAGATGTCGTTCGCCTAAAGGTTTTTCCTTTTTCCTTAAAGGATAAAGCTAAGACCTGGATTTGGTCTTTACCACCTAACTCGATCATATCATGGAAGGATATACAATGCAAGTTTCTTTTAAAGTTCTTTCCACCACAAAAAATAGACTCCGTCAAGGCTGAAATTCAAGCCTTTTTACAACGAGATAATGAGCCATTTGACGAGTGTTAGGAACGATTCCAAGAGTTGGTTAACGCTTGCCCCCATCATGGATTTGAGAAACATCACTTTATCTCTTTCATCCATCATGGACTTACGATAGTGTCTAAACAACTTGTTCAAAAAATGAGTGAAAGACCATTTTGGGAATTAGATGCGAGCGAAGCTGAGGCTCATATTAAGTATGTCGTCGAGATTACTCAAGAATGGGACACATCTGATCCTAATGCCCAAAATCGACCTCGACAAGTGTCCAATATTCCTACTGCATCCGATCTATATCCATTGAATCACGATATCGTGGTAGACCGATGACTTGATCAATTTGAGAAAAGTATGAGGGACCTACTTGAGGTACGACTGAGAGAAGATATCGAATCCACCCATGCTGTGAAAGAAAAAGTGTGCGCTATTTGTGAGGAGATCCATTCAACAAAGAAATGCTCGACGATACCCTTCTAGAAAGCTATGCATATCGAGAAAGTGGAAGCTATAGGAGGGTTTAAGGGAAATTTTAACGCTCCTCATGGGAACTCGTATAACCCTTCATGGAGAAACCATTCCGGTTTTAGCTACGGGTAGCAACAAGCTGCGTTGAATCCATATTCACATGTTGTCCTACCTCCACCCCCTCTTCAATTTCAACAAGCTCCGCCTATGCAAGAACACATGCAAGCTCCACCTCCAGGCCCATACATTACCCCACCGCGAAGGACTCTTGATGAAAACTTAACCCATCTCATCCAGTCTCAAAATGCAACCAATGTCAAGTTTGAGCATATGTTCACTGCGATGAAAATGAGCTTACATAAGTTGCAATCTTTGTTGAGTGTCCAATAGAATGGAGAATTTCAGGTTCAAGGCCAAATACCTCCTCAAGATTAAGCTAATATTAGCTCTATGTCTTCCGATCAACAAGAGCAATGCCAAGCTGTCACCGCTTTACATAATGGGCGAGTTTTTGATTTATCACCTCCTCCACATGAGAAGCCAAAAGACAAGGAGGTTTTGCCCGAAACGAAAGAGGACGAAGAAGCCCCCTTGAATGAGAGTGATAATGAAGACATTAGTGAGCCCAAAGTTGTTGTGAAAGCGCCCTTCGCTGCTTCATTCCCTCAACGATTGGCCCCACCTCAAAAGGGAGCCCCCCATGTAGATTTGCTAGATGTTCTTAAGCAAGTGAAGCTAAATTTTCCATTCCTTGATGCCATCCAGCAAATTCCCACCTATGCTAAGGTCATTAAAGATCTTTTGACTGTGAAAAGATGGCTAAAGGTGAATAAGACTGTCTTCCTAGCACAGAATGTGAGCTCTGTTCTACTTAACGACCATCACCCCAAGTTTAAAGATCTGGGTGCACCCACGATCTCATGTGTTATTGGAGAATGTCGAATTGAGAAAGCCTTATTGGACTTAGGTTCTAGTGTTAATATACTTCCTTAGTCCATTTATAGACAACTTGAGTTGGGTGACCTTAAACCCACACGGATTACTCTTTAATTAGCAGATCGCACAGTGAAGGTGCCTCGAGGGATTATTGAGGATATGATAGTCCAAGTGGACACTTTCTATTTCTCGATAGACTTTGTCATTTGGGACACGGAGCCCTCCATCCATTATAGCAACCATGTTCCTATCATTCTAGTCCACCCATTCTTAGCTATGGCTAATGCCTTAATTAATACACGAAATGGGGAATTGTATCTCACTTTTGGGAACGTGATCCTCGAGACAAACATCTTCAATGTTAATAATAAAATGGGTGACGAAGATGAAATCCAAATGGTCGACCTCAAAGAGGGGGTAGTATAAGGGCCCATTGAGAGAACCATGGGTGGGGACGCGTTAGAAGCATACCTAGTGAGAGGTGATGAAAGTGAGATCCCATACACCGAGTATGAGCGAGAGGTAGAGGAGTTGAAAGCCTTATTAGACGAGAGATCATCGTTAGAGGATTTGAGAGATGTTCATTTAGTTTCTATATTAGAGGAACTACCCTCGAGGGAGTCATGCTTGACACCTTTCGAAGAGAATTTTCCTTCCCTCGAGTTGAAGAAACTACCCTCTAATGTGAAATATGATTTTCTAGGAGAGGATGAGACATTTCCTATTGTTGTCTCCTCTAGCCTAGATAAAGAGCAAGAGGGTAAGCTGTTGGAAATTTTGAGGAAGCACAAAGGTGATTTTGGTTGGTTAATAGAGGATTTGAAGGGTATAAGTCCCCTGATTTGTACCCATAAAATCCACCTCGAGGAGGACGTGAAGCCCTAGAGGGAAATGCAAAGGAGACTAAACCCAACCATGAAAGAAGTTGTTAGAGCAGAAATTATAAAGCTATTAGGTGTCGGGATTATCTAACCTATCTCGGATAGAAAATGGGTGAGCCCAATTCAAGTCATCCCAAAGAAGTCGAGAATGACGGTGGTCGAAAATTATAAAGGAGAAATAATTCCTCAATGCACCACCATCGGGTGGAGTGTTTGCATTGATTACCGAAAACTTAATGTTAGAACGAAAAAAGACCATTTTCCCTTACCCTTTATCAACCAAATTCTTGAACGTGTAGCGGGCCACCCATATTATTACTTCCTTGATGGTTATTCTGAATATAACCAAATCGAGGTAGATATACTTGATCAAGAGAAGATGATTTTTACATGTCCATTTGGTACGTTTGCCTATAAATGTATGCCTTTTGGATTGTGTAATGCGGTCGCGAATTTTCAAAGGTGCATGTTAAGTCTCTTTAGCGACATGGCAGAAAGAGGACTTGAGGTTTTCATGGACGATTTCAGCATTTTTGACCCCTCTTTTGACCAATGTTTAGTGAATCTTGAAAACATTTTATCCCGATGTGTGGAGAAGAACTTAGTCCTTAATTGGGAAAAATGTCACTTCATGGTTACCAAGGGCATAGTTCTAGGTCACATAGTCTCATCTAAGGGAATAGAAGTTGACTGAGTAAAAATAGATGTCATAGCTGAGCTTCCTCCGCCTAAATCACTAAAGGACGTGCGCTCCTTCTTGGGCCATGCAGGTTTTTATAGACGGTTTATCAAGGAATTTAGCACCATCGCTAGACCCTTGAGTAACCTCGTTATGAAGGATGCCCCCTTTGAGTGGAATGACGCATGCCAAGAGGCTTTTGATAAATTAAAAATCATGTTGATTTTCGCTCCAATCATGCAAGCTCCGGATTGGTCTCTTCCATTCGAGCTTATGTGTGATGCTAGCGAATATGCAATTGGGGCTATTTTAGGGCAAATAAAAGACAAAAAGCTCATGTCATCTATTATGCTAGTCAGACGTTAACTAAGCCACAACTTAACTTCCACCACAGAGAAAGAGTTGCTAGTGGTTGTTTTTGCTTTGGATAAATTCCGTTAATACCTTGTTGGGTCGCCCATCACTTGCTTTACCAACCACGCAGCCCTTAAATATCTCCTTACTAAGAAGGACGAAAATCCGCGCCTCATAAGGTGGATCCTACTCCTACAAGAGTTCAATCATACTATAAAAGATAAGAAAGAGGTGGAAAACATCATTACCGACCATTTTTCATGGCTCTCGTTCGACGTGCCCATTGATACGATACCCATATACAAGTATTTTTCGAATGATCAACTTTTGAAAAATCTTCCTTACCTTAGTTTGCGGATATTGCCAATTATATTATCACGGGAGTCGTTCCTCCCAGATGCTCACCGCAAGATAAGAAGAAATTCATCACTTACCTATTCCTATTTAAATATTATATGGACCAGCTCATCCAAAGATGCGTACCGAATGAAGAAATTCAAGATACGATCCGGTTTTGTCATATGAAACATTATGGAAGCCACTTCTCCAAGAATAAGACGGCCGCTAAAATTCTACAAAGCAGCCTTTATTGTCCCATAATATTCTGAGATGTAAACGTCTATTGCAAGTCTTGCGATAGATGCCAAAGGATGGGAGCTATTACTCACCGTGACATGATGCCTCTAACCCCTATACTCTTCATTGAGTTATTTCATTGATGGGGTATTGACTGCATGGGACCTTTTCCTCCCTCCTTCGGCTTCCTATACATCCTCATCACAGTAGACTACTTCTTCAAATGGGTGGAGGCAATAGCTACCCTGATGAATGACAACAAAGTGGTGATTAATTTCCTACAAGAACACATACTTTCTCGCTTCGGTGCTTCGAAGGAGATTATAAGTGATAATGGCTCACACTTTTGCAATATATCGTTTGAAAAGTTAATGAGAAAGTATGGGGTCGTCCAAAAGGTTAGGACGACTTATCACCCTCAAACAAGTGAGCAGGCCGAGCTAGAAAATCGTGAGATCAAAGCCATCCTTGAAAAGACCGTCGATCCTACCCAAAAAGATTGGTTACTTCGATTAAACAATGCGCTATGGAGCTACTTCACCGCCTGCAAGAACCCCCTCAGGATGTCCCCATTTCATTTTATCTATGGCAATCCTTGCCATCTCCCTATGGAGCTAGAGCACAAAGCATATTAGGACATCAAGTGGTTGAATTACAATCTTGATTCAGTGAAGCTCACAAGCTTCAATTAAACGAGTTGTAAGAGTTGAGCAATGATGCGTATGAGAATGCAAAAATCTCTAAAGAACGGATGAAACTCACACATGACAAGATAATTCGATACAAAGTGTTTCACTCGGGACAAAATTGCTCCTCTACACTTCTCGACTACACTTATTTCCCGGTAAGTTATGTTCAAGGTGGACGGGCCCATTTGTTGTTCGAGAAGTGTTCCCTCATGGTTCTAGGGAGTATGAAGATTCAAAAGGGGGAACTACGTTCAAAGTGAATGGACAACGCCTCAAACCTTACTACGTGGCGTGCGTCGAAGAAGCCGACACCATTTGGTTACCGGACCCCATCTATGGGTATTGATTGAGCAGTACGAGAAAGTCGTCGTACCCCAATGTGTATGGGGTAATTTTTGTGTATATTAGATGTGAGTATGTTAGGTTAGTTAGAGTCGATTTGTATAGGACACATAGGATAGGTGCGGGAGAACACACGATGAGAGTGAGCCTAGGGTTTCATAGCATGCATTGAGCGAAGTTAGGTAGATTACGTGTAGGTATAGTGGTGAGAGCATCCAGAGATGTTGAGAGATGAGTGAATTCATCCATTTGGAGACTCTGTAGAATTTTGTGACCTGGACCGGTCCACCCTTGGGGGTCCGGATCGGTTTGCTTTTGGGGAAAATTTAAATAAATAGGGACCGGTTCGGTCCTGTCCTGGACACCCGGACCGGTTCGAATTCTGTTTTTTCTTCGATCATTCCCAAGGTGCAGCCCCCATCTCCTAATCCATTTCCTTCCCTCCCAATACGTTTTCCCTCCACCATTTCCCTCCAAAATTCACTCCCCCTTCACTCCAAAATTAATCTTTCCCTCCACCATACCCACCTATAAATACACCCTCACCCCTCCTCCTTTCCACCAGCACTCCTCCTTACTCTCATACTCTCTATTACAAATTTCTAGTGTCCAAACACTATTTCTACACATGGCCAACAAGGCCCTCCCTCAAAATTACAACTTTGTCACGTTCATCAATCGCAACGATGCATACCGCTCCAATCAAGAACAACAATGGTGTGAACCATTTTTTATCCAATCTCGCAAACTGCAATTAGAGCGCCAAGTGCGCAGGAACGAGATGCCAAATTAGGGGTTGGTGACGGTACCTTAACGAGCCCCACAATGCAGTTTAGGCAGCCGAAGTGCGAGCTTTCTATGGAACCCTTGTCCGCATTGGTGATTTTATTTTCGAGGTGCGTGTGGATGGATAACGAATCCTTTTCTCCCTCGAGATTCTTTCCCAAAAACTAGCATAAACGGATGTCCCAAACCCCACTGACTTTAAATAGCCCAACGCTCTCGCCCCCATCGACAATGTCGGTTGCAATGCACGTATAGCACCCGATGAGGTTTGGGCTACTGAAACATTTTTAGTAGGGCGGATGAGTGACAAGGCGCGCATCACATTTCAAATTATCTGCACTAATATCCTACAAACCTCGAATGATTCTGCAATGCGACCTCGACAAGCGACCCTTGTGTATTACCTTTTTTACCGAAACACCCCGATCAACCTGGCCCATATTATCTACAAAGACATATTCTTTGCGGCCTTGGACAAAAAGGGTGTCACCCGTCTCCCTCATAATGTCTATTCTAGCCAACATGCTCATTGTTCCTCCCAACGGGTCCCTTCGCCTTCCCAATTCTCTTGGGCAAGGCACCCGTACCGAGAGTGAGCGCCAACGGGAGATTATTCGCACCCGGTAAGCGAAGGTGGCGGAAGACAATGATGACGATATGAAGACGGATGATTCGTAGGATGATGATTCCAAGGAGGAATCCGTTGGGGATGCCGACGTGAGTATGGGTAAGGGCGATGAGGAGGAATATACCGAAGACGACGATTCTAATTTTGAGCCCCCGGGAGCCAACTTTGATATGCGAATCACAACGCTGGAAACCCGATTCGATGTGTTTATCAATCAATACAACGCTCACCGGGAGGAGGACCAACATGCATATCGACGGGATACGAGCATGCTACATCGCCTCCAAGATTAAATGTATCGGATGACCACGGGTGATCCTCTACCGGCCTATTTCTATGACCCCTACGACCTAAATGCTCCCGGACCTTCTCACCTTCCCCCTCAGTAATTTGTTCTTTCTAGGCTGCTCATATAATGTTTCACAAGTCCTTTCTCCATAGATTTGTATGTTCTCTAGATATATAATGGAAATTGTATTACCTATCAATGTGTGTCTTATGCTTGCTTTGGTATATTGCATTTTTTTCTTTGTTCCATTTTTATTGTTTCTTTCATTTATTTAGCTTTTAGTCCGTTTTGCATCAGGACTTTGCAAAAATCTAAGTTGGGGGGTACACATGCGCTTTCACATTTCACAAAGTTCAAAATGCCCAAAATAAAAAAAAAATAGAAAATTTCCAAAAATACAAAAATATTTTTCTTCAAAGTAAATAAAAATTGGAATTTAAATTTTTCAAAAAAATCACCGAAATTTTGTTCAAAGCCTCAAATTTGTAAATTTCAAATTGCACAAAGCCGAAATTGAGCGAAAACTGACGACTTTATGAATAAGTGTGGAGATTAATCAACCGGGTGAGATTTCGAACCTTTCACTTTTTTGAAGTTTTTAGAATCAATTTGAGTTAATGGTTAACTCAAAGTTCAATTCAACGTTAAAATAAGTCATTAGTGATCTCTAATTTATTGTTTTGATCGGTCAAGGAATAGTGTGTGATGTTGCCTCGAAAAGCGCACTAAAATATCTTTAAATTAAAATTCATCTCGAGACGCGTATGGTAATATGATCAGTAATTCGGACAATGAAGTAGGCCCTTATTTGTTACCCAAAAAGATTAGCCATAAAATGTTGTGAAAAATTCCCCTTAGCAAACCAAGCCGAGCCAAATAAAATTTATCCTTTCGTTTGATAACCCGAAAAACCCAAATAGCCCGGAATTGAGAAAACTGATAAGTTCAGCAATTAAGTCCAATTTGTGTGAAAATGAAAAGGGGCAATAAAAGAAAAATGCTCAAGAAAAATAGAAAGAAAAGAAAAATATGAAGAAAAAAAGAGAAAATGAGCAAAATCTTGAAAAAACACTAATGGACATCATTGAAGATTTTCCAATTCCGAAGTTTTGATTTTTACCCAATACACCTTAAAAACTCGAAAAAATTCCTAACCGAGTCCGGATTGTGAAATGATTATCGGGTGGAGAGCTAAAACATGAAAATATAAAAGAAGAGATTAACCGGTGTGTATAAGAGGCAATGCTCCCTTTTCCCAATGACCGTAACCTGATGAAGAGATATTTTCACCCATAAATTTCCATTTTTCAATTTTGTGTGCATGAATTAGTGTTCCAATGAATTTACTACTTATATCACGCATACCAAGCAAGCTAGCCACATTTCGAGTGATATGTTTAAGAGAGTATCCTGTGAGCATTTGAATGAAAATGAATTCTTGGAAAAGTAACATAATGATCAATCAGTGGAAATTTGGGATTAAATTTCTGGCTTCGCACACACACACACGACAAATTGAGATTTAAGCATATCAATCTATGGTGACAATTTTTCAAAAAGTTTTTATTATACAATTTTTAAGTATTTTGAATTTTATTGAGTCGAAAAAACTGAATTTTGTGGGTATATTCACTGCAAATTTTCACGAGACAAAACTCATCCTACTAGGGAGACCTAGGGGTTTCAAGGCTTGTTGCATACGCTAAATGAAATCGCTTGCCGCAAAAGTGGTATTCTATCTTAATAAAATGAATTTCAAGAGTTGAGCCTTGGTGAAGTTCTTTTACATTACTCGGGACGCGCAAAGTTCTAAGTTAGGGAGATTTGATTAGGCATAAATTCTTCTGAATTTATCCCCTTAATTGAGTAGCTTTTAGCACCTCGAATAATGTAATTCGTATTGATTTATCTCATCTATATGCTACTCACAATTCCCACATAATGCCTCGAGTTTTGTGTATTTTTCATGCTTTTTACAGGTATTTAATGCAAGTGAAGAGAAGAGGAATACAAAGTCGAGAAATCAACAAAGAAAGGAGAGTCATAGGGTAAAATAGTCATTTCACATCTATAGATTGGATGAGGGACCAACGTGTAAAATGAAGACCTCACATCTATAAGCGCGTAGTAAGAAACGTCATCCCAAACCGAGCCATGGATCAGAAGTTACAGAGATTCAAAGATGAGAGGAAAATCAAGAGAAAGGAAGAAAGGAAGATTTCCAGAACCGGACCGGATCGGCCATGCCCAAAAATGAACCGATCCAGGAGGAAGCCAGGCTTTGAATAAATTTCACTACCGGACCGGACCAGGGTTAGTAAAAAATGGACCGATTCGGGAAGCATGAAGACTCTAAATAAAATCTAACACTGGACCGATCCGAATACTGATAAAAAAGAACCAGTCCAATGCCTTTAAGAGCTCTGCATAAATTGGGCTACCAGACCGAATTGAAGATCAATACCGGAGCGGTTCAGTTGAGGTTTTACCAGATTTTTTGTTTCTAATTTAGAGTTTTACTTGGTTCAAACTCTTGTAAATTTTGTAGTGTATTTATTTTAACTTATTAATAGATATTATGGAGTTCGAATATTATTTATTTTAGAGGGCTCTTGCATAAGAGAACCCTAGTTTTGAAAATTTGTTGCAATTAATTCAAGATTCAAAGTTTATTCCAGATTTCCTCATTGCAAGAAACATTTAATTTCTTCTTTCAATTTCTTTCGTAGTTAGTTAGATTATTTCTTAATTCCTAGTTTTCAATTCTTAATTCATAAATTTTCTTCTCAAAATTTCCAAAATAGTCATGAATTCCTGCACTTTAAAACTTGTGTTTTCATTTAATTTAATCACGTCCGGCTAAGTTTTTAAAGGTTGGGGTGCATGAACCCAACCCGATGTAATTTACCCATGTATAAAATAGGTTTGAATTGAAAATTGAATGAATCATGTTGCGTAGTATGTACAACCATTATACGCCTTTTAACCTCATTTACCCTAGGTAACTGGGGTGTTTAAGGATGCGATGCGCATGTTAGCTATATGGCACCGCTTTATTTTTACCTTTTATTATGTATGATGCGGGTTAGTACCTTCATATATGTAATGCTTAGGATTACTAAATTCTGGTTTCAATTAAATTTCTAATTCAAAATCTAGTATTTTATACTGTAAATTTACTATGGTTTGGGGGATTACATCCTAACCTATCTTCCCCTTATTTATATTTAATTCACTGTAGTAGTTTGTTTCGGTGCATTTAGTTTAATAAGTAGTTAAATTTCCTTTGCATTTAGTTAGTAGTCATTTAGTTCAACACTAATCATCTTTTTCACTTCTTTTCGAGAATCCACTTAGGGTTAGTCTTCTATTTCTACATCGTCATGAATTTTTGTCCTATTTCCCTATGGAGACGATCCTGACTTATCGGATTATTACTAACGTGACAGGCTTGCACTTGAGACTATATAGCACGCACACTAGATACACATTTATGTTCGCTTCAACTCCTTAATCAATTCCACTACCAAATTAGTCCAACTGTGCAATTGTATAATTGAGGTAGGAATGGTTAAACGCTTTACATAGATGTGCTATCATAAAACTGATTCTGATTTACCCATTAATTTCCAATATAAGGATCCCTAGTTCACCTATAACAACCCTAAAACTATAAGAGGTTGTGGCCTAGTGGGAGGCTACGGTGTATAGTTAAACTAGTTAGAAATCTAGGTTATAGGAAAAGTTCGCAGACTTATGGAACCCAGTACATCTTATTGTGCAAAGGATGAAAACTGACTCCAGGCGGACCATGACCTAAGGTAAAGGTCATATAGTGTTAGCTTCCTTGGCAGCATGAGGGATGATTATGCGGCATTTTTATGTCATAACTTGAGGAGAAAGTTTAGAAGATTATAGATGTCTTTTTAAAAGGGGTAATTGTGGAAAAGAATTCCCAAAAGAGGAAACCCTCGGTTCTTAGGGATAATCCTGGGATTAGGGATAATCCACTAATTAGCAACAGTGTTCTGAGGATAAGCTCAAGCGTGGCAAACTCAAGCGTGGCATCTTGGTGAGGCAGCTCAGCGTGGCAACTCAAGCGTGACATCTTGGCGAGGCAGCTCAGCGTGGCAACTCATATATTAGCTTATTGTTTTAATCACATCGTACTTTCATTATTGATTTCTGTAAGCTCTAACGATTGTAATGACGTAACGATAATAACTAAAGGGTTTTGTATGAGGTCAAACGGTACTTGCGAGAGACCAGGCTTGGCAGGGCCTGGGAGAGCTTTCATGCTCTATCGAATGACCTCACTGTGGGAACTTTAGAGGGACCTGGTTTGGAGGATTGAGAAGTAAGGCACCGTTGGGGCTTGTCCTGACCACCTTAGATACACCTGGTAAAACACCGAAGGACCCTGACCGTGGAACCTCAAGCGGAGCAGCTTGGAGTTCTATCGGGCATTAAGTTATGGACCAAACAACCCTATACTTAATGTCACATCTACTATGGGTGATGTCACTAGCCATCTAAACGTTTGTCAGACATACACTTGAGTAAACCGCTGTGGTATTTGGGGCTGTCAGGTAGTTGGTGAACCACCTCTGCGACAACAAACCCCTGACACACAGTGGATAGGCAAAAGGCATGTCTTGGCATTTAATGTTTATGACGTGGAGACAACTAGTGCATCAGGCATTTAATGTTGTGACATAAAGTATGAGGGATGTCTTTCATACTCTTTAATGACTGAGTTGCCTCGGGGGTGGTGTGGGGGGCTATTTAAGGACCCCAACCACCTTTGAGGAGAGGATGATCTTTTTGGAGAATTAAGAAAAAGAATCATTGCAAACTAGAGAGTTCACTGACTCACCATTGTCATTTATTGCGAAGCTTTTAATATTTGACAGAGATTCTTGAGGGAGTTTGGTGTGTTGCTACCTGCCTATCAGGATGTATCTATGGTGCTTATTTCCCTCTCCCTCTAGCTAAGTCACTTCTAAAGTTCATTATTATTCCCTGAGTCATACACGAGAGGCTTTGTGAGTTTAAACTGAGTCCATCTTCATTGAGTTTTGTGTGTGTGTTTCCTATAATTAGTCTAGGGTGTTGGCTAATTTAACTCGTGGTTACCATACTCAATAGGGGTTACGCCTCCACATATATAATCTAAAGTACCCTCTTACACTGATTTACCCATTAATTTCCAATATAAGGATCCCTAGTTCACCTATAACAACCCTAAAACTATAAGAGGTTGTGGCCTAGTGGGAGGCTACGGTGTATAGTTAAACTAGTTAGAAATCTAGGTTATAGGAAAAGTTCGCAGACTTATGGAACCCAGTACATCTTATTGTGCAAAGGATGAAAACTGACTCCAGGCGGACCATGACCTAAGGTAAAGGTCATATAGTGTTAGCTTCCTTGGCAGCATGAGGGATGATTATGCGGCATTTTTATGTCATAACTTGAGGAGAAAGTTTAGAAGATTATAGATGTCTTTTTAAAAGGGGTAATTGTGGAAAAGAATTCCCAAAAGAGGAAACCCTCGGTTCTCCACTAGAACCTATAAATACCTACCCTTGTCACACTTACCAAGAGCATTAAAAACCATTAAAACCATTCGATAGAGAGAAATTAAGGTTTGTGGGGAGAAAAGAAGGTTATAGAAGAAGAAAAAGGCGGAGAGTCACTATTCACCAGAGAAAGGCGAAAGAGGGGCACTGCTCACCGAACGAGGTGACAGAAGGCTACTATTTACTGGATTAATCCACTAAGGTAAAGGATCTGGCCTCATTCTCTTATTCCTTATTAAATGGCTAGTATTTTATTTCTTTATTGATTGAGATGCGCTCTTGTATGAAATCTGGTAAACAACCACGGATTTTTACTATTCATTTCAGGTTTTGGGATATGAAATTTGGTAAACGTCCACGGAGTTCTACTATTCATTTGAGGTTCTAAGTTTTTGGGTTTAATCCATGGAGTACATTGTTCATCGGTGATGAAGACCATAGAATTCCATTGAGCCTTGAAGATTGAGAGATTTAGATTTATTTAGTAAATCTATGATTTTAGATGTTTTCCACTAGGTTTCTTGAGGTGAAAATGTAGGGGTGGAGAATGGGGTTTTGAGGATGTTCTTACTTGATCTTAGGATATTTATTTAGGGTTTTTCCCTTGATCTTTGAAGATTTAAGTTGAGAGTAAATTATGGTTTAAAACATTTGTTTTTATTTTTATACCCTTCCTATTGCTAAAAAAGATTTGTAACTCTTTCCTTGAGGCCGCGACCTATTAGAAGAGGCCATGGAGTTTGGAACCAGTACCATATAATGCAAGTTGAGTTGGGGATTCAGTGTTTAGGCCACGACATTAATTAGCCAAGCCGAGGCATCATGTCTAATTGAGGACCTCCTGCTTAGGGCTTGAGGTTAACACGGTTAGTCTAGGGAGATTGAGCCTAGGCTAACTATGTGGCTTAATTCCGTGGTAGAGCTCAACCAAAGTGTAGGGTTAACAGCAAATTGTGGATCGCTCATCCTGGATTTAGGCAGAAGAGGAGGCTGCATCCAGTGGCATGACTACATCAAAGACATATATAATAAGGCCGTGGAGTTTGATAAGTCTAAGGCTACAAAAATATAGACTATGGAGAATGAAGGAGAACCATGGGAGATTGATCCATGGGGAAAGCCATGGATTTGATACCTCTAAGAGATTGATCCATAGGTTATTGGGGAATCTGAGGGGCTAGGAAATATTATTCTTTCCCTTTCTTATTTACTATTGTTGAACAATTATTATTATTATATATGTGATACCAATTACATTGTATCATTTTATTATCTGGCGACTTTCTAAATACTAACTTTTGCAAGTGAATAAGAACCTTTGAGTTAACCTTTACTAAGATATTAGAGCTCAGCCCTCTTATATTCCTTATTTCCTTAAGTTAGGAGTTGAGGATACCTTTAGAGTACGTAGAGTTTATGTAGACTACGGAGTTATATACCTAGTGCTTTAGGAGTGTTTATATAGACGTCTATCTTAGTTATACTTATTTAGCTTTTCAAGTTATGTTGAGGATTGTAATACAAAGGACTGATTCTATAGCGTTTATTAGA
Organism: Sambucus nigra; assembly: GCA_949130495.1. NCBI lineage: Eukaryota > Viridiplantae > Streptophyta > Magnoliopsida > Dipsacales > Adoxaceae > Sambucus > Sambucus nigra. The sequence continues at coordinate 182,990,703 of OX422224.1, read as the reverse complement.
TACTTTGGTGACAATTATGTTCAACACAAGTTCATAAGAAAAGACAATCGCCAAAGAAAATAAAGAACGTAATGAATTCCAATCACACAACACAGTATATACGTGGTTCAACAAGAATGCCTACATCCACGGTGGTGCTCTTAGTATTATTTCTCTATACTCCGGAGAGTGTTTTATAGAAAATACAGTGCCTGACTTTTTCCCCAGCCCTGGGTTTGTTATATACATGTTTTCTTCTGGGGAGTAGGGGTGTTGGACTTTCCCACGTCAATTCGTTATTCCTAGAATATCTCCTTACGAGATTTTAGGGATAGACTAAGTCGTAACTGATTTTGGTTAAGATGCAAGGTTCCCAGACTTTGGGCCATTTCTACTGGGATACTCGTTTGGGCCCATGGTGACAAATCGAGGTACCCATAATTGCCCCTAAAGTTGTTGGGCCATAATTTGGGCTCAATAAATTTAAATAATTTGTCATAATGTTTATCTTGTAAAATGTGTAACTCTTCAAAGATTTGAAGTGCTTTTTCTAAACTGATTTAAGCAGCAGCCTGCTTCGTGTCTCGTACGCTATGATTGGAAACATTTAAAAATCCTTTGGAGAAGTATTTACTTGTTGTCATTTCAAGCCTCTTCATATTTTCTTATCTTCTATAAGCTCCCACTGTTGCGCTCTCATTCCCCGGTCTTAATTTTTCGATTTCAATCTCCTTCATCATCTTTGCTTGTGACCTTACGTCGTCCCAAGCCAAGTTTTGATTTCATAAGTTCCTCTTGCTTTTTCTTTATGTTTTCTCTGTTAAAACTTCTCCGTATTTGTAATTTAGGGTTTGTAAATGGCGAAGATAGGCAATAGATCAATAACTGAATTTAGGAAGTATTATAACATCCCAAATTAGGTAGACATTGAGTGTGCCCTTATCCCTAAAAAAGTTAGAGAAATAGAGGACGCTCACTGGATTCACGTCCTCTTACTATCCCAAGGGGGTCTTACTTTCCCTCCAAGCAATTTGTTTTTGCACTTATTTGGTTATTTCAATATTGTCCATTCATAATGTTTTCCAAACGTCTAGAAGATTGTTAATGGTGTCCATAGAATAAATCAGCTCTATGGCACCAATCTAAGGCTTGCTGAGATTTTCTTTTGTTATTTTTTCTCGCGGATAAGTTTTATTCTTCTTTACCTCAAGGCCAGGAGTCCTGATAGGGTAATGGTAGTAAATCTACCTGATTCCTACAAGGATTACTAGAAAGATGGTTTTCTTGCTAGAAATTGGCAATTTCCTCCCCATATTGAGGGGTCGAGGTCTGACAGGTTCATGGTCCCCTTTTATGGGGAGGAGTTCATAGGTAGGCTTAATTTTTTTCTCTGCTCTTCGATCTTCTTGTTATTTTATGATTTCTCTTATATTCTTCTCTCTTTCTTTTCAGCGAGGACAAAGAACTTAGAGCCTATTATCATCGAGGTTCGAGATGTTGAGTTGGTCAAGGAATGGAATATCAGGGATCTCTTAGCTGACGGTGACCATCCTCGATCAGCGAATTTCCTCTTGGATTATAAGAACGTCAAGTCTAGTTTTATTGCGTGACCTATAGACAGCATCCTTGAGCTAGACATCACTGAAGAGGTTGCTACAAATCCTATCCAATTGGATGAGGAAGAGAGCAGCTCTGGTGAGGGTAGTGAAGGTGATAATGGGGATGGTGCTGAAGGTGGTTCCACAGAGGAAAGCTCTAGTGGTGAAGGATCATCCAGATCGGAAGAGGTTTCAGAAGCTCAAGTGTCTTCCAGTGAATCGAGCAGTTCTAGCGAGGAAGATATGGCTCCTCCTAGGAAGAATCTGATCAGGGACAATGATGATGATGTGCTTCTCTCTAGGCGGTTAAAGAAGAAGAAATTCGGCAGTGGGGAAGTTGCCACTAGTTCTTAACATGCTGCCATCGAGCAGGAAAAGAAGAGGAGAGAGGAAGAGCAGTTGAGAGAGAGAGAGAAAGAAGGAAGAGGAGAAGAAGAAAGTGGAAGAGAGGAAGAAGGTGGAGGAGAGGAGAATAGCTGAGAATGAGAAGAAAGAGAGGGAAGAGGAGAGAAGGAGAGAGGAGATGAGGATGAAGGCAGGGAAAGCTTTGGTGCCCATGCCTGCTCTGCCCGAGGGGCCCTCTGTTGCCCTCTCTCCTCAGTTGGCCCCCGTATTTCTCGAAAGAGCAATTTTGCCTACTGATCGTCAGAAGGTGATGGGGACCGACCAGTTAGCTCTGGAGGTGAGTCAGAGGCTAGCCTTGGTAAGTCTGTTTTTTCTCCTTTGTGCTTATAATATTATTTTTAGTGCTTCTCCATGCTTGCAACATTCTGTTAAATGCTTCTCTTCTTTACAGTTTGTGACTGATGTTGCCATCCTCTACCGTACTCGCGATGAGTTGGTTAGGGGGAAGGCCGATCTTGAAAAGAAAAATACTGAGATGAGGGGGAAGAATGTCTAGCTAGAAGCCAGCTTAAAGGCTGCCAACCAGGCCCAGGAGTCCTTCGATCTCGCCCTCGCTGAGGCTAACATAGCGAAGGAGGCGGTGACCAAGGAGCTCAATGAGTTGAGGCAGTCCTACGACCTAGTCTGCATGAGCAAGATTGTTGTGGTAGAGGAAAATAAGGTACTAAAAGCGAAGGTGTAGAAGGTGGAGTCTGAGGCTTCCACCCTTAAGGATAGCTCTTATAATACCGGTTGGGCCTCTACGTATGAAGATGTCGATGTTCAGATTGGCTACATCAGCCGGTTGAACTTCAAGAAGGGATGGAACAAGGCTCTTCTGGCTGCTGGAGTGGACATTGATTCCTCGTTGTTTGACAAGCATGATCCAAGACTGAAGCCTATTGTTGATGAGGATCCTACCCTGACCCTTGACGGTAGTGTTCCTTTCCTCCAGACGGTTCCTACTAACACTCCTTCTTCCCAAGGGACAATGATTGCTCCAACTGAGGGAGGTGCTCCTTCTACTGCTGACAAGGGAAAATATCCCAGTACCTCTTAAGCAACTGAGGTTTCCAACTAGCCTGTTCTAAGGACTCCTTTTATATTTTTTACTTTATTTGTACTGCTCTTTTTTAATTATCGATTTACTTGGACCTCTTTATTTGAATGAAATGAAAATACTTTCCTTTTTACGTACTAATTCTTCTGCTCCTTATTTCTTGTATGGCTTGTAGTTGATTGATGTAGATGAGTATATACATGCCACCTCTCAACTGGGAAGGATCCTTGGTCCTAATGTGAGCAACCAAGTTCTCCAAGCCTTCATTAGAATTTGCAGGTCCCTCAGGTCAAGGAATAAGAGCTTTAAAGACCAGTCTAAGCTCGTCACCAAACTGAAGGATAAACTTCAGGAGATGGAAGAAGTTGGTGCATCTATCCAAGAAAAAGTGAACAATTTGAGATCTAAGCTTCTAGATGCCTCTGAAATCAATCAAGTCGGAGAAGTTCTTCAACAGGATAATGAGACTCTGAGGAGTGAGGTGTCACGACTTAGGGAGCATGCGTCGATCGTCGCACCTCGAATTTTGCGAGCTTCCTCCTCACCGGCTGTTCCGCGAGCTGGCACAGGGTCGAGATCCACCCTTCAAGTTTTGCGAGGTTCTACCTCATCGGTTGGTGGGCGAGATGGTACAGATGTAAGGAGTACAGCTAGGGAGATGGACGAGCTTTGAGAAGATGTTCGTAGAGCATACGTGATTGCTGCTGGGCTTCAAAGAGATGTCACACGGCTGAGGCATCTGTTCAAGAAAGGACCTCGGCGAGTGTGGGTTGATGGTTATGACCAAGGTTGGTCAGTTGCTCCGACGAGGTTGACAGAGTTTGAAGAGCTATCCCTTATTAGGGGATGGTTAAGCCCCCTCAGGGAGCTGCAGGTCCCCAGGAACTCAGTACTTTGGTATCGTCACGAGATCTCCCCTTCAACTCTGAGGCCTAATCCTTTTAGGAGGGACGACTGGTGGGTCCCTATAGATGTTATCCCTAGGTAGATATTATAACCAGATGCGAATGAAGTTGAGGAAGAATTGGGCCCTCATCCGAACGACGGCCAGAGATCGCAAGTGGCTAATTATCTTACTCAGGGGCCCAATCCTCATTAAGATTTTCTTACTTCAATGTAACTTTTTATAAATGTAACGAGTAATAAAATATTTATGTTTTGGGCTTTTTATCGACTAAACATGTGTTGTGTATTTTTACTTCATTAATTTTTCGTTTGATTATCTTGGGCTCTTCGTAGCCGACTAGATTTAATGTAGGTAGAGTTGTTTTGTTTGTGTGAGTATCCTCCTAGTCCAGTCTGCTTATGAGATACCATTCTTCCCCACTTTACCTTTTAGGTCGTGTTGTCACACTCCCTTAGGCCTAAGTATGGCAATGGCGAGGACACACCTGATGTTGGATGTTCTATTCGATCAGGTTTTTTTATCCAAACATTGTTTAGCGACCAATTCGATTTGGACGGGATGCCTAAGGGTCCCCTGTAGGGCTTCATATATTGCTAGGGGAAATGCTAAGAGGTTGTTCGTGTTTCATAATGAAAACCTGAGGAGGGTGATTCCCTGCTTTTGTATACTGAGTAATGTGCCTATGGCTTGGAAAAGGTGTGCAAGTTATAAAGTTCATAATACAAAATTAACACTTCATATAATGCCACTGCCAAACAATCTTTTATTAATCAAAAACAATTAAAAATGAGTTGCCAATTTCAACAATGTAATAAAAGATTAATGAAAAAACTAGAAATCGAATTTTTTCAGGTTGGCTGCGTTCCACGCTCGGGATATCTCTCTACCCTGCAGCATTTCTAAGTGATAGGCACCTTGTAGGTCGTCCCTTGTCACCTTGAATGGTCCCTCCCAGTTTGGACCCATCTTGCCATCAGATGGTTTTACTGCGCTGCCAAGAACTTTCCTTAGGACGTAATCCCTAACCTGGAATGTCCTTGGAATGACCTTTTTGTTATAGTATTTTGTGAGCTGCTGCTGATAGCTCTCTAGTATTACTAGGGCTAGTTCTCTGCATTCGTCGGTTAGGTCAAGTTCAGTGAGTAATGCTGCATCATTCTGGCCTTGGTCGACCAAGGTGGATCTTATGGTTGGGAGGCCAGCTTCTAGAGGGATGATTGCTTCCATTCCATATGTTAGTGTGAATGGGCCCCAGTTGCTCATCATGGGGTAGTGGGATAAGACCACAGAATGTGTGGCAGCTCGCTCACCCATGCGCCTTTGGCTCGCTCAAGTCATTTCTTCAACCTATCGATCACTGTTTTGTTAGAAGCTTCAGCTTGTCCGTTGCTCTAGGGGTACGCAACTGAGATAAAATGGTGTCTGATCCCGTGGTCGTTGTAAAAACTCTAGAAGGGGCCGCTCTCGAACTGCATTCCATTATCAGTGATGATTGTTCTGGGGATCCCAAAGCGGGTAATTATGTTTTTCCATATGAATCTCATCATATCTACGTCCCTGATGTTTACCAGCGGCTCTTCCTCAATCCAATTGGTGAAGTAGCCTATGGTGACCAACAAATACTTGAGATTACTGGCAGTGGTAGGAAGAGAGCCCACAATATCCATTCCCCATTAGGTAAAGGCCAAGGGTTGGCAAGTGATCTTAGGTCGCTGGCAGGTTGGTGGACCATAGGAGCATGTAGCTAACATTTTTCGCACTTGCAAGCATATACTCCAGAATTTCTCTTCATGTATGGCCACCAGTAGCCTTCTTTCATTGCTTGGAAGGCTAACAATCTCCCTCCAATATAGCTCCCGCAGGTTCCTCCATGGAGCTTGCACAACACTTTCTCGACGTCCTTTGGGTGAACACATTGAAGGTAAGGGCCGATGAATGATCTCTTATATAGCTTGCCCTCAGGAGTTAAGTGAAAGAAGGCATCTTTGAAATTTATTTGATGAGAGGCCTTCTTATCATCTAGTAATGCACCATCCTTCAAATAGTCCCTTAGGGGGTCCATCCAACTGGGTGTTGATTCAATCTGGAGAATACGGCCCATATCTGGTAGCTCTTCGCTCTGGATGATGCTCGGCTGGGCAAGAAAGTCTATAGGGATTGTTCTCTTCAAGTCAGAGTCGATTGCTGAACTTAAGGCTGCTAGGGCATCGGCATGACTATTTTATCCTCTGGGAAACTGTTGGACACTGACTTCCTCAATGTTGGACATTAAATTTTTTGCTAAGGCGAGGTAGGCTGCCATTCTTTCATCTCTCGCGTTGAAGTCCCCACTTATCTGATTGGAGACCAATTATGAGTCGTTGAACACCTGTAGCTATTTTTCACCCAATGCATGTGCCTTCTGCAGGCCTATTATCAAAGCCTCGTATTCTTCCTCGTTGTTGGAGGCTTCGAATCCAAGTCTGATGCCCTGCTCAAGAATTGTATCTTCTAGAGTAACGAGCACAATGCCTACTCCTTCCCCCTTTGAGTTGGAGGCTCCATCAATAAACAGTCGCCAAACTCCTCCTATTGAGTGATTTTTCCTCTAATCCATGGGATGAAGTTGGTCGCGAGGCTGCTCATCTGTGAATTCCATGATGAAGTCGGCAAGAACCTACCCCTTGATTGCATTTCTTGGTTGAAATTGGATGTCAAATCATTCGAGCTCGACTGACCACTTGGATAGTCTGCCAGACAGATTCGTTTTCCGCAGGACTTCTTTAAGAGGGTGTGATGTAAGGACGACGATAGTGTGAGCTTTGAAGTAGTGCTTCAGTTTCCTCGAGGCTACCACTAGTGCAAAGGCGAGCTTTTCCAGTGGTAGGTACTGCTGCTCGGTGTCCAATAAGGTCTTGCTCGCGTAGTAGACTGGGTGCTGGATTCTTGTTTTTTCGCATACTAGTGCAGAACTGACGGCGTGGCTGAAGACAGCAAGGTATAAGTATAGGGAATCATTCTCTTTAGGTATTACGAGCAAGGGTGGTGTGCTGAGATAAAATTTGATCTCTTCCAATGCTCTCGATCAATCTTGGTTCCACTCTACTGTTTTGCTTCTTTTTAATAGCTGGAAAAATGGCTGGCACTTCTCGAAGGACTTCAAGATGAACCTATTCAAGGCGACGAGCATACCCGTGAGCTTCTATACGTCTCTTATTGTGAGGGGAGGCTGTACCTTATTGATTGGATCGATTTGGTCCGGGTTGGCTTCAATGCCTCTCTCGCAAACCAAGTACCCGAGAAATTTTCCTGACTAGACACCGAAAGAACACTTACTCGCATTGAGTTTCATTCAGTATTTCCTTAGGATTTCGAAGGTCCTTGATAAGTCTGAGAGATGTTCCTCTTTGAGCTTGCTCTTGACGAGCATATCATCAATGTAGACTTCCATGGTATCTCCCATTTGGTCTTTGAACATCTTGGTGACTAGCCACTGATAAGTAGCCCCTGCGTTCTTGATCACAAAGGGCATAACTTTATAGCAGTATAATCCGACGGTGGTAATGAACGCGGTCTTGTCTTGGTCTGGTGCATATAGAGGAATCTGGTGATACCCCGAATATGCGTCTAGAAAACTCATTCTCTCATGAGCTGCTGTAGCGTCCACCAATTAGTCTATCTTTGGGAGGGGGAAACTGTCCTTAGGGAATGCCCTGTTAAGGTCCGTGAAATCGATACAAACTCTCCATTTTCCATTATTCTTCGGAACCACTACTGGGTTGGACATCCATTTAGGGAATTGCACTTCCCATATGGATCTTGCATCCAGTAGCTTCTCTGCTTCCTTCTCTACAGCTTTGGCCTTCTCTGGAATAATTCGATGTGTCGTTTGCACGATGGGCCTGAAAGTGGGATCGATGTGCCACCGATGACAAACCACACTGGGATCAATTCCAGGTAGCTCGTATGGTTCCCACATAAAAACATCTAGGTTTCTCCTTAATATCACCGTCAATTTTTTCTTCTCTTGATCTGTGAGAGATGTCCCAATCAAGAAACTCCTATCCTTTTTGTTACCACCGGCTGCGACTTCTTCCAGGTTTTCAATGACCCGCTCAGAGGGGAGGAGTTTGGTCTCCTCCACTCCGGGTCTTTCATACTTTAGCTGCTATTTCGAAGGTATCAAACCTTCTTGCTCCTCGAACTTCTCTTTGGCCTTCTCGACCTTCTTCACTAGTTTTGGGCGGATGGCTTCTATGAAGCACCTTCTTGCCATCGCTTGATCTCCTTGGATCTCCATCACTCCTCGCTCAGTCACGTACTTGAGTTTCTGATGGTAGGTTGAGGGGAGTGACTTTATTGCGTGTAGCCACCCTCTGCCGAGGATAGCTTGGTATGGTGAGTCAATGTTGACTACCAAAAACTCGATCATCTTGAAGACCCTTCCTGCACTCAGTGGTAGCACGATCTTTCCCAATGGGATAGTTACTTTTCCAGCGAAGCCAACCAGAGGGACAGTGGTTTCCTTTAAGTCGGCAACGCTTAACTTCAATTTTCTGAATAGGTCAAGATACATTACCTTGGATGGGCTTCCCTAGTCGACGAGCAACTTATCGACGTCATAGTTGGCTATCCTGAGTGTAATGATCAAGGCGACATGATGTGGGGTTCTTAACCCCACCAGATATTCATTTTTGAATACAATGTGTTTATTATAGTCGACATCATCTACTCGCCGACGCTTTTCTGACTGAGTCTTCGCTGGATCGATCTAAAAAGCTCGCATTACTTGTTGTAAGCTTTTTCACTTCCATCCGGGCTGAATTCCCTTGAATCTGCTTTAGATCGAATGCCCCATGAATCACTGCAAATTCATGTCCAGCATCGTCCTCGAGCACGTTGTTCGGCCATGTGTCTCCGTTGGCAATAACTTTCTCTGCTTTCTTCTCCACGAACTCATTCAAGTGCCCGGTCTGGGCCAACTCTTTAAGGTGAGATTTAAGAGCCTTGCAGTGCTCAGTTTTGTGTCCTCCCTCCTTGTGAAAAGTGCATCTCAGCACGTTGTTTCTCTTTAAGGTATCTCCTCCCATCTTTCTAGGCCCCTTAACAAATGGTTCATATTTGATCTTTGCTAGGATCTTGTATATTGGTTCTTTGAAGACAGTGTTTACTGCCTGAAATGCTTTCGAAGTGTCGTTCTTACCTCCATTCTTGGAGCCACCCTTGCCCCCATTCTTGCCTCATTTCTTCTGGTTTTCAGCATTATTGTTGCCCTTGGCAGCGAGCTTAGCTCGAACATTCTCCCATGCACTGAGGCGGGTCACATCCTCAACTTTGGCATACTTCTCGATGCGAGCCATCAGGTCATCAATGGTTGTGGCCTCCTTCTTTGTCATGGATTGGTGCAGAAGGCAAGAGCTGGGTACGCCAATCTTAAAAAGTCCACTGATACCTGTTTAGAGCAGTCTTCGACCTCGTTGAACAACTCCCAGTACCTCTTTGCATAGTCCCGGAGGCTCTCCTGAGGCATCTTATTTATTGTTAGCAAAGCATCGATGCTCTTTGGATGGGAGTTGCTAGTAATGAAGCGAGCCATGAAGAGCTCGGCCAGGGACTCAAAGCTCCTGATGGATCTGTGAGGGAGCCTCTCGAACCACTTCTGGACCACATCATGAAGACTTGAGGGAAAAATCCGGCACATTAGTGCATCCCTGTGGTTCCAGAGAGTCATGGCCGGCTTATACTGCCTAACGTGATCGATAGGGTCAGTTTTTCCATCATAGATCTTGAATCTCAGAATTATGAACTTCTTAGGGGCTTCTTCTTCTATTTCCCTTGAGAAAGGGGATTTCATCTGGGTCCTGAGAGCTCGCTGAGCAATCTCCCTAGTTGATTTGGCACATCGATGTGCTGGGTGCTGGTCCATTTCTCTTCAGACCAAATTTCGTATATCCTTATCTCCTCGAGTTGGGCTCCTTTAAAAATAAATTGTTCACTGTTGCTCGAGTAAGTCATCATCATACTCGTGCTTCTCATTACTTGGGGATCCGCGTCTAGGGCTCCTTCCTCGACTGCGAGACTTGCTCGCCTGAAGGCTAGGAGTGCGGTATGGTCATCTCCTAGTGTTGCGATGGAGTTCTTTCTCCATCCTTTTCAATCTCCTTTTGAGGAGATCATTCACAGTCTCTTGCTTGCGAGCGGACTCCCCTTACTCTTGGAGCCTTACCCCATAGGAATCGATCAACCTGAAGATCTGTGTGGACCTCGCTGGTCCTTGACTTTCTTCTGAGGCCTGTCGTTCTGGGCGACCCCTTTGATCTGAACATAAAACTTCAGATCTGATCCTACGAGGGGAGGGCTATTCTTAGATATTCCCTGCTTGAGGGACGTTACTACTGTGACCAGACATTCCAGATTCTTTGTTGGTGAGGGCTTTCTTAAAGGAAGACAAATGCTTCCCACAGACGGCGCCAATTGTGGTGACAATTATGTTCAACACAATTTCACAAGAAAAGACAATCACCAAAGCAAATAAAGAACGTAATGAATGCCAATCACACAACACAGTATATACGTGATTCAGCAAGAATGCCTACGTCCACGGTAGTGCTCTCAGTATTATTTCTCTATACTCCGGGGAGTGTTTTACAGAAAATACAATGCGTGCCTTTTGCCCCAGGCCTAGGGTTTGTTATATACATGTTTTCTTCTAGGGAGTGGGGGTGTTGTACTTCCCCACGTCAATCCGTTATTCCTAGAATATCTCCTTATGAGATTTTAGGGATAGACTAAGTCGTAACTGATTTTGGCTGAGATGCAAGGTTCCCAGACTTTGGGCCGTTTCTACTGGGCTACTCGTCTGGGCCCATGGTGACAAATCGAGGTACCCACAGATACTATTATGGCTTTAATGTGAGAATTCCCCTAAGAAGTGTTCTTTAGGCAAGAATAATATTTTTAAAAGTTTCACAATTTTAACTTAGCACCAATAAACTTATCTTGTGAAAAAAATTTGATTTACTAAATTTATCTTATTAATCCTATAGCATGCATCTACGTTGATTATGCAGATAAAGTAAATAAATCAAACAAACCACAAGATGCTGATTTATAAGGAAACCACTCAGAGAAAAAACCTCAGACGGCCAGGCCAGACAATCCACTATGATACAGTTTTATAAAAGAGTATAAAACAGACTTACTCAACCACTCGATCACACACAAGCCTTGACGTTCTTCTCTCTTCTTCCACTCCTCCATAGAAGTAACGTAGGAATCCACCCACACAAGTGTCCACATCAGACGAGTCCACTTGCACCTCGGTATCCATCGATGTATCCACAACAACTGTCTACGATTAGGAACATGGAATCCACCATTTCTTCACCGTAATCATCACATACGGAGTCCACCACACGAAAGTAGTTTTTCTAAATAAGGAAGAACGAAACCAAGTGCCAAGATCAAGATCACTATTGTTACGCCCCGACCCAGATTTAAAGGTTATTAAAGGGCTAACCCGATCCGGTTGGTACGTTAATTATGAAGTGCAATGGGACACCCTAAATAATGTTTCTAATCCCGTTTTATTATTATTTAAAGTTATAATTATTAGCATGCGAATCTAGTTTGTAGTCACTACGTGATATGACCCAAGGGAAGTTCCCCCAGGGTCAAATAAACAAAGATACAAATCATAAAAGCAAGTAACTACTTACCTGTATAACGCTCTCAAAGTACGAAACATCATGCAACCTGCCGTAACAAAAGAGGGATGTGAGCCGAATGCTCAGTGGGATTATATACAAGAGAAATATAGAAACGAACGGTAGAAAAGAATACTAACACGCTACACTACATGCATGTGAAAATATGTATATATCTACATATATACTATAGGAAAATACATTGCCCAATGTACTAAACCGTTTCATCTTAAAACCGTTACTTAATACATGTCATCCTCCTTGTCTTTACAAAGTATCATTTAAGATCATTATGCTTGGAAACTAGCATTCCTTCCAATTAACGCCCACGATTAACAATTTAACAATTTTTGGAAAAATCTTTCATTTACTTTAAAACGTTTATTACCCAATTATCGTTAACTCACACCGAGTTATTAATCATTACCTAGACTTGCTTTCAACGTACACACACACATTGTTTAGAGAATACTCATTTTCCTTTGAAAACCTAATGTAACATACGCTTTTGTTGATTTTAGTTCAAACCTCATTAGGTAGTTTAAACATCATTGAATTTCCCTTCAAACCATCCCATATTTCCACATGAATATTTAAACATTTAATACGTCATTCTTGCATTAGTAAATCAATGAATTAATGCCATTCATTTATGACCCTTTCATGAATATTCAATCCATTACTTAGCATTATTTTTAGGAATTTCACCAACACACACACACTCATCACAACACACGCACACCCACTGTTTCACGAAATTTCACCGTCTGGCACCGTTCTCCAAGTAAACTATAGTTGGTTTGAGGTCTTTCACCACTAGGGACAACATAGCCCTGCTTAATTATTTAACCCGGCATCATCCAATATTATTATCTTGCCAATGTATTCAACATTTTCATAATGTTCACTTTAATTTGCATTTTCTGGCTGAAGCCAAAGCCTTGGACTTAACAGTCCATTTTCCCATTATACTTGGAAAATTATTACTTTCTCTTTAATCCTGTAATTTACACACATGTTGATTTTATACCCAAAATCATTCACATTTTAGGACTTAAATAACCTTCACCCATACTAGTATAATAACATTCATTAACATTTCATCCTATAAAAATGTTCCACTTTAGGTAAGTTACCAATTTACCCGTTATTTACCAGAATTAGCAATTTAATTCTTTAACAAGTGTCATTTCTCAAAAGCAATCATTAAGTTTCCAACTTAACATTTTAAAGCTTTACCTGTTTTAACACTTGTTTAACATCACTCCTTTTACCAAACTTTCATACGTGTCACTTCAACAATTTTATTTCATAAAATTGCGTCTGTTACATTAGACTAAAATTTTCCCTTGTCTTACTTTATGTTTAAACCCAATAAGACCTCTTTTAAACTCGCGCGAATATTTATTCGCAAAATACTCCGATTTTATATTCTTAGAGAATGCACTATAAATGCTAAAATCCCATCAATGGATTAAACGTGTATTTCTTTCTAAAATTTTATACTTTTGACAACAAACATATTTTTCAAATAAGTGAGACATTCTTAACTTCCTTAAATTCGAAAATGACATTTATTCATAATTATTCCATTTTGAAAACAACTTAGAAATATTTATTTCATAAATATTTGAAAATATTAATATTCTCCAAATTTTTATTTCATAAAAATGTTCATCATACCTTTTTATTAGGATTATACACAATTACTACTTTCTAGCATTTTTATTCTATAAAAATGCCCCATATTTCTTTTTTGACTAGAAATTGCACCCGGATAATATTTTCTACATTTTTCTCTCCCATACAATGCATTTTTTCCAGATTATTAGGGGAAAACTACACACATAATAATTTCCTACATTTTTATCTACCATAAAAATGTACACTTCTGATTTTACTAGAAACTTTTCATTTTTTTTATAGGAAACCCACTCTTAATAGTCAATAGTAATAAGACTACAATATATACCAATAAAGTTGCAAATATAAGAGTAGATTATCCCACCTCAAACACTCTGAAATTGGTGGTGATTTTGAATAAGATGGGAGATTCTCCCACCTCCAAAGGTGGCCAAAAAGGAAGTCACAAATGCCATTCTTCCAAGCTCCCATGAAAAGCTCCAACAACACTCCAAAAAGACTCCATTAAAACCCTCTACGTACCCCCATAGAATACATCTCTACGTATATGGTCACGCCGTGACTCGCTATTGCCTAAGATTTTCGATTTTTGGATGGAGTTGTTCTACACTGCTTCTGGCCGAAATGTTCTTTATATATGAAGGGTTGTTAGTGTTATATATATATTATACCTAAAAGGAACCAATGGCAGGGATAAAAATATAGACCACGTTTCGGATTTTAAGCCCATCTCGCCTTGCCTATTTCTTCTTTGCTGTTAAAGAGGTTTAGCTATTCTCAATTCAAGGGATAATAACACGAGTCGCACTCCCTACTATTGGTCGTATATGGCTAACAGCTATGTCCTCAATTCTTTTTTAGACTCATTTTCCAAATCCCTACATTTCGGTGTAACTTTTATATATATATATATATATATAATCTAGTCAGCCCCAACATAGACATGCTAGCCTATAATATCAAACAGGTAAAATCCCCTACAGCTATGAGGATAGTGTCAAAAGCTTTACTCCCACAGTTATAATAGTAAGGAGCGGATGACCTTAATGATAACCACTATAATTAAATATATTATAATGTATAATAACAGTAGGAATGGATATAATCAAATGTATTATATCCCGTGAGGCATTCTGGACCAAAGGAAACTATAGGATAGTGTAATATAATAATGAGTCGTACCCCTTAATAAATAGAAATTTTTTATGTTAACCTAATTAAATGTCAGTACATAGATTCGGACCTTCACATAAATTATATTTTAACAAATAATTTCTTATTTCAATAATATTTTCTTACTAAAAATATAATTTTATCAAATTGAGGTTCGCATCCCATATGACATAATAGACCCTAAAAATATGTACACGAAATTTATTATATGATATAACATACTACGGGTAATTCACACCTTTTTATTTCGTGGCTTAAGGTCAAGTAATAATTAAAAAACCCTTAATGCTTGCGTACAATTCATGCACTAGACCAAGTCCAGTCGCGACATGCAATTTCACATTCCTGATGTTTAACCCTATATATTACACTATAATTTTTTCATGCAAACTTTTACGTGAACGTTCGCTTAAAAATGTAATTTATTCCTTTTGACACTTACGCGACCCACGCAGTGCAATGTGTGCGACTATTTTATGTAAAACTTTTACACGACCCAAATGTTTGTCGGTTGCAGACCATGCGACATGGGAATTACCTTTTTAGCCCCTACGTGCGACGTGTCACTTTTTGTACAAGTTGGCCTAATTCCTTATGTATTTGTTTCTCAAATAATTTCTCCGGATAAACTATTCAATTTTAAAATTAAAATATTATTTCTAGGGAGGGGTATTACATTCTTCCCTCCTTAGGAAATTTTGTCCTCGAAATTCCTAGTAATTAACTTAACCAAATATCTTCAACCAGTTTTAAATCCAAGGGCATTCTCAACACTATGATCTAACACCCGGAGACTTCTCTTTTCACCAATCCCTATTGCTAACCCAATCACGATGAACCCTAAGGTCTTAGTTCTAGTTCTCACGCGTGCCTAACATGTCCATTTAAATAAAACTTCAAGATGATCGGTACTCGCAAAGTATCATACTATCACTAGTGAACTCATTATCCTGGGTCATTTCTACATTAGGGTTCACAACCTATGTTTCCTCAAGCAAATCTTTGGGTCACGCCTAGCCTAGGCTGATACAGCGTCAACACTTATAATCAAACACATCAATGATCGTTAAGACAGTCATCTTATCACATAGGCCTACCCGATCGATATCTCCTATGAGATCCTTACGCTAACTTATGGTCATCCTAAGCATCACAACACACATATATATGAACGAGTTCATCCTCAATCCGCCCACCTCTCAACAAATCAAAACACTAACACCCAATACTTTGTCAGGTTCTAATACTCACAACTTTCTCAAGCCACAACCTCGGGACATACTACCAAGTCATGACTAGCCACACTGAAACACGTTACTCTAAAGAAAAACAACCAGGAAACTCATGCAACTACATGCAATAGTTGCAATGTCATGCGAACACACAATTAGTGTAGAAAAAAACATGTTTCCAAAAGAGAGCGCACTCATATATCGTGACGCATCAGCCACAAATGGCCTATCCCGCATCACTACTGAGCTTATGCCGCGCTACACCCAAACCACAACTGATCAACAACTTTCCATTATCGAGATCACATAAGGTATAAGAAATGCAACGAATCAGGCGACCATCACACCAAAAGAAAATAATCAATTCTTGATAACGAACTGTGCCACACGAAGTACGAACCCATAATGTGCCCTTTAAGTTTATAACCCTCGACAGTATTCGCTAATGTCTTAGCCTTGCCACTTACCCTGATTTGATCTATGAACCCGTACGAGTCCTAATCACGAGTCATCCATCCTTGCCGGACGGGTGGGATACAAAACCAATTTCTTCGGGAAGCTGAAATGCCAAGCTTATCTCCTTAGGACCAATGCTATCTGTTCCACCATTTGTAACTATTCTAATGACATCTCAAACTTTCAAACATTATCCATGCCTGGGATCTAATGATTTCCTTCACTAGTGTCACACCAAATCAGTCAGGTAGCATATGAAAGTTCTATAATAGATCCTAACACCCCGTTCCGAGTGCTATATCTAAAATCTTGAGGAACATCACCGTGTCCTAAGTCTCCCAACTTCATAATCTTGTACTCATTAACCTATTCCCGACATTATCCTTAAAAGCCATATAACGACAAAAGTCATGGCACTAACTCCAAGTACTCCCATAAATCAGCATGATTTAAACAAACTACAATCATCAATGCTTTTTAATTACTATATAGTCTTAAATACAATAATGGTTCCCAAATGCTTTATGGTGATAACAACGTACTTAGTCATCCCTCTAAACAGTCTACACATCTATCATGGGAAACCACAAGTCGCACCATAACCTATGTTACATAACCTCGAATTTACCACTACGAAATGTTTATCAGCACATAAACCTTGATACAACTTTGATTTCTTTCCACACTTCATGGAGGAGATAATAATTTAATTATTTCCTAAAATGGTCATACACATCCTAGTGTAAGAATCATCACGTCAGAAACCTATGATGCATGACAACTGATTACGGCTACCAATTCGTAACCTCAAGGCATCAATCCTATTAACTACGTGTTATATCAACTGTAAGACTATATCCTTTACGTCATAAGAAAATCCTAAAGTTTCAAAGGGAGACACTATCGTCATCACAATACACAACACAATCTAAATTTCACCAAAACTAGGGAGTGTCTATCACTTGCACTAATAACTCCTTAGTTAATCCATAGCACATATCTCCAAGGCATTATCAATACGAATTCACATGACTGTTCGTAATTATAACCTCAGATCAAACTCATCACGGCATATAACTTAACCTTTTTGAACACTCAGTTATGACAACTAGGTTGTCTCACTACGTGGTCATCAGAGTTTTTGCTAGATCTCAAACTATCACCACTATAAAACTTTGGTAGGATGCGAGGCATCGGGTACTACCTATAAAATTTTGGGCCAATACCTTTGACGCCACAAGAGATCCTATTTCTCAATACCACTTTATTTTCTAAGACCAAGTTCGAAGGAATATATAGATTTGTTCTAAATTACTGTAATAACCCGCCTAATGGGAAACCAGGCGATCACTCCTATATCAAATTATAACAGGAGTTACATATGGATCATTCTTAGCATCACTGTCGAAAATCCATTTAGTTACTAATATCCTATTTGGCGAGCATTAAAAACTTTTTCTTAACTACTCTTTTTAATCGATTAAAATAAAATATCCACAATTTAATGCGTAAATGAAATAAAAAGGAAAATGAAATGAACTAAAATAACCGAACACTCGGTTCAAATTATACAACCATATCGAATATCGTAAAAAGAATAAATAAAATCAGTTGGGCCATTGGCCCGAATGTTTGTACAATACCTCCTATCTAGAGTACAAGGAAAGAAGCGTCTACCGAGAACCCGCAAGCATCCACAGCTGCTGCAGCAGACGTCTGACTCGAAAGAATTTCCATCCAGGCGTCCCTGTGTCTGGACACCTATATATATATATAATATATAGAAAGAAAGGAGAGTAGATAAACGGGTCAGAGCCCGAATTTTGAAAATATTTTGCAAGTGCATAAATACTTTATTTTTAGAAAAATAATTTTATCTCATATTTAAATTGGTATCACACTCCCATGAGATACCCCTCACCTCTCCTCTAGTAGTGCACACCTAACGCATCCTAACAACATACCCTAGTCAAGATATCCCTACCTAACTAGTCTAATTTACCCATGTACTATCTACCCTATATAGTCTAAGTGCTAAGGGTCAAACTTCCCTCCATTCTCAACACTGCACTAAGTTCGTGCGTGGGGTGTCTCGCAAAGCGAAATCCAAATAAGGAACCCCCCCGATACATACTACTTGGCAGGGTTAATGGTAGAAATCCATTGGGCCCGTAGCACGCAACAAATGTATAAATACATATATATACACATACATCTACAATATACGTCCGGATAATATCTCCCGGACTGAGGGTTACCAATTGAATTTCATCTAAATAATACACATCCGGATCTACCTCCCGGACTGAGGTATATTCTATACACAAAGTATTTATCAATACTTATCCTTTTCATTTCAAAAACATCCATTTCCCTTCTCATATCCAGGAAATGTATTTAAAGCCAATTCATTAGCATGAATTTCTTTACCAAAACATATATCTTTTTAAAAGCCAATTTTATTAACATAAAAATGCTTTTCCTTTTTCAATTATCCCATTTCCCTTTTTATACTCAGGAAATGTAATTAAAAGCCATTTTTATTATCATAAAAATGCTTTTACCATATCATATGCTTCCACATCCCTTCTTCCATCCGGGAGTGTTACCGAAGCTAAACATATAACCCATTTCCCTTCCTATATCCAGGAAATGTAATTAAATCCAATCCATTATCATGAATTGCTTTAATATAAATGCGTTCTAAGACCGCCCGTCCGAATTTCTCCACTGTGCGCGCCCCTAAATGGCTATCATCTTCCAGGTCCTATCATCAAGGCAACCTGGGATCCTACATCGCAAGACGTCGGGAAGCGGCCATGTGCCTGCGGGATAGTCAAGACCACACCCGGAATCTCCTAACCAGCGCAGAAAAATATATCAACAAACACTCACATGGCCTATAGGACTATATCCACCCTGCATTCATTAGCCAGGGGGATTCACCATACGTACGCAACTTCCCTTATGATAGCGATTTAGAGAGGTGTGTAATCCATATTTTATTAATTATGAAAAACATTTCTCTTTCCATTTTGAAAATATTCATTTTTATATTTTTAAAATCATTTCCATCATAATATATATATATATATATACCTAAATCACACAGTATATACATATCCTATATATTCCTCCTAGAATATATAACCGGCCATAATGGCCTATATCATCTAACGATGACCATAATCCCAAAGATTCCCTCCAGGAATCATAATCATGCATTCATATAAGCATGATACTAAACCCAAAGTATTTCTTACTTTAATCATCACTATATATCTCAATCCTATCTAAGGATTTATTGGATATCTCCAACGATACCCTTCACTCTAAGTGAAATTAACAAATATCTATATTCCCAAATTATCCTAATTATCTCCTAGGATACACTTAACAGTATTCGATATAATTATGCTTTCTATAAGCATAATTATACAGGCCCATATGCCTACTAGAAACATCCTCGGGATTTATCTCACACGATCAACCTTAACTTCAGTGGGTTAAGGATTTCAATTCCTTGAACCCCAAAACTATTCCTGGTCCAATTAATCATTTAGAAGTCCCCATATAAATTAGGAACCCTAATCCATCAATTTCTACAAATATTCTATTTTCCTCGAAAATATAGATTTAGGGTTATATACTTAAAACCCCTACTTTACCCTCCTAAATTGTCTTAATTTATGGACCATAAAGTCCTAAAAGGTCCCCTAGGTTATCACCTAATTAACCTCAAAGAATGATGATATGGAATCTATCCCATCCAAATCATCTTAGAAAAATTATCAACTTTCAGCAGGGGTCGATCGATCGACCCGTGGCCGTCGATCGATCGATGGCTCGATCGATCGAGCTCCCATGATCGATCGATCGATCAAGTCGGGTAGCTTCTTCTCCGAGAAGCTGTTTCGGCCATGGAAGCTTCCCCCAAGATTACATCTCTTCACCCAACGGCCTACAACTTCTACCAACAACAAATACACCTATAATACGGGTCCTAAACATCCTAGAACCCGGAATCACCCAATATTTTTGGTTAATTTCTAAATTTCTCCAATTTACCAATTTTAGGGGTTTATTCATTTTATCTCCCGAAAACTCGTTTTATCCACGAATACCCAACCCAAAATCATTAGGGTTTGTTATACCAACAATGATATGAGATATTTATTCTTAAAAATAAATAAATCAAGTAAACACTTGCCTCGTGGATAAAATCCGACGTCCTTGAGCCGAATCCCGCGGAGGCTGGCCAGAATCTCCCCCTTTTTCCTCTTTTCTTCCCTCTCTTTCTCTTCCCTATCTTCTTTCTTCTTTCTCTTCTCTCTTCTCCCCCTCCCCCTCCTTTTATAAGGAGAAAAGGGTTAAATCCCTTTAAAACCCAAAAATGAATCGTTTACCCAATTACGAGCCTATTTAACTCCAAAATTACCCGGAACTCAATTTCGACAATCGGACACTCTTTTCCGACTATCTCGGACATTCCGAGACTCATGGCGCAGTCGAAATTTCCATCCGAGTTACTTGACCGCAAATCACTATTCTAACCCAAAATAATTAAGTGCGGTCTTCTACTCAAAATTTTTACCTCTTTTGTCGCTATACTCCACGGCGACATATAAATAAAATATTTTGACCTATATGGTCCCAAAATAATTTATAACCCCCTTCGAAAATTATTAAATCCTCGAGAATCCCAAAAATTACTATTTCGAGAAATTCTCCAAATTCCAAATTATACTTAATCATGGAATTTAATTGTCTCCAAAAGGGCAGGTTGTTACAATTACCTTGAATCAATATGATTATCTAAACCCAAATCATAATCAAGTCACTTAGGCTTTCTAATTTCCATAGAATTATTTATTCACAAGCCACGCTACTTAGTCACCTAATCCCGTGAATGAAACCACAAGCACACCAGCTAAGATGCAACTGAGATAATTAAGACTTTTTAATCACCAAACTTCCACATGATACATTTCACTTAAGTCTAAGGTGCCACCACCTAACGGCCTACACCAAAACCCAATACTTGCTAGTTAATACTACCAGAACAAATGCAGCGGAATAAGAATATCTACTAACCTAACAGATCACCAACACAAACAGAATGGCACAACGTGCTCAAAACCTTGACTTTACCATCAAGGTGCAAATCGAAACCATCACCAGCCAAGTGTGACCAGCTCCAAACAACAACGATGCCGAAAGATCCACTACCGACGTCACCACGTCACACCCGAAAGGAACATTGAACCTAAAGCTCTTATACCAAGTAACTACTTACCTGTATAACACTCTCAAAGTACGGAACATCATGCAACCTGCCGTAACAAAAGAGGGATGTGAGCCGAATGCTCACTAGGATTATATACAAAAGCAATATAGAAACAAATGGCAGAAAAGAATACTCACACACTACAATACATGCATGTGAAAATATGTATATATCTACATATATACTTTAGGAAAATACATATACCAATGTACTAAACCGTTTTATCTTAAAAATGTTACTTAATACATGTCATCCTCCTTGTCTTTATAAAGAATAGTTTTATATCATTATGCTTGCAAACTAGAATTTCTTCCCATTAACACACACAATTAACAATTTAATACTTTTTGGGAAAATCTTTCATTTACATTCAAACGTTTATTACCCAACGTTCGTTAACTGACACCGAGTTATTAATCATTACTTAGACTTGCTTTCAACGTACACGCACACAGTATTTAGAGAATACTCATTTTCCTTTGAAAACCTTATGTAATAGACGCTTGTGTTAATTTTAGTTCAAACCTCATTAGGTGCCTTAAACATCATTGAATTTCCATTCAAACCATCCCATATTTCCACATGAATATTTAAACATTTAATGCATCATTCTTACATTAGTAAATCAATCAATTAATGCCATTCATTTATGCCCCTTTCACGAATATTCAATCCATTACTTAGCATTATCTTTAGGAATTCCTCCAACACACACACTCATCACAACACTCACACACCCACCGTTTCACGAAATTTCACCGTCCGGCACCGTGCGCCAAGTAAACTATAGTTGGTTTGGGATGGGTCTTTCACCACTAGGGACAGCATAGCCCTACTTAATTATTTAACCCGGCATCATCCAATATTATTATCTTGCCAATGTATTCAACATTTTCATAATGTTTATTTTAATTTGCATTTTATGGCCGAAACCAAAGCCTTGGACTTAACTGTCCATTTTCCCATTATACTTGGAAAATTATTACTTTCTCTTTAAGCCCTTAATTTACACAAATGTTGATTTTATACCAAAAATCATTCACATTTTAGGACTTAAATAACCTTCATCCATACTAGTATAATAACATTCATTAACATTTTATCCTATAAAAATGTTTTACTTTAGGTAAGTTACCAATTTACCCGTTATTTACCAAAACTAGCAATTTAATTCTTTAACAAGTGTCATTTCTTAAAAAGAAACATTAAGTTTTCAACTCAACATTTTAACGCTTGTTTAACACCATGCCTTTTACCAAACTTTCATAGTTGTCACTTCAATAATTTTATTTCATAAAATTGCATCCTTTACATTAGACTAAAACCTTCCCTGGTCTTACTTTATGTTTAAACCCAATAAGACCTTTTCAAAACTCGCTCGCATATTTATTCGCAAAATACTACGAGTTTATATGCATGGAGAATATACTATAAATGCTAAAATTCCATCAATGTATTAAACATGTATTTCTTTCTAAAATTTTATACTTTTCACAACAAGCATATTTTTCAAATAAGTGAGACATTCTTAACTTCCTTAAATTCGAAAATGACATTTATTCGTAATTATTCCATTTTGAAAACAACTTAGAAATATTTATTTCATAAATATTTGACAACACTAATATTCTCCACATTTTTATTTCATAAAAATGTTCATCTTACCTTTTTATAAGGATTATACACAATTACTACTTTCTAGCATTTTTATTCTATAAAAATGCCCCATATTTCTTTTTTACTAGAAATTACACCCGGATAATATTTTCTACATTTTTCTCTCCCGTACAATGCATTTTTTCCCAGATTATTAGGGAAAAACTACACAAATAATAATTTCTTGCCTTTTTATCTACCATAAAAATGTACACTTCTGATTTTACTAGAAACTTATCATTTTGTTCATAGGAAACCCACTCTTAATACTCAACAGTAATAAGACTACATTATATACTAATAAAGTCACAAATATAAGAGTAGATTATCCCACCTCAAGCACTCTAAAAATGATGGTGGTTTTGAAGAAGACGGGTGAATCCCCCACCTCCAAAGGTGGCCTTAAAGGGAGTCACAAATGCCATTCTTCCAAGCACCCATGAAAAGCTTCAACAACACTCCAAAAAGGCTCCATTAAAACCCTCTCCATACCCCCATAAAATACATCTCTATATATATTGTCACGTTGTGTCTCACTATTGCCTAAGATTTTCGATTTTGGGATGGAGTTTTTCTACATTGCTTCTGTCCGAAATGATCTTTATATAGGAAGGGTTGTTAATGTAATATATGTATATAATACCTAAAAGTAACCAACGACTGGGATGAAATTATAGGCCACGTTTAGGATTTTTAGCCAATTCGCCTTGCCTATTTCTTCTTTGTTTTTAAAGAAGTTTAGCTATTCTCAATGCAAGGGATAATAACACGAGTCCCACTCCCTACTTTTTAGTCGTATATGCGTAATAGCTATGTCCTCAATTCTTTTTTAGACTCATTTCCCAAAGCCCTACATTTCGGTGTAACTTATATATATATATATATGTAAAATCTAGTCAACCCCAACATAGACATGCTAGGCTATAATATAAAACAGTTAAAATCCCCTACGGTTATGAGGATAGGATCTAAAGGTTTACTCCCACGGTTATAACAGTAAGGAGCGGACGACCCTAATGATAACCACTATAATTAAATGTATTATAACGTATAATAATAGTAGGAATGGATATATTCAAATGTATTATATCCCGTGAGGCATTCCGAACCAAAGGAAATAGCAGGGCATTATTGTAAGGTGGCCACGGCTCTAACACCTATAGGATAGTGTAATATAATAATGAGTCCTACCCCTTAATAAATAGCAATTTTTTATGTTAACCTAATTAAATGTCAATACATAGATTCGGACCTTCACATAAATTATATTTTCACAAATAATTTCTTATTTCAATAATATTTTCTTACCAAAAATATAATTTTATCAAATTGTGGTTCGTATCCCATATGACATAATAAACCCTAAAAATATGTACAAGAC
Organism: Sambucus nigra; assembly: GCA_949130495.1. Lineage (NCBI taxonomy): Eukaryota > Viridiplantae > Streptophyta > Magnoliopsida > Dipsacales > Adoxaceae > Sambucus > Sambucus nigra. The sequence goes on along the minus strand of OX422224.1, from coordinate 182,966,261 downwards.
ATTTATTATATGATATAGCCTACTACGAGTAATTCACACCTTTTTGTTTCATCGCTTAAGGTCAAGTAATAATGAAAAACCCCTTAATGCTTGCGTACCATGCATGCACTAGACCAAGCTCGGACGCGACATGGATTTCACATTCCTGATGTTTAATCCCTATATATTATACTATAATTTTTGCATGCAAACTTTTACGTGAACATTCGCTTAAAAATGTAATTTATTCCTTTTGACACTTACGCAACCCATGCAATGCAATGTGTGCGACTATTTTATGTAAAACTTTTGCCCGACCCAAATGTTTGTCGGTGCAGACCATGCAACGTGGGAACTCCCTTTTTAGCCCCTACGTGCGACGTGTCACCTTTTATACAAGTTGGCCTAATTTCTTATGCATTTGTTTCTCAAATAATTTCTCCGGATAAACTATTTAATTTTAAAATTAAAATATTAGTTCTAGTGTGGGGTATTACAACTATAGCATATCAATTATAAAATTTGGATCTTGAAAACAAAAAGGTTGTTTGAATGTGTAGGAACTTTTGCAATAAGATGCAGAAATGTTTTTTGTCAAATGTTCTTATTTTTTTTAGTCTGAAACACTTTTTATAGTCGTACACGAAATATGAGGAGGCTCATTGTTCAAACGAAAGCACGGCTCATTCGAATAAGAATGTCATCTCGTTTGAAAAAAACAAGATCGTTCTAACGATATCACTATCTCGTTTGAACCAGTATCGAATGACCATCAAACAAGGCCTAACCATGTGCCCTCGTTCTATGGTCGTTTGAAACTGGATTTGAACGACTTCAAATGAAAAGGCTCAATCGGTCTAATGAGTCTTAATTTCATTCAAACGAAATGTAAATTTCGTTGTAACTAACTTAAAATTCATTTGAACAAAAACCACTCAGATAAATATTAAAAAAATGTTTTAAAATAATTTACAAAGTCCCAAAAACATTTTTAAGAGTAGAAATGCATCCTTATATAAAATTCAAAATCTCACAATTCATTAGCATTTATACCTGAAAGGTCTTTGATAAAAGCAAGTGTTGTGAAGATAAAGTTGGCACGAAACACAACACAATGTCATCTTCGAAGCTTTTCCACAACATCTTCAACACAATACATCATAGGCTTTATGGTATCACAACTCATGACTAACCTTGGTCTCAAACAGTTTTGTCTAGAATTATGTCAATTACAAAAAAATTGACTCGATTGGAAATATTTCCTTGCATAATGAAATTGAAAATTTTAGTTGTTGATTCTTCTCTTATGATGTAATTTTTATTTCGATGAACTGTTAAATTTGTCAACTCTAATGTAGAAGTCGAGGCCTCCACTAGGTCAGGACCATGTAAGGATTTCCCTATTATGTTAAATCTTAAAAAATCCTTGAGAGATAAAGTGATATAACATTCGCGGTCGATTAAGGCAGACCACAGGACGTTACAGATAGTATCAAAGCATTTGATCTAAGACAACTTTAGGAGAGTTAAGGAATATTTCAATCACATAGTTATACTTAGAGAACTAGTGGTAGGCTTATAGACTTGTACGTATATTATTCTTTCTTGTCAAGAAAATCATGGCAAAAGAAAACTACAGAGCTAATGGTACCACAAACCATAACAACGCGATCGGGGAACAAGTACCAGAGGCGATAAAGGGGTTTAAGGAAGCCTTATCTAGGGCCATGGTTGCAAGAGTGGTTGAGTAAAGGACAGTGGGATGCACCATTGAACGTTTTGAGAAATTATGACTGAAGGCCTTCAAGGGAAAAGATGAACCCTTAAAGGTCGATGCCTGGATTAGAACGATGGAGAAATTTTTTTCAGTTTTGAAATGCACTAAGGAGAATAAGTTTTTCTTTGACTCCTTTATTTTTTAGGCTGAGGCAGATCATTGGTGGTCCATGGTCAACAGGACACAACTATGTGGACAATATGCGGCTATGTGCTAGACCAGATTCAAAATAATGTTTTTATAAAAGTAATTCCCTGTCGTCGTTAGGGAGAAGTTAGAGGTAGAATTTATGGAATTAACTCAAGGAACCTTATCAGTGGCTCAGTATGAAACAAAGTTCATGAAACTATCCCAGTTTTCCCTTTATCTTATTAACATGGAGGAGAAAATGTCCAAGTAGTTTGAGAGGGGCTTGAAGCGAGGACTCCACAGTAGGGTAGTGGGACTGAGGCTAAAAAGCTACACTGAACTGACCAAGGTGGACCAAATCATGGAACAAGATTTTAAGGATGGGTTAAAGTCAAAGGGAGAAAAGAGAAAGGACATAGAAGAATGGGAAAGGAAATAAGAGAAGCCATGACAACAAACTCAAAAGACACGGACAAGTCAGGGGACTGCTGATGGAAAGGTTAACACCGCAAACATTGTGTGCATCAATTGCGGTACCAAAGGGAATTTCACGAAAGCTTTCCCACAATGAATGAATGACTACAACAGTGGAAAACCAAGTGATAAGGTCAAAGATCGCAGACTTCCAAAGAAGGATGCTGAGAAGTCGCGGGCTCTTGCCAATGTCTTTTCCCTTAATGCTAAGGATGATAGGAAAGCCGAGGATGTGATAGCATGTACCATTACTATTAATGACAGGAATTCTTATGTACTTTTGGATTCCAAGGCCACACACTCTTTTGTATCTACCACATTTACACAAAAATTTCAAAAGAGGTCACAGACCTTATATTCATCCCTAGGAATTGATACACCAATATGGACTTTATCAGAGGTCACATTCATAAATGAGGGTTATGTCATGGATATCGGATATATGGATTTTGGATTCAATTTAACTCCCTTAAAAAAGGAGGACTTCGATGTAATCTTAGGCGTGGATTGGTTAGCCGCCCACTTTGCTAAAATAGACGAAACTTGTAAGAAAATTACTTTATATAGACCTAGGGAGAATGAGGTGAGTTTTAAGGGAAATCATCCTAGTAGAAAGCCTTTGCTAATATCAGCTCTGAGGATTAGGAAAATGATTAAAGGTGGGTGCCGCGGATACTCAACATACGTCAAGGATATTGAGAATACGGTGGCCACTTTAACAGACATCCATGTGGTCGTGGACTACATCGATACTTTCTGGGAAGAATTTCCCCAATTTTACCCAGACAGAAAAATTGAATTTCCCATCGACCTTACCCCAGAGGTTGCGCCTAGTTCTAAGGCAACATGTAGAATGCCCCTGCGGAGTTGAAGGAGTTAGGTGAACAACTGGAGGGCCTACTAGGCCGTGACTTTATCAAGCATAGTACTTACCCTTGGGGTTCCTTGGTACTATTTATGAATAAAAAAGATGGTTATATGAGGATGTATATAGATTATAGGGAATCGAACAAGATGACGGTAAAGAATAACTACCCTTTGCCTAGGATAGATGATCTTTTTGACCAATTGAAGGATTGTAGATATTTTTCTAAGATTGATATGAGATCAGGTTGTCACCAACTTAAGATTAAAAATAAGGATATTCATAAAATACCCTTTAAAACTAGTTATGGCCATTATGAGTTTGTACTAATGCCTTTCGATTTAACCAATACCCCGACTGCTTTTATGGATTTAATGAATTAGGTGTTCAGGCCATTCTTGGACAAATTTGTGATTATTATCATCGATGATATAATAATTTATTCTAAGTCGGTAGAGGAGCATGAGGAAAACCTACACAAAGTATTTGAGTTTCTTAGGAAGCAAAGGTTATATGCAAAATTTTCTAAATGTGAATTCTATCTAGAGGAGATTGCCTTTCATGGCCACAGATTGACTGTGGACTTATGGAAGTTTGCAGACATAGTTGTCTGGGAGAAAAAATCAACGATCACTGATATTAGAAGCTTCCTCGGCCTAGAGTTCTACTATAGAACATTTGTGGAAGGATTTTCAAAGATAGTCGTGCCCTTCACCTAATTAACACACAAGGATAATAAATTTATAAGGTCCATGGAGTGTGAGGAATGTTTTCAAAAGTTGAAATAGAAACTAGTGGTTGCGCCTATCCTTCCTTACCTAATGACGGGGGAGATATGTAATTTATAGTGATGCATCAGGTCATGGCCTTGGTTGTGTACTAATACAGAATGGGAAAATGATTGCTTATGATTATAGGAATATAAGGCCTCATGAGATGAATTACCCCACCCATGACTTAAAGCTAATTGTAGTGGTGTTTGCCTTGGAAATTTAGAGACACTATTTATATGGGTAAAGTTGTGAAATATTCACGGACCACGAGATATTAACCTATATCTTCAACCAAAGAGAATATAACATGAGGCAACGGAGGTGGTTGGAATTAAGTACCATCCGGGAAAGTCCAATGTGGTGGACGATGCTCTTAGTACACTAACTAAAAACACATATTGCAATACTTGGAAGGAATGAGGATAAGGGTCATATGTCGCGGAGGCCACAGATGCCTCAGGGGGTTTGCAATGGAATCAAGTTTAATTTGAAATGATAAGGGCGGCACAGACCGTAGACCCTGGTCTTCAGAAGATTCGTGGACTTGCAGAAAAAGAAGAAAAGTTAGACTTTAGAATTGATGGCAATGGAGACTTACGACTTGGAACAAGATTATTTATGCCACAAAATGAAGAGATTAAGTCCAAAGTGATAGAAGGAATACACTCCTCACCCTTTGCAATTCATCTCAGAAGCATCAAAATGTACCAAAACTTGAAGGAGAATTTATGGTGGCCTAACATGAAGAGAGAGGTTGTAGAGTTCATAGCCAAGTTTTTAGTGTGCTAATAAGTTAAGATCGAGTACCAAAGATCGGTAGGGATGCTGCAACCCTTGCCTATTCCAGAGTGGAAGTGGGAAAACCTCTCTATAGATTATAGAGTACTAATAAGATGAATGGATTCCATTTGGGTTATTATGGATAGGTTGACCAACTCCGCACACTTTTTGGTTATCAAGACCATGTCCAAGGTTAATCAAGTTGCCAAATATTTCATAAATGAGATATTAAAACTCCACGGAGTTCCTGTGACAATAGTATCTGATCATGACCATAGATTTACCTCAGGATTTTAGAAGAGCTTTCAAAGAGCAATGGGGCCATGGCCAGACTTCAGTAAAACTTTCCATCGGAAAAAATAATCAAACCATTGAGGCTCTTTTTAGAGAATGGTTTTTTATCTCTGTGGCAGTTGGGAAGATCACCTACCATTAGTAGAATTTTTTTATAACAATAGTTACCAAGAGGGTATTAAAATGGCCCCTACGTAGCATTGTATGAGAGAAAATTTCGCAGTGCATTATGTTGGGACGAGGCGGGAGAAAAATAATTTCTAGGAACAGAATTATTAGAAGAGACCGTAACTAAAGTTAGGTTTATTCAAGAAAGGCTACAGATTTCTCAGAGCAAACTGAAAAGTTAGGTTGATATCAAAAGAATGGATGCGGACCTTGAAGTTGGGGACCATGCTATCCTTAAAATTTTCTCATGGAAGGGAGTTATAAGGTTTAGAAAGAAGGGATATTTAAGTCTAAGGTATAGTGGACCACTTGAAATTATTGAAAAGTTTAGGAAGATTTCGTTGAGGATAGCTTTACTCCCAAAGCTATCCCATGTGCACAACGTGTTCCATGTTTCAATGTTAAGGAATTACATTAGAAACCCCATCCATATACTAAACCATGAGACCATTGATATTCACAGAAACTTAAGTTATGATGATGCCCTAGTTGAAACACTGGAGAGAAAGGAAAAGAAGCTGAGGACAAAGATAATCTGCCTATTCAAGGTGCTTTGCAAAAGAGGTCACTTGAGAGATAGAGTCTATCATAATACCAAAGCATCCATAATTATTCTAAGTTATGAATTAATTTATGCTTTTAAGTCACTTAATTTCGAGGATGTAATTTCCTATGTTGGGTAGGTTGTAACAACCTTAAAACAAAAAGTGGTTGCAAATCGATGGAAGGCTACGATGCATAGTTGAACTAGTGAGGAAGCGAGGTTAGAGGAAAAGGCCGCAGACTTCTGGAACCCAGTACATCTTAGTGTGGAAAGGTTGTGGATAGACTCTAAGCAGGACACAACCTAAGGTAAAGGCCAAAGAGGGTTAACTTCCTTGGAAGCATGAGGGATAATGATGCGGCGTTTTATATTATAACTTGCGGAGCAAGTTTAGAAAATTATAAAAGTCTTTTAAAAAGGGTAATTATGAAAAGTAGGCCCAAAAGAGGAAACCTTAGGTTCCCACTAGAACCTATAAATTCCCACCCCAATAGCACTTCCCAAGAGAATTAAAAAAACTGAAAATAATTCTAGAGAGAGAAAGTAAGGTTTGTATGAAGAAGAGGAGGATGTCGGAGAAGAATACAGCAAAAAGGCACTTTTTATCGAGGTAAGGCAGCGGAGGGGAACTGCTCACTAGAGGAGGAGGAGGAGGAGGAGGAGGGGGGGGAAGGCTAACATTAACCAAATCAATCCACTAAGGTAAGGGATCTGGCCTTATCCTCTTCTTCCTTGTTAGACCACTAGTATTCTACATCTTTATTGATTGATATAAACCCTTCTATAAAATTTGATAGACGTCAACGATGTTATACTATTCATTTGAGGTTTTGGGTTTAGGCCACAGAGGGCTATTGTTCATCGGTAAATGACAGCCATAGAGTTCCCTTGAGTCTTAAAGATTGGGAGACTTAGGTTCATTTAGTAAATCTCTTATTTTAGATATTTTCCACTGGGATTCTTGAGGTGCAAATATAGGGTTGGAGAAAGGGGTTTTGAGGATATTCTTACTTAATCTTATGACATTTATTTAAAGGGTTTACTTTGATATCTGAAGATTCAAGTTGATAGTAAATTAGGGTTTTAAACCAATGTTTTTACTTTTATACCCTTGATGTTTCTGACCAATAGTTCTAATTCTTTCCTTACGGCTGTAACATGTTAGAAAAGGCCTTGGAGTTTGGAGGCAATATAATATTGTGTTTATTAAGTTGGGGATTTGGTATTGAGGTCGCGACATTCATTAGATAGGCTGACGTATCATATATAGTTGAGGACCTCCTACTTAGGTCTTGATTATAATGTGATTAGTCTAGAGAGATTGAAATTAGGTTAACTATGGGGCTTAACACTGTGATAGAGCTCGGCCAAAGTAAAAAATTAATAGCTGACTATGGATCCCTCATTTTGGATTTGGACAGGAGAGGAGGTTACGACCTATAGCATGACTAGATGAAAGACATCGAGAATAAATCCCTTGAGTTTAAGAAGTCCAAGTCTATGAAAATACAATTCGTGGACAATGAGGGCGAACCATAGGAGATTGAGCCACGGGAAAAGTCAGGGAGTGGAGACCTTTGGGAGATTTAGCCATAGGTCATTAGGAAATCTAAGGGGCTGGGAAATACTATTCCTTCCTTTCCTTATTTACTCTTGTTGCATAATTATTGTTCTCTATTGCTATCAATTAGATTATATCATTTGATTATCTGTTGCCTTTCTAAATACTAACTTTGGTTGGTGAATCAGGACTGTTGAGTTGCCTTTATTGAGCTATTTGAGCTAAACCCTTCTATATTCTTTGTTTCCTCGGGTTAGGTGTTGAGGATACCTTTAGAGGCCATAGAGTTTATGTAAACCGCAAAGTTATATACCTAGTGCTTTACGAGTGTTTATATAGATTTCACTATTAGTTGTATTAGTTAGCATTTCAAGTTATGTTGATGATTGTAATAGAAATAAATGTTTCTATAGCATGTACTAGAGATAATTATGTCTTGAATGAAATTGATAGATGTAGTTGTTGATTCTTCTCATGAACTATTAAATCTTACAACTATGATGTAGAAGTCGAGGCCTCCCCTAGGTCACGTCCGTGTAAGGATTTTCCTATTATGTTAAATCTTTAAAGAAAATCCCTGTGAGATAAAGTGACCTAACTTCAACGGTCAAATAGGTCAGGCCACGGGATATTACATCACCTAAGATGAAAAAAATATTAAGAACATGATCATTATCGGTGAGTCATCAGTCAACATTGGTGTTTACTAACTCCCACCAGCATATTCCTTTAAATTAAATATGTTTGAGTAGATCAAACATGCTTACACTTGATTTCAAATAATCAGTAAGTACCAATTTTAAAATAACGTGATTAATTCCCTCCGTTGGGGAGGAAAGTCAGGCTAACATGATCAATTCACCATGTCACGTTATAAAATATTGATGGGAATCATTTGTTAAATAAGTTTATTATCCTCCTTAGTTAGAACAATGTCAAAAATGATTTTCAGTCCTTAACAATTATTCCATTTAAATTTATTTATTTTACTTTTAAGACTAAAACAAGAACGTGAAAATTGGAGCTCATTTTAAAATCTTAGAATAATCATTGAAAAATAATTTTTAATTATATACGTGAGAATTGAACTTTTGATTTAATTAAATAGTTTTTAATTAAATAATTTTTAAAATTGATATCATATATCATCCTAGTTCCCTTATGAAATAATTTTTTTCATTTGGGGCATAAATCATCTTACCCTCAATTAGGTAGATATTATATCTTTCAATTATGTTATCCGGATAGTCTTGAAAACCTCTGTCCAAAATAATTAAATAGCTGATATCTTTTGCTCCCACAATTGATGATATTGACTCTATTAGGGAGGATATCATTATTTGTGTTTAAAGTCTATACTATTGGTTTATCCTTTAAAATTAAATCCTCTCATATAAAACATCACCGTTAGGGGAGATCGAACTCACTCACATTTAATTGAAAAGTGTAAGAGAAAGATTTTATTATTGTTAATAATTTAGATAATTTGTTGTATTGCATTACAAACCGAACATCACATCTGCATATGCTTCCATATTTATTGAAGACAAGCTAGTGACCAATAAAACATTTCAAAATTCAAGTCACTGAAATCATCACAACAAAATGTGGAGGTATATGGCATTTCTATTTTTAATTTAATCTTATACATTTTATTCTAGGATGTGGTTAAATTTATTTGAGACATTTTTCCCAAATGAATTTTTCAAAATCATATTTTTTGGGGGGGTCGTTGGAATAAGATTTCCATCTTGTTAGAAAGAGACTATGTTCTTGTTCGAATGATGATCAAAATTCGGGAAATGACCTATTTAAGTTCATTAGAAAGAACTTCTAATGAGCTTAAAATGGGGTCTCTCTGTTTAAAATAGCTTCACCCATTGAAAATTCGTTGGAAGGTGATTTGAACGAACTAAGCACTTCTTTTGAACGAATGCCAATCTCGTTAGAATGAAACTATGGTTCTCGTTCGAATGAAGTGGCATTTTTGTTCGAACGAACTTCGTTGCCTAAATTTTTATGTTTTCTATAAAATGGACTCTTGTGGATAGATTTTTCTCGAAACTTTTGGCAAAAAATGAATTTCCATTGCTTATGCAAAATTCTCACAATTTTAGTTTTCCAAAAACACTTTTTGTTTTGTAACTCACTTTCCCAAGGATGATTTGTTAAGTTTATTCAAACCCTAGATATACATACACATTCAAACGATTGTAGAGTGATGCTCTACTAATGATCTTTGTTGATATTTTATCTCTACTGCTGAAGAAGAGAAAGGATTACGCATCCTAAGATTGATCAGTGGATACCAAGGGAAGAGTTGCTTCCTGTGGGTGGTGCTAGACTATATCACTTTTTATTGAAGACTTAAAGACCAACATCGCGTTATACTTAATGGATATCTAAATAGTCTGTAAGTCATCTTGTGTCTGGCAGTTCTAAAACAATGTTGAATTAATGGTTTTTCCCGAAAGCGATTTTTCCTTAAATATTCTTCTTAGTGTGTTTGTTTTGATTGCTTGGTTTGGCATATTCAATTTGGACTATATCTGGCATGTACACGTAATTCTAATCCCGGTAAAATTTGGTTAAAATTGAATCTTTGTGTGTGTAACCTTAGATACAAGTGATTCCATATAGCCCTTTGCTTTCTCATATTAGTATCAGAGCTGGTTACACTAATTTATTATGTAATCTTAATTTTAGGATTATATGGATAATTTGTATAACAGGCTACCTATTTTTTATGGGCCTAATTATGCATATTAGAAAGCTCTAATGAGGCCGGTACTAAAGTCAATTGACGAGCGAGTCTGCCTTGCTTGTTGAGAGGGTGGACACCACCCACTGTGACTAACAACGATGTTGTACGTTTTAAACCTGTCATTGCTTGGATGGGTAATGATTTTAAATGGAGAAATTTTAATCCACGAGGCTTAAGTGCTAATTCTGGTGCAGCCAGACCCGACGAATTTCGTCGCATTATGACATATACCACGTCTAAGGAAGTGTGGGATGTCCTCTAACTCACTCATGAGGGTACCGACATTGTGAAAGCTTCTAAGCTACAAAATCTCACCACATAGTTTGAGACCATTACTATGCTAGAATCAGAGACTTTTGATGAGTTTTATGCACATTTATCTGATATAGTCAATTCTAGTTTTAATTTTGGTAAGATGATTCGTGAGACGAGAGTCGTGAAAAAGATTTTGATATCCCTTCCCTCCAGCATTATCCCTAAAGTCGCGGTCCTTAATTCGTTGGAAATTTTAGATATACTTAGGTTAGAAGAACTCGTATGAAACCTTGAAACTTATGAAATCGATGAGTTCCCAAAAACTGTTATGCCAAAGGAAAAAGATATTGCTTTACAAGTTCAATCTAAAAGGAAAGAGGATATTTCTCCTGACTCCGAGTATGATTTTGATCTAGATGACCTTACTATTTTTGCAAAAAAAAATCAAAAAATTTCTCAAGCTAGGAAAAGAAAAATCTTTCAAAGAAAATAAAGGTTTTGAGAAAGATAAAAAAATTTATATCTGGAAAGAAAGGTTTTGAAAAGGCGAGAGGAGAGTACCCTAAGAAAGATGAGGAGAGATGCTATGAGTGTGTCGGTGAGGGTCACGAAGCCCATGAGTGTGCTACGAGGATAAAGAGACATGTCAAAGTTTAAGTCACCTACAATGCCACTTTTAGCGATAGCTATTTCAAGTTAGTGGATACTGGGGACGAATCACCACATGGACGTAACTTCACCGCATTCATGGCCAATCATGTTAGTACATCGAGTATGTCTCACACAAATGAGGATGTTTCTAAACATAATGACCTCAACAGTGAGTCTAGTCATTTTGAAAAGAGTGAGGGAGATGAAGTTTTGAGTGCCTCCAACTCACTTACACCGAGCTTTATGTAATGCCACAACCCGAATTTATGGGTTACACGTAGTCAACTTGGTCCGATCCAAGTGTTAGGTGTGAAGTGCAATGAAATAACCTATACAGTGTTGCTAGTTCATTTTTATTTTAATTAACATTTCACTTGTTTAGTATGCGATTCCAATTTCAAATTAAACTACGTGAGGGATCCATGGGGAGAAGCCTGAAGTCCAATCATACAGAGATACTAACATAATATAAAAGAAAGTACTTACTTATATAATGCTCTCAAAATATGAAACCGCACCCAGCGTGTTGTAACAAAATGGGGGAGTGAGAAAAATGCTTAGTGGGAAATATACAAATGCAGTATAGAATCGAATGGCAGAAGGAAGACTCTAGCACTTTATAGTTAAGTGATAATTCAACTACCTTGTATACATACATATACATATACTTAATGCTTGAAATAGTATGCACTCTCCAAACTCCCTTTTTATACCCAAAAACCCTCACAAAAGACAAATCACCCAGAACCCATCAATCCATATGCCCTATAAGTACTCCAAGTATGCAGAAAGTGCAATCAAGTCCAAAGGAATGAATTGACTTGACCCTTATGCTGATATGCAGAACAAGGGGCATGTCGATCGCCCCCCCCCCCCCCCCCCCCCCCGTTTTAGAAAAATTCCATTTTTCTTTTTTTGCTCAAAATCAATTTCCAGAAGTTTTTTATATATATAATCCTCGTTTGGAATTATTACATTTTTGCAGGTACAAAAGGAAAAAGAAAAATCCAATGGGACACTACCTGAACCCTCTCTCACAACATCTCAAACTAAACCCTCAACCCCTGTGACCGACGCGCTTCCCCTGCAACGAGCAGTCGACCCTCCACTCCCAGAGCTAGGAACCTCATCAGAAGTAGCTAACGACACTATACAGAAAATGGATGACTTCTTCAGATAGGCATATATATACACCATCCAGTCCTTGATATCCTGCAGCCAATTTGTCAACACTCATACAGTCTGCAAAGAGGAAGAAACATAAAACAAAAAAAGTCGAGCAAGCCAGTAAAGAGCAAGGAAAAATAAAGAGGGGAATGAGAAATAAAAAATAAAGAGAGAAATAAGATAAGTATACCTCAGGATGGAGTGACTCATTAGTAAGGACCATCAACCCAGCTACCGATGCATGAGGACAGTGGGGTCCCCTCAACGTCTCCCCACTGGCTCCCCACTTCTCAACTGGAAGTTATAAAAAAGGAGGAGTGACTGAATAAGCGGAGCCTCCTCCACCGCTACAGCCATATCACCTCCCATGCTATAGGATGATGCCACAGGTGCACTAGTACCCCTCCCCAAAGCAGTGGAAGGTGGAGGCATATTCTCTATGTCATATATGTAGTAGGGCATCAACCAACTAATCATGAAACCCAAAAGCTCGTAACTCATTGTCGTGTCCGTATAGAGTGTGTAGGTCTCGCCTATCATCACCGCCACCCTGGCATCATCCAACATCTCCCTAACTCGCCTCATAAACATCAGGGAACCGACTGTGAGACCATCGCCTCTTCCTCCACAATCTGCCTAACCACCCTCTCCCTCAGGTACCAAACATATGGAAACTCATGTGTCAACAATCGTCGCATATGCGAGTGCATACCCGTAAACCCCATGGCCCGCCAAGGAACACACCATAGGTATAAGATCACCGCATCCCTAGCAACAAATTAGTATCTAACCAAAATAAAGATGTCAAAAAAAGTAAAAAAAAACAAAGGTTAACCTGATTGCTCGTCAAGTCATTTAGAACCGTCCATATGTCCTTCAAGGATAAGGACTGCTTTGACTACCGGTTGGACATCCGCCACCGGTACATCCGACAGAAGTCCCCCAAATCATTATCCTTCAGTACACCAACCCTACATTATGCCCTATCACCTCGTAGAACACGTATGTAAGAAAACAAAGAAATCGTAAAAAGAGTATGAAAGAGGACTGGAAGGAAATACAAAAGGAAAGTAAACTTAAAGTTACCTCCAGAAGGTACATGGGTCCCATAAAAGTCTATATACAACAACAGATGAATGCATCCAAGGAAGCATAAAGGGATGCTAAGGTAATGTTTCCCCAATCGTACATTGGTATGTCCAACATAAGCTATAAATATGGCAAAAATCAGAGATACACGATGTCGCCGCTCATCGCCACCATAAATCCCTCAAGAAAAAGCAAAATAACCAGACAGGTTATCTACCTCACTTACTGCCCGTCTATCACATAAACCCTCGTCTTCAATAGGGTCTCCCTCAGCACAGAAATTTGAATAGAATCCCCCGACATGATTCTACCCATGTCCCCTAGAGCAGCCTACACAACCTTTGGTGTAACCCATAGAGTACGATCCACCAGGATCTGTGCCCCTAAAAATCCAGCCCCGTTAGCTGCTAGACATCCATGGGAGTGATGGTTATCTCCTCAAAACCCAAATTTAATGTGTGGGTCATGTCCCACCACCTCTCTCCAATAGCACACAACACCGCAGAAGAGCGTGACACCTCATCCAATGCATCCACCAATGAGCCAAACTCGACAAATAACACCATTTAGCACACCGTCGCAAGGAGCTTTTCTCAAACATCTTTCAACCCAGACATCATCCAGCATCGAATGCTCGAACGAGCTATATCATTCTGTAAAAAGAATTTTTTTCCATTAGCATAAGAAGAGAAAAGAGAAAATGAATTGGGAAAACCAATCAAAATACTCACATAGCCATTAGGGTTTTCACCCTTGCCGAATGATGGTGCGCAGGATCACGCAGCAAAATTCTCTCATCAGCAACTGACTCAAATAAGTCATAGGCATTCTCATTGTCGGCACAAGCAGCACCACAGACCGCCACTCTAGGCTTGCCCAATCGTCAACGGACAGCAACTCGTTATTACAATTGCCATAAGTGCCCACCATTTGAAGTCTTAAAGAAAGTACTTACGAATGACTCTTAAGGAGAGAAAGTAAGTAATTTAATCACTTGAAAGTGTAAAAAATGAAGAGGGGTCACCCCTTTATAAAAAAGGTTAAGGGGCATGCCAATCAGCATCCCCATAACCATGAAAGTCGATTGTGGATTTTCTTCACCCCAAAAATCCCAAGAGTATGTGCCCTATGCTGATAAGCACCTCCCTAAGTCTGCCTATCGGCAGTCCCGTCCAAATTTCGTCCCGAAAATGCTAAAAAAATCCAAAAAATACCCCCAAAAATTTGGAAAAAATCCCTGAAAAATAAGAAACATTATTTTCCCCAAAGAAATCATCATTTTTAAGAATTAATAACCTTACGAACTCTCAAAATACCCCAGATGGATTAACTTCACACTCTCATCATCAACATATTCCCTTGAGGAATCAATGGTGCGCCCGTAACTAAGCCCACTATATTTTCCCCAGTAAAAATAGCAAGTTAACACAATCCCCAACGGAATTTAAAGTGCGCCTGCACCAAAATCATTCAGGCCTTCCCCATCGGATCTATTCCCCGCAAATAACTACCCAAGGTCCTCAGAATTGACCTCGACCTGTAAAATTTATTGTACCAACTTTAGGTCCTTAGAATTGACCTAAACCCGAATAATTGATTGTCCTAACTTTAGGTCCTCAGAATTGACCTTGACCCATAGAATTGGTCGCCATAATTCAAGGTCCTCAAAATTTATCTCAGCCCGCATAATTGGTCGCCATAACTTTAGGCCCTCAGAATTGACCTTGGACCGTAGAATTGGTCGCCATAACTCAAGGTCCTCAGAATTGATCCCGACCCATAGAATCGGTCATCACAACCTTAGGTCCTCAGAATTTACCTCGGCCCACAGAATTGGTCGTCATAACTTTAGGTCCTCAAAATTGATCTTGACCCACAAAATTGGTCGCCATAACTTAAGATCCTCAAAATTTACCTCAGTCCACAGAATTGGTCGCCACAACTTTAGGTCCCCAAAATTATCCCCGGCCCTATGAATCAATAGTAACACCCCTTAGGTTTGTAAAATTGACCTCAACACTCCCTAGGTCCTCAGAATGGACCTCGGCTCGCAGAATTGGTCATCACAACTTCAGGTCTGCAAAATTGACCTCAGAATTGAACTCGACCTATTAAATCGGTCAATACACTCCTTAGGTCCGCGAAATTGGCCTTGACCCTTTGAATCTATCACCCTTATCCTTTAGGTCCACAGAATTGACCTCAATCCTCTTCACCAGCGTCGATGTGGTGTCAATAATTTGATGGCCTTCACTTGTTCCAAGATCGCTCGTCAAGGGGATCTGTTGACACCCCCATCCTATGACCCTCATAAGAATCATCTTAGGTTCCTAACACTCACTCGTTCACCATAAACCCTAGGTCATACTCCGAGTGTCGATTTAGAGGCCATCGGGCACTTTCGAGCCTCATTCAACTCTGGTCAACTCTCCATCTTGAGCGAAGCTCAAAAAAATCTCGCAGGGCACTGAATTCCCTTTCTAATGATCTGTCTCGTGCATAAATCGTCCTTACGGTTCAGATGAAGGATCCATTTTCCTTCAAAAACCTCCCATTCAGAGACCATCGGGCACTTTTGAGCCCCGTTTGACTTCGATCAACTCCCGAACCCTGGAGTGGATTAATGGATTATTAAAGGGATCTGAATTCCCTTTTCCAATGTTCTTCCCTGTATATGATTTGAACTTAAAGTTTTCATTTTGTGCCCATTTTTTAAAAAAAAAACATTCCGGACTGCCTATAGGCACCTCAGGGACCCTTCATATCGGTAGGGTGTGATGATGCGAGAAATTGGGTCAATAAGAACGAATCGTTCCATCAAAGCTATTCTCATCCGTTATAAAAAGTATAAAAGTGTAATAAAGTAAATAAAGGGAAATATAAAACAAGATATAGAGTGGTTGGCTATAAAATGAGCCTAAGTCCACTTTAGTGCCTTACACTAATTATACACAATCATTAGTACAAGATTTATTTGCCATTAGGGTCGTAAAAGAAGGAGAGAGAACTAAATATATGAGAGTGATGTCATTATGAAGAGCTAGATGTGGCTTGTTAGGCAACACTATTGAGGGGTCGTGGTCTACAGTGACTCAAGTGACCTGGTTAGGCTCTTTGATGAAGAGAGAGAGTATGAGTGGAGAATTTTACAAGACTTCACTGCTAAACATTTACTCCTAAATGAGGGGTGAGCACTTCTATTTATAAAAGTCAAGGTAAGGGTTATGTGCATAGAGCACGTGACATACGGATAAGTAATGCAAGTATGACATCCTTCTAGAAGTTGGACAACTGGCAAGTTCATGCTGACGTGGCTAAGTCTGTGGCAGGTTATATTCTGCTGAAGAAGTATATGGCCGCGTCCTGTTAAGGATGCATTCATGGCCTTATCATGTGCTATAATTGGGGGAAGTATCATGACCTATTTGAGCCTCAGTCAGCGGCAGTGTACTCGTGCCTTTCGCGACCGTGGCACTAGTATTGGGCATATCAAGCGAGTTTGTGTTGTGTCTCTGTTCATGCCTATGTGTCATGGTGTAAAGATTAACTCAGTCAATAGTTTTTCTTATTGGGGATCATGGCAGAGTGTCGCCGCTATACTTTTATGACGCTTCATCTTCCATATCCCTCTTATATAAATGATGTCAGGTCGTGGCCTCATTACCTTTATGAATTCTTGGAGATCCTTGTGATCTCAGGCGACTTTATTTAGGTGATCTCATTGTGGTTTCTCTTCCTTGATCGATTTTCTCCCCTTTTCAGGTTGGTTTTTCACTCCCCTCTTCAATCCATTTTTTTTCTTTTTCTGCCATTTTTGTTTTTTAAAACCGTATGACTGATAGGATTATCTCTGAATCCTTTAATTTTGTAATTGAAATCCATGCCTTCTAGAACCCAATTGTTGTTGAGATTGATTAATTTTCTAGGGTGTTAATGTGTTGGATAGCTATTTGGTTTGGATTTTGGAACTTTTTTGGGTTTATTGGGAATTTGGTTGTCTAGACGTGTTTAACACGTAATTTGATGCATTTGGGGATTAAAATGGATGATTTTGACCATGTGGGAATTTTTAGGTTTAGATTTTAGGTTCAGGTTCCCTATTTGGATTGATTTTTTAGCCAAGAACATAAAATGTTGTTCTTGATGTTCTTGGCCAAAACACTAGGTTTTTAGGTTTTGATCTTTGGAAACCAAAAGATGAAGTTGTTTACCTGTTAATCCCCCTGGCCGCATCCTGTCATGAGTTTTGAATTAACTGGTTGCAACCTTTAATTTTAACTTCACTTTTCTATGCCTGGAACTTTGGTTTCCTTTTTTTTTACCTGATTGCAGCCTTGAATCCAACTTGTAAATTTTTCGTTCTAATTTCTTTGTGTAGTTTTGTGGCCTTAATTATAAGGCTTATTCCATCTCTTGTATTTTAATCATAATGGTTGTGGCGCCCAATTGTGGATTCCTTCTACTCTTACAGGTGCTTGCTACGGCCTTATGCATTGGAATACTTGGGAATATCCGAAGGACTTCTTGAAGAGGCACTTTGGTGTTCCTCCTCCTATGGTGCTGCATATAAAACCTCTGAAGACCAGTGGTCCCTGTGAGCTAAAGAACAGCCCACACTATGTGCAAGTTTACTCTAACTCTGTGTCTTCTTACGACTCTAAGGATCCCAAGGAGTCCTCAGAAAGTTTGGACATGGAGGAGGAGACATGCTCGAGCAATCAAGCCCGTTCTCATATGGATGTTGCGGATCTAACTTTGGTTATTGCAGAGGCTAGGAACGTTGAAGTTGGGGTATCTGGCTGTGTCCAAGAATCTATAAGAGAGCCTTCGTCCCTCCATTATCCTTGTATTATGAACGAGGAGTGGTTGGCTGCTTTGGATGAAGCCTGCGAGTTCCAAGAGGGAACTATATGCACACTACCTTTTGTGGAGCAAAGGTATTGCTCTGCAGTCCCTAATAATGGGGTTTACTTCCCACTTCATGCCTTTGTCTTAGGACTGCAGCTTCCTATCCTAGTGCCTGTGAGAAAACTTCTTAGTGTTATGAACTTGGCCCCAACCCAAGTTGACACTAATGGCTGGAGATCCATCCTTGCCTCCCTAGTGGTTTTGAAGAAGCAGTTTAAGAGAGACAGAACGGTTGTGGATCTCTTCAACTTCTACAGTCCAAAGGAAAATTAAATTGATAAACCAAGTTATTTTTACATAGGGTTGTGGAGTGGAGACCTCTACTAGATGAGGGGTATCCCTCTAGTGTTAAAAACTGGAAGGGAAAATTCTTTTTTATTTTTGGGGACAACTGGGAGGTCCACCTTGAAGAGAGCATAAGGGAGACGAAACATAGGGTTCCACAGACCTGGGTTCGCCCACCCAAGGAAGGTAAATATGAGGATGCGACCTTGTTTTACTAAACTAAAATTCATCTTTTCAACTGCTGCAGGCTTTAATTGTCTTCGTTTATAATGTATGCGGCTTTACTAATCCCCTTGCAGTTTGTGCAGGTATGACTCCTTCCAAACAGAGGAGGAGAATTGAGACTACAGTCTCAATTAGCATTTCACAAAAAAAACATCCCTGATATAGTGAATTGAGACTATCAAAAGTCGATATAAAGGTGGCACCGGGCGCTCCCGGGACTCGTTTTGACCCCAATCAACTTCCTCACCCGAATGAAAGCTTAATGAATCTTCAAAGGGAACTAAATACCCTTTCCAACTATCCACCCCGTGCACAAATCGGAATAATGGTTCATACGAACGGACCATTTTCCCCTAAAAACTAAATTGGAGTCCACCGAGCGCTCTTGGTCTCCATTTGACACCAGTCAACTCCTCAGCACGAACGATACTGAATGAGTCTTCGAAGGGCATTGAATGCCCCTTCCAATGGTACACCCCATGCGTGAATCAGCCTTACGGTACGTACGAACGACCCATTTTTCTCTGAAGGGTCAATAGGTGCTTTCAGGTCCCATTTGACCAAAGTCAACTCTTAGAACCGAACCAATCTCTTTGAAACGTTAAAGTGCCTCGCATACCCTTTCCAATGGTCCACCCCATGCATGATTTGTATGAACGATCCATCATCGTCTAACGATCTCCTGTCTAGAAGACCGTCGAGCGCTTTCTAGCCCCGTTTAACCCAAAGTCAACTCCCTAACCTAGGAGCGACCCCAAGGATTATCAAAGGTCTCTAAATAACCTTTCCAAAGTTATGCCCCGTGCGCGATTTGGACTTACGAATTGCAATTTAAAACCATTTTTTCGAAAAATCTGCACGAGACTGTCAATTGATAGGTCCATTTCCCTGCCTATTGACAGTGTGTCTAGGGTTACCTGCCAATAGGTGGGACAAGGACAATGCCGATCGGCAGTCCCTTGACACTATATAAGGAGAACATGAGGTCACTTTTAAAGGCACCCCAAAAACATCAACTTCAGTGATCTCAGAAAAATTCTTCTAAAATCAATGAAGTTTCGTTGTTTAAAACCTCTCTTCACCTTTCATTTCTATCACTTTCACACCCAATTTAGGAAAAATCCCCTTCTCTCTCATCTTACATTCGTCATCCACTTACAAGGAAGCTTTTTCAACCATCAAGATCAATCTTCAAGTCTTCGAAGAAGGTCGAAAATATTCTCTCTTTTAAATTTCCTTATTTTCGCATTAATTATCTAAATCTTTACTTTAGCATTTCATCCTTGTTAGTCCATACATATTAATAATTTCACTTTTTATTAGTATTATTGCACACAACATATTTTCTATAAAAAACTCGAAAAACAAAAAAATAGTGTTTTACTCATATATTCCAAACGGGATTCTTAATCACATTTTCTCAAAACAAAATATCCTTTTACACACACGCTTCTAAATAAAATCTCCGTTTGAATTTATGGGATAAACCCCACCCTCGTGCCTCATGCAAACTATGTGGATTTTGATGCGTTTATAGGCTGCATAGGCTCTCGGGCTAAAATCCGAGATTCGAGTCCTCCTTCTATTTTTTTCATATATTATTTATACATATTGTATTTGTGATTCTTGTTCGCACCTTATCTAACACATATTATCGTTTCATTATAACGATTAATATCTCGATAAGCGCACAATTCATATTTTTAATTACTATTTTGGTAACACTCCTATGGATGATCTCATTCCGTCTTTTTTCATGACGCGACTCGAATGATTTCGATCTCCGCTTATATATACACGCACACACTTCACGAAGGAATTAAGTAGAATAATAACATAAGCCCATGAGAGACCTAATGGGTGGTATGGGTTCTTAATAACTTCTCATTTCATAACTTATCCCCCAAACCTTTGAACTGTTGGTTTCGCAAGCATCAATGTCTTTGATGTCGTTCTCTCGAGGCGATAATATTTCTTTTGCCTGTTTTGTGCAAGATAGGCTGGCAACTCTATCTCTTTACTTCACCCCACATCGACGACGGCCGAAGCATTCCTAGAAAGTATGCGAGATCTTTTTCTCTCTCCCTTCGCCGCGTGCGCGAGCGCCGACCCCGGGGAGGAAAAAGGGGGGGGGCTACAATGGGGACTCCGTTAGGGACAAATTTTCATAAGAGGTCTAGACTCTACTTATATGGGTGTTATCATTCACTGCATGTGTGCGTAGGCACCTATCTGTATGTTCCATTTTCCCTCTATTTACTTTTTTTATATCTACCTCATGATTATATCATTCCTCACTCACACACTTGTAAATATCTTCCATGTACACCTCACACTACTTACACGTAGGCCACTTATATTCACATGCTTCGCACACCACTTAGAATATCCCTGCTTAGGATTCACTAGCACACACCTCCACTTATCACACCTATATGTATCCATGCTCACTATCACACACCATTTGTAGTTGATCCATGATTAGATTCACTACCACACACTCACTTATAGATATTCACACATCACTCACTCACATGTATCCATGCTTAGTGAAATCTTCATGCTCCATGCTAGATTTACTTTTCATGATACTTGTACATTCTTCCCTATTAGTATAGTGCTCATCATGCCAAATAAAATACTCTCTCCATAATATAATAATCAAGAATCATGCAATTTGCACACTACATCACCAAGAGCATGGCTATTGACCAAAATTGTGTCCCGTGCTGGGGGACACTTTGTTATGGGCGCTTGTCTACTCATAGTTACCCTAAGCAATATGACTCTCACCTTACATTGGCCTAGTACCTTCGATGTATATCGAACGATTCCCCCCGCATCGTACCACTTGACCGAAGTCACGACGGGAGGTATATAGTTGGGAACTCGTTCACGTACGATGAGTATATCGAATTCTCTCTCGCACATACCATCCCCATGAGGTATAAAGTGAGGCAATTCACATACACTCATGTATATCAAACGGTTTTTCCACACGTAGCGATTGACCTCAAAAGCAAAATGTATATCATGGAAGTCATGCCAAAGGGGGTAACCTTTCCAGTAACCCAACAACTGCATACCCTCATATAGGCGTCAAACCTAGGGCACTCATATTTAGTTTGTCGGTTACTACACAAAACTCTGTCAAAATGTCGGGTTGGCATGCCGCCCAAAGATTTGCGTGATTTCGTCTATTTTTCAAAACGGGACCCTATTCATGAGCCTGTCAACAAATCAAACCATGTTCTATATATTTTTCAAAATACCAAAATACCAAAAACATTTGTTCTCCTTTTCATCAAAAATACCAAAAATAATTTTCCTCCTTTTCATCAAAAATACCAAAAAGGTTTTTCTCCTTTTTACAAAAATGTCAAAAACATTTTCCCTCATCTTCAACAAAACAAAAGTCATCCTTCTTCCTCTTTTTCAAAAAATAAAGTTGAATCTTTTCTCCTTCTCAGGTCGATCGCATACCGCCCTTGGCCTGGCTCCCTATTGGCTTCGATCTTCAGTCAAACCGCCCCGAAGCTCCATCAGTTCTCCTGCGACTTCCTCCGAGTCTAGAATATACCTTCACCAAACCTCATAGAGAAAGCAGACCAAGCATAAAACATACAGTCTGATCTGATGGCAGTTCTGGTCCAACTCAGTGCCAAGATTAATAGCCTCCAAATTGAGGTTCGTGAGATGGAGTGAAACCGAATCCCAGTTACCTAAGAACCCTAGGTTCTATTTCCTCGTGACATGGGTCCACCCACTCCCGAGTTTGTTTGGGTTCCCAAAGAATATCAACATGCTTCGAGTGCCCTGCCTGCCAATCGGCCACCGCAGCTCAACTCCCTATGTCGAATCTTGCACAGTTAGGGCCTAACTTGCTAGTACTTGTCGATTCGAAGGAAGAAGAATTAGATAAGGTCAAGGAGGACCTTAATATGTTAACCAAGAAGCTTGACCAGGTCCGAATTTTCAGGAACTACATGGATTACACCCATATGTCTCCCTACCTTAAAGCAAGGCTGCTAGAAAAGTTCAAGATGCCTAACATTGAGAAGTTTAGGGGCAGCGGGCTCCCAATTGTTAATCCTCAAAGCTACCACCGAGCCATAACTCTTCTAGATGCCTTTGAATAATGGCCCAGATGATCCAACAGACTTTAAAGGATAGCACTATTCGTTGGTTTATATCCCTCGAGGAATTCAGAAGTAACAGTTGGGTGGATGTTGCTCTTGAATTTATTTCACAGTACAAATACAACAAGGAGTTCGAGGTTACACATCATAACCTAGAACTTCTCAAACAGAACACTAGATAATACGTCAGCAGTTTCATAGTAAGGTGGAAAGAGAAAGCTTCCACTATGAACAACCGGCCTTCCGAAGAGGAGCAAGTTAGTATTATAAAGAAAAACTTCTTACCCCATGTCCAAGCAATGATGGGAGGACAATATTACCCATATTTGTTAGCCCTCCAGGAAGCAGGAGTCGAGATTAAAGAAAGTATTGTCAAGATATAAATTGAACCAAAGAAAGTGTCCAGACAGTTCACTCCAAGAAAACTTGGGAAGCCTGCTACAGTCTCGACCATCAATAACATATCTCAGCCTGCTGCCTCTTGGGCGTCGAAAATCCATGCTAGCCCAGCCAGAAAAGAGTATACCAATCTTCATGCTCCCCTCTCTAAAGTATACCAAGCCTTATTGGGATGAAATCTCAACAAACCTTTGGACCATCATCCACTACCAAACCCACTTCCCAAAAATTTCAAAATCGACACCCATTGCGATTTTCACCAAAATGTCGGCCATACCATTGATCAGTGATTCCATATCTAGAACGTAATCGAAGGTTTAATTGACTGGAGTATCATCGCCCCACAAGCCAATCCCAAACCCAACACCACTCATAATCCACTTACCAACCATATGAATGCCATCTTCCTAGAGAATGACCCAAAATTGGATCCATCTACCCAAATTGTACCCAGTAAAGCACCCATCATACCCATATTTTCACCCAAAACCCTTAAAGTCTTCCCATATTTTCTCCTACACCCCACCTGTTTTGCTGACCAAGCTCTATTGCTTCTCACAAGAGCATGTATTGTCATTTGTAATATGGAATTTCCAGCAGTACTAAACCTGCTTATAGAGTTTGGGTTGAAATTGCCCTCTAAATTGACCATTGGCTTCCAGAAGTTTAGCATCCTGTTCATGGAAACCCAAAAGAGGGCTCGAGAGTCATACAATTGAGTGGTACCCGCTGAAAAAATCAATTTGGATGATGTAGTACAGATTATGGAAGACTTGTTCCGACAGACCAATGAAATTTATAGTACATTCGAGTTACTCAATGCCTTAAAGCTACAAGGGCAGTTGGTCCTTTCACTTCTGAAGCTCCCCGTTGAGTGGGAGGATCTATATGAAGAAGCCATTGAAGTTATGGAATGCGTTGACTTCTCATGGAGATACTACATCATTGCTATCAGATGGGGGGACGAGTATGATAGATCACATGAAGAACCAAGCCAAAAAAATGCTAGTCCAGTAATCAGTATGTGTGGAATGATATCTTTTCAAGATCTGCTAGGGAAAATCAACAAAGTGGTCGTACAACCCAAAATAGATTAAGAAATGGGGTTTATGTACTTCCGTTCCTCCGTGAACCATATGACAAGATCTGAGAGACACTATCAGAGTCCAGTGATAGATAAAGGAAAGGGAGTTATCAAGGAACTCTCCATGACGAAGATGACCATGGAAGAAAGCAAGATCCTAGATCAACTCAAGAAGACTCAAGCTAACATTGCCTTATGGGGACTCTTCATGTCTTCCTAATTACACCGAAATTCTCTGATAAAATTTCTTATCGAACCCACAGTCCCTCCTTCCACCACTCTAAAAGAAGTTGTGAACCTGGTTAGGTCTTTGACCACCACTAGACTCCTTTCCTTTTCCGAAGAAGAAATTTCGAAGGTCGGACCTTATCATAACTATGCCCTTAATATCTTCGCTGAAGTAATGGGAAAGACAGTCCCACTCTCACTTATTGATAATGGTTCCACCCTCAATGTCTGCCAATTAAGAACCTTCAACTGCCTGGGTTTGAAAGTGAGCGACTTTACTCCAA
Organism: Sambucus nigra; assembly: GCA_949130495.1. Taxonomy (NCBI): domain Eukaryota; kingdom Viridiplantae; phylum Streptophyta; class Magnoliopsida; order Dipsacales; family Adoxaceae; genus Sambucus; species Sambucus nigra. The sequence continues at coordinate 182,941,439 of OX422224.1, read as the reverse complement.
CTTTCGTCGTAGTGCGTTCCTATGAAAACACCTATGAAGAGGTGATGGGATTCATAACACTCAAAATAGGGGTTGGCCCTATCAATCCTGTTATTGAGTTTTAAATTATTAACATACCCAATTATTTCAATCTATTGCTTGGTCGATCGTGGCTTCACAGCGTCAACGGGCTATCTTCTTCTCTCCATAAGAAATTGAAGTTCTTTACCAAGGGGCAGGTCATCACCATCTTGGGAAATGATGACAATACTAAAAATGACAGCACCAGCAATTTGGTACAAGAAATACAACATGGTACGAATGACATGCTTCTTTTTAGCTTCAGGATTGATCTGCTCCCCCTTTCGATTAGGGATGATTTCAAAGACTGAGTTTGTCCAAAGCATTACCCTCACAGTAATGTCAACGTGATACATATGATCAAGAATAAGCACTTCATGCCCGGACTGGGGATGGGATGATAATAACAAGGGATACTGGAACCCATAATCTTGAAAAAGGCCTTTTCCCATGTGGCTGAGTTATCAGCCTTCACTAGAAGAACTCAGAATGCTCCGCCAACAACAGTTGAAGAGAAGTTTTAAAGATGCCAACACTATTTTGAAGGATTCCTTGAACGGGAGATTCATCAAAAAGGGTGAAGACTTACCCTTTTGTGGCTTTCCCGAACCATAGTATGAACATGTGGATAAGAAAATGAAGCCAGGGATGGAGATCTTCTTTCAAAACAGTTACTCCTGGGCTGAAGACTCCTGGCATCATGTGAAAGCACTCATTGAGAAAACTATAGTTGTTGTCGAGGTTTTCGAGGGAAGTGACTCTTAAGACTCGTTCAATCTTCAGACACTGGGGCTGACACTCTGTATGATCCACTTAAGCGCTACATCATCAGACCCGTTCACTCTAATCAAGGCTATTGATGAACCTCTCCTTAACTGGAATGTTATACCAGTTCCACCTGCTGAAATGTAACCCAACCCATATGTTTATCATATATATTCCTATTTTGTTCTTCCTCCTTTTTTTGATAACAATGTAATCAAGGCCTCCTTTGACGAGGTTCTCAACGCTGTTTTTATCGAAAGTGAAATAAAAGAGGATTTTGAGTGCCTTACATTAATTGTCTTGATTCTAATCAAACTCTTGATGATGATGACTTTGTAAATGAACAATTCTTAACTGATCTTAATAAGTTTAATAACAAACAACATAACCACGTTCAAATTAATGAGGATGAAACTATTGTTATCAATCTCGATTCTAATAGCCAAAAGCGCGAGATTAGGTTAGGGTCCACCCTTGAAGAGCATGAGCGCGCATAACTCAAAGAACTATTAAAGGAATTTATGGACGTCTCCGTATGGTCCTACGATGACATGCCCGGCATTGATCCCGAAATAGCTCAGGACAAGATTCTAACTCTATCGAAATGTAAACCGATCAAACAGAAACTATGAAAGATCCACACCAAATGGTCACTAAAGGTTAAAGAAGAGGTGATCAAATAGTTAAAAATAGGCTTCATCTGGGTGATCAAATATCCCACAGGGTTAGCCAACATTGTACCCGTGGTGAAATTAGAAGGGAAGGTACTCATGTGCATCGACTACAGGGATTTGAACAAAGCATCTCCAAAAGATGATTACCCAGTGCCCAATATCGGCATGATTGTGGACTTCATGACTAGTCACACTCTCAAGTCATTCATCGATGGGTTTTTAGGATATAATCAGATCAAGATGCACCTTAATCATCAAGACAAAACCGCACTCATCACCCTTTGGGGAACCTTATATTATAAGGTTATACCATTCATGCTCAAGAATGTAAGGGCTACCTACCAAAGGGATGACACAACCATAGGCAAAGGTTATACCACACGGGGGCATTTGATTCACTTGGGCTTGGCCCACTAGGCAAAAAACGGGATTTAGCCTAATTAATTAATTATAAGGAAAAGGAGAATGGATGATTAGAGTTTAGAAAACACTTAGAGAGAAAGGAAACCCTAAAAGACAGTTAAAGGCAATTTGCAGGACAAAGGAAAGAGCCAAAAGAGGGAACTTCATCTTCAACCTTGGAATTCACAACTTCGATTCAGACCCTACGAAATCATAAGGCCAGTGGTTAACTTGTTGTAGCATTTCAATTGCATTTTGATTCAAATTTATGTGATGTGAGAAATCAAAATTCGTTTTGGGATTTAAAGGGTACAAACATGGGGTTTTTGTAAATCAATATTTTGATTTCTAAATTGTGTAGAAATTAATGTATAATCTGAGATTTGTATATATCTGGTAAGAGGTGTCAGCCCAGACGAGTTAGGAACGAATTTGAGATAAGGGTTTGATGTTGAGATGGGCTAACGATTTAAAATGGATTTTTCCCCAATTTATAAAAATAGTAGAGAACGAAAATTTAACAGTGTTTGTGCACTTTATGGGGGTACCTTATGAGGTTCTTGGTGTATTTTATGGAAGAGAGGACTTGGGTAAGACTGTAGAAGAAGTTAGGATTTTGATTTTTTCGTCCATGGCTGAAATAGATCACCTGAAGAAGACGATGACATGTACGATCGATCGATCGAGGGTTGGGGATCGATCGATCGATGGTCGAGAAAATTTGGCAGTTCGGCCTGTTTATATATATAAGAGGAATTTAACTTGAATTTCTTTCCTATGCCTTATTTAATGAGAAATAAATATAGGACATTCAATCTAACTAATTATGAGGGAAAAGTAATTGGGATTGGAAGAAATTTATGCGTGTCACACTACAGTTAAATTTTGGGGAAGAATATTTCGAAATAATTAAATATGGATCGAGTGGGTGAGTCCGGGTATATGGGTTGAGTGATACCAAGGCGTTAAATTAATTTAGAGTGGAAGCTAAATAATTTGGAGTCGGGGATTTAGACTCGGGCTTTGTTTTATTTCGGGCAACGAGAGTAAGTCCGAATATATTGGTTGGAGCGACACCAAAAGTAATTTAATTAATTAATGGGCGAATTAGTTAATAATCAGAGTTGCGCCATAAACTTATAATAATTCGAATAGGCTTGTGTTACGGATTTAGTACACAGTATAGCCAGGATAGTTTTTTCTATTTACATATATATATATATATATATACGGTGTGCGATAGTATATATATATGATGTGTGCATTAATATCAGTGGTTAGATATTATTATATATATACTCTAGTGCTATATGGGGAGGTTGCGCGTAGTGGATGAATCCCCTAGCTTGAGGAGTAGGGCGAGTATATTCCCAGGTTATAGCGTCCATTATATGGGTGAGGGGCATCTCACTTTTACGGAAGGAATATGACCGCCTCCAATATGTATGTATTAACCAAGTTAGTGAGCAATTCTGACTTGGGGTAACTAGGTCACGTGAATAGACCTAGTGTGATAGCACTTAAGAGAATATACATTCGGTGAGTTATTACTCGGGAGTATGTTCATTATAAATTATTAATTCTGCATATTTGTGAATGTTGTATTATGACTACGTTATATAATTAGGTAAATAATTATATACGGGTTAATTAATACAGGTCGAGAATTGTATTGTATGAATAATGGGTGTGAAAGTTATATGAATTTAAAAAGGGGAATGATTAATTAAGGCAGTGTTGATAATAACTTAGAAATCATGATTATGGTATACTCGGTTAGAGTGGGGTGGTTGCAAGGGGTTATATTAGTTATCTAATCATGGGATAAATAACTAGTTAAATTAATTAAGGCGTTAGTAGTGCACATTAGAGAAGGGGTGAGGATGTTATCAAGGGAGTGTGGCACTAACTAAAATATGAAGAGCATGCATATATATTTATTACTGAAAGTTAATCATTTACTAAATGTTTTCCAAATATTTTGGGTACTAACCCTTGGTATGAAAACTTTTAAAAACCTTTTAGGTGTCCAACCAGAGGGACTCCAGGCTTGACTCATTCCAGGGATCCGTTGCTGCAACATATGTGGATGTTGCGGGAGTTTGATAGGATCCTCGTTCTTTTACTTTCTAGTATAGGGATTTCCTATCAGTTACTCGAGCATGTCGCTCACAATTTATTCAGCACTTATATCTGACTTGTTGAGATTTATTACTTGTCTTTACTTTTGCTGAATTTGAGTCGATGGTTTATTCGGCAAGTTATTTAAATGTGAATGGTTGTTTTCAGTTAATTGTGATTGTTTAAATTAAATTGTTTCCGCATGCGCAATTCATTAGATTAATGAAAGATAAAACTTGGCACCACTCTAATTTTCTCACTTAGGTGGTTAGTAAATAAAAAAAATGCGACAGTGATGCTAAGAATGAACCCACTGAGAAACTAGTTCTAATTTAATTTAGGACTGATCACCCAGGGTTAATTAGGCAGGGTGTCACATTGATGCAGTGAATTTTAGTGGCCGGATCGATCCTTTTGAAATTCAAACAGGATTGGTCTGCCTGAGACCGGATAGATCCTTTTATGGTATAAAACGGAACGATCCATTTTTCCTGACTCAACTTCTCTTCATTTTCTCCTCAACTTTAAATGACCATAACTTCTTCACCGTAGCTCGGATTGAGGTATCGTTTTTTTCAGTGTTCTTGTAATTTAAATCTATACAACTTTCCAATTTTTACCACCTCCGAACTAAGGCTTCAAAATTACGAAAATGCCCTTCAACTCTCCATTTCTTGGTTTCTATCACTGTTTTGAGTTCTCTTTCGCACTAACATGCATGAAATACCTGTAAAACACATAAGAGATACACAAAACATGAAATAACTTCCAAAAAGGGTTAGTAGCATAAATATGAGATAAATCCAAGTTATTTACAATGCACAGGAACATAAAAATATCGAAATTAAGGGGATAAATGTGAAGAATTTATACCTAATCAAACCCCCCTAACTTAGAACTTTGCGCATCCTGAGCAATGTAAAAGAATCAAAACATGGTCCAACTCTAAAATGGGATAGAATACCTCTTTTGCGGGCGAGCGATTGCATTTAGTGTATACAACAAGCCTTTAAACCTCTAGGTTACCCTAGTAGGACGAGTTGTGTCTCGTGGGGGTTTGCAATGAATATACCCACAAAATTCGTTATTGACTCAAAGAAAAATCAAAATACTTAAAAATTGTACAATTTAAACTCCCCAAAAATGCTCACCGCAAATTCATATTCAGGAGTCTCAAATCATAGTGTGTGTGTGTGACAGAAGCCAAAAATCGAACCGTTAACTTCCACTGATTGATCACTACGTTACTTTTCGAAAATTCGTTTTGATTTCAAAATCTCACGAGATGCACTCACAAACTAATCACTCGTAATGTTGTTATTTTCTCTCGGTATGCGTGATTTATAAGAGTAAATAATAATGGACACAAGGTCACGCATACTAATTGAAAGACGGAAATATTTTAGGTGAAAATATCTCATCATCGGAATAGGGTCATAGGGAAACGGGAAATATCAGATCTTTTTCACGCCATGTAATGTCTTTTATTATCTTTTGTGCCTTAGCTCTCTACGCGGTAGAAAATTTCGCAATTCGAACTCGGTTAGGACTTTCTTGGGTTTAAGGTGTAATTGGGTAACATGGAAATGGTTGGGAAATCTGGAATTGGAAAATTTTCTTATGATGTCCGTTATTGCTTTTCCGGGCTTTTGCTCATTTTTTTCTTCTTTTTCTATTTTTCTATTTATCACACTTTTCTTTGCTTGCTATTTTTGTTGATCATTTTTCTATTTTTTTTTTCTTGCCCCTTTTTATGCACTTCCCGGACTTTATTTCTGGGATTTTCAACTTTCACAATTCCGGGTCAATGTGGGGTTTTGGGGTTGTCAAATGAAAGGAAAAATTATTCGGCTCAAATTTGGGTTGCAAAGGGATGAATTTTTTACGACTTTTATGGCTAATCTTTTAAGGTGACAAACGATGGCCTACTTCATTGTCCAACTGCGAGTTTTTTTATCATATGCGTCTCGAGATTAATTTAGTTTAGAGATATTTTAGTGTGCGTTATTCAAGACAATATCTCACATATTTCCCCTAACCGATCAAAACAATAAAATAGATATCATCAACGATTTTTTAACATGCTGAAAAGAACTTTGAGTTAACTATTAACTCGGATTGATTTATAAACTCAGAAAACTGATAAGCTCCAAATCTCACCGGGTTTGTCAATCTCCGCACTTATTCGTAAAGTCGTCAATTTTTGCTCAATTTCCATCTTTCGTCAATTTTGGCTTTGTGCATTTGATTTTTACAACTTGAGACAAAATATTTGTGACATTTTTTAAGCTTTTAAATTCCAATTTTTATTTATTTTGAAGAAAACTATTTTTTTGATTTTTCAAAATTTTTTAATTTTTTTTGAAATTTTGAAGTTTTCTAATTTTTTTAAGTTTTACAAATACGCACTCGTCACCCCCCCCCCCTAACTTAGACTTTTGCATTGTCTTCAATCAAAAGGACTAGAATCTAAAGAAGGAAAACCAAGATGTGCGAAAAATAAAACAAACAAATATTTAAAATATAAAATGACACTAACACATGACTCAATAATACAACAAAAATCACCCCATACGCGTCGGGGGTGCGACGACCTCTCATCTCTCCACAAACTCACCCGAACCTATGAAAGGGGTCCAATGATCTCCTCGTATCTCCCGTCTTCATATCGTAAACCAATAATTAGAACAAGTTGGGACCCGGCCCATAGATAAGGGAAATACCGGGGAGACTCATCGTGACTACTCGGAAAGGGATCCTCGTGATGCTTACTCAAAGCGTGGCCTGCATGCACTAACTCGGAGGGAACACCTAAGTTTTTTTTTAATTTTTGGAACGCATGGGTCGGGATCTAAGTCAGACGAAACACAATTTTTCTCCTCAATCGCCTCTGGGACATCAAATGGTATGGGTGGATGGTCACGAAGAAGGAATTCGTCGATTTTAACTTTCCATTCGCTTTCTTCTGTGTGACTACAAGAGCCCAATAGGGATTGGACTTCAATAGTAAGGCTCTCATACACTGGCCCGAATTTTTTTTCGAAATCTTCAAGACTTATATCTCCTAATTCTCTCTCTCGAGAGTGTTTAGAACAATCTCTTTCTCTCTCTTCTGAAGACTTCTGTGATGTGGAGGGATGGTTATTACGAAGGAATTCATCTATTGTATCTTCCCATTCTCTCTCATCCAAGTAACTATACGAATTCAATAAGGGTTGTATTTCTACATTCAGGCTCTCATCCACATGCCCAAATTCTTTTTCAAAATCTTCCATGCTCACGTCCCCTAACTTTCTCTCTCGAGTAATGCCTACATCCTCGCTTAATCACCCGATCTCTAACTCCACTACTTTTCTCTCCTCTAACCACTCTCTCCCTCTCTAAATTGCGGTTACTACACACACATCACCCACCTTTCTTTCATCATCAAAACTACCGCTCTCACTTGATGAAATAAGGCACACCCCTAATAGTTGTCGCTTGTGGGACCTCTCATGCTCATGTGCTTCCTCGATAAGATTCGTTTCTTGCGGTTCGCTTTCGTCGCCCTCGTTCTTAATGTTATTAAAGATATTTGTCTTGAGGTTCATGTTCCCAAATGTTAATTGCATTCGCCCACTTCGAGTATTGATGAGTTCATTATCCGTAGCTAATAATGGGCGACCCAGGATGACGGGAACATGATTGCTCTGGAGAATGGATGGCTCCTCATCCAAAATAACAAAATCCACTGGGAAGTAGAAAGTGTCAATTTGGACTATCACATCTTCGACAATTCCCCGAGGCATCTTCACGGAGCGATCCGCGAGTTGGAGAGTCATATTTGTGAGCTTGAGGGCTCCCAAATCAAGTTGTTTATAGATTGAATAGGGAAGAATGTTAACACTTGCCCCTAAATCTATTAGCGCTCTTTCTATTCGATTATTTCCCACGATGCACGAGATCGTGGGTGCACCCGAATCTTTATATTTTTGTGAAATATCACTCAGCAACACGGAGTTGACGTTCTATGGTAGACACGCGTTTTTTTTTACCTTTAGCCTAAGTTTCACCGTGAGTGAGTCCTTAATGACTTTTGTGTAAGCTAGAATTTTCTTGATGGAATCAAGGAAAGGTAAATTTAACTTAACTTCCTTAAGGACGTCTAAGATATCATCCCGAGAGGTCTCTTTGGATTGAGGGATCAACCTTTGAGGATTTGGGGCTACACTCGGAGGTTTCACCACCACTTCAGGCTCTCTTGTGTCATCATTGTTACTTTTTTTCTTAGAAACATCTTCAGCCTCTTTTGTGCCGGGTGAAATCTCCTTTTCATTTTTATCATTGTGTGGAAGAGGTGAAAGGTCAACTACTCTCCCACTATGCAGAGTGGTAATTGCACTACATTGATCAAGATATGCATGGGATGTAGAGCTAACACTTGATTGATCTTGGGGTGGTCTTTTCCCTTGGGACGGGAACTTACCTTTCTCTTATATACTTAACGCCGATTGCAACTTTGAGATGTTCGTGTTCATGTCGACGAACATGCGATCATATCTAGCATTGGTTTCACTTTGGGAGTTGATGAACTAATTTATTGTATCCTCGAGGTTCCTCCATGGTGGAGTAATATACGGAGCTGGAAGAGGTGGTGATTGCTAAAATTGAGAAGGTGATGGAGGTGGGACAACCTTTGAATGTGGGTTCATCGTAGCTTGTGGTTGTTCGTAATTAAAACCAGGATGGTTTCTCTACGAAGGGTTGTACGAGTTCCCATGCGAGGTGTTAAAATTTCTCTTGAATCCTCCTATAGCATCCACCTGCTCGGTGTGCATGGACTTGTAGGTAAAAATCGTCGAGCATGCCTTTGTGGAATGTCCCGCCTCACAGATAGCACACACCTTTTCTTTCACAACATGGCTGGATGCGGAGATATCTCTCAACCGGCTATCAAGCAAATCTTTCATATCTCTCTGAAACTGATCGAATCGATGGTCCACTAAGGTATTAATATCCAGATGGTATAGACCAGATGCATTTGGAGCAATAGATGCTTGTCTAGGCCGGACTTGGGTATTAGGATCAGATGTGTCCCATACTTGAGTATTCTCTACAACATACTTAAGATGGGCCTCAGCATCACTAGTGTCTAATTCTCAGAATGGTCGTTCACACGTAGTTTGCACAAGTTGTTTGGAAATCACTTGCATCCCATTATGGAAGAAAGAGATCAAGTGGTGTTTTTCAATACCATGATGTGGGCATGCGCTTACCAACTCTTGAAATCGTTCCCAATATTTGTCAAAAGGCTCATTATCTTGTTGTCAAAAATCTTAGATTTGAGTCATGACAGAGTTGGTCTTGTGCGGTGGGTAGAATTTGAGATAAATTTGGATTTCATATCGCTCCAAGAAATAATGGTAGAGACCATAGCCAGGTCTTAGCTTTATCCTTTAAGGAAAAAGGGAAAAGCTTTAGGCGAACGACATCCTGCGTCCAAGCTTGGTTACTAAATGTGTCGCACGCCTCTTCGAACTCTCTTATGTGAAGGTATGGTTTCTCCGAATCCATGCCATGGAAAGTATGGAGAATTTATATCATCCCATTGCGAAATTGGAACTGACCGGCATTATACGAAAGTAAAATGAAACTAGGGGTGACGGTTCGTTCAGGAAAGAGTAAGTCTTTCATGGGACGATAGGGTGGATTTCCCTCTACAGTGTCGAAACTAGTGGCATTCGACATCTCTCTCTCTTCAAATGACTCGAAATCCTCACACGGTGTCCTAGATGTGTGGCTCAAGTATTGACTGAGGGTGTAACTAGAAATAGAGTGCTCAGGAGTAGGAGGTGGAACCCAAAACTGTAGAACACGAGGCATGTGGGGACTGTCAGAATTATACTCAATGATTGGATTTTCTTCAATTCTGATCGGATTATTTTTAGGAGTTTGAGTTTGTTCATGATTTTGCATTAAAAGCTTGTGAGAGATGATTTTTTTTTATTTAAGTTTTTTTTTTTTTGGTTTAAGCTTTAGATTGACTCGATCTAACATAAGACTACCTAAATCCCCGGCAACGGCACCAAAAAGTTAACGCGACCACAAATGTATATCTAGTGTTCGTGTTGATATAGGCTCAAGTGCAAGCCTGTTGCATTAGTAATAAACCCAGTAGGTCGGGATCGTCTCCACGAGGAAAAAGGACGAATGAAGTCATAACGACGTTGGAAAGATTGAGAACCCTAACTCGACTCTAAAAAGAACGAAAAGGTGATTATGGGAGATGGACTAACGACAAGCTTAAATAATAAGAAAATTACCTACAGTATTTAGAAATAAATTAAAAGATTTTTGACCTACTTAAGAAAATTAAAAACTGTAGTGAAAAGTGCAAGTGAGAAAAATGAGTCAAGATACACTCCTTCAACCCTAGTTCATTTATCAATGTTAAAACCTAATTTAGAATTGAAATATCTGAGTAAACCCCATCTTTAGTACTCCCAAGCATTACATATATGAGGGATCGTATCCCGCATCATACATAATCAAGAGACGAGTAAAAGTAGTGTCGTCGTAGCTACACGTGCATTGCACTCTTAAGCATATCGGTTACCAAGGGGAAACGAGATCAAAAGTCTTACGATGGTTGTGAACACCATACAACATGATTAACTCAGTTATTTAATTCAAAATCAAATTTTATGCATTCATAAAGAACATAGGGTTGGATTCATGCATCCCAAACCTTAGAAAATTAGTCGGACATAGTAAAACAAGAAGAAAGCATGATTTTAATAAAAGAAGACATTGTAACAACCCGCGTAATTTTGGGCTATTTTAATTAATTTCTGGAAAATGGAGGAAAATAAAGTTTTTGATACAATTGTTTTTATTGCCCAAATATGTTGGTTATTATTTTCAAAGGCGAGAATTTCAAACGGTTTCGAAATCGGAGTTAAAACGGATTTTAAAATAATTTTTAAATGTTTTTAACTCTTGGAGTTGTTTTGACTTCCAACTCTTCATTTCTTTGCCTTATTTAAAGGAGTATTTTGGATTCCAACTCTTCATTTCTTTACATTATAAAAGGAAGTCGTGAGCAAGCCTTTTAACCTACTTTTGGCATAAATTTTGGCAGAAAATATATTTTATATTCCTCTTCTTTTTATATACACATTGTCCCTTGAGATTTGTGAGTTCCAACCTTAGATTAGAGGTGTTCTTGGGGCTATTTTTGAGGATGTTTTTGGAGGAGCTTTTGTAGATATTTTGTGTTGATCTTGAGGATGTCATCATTGGTTTCTCATCATGGTTTGAGGTATGGGGTTTTACACAATATGCTCCTTAAATATCGCGAGTGTCATTCTCTTTAATTTCTTATTAATTGAACTCATATTTGAATTGTTAAATTCATTGAAATCTGAAAATAATTGTTGAAATTATTTTGATTCATGTGGTATCATTATATTGTTGGTGAGCACGTTGTCATGAGATTTTAATATGGCACGGATGTTGGGCACCCGCCAAAATTCCTGTTTCCCGGGCTATGGCTTGATAAAGCATATACGAATGTGGTGAGGCCTGGTGACCCATTGATTTGTTGTTGAAAAATTATAATGATGAAATGCTATTGAGATTTGCATTTTGATTTGAATATTCGTACTCGTGTTGTTACATTTTATTCGTTGCTAATCCGTATTTGTTGAGCATAATTCCTATCGTATTGTGTATTTCCCCATATTTTCTTTTAGTGGAAGGTTAGCGCGGATTTTGGGGCGCTATGGAGATTGATTTTAGCGAGGATTGGTTGGGGAAAGATTTGTATTATTTTGACGTATAGAGCATTGAATATTTGTATTTATTTTTCGAGTTAGATGTTGTATTTATTCGAGAGACTTGTTGTATTTGAAGAATTGAGATTAGTGGATTTATATTATTGTGGGTTTATTTAGATGCTCTATACCTTGTCACTTATGGATTTGGATTTATTTTATCGCATTAGCGCTCTGTTCGCTCACCCCGGGCGGGCGGGGTGTTACAGACATCTTAACTAGTAACTTAGAATTAAGAAGAATTAAATTATTAAATGATTAATTAACTAAAGCAATTATGAATTCAATAATGGAATGAATTTAGTTGAATTGCAAAGCTTGAATCAAATCCTTACAGCAAACTCTTTAAATGAAAACTAGGGTTTTGTATTGTTCTCTTTTCAAAACTAAGTAAAAATATTTTCTAAGCTGATAAGAAGCCTCTCCAATGTTTAGGAGGACATTGAAATATTTACAGTACGAAATTTGCAAGAGTTGGAGTCATGCAAGACTCTAGCTGGAACAGGATAAACTCAAATCTCGAACCCCGGATCGATCAGCCTATAAATTTCGGATCGATCTGCCTGATGACCGGATCGATCCTTTTTTTATTTCAACCGGATCAATCCTCTAAATATGCCTGATGCAGTGAATTCTAGAGGCCGGATAAATCCTTTTAAATTCCAACCGAATTGGTCTGGCTGAGACCGGATCAATCCTTTTGTGGTAGAAGACGAATCGATCCGTTTTTCCTTACTCAACTTCTATTCATTTTCTTCTCAACTTCGAATGACTATAACTTCTTCACCGTAGCTCGGATTGAGGTGCCATTTTTTCCAGTGTTCTTGTAATTTAAATATATACAACTTTCCAGTTTTCCCCACCTCCGGACTAAGGCTTAAAAATTATGAAAATGACCTTCAACTCTCCATTTCTTGGTTTCTTTCACTGTTTTGAGTTCTCTTTCGCACTAACTTGCATGAAATACCTGTAAAACACATAAGAGATACACAAAACACGAAATAGTTGCCAAAAAGGGTTAGTAGCATAAATATGAGATAAATCTAGGATATTTACAATGCAAGAGAACATAAAAATACCGAAATTAAGGGGATAAATGTGAAGAATTTATGCCTAATCAGCTGCCAAGGGATATACAAGGGGTACCGCTAAACGGAATCTTTCAGCTAGCCACATAAACAGCACAATCGGACTTCCTCTATGGAAATCAGATCAGCCTTCCCACTAAGCATCTATACCATTCAGGGTCTCTGCCAGTATCACCACTGCAGGATTACGATGATATGACATCCACACTGTAATGGAAGCCACTTGAGGGTCCACCATCAGGTCCCCAGTCACCAGTAGTAGCTTCGAAGTTAATCCCATGGCAAAAGCTCTAGCAAAACCAATATCAGTGCAGCCTCTTCAACATAATGAATTTAACACGATCTAACGATGGCGGTAAGCTCTTTTTTACAACCAAGCTTTCTATCTCCTCATCCATATACCAACCAAGCCTCCAAGGCCTTCCTCTACTCGAAAAGTCCAAAAAACTCATTTTTCTAAATTTTTCCAAAAATAAATCCCTTCAAAGGGAAACTCTTTGCCACTATGCCTCCAAGGCCTCTCTTTATTCCAAAAATACATTCTCCTACTTTTTCTTAATATAAAAACTCAACAGCAAATTAAAGTGCATGTAGAGTAAGCCACTAAATCAAGATAATCAAACAAAATATGCATCTTTTTTTGCCTTTTTGAGTCTCTTTTCAGGTGCAATGCCGCTACATCAAGCATGCAATATAGTCAACACCAAGCTCCCACAGTCAACGATGAATCTTCAAGAAAATCCTGAAAGGTAGGAACCAGAACGATCCACCTCTATCTGCACACCCTCGCGATCAATCCTCGGCAGCAGCTAAAAACACACCGATTGGCACCTGCCCCTTCCCCTTCCCAAGGCATCCCAAAATACCGTGCCACTACTAATTGGCCATTCTTTCCACCCTCCGATAGGCAGTACCCCTTAAATTTTGTACAAAAATCCTAAAAAATTCCAGAACATTCATAAACTTCTCAGAAAATTCCTAAAAATGCCAATATTGGAACATTTCTTCAACAAGAAAACCATTTTTTCAACCTCCCAAATCCCCATCCAGATTAATACCACGTTTTATCCTCAATGCACCCGCATCCCAAAAGCCCACTACAACTCCCCAATAGAATCCTAAAACCTCATCCTTAGCAGAAATCAAATGCTTCCCCAGCAGGGCTACGTAATATCCTACCCATTTCCCCAGTAGGAATTCCCGAATTAAACGTTCTCCCAAAAAAGTTCCAATTTCCCCAAGCAGAACTAGAAGCCCTAACCGGACATCTCTCCCCAGTGGCACCTCCAAGAAACACAATCCCCGGCGGAATCATAACTACACCTACACCCCCAAGATAATTTAAAATTTCCCGCGGATAGCTATTCCCCACGCCTCTACTTCAGGTCCTCAGAATTGACCTCGACCCTCAGAATTGGTCGCCTCTACTCAAGGTCCTCAGAATTAGCCTCAACACATAGAATTGGTCACCATTACTTTGGGTTCTCATAAATGACCTCGACCCTCAGAATTGGTCGCCTCTACTTAAGGTCCTCAGAATTGACCTCGACCCGCAGAATTTGTCTCCTTTACTCAAGTTCCTTAGAATTGACCTCGACCCTCAGAATTGGTCGCCTCTACTTAAGGTCCTCAGAATTGACCTTGAGCCTCAGAATTGGTTTCCTCTACTTAAGGTCCACCCTCATAATTGGTTTCCTCTACTTAAGGTCCTCATAATTGACCTCGACCCTCAGAATTAGTTGCCCCTACTCAAGGTACTCATAATTGACCTCGACCCTCAGAATTGGTCGCCCCTACTTAAGGTCCTCAAAATTGGCCTTGACACTCAGAATTGGTCGCCTCTACTTAAGGTCCTCACAATTGACCTAGACCCTCAAAATTGGTTGCCTTTACTCATAGTCCTCGAAATTGACCTCGACCCTCGGAATTGGTCTTTTCTACTTAAGGTCCTCAGAATTTACCTCGACCCCCAGAATTGGTCGCCTCTACTTAAGGTCCTCAAAATTGACCTTAACCCTCAAAATTGGTCACCCCTACTCAAGGTTCTCAAAATTGACCTCGACCCACAAAACTGGTCACCTCTACTTAAGGTCCTCAGAATTAATCTCGACCCTCAGAATTAGTCGCCTCTACTTAAGGTCCTTAGAATTGACCTCGAGCCTTAGAATTGGTCACCCCTACTTAAGATCATCAGAATTGACCTCGAGCCTCAGAATTGTTCTCCACAACTTTAGGTCCTTAGAATTGACCTCTTCCCACCGAATCATCCATCCCCAGCATTACCTTAAGTCCTCAAAATCGACCTCGACCCTCTGAAATGGTCATCCGCATCCCTTTGGTCCGCAAAATCGACCTCTTTCCTAAACAAATCATGTGGTTTCTATTCGACGGCTTTCAATTATTCCAAGCACCCGTCGAGGGGCTCTATAAACATCACATTCTAGGACCCCTCCTAAGTCTCTCCTTAGGTCCCTAGTACCTCCCCATTCAACACAAACCCTAGATCATACTTTGAGTATCGATCTAGAGGACATCGTGCACTCTTGGGCCCCATTTGACTCCGTTTAATATCATTGTCAGAGAGAGATCTAAAAGAATCATCGAATGACTCTGAATCCCCTTTCCAACGATCTTCCCCGTGCTTGAATCAGCAAAACGGTTCGAAAGAACGGACCATTTTACTATCAAAAACTGATCTGGAGGCTACTAGGCGCTCCCATGACTGATTTGACCCCAACCAACTTCATCGTCAGAGCAAAATCTCAATGAATCTTCGAAGGGCTATGAAACCCCTTTCCAACATTCCACCCCATGCACAAAATGTCATAATTGTTCAGATAACCAATCCATTAACCCTAAAAACTAATTTGAAGGCCACCAGGAGATCTTGGGCTCTATTTGACGATAGTCAACTCTTCATCTCGAAAAATACTGAATGAATCCTTGAAGAGCACTAAATACCCTTTCCAACGGTTCACCCCGTGCGCAAATTAGCTTTACAGTATGGACGAACGATCGATTTTACTCTAAAAGTTCATTAGGATCTTTCGGGACCCGTTTGACCAAAGTCAACTCTTCAAATCGAGCAAAACACTTTGGAACATCGTATGCCCTATGCACGATTTGGACTTACGTATTGCATTTTACGATCGTTTTCCAAAAACTTCTGCACAAGACTTCCAATTAGCAGGTCCATCTCCCTACATATCGACAATGTGTCTAGGGTTACCTGGCAATAGGCAAGACAAGGGAAATTCCGATCGTCAGTATACCTAACCTATATAAGGAGAGCGTGAGCTCACTTCCAAAGCACCTCGAAAAACATCAACTTTAGTGATAAGTCAGCGAGGTTTCCTTGTTTGAAACCTTTCTCCACCTTTCATTCCCATCATTTTCACACCAAATTTAGCAAAAATCCTCCTACATTCTTCATTCATTTGCAAGGAAGATCATCATCAATAAAGATCAATCTCCAAGTTTCCAAAGAGGGTCAACCATCCTTCTCTCTTTTTAAATTCCTTTTATTTTCTCATTAGTTATATAAATTCTTAATTTAGCTTTTATCTTTATTAGATCATATACATTAATATCTCATCCTTTATTAGTAGTATTGCACTTAATTTATTTTCTATAAAAAAATAATAAAAAGAGGGCTACACCTATAAATCCTGACAGGATTCTTCATCACATTTTCTCAAAACCAAATATATATTTTATACACACACACATATAATAAAGTCCCATTTGAATCAATGGGATAAACCCCACCCTTGCACCGCATGCAAACTACATCGACTTTGATGTCTTTATAGGTTACATAGGCGTCTCGGGCTAAAACTCGAGACTCGAGTCCTATTTTCTCATTTTCCTGTTTTTCTATTTTCCTTATTCGTACATTATTTCTATAAATCTTATTTGTGATTCATACTTGCGTCTTATCTAACATATATTATCATTTTATCATAACGATAAATATCTCGATAAACGCACACATTACATTTTTTTATTACTACTTTGGGAACATTCCTATGGATGACCTCACTTCGTCTTTTCCCATGACGCGAGTCGAATGATTATGATCTCCATTTACACATACACGCTCACACACTTCATGAAGAAATTAAGGAAAATATTAACATAAGCCCATGAGAGACCGAAAGGGTGGGATGGGTGCCTAACACCTTCCCATTCCGTAACTTATCCCCCGAACCTCTGAATTATTGGTTTCGCAAGCATTAGTTTGTCTTTAGTGTCGCTCTCTCGAAGCGGCGACATGTTCTTTTGCCCGTTTTATGCTAAATAGGCGAGCGACTCTATCTCTTTACATCACCCCACATCGATAATGGCCGAAGCACCCCTTGAGCAGCGATGGGGCGCGAGACCTTTATCCTCCCTCTTCCCCCCTAAAGCGCCTGGGAAAGGGGAAGATCTCGGAATGGACATAGTCTAATTACCTAACATTTACTGATTTTATATATGGGTAGTATATCCTGTGTGAATTGTTGAATACTATGTATGTACATACCCCCAAGTCTAGTAATCGTCCCTTCCTATAGATGGGCCCATAAATCGGTTGGGTGAGTCGGGATTGGGGTTGCGCAGGCACAGCCCAAATTGAGCTTTGCCTTCCCAAGTCCAAGCTCAGCCCCAACTAAAAAAATATCCCTTGGCTCACATTCTATAATAGGATTGGGACCCAAATTTGGATTGACTTGAACTCAATTTCAATTGTTAAAAATTATAAATTATTGCTTCATTTAAGACATAAATAATCATAAAAAATTAATATAAAGAAAAACAAAAATAATAAAATACAAATGTTTACAACCCGTGCATGATAATTATATTAATTGAAAAAGGTTTTATCCAAAAGAATTTAAAACAATTACTATCTAAATATTTTCAAATCCATTATCTAAAATGATAATAGATTACATGTAGAATTTATTTGCATTATATATACAACAATTTACTGGTTCAGTCCCAATTCTATCTAACAAACATACAACTCAAGCTCGGCCTGAATTATTGTTCGGGCTTGAAAATATGGCTCAATATCAATGCGACTCAAACTCAATTCAAGCTCAGCCAAAATTTGGTAGTCCAAAAGAATGGGCTTGGGGCGTGCTCGCCTCAATTTACTAACCTACCTTTAGGTCCTTCCAAAGAGCCTGACTCGTTCCCCGATTAAGATAACATATTCGACCATTAGAACTTTTTCCCTATTTATTGGACTATTTTCACTTGAGAGAATGTCCACTTTGAAATCTCACCAAACATGGAAACAGTGTGTTTCTGAATTAACTTTCCAGTAGCATAGACTGTGGATGAATTTCGACACCCAGTTGGAGAGATAAAATCTGAAAACATAGATTTGCCTAAAAATTCCTAAGCACCTACCTATTTATTTGCTCTAGGACTTATCAATCAGCAAGTATGCATTTTATTGACCCCAAAATAATCCCCACGTGCCAATCAACATGTATCTTTAGGGACAGTTTTATCTCTTCACATTTTGACTTGCCTATAAATAGAAGGTGTCATTTTTATCTTCAGGATATCAAAATAAATGGTTCAAATCTACCCTTTTGAGTTAAAATCTAAACTCATTTCTTACATAACTCAAGCATTCCCTACATCACCCATCATCAGCAGCATGTAATCCTCAAGAATACTTGAAGATTTAAAGAAGAAAAATTGAAATTTACATGGAAGGTTGAAAGTATTTCAAAGATAGGTTTCCTTCCTTTCACCTTCCTTTCATATTCTCATAAGTTCCATTAAACGTGTATTTTATGTATCTCATATATACATCTAATTTGCAAGTGTTACGTATGTCACCTAAACTAATAGCAATAGTATCTACCTTTTTACTACGTATTACCTCATCAAATATTTTTTCTAAAATCCTAAAACAAAAAAATAAGGATTACATCGATTTGACAACTTAATGGGTTTTCCAGCATACACCTTTCAAATAAATGTTTAAACATATTGTTTTCATAGACTAGGGTTTCAACACCCAAATATGGGTTTCAACACTCGTTTTTCCTTCAAAACCTCACTACCAATCAAATATAAATCCATCCTTTGAAGTTTGCTTCTAACTTCATGGGTTTGATCTCTCTCTCAAAGGATCTTAAGAATCTTGGGTTCATTCTTAAGATTCAATTCCAATTTTAATTTGTTTTGTTTTGTTTTGTTTTCTTACTTCTTATTTCCATTATTTATGATCATTATTCTCTATAATGACATTATCATATTTTAGAGATTTTAGAGATTTTTTAATGATCCTCACTATTCTATAGCCATCTCATAACAAAATAAGTCTACTTATATTTGTCTTTTTCAAATAATTATATCACCTTATACATGGTGATGTTGTAGAAAATCCTTACTCTATCTTACTACAATACTCACACTCATCCTCTAGTACTCTTACATATATACACATTTGCACATATTCACATACACATACATGCTTGAACAGACTGTACACTTACTCTCTCACACATACACTCATGAAAAATATTAAAAGAATATGCTCTTATCCTCAAAAAAGATTGAAAGGGCGAAGGGGGTGACCAATGCCTTCCATCTCTGTAACTTAGTCCCCAATACCATTTCTCTTTTAATTATAGATGGTTATTTGACTTATAGCTTCTTTTTATGAGTTATTTTTATTTTACTTATATTTACTAAAATAGATTGGCAACTTTGAGTGTTACACCATCATGCACTTTGAAAGTCGCCTTAATTTAGTAGAGAGAAATTTTCTCTATTAAATGACATACCCATTTTGCCTCGATCCCGAGGAGGAGGGGAAACCAAAGTATTTCACCCACACACAAATCCACCCTCGTGTGGGCCCAATATCATCACGAGATGCGTCGTCGAGGAGAAGTGAGTCGCACGCTACCACGAGGAATGTTAAGCCTCTGATATGGATAAAATATTTAATTTTACTGTATTTAAAATATCGATAACCTTATCCTAAACATGTATAAATATCCTTCCATGACATTATCATGGACACCCCCTTTGTTGCAACCTCCACTGCCATTTATGTGGTCTATGTATTTTTCGCATCATCTTAAAGCGCCAACCATCTCAAACTTGAAATAGCACGCACGGAATTATAAGTATGCACAACACTCCTCTTACCTAGGTGTTTCCAAATAAGGGCTGGATTAGGTTTCTGTAAATTTAATGCCAAATTTCACACAAGTTTATTCAGATGTAATGTTAAATAGAAATGTGTGGAAGTAAGTATATCAATGTGTATTTAAATTGTGTGGACAGGTAAGTATATGTGTGTGCGTGTGAGATTTAAACAACAATTAATATAGAGACATAGTAATTATAATCTTTAAAAAATGTCTTTTTAATTTCTCTTGGACTTCTGTCTACGTCTATGCCTGAGATAGTAATTAAGAACTTCATTATCCTTTGGTTCTTTGTGGTGGAATCAACACCTTACAAGTGAGTCAAAATCATCATTGTAATTGTTACAAATTAATCACAGCCACTTGGCCCAAGCATACAATGAGCACTACATGATAACGTTTTCCTTATTTGGAACCTAAAAACCAAAATATTACCAGCCTCAAAGATACAATGAAGTTCCAAACATAGAGATGAATAAATAATATTTGAAGAACAAAAAATAATTATAAGATTATATTTGGATGTAATAGCTCATTAATCATAAAAAAACTCTTAATAATAATAAACTCTTATTTCAATGAGTGTAAGAGAATGTGTAGTGAAACTTTCAAAAGTTTGGGAACTTTTTGATCTTTTTAATGGAGATTTTGTTGAACTTGATGGAATCAATGTGTTTGAAGATTTTGTTAATGTTTGAGGTATATATAGTGTGGAAATGAAAAGTGATTGTTTGGATGTGGTTTGATAAAGTGATTTTTTATCCTTTTTGAAAACGAGCCATTATATGCTTTTTCATAATGATGTAGTATAAGATGTAGTCGACTAGTTTTGAGTCGGTGAGAAAACCACAAATATAGTCAGCTATGCATACTAAAAACAAAAACAAAATCTTGGTTAAAACCTTTGTAAATTATGTGTGAGTTTTTACAAACTTTATGTGAGTGTGAAATAATTTTTTAGTCAATGTTTGACCGATTTAAAGTGTTATACCTTACAAGGTTACTAACACCCTCAAATCCTTTGAAGTGTAGCTTATTGATTTTTTTAGCGTTAATAAAGACTTATAATTATTTCCTTGATTTGTGGGTGGATCTTTGGCAATTTTTAGGTGTTTGTTGGAGTGAGGAATACTTGAATCTTTAAATGAGCTTGGTGGAATCTTAATGTATAAATGAACTTGAACTTGTGCTTGATTGAATGTTTCTCAGTTGGATGAAAGTTATATGGTATTTATGTGGCCTTGTATCTTGTTTATTCAACTTGATAAGGTATGATAATGATATTTCTTAATTTAATTTATGTTGCATAGACAGGTTGATTGGACTCCTTTGCTTATGAGGTTTTTCTCATCTTAATGACATTAGAGAAAATATGGTGAAGCTTTGTCAATTGAATTATTGTCATTAAAATCATTTGTTTATTATTCTGAAATTTTTAATTTCACACTAAATATACTCTGTAGAGAACAAAGAACTAATGAATTGATACCAAATATCTACCATGCCCTAAGTCTAGTCAAAATAGTCCCAACAAAATGCCAACCTTAGCCCACATGTTTGGGATTAAAACATACAAGATTAAAGCCACGACTTTTGCCTCGTAACGACCATGGCCACCTACAAAAAAATCATTGGATCTATTTAGTTATACTTGTAATTAAATCAAAATAATGAAAAAATGATTCACCGTGGACTATAATTATATTGTAGAACATCTCAAATCTAATTAAAATTTGTTAATATAAGTCCACGTTTAGTAAAATAACCAAAATCTCCATGTCGCGGGATCATAGAAGTTTGCATCTATAAACTAAAAGACCAACTATTATTTACAAAGTTCCATTAAATCCCTCATTGTAAGCAATTATATAATAATAACATGATATCTTTTGTTTAAAATAAAATGTAAACACAAAAACATATATTATAACATTAATAAACAAATAAGGCATTGTCCTAAACATCTTGTCTACGGCCTTGACGTTCGCCTGCTGATTTCTCATAGGAATTCAAAAAAATAAATGGGCATGAGCATTCAAATGGATCTCTTAGGGAATCTTTCAACTCTAAACTTCGATATCAGTAGAAAGTATGAGTACATATCCTTAATCTGAAATGGTAATTGAAATAGTAAATAAAGATAAAGTAAACCATCCACAACTTAAACAACTCAACAGCAAATCAATATAAATTTATATCAACAATTACAATAGATCTATGCTCAAACCCCTAAGCCAAATATATTTCAAAGTTAAATTGAATCTCAATTAGTGTTGGTTTTGTATATATCTAGAGTGCGATCCCTTAGAGGTAACTACCCAAATAAAAATTAATTATCACCTTGAAAATATAATTTTCTTTTTCAAACAACAAAGGGTATAAAGCATCCAAAAGGTCTATGTGACAACATAATTGATCAACATTAAAATCTAACCAATTTTGTCTTATTATTAAGACCACTAATTCTAATAATTAGTAAAGGTTAAGAATGTTTAGATAGCACTGGATATACGAGGGAAACCCCATTAACAAGAAAGAAACTTTGAGCCAAAACGAACGACAAATGTATTGTGATATATATTTACACAAATATGACAAAATTCTTTACAAATACATCATACACTAACTTCCTATTATCTCTTTTGCACCATATTCTCTGAGCAGAGTGACAACAGCTAAAGTAAGCCACACAATCGTGACCGATTTTGGTCCGTAATGGATATCTTAAAATATTATTTTTAAGTGGAAGATAAATTTTGTTCCATGGAAATGGAACCACCGAGTAATCACGGACGATAATCTAGGGTGTGTGGGGATGACTTAAGGTTGAAAAATATGTATTGAAAGGTCTAGTTTCTCTTAAAAACTCACAAAGTGTTTTTCAAGGTCTTTAAAAGTATACCATGTTCAAATTAGAAAAAAAAAATGGAAGATAATATGTCAATACAAGTTTGAATATGAAAGTCTAACTTCATTTAATTTGATAATGAACCAAAAAAACCTTGAAGAACACAACGAGGATATTAAAGAATTTTTTTCTCTTGAAAGCTGCGATATTTTCTCTCTTAAAATTCAATTTTCACCTCTTTTTTGGAGCAATGCAACGACTATTAATTATATACATAAGTGTATAAAGACAAGTGGAAAACACTCAAGTGTTAGCAAATCCATAGGTCAAGACAAGATCCATATGTCTTCCCAACCACGATTTTGTCTTGGCAAAACTACTAAAGCAATCTTTTGGAAATCTATTTGGAAAAGAAAAAAAATCCTCCACGCTCGCAAATGATTTGCATTATTAAAAAATGTCTTCATTAAATTGAAGGCTCCGCAACACAAGGTTTCACTACAAGCCAAAGATTTTTTAGGGATTCTTTTAAATGATCATGACGGGATAAGAAAATGCTTCGCGAGTGAGAACTCCTTCTTCGTTGAGGCAAAAATCAATGACCAAGGTCGCGAACAAAGATAAAGAATTAAGTTTTGCACAATTTCATAAAACTCATAATTTTCTTGTCCACAATATGATCAAGTTAATTATAAGTGAAAATAATGAATTTTAAACATAAGCTTTATTTCAAAAGAAAATAGCATCATGTATTTGGAGAATATAAAAAAAATACAAAATTAAATTAAAGCATTTTTCAATTTAAGAAAATGTTTAGCTAAGGGGGTGAATCTAAGTCCTCTAGTTAATATACATTTATACTAAGTGAGTATCTCGTGAAATTTGCATGAATGATCCATATGAATTTTATGAAGATTTCTGAAAACCACTTGTACTTGACTCAGAGTGTATTTGGTAAATTTGTATAGGACGTCAGGCACGTGAGTTTACATAAGTGTACATACACTCTTATATATATAAAGACCTCGTATATTCTCAAATATTTTTAATCCTAAGTCATCCACATAGTGTCAATTATCTATATCATTCACGTTAACTTTGACATTGGTTGAATCCTCAATGGGCATTATGTGCCCTTAACCATATTGCGGAATCTTTTGTCATGCTTGAACAAGTCACGATAATTTTCCATAGCACATGTCAAGGGTCGGGCTTCACGGCCCTAGCCAGCATATTTATTACTCTATTCGATGACAAAATATACAAAACCAAAAATCACATGCAAAATCAAATCCATCACCTAAGGTATGACTTGTCTGGCCAAGGCGTATAAGATAAACTAAGAACAAGTGTTAGTAATGTAAACATGACATGCTTAAATATTTCTTTTAGCAATATTCTTGTCCCTATTTTCCTCTCAAACACTAGAAAGTTCGTCAAATACCAATGTGTAATCTAAAGACATGAAATTATTAGAGTAATAAGATGAAACATGTGAATATATAATTGTATCCATTTGAACATGAAACTACTGAAGTAGCCCTCCCTAAACTATGCAGTTCATCTCAATACATATAATATAGCATACAAACACTCGCCCTAACCCACCATGCTCGAGGACTATGTACTCCCCCTATCTATTAACTTTGTCCCATTTTGTCACAAAAATACTAAGAAAATAAGTAAGCATATAATGAGATCAAAACGAACTAATCAACTTAACGAGTGTAAACATGCTAATTAAACCAATAATGAGAATGAACCATTTAGTGAGCGAGAAATTAATACGAAGATATAGGCACATTATGTAATATGTAATGAAAAGAAAAAAGATAAACATATTAATAAATACACAATGTATTAAAGAAAAAATAAATTATAAACTCAAGCTAAAATATAATAAGCATTAAAAACAAACTAGAATTATAAGATTTATATAAGATGTAGTTAAATAAAGCACAATCCTAACTCACAAACTACAAAGACAAAAATAAAAGGTAAATCCTACTATGATTTCCTAATCTTCATCAGAAATATAATATTCCAAACATTCGGTTGAACGTCCTATAAGGCGTCATGAAGATGGTCAAACTGAATGTTAATGTTATGTTATTACTCATCCAATGACATCGAAGATAAAGAACCCAAACACGAAAGAAAAATCTAATTCTCCTCCAAGGCAGGTAAAATCTAAGAGAAAAGATAACATGAAATTTCTGAATACATCTCATCTAACTCTGCATGAGAATTAGAATGCTCGCTAGGCTCAATAGAAGTAAAAGAAGAATGAGGCGTGCAAGGAGGCATGACTTACGGTGATACATGAATATGGTTGTAGTTCCTCAACTAAGAGATCGATAACTAGAATGACATCATTGTGATATTTCCCTCAGGGTGTTCCCTAAGTTAATCTAGAATAATTGGAACCCATAACTCCTAAAGCAAATGCATGATCAGCAAACTGGAGTGCAAATTGAAAGACTTCATACCATCCTTAGAACAAGCCAGGATATGATCAAATAACGTGCTCGTCAAATACATAATAAACTTATCTCCAATCGCATACAATATATAGGTGTAATACCCCGTATTTTTTAGATATTTACGCAAAACACCGAAACAATTCATCAAAGCATATGGGATTTTTGTGAATTGAAAAACAAAAGGGATTAAACCCTAAAGGAAGAAGCCAAAAGAATTCTGCAAATCCCAGTTTTCTTGTTCTGTAAAACGCTGGGAATTCTTAATGAAAATGAAACTATTTGATGAGTATTTATACAAAATCGCGACACCATGAAAAATGAGCTCGTTCGAACGAGAAACACATGTGGCGCGAACGAGAAACAGATGTCGTTTGAACGACATCGTGCGACACGGCATGTCGCTCAGACGACAGTACAAAGTCGTTTGAACGACTGTTGTGTCAAAAAATAATATTTTAATGTCCGCTCCAATACTTAGAAAAAATACTCATTCTCAAATTTGACGACGAAGTCCGCTCCAACACTTAGAAAATATTTTGTAAAAATATCCCAAAGCTCTAAGTGGAAAGTTAAGGTATTTATCACATAACCTTACCAAAGAAAACTTTTCAAAAGACTATTTTATGAATAACTTTAATACATTCGGATCCGTCTTGATGTATATGCTCTTGAACTTCTTCTACGGATGTAACGGTATACGACATAATAAATTGTGACGGACATTCATAAAAATATGTCCTTACAAATTTCCCCTATGTCTATGCCAGAACATACATAAAAATATCCGAATTATCAAATACCAAGATGACTACACAAATCTACCCTCCCATGAATAAATTTGCAAGATCTCAAACTGTTCTTCAAAAACCTTCATCAAATCTCAAAGATTTTCTCATCAGGGTGTGCAACATCATGATCTTCAATATTTGTACCTACACACATGAGAAAAAGTAAAAACCTTCGTGACGCATCGAGTTTGAAATGATATAAGAATAAATCAATCAATATAATCAAATCTCCCCCATAATGCAAAAACTCCCCCATAACATGATAATTATTTCTCCCCCTTTTTATGATGTCCCGAAATAGACAGATAAGAAGAAACAATCAAAGCATGGAGCGTCATAACAAAAAGCATAGCAAACATGGATCAAACTACGCGCAACCAAAGGAGTATATCAAAAACATTCACAAACTATTTTTAATTTTTCAAATTTTTCGTACAAAATAAGATACACACAAAATCACACCATGGATTTAAACTAAAACAACCAAGTCATGGAAATGGAATGTATAGGTGTGAACTCATTCGATAGGTAAATAAACTCAATCAATCACATGTGCAAGATGCATGTGTGTACCCCTAACGAATGAACATCAAAAACATCCTTTGGTGTAAAAATTGTTGAATTTAGATGACATCGCCTTAATCAAATCAAAGTCTAAATGATTTCCACACCAATAACGTCCAAAACTATTAAACGCTTTTTCAAGACTTTTAAGGACGTGCAAACCCGTTTAAATTCTCCATCCAAAATCCCTCATGCATATTTTCTTTTTGAGGTAATCTAAATTCTCAAACATTAGAGAATTGGTGCAAAAAACCTAAATGTCCCATAATTGGCATAAATTTCTTTTTATTGCCTTTAAATTTTTTCGGGCTCTTTTAAACCTCTTTGGACCCCGGATCATAAAATTTCTCAATTTTTTAGGTTCAAATAAACAGCGGCCTAATCACAAAGGATAAATAGTAACCTTTAGTAGCCCTTCACCGTTTTTGAGCAAAACACACAAACCGTCACAAACATGGTTCAAAGGTGCACACTTTTTATTGTCTTGTTTTATTGCATTTGGTTCATTGTATAGACATAACTGAGATGGAAACACTCAACCAACATGTGATAGATAAGCGCAATACTCAAAAAAATTCATGCATGTGTGCAATAAAGGAAATCATGAGTCAAACATGTAGGAAGTAACAAGGAATTACATCTTAATGACTCCAAACATTATAAAGCACGTGGATGAATTTACCTATTATCTCAAAACACTATCAAATAGTCACATGAAAAAAATATGGAATGATGTTGTGACTCGGTCATCCTAAGTGTTCATCCATAAAACGGTGCAAAAAAATTACAAAAATCTTTTTGGATTTTTCAAAATTTTATCAAAATAAACTCTTTTTGTATTTTTCAAAATTTTTCAAAAACAAAAATTTATACTAAAAGTACACATGTCACAACGCTAGCAAACATAAATATCATGAAACAAAAAAAACTAGCGTATGACAAACATGCGAACACAATCATCTATATGATATGGCAAGAGAAGAATCATGTGCAAGCAAACGGGAATCAACTTGTCTAAAATCTAGTGCCTCTAAAAGTGATTTCTTAACCCAAATAGATGTGAAACATCGTGTGGGGGATTTAGGAACCAAGGGAACACTAGACATAAACTTCCAAGGACTTTTTCCAAGATCAAAACAAAAACGCCTAAGGTGAGCTTTCCTACCACAGTATGAATATGTGTAAACGGGTGAAATGACACCTAAAGTGTGATCTTTTCTAATGTCCTTGGGATTAATTGACCCTTTAAAACAAATAATGGTTTTGGCTTTAGCACTAGAAGCATGAGAACAAGATGAGCCATTACCATCACTATCAAACCTACTTGAATCGTTTAAATCATTTTTCAACTTAAAAATATTTGACTCAAGCGACAAATTAGACTCTTCCAAAGACAGGGATTTCTTATTCAAATTATCAATTAAACTTAACAGTTTATCGCACTCCCCCTCAATTAAAGCAATTTTTTCCCTAAGAGTCTATTCACGTGACACAAACTCATTGACTAAAATATTTTTATCCTCTTTGGCACAAACACAAACCATCGAATTTTTAAGGTCCTCCAATTCTTTTTCTAAAAATAGGATTCTCTCAACACTCTCCTTTTTGGACAATTTTAAAGCATTAAATTTATGGTCCAAAGAAACAAATTTTTCACGATAAAAATCTCTTTGATTTTGAACCGTTTGCAAAAGATCCATCGCGGATTTAAAACGATAATTTTTTTTTTCCCAAAAATCAATTCTTTTTGCAAAGGTCAAATTCAAATGATTTATATCATCAAAACTCTGACTCGTGTCATCAAAGGGGGGCATCCGATTACATAAGTTCTCCATCGAAAAAATTGCGAATTTTCACAAAACTAATTTTTCAAAAAAAATCAATATCACACAATTTTGCGGAAAATAGGAATACGCGATAAATTAGCACAACCTGCTCTGATACCAATTTGATGACGTGAGAAGTCAAATTGTATCAAAAGAAAACCCTTGAATAATTAGGATCAAGCGATAAATTAGCGTAACCCGCTCTGATACCAATTTGTAAAACACCGAAACAATTCACCAAAGGATATGGGATTTTTGTGAATTGAAAAACAAAAGGGATTAAACCCTAAAGGAAGAGGCCAAAAGAATTCTGCAAATCGCAGTTTTTCTGTTTTGTAAAACTCTGGGACTTCTTAATGAAAACGAAACCATTTAATGAGTATTTATACAAAATTGCGCCGCCTCAAAAAAAGAGCTTGTTCGAACGTGAAACACATGTCGCGCGAACGAGAAATAGATGTCGTTTGAACGACATCGTGCGACACTTCATGTCACTCGAACGACAGTATAAAGTCGTTTGAACGACTGTTGCATCAAAAAATAATATTTTAATGTCCGCTACAATACTTAGAAAAAAATGACATTCTAAAATTTGACGAAAAAGTCCGCTCCAACGCTTATAAAATATTTTGTAAAAATATCCCAAAGCTCTAAGTGGAAAGTTAAGGTATTTAAAACATAACCTTACCAAAGCAAACTTTGCGGAGACTATTTGATGAATAACTTTGATACATTCGGATCCATATTTATGTAGATGCTCTTGAAGTTCTTCAACGGATGTAACGGTATACGACATAATAAATTGTGGCGGACATTCATAACAATATGTCCTTACAATTTATTTATTATTTATTAATTGTGGAAATAAATTGATAGATGGGGTTAGTTATTACTTTTGTGAAATGGTAATAATGAAATGCATAATTAAGATGATAATTAAATTTTGCATGTTATGTAACCTTTTATCGCATGTTCCAAAATAATTAATTAGTGATATTGACTATATGTGATTACGCATAAAATAAGTAATTGTGTATTTTATTTTATGTTGTGGTGTATTACCATGATCTATGAGGTATTGTCATTTGTACCAGACTTTAAAGTGATACGGAGTCCCGAAGATGTATCTTTGATGCTTTGGCTTGGGCCCGGGGGTAGGTACACCTTTGGGCTAAGTTTGGACTAGTTTGGTTAGCGTTTGGGGATCATTTAGAGGCATAAAACTAGGCCTTTTAGTGACGCGTGGGCTTAAGGTTGTTTAAAGAGTGCTAATTGTAATGCCCTGACCGAGATTTAAGATATAATAAAGGATCTACCCGAACTGGCCCAAGCGTTAAGTGTGGAGTGCAATGGATAACCTAAATAATGTTGTTATTCTAGTTTTATCATTGATTAAAGTAACACTTGCTTAGCATGCTATTCCAGTTTATATCAGACTAAGTGTGGGACCCATGGAAAATGCCCCCAAGGCCCAAGTATACAGAGCTACTAACATAATATAAAAGTATACTTACATGTATAACGCTCTCACATTACGAAACTGCATATAACCTGCCATAACAAATAAGGGATGTGAGCTGAATGCTCAATGGGAACTTATACAAATGCAGTATAGAAATGAACGGCAGCAAGAATACTCACACGCTACAACTACATGCATGTGAAAATGCCTACATATTTACATATATACCTTTTACCAAAAGATGTTCTACTGCAAGAAACTGTTTTTATTCCAAAAATGTTGCTTAATACAGTTTATTCTCGTTGTCTATAGAAATTAGTCATTTCGTATCATTATGCTTAAACTGGCATATTCTTCCCATTAACTCACACTATTAAACAATTTACAATTGTTGGTAAAACCTTTCATTTACTTTCAAAACGTTTATTTCTCAACATTCATTAACTCACACCAAAGTTGCTTAATCATTACCTAAGACTTTATTTCAACACACGCACATATCGTGTTAGAGAATATTCATTAACATTGAAAGTCTTATCAAACACGCACACATGTGTTATTATGGGTTCGACCTCATTAGGTTTCCTACTTACCCATTTAATTATTCTACTTCACTATTCTTTTCTTCTCATTGACATTAATCGATTATACAATTTACTTGTCCATATTATACATTAACCGTAACATTTATCATTTCATATAGGTTAGGTTACATTAATCACACAACCCATTTCCTTACAGGTTCCATTTGTTATCATTATCCTTGACTTTATCTAGGAATCATACCAAATCCCATGGACTTCAAAGAGCTCCACACCGTTGGCTCCGCTCACCATATGCAACTGATCAGTGGATTTGGGGCCTTTCGCCACTAGGGACGTCATGCCCTACTTAGTTATTTCCCAACATCATTCGAGTTTTCCTTTATCATCACATGTGTTTTAACAGTTTTACCAATGTTCACATTATTTAATTCTTTCCACCCTTTTATCTTTCGAAGCTAAAACCCGAGCTTTACCGCTCCTTTTATCTGTGTTACACTTGGAAAAACATTTTATTCTCGTAAGTCCTTTTATTTTCACTTAATGTTGATTTTATACAAAAATCATTTACATTTAACGATTTATGTCAATTTCCTCCATTTTTAATGTAACACGATTCATTAACATTTTTATTTCACAAAAATGCCGCACTTAAAGTAAATTTACCCTTTTATTGCCAAAACTTGCAATTTAATCATTTATTAAGTGTCATTTTCTAAAATGGTCGTTTAACTTTCCAACTTAATATTTAACACCCCTTTTATACACAAAAGTTCCATTTCCTTCATCCTTGTCCACGCGCTTTATTTATGGATATATAAACTTTACCACTTTATTTGCCAATATTTACGCGCTCACCCTTCTTAAATTTAAACTTGACTTATACATCACAAGTTTCATAGAATTACCCTTACTTCCAAATATTCATACTTTTACCCAGTACGTAAATTCTTAAACTATTACTTAGAGACTTTGTGTATGAAAAAACCATTTCACATTTGAAAGTCCATTTTCTATATATTTGAAATACACACTTTATTTATGGGATTTTGCATCTTAACACTCACTTTGCTACTATTTACACATTTGAAATATTTAACGTCCATTATTAACTTTTAACCCACAACTTATGAAAAAAAATAATTTTCACATATTTACACATTAAACCCATTTTACTTTCTACACGATTTTAACACACCTTATAATACCCATTAAAGTGAAATTTAATTTTCCATCATTTAACTCCATTATCTCACATAGGAAAACATACTTTATTTTCATAAAATGGATTAATCAAGCCTAATACAATCATTTTCAAAAATTCATGTTATCTTCCATCAAGAACATCATTCAACACATTTTATTTCATAAAATGTTTTAAGCATACATTCTGAAATTTCTACACTTTTAAAACCCATTTGAAATCACTTCTTTGAAACCCATTTTCATGAAAAATGATAAGAATTCAACTAATTAACCCATAGATGAAAACTAACTCATTTTCTACACATATTAAGCCCAATATATGTAATTAAGCACACTGAAAATAAACCTACATCAAGGTTAGTTTTTTAATATTTTAAACCCATTTCAAAACCTTTTCTTTGAACATAAAATCATAGAATGCAACTAGTTATATCATAACATAAACCTTACATATATTAAGTCTAATATATCTAATAATCATGATAAAATTATACATAATCTCCACCTTAAAGCATGGTTAGTAATCCCACCTTTATGGTCTCTAAATATGGTGGTGGAATGCTAGTGTAGGAGGAGCCTCAAAGGGTTACCAATTGCATCATTCATGAAAGTTCCATATGTGTTACATTCAAAATCCATGAAATCCTTCTTCAATCTCTAAGAAACCCTCTACAAAACCCTCCAACAACTCCAAGAACTTCATCTTCTTCAACCCATCAATACCCACTTTTGTTTTTATGGTGTTATAAGATGGTTCTAGGATTTTTAATGGTGTTTCACGTGGTGTGGGAGTGGTGGAGATGGGTGAGGACAAATTTGGGCAGAATACTTAGTGTCTTGGGAGCTCTAGAGAGTAAGAGAAATGATGTATAATCTGATGATATTCTCCTCCAAAAACTTCCATGGTATCCATCCCTGATAACCCCACAAAATCATTTAATACCCATTCGATTATTGAGGAAACTTCTCACCCATTCAAGGTGTTCAGAACACTCTCTCTAAGGTATGATATTAGGGTAGAATAGGGGGTACCAACATTGGTTGGTTATGGTTTAATTTACAAATCAAAAATAAACACAATAAAAATTCGTCATTATTGGGCAGACCTGGGGCCACTGGTCCTGGGGCCCCGGTCAATCGGTCCCTTGGTAAAAACTTTTCCTTATTTTTATATCCATTTTTCGTAACCCTAAAACTTTGTTATACTATTTGTATCCCTTCCGAGGACTCCTACAAAAATCGTGCAATGCAGCATTCTGCGAGTCGCGTACCATCAATAATTTCAATTACGTTCACTCACGTCCATTATTCATTCGTTCCTTAATTAATTTGTGTCGTACTTCACCTATATTTTCATCTTAACCACTTGAACACAAATGTTCGCCCATGCGGACCATGCAACAATAAAATTTCCTT
Organism: Sambucus nigra; assembly: GCA_949130495.1. Lineage (NCBI taxonomy): Eukaryota > Viridiplantae > Streptophyta > Magnoliopsida > Dipsacales > Adoxaceae > Sambucus > Sambucus nigra. The sequence goes on along the minus strand of OX422224.1, from coordinate 182,908,214 downwards.
TTTAGCCTCTTCGTGCAATGCGTTATTTTATGTGAAATCCTAACTTGTTCATTCATGTGTTTAATTCTCCATAATTCTCCTCAGATAAAATACCCAATTAAATATTACAACATATATTTAAGGGCGGGGTATTATATTCTTCCCTCCTTAGGAAATTTCTTCCTCTAAATTGTTAATTTATCGTAACTTGGCTAACTGTCAAATGTATTACTACATCGGAGTGTAAACCCAAGATTCCATTCAACGTATTTCTTTTACGCTAACCTCAAGCAGGGGTATACCGTAAAGCTTGTGGTAAAACTTTCACCACCTATCCTGCGGCATCCATAGGGTTTTCCTCTAGTATGACCAGTCATTGGTGAATCCTAAAAGGCATATTACTAATTATCAAATGCATACTTGGCACGTCCATCGAAGCAATTACCTCTTATTTTAGACAACGTTTTAAGTGTTGATTGATAATCATTATCGATCTTATCGCTATGAATCATTCTGAACCTTTGAATTACAAACCTATGTTTCTTCAAAACTGCGGATCATGCCTAGCCTAGGCCGATACAAATCTTAGCATTACTACTTACTTACTTCATCAACATGAGGTAGTCACTTTATCACATTAGTTTACCAGATCGATAGTTCCCACGTGATCGTCGGGATAACCTAGATTCATCCTAGGCATCACAACCTACGGGATACATATATGATTACATCCCCAACTCGTATATCTCTTCTTAGAGTGAAACAGCAGTACTTATTGTGTTGCCAAATTCTAATTTTTCATAACATCCTCGAGTCATAACCTCGAACCCGTGACCCAAGTCACAACTTGCTATGATGGTCAACTACTAATACAGTTAACTTAATGTAATCTAACAACACATCCAACTATACACTAAGCGTATAACCACGTGCACACACACAAGAATTATGTAGAACAAGTGTGCATTCGAAGAAGAGTGCACTCATTTACTGTGATGCATCAGCCATAACTGGCTTAACTCACGTCACTACTGAGCTTATGCAGTGCTAAACCCGAATCAAAATTGATCAACAACTTCCCATTATCGGGATCAAAGAAGACACAAGGAATTCAACGAATCAGGTGATTGTTATGCCCGAAGAAAAACAATCATTTATAGGCAACAGATCGTGAAGTGTATGAACCCATAATTTACACTTGAAGTCTAAAATTCCTTATTGACATTCTTGCTAAAGTCTTAGTCTTGCCACGTACACTGGCTTTGGGTTATTAATCTTGACGGGGTTTAACCCCTAACTATCCATCTTCTAATGATCAAAGAAGTGTTAACCAATAGTTTTGGGAAGTTGAGATGCTAGACTTCCCTCCTTAGGACTAATGTTACTTTTTCTTCCTTTTTACAAGTACAGATTATTCCAAGTCCATGCGAGATTACCCCTCTCGACGCCTGCTACTCACCGCACCTAGGTCTCAATAATATAGGATTCCTAACTTCTATTCTCAAGGATAACCTCTCATCTAATGAATCATAACATCCAGATAGCCTCAACCACTTAGGTTTATGAACCGTCGCTACAACACTTAGCGATGCCCCCATACGATCCTGAATATTATAACAACTCTGTCACTCGCCACTAACATTGTGATCCTTAATGCACTATATGTGCTTACCTTGCCCGATCACCAAGGACCACGCGAGGCATTTTAACGACTTATTTGTACCTTTAACTAGATTCATTCTTAATTGTGTTGTTAGCACATGTTGGTGCTATTATTAAACCTAGCACTTCATCCCGAGTGTTGATCCTAAGACTCTGAAGTAACATCATCATGTTCTAAGTTTTCCAATTGTATATTCCAACAGTTATTTTACCTTTTTCATGGAATTATCCTAAAAAATATATCGTGATATAATCTCACGATCCAAACATGCCATTGACCCCAGGCCACTACCAAGAGTTAACACAACTTGAATTACTCCAAAATTCAAAGGCATTCTTGATTTCATATGATCCAACCGTATTGTAAGCATCGATGGTCGAACATTATTATGCTAACTTCAACGCAATACTATTCCGAATGTTTTATGGGCAATTGACCTCAAACTTAGTGATTTCCTTAAGGAAACATTTTCATCTTAGTGTAGGGTCATCTCAACATGACAGAATCCTATCATGCACAACGACCTTGAAAGGAACTCTAACTGGTCCACCCAAAGCACCTTTCACGATGACCAATAAGGATCACTAACTTATAAACCTTATCGATGAAAAGAACAAATCACAGTCACTGTATACCTGAGCGCGTCATAGATAAGGGACCATCATGTTCCCAAAGATGCCACATTAGACGTAGTCATTCTCAAACTAGCATCGTAGAAGTCACTAGCTCCCGTACTGATATCACTAAGGTTTCCCTTTGAACACAACACCACGTGCCATTCTAACTCATGTCCAGGAAATCACCTCAGGCTACTGTAGCTTCCTAGATTAATATTTTGCATCAACAGATATTGTTGCAGCTCAAATCACTACACCAAAATGGGAAAATTGGCACCCTTTATGCGGCTAGCCTTGTCACGGTCATTGACCGTGACAAAAATAATGCATTTTGTGTCACGTTCAATGATCGTGACAAGGCCGTGACAAAGGCTTATCACGATCATTGACCGTAACAAGTACAATTGTCACGGACTTATCACGATCAATGACCGTGACAAGCCTATGAAGTTGTCACGATCAATGACTGTGACATGACCGTGACAATTCTGCCAGCAAAAAATCCTTTCCCCTCCTTTTGTCCTCACCGATTTATTTCCCTCCAATTTCTTTCTCTCTACCGCACTACTCTCCCTCTCTCTCTCTATCTCTCTATTCCATTTATATATGTGTGTGTGTGTATATATATATGTGCGTGTGTGTGTGTGTGGTGGGGGAAGGGGGGGAAGGGTGTGTGTATGTGTGTGGTGGGGGGGCTATTTATGTGTGTGTGGTGGGGGAAGGGGTGGGGCAGGGTGTGTGTGTGTGTGTGTGGTGGGGGTGGGGAGGGGGGTGGGTTGTTTGTGTGTGTGTGGTGGGGGAAGGGGGTGGGGCAGGGTGGGGGGAGGGGAGGGGAGGGGGCAGGGATGGGGGTGGGGGTGGGGGTGGGGGTAGGGGTTGCGTGTGTGTGTGTATGTGCGCGTGTGTGTATATGTGTGTGTACTGTGCGTGTTTGTGCGTATGTGCGAGAGAGGGAAATTATGCGGGGGGTGGGGCTGCGTGTGTGTGTGAGAGTGTGTGGGGTAGGGGGATGGGGGTGGGGAAAGGTAAAATGGGGCGGGGGGTGGGGATTGTTAATTTTTTTTTATTAAATTTTGATTGGTTTATTAGATATTTTCCCTCATGTGCAAGTAGTGTCCCTTGTAAACGAATTGATTGATTATTAATTTTTTTAGTAAATTAATATATGAAAGTAGGATTGCCCCTCATTGTAAATTAGTAAATTAATAATTGTATACTTTAATTGTTATTTTAATTTATGAAAATAATTAATTGAGTAGATGAATTAGAAGGAGTACGGGATACACATTTGTTGTTGACATTGCAGTTGGATTATATTGGATCGATGTTGGGTTGGTTAATTTTAAAAGTGGCATGACCACTGGATTATTGTCCATATGGAGGTGGGATTTTTCAACTTTTTTTTAAAATTACTTTGTATAACGAACAATATATATATACTATGATAATTAAATGAAACATACTTGAAATTACATATAGTGCGCATAGATACTAGCCTTCTAGTTCTTATGTGTATGCATTCAATAGGCCTTAGACCCGTTCGAGATTCATTACCCCTATAATGAGATCTCTCGATTTGTCCCGTTTGGACAGTTTGGGACTACATAATTTCTGTATAATAATATTCTTAGTGTCTTAAAGTTCTTACTTTTGGAGGAAGTCTGCAGTCGTATCCTAATGTTTTCTGGGTACATACTAGATTGATAAGTGTGATTGTTATTTCAATTGATCAATTGAAATAACACTCACACTTGTCAATATATGTTGTGTACTTGGAGAACTACGGGGATATGCTACCGATTTTTTCTCAAATCGTAACAATGTGCATGAGCTGTTAAGTATATTACAGAAAAATGCGGTCTTGAATGGGATAAGACCACTCACCCTTTAGAGTAGATGGAGGAAATAGAAATTTTTATTATAAATTGAATTTGAAATTTAAAAATCGAATATAAATAATACATAATTAAATGAAACATACTATAAATATAAGTTTTGTTTATACTAATCCATGAATATATGCTTCTTACCTTTAATAGGTGATTAGTTGTGGAAGTTGTGATGGGCTGCTCCTACCGAATATCAATCCATTTTTTATGATAACCCGATTTTTAAACAATTTTTCAATTTGTAATAAGTATTCCAATTTGTACCGAAACATCCATTTTTAATGCTTTTAATTTATTTGCACTTTATCATTTTCACTCTTGTGTAGTGTGCGTGTGTGTGGGCAGTAGGGGTGGGGGTGGGGATGTTTCGGATTTTTAGTAATTGTACATAATATGAGCTAGATGCTATTATTTTGGAATTCAGAATTGAGGTGTTTAGCAGTAACAATTCATTTCTATTTGTAGTAATTGTACATATTTGCATGTCTTCTTCTAATTCATTTTGATTTGTACTAATAACATTTTTTTACAGCAAATGTCTCCTTCAGGTATTAAGGCGAGGATGATGATACTGGTTATGATGATGTCGTCTGGGCTTGGTGGTAGTGGAGGCGACGAGGGCTCCTCGGCCCCTAGGCTCCCCAAATATGGCAAAATTGGGGATGGCCATCGAAAACAAGTCGAGGCTATTAGCGAGATCCCTCGAGCTGGTAAAGACAATCATCGGCCCGGGGTACATTAGTTGGAAGGCGGTGCCATATGAGCTCAAGTTAGCTGTTTGGGTGGCACTACAGGTAATGTATTTATATTTATAATTATAAGAATATGAATATGAATATTTCAATTTCGATTTTAATTTCATTTTATATTTATGTTTATATTTATTCTTAACTAACATTGTATTTGTTAGACAGGAACAATTCAGCCTAGATCCAAAGCTACGCGATTCCGTCTTGGAGCAGTTGAGGGAGCAACACAAGACGTGGAAGAAAAATATGCGAACCCGTTACTTTGGGAAGACACGAGAGTCCGTTATCCGAATGCGTAAATCCGTCCCGTCGAAGGAGCTTATCTCATTGGTAAAATGGCAACAGTTCGTTGATAATGAGATCGGGGAGCGATAATTGGCATCTCGCCGATCGGTGAGGGAAAACCGGGCAAAAAAGACGAACGTGCACTACTCCGGCTGGACGTCTTACGCCGAGGTGGAGCATAGGATGATGGTAAGATTTAATTTTTCTATAACTATAGAAATATATTATTCTGCATTATTTTTACATTGCGGGGCCGATACTAATTTTATTTTATTTTATTTCAGGGGACAAGGAGTGGCCCTGGGGGTAGGCCACATAGGCTCGATACTTATGTGGCTCTTCGGACGAAGAAGTGGAAGGACAAGTAGGTGTCCCCGAGCGTCGCGGCCACGATTGAAAGTAATCCGATAGTTTACTTTTTGTTAATTATGTTATAATTTTTTAATTTACTTATTTTACTAATCATGTGCTTTTTGTCGTTTCAGGCAAAGCTTAAGGAAGTGCATGAGTCGCAGTCTGATGCCGACAAGGCATATTTGTCCACAGAAGCACTCAGCCAAGTGCTTGCCTCTTATCTCAAGGGGAGGACAATGGGGATGAGCTCACTGGTGTCCAAATCTAGGATCTTCGGATTGGAGACGAGTGACACCGGGTTGGCTCGAACGGTGGACTCGCATGATGCGAAGCTTCCCTGTTTGGAGGCGATGGTCCAAGATATGTTCTCATTCATGAAGCGTTCTTTAGGCAGAAAACGCAAGGGGAAGGGGAAGGAGAGGGTGGTGGAGGAGGAGGCGCGGGAGGACGAGGTGCAGGATGACGAGGATGTAGACCTCGCTTCTTCATCGCCAACACGTGCGGACTTTGATGATACACTTCCCTATTTGGCTCCCTTCGACCGATTAATGTCGACACTTGGTTGGCTGAGCATGTTTATACTGGACATATTTGATGGCCAGCGAATAGGGTGGGGTTTGAGGGACCCGAATATCGTCCAGGGTGCACTAGTTCATGTACGTGAGCTTCAAGACATCGAGTCCAAGGTGCTCATCACGCATGTGATACCCGGGAAGGAGAACCCCCCATTATGGTTGCGCGAACAATACGGAACGATGTATATCAGTGGGTGTGTCAATTCGTATATCGTGTGGCCTACTCACCTCCTCAGATTTAACCTTACCCAAGACATGTAGTGACATTATTTGAATTGAATTGTTTTTAAGTTGGTACATTTGAATTATATATTGATTATATCGTGATGCCTATTGGCTCTATTTTGAATGTATATTTGCATTATCTCTATTTTATTTGGATATATGATGCTTGAACAGGTACAACGTTGCCCAGCATATTTTTTTTCAATTCTGCCTAGAATTGTCATGGTCATTGACCGTGACAAGTCCGTGACAAAGGATTGTTGTCACGGTCAATTACCGTGACAATTTTTTAACATTGTCAAGATCCTTAACCGTGACAAAACTTGTCAAGGTCAAGGACCGTGACAAGTCCGTGACAAAAAAATTTATCACCCCAGGAGTTGTCAAGGTCAATGACCGTGACAATTCGACAGATTTGGTGTAGTGAATATCAGCAACAGTAACAGCGATAACAACAATTCTCGAACAAGTCTACAGCCTTTACACCTTAGAAATTCCTTAAAGACCAAAGAGAGAGAGACGTCGTCACTCCATCCTTCTAACATTATATTATATTCTTCAGATCACGAACTAGGGAAACCACCCAGGACTCTTCCCTATGTCACCTCGATGTGTCACCTTTATGCAAGTAGCGTACTTATCATAAAGGAATCATAAATCAAACCACGACCTATGATATACGTCCTTAAGCTCACTACTATTATAAAAGGCCTATCTCATGTACTACAATCTCATCAGCTAAGTCTTGGTACATATCTCGAAAGGACGACTAGCACAAAATTTTCATTCCCACTCATGATACTAACCTGGAGTGAAACTCACTCGACCACATCATCAAGCCTCAATGAGTGTCCAACCACAACACCTAGTCTGCGTCCAATACGTGATCACCATACCACATGATAGACCAACCGCTGATATTACTAAAGACCTTAGTAGGATACGGGACGTCGGGTATGGCCTATAGACTTCCAGGCCCATACCACTGCCGCCGCATGGGATCCTATTCCTCAATACCACCTCACTATCTCCAAATCACATCATGGAAGGCTACCTAGGTTTCACTCCTGTGTCACTTAGATTCATTACTGTTATACACATAAACCAAATACTGCTAATGCCTCATGACCCACATAATGCCTTTCACTACATGTCCTCCAATTGATAATTATTACAATACTCCCTTACAATGAGAGTGTACAATCACCTAGGTCCAGATTTCACCTTCTCAAGTAATGACCAACACGGGTCTACATGTTTATCGACTTGTCAAACACTTATGACATGACATTAACCTGAGGGTTAAGTTAACATAATTTTCATCATCGTCACTATTAATTAACCACGGGTTCCTAACTAAGAAACCTAACGTGTCCTTATGGAGTAGATACCTTTTAGGAATGTCATTTACGCCATACAAACTCCACAGATGGATTTACAACATTTCCATCTTGGATACAACATCCACTATTTGTTTCATTAATTTATTTAAAGTTTCTTTCATCAATAAAGTTGACATACAATATATCTCACAAGGAGGGCCACGGTGTCACCACCAAAGGCTTGTACGGACACTCACAATTTAATAGCACATCTTTATCATAAATTAACGAGATTAATAATGGTAATTGACCGTCCTTCCCGTTACCTGGCGATGACCACCTATTGTATTAATCTTCATGATCTCATCACCGAGAACATGAACCAAAACTGCCACCTATCAAGCGTGACCGGTCCAAAAACCATATCGACATCAAAAGATCTACTACCGACCTCACTACGTCACACTCGAAATGAACATTGAACCTAAAGCTATGATACCAAGTTGTAAATCCCCGACTCGGATTTAAGGGTTAATAAAGGATCTACCCTAACCGGCCCGAGCGTTAAGTGTGGAGTGTAATGGACAACCTAAATAATGTTTATATTCTTATTTTATTATTGATTAAAGTTACACTTGCATAGCATGCAATTCCAGTTTATATCAAACTAAGTGTGGGACCCATGGGAAATGCCCCCAAGGCCCAAACATACAGAGATACAAACGTAATATAAAAGTATACTTACTTGTATAACGCTCTCACATTACGGAACCACAAATAACCAGCCCTAACAAAGAATGGATGCGAATCGAATGCTCATTGGAAACTTATACAAATGCATTATAGAAACGAATGGCAAAAAGAATACTCACACGCTACAACTACATGCATGTGAAAATACGTACATATCTATATATATACCTTTTGCCAAAATATGTTCTACTGCATGAAACCATTTTTATTCAAAAATGTTGTTTAACACCGTTTTTTTTCTCAACAACTCTTTTTTTTACTAAATATCAAACATAGAGAAATAACACCATTTATTCTCCTTTTATTTAGAAAATATTCATTTCGTACCATTATGCTTAAACTAGCATATTGTTCCCATTAATTCACACAGTTAAACAATTTACAATTGTTCGTAAAACCTTTCATTTTCTTTCAAAACGTTTATTACTCAACGTTAATTAACTCACACCAGAGTTTCTTAATCATTACCTAAGACTTTTTTCAACACACGAACATATCGTGTTAGAAAATATTCATTAACATTGAAAGCCTTATACAACATGCACACATGTGTTATTATGGGTTCGACCTCATTAGGTTACTTACTTACCCATTTAATCATTCTACTTCACTATTCCTTTCTTATCATGGACATTAGTCGATTATACAATTTACTTGTCCGTATTATAGATTAATCAAAACATTTATCATTTCATATAGGTTAGGTTACATTCATCACACAACCTATTTCCTTACATGTTACATTTGTCATCATTATCCTTTACTTTATTCCGGAATCAGACCAAATGCCACAAACTTCAACGGGTTCCACACCACCGGATATGCTCACCATATGCTACTAATCAGTGGATTTTGGGCCTTTCACCACTGGGGAGTCATGCCCTTCTTAATTATTTCCCGACATCATCCGAGTTTTCCTTTATCATCATATATGTTTTAACATTTTTAACAATGTTCACATTATTTAATTATTTCCACCCATTTATCGTCCAAAGCCAAAACTCGAGCTTTACGGCTCCTTTTATCCGTGTTACACTTGAAAAAAAAATTATTCTATTAAGTCCTTTCATTTGCAATTAACGTTGATTTTATACCCAAACCATTTACGTTTAAGGACTTATGTCAATTTCCTTCATTTTTAATGTAACACAATTCATTAATATTTTTATTTCTCAAAAATGTCGCACTTTAAGTAAATTTACCAATTGACCATTTTATTAACAAAACTTTCAATTTAAACATTTATCAAATGTCATTTTCTAAAATGGTCTTTTAACTTTCCAACTCATCATTTAACCATTTTAATACTTATTCCAAACATCGTAATTAACCCATCATTCATATTTGTGTCTTTAACACCCCTTTTATACACATAAGTTCAATTTTCTTCATCCTTGTCCCACACGCTTTATTTATGGATATTTAAACATAACCACTTTATTTGCCAATATTTACGCCCTTCTTAACTTTAAAATTAACTTTTACATCACAAGTTTCATAGAATTACCTTTACTTCCAAATGTTCATACTTTTACCCATAATGTAAATTTTTAAATTTTTACTTAGAGACTTTTTGTACGAAAAAACTATTTCACATGTTAAAGTCCATTTTCAAGACATTTGAAATACACACTTTATTTATGGAATTTTTCATCTTAACACCCACTTTACTACTATTTACACATTTGAAACCTTAAACTTCGATTATTAACTTTTAGCCCACAACTTGAGAAAAATTCTTACTTTTCACATATTTACACATGAAACCCATTTTGCTTTCTACACGAGTTTAACACACCTTATAATACCCATTAAAGTAAAACTTAATTTCCCCTCATTTAACTCTACTATCTCACATAGAAAAACATACTTTATTTTCATAAAATGGCTTAATCAAGCCTAGTACATTCCTTTTCACGAATTCATGTTATCTTCCATCAAGAACATCATTTAACACATTTTATTTTATAAAATATTTAAAACATACATTCTGAAATTTCTACACTTTTAAAACCCATTTGAAATCACTTCTTTAAAACCCATTTTCATACAAAATGATAGGAATGCAACTAATTAACCCATAGATGCAAACTAACTCATTTTCTACACATATTAAGCCCAATATACGTAATTAATCACATTAAAATTTATCACAAAATAAACCTATATCAAGGTTATTTTTTTTATCTTTTAAACCCATTTCAAAACCTTCTCTTTGAACATAAAATCATAGAATGCAACTAGTTATACCATAACATTAACCCTATATATATTAAGTTTAATATATATACTAATCATCATGAAATTATACATAATCTCAACCTTAAACCAAGGTTAGTAATCCCACCTCTATGGTCTCTAAATATGGTGGTGGAAAGGTTGTGTAGGAGGAGCAACTCCCAAAGACTTCCATGGGAGCTTTAGAGAGTGGGAGAAATGATGTATAATCTGATGATATTTGCCTCCAAATACTTCCATGGTATCCATCCCTTATAGCCCCAAAAAATCATTTAATACCCATTAGATTATTGAGGAAACTTCTCACCCATTCAAGGTGTTCAGAACACTCTCATTAAGGTCTGGTATTAGGGTAGAATAGGTGGTACCAACATTGGTTGCTTATTGTTTAATTTACGAAAAAAATAAAAACAATAAAAATTCGTCATTATAAGGCAGACCTGGGCCACCGGTCGATCGATCATGGGGCCCCGGTCGACTGGGCCCTTGGTAAAAACTTTACATTTTTCTTTTTTTGATCCCCTCTGAGGACTCCTACAAAAATCATGCAACATTGCATTCTGCGAGTCGCGTACCAGCAATAATTTCAATTACGTTCACTCACGTCCATTATTCATTCGTTCCTTAATTAATTTGTGTCGTACTTCACCAATATTCTCATCTTAACCACTTGAACACAAATGTTCGCCCATGCGAACCATGCAACATGGAAATTTCCTTTTTAACCACTTTGCGCAATGCATCATTTTATGTGAAATCCCAACTTGTTCATTCACGTGTTTAATTCTCCGTACTTTTCCTCGAATAAAATACCCAATTTCTTATTACAACATATATTTCAAGGGCAGGGTATTACATTAACACTCATGAATTAAACACTTTACGCATAAAACATAACCCTAGCAACCTAAGATAATTTGCAGAATTGTAAAGAGGAACTAAGGATCGAAAGGGAATAGATCATTCACCTTTATTGATAGGAACTAAGGATCAAAAGGGAATAGATCATTCACCTTTACTGTTCAGACAAGTAATATCTTGCTTTATAATCACATAATCTGTAATTTGTTTATGATTTCATTATCACTTAAATTGATATTGGATTATAAGCATGTTTATGATATAAATTTTTTATTTTAATCATGTGGGTATTAGGATAATATGAGTTCATGTTATAAACTGTTTTGAATGTAAAAATATGGTTCTGTGGAAGTTTATGTGGAAGGACTATTGTTGAATCCATATCTGTGATGATTTGAAGTCATAATCCATGTTTAGGATTCATTTTAATTGATAATGATATCTTGGAAGAAAGAGACAAATTAATGGTCAAATTAATTAATAAAATAAATTTGTATAATATTTTCCTATTAAAATTGACATTTTTGGGACATTATGATTCTGTCGGGTTTTGATATATTCATGTGAAAAATTAATTTGGGTTTAGTTTAAGTAACCAAAATTTGATTCGAGGTTATATGGAAGTTTTTATAAGACTTTTGGGATCGAAACAAATAATGTAAAAAGAAGCGGGCAAGAGGGTGCACCGCCTATCATAGTGGGGTAACCAGCCCACTATAGCACCGTCCTGGCCGCTATGGAGGCTCCATCCTGCCGCTATGGAGGTGGGCGATCGAGGGTGTGTCGCGGTTTTTTTTGTTTCTTATTTTATTTTGGGTTAATTGTCAGATTTTTCCTTAAGACTTTGGGGGAAGTTCTATAAACAGTTATGTACATAAGCAGAGAGGAAATTCTATATATGTAATTATTTAATCTAAGGAAAATAAAGGTATTATTTAATTAGGGTTTGAGACTAATAAACCTTTAATTAATTGGACAATTCGTCATTGGGTGTTAGGATGATTCGGGTACGCTTGAGAGTATGATATATATATATATATATATATATATATATATATATATATATATATATATATATATATATATATATATATATATGTGTGTGTGTGTGTGTGTGTGTGTGTGTGTGTGTGTGTGAATTGTGTTAATGTGAATATATTGTATATTAACTCGTGGGGAATATATCGATCGAGGTTTTGATTTAAATGGTTATAATTGGGTACCACATTCCTTGTTGATGACGCAAGACTTTGTGGAGGTCATTATGTATTTGATTATACATTTAGTCGATTACCACCTTGCGACATGTGACGCAGATGACTTGATCCATCAAACGGGTTTTTGGTATGGGATTATTCGATGGTGTGACACCATAGTGATCCCTCATTCTTGTATGTGTGCATGTCTTTAAATTCAGTAAGTGAATGACAGCTACGGGATATAGGCAAAAGAAGGTCCTGAAAGGTAGATGCCTTCATGTGGTTATTATGAAACTTACAAAAGTGAATGATATAGTCTAGTTATGGAAACTTAAATTAAAAGACCATATGCCATGTCGATGTGTTGTTATGAGACCGTGTGTATCTTACTTTTTAGGTGATATGAGTGGGGATTGGTACTGGGTTTAGATTATTTACATGTGTGGTTAATTGCATCCCGATATAGTGTATTAATATGAGATTGTACATATTAGTCTAGTGACTAAGTTTATTGGTATTTCTTAGGTCTTGGGTTAGGACACTCTTGAAGTATATCACCGATGATGAGCGATAAGATATCTATTACATGTTAATGTCGACGGGGTGGTATGTTTATCATAAATGATTCGCACGATTATTACTACATCAATATAGTGAGTTATTTCTTGCAACTTTTCGGATCTGACCCAATTTATATAAAATGCTTTCCAGGCATTCATAGACAGGAGCAGCATGGTTGAGAAGTGCAGTCTTGCCACTTAGTAGTTATCTAGTCGTTCATTTTCCATTCATAAATTAGATTGTTATTTCATTCCAACCTTTAAGTTTCATACTATTATTCAGAGATTTTTATGGACTATGTTGGCCTCGTTAATTTATTCAATTGGATTTATTTATGAGAGTTTAGGCTATTTCATTTGTTTATGTTGGATTTTGAGATGGTTGATTATTTTAGTAATTATTATCTTATGGTTATCACATGTTGTGAATGATTTAAATTCACTTCAATTATTATTTATTACTGTTGATGTTGATAATGATATAAATTTATTAACATGGCTTATCTTCGGTAAATCGGAATAGACAATCGACACGTAAAAAAATAAGGGAGTTACGATAATCATGCTCAAAAGAGATCTCGAGGGGTGAATAATAAGAAACATATTTGAGGACACCACCATATTGAGAATAAAGAAGTCCATGGCCAAAAATACTTGTTGGAAATTATTTTGGGACCAACTCTCGTATAGGAAATCTCTTAGATATGATATCACCTCATTTTTCTAGGGATTAGGTGTAATGAGACCAAATAGGTATGTGAGAGTAGCTTCTTTGTTAAGATTTTATATGTGTAATCATCTCGGCAGGAATAATTAATTTCATACCACGTACATGGGTAGTAAGGATTGGATACCTAATATTGTCCCCCCTCCTTCCATATTGGCATAAAATTATATCACCAAGTTGGGATAACATCTCTCGGTTTGACAAAAAATACCAAGCCAACCAAGAAACTTCAAAATCTGAGGACTACGAGTCTCAGACAGATATTACAAATAAACTTAACGTTCCCAATTCACACAGCATTGTGATAAGAGTTCAGGAAATCTAAAGCGGTCGTTGGTGGATGTCGAGGCATGTGAGTGTGATTTAGGAGCCATAAAAATAGCTTGAAAATCATGAACCAAAAAAAAGAAAAGAAATTTTATGAGAAAATTTTATATTAAAGATATAGCAGGGATCCTATAAAAAAAATATGTGATGGTGCTTTATGTAAGACAATGTGTCAAACAATCATCAACAATCGCTCATATTTGATGCTATAGTAACAAAATCCTAAAAGGTATAGCAAAGTAAGAAACTACATGGCTAAACACGAGAATAACTACTCTAAGTAAATAAATCTCAATGCAAAACAAATAAATTTATCAATCATAAACGAAAATTCATCCATAAACCAAAAGACCATAAAACCAAACCCTAAGATCAAAAATAGATGAAATTCACAAAACCTATGAAGAAAACTTATCAAGAATATGAATAATTGCAGGAGAATAAGAACCTAATCCTCCCAGATATGTATTTATTATGAAGTGAGACTTAAATTGGTGAAGAAATAGATCGGTCTGGCTAAAAATGGTTAAAGTTGTGAAGTGGGTTTGAAAAAATAACTTAACTCATTACAAAAAAATTCACAAAAATGAAATCATTTGTTTAAGGGAGAGATACCTTCACGAGTTCAATGCAGCCTGTTCACGGGTCGCTAATGCGGTTAGGGAATCCAAAATTATGTAGGAAGAAAGGCACAAGGAGTGTATATATGAATTTACTTAGTGTAAGCAAGTACAATATATTCCCATAAAATAGTAACTATGATATGATAAAAAAATACTTTCAAAAATCAGACTAAAGGTTTATGGTTATGTCAAATACTCTACATGAGAATAATTTAGCATTCAAATGCCTGAAAGACAAGTTACAGCAATTTATATTGAAGAGATATTTCAAAGACATAACTCATGATAGATTTGAATAAAATGAGTACTAACCAGTAAAATCCGGAATAAAGATTAATGTTTGAACTCACTTTTTAAAATTTAGTATTTATGGAGTTCAAAAATAGCTTCATTATTTTTCTATCATTTTCAACTTAACACTTTTTTCTTCCTTGTCAAGCAATTTATGATTAATACCTTTAAAGTATCATACCTTTGGGTATAATCCAATTTTTATATAGAAATAGATCTTTAGGAAATCACTCTTAAAAATGCTTTTGCAAGTGGCGACTTTCACTCTTGACAAAAATGCGGGGATTATTTCCAATTTTTACAAAGGTAAAAACCCACATCTTCAAGTTGTAATCATGGCGACTTCTTCTCTCATGATTTGAATAATATATCAATTATGGTATTTCAACTACAATCATGATAGAATACTCTCACGCACAAGGATTCCAAATGAACCCTTTATCAAAAACCATTTAAAATTGTTAATTTTCGTTAAAAGTAGAAAACAAATCCATTTGTTGTATTTTTCATGGAAATTAGTCAAGTTATAGTGCAGTGTAAAGTGCGTGATTTCTAGAAAAATACTTTAAAATTTAAAAGTTTAATTTATCGAGGCATTTCAAGTTGTAGAATTCCAAGCATTGAGTATATAAGTCGTAACTAAAACTAAGGGTACAATATATAATTATGTAGGTTTAAAGTGAAGCATGTGGGATATATGTATACCTATAAATGTAGAAAATTAAAATTTTACGATAAAAATATTCATGGTTTGAACATTAAACGAACAATGACAAAATAGCAAAAGATGAAGTTAAACCTAGATAATACAAAGTAAAAGATGAGGAATTTAAATAACATACTAGGAAAATTTAAAAGTCCTAACTCTATTTCCTTAGAGGATGGAAACGATCTCCAACACTTTAGAAGTTCGTTGATTTTGGCTACATCAACATCGAGATTCCTAGACCAGCTGTAAATTTTGTGGAGTAGAGTAATTAGACACAACCTTGGGAGTAAAAATTGTTGTTCATTTACCTTAGGAGATTTTCTAGAATCATAGACCTTATTCTCACCCTGGTGATCAACGGATGGTTGAAATAAAACACAAAATTCCCTAAAAAGACCAAATTTATGAAAATAGGTACACTAAAGGGGTTTAGGATCTATCGGAACGATTGGGTACTTGAGAGCATATTTCTTCCACCTGACATAAAACTCTTTCAAATGTTCCTATTTTTCCCAATAGGAACAAATGATCTCCACTTTCCTT
This sequence comes from Sambucus nigra, assembly GCA_949130495.1. Classification (NCBI taxonomy): domain Eukaryota; kingdom Viridiplantae; phylum Streptophyta; class Magnoliopsida; order Dipsacales; family Adoxaceae; genus Sambucus; species Sambucus nigra. Next base: position 182,891,725 of record OX422224.1, on the reverse strand, counting down.
TTTTCTTCACAAATGAGTCGGTTAAAGAAGAAGAACGCTCTAAAGAGAATGAAAAAATGGGTTACGATGCAAGACTCATGAGGCTAGAATGGTTATGAGAAGAACGAATCTCATTTTCAAACCATATACCTCTTTTTCCTTTCAGAGAATTACCTCCTAAAAGCATCACACCTAATTTTTGAGACCTATCTTCAATCCAACTTCAAAGTGGATGAGGATGAAATCTTGATCTCAAACATGGAGATTTTGTTGAACGAGGCAGTCTTGGAGTTTTCACTCTCTTGCAAAGATCTCCTTAAGTACCCAGTCTCAACACGAATAAACTCATTATTACTTCCCTTTATGACAAGTGGTTTACCAAACACCTCTTTTTGAGAGTCCAATGCTCTTAAAATACTCTCACCCACCATATCCCTTTCATTTTCGACATTGGCTAATAGGGTGGAGAGTTCAATTTTCTACTTTTATAATTTTACGGATTACACAAAAAGTTGAGCATAAGCATTGAAGATATCATTGTTCACACCATCATCGTCATCCAAATAGGTTCTTGTGATTATATCAACACTCATGGGAGGAACATCAAATGCCTCCAAATCATCAAAATTTCGTCAGACAATAAATGTCGCATAGTTATTACTAGGGGTTTCTTTAGTTGAATTCAAGTCATCAGCACTAAATATGTCTTGATAAGAAGGGTTGCCACTTTATTGACTCAGTTATGTAGGGAGTTATTTAAAATAATGTCATTTACTATCACATGTATAACATGTGATGGCACTTGGGGAATCTAGCTTCTTCTCCCCACTTACTTGGCCCAATTCAAACTTAGCCGGATACGATTTGGATTGACTTGGGTTTGAAATTTCTTTTTCCATGACTTGGAAAGTTTCCTACTGAGGAAGGCGATATCATCAAATGATTCCATAAGAAGGGGAACCTTATGCGCTTTACCTTAAAGGCTATGCTCTTCTCTTTGATAGTTTCTATGGGACGATAATTTGCCCCATATATTGGAAGTGAGCTTACTAACTCATTTAATTTCATGGGTGTCATATTTAAAGCTTAAAATTCTCTGATGGAATCATCCACGAACCTTAAAGGGAATAGGCCTAACGATCTTTTCGATGATGATATCCTCTTTGATCATTTTCAAAAAGGAAAATCTGAATTAATTATGTCATTTAGTTTAGCATAGAATTCGTCAAAGGTTTCATTGTCCTTCATGGTATGGAGTTCAAAATGAGTGGTGAAACATTGAAGCTTCTCATTCATCACAGTGGAGGTGCCTTCAAACGTTGTTTTTAAAACATCCAATGCCTAATTTGATGTAATACACTTCGAAATACGTCAAAACTCACTAACGGTGACACAGCGAAAAATTCCATCTAACCTTAAGTTTTCCAACCACTCTCTTTAACTTCCTACTCACCCTAATTAGATCTTATTTTGGGAAGTACGACATTGTCAACAATGGTAACCGACGAATTCCAACTCATCAAATCACTATTCCATATTCGGTCATCCAATGACATTATATGTGCCATCATACAAACCTTCCAACATGAATAGTTTCTACCATCAAAAGGTGGAGGTCGAAGAGACGAAACACCGTTCATCTTTCACAAAGAATCCACTCTAAGAGTTTGTAAGGACATTTTGTCCATTATCTATTTGTATGTCATACGCCGTTACATCTTTGAATAAATTCATGATCGCATCTTCATCAATGGATCCGAATATCAAAGCATTCATGGAATCAATTTTTTGGTCAGCTGGACCGGTCCACCTGTTTTAAAAAAAGAATCAGTTCGACCCTAGACCGATCCGCCTTAAGACGGATCGATTCGCCTTGCTCAAGAACCAAAGAACCCCGGATCGAATGCGAACCGAAGAAGGCTCTTTCAAAAAGAATCGGTCCATCCTCGGACCGATCCGCCTCAGAAGCGGACCGATCCGCCTGGGATAAAATCGAGCAGATCTGTTAGAGATTTTTTCGGCCAAGGTTTTCTTATTTAAACCAACTTCGGGGAGTTTGTTTCTAAGACTTTTCAAAATGATTTTAAGAGTCCTAAATACTCTAAGTCTTCACCTTTTTTAGTCCCAAGACTCATGGTTTGATTCACATAACATAGACAAATCTTTGTGAATCCTTTGGAACCCTAGAACATAATTTTGTCTTTGTGAACCTTTGTGGGGAGATCTTTGCAACCGAGGGATACGTGTCATTGCTGAGGGAGTCTCTACAAAGTTTTATGGTTCCGTGTCATTAAGGAGAGCTGCATTTCTTCCTTTGTTGTTTGGGCTGCGAGTTCTTGGAGGGTGTCGCGTGTATTCTCTTGCTGAGTTCCAGACTGCGTGTCTTTGTGGGTTGGCTGTGCGTTGATCCATTGCAGATTTCTCTATGTAATTGTAAGTTGCAATTTATATATTCATAGTGAAATAAAGGTTTTACCCGAAAGGGGTTTTTTCCTAAAATTTGTGTCTCAGCATATTTTTGTGTCACATGCTTTATTTATTTATGGGTTAACACACGCACCTTAGATGCATGTTTAGGGACTCCAATTAAATAAGGGTTGCTTGGAAACTTGCGAATTTAATTTAAATAAATTATCATACAGTCGCACTTTTCAAATTGGTATCAAAGCGGGTTACGCTAATTTATCGCGTGATCCTAATTTTCAAGGATTTATTTTTTTGATACAATTTGACTTCTCACGTCGTCAAATTGGTATCAGAGCGGGTTACGCTAATTTATTGCGTGATCCTGATTTTTTGAGGATTTACTTTCTGATACAATTTGTCTACTCACGTTTACAAATTGGTATCAGAGCGGGTTACGCTAATTTATTGTGTATTCCTATTTTTCGCAAAATCGTGTGATATTGATCTTTTTTAAAAAATCAGTTTTGTGAAAAATCGCAATTTCTCCTATGGAGCACTTATATAATCAGATGCCTATTTTTGACGGGTCTAATTATGCCTACTGAAAAGCTCGTATGAAATCGATTTTAAAATCTATTGACGAGCGTGTTTGGTTACTTTGCGAAAATGGTTGGACTCCTCCCACGGTCACGGTTAATAACATCACCACTTTAAAACCCGTGTCAGCCTGGACTGAAGATGATTATAAACTGTCCAATTTTAATTCCCGTGGTCTGAGTGCTATTTCTGGAGCTGTCTCTCCTGATGAGTTTCGCCGAATTATGACGTGCACCACGTCTAAAGAGGCTTGGAATGTTTTGAAACTGACACATGAGGGTACGAACGCCGTTAAAGAATCAAAATTACAAAATCTGGCCACCCAATTTGAGACTATTACCATGTTTGAGTCTGAATGCTTTGATGATTTGTATACCCGTTTGTCGGACATTGTTAACACATGTTTTAATCTGGGTGAGGTGATTGATAACACGTGTGTCGTTAAAAAGATTTTGATATCTCTCCCAAAATGCTTTATTCCTAAAGTCACTGTTTTGAACTCTTTGGGAAACTTGAAGTCACTTAAGTTGGAAGAACTTGTAGGAGATCTTCAAACCTATGAGATTGACATGTTTCCCAAAAACATTAAGGCTAAGGATAATGGAATTGCTTTAAATACTCATTGTAAGAAAAAAAAAAAAGTTTGTGAGTCTGATTCTGAGGGAGATTTTGATTTTAATGATATGGCCTTGTTTGCGAAAAATTTTTAAAAATTTCTCAACATGAACAAAAATAATTCTTCCAATAAAAAGGAATTTTTTAAGAAAAATAAAAAGAAAGGAAAGGCCAAAGAAAGCGATGAGAGGTAAAAAGAGAATGACTCCGGTGAGGATTGTAAAGAAAATTTTGAGAACGTGACTTGTTTTGAATGTGGGGGTAAGGGACATAAGTCGTTTGAGTGTCCTACGTGGCTTAGAAAGAAAGTAAAGAAAGTATCCATGTCGGTCACACTTAGTGATAGTAGTGAAGGTGAGGGTGATGAGACTAGTGGTGAGAAGTTTGTAGCTTTTTCTAGTCGTGTGAGCACACCCTCGTTATCTCACAAAAGTGCACTCGAGAGCGGTGATAATGATTTGTGTTCTTCGAGTGAGGGAGAAAGTGAAAGTGAGAGTGGAGATGAAAGTGATCTCCAAAAAGCTTTTAGAGATTTGTACACCGAGACCTTGAAAACTAAGAAGTATAATCGTGATTTAGGTCGTCGGGTTTTAGATTTGGAGAGAGAGAGAGGAGGTTTTGAGAAAGGAGAAGTTTGATTTGACCAACACATTGTCTAGTCTGACGACACGTGTATCTCAACTCGAGAGTGATCTCGAACGTGCCTGGGAGGTCAAAGTCAATTTTGAGAACGCACCTAAGAAAGTTGAAAAGGTGGTTCTTAAGGGTAATGGTGAGAATTTAGGATTAAGTCATGACGGTGCTTCTACTTCCCAATTAGCACTCGAGTCGGTCCCCACTTTTGTGTTAAATTCACATAAGTCTCACCCTAACCCACCTAGGCATCCCATTCCTACTAGGAGACCGCATCCTAGAGTTTTTGAGAGAGGTGTTCCTAGGACTGTTTATGTTTTTTCACATTGCAAGAGGAGAGGTCACCTTAAGGAATTTTTTTTAAGTTGGGTTATGTGTCATGTTTTGCTTGTACACGTGTTTCTGGCACACATGCACCCACGCATGATACTTTACATGCTCCCGGAGACTACATGAGAGAGTTTGCACATTTAGGTGAGCAAATTAAGTTTTTAGTCAAAACTTCACAAGATTTGATGGAGGTTTTTCATAAGTTGTCACCACCTTTGGAAACAAAACTCGCACATAATGATTGAGGGTTGACTGGTTTACTAGCATAGGATGTTTTTCATGATGATATTATTTGCCTATTGCTAGTATGTATCATATTTGTGTATATTTTATTTTATTTTTTTAAATACAAAAAGATTTTATTTTGATAAAATTTTGAGATAATCCAAAAAGATTTTTGTATTTTGTTTGCACCGTTTATGGATGGACACTTAGGATGACCGAGTCAAAACATCATTCCATCTTTTTCATGTGACTATTTGATAGTGTTTTGAGACAATAGGTCAATTCATCCATGTGCTTTATAATGTTTGGAGTCATTAAGATGTAATTAAGTGTTACTTCCTACATGTTTGACTCATGTTTCCTTTACTGCACACATGCACGGATTTGTTTGATTATTGTGCTTGTCTTTTCACATGTTGGTTGGGTGTTTTCACTTCAATCCTGTCCTTAAAACGAACCAAGCGCGGTAAAATTTGATAAGGAAATTGTGCATTTAAGAACCGTTTTGTGAGCTTGTGTGTTTTGTTTGAAAACGGGGAAGGGTTGCGAAAGGTTCATTTTGCCTTTGCGAATACTAAGCCACCGTTAAATTGGACCTAAAAAATGGAGGAATTTTATTATCCGGGGTCCACAGAGGTTAAAAGAGCCCAAAAAATTGAGAGGCAATAAAAAGATATTCATGCCAAAAAGGGGCCATTTAAGTTTTTGCACCAATTCTCCAAAGTTTGAGAATTTAGATTACCTCTAAAAGAAAATATCTACGAGGGAGTTTGGTTGGAGAATTTCAAACGGGTTTCCACGTCCTTGAAAATCTTAAAAAAGCGCTAAATAGTTTTGGACGTTATTGGTGTGGAAATCATTTGGCTTTGATTTGTTGATTTTTATAAGACAATGTCATTTAAATTAAAAAAAAATTTACACCTAACGATTCTTTTGATGATCATTCGTTAGGGGTACACGTATGCATCGTGCACATATAATTGATTGAGTTTATTTACCTATAGAATGTGTTCACACCCATACATTCCATTTCCATGACTTGGTTGTTTGAGTCTAAATCCATGGTGTGATTTTTGTAGCATATTTTTTTTCAAATGTATCTTATTTTTTATAACAATTTGAAAAATCATAAATAGTTTGTGAAGATTTTTGAGCATGATCACGTTTGCCATTTGTTTGATCCTTTGTTTTGAATACCGTGACACCCCATTTTTTCTTATTTGATACATTCTTCTTATTTGTCTATTTGGGGACATCATAAAAAGGGGGATAAAGAATTATCATATTATGGGGGACTTTGAATTTTGGGGGAGTTTTTGAGATTTGTCTTATGCTTATCATATTGGTATCTATGTTTATCTCTCATTTCAAACTCGATACGTCACTTGGTACTTTTTTTGTTTTTCTCATGTGTGTAGGTACTACATTGATGATCATATGTTACAAACCCTGTTGAGAAAAGCGTTGAGATTCCTGAAGACTTGAAGAACAAACGATGAAGTCTTATTCATTTGTATCTTTCCAGTTTTGGGTTCATGGAAGGGTAGATTTGTATAGGCAATTTGATAGTTGATAATTCGGATTTTTTATGTATGTACCGGCATAGACATAGGGGGAGATTTGTAAGGACATTTTGTCCATTATCTATTTTTATGTCATACGTCGTTACATCTTTCAAGAAATTCATGATCGCATCTTCATCAACGGATCCGAATATCAAAGCATTCATGGAATCAATTTTCTGGTCAGCCGGACCGGTCCGCCTGTTTTAAAAAAAGAACCGGTCCGACCCCTGACCGATCCGCCTTGCTCAAGAAATAGAGAACCCCGGATCGAATGCGAACCGAAGAAGACTCTTTCAAAAAGAACCGGTCCGTCCTCGAACCGACCCGCCTGGGATAAAATCGAGCAGATCTGTTAGAGATTTTTTTGGCCAAGGTTTTCTTATTTAAACCAACTTTGGGGAGTTTGTTTCTAAAACTTTTCAAGACGATTTTATGAGTGCTAAATACTCTAAGTCTTCACCTTTTTGAGTCCCAAGACTCACGGTTTGATTCACATAACATAGACAAATCTTTGTGAATCCTTTGGAACCCTAGAACATAATTTTATTTTTGTGAACCTTTGTGGGGAGATCTTTGCAACCGAGGGTTGCGTGTCATTGCTGAGGGAATCTCTACAAAGTTTTATGGTTGCGTGTCATTAAGGAGAGCTGCAGTTCTTCCTTTTTTATTTGGGTTGCGAGTCCTTGGAGGGTGCTGCGTGTATTCTCTTGCTGAGTTCAAGACTGCGTGTCTTTGTGTGTTGGCTAGGCGTTGATCCATTACAGATTTATCTATGCAATTGTAAGTTGCGATTTATATATTCATAGTGAAATAAAGGTTTTACCCGAAAGGGATTTTTTCCTGAAATCTGTGTCTCAGCATATTTTTATGTCATATGCTTTATTTATTTATGGGTTAACACACGCACCTTAGATGCATGTTTAGGGACTCTAATTAAATAAGGGTTACTTGGAAACTTGTGGATTTAATTTAAATCAATTATCACACAGTCGCACTTTTCAGAGTTTAAGTCTAAAAATAATTAGATCTCTCTGAATGCGAGAACTCGAAGATAACTACCCAATTAAAAATTAATTGTCAATTTGAAAAGATGATTTCTTTGGGGGGGGGGGGGGGGGTTACTTTAATACATTACTAATTTTTGTTTTAAGACTTTCATATAAATCATCAGTTTATTAGACTTTAGTCCATTTTTGTCTCTAAATGTCACCAAAGATCACTTTTAGTGGCGAAATCTTCACATTTAGCAATGAAAAATGTACTATAGTCTAATAAACTCATTAATTTGTAAAGTATAAAATCAAAAATTAGTAATGTATTAAAGCAAAAAAAAATCCTTTCTTTTTTAAAACATCAAAGAGCATAACGCATCCACAAGGTCCATGTGACAAAATATTTTATCCATATTAAAAATGTAACTAATTTTATGTTCTTAGCAAGACAAGTGATTCTAATATTCGAAAAGGTAAAACAATTCATACAACACAAGATGGATGAGGAAAACTCACTAATGGTAAAAGAAACATGAGGACGAAACGAACAGCAAATGTACTATGGTAAAGATTTACACAAATAGTAAATAATGACTTACAATTACACAATGTACTAACTTCCTATCAACTCATTCGCACAATATTCTCTTAGGAGAGCGCCAATAACTAGAGTACGCTATATAACCATGATATGTTTTGGACCGCAACCGATATTTTCAAATCTTACGCCAATAAAATCTTATTTTAAGTGGAAGATAACTTTTGTTCCAAGCCAATGGAACTGCTGAGTAAACAACGACTACAATATAGCATGTGTGAGAATGTCATATTATTTAAAAGGATGTAGTGAAAGGTTTGATTTCTTCTAAAAAGTCACAAAGTATTTTTCAAGGTTTTGAACGTATACCATATTCAAATTCAAAAATATTGGAAGATAATTTGTCAAAAAAGTTTGAATAAGAAAGCCTAAATTTCTTTTATTCGAGAATGAACTAAAAAAGAACTTGAAGAACAGAATGAGAAGATAAAAGAGATGTGGCCCTTTAAAGCTAAAAAATATTCTCTCTTAAAAATCCACTTCTCACCTCATGTCTTGATTATATATACAAATTTATAAATACAAATGGTGAGAAGTGGATTTTAAGAGAGAATGTATCTTAGTTTTCAAGAGCAAAAAATCTTTAATCTTCTCATTGTGCTCTTCAAGTTCTTTGTACTTACAAGTGTATATATACAATCGAGTAAATCAAGACAAGATCAAAGTGGCTCCTAAACCACAATTTTGTTTTGTCACAACTACCAAATGTGACATCCCGCCCAATTAAATACCGAGTGATCAGTCCTTTATTAATGTAAAACAGAATATCCAGTTGGTTGATTCTTAGCATCACTGTCGAAAAACATTTGCTTATTAATCACCCAATAGTTAATTAAGCTAGTGTCAAAAACTTTTAATCCTTTAATTAATATTCAAAAATTTAAAACATTAATCACATCCACTATTCTCATGAATATAATAATAATAATAATAATAATAATAATAATAATAATAATAATAATAATAATAATAATAATAATAATAATAATAAATGAGAAATCATCTGACTAAGTAAATAAGACTGGAGTAAACATCCCAGTTTAATGCCTCAAGTACACATAATCCATAAATAAATCTGAATCCAATCAACTAAAATAAAAGAAGTACAGTGTCTCTGAGATAAATAATAACTAAGAATGGGCAACATGACCTGACTGAAATAACTGAATTAAGAATCTGAATGGATAAGAGTGGAGGCGTCTAATATCGAGGACCTGCAATTTTTACAATAGTTGCAGTACTTCAAGCGATAGTGAACTCCTAAGTTGGATGTCCCTGTGGCTGGACACCTAAAAGGGTTTGCACAAGAAAAATAGATTTGGAAGAAATGGGTCAAAGCCGAGTGAAAATAGTTTAAAACATTTTAACAAGCCTTTAAAATGCTTACCAGCAGATATTACATACATGTTAGCTTTGCGAGCTCTCACTTGAGATTCTCACCTCTCAACTATTGTGCATGCCTAATATTCCTCTAACCATTCTAGTTACTGCTACCATGCCTAACTAGTTTGCAATCATTAGCCTTCTAAACCATTACTCATAGTTTTTAGCCGTGTTTCCCACACAATAATTTTAACGGATATTTTTATATCTTTTAACTCAAGGAAGCATTTCCTAATTACAATTTAAGTGTTCACATACTTAAGTTATCTTAGATTTCACTATCTTTATTATCTACTAAGTACACACAGTAGAATGAATCACAAGTGTGTGTGTGTGTGTGTGTATATATATATATATATATATATATATTCATCACTCTATTACATATATACTAATACGGCACCCCTAGGCTCAGCTACGGTACATGGATACTCTGTTATCAAATCCTGGTACATCACGTACTAAGTAAAGGACAATTTATTTAGTTTCTCTCTCGAACCATAAATACAAATCACACATATTGGAGGCAAACATAGTCCCCAGCCAAATGGGTCACGCACATACCTACGCTCTCATTCAATCGTCGAAACTATCATACTCTTAAATACAACGTATCCAAGTAGTTATGTTCTGGGTACAAGTCTAAAATCCCCCCAATGGGCTCATCAGGATAAGACCATCCACGACGCGAAACCTCCCCCGATAGCAAGCAGCGTAGGTATGTCATACACATAATAATATATACAATAGGTTTTCACACAATTTACCTATTTATATCATTAGTATAGGTATACACACAACCTATCATACATGTCCTAGACGTAGTATATTTATATCCCGAATACCCCACGTATTAGTAAATTACAAGTTTACTTCTTATCATTCGTTCTCGGGTATCTCTCACCACTTGAAGTGTGTTCATTATTCCATACATAATATCAGTAGGTAGGTAACTCACTCATATCCTACTGGTCTAATTCATCGTTTTCCTCGAATTCCCGTTACTCAAATTATTCTTCAATTTAGATTGTTCCTCTCGATTAAGCCTAATTAATTTAGCCCTTAAATTCCCCTCATAGGGCCAAGCCTAAAACCTAACCTAGGCCTACTGGAACTTCAATATAATCCCCCGTTATATTTAAATTTTAATCCAACAAGTGAATCCCGAACATTTCCCAAATATTCTAAACAAAAAGAGAAAAGTGACAAAATCTGGACAGCTGAATCGATTCGGCCCTGGTCTGAATCGATTCACCCCTACCGGTATCGTCTTCTACCTTTGTCTGTTACGGGTTTTCTCCATTTTTACACCTCCAAACCATCATTATACTATCCCAAACTCCCAACCAAAGGTCTATAACATTGTAACGTAGGATAATCATTAATCTCTTACAAAACAATCCCAAATCAAATTTAATTCAATATAATCTTAAAAACCCTAGAATTTCCTATTTCTTTAAAACTTCATTAAAGATTCCAGATTTCTTCACCAAGATTGAATGTAAATTTGTGAGTTTTATACTACATGCATAAGGGAACCTATCCTATATAAATTTCACCCAAGATTATGATATATGTTTTCCAAATTCATCCAAAACACACGAATTTCATAGGTAATTCAACCTACTCTAACATGTACATCATATATGCTTATAAATTCGCAAGTTTAAACACTTGCCTTTTACAGTAGGTATGATCTGTTGAAGATGATGGGTATGGTGGTGTTCCTCTTCCCCCGGTCTACGCGGTGGTGGTGTTAGTGGTGCAATTGGAGTAGGAATTGGTGGTTTTAGCCTTTGGAATCTCCTCTATTCTCCCTCCTATGGCCTCTCTGCAACTTTATGAATTGTAACCCTCAAAGAATCCTATTCCCAAATGATATAAACGTCTAAATTTTGTAGGTCATATTTCCCCAAAAATACAAATGACTAAAATACCCCTCTAGGGTGCCGATTTGGCCTAAAAGCACCCTGGGACCCAAACAAACCCCCGGGTAGACTTTTCTAACTATCTCAACCCTTAAGGACACTTTGGCGCACTCGAAATGACCATTTGGATGGTTTAAAAATAAATTACTTTTTATTTCATTAAATTGAGTCCCGACACGACTGACATGCGCGTTCCGACTAAATTACCGTAACTGTCGTATTTTTCCCTCGTGACAATTTTAATATATTCATAATCACGTATTACTTTATTCACTAAGTAATATTCAATATAATTCACATCAATAAATACTAACCCTTGTCTCGCTAGTTAATATTTATTTTAACTGGATTAATAATCAATTAATTTCCAATATTTAATTTAATTAATCCAATAGTTAAAAATCATTAAAAATACGGGGTGTTACACCAAAGAAATATTTTTGAGAGATATTTTGAAAAGTAAAAACTCTTGCAGGCTCCTGGTCGCGAAAAGGTCTTTGCTGATGCGAAGGCTCAGCGACACAAAGTTATGCTACAAGCCATTAATTTTTCACAAATTCTTCCAAAAGGTTGTGACCAGTGAAGGAGATGCTTCGCGAATGAGAAGTACTTCTTCGCAGAGGCAAATAGTCTGCGAAAGGTCGCGGACAAAACCAAAGTTTATCAATTTTTCACAATTTCACAAAATTCATTATTTTCTTGTCCAACATATAACTAAGTTAATTTTGAATACAAAATATGAATTTTAAACAAATGTTTTAGATAGGAAGTTCAATATGAATTTTAAACATATGTTTTATATAACATCATGTATTTAGCAACTCTAAAAAAAGACATAAGGTTAAATTAAAGGAATTTTCAATTTAAGAAAAATATTGAACAAACGGGGTGGATCTAAGTCCTTTAATCAATATATCTTTATCCTAAGTTATTAGCTCGAGAAAATTGCATGAATGATCTTGTATGAATTTGATGAAGTTTTCTAGAGTGCTCTTGGATTAGACTCGGAGTGAATTTTGTAAAATGAAATGGGACAATTTAAGTGACATGAGAGTACAAAAGCTTCAGAAAGACAACTAGGGCATAAGATGAGATTGCCCTAGGCTCCACGGGTAATGTGAACGAGGTTAGAGCCTCGTCTTCGAAATTGAAGGATATTTTTCTAAAATGACAATTTTATATTGTAAAAACATATTTTAAAACTCAAAACCCCAAACTATGTCCCCAATGGCGCAGTGAATCATATATTAAAAGACTACATGTTAAAATGCATCAATTATTCAAACAAACAACATAAATTGTAAAAGTCTTAGGTCCATAATTCAGAGTCAACTATATTTGTTATGGCAAGTGCAACGATGAAAGTTTCAACAATAATATATGTGTGTGTGTGTGTGTGTGTGTGTGTGTGGTACAAGGACTTATATTTTGAAGAAGATAAGGCAAACTCAAAATAATCCATTACCTTGGAACCAAAGCTTCAACTGATTAGTTAATGTTTCTAAATAGACTACCATAAGACATTGGTATTAATCAACACTGGCAACGACCCTCGAACCTCAAACTTAAAATTTCTCCGAACACGACATCATGATCATATCTTCTCGACCTAATATTGCCTCGACTAAATCAATATTGGCATGATTCTCCTCGACCTCACCTCACATATAGTTTGGCAACATATGGTCTAGAGGATCATTAACCTAAAACGAAAAAAATTTGTGACCTATGGTTAGAATAAATTCAAAAGTCGTGTTTTAAGTATTAAATTATGTATATAGAGCCTTTGCAAAAAAAAACTATTTATAAAGGGAAAATTGGTATTTCAATGGCTACAAAGGCATTTACTACCTTAATAAATTGTATCAATGGTCTACCAACAACTAGAGCATGTAAAATATGAAATGGAATTAGTTTAGGTGACTTTTTTGTTAACCCTGACAACATGAAAAACTAGGAAGGCAACACCTAAAACTAACACACAGTAATGTTTTCGTCATTCCGTGGCTAAACTCGAATATCATCATGGTCATCTCATCTACCATTTTCACTTTATCGAAATAATTATCAAATTTAAATCCTTTAATTGATAGTTTTATCACCAAAAAAAATAATACTATAAAAATGAGGATTCAATAGACAAATAACATATATAAAAAAGTAAAAAGTAAAACACATTTTTGTCCCTTAAGTTTTTTAGTCTTTAGTCTCATTTTCATAGATCCAGGAATCACAAATATTTAGCCCCATATAAGAGATTCAGTTGCATTGATCCCACGTGCTTCTGTTTTTGGATGATTGCCATATTGATTGGTGGTTAAACATTACGTGGTATATGTGTTGTTATCACCACAACGATAACCTCATTTTCAACAGTTATAGGACTAATGGCAAAAGGAAACAAACTAAACTTGGGGACATGGCTATAAAAACTAACCAAATGGTACAAACCCAAATTATCTATTTCACTTAAGCCACTTAATTAAGGCATTATGTTACAATTTGTCTCAATTTAGCTCTAACTGACAATATTATTTGAATGAACCCCTTTAATTAAAATTTTGTCCATTTGTTTAACAAACCAAAGGCAAAAATGGGAAGGCATGTAGTCTTTACATCTAAACCATCCATCATAAAGTTAAATTAAAGAATATGGTCTTAATTTAGTAATACAATTTCAGAGGACATATATCGGAATATGAATACTAAAATACTAAGAAAATCATATTCGATGAATAGGACTTCTTAAGCATAATAGAAGATGATGAGAGGAGAGATAATATATATATACATATAGGGGGTGGGGGGCTTTGATGAGAAGAGAAATGAAATGCAACAGATGTAAATGAACCTTTTAAATAAGTCTCATGGATAGAAATTTGTATTTAATATTTATAAAGAAATTCCTTAAACCCAAATGTATGTAGACAAAAAATAAACATCTGAAGACAAGAAAATACCAACAAATATTGATTTTCATATGTAAGATTTTCATTCAACTACGTCCCGTGTATCTATACTTCACACAATAAACATCCAAAGGGAACATAATCTTGCAACATAAGTTACATTACCCGTCTTTCTTTAAACGTCTCATGTATCCATATTGAAACCTAAAGAAAATAATCCAATATAGTAACTTGTGTAAATTCACTAAACCCCTATCAACATTTTCAGAAAAAATAACAATGTATTGTATCGTAAGTATACATATTTTAAACTTCTGGAAAAATACAATCGATTAGTGAGGGATACTAGGCCACAACATGAGAGATGTGTTTGCATGTCGTTGGTGCACTTTTTTGTACGAGGCATCAGCGAAGGGAGAAAGATTTAAAACCTACCATTTGGTCTTATTTCCTTAGTCTAGTTCCTAGGGAAAAAAGAAAGGCAATGATAATTGTTTTGGTGCCGCCTAAAGGTTATGTTCTGGATTTAGTTGTAAAGAACCTCACTTAAGATATAGGACCCTACTAGATCTCGTAGGTTAGGCAGGGAAAGCTCAATCAATGTATTTTCTCATCACAGTCAGACTATAGGTCTGCATAGTATGATAGGCAAAGCCACTTAAGGTGTTCACTAATGATGCGTGAAAATGTGTCCCATGTCGTAGAATTATATGCCAAAATCATGTCTCCCTAGTATTTTCCTTGATTAATTTACCACCACACTCTGTGGTCCACACAGTGTAATCAATCAAATAATGTTATGAATACCAAATGATGAATTTGTAACTATAGGTGGTAATTTTCTAGAAGTGATGATATTCAATTCACACAAGCTAAATAAGAGTGAATATGACAAAAGGAATGAAATCAGACATATAAAACAAGATGTACGTGGTTCGACAACATGCCTACGTCCACGGGGTTCAGGGCTTGCTCTTTATTACTATAGAGAACTGGCCGACAAAGTTATAGTCATGCTCGATGTCACAATATCATGTGATCACCTCATGGGGGAGAGAGTTTACAATTATAGATAAGCTTACGAGAGTCCTAAGCTCCGACAATAATTATCCCTATGAGTTCGGACCTATCCTTTATTACCTTCATCCATTTAAAGTGGTGGATACGTGGGAGTCTTCTGTGACTTGGACTCTTCATTAACTTTGGGCGCACATAGCCTAGGTGCTCATTTCGAGCACGTGCCTGAGTAATTATGGACCCCACAGTTGCCCCCAAAGCTCAGGGTCGCTTTGATTCTGATAAGTCTTCACACGAAGGGAATAGCTATATTCCTTCCTTAGAAGTTTATTGTTACCGGGAATCTTCATTGGCTGGTCAGAGGGAAATTTAGTAAATGCTCCTGAAACTGGAATGTTTGTCCATTAAGTTCCCCAGGGGCACGATGGTAAATAGATCTTATTTTATTGGGGGTGAGTCGTCGCTTAAATAGACCTCACACGCACATGTGATCACATTATGCTTTTAGGTAACCATGAGGCCATTTCTCACCACAAAACAACGGTTGCCTCTTTTCCTCCATTTCTTGTTTATTTCAAAAACCTGCGAACTTTCAAATGAGATATTTTCACTTTCGTCACTTTGCCTCTAAGAAGTCTCAAAACTTTCACTTCATTTCAATCGCTTTTATGCACTTCTTCACTTTCTCTTTTTTATTCCTTCCTTGAGTTGTCTTTTTTAACGATGGTGTATGTAATTAACGAAGACACCGTTGAAAAATTCTAACTTAACTACCAAATCCCACAGTGGGTAATGGTAGAATTAGTTAGTGTCCATGTGACCTTTGTTCCCTTCTTGAGGGACATTGGTTGCCATCTATTTTTAATTTTGAATGCGGCGTCACTTTTTCCCAAATAATTTGTTCTTAGATTTATGCCAACATTTTGATATGTTACCAACCCATGTCGCTCTAAATACTTGGAGGAATATTAAGGGGGTTCATTGCATTAACGAACTATATGGAACCTGTCTTGGCATTACTGAAGTTGTGTATTATTACCAGTGGGCAACAACCCATGAAAATATATATTACATGAAGATAACGGTGGCCAATCGAACCATGGTCATAAATCTCCCTTATTCTAATAAGGATTACTATGATCATGGACTGATTGTGAAGAATTGGCAATATTCCCCCTTTCTTAAGGGTGTGACCCATTAAGGGCCAAGATGCCCCCAGGAAGGGAAAGGTAGAGGTTAGAAAGTAATTAAATTTATGACTTTATAATATCTTCTTGATCAAGGTTGATATAAAATGCTTTTCTTTGTTCTTTAAAAGAAAAAAGAAAAAGCAAACTCCTTGCGAAATTGACGTTAATTTCAGTGATCTTCAAACAACTTGGGTTATTCAATAGAGGGGTGGAACTGCTGATCACCCTAGGTCGGTAGCATTTATGCTCGGCTACAAAAGTTTTACCACCCTTTTTATTATGAGACCAGTAGGACAAACATCATTAATCACCAGTAGCTTAGACGATCCAGAAGCTTCCACCTCCCATAATTCAGAAGGGGAGGGATCAAACGAGGAAGGGACAACATCTTCCTTTGAACCGTTAGACGTTTCGTTGATTCCAACGACTGTGGCTTCTCTTAGTTCCATGGACAAAAGGAAGTTTGTGAACTTGATCGTTGCAAATGATGTTACCAAGTCTCCTCTCCCTGCTCACCCGTCGAGCAAAGATAAATATCTTTATCTTCTAGCGAGCAAGAAAAGTGAAGTTGGGGGGGTTCTATTAACCCTATGGGAATTAAGGATTCCCCCTCCAAAGACCATGGGCCTCTTTTAAAGAGGCAAAAGAAGTATCGCATCCCTCCTCCCCCACTAGACATTATGGGGAAAAAGAATGTCGATAAGGTCAAGGGCGTTGTCCAATCTGTAGTTGCTAGCCCCAACCTAGATGAAGACTTTATTCGGTCTGGGGTTTTTTTGGATTATGGGGAAGCTTCTTCTGCCTTACCTAATGCTCGGCTGTTGGAACATGCCAGTCATAATCTATCCCTCATAAATTTATCGTTTACCTTTGTTCTTCTTTTTGAATTTCCTTTCACTTGTATTTTGCTCACTTTTTCTTTCCCATTATCTATCATTTTTTTAATCGATTATGATCAGTTTTTGGAGAGAAATAATGCATTGAATAAGTCCTACGTTGATGTGGAGGTGGCTTTCGAGGAGTTGGGAAAGTCTTTGAAGTTTGCTCGGACGATTAATGATGCCTAGGCTATTGAGAAGGTGAATCTCGACAAAAAGGTCAAAATCTTAGAGGATGAGAAGAGAAATCTTTAAAAGAAGATCGATGACTCTGTTATGCTAGTCGCTTCTACCGAGCAGTCAAAGAAGCAAGTTGAGAATGCAAAGGTCAAGGCTGAGATTTCCAAGACACAAGATAGAGAGGCCAAGGCCAAAGCCAAGGTTGCCTTAGATGGCATGTCAAAGGCCTAAGATGAGTCCTCAACTCGTGGATGGGATAAGGCCTTTGCCAATGTTGAAATCCAGATTGCATACCCTTAGAAGGGTATTTTTTAAGAATGGCTCGGATGAGGCCCTTGTGAATATCGACACTGCTCAGGATTCTGACCTCTTCAAAGAGCATGATGTAGGTCCCCTTCTTCAAATTGAGTATGATAAGGATGAATATGATGAGGCGGTGGTTGAAGAACAAGTTACTGCTACTGAGCTTGTTCAGGGGCAGGTTGAACAAGTGGTTGTGATTAGGGTCGACCAGCTCGAGGCCATAGCTACTCAATAAGCTGCAGAGAAAGAGAAGGTCAGCGAGAACAATCCGTAGGACTTTTAGATAGGATTATATTTCTTTTCTTCTTTTCAACCAATGATGTAGGTATTTACACTATTTGTTATACATTAATGAAATTTTGAGTTTGATTGAATAGTTTCCTATTTATCTTTTTTGTAATACTTTGTATATTTTTCCTTTTTTTATCAAACTTATATGCTCGACCACTTGTCCATGCAGTTTAAAGCGAGACTTACGGCATTTGAAGTTGTTCAGAACGACTTTCAGGAAAGATGTGGAAGACTTTTTTTATTGTCCATGATGAAGATGGTGATGATCTCTACCATCACTTGGGCCTTGATTTGTCTATCCGAACAAGGGAGGATTACTTGGTTCTTCTTCGCATTTTTTATCAAGTTGTGGAAGACAACGTTGCACTTCATGACATGATTTTTTTTCTCAAAGCACTCATAAGGAGTCCTTAGTCAATTTGAGGGCTGAATTTGACCAAAAGGATGCTGAGTTGAGCAAAGAATGAGGTTTTGAAAAGATAAAATAGGGGACAATATTGAGTTTTCTCATGCAAGGAAGAACTGCGCTCTATATGTCAACCTCCTGGGAGCTAGTGAGGTCGTTGACCTTCTTGAGAAGCATAACAATAACATAAGGGCTGAGCTTGAAAGACTTAACAAGTCCCGACCAGATGAGCATGTTGGAGAAGGAGCCTCCTTTTTGGAAGAGGAGAACGCCCATCTAAGAGAGGAGATGGAGAAGACTCAAAAGTATTTAAATGACAAGGTTGCAAACATTAAGGGTCTCTTTTCCTCCAAGGAGAAAAAATGTTATCATTTGATAAAAGATCTTGAGAAGACCAACAAATCTCTGCATGATAAAGTGAGGTCCTTCAAGAGTCTGTCTGAGAAGCTCGATCGCCTCACATTCCAGTTTCAGAAGCATATTCTCTAAGTATGGATAGATGGATATGATGAGGCTCTTCTAAGTATGGATACTGCTTTAAATAATGCCCCGAATGTTGGCTACAATAATGGTTGCCTCAATGCCCTGACAGTGGCAAAGGTGCCAGAGGACTCAGAATTGTGGTACTAGCATGACCCAGGTTGTCTTGATTAGCCAAAACCCACTTATAAGCTTGACGTTTTGTGGACACCAACAGATGACATTCTAGATAGATTAATAAGGAAGTACCTCAGTGACTAAGACCCTGATGGAGGTAACGGACTTTATCAACCATAAAACTTAGTTAATAGGGTGACTCCTGGGGGCCATCGAGAATCAAATATATGTTTGAGACTGTTACTCCTTATGCATTGGATGTTTTGCTCGTTGAAGTTAGGACTTCAGTGAATGAGTCATACCGGTCTCGCAATTAATACATTTTTATTTACTATTTTGTTGTAAATTATTTTATTTTTTTCAATTTCCTTGTAATAGCTCAAAATATTAATAGATTTTTTTGCATTTTTCTTTCCCTTTTATTTCTGTGGTCTCTGGTATTTTTTTTAGGTGATGTCATCACATCAAACCTTAGTCCTAGAACCAGAAAATTACGAATGCACATGTTCATGGGGTCGTTCCCTAGCAAGGATTTTTGCGACCTAGTTGATCTTAAGTCCCTAAGGTTCCCCAATAAGCCTTTCAATGGCTGTGAGCCATTGTCTATGTTTTGTTAATCATCCAAACTTTTTAAGTCTAGTTGACCATTTAGCCGATCAACTAGTTAGTGTATATGCAGACATTTCAATTTAAAGATGGTCTCTCGTCGACCAGTTAATCAATCTTAAAAGAAGGCATTCGAAAGAAGATAACAATCATGGTAGTAATTAATACGCCAAAGAAAACTAATTTGACTAATCGGTCTAGTTTATTAAATACTCATTTGTCCGCCACTTTGAACAATGCATGGATATAAATGCTAACAAATGTAAATATGAGCAACAATTTAAAAGAAATTTTGAAAAAATTATTTAAATCGAAATAAACTTAGACTCTAGAAGTAAAAATTCTTGAGGTTATTTTCATTCCATACTCGTGAAATCTCTCTATCCTCTATTGTTTCTAAGTGGTAAGTGAAAAACTGTTACTTAGGCCGTTTAATACAAGATTAAACTATTGAAGTAACTCCGAACTATTTTTTGAAGAAACTCTTTTCTTTTAATCAAAACAAATTAATCACAAGATGTGTTTAATGAAACATGCACAAGATTTGTTCAAGATTTTATAACAGGTTTCTAAAAAGGTTTAAAACAATTAAACTCAGCACACAGCAAGAATCAGATGAGGAGATGTAGAAAGATTAAGTATAAGAGATTTTTAACGTGGTAAAACCTCACCCAATTGAGGAAACATCCACGGTGACTTCTAAGTCACAAACCAAAAAATCCACTAAAACAAAATATACAAGTTACTAACTATTTAACACACATGCACACAATCAGACCTATACAAGTTTAGAAATGTACCCACTGGTTTGATTCTAACTTCTCTGCAGTTCTGATGTTGATGTTGATTTCTCAGTTTGCTAACTTCTCCACTTTGTTCCAGTCTTTATGTCGACTCTTATTAATTCAAGATCTTATAGCAACACTTATGTGTTGTAGTGTGACAAGTGTTTGTGATGGTGATCTAACACATGCATGCACACACACACACTTATTTTATACAAACAGCCCTAATGAATTACAAATCAGATCTATATGAATTAGGATTTTCAATTTCTCTCTTCTTTAGAAACAAACGCCTTTATTTGACCTTTCAATTATCCCAGAACGCAATGTTACCTTGTTCGGCAGACGGCCAAGGTCCTAAAAAATTTTAGGTTTTAAAAAGGGTTTTGAAATTTTAAAACACTAATTGTTGTTCCAGCTAGGTCAAAAGACTTGTATCGTAAGAACTAGAAATAGAAAAAGGATTTGTTGATTCTAACGTTTTCAAAAACATTTATAGAACAGTAGTCAACAAAAGTGATTTCTCAAGATGAGAAACTAAAATATGCAGATCTATGTGTAATATAACATGGAATAATCAGACCTATTGTTTCTATGAAGGAGAAATAGAGATCTAACAAGTAATGTTTAAGTTGGAAACAAGATCTCGAACCAAGAGGATAAAACACTTTAAACACCCTTCAAACCCTCACCAACAACACTCTCAAACACACAAGTATATTGTTTGGTTTAACTGTTTTGGATAAAAGTGATTAGGGTTTGAAAATGAAAAGGGTTTAGACGATTAGGGTTTATTTCTCTCTCTTCACTCACTTCTCTCTATTTGGAAGAAATGGCAAAAGTCTCTGAAAGGCTGAGGGTAAGCCTCCTTATATAGGGGGCAAGGAAGGATCGAGAAGGTCTAACCAAATCAAGGGCTAAGATTTGGTCTAAGGAGATTTGACTTTGATCCAAGGTTACACATCAGCGGTGATTAAACAGGATCTGATTGGAGTAGAGAGGTTCACAGGGATTGAGTCCAAATGCATGCAGAGCGTTGATTGCAATGATCCAAAGGCTAAGATTACACAACGTTTATGTGCCTTTAAACAAACACAAATCAGGCTGGTATAAGTTCGACAGGTGTAGGGCTGAGATGAGCTCTCACACACGCGTCTGAAAATAATTACATACGCACCCTAAAGTCTCAAGCGCTTTCGGATCCTACCCAACTCAACTTCCAGGTATGAAAAGGTAATAACAGAAATTACAGAATGACCCCGAAAGTTTTATACAACAATTTTTATTATGAAAAAAAATTAAATAAAATGTTTAAAAGATCCCAAAAATTATTAAAAGCCAATATGATAGGGATTTAACTCACACACAATCAAATGATGCAATATGTGAACAATGTATGCAATCCTAGGTGTGTGATTGATACTTATACCTCCAATTGAATCAAGTGTGGCTTAAGAGAAGAAGATTCTAAGGCTCTTTGGAATCTAGGTAATGGACACTAATTTTGTCACAATTTCCAAACTAGATGAGCACTTATACAACGTAGACTCAAGTGAGTCAAGAGTATAAGGTGCTTAAGTAATCTCCCTACAAGTCGTCCCGATTAACTTCGAATGGGCCTTCCTAGTTAGGCATTAGTTTCCCGCTTGAGGGATTTTTGGCACTTCCCACAATCTTCCTAAGGACGTAGTTTTCGACCTTGAAGCTTCTCGCCTGCACCCCCCCTATTATACTACTTGGCCAATTGTTGTTGGTAGGAGGCAACCTTTACAAGGTTTAATTCCCTCTTCTCATTGATTAGGTCTAGCTATACTCTAATTACTTTGTTGTTGAGGTTTTGGTTAACTAAGGTGGACTTCATGGTAGGCGTACTTATTTCCATTGGGATGACTGACTCCATCTCATAAGCTATGGAAAAGGGTGTTTCCCCCGTTAATCTCTTAAGCGTAGATCGAAAAGCCCAAATAACATGGGGAAACTGGTCGACCCATGTGCCCTTCATTTTCTCTAATAACTTCATTATTCTGTAAATGAAGATCTTGTTAGAGGCCTCTGATTGCCCATTGCTCTGAGGGTAGGCCACTGAACTATAGCAGTACCTAATGTAGTGCTCGTGGCGGAAGCTTTGAAAGATGTCACTCTAAAAATGAATTATGTTGTCTGTGATAATGATCTGAGGTATGCCAAACCGCATTATGATGTTCTTCCATATGAACTTGGTCATGTTGGCATCTCAGATATTCGCCAAGGGATTTATTTCAATCCATTCGAAGAAGTAGTCTATGTTGACTAATAGGTACTTACTGGTGCCAGAGGTAAGGGGAAATGAACCGATGATATCAAGCCATTACTGGGCAAAACGCCAAGAACTTGTGAGGGACTTGAGGTAATTGGTGAGTTGGTTCACTAACGGGGAGAAAAGCTGACAATGTTTACACTTTTGGATGTGGGCGGTCGCATCCTGTTGCATATATGGCCACCAGTACCCTTCTTTCATTTCCCTAAATTCCAGTGACCTTCCCCCTACATGTATCCTACATATCCCTTCATGTAACTCATAAATAGTGTTATCGACATCTCTGGGTATACGCATTGAAGGTAAGGACTTGAAAAAATCGTCGATAAAACTTTTTTTTTCCAATAAGTGGAAGTAAGCATCTTTCACTCGAATCTTTTATGTCTCCTTCTTATAGTCTGGCGGGACATCCTCTTTCAAGTAACAGACTATTAGATCCATCCAGTTTGGGTCCCTATCAATGGCCATAACCTGATCGGCGAGTTTTCCTCTGCTAATGTTGGGCCGATCAAGGTAATATAATTGGATCGTTCTCTTTATATCTCCATTAACAGCTAAAGAAAGTGTGGCCAGTGCATTTGTGTGACTATTGTTCCCTCTTGAGAACGGTTGATCTTGTACATCCTTGAACTAGGCAACCAAGTGTTGGAGCTTTCCAAGGTATGTGGACATGCATTCATCCCTAGCATTGTAGTCTCTTGATATCTGACAGGATATTGCCTTAAGTCACAAAACCCGTTAAGGTGATGTACGCCTAGGGAGAGTGCCTTCTTCAAATCGCCGATCAACACCTCATATTCTGCTTCGTTGTTGAAGGCTTCAAATCCCAAGCGAATTGCCTGCACGATGACAGTTTCCTTTGGAGATACCAACACAATTCCAACTCATGTCCCCTTGGAATTTGAGGCTATATTAACACAGATAGTCCATCTCTCCCCCTTTTAGATTGGTTTTTAGACATATTCTTCATTTTTTGGTGTCCGTATCCACTGGTTCCTAGTCGCTGGAAAACTCAACGATGAAGTCTGCTAAGACTTTCCCCCTGATTGAAGTCCTAGGCTAAAATGAAATATCAAATCTCCCAAGCTCCACCGACCACTTGGACATTTGTGCAGGCAGTTCGGCCTTCCTGAGCATCACATTCATAGGTAAGGAAGTCAGAATAATGATTGTGTGCACCTCAAAGTAATGTTTCAACTTTCAAGAGGTTATCACTAGTGCGTACGTAATTTTCTCCATCTGGAGGTATCTCATCCCAGTGTCGAGTCAGGTTTTTCTTGCATAATAACTGGGATATAGACACTCGTTCTTCTCACAAACCAGAGCCGAGCTAACTGCACTACTGGACACTGCCAAATAAAGTGCAAGGGTCCCTCATCATTAGGGATGGTCAACAATGGTGGTAAGCTCAAATTCTTCTTTGTTTTTTCAAGTACTTAGGTGCATTCACCATTCCATACTTATTTCATTTCCTTCCTCAGTGCTTGGAAGAAGGTAGGTACTTCTCTAAAGATCTTGATATGAACCGGTTGAGAGCAGCGAGCATGCCTATTAACCTTTGCACCTCGGGCATAGTGCTCTGGGGTTTCACCTTCCTGATGGCTTCAATTTGATTGGGGTTTGCCACAATACCTCTCTAATTGACTAGGTATATGTAGACACTCCATCCCAGTGCCCTCTAAATACCTCCTTAGGTCCATAACACTCCTCCTCTCACCCTATGACCCTAAGTCCTACCCTAAACCCTGATATAGAGTCCCACGGGTGCTCCTGAGTCCCGTTTGACTTATGTCAACTCTCTAGATCGAGTGCAGATCAATTCACCTTCATAGGTATCTGAATATCATTTTTAATGGTCCATAGTGTGTGCAAATCAGCCTCATAGTTCGCGTGTACTAACCTTTTAACTCTAAACCCTGATCTAGAGGCCCTCGGGTGCTCTCAAGCCCCATTTGACTTTGGTTAACTCTCCAACCTGAGAAAATCTCATTTCATATTCATAGGGCTCTTAATACCCTTTACAACGGTCCATACAGTGCGCAAATCAGCCTTACGATTCTCGCATACTCACCTTTTTTACTCTAAACCCTAATCGAGAGGCCATCGGGAGCTCCCGAGACCCATTTGACTTTGGTCAACTCTCCAACCCGAGTGGATCTCACTTCACCTTAATAGACTTTGAATACCCTTTCCAACAACAGTCCATATTGTGCGTTAATCGACCTCACGGTTCGCGCGTACTCACCTTTTTACTCTAAACCATGATCTTGAGGCCCCCGGGCGCTCTTGAACACCGTTTGACCTTGGTCAACTCTCCACCTTGAGCAAAGACCATTGCACTATCATAGGTCTCTGAATATCCTTTCCAACGTTCCATACCATGCGCGAATAGGCCTTACAATTTGTGCGTACTCACCTTTTGACTCTAAGAACCCCCGTTTAGAGGCCATCGGCGCTTTCGAGCCCCTTTTGACTTTAGTCAACTCTCAAATCCTGGAGTTTCCAAATAGATTTTCATAGGGATCTGAATCCCCTTTCCAACGGTCTTAACCGTGCACGATTTGGACTTACAGTTTGCATTTTATGCTCGTTTTTTGAAAATGTCATTTTCGGACTATCTATAGGCACCTTTGGCCCCCTTTTGATAGACAGGGGTGTACTTTACTTCACCAGTAAGCCAAGGGTATGCCAATAGTAAGGATGGATCCTATGCCGATCGGCATCCCCCTGAACCCTAAATTTTACTAATTAAGGAGGTCGTGACCTCATTCCCAAGGACCCCTTTTCAGCAATGAGAATATTCTTCCCTCGAAATCAGTGCACCATCACTCCAAAAAATCTGAATTTCCAACATTCCTTTCATTTTTCTTACCTCACTTTTATACCACCTTTTTCCACTTACCTCACCCCTACTTCACTATCATCCCTCCACCATAAAATCAGCCTACTCTTCAAAAATCAATAGCAAAATATTCTAGGAGGTCTACTCTCACTCTTTTCTAATCCATTTAATTAGTATATGTTTATTTACTTTTCTTCCACTTTTGATATCTTTTAGTCTTACTACATTATCACACATCAACTAATATCTTTTTTTATTACTAGTATTCACATAATATATTTTCATAAACCCAAAAAGACAAAAAAAAGGGTTCACCTATAAACCAAGTCACATTTCCGCACTTTTCTACACTTTTACACTTAAGCACCTCTTTCCAAAACAACTAAGGAGGAGTCTTAAATTTGGATTTATGGGTTAAACCCCACCCTAGTGATATGTCAAACTACATGGACTTTTATGCCTATTTTGGCTGCGTAGGCATCCCGAGTCATTATCGGGATTCGAGTCCTATTTTGCTCATTGTGCTACCTTTGTATATATATTATATTTAGTAATATTGTGCATATGAACACATCTATATATTAGTGTTCCCATCTGACATGCACATTTACTTTCTCATATTGAATCGTGATGCGGTGGACACTAATATCGTATTTTCTATTATTCTCTTTCTTTCGCATACTCCTTAGGGTGACTCCTCTCCGTCCTTCCCATGACGTGAGTAAGATGATTCCTTTTCTCACTCATTTTCACATCGCACAATGTACACACGAGTCACATCTTAGAGAAAAAGTAGCACATTATTATAGCCCATGAGAGATCGAAATGGATGAATGGGTGCCTAACACCTTCCCATTCCGTAACGTAGTCCCCGAACCCTCGATTCATTTGGTTTCTTATACATCAGTTTGTCTTTTGATGTCATTCTTTCGAGGACAGCTACATTCTTTTACCTATTTTGAGCCTGTTTTGAGCAAAATAGGCTGACGACTCCATTTTTTACACTTTCCTCCCCCTTAGACGATGGTCAATTTATATTCGTGGCAGTCCGCGAAGATCCTGTGAGTGGTGGAAAGAGGATTATTGTTCTCGAATCCCCACACACGTTGAGAGAGAGTTCCCCAGTTTACCATTCTCTCTTCCTTTCAGGGCCAGCCCACGCCAGAGGAATCCCCGTATGGACACAGTATCCGAGGCACTTCCTCAATTGTACCCAAAGGAGCACTTAACTGCATTCAATTTCATCATGTAATAACCGATAACTTCAAAAGTTTTCGCCGAAGTCCATGAGGTGGTGTTCTTTCTTCCTGCTTTTGATAAGCATATCATCTATATACACCTCTATTGTATATCTCAACTGTTGCTTGAACATCTTTGTCACTAATATTTTATAGGTTTCCCTGATGTTCTTTAATCCGAACAGCATCACCTTGTAGCAGTATAGCCCCGGCGTGGTGATGAAGGAAGTATTTTCCTAGTTTAGGGAAAATAATGGTATCTGATGATACCCTAAGTAGGCATCGGGGAAGCTCATACGTTCATGATTAGCGGTGGCGTCGATCAATTGGTCTATATTGGGCAAAGAAAAACTATCTGGTGTACATGCTCGGTTCAGATCGGTAAAGTCTGTACATAATCTCCATTTCCCGTTGTTTTTTTTCACGACTACTGGATTTGGCAGCCACTTGGGGAATTGAACTTCCTTGATGGATTGCGCCTCAAGAAGTTTCCCCACTTTCACTTCGAATGCCCTTACTTTCTCAAGCATCGTTCTTCATGCTATTTGTGTCACAGGTGGATGTGACGGATCCACGTGGATCTTTTGGCACATTGCTTCTGGATCTATATCGGGCGTATCGTACAGTTTCTAGGCAAAAACGTCCTGATTGATTTTGAGGAATCCAACCAATTATTCTCTCTCTCTTCATCGGTGAGTGATATGGCAATTAAGAATTTCTTCTCGGGTTGGTTGTCGTTAAAGGCTACCTCATGAAGAGGTTCCATGACCCGATCAGTAGAGGAAACCCTTGTTTCCTCAACATGAGATCTCCCATACTTTAGCTGCTACTTGGAGGGTACAAAGCCCTCCGTTGGCTCCTCAACTTTCTCCTTCTTCTCCTGTTGTGGTCATACGGAAGCTATAAATCACTTTCGAGCTAAGGCTTGGTTCCTCTGGATTTCCATGACCCCCTTATTAGTGATGCACTTTATCTTATGGTGGTAGGTGGATGGCACTGCCCTCATGGCATGAAACCATCCTTTGCCAAGTATGGCATTGTATAGGGAATCTATATCTACCCCAAGGAACTCAATAAGCTTAGATATTCCTCATACTCGGATGGGGAGAACAACCTTCCTCGGGGAAAAATTTATCATTCCTACAAAGTCGACCAGAGGCACAATGGTTCCTCCTGCTCCTGTTGGTGTCTGTTAGAGGCATGTTCATCTCGGAGGCGCTTCTCACAATTATCAATGAGCCTTGAGATTTGCTTAAACACTCATCGAGATTTTGGTGATCTTAATTAAGTGAGTGAGACATCTCAGAAGATTAGTTGGTGGTAAAGAACTCAGATCGTTCCCACAGAAGACGACAATTGTAGATGGTAATTTCCTATAGGTGGTGATATCCAATGCACACAAGACAAATAAAAGTGAATATGAAATAAAGGAATGAAATCACATTCACAACACAATATGTACGTGGTTGAGCAACGTGCCTACGTCCACAGGATTTAGGGTTTGCTCTTTATTACTTTAGAGAAGTGATCGGCAGAGTTGTAGTCCTTCTCAACGTCACAATATCACATGCCCCCTCAATGGGGAGCAGGTTTGCATTTATAGAGAAGCTTAGGAGAGTCCTAACTCTGTCAATAACTATCCCTAAGAGTTCGAACCTATCCTTTATCACCTTCATCCGTTTCAAGTGGTGAATACGTGAGAGTCTTTTGTGACTTGGACTCTTCATTAACTTTGAGCGCATGTAGCCTGAGCGCTCGTGTCGGGCACATGCCTGCGTAATTATGGACCCAAGAGTAACTATCTAACTAATTCATGTTATTGAACTTATTTTTCTATACTTTTCTCAATCTTTTCTAGGAAAAAAAGTTTCTCTAAACAACACATTATTGCACATCGCCCAAAACTAATCTCAAGTTAAAAATTGGGTGGCCAAATCATTGACCAATACCGTGACTTTGAACAATGAAATAAGGACTTCTCTCCGTAGCAAAAAATAAAAAATATGAGGGGCGGATTGGGTCCACTTTGTGTATACATAACATATTTTTACTTTCCACTAGACATTATGCATATAACTATAAATTCAATCACATCATCTGTATTTTGGGGGAGCCCTGGCTGTCAAATATCCCTTCCATGGCTTCCTCCCTCTTGGAGGGTAGCCAAAATCCAAACCTATCACCCACAGGTCACCAAGCCTCTCCTCCAAAACCCCTTCACCATAAACCTACCTTTGCCTTTGCTCTTAAAAATACCAATCATCAACCTTTAAACATCAAGTCGGCCTCTATGTACAAAAGTGAACCCGCGATATTCTACACGACTGAGGAAATTGGAACGCTGGCCTTACCTCTGAAAAATGCTCTGGTTGGAAAGTTCACACATGGCAGACCACAAATTGAAGATATCCGCAGACTATTTCACACTTTTGGGTTGAAATCTGAATTCAACATTGGGCTCATGGATCATAAGCACATTTTGATCGGACTGAGTAGTGAAGAAGACCTCCATCGACTATGGTTAAAGGAACTTTGGTATGTAGGTAAATCTCCTATGAGAGTGTTCAAATGGACCCCTAAATTTCATATTGATAATGAATCCTCAATCGTGCTAATATGGGTTAATCTTCCAACCTCCCGTTACAATTCTTTGAAAAAGCTTGCTTATTCTCAATTGGCCATATTTTGGGGACCCCTTTAAAACTGGACACTGCTACTGCCCTTTTATCCAGACCTAGGGGTCGTTTGTTTTTACCTCTTAAGTCTGAATCTGAACCATTCAGACTTAAGAGGTATCAAAAAGTGTTTGTTTTTTTAAATGATTAAGAGGTTAACGGTCACATTTGCCTCTTAATGATTAAGAGGTAGAGTTAGGTCTGAAGTCTGAATCTGAAGTCTGAATCTGAAGTCTAAATACATTCATTCAGACGTAAAAACAAACATATTTTTCAGATTCAGATTTCAGACTTCAGATTCAGTCTTCAGATTTCAGATTCAGATAAAAAAACAAATGCAACCCTAGTGTGGCAAAAATTTGCGTTGCTATGGACCTTCTGAAAACATTTCCCTCTCGGTTATGGCTTGGTTGTGATGTTGAGGGCTTCTGGCAAGACGTGGAGTACGAAAACATCCTCTATTACTGTCGAATGTGTTCCAAATTAGGACATGACCAGTCGCTTTGCTTACAGCGGAGGGACCGATCTGGAGTGCAAAAGAACCAAAATAAAAAAGTTACGCCTTTTGAGTTAAAAAAGGCACTCAATTAGAGGTGATAGAGACCAATATACATGGAAATGGGGCGCAGATTAATAGAGTAGTTGATGGTCTCAGGAAGGTTACGACTGCTGTAACGAATGATCAGAGGCATTCCATCCCTAAGTAAGTTGAAAAAATTGGATAGGTGAATGACAGTTTACAATCGGTAGAAACAGATGAGATTGTCAAACTCCATGAAGATAAAGAGATTTGCAAGCAGAATGACAGTGGAGGTTCCATCATTCAGGATCCCACTAGTACCAATGATTGGGTTAATGAAAGGTTCCCTATAACAATTAATATGGATAACAGTATTGAAAATGGAAAGGAATCTCTAGCATCCCAAAATGGCGACAAAGCTACAGCACTTGATAGCATTGAAAGTGATTGTTTAAATGCCAAGGAAAAAGATACTGTTAATCTGCTAAACCAGAGAATGATGGTAGAGGCAAGTGGAGATGATGGTGCAAATGCTAGTGAGATCATGAGTGGGTGTAATCCTACGGCGGAGGGTAATCCAGATTTAACTGGTGATATGTCAGCGGTTTGTCAGGTCGATGAAGACACTACCATGGATCATGCAGCTATCGTGGAGAACTAATTAGAAGAGGGTGAAATTCAACACGTCGTTTTGGGGGAAAATGAGAATATGGAAGGTATTCACTCAGGAAGTTCTAATATTATGGCGTCTCCAAAAAAAGCCTTGTAACTCTTGAGATTCAACAAGAAGTCCATATTCAATATCGAACGCAGTTATGTAGGAGGCTCTGGGTCACCATAACACACCTGTCCATTTTTTGGGCGAGGAGAAAGACATCAATCAAGGACACAGTGGTATCATGCAGGTTGGGATGAGAACTGTGGAAACCTGGAACAAAACCACCACCTATCCCCCAGAAAAATCCCCCCTACATTAAGCCACCACTCATCTCAAGATAATTGGACAGTAGTTAGAGAGAAACATAACAAGAAAACTGCAGTCACGAAAAAATCAACTCCGATGCAGCGTGGGTTAAGATCCAATTCCAAGACTTGTATCTCCTCTCAATCTCAATGATCAAGCTCATAATTTGGAATGGTAGGGGTATAGCTAAAAGTTGTGCAGTGCGTAGAATCAAAAAATTGTGTTCGTTACATAAGATGGTTATTTTTATTTTCTTAGAACCAATAGTTGATGTTAGTAGATTGGAGGAGTTCAGGAGGAAGTTTGGTTTTGAACAGTCTATTGCTAATGAAGTTAACCCATTTGGTGCTTTTTCTCAGTTGATTTCCATGTCAATATTGCCACCCAAATGAGTTATCTCCCACCCTATGATTCATGTCCAGTTCCAATTCTCATTAGTTTATGCCAAGTGTACTAGACGAGATAGATTTTCTTTATGGGACTATATCAGGTCCGAGTCTACGTCTGATCCATGGATGTTGGTGATGATTTTAATGTCATTTCTAGCTCGGCTGATAATATTGGAGGTTTATCGTATGAGTTTGTAAGGACATTTTTGTCCATTAACAATTTATTATGTCGCACGCCGTTACACCGTTGAATAAATTCAAGATTCATACATTCATCAATGGATCCGAATATCAAAAGAAGAAGAGGAATCAAAGTCTGACAGACCGGACCGGTCCGCCTGCAATAAAAGAACCGATCCGGCTAACCGGACCGGTCCACCTCAGACCCGGACCAATCCGTCTGCTGAAGGTCAGTATAGCCCGGACCGCAAGCGAACCGATGAAGCCTGGAATAAAATAACCGATCCGGTCAACCGGACCGATCCGCCTCAGACCCGGACCGGTCCGCCTGGGATAAACTTCAACAGATCGTGTTCAGATTTTTAAGGCCCGAGACTTCTTATTTAATCCCACTACGGAAAGTGGTTTTGTAAGACTTTTCAAGACGATTTTCAGAGTCCTAAATACTTTAAGTCTTCACCTTTTTGAGTCCTAATACTCTTTTTGATTCACACACAAAAATCCCAATTACTTTTGTGAATCTTTTGGAACCCTAGAACACAAACTTTGTTGTTGTTCATCTTTGTGGAGAGATCTTTGCAATCGAGGGCTGCGTGTCATTGCTGAGGGAGTCTCTACAAAGTTTTATGGATGCGTGTCATTGAGGAGAGCTGCGGTTCTTCCTTTGTTGTTTGGGCTGCGAGTCCTTGGAGGGTGTTGCATGTATTCTCTTGCTGAGTTCAAGACTGCGTGTCTTTGTGGGTTGGCTGCGCGTTGATCCATTGCAGATTTCTCTATGTAATTGTAAGTTGCGATTTGTATATTCATAGTGAAATAAAGGTTTTACCCGAAAGGGGTTTTTTTCTAAAATCTGTGTCTCAGCATATTTTTGTGTCACATGCTTTATTTATTTATGGGTTGACACACGCACCGTAGATGCATGTTTAGGGACTCTAATTAAATAAGGGTTACTTGGAAATTTGCGAATTAATTTAATCAAGTATCACACGTAATTCTCACGTTCTCAAATTGGTATCAGAGCAGGTTGCGCTAATTTATCGCGTATTCCTATTTTCCGTAAAATCGTGTGATATTGATTTTTTTTGAAAAATCAGTTGTGTAAAAATTCGCAATTTTTTAATGGAACGCCCATTTAATGAGCAGCCTATTTTTGAAAAAGTTCACGACCATGCTGAAAATTTAAAAAGTTTGAATTTGAAACTTTGCAAAAGAATTAAAGTTTTGGAAAAAGAAAATTTTCTCTTTAAAAGCAAGATCGAATATTTGCAAGCGTTTCAAACTCAAAATGATATATGTCGTGAGCACTTTGGTAATTTGTGTACTGATTTTGATTCTTTGAAAATTTCCAAAAAGAAGAGTGATGAGAAAGTCCTTGTTTTAGAGAATGAATTGAAGGACTTAAAAAATTCTAGGGTCCCGTTTGTGCCGTCGAGGATAAAAAATTAATCGATGATTTTACGGCACGTGAAAAGACTCTTAGGGATAAGTTTATTTTAATTAAGGGTGAGCGCGATAAACTGTTAAGTTTAATTAAAAATTTGAAAAAGAAATCCTTCAGATTGGAAGAGTCTAATTCTTTGCTTGAGTCAAAAATTTTGAAGTTAAAAAATGATTTGACGAACTCGAGTAGGTTTGATAGTGATGGTAATGGCTCATGTTGTTCTCATGCTTCTAGTGCTAAAGACAAAACCATTATTTGTTTTAGAGGGTCAACTAATTCCAAGGATGTTAGAAAAGGTCAAGCCATAGGTGTCATTCCACCCGTTTACACATGTTCATATTGTGGTAGGAAAGGTCACCTTAGGCATTTTTGTTTTGATCTTGGAGAATGTCCTGGGAAGTTTATGTCTAGTGTTCCCATGGTTCCCAAATCCCCTACACGACGTTTCACATCTATTTGGGTTAGGAAAACTTTGTTAGAAGCACTAGATTTTAGACAAGTTGATTTCCGTTTTCTTGCACATGATTCTTCTCTTGCCATATCATACAGATGATTGTGTTTGCATGTTTGTCATACGCTAGTTATGCTTTTTGATATATTTTTGCTAGCGTTGTGACATGTACTTTTTGTATAAATTTTTATTTTTGAAAAAATTTGAAAAATACAAAAAGATTTTATTTTGATAATTTTTTTGAAAAATCCAAAAAGATTTTTGTATTTTGTTTGCACCGTTTATGGATGAACACTTTGGATGACCGAGTCACAACATCATTCCATTATTTTCATGTGACTATTTGATAGTGTTTTGAGACAATAGGTCAATTCATCCATGTGCTTTATAATGTTTGGAGTCATTAAGATGTAATTAAGTGTTACTTCCTACATGTTTGACTCATGTTTCCTTTAATGCACACTTGCACGAATTTGTTTGATTATTGTGCGTGTCTTATCACATGTTGGTTGGGTGTTTTCACTTCAATCCTGTCCTTAAAACGAACCAAGCGTGATAAATTTTGATAAGGAAATTGTGCATATAAAAACCGTTTTGTGAGTTTGTGTGCTTTGTTTAAAAAATGGGGAAGGGCTGCGAAAGGTTCATTTTGCCTTTGCGAATACTAAGCCACCGTTAAATTGGACCTAAAAAAATGAGGAATTTTATTATCCGAGGTCCAAAAAGGTTAAAAGAGCCCGAAAAAATTAAAGGCAATAAAAAGATATTCATGCCAAAATATGGGTCATTTAGGTTTTTGCACCAATTCTCCAAAGTTTGAGAATTTAGATTACCTCTAAAAGAAAATATATATGAGGGGGTTTGGTTGGAGATTTAAAACGGGTTTGCACGTCCTTGAAATGCTTGAAAAATGCGCTACATAGTTTTGGACGTTATTGGTGTGGAAATCACTTTGACTTTGATTTGTTGATTTGCATAAGACGATGTCATTTAAATTCAACAAAAAAATTTTACACCTAAGGATACTTTTGATGTTCATTCGTTAGGGGTACACATATGCATCGTGCACATATGATTGATTGAGTTGATTTACCTATCGAATGTGTTCACACCCATTCATTCCATTTCCATGACTTGGTTGTTTGAGTCTAAATCCATGGTGTGATTTTTGTATCATATTTGTTTTCAAATTGATATCTTATCTTTGTATGAAGAATACTGAAAAATCAAAAAGAGTTTGTGAATTTGTTTGAGCATCTCCTTGCAAGAGCATGTTTGCTATATTGTTTGATGCCCTATTTTGTGTACCGTGACACCCCGATTTTACTTATTTGATTCATTCTTCTCATTTGTCTATTTGGAGACATCATAAAAAGGGGGAGAATGAATTATCTTATTATGGGGGAGTTTTGAGAGTTTGAGTTTGCTCATAAATTGGTATATATGTTTATCTCATTTCAAACTCGATATGTCACTTGGTATTTTGCTTTTTCTCATGTGTGTAGGTACTACATGGATTATCATTGGATTGCACACCCTGATGAGAAAAGTGTTGAGATTCCTGAAAGAGTTGAAGAGCAAACGCTGTAGTCTTATTCAATTGTATCTTTTCAGTTTTGGGTTCATGGAAGGGTAGATTTGTATAGGCATTTTGTTAGTTGTTTTGATAATTCGGATGTTCGTTTTTATGTATGTACCGGCATAGACATAGGGGGAGATTTGTAAGGACATTTTTGTCCATTAACAATTTATTATGTCGCACGCCGTTACACCGTTGAAGAAATTCAAGATTCATACATTCATCAACGGATCCGAATATCAAAAGAAGAAGAGGAATCAAAGTCTGACAGACCGGACCGGTCCGCCTGCAATAAAAGAACCGATCCGGCTAACCGGACCGGTCCGCCTCAGACCCGATCGATCCGTTTGCTGAAGGCCAGTATACCCCGGTCCGCCTGGGATAAACTTCAACAGATCGTGTTCAGATTTTTAAGGCCCGAGACTTCTTATTTAATCCCACTACGGGAAGTGGTTTTGTAAGACTTTTCAAGATGATTTTCAGAGTCCTAAATACTCTAAGTCTTCACCTTTTTGAGTCCCAAGACTCTTTTTGATTCACACACAAAAATCCCAATTACTTTTGTGAATCTTTTGGAACCCTAGAACACAAATTTTTTTGTTGTTCATCTTTGTGGAGAGATCTTTGCAACCGAGGGCTGCGTGTCATTGCTGAGGGAGTCTCTACAAAGTTTTATGGCTGCGTGTCATTGAGGAGAGCTGCGGTTATTCCTTTGTTGTTTGGGTTGCGAGTCCTTGGAGGGTGCTGCGTGTATTCTCTTGCTGAGTTCAAGACTGCGTGTCTTTGTGGGTTGGTTGCGCGTTGATCCATTGCATATTTCTCTATGTAATTGTAAGTTGCGACTTGTATATTCATAGTGAAATAAAGGTTTTACCCGAAAGGGGTTTTTCCCTAAAATCTGTGTCTCAGCATATTTTTGTGTCACATGCTTTATTTATTTATGGGTTGACACACGCACCGTAGATGCATGTTTAGGGACTCTAATTAAATAAGGGTTACTTGGAAATTTGCGAATTAATTTAATCAAGTATCACACGTAATTCTCACGTTCTCAGAGTTAAATGAAGCGAATGATTTTCTGAGTTGTATTAATGATGTCGGTCTTCATGACTTGGGGTTTAATGGTACTAGGTACACTTGGTGGAATAAGAGGGAGGGAAATGCTACTGGTTTGGGGAAGAATTGACAGGGTTTTGTCTAATACGGGTATGCAGAGGCACTTCAATAAGATTTCTGTGGAACACCTGAACAAAGTGGCCTCGGACCACTCACCCTTATTATTGTCCCTGACGATCGAGGCTGACAAGTTCCATTCCATAATCATTTTCCAAAAACTTTGGAACGACCACAACTCTTTCAAAGACCTCATTGCTGCAAACTGGGGGCCTTTTGTCATAGAAAACCCTTTGTATAGCCTTGTCACAATGAGGCTCGTTCTTAGAGATTGGAACAAAATTAATTTCGAAAATATTTTCCAAAACACTATCAAAGCAGAGGATGATGTGCTCGGAGCTGAAAAGGCCTTCGAAAATTACCCGTCCAATGGAAATAGAACAGCAATGAATAAATGTTCTGCTGAGTTAACTTGCCACCTTAAACGCGAGGAAAGTTTTTGGCGTCAAAAAGCAAACAGTAAATGGGCTAATTTGGGAGATGTAAGCTCAAAATTCTTTCGTAATAGTGTGAAAGAGAGAAGACACGGGTACGTCATTCATAAAATCCAGACTAATTTCGGGACTTGGGCTTCTGATCAACAGTCTATAAAAGTAGCAGCGGTGAATTACTTCTATTATCTTCTCAATTCCGACTGTTTGATTCCTTCCAATGAGGAATTTTTATCTGTTATCCCTCATGTCGTCTCTGTCGAAGACAATGATTTTTTGTCCAAAATCCTCGATGCAATTGAAGTCAAGGAGGTTGTTTGGAGCCTTAATGGTGAGAGTGATTCGGGAATGGATGGGTTCAATGGCACTTTCTTCACTACTTCTTGGTATGTTATTGGCGTTGACATTGTTAAGGATGTCGAGGGTTTTTTTGTGGGCATGCCCCTTCCAAAATCCATCACTAGTACGGCTATAGTGTTGATTCCTAAAAATGAGGCGCCTAAAAGCTTTGATGAACTTAGCCCTATTACCCTATGTAATTTCGCTAATAAAATTATTTCTAAGATTCTCTCGGAGAGACTTGCTAAAGTGATTCCTAAATTGATTTCTCCAAACCAAAGTGGATTCGTTAAAGGGAGAGGGATTGTTGATAATATCTTGCTTACTCAAGAGATGATCTCAATGTTAAATTCTAAGAACGAGGGCGGGAATGTGGCTATCAATCTCGACATGAATAAGGCATACGATAGAGTTTCCTGGGTTTTTCTCACTAATGTCCTCAGGAAGTTTGGGTTCAATGAAGCTTGGATTGATTATATTTGGCGCCTCCTTTCCAATAACCATTTTTCAATCTTGGTTAACGGAGAGATGTGTAATTACTTTAAATCTACTAGAGGTTTAAGGCAGGGGGAACCCATCTCCCCTGGCCTCTTCATTATTTGTGCAGAAGTTTTGAGCAGGAATTTGAACAGGATCTATGCAGCCCCTAATTTCAAAATATTCAAAACTCCTATCAATTGCCCTTTAGTTTCCCACTTGCCTTTTGTGGATGATTTGATTATTTTTACCTCCTTATGCTCCAGTGTTGTCAAAAAGGTGAAGTCGACTCTTGTTATGTACAAGCGGGTTTTCAGCTTGAATATTAACAATTCAAAGAGATCCTTATACTGTGCTAATTACTTAACTGCTGCGAGAGTTAGGAAAATTTCTCAGATACTTCAAATTCAAGCCAAGTCTCCCCCTTTTGTGTATTAAGGCTTCCCCATTTTTTATGGTAGAAATAAGGCTGCTTTGTTCGAAGATCTAATTGCAAAGATCAGAAGCAAGCTTGCTGGGTGGAAGTCCAAGTTGCTTTCCATGGGTGCTAAAATGGTCCTTATTCGGCATGTGCTCCTTTACATGCCTATCTATACCATTGCAACCCTAACCCCCCCACCCCACCCCCAAAAAAAATGTTTTGTATATCATTGAAAAATCATGGTTGATTTCCTTTGGAGTTCGATTAAGGGCCTTCCTAAGTACCATTGGATTGCTTGGAGTCAGATGTGTAGTCCGATTGATGAGGGTGGCCTAGACTTTAGATCTTTGTAATACATCTATGATGCCTTTAGCATCAAGCTATGGTGGAAATTTAGAGAGCTTAAATCCTTATGGGATATCTTTATGAAGGCGAAATACTGTAGACTTCACCATCTAGCGAAGGTCAACCATAATAGAGGTTCTAACACTTGGAGAAGGATGCTAAAGCAAAGAGAGTTGGTGGATCACTCGATTTTGTGGATAATTGGGGATGGGAAGATTAGTTTGAATTGGAACAACTGGTCTGGATTAGGCCCTATTGCGTCTCCTATTATTTCTTCCAACTTGACGGTTAGTTCCTGCTTAGATGATTCGAGCTTTGGGTGCCTCAAACTTTTCATCACAAATTCAACTCGGATATTTTACTAGGCTCTCCTCACCTTGATAAAATGATTTGATCTGTTGAACCTTCAGACGAGTTATCCACCAAGTCTGCATGGAATCTTATCAGAGCCCCCCACTGTAAGTCTTGGACGAATTCATTTATTTGGCATAAGAAAATCCCCCTAAAAATCTCTTTCTTCCTCTGGAGGTTACTTAGATATCGGTTACTTGTTGATAATGCCATTTCTCGGATTGGGATTAAAGGTCCGTCTAAATGTGGTTACTGTAAGTCTAACTCTAATGAGTCTTCTGACCACTTGTTTGGTGGGAACGATTTGGCTTGCCTTGTGTGGAACCACTTTGGTAACCTTCTTTGTGACAACCCGAATATAATTATGATAAATTATGTTTAAATCATGATTAGACTATGTGATATGGATAATATGTTATTAGTATATATAATGTTAAGTCGTTATATTTAGTCTAATCCTAGCTTCATAAAGAATGAAAAATGAATTAGTTACGAATGTGAAATTTTAAAGTTTTCGGTAGGAATGTTCCTGTTGGAGGCTAGTTTTGGCCTTTATGACATAACAATGAACTTGAGGTGTAAACTATATATTTGTAGATATATGAGTTAGGTTTATAACAAAACAAACGGTTCATCGAACGGACATCCGAGTGGGAAGATATTGTCTTTTTACAAACAGGGGGTAAAGTAGTCATTTAGCCTTAAATGATATTTTGTTTTATGTAATGCCACATGTTATATTTTGATTGGAACAAGAGGGGGTGGCCTTATGCCGACTCAAAACCCTTTAATTAAGCTCTTCCTTCAGCATATTTCATCCATGGAAGAGTTTTAACCTAAGGAAAGAGAGTTTTGAAGTTTAGGAAGAAAGTGTGAGGAGAAATTGAAGAAAAATTCATAGAAAATTTACGTAAAAGCCCCTAAGGTATTTCCATCTATAAATCTTGTTTATTTTTTTGTATTAATTATTTAAATGATTGAAATAATAATTTGTTTACTGAAATTCCATGCCTTGATATGTACTTATGGATAGATGCAAGTTTAAGTAAACTTGAATGTGTAAACCCTTGAGATTGTTTTGTTTAGGAGCCTTGTTTATTCAAACTTCCATATATTTCTCTATACTTACTGGAATTGATTGATTCCAATTGGATATTAACCTGGACTCATATATGTATGACATATCCTAAAATCATGAGAAAATACCAAGAAATGAGTCTTTGGTGAGAGTTTGAAGTTTGGGTGTGAAATCTGCCCTAAGGGTGAAAAATATGCCCGCCATGTGTTCGATGTTTTGCTTGACATAGCAAACGAACCTTAAAAATTATGAAATTTTAATTATGTATTGTTCAATATGTTTACTAATGTTGGGTAAAATATCATAGAAATTTATGATGTAGAAAAATTATGAAAACACCTGGAAATTGAATGAATGATAAAAGAGCTTATAGGACAGATTTGCTATGTGGAAAAGGAATAGGCATATCTTGCTCTAGGAAAATCACAATGATGTGACGTCTTTTGTGTTGGGAACATGATATGATAAGGATTGGATTACCAAGAAGAATTAAAGAATATTTGGGCTGTAATTTGAATATGTTAGATATCAGAACCTGAGTCTAGATGGGACTTCATTTATAATGAATGATTTGAATTGAATAATATGATGCTTATGAATTGAGTTATGATTGGAGTTATTCTTTGGACTATTAATATTCTTATGATGATACTAATATTGTAAGAATGATAGGAAGGGAAGAAGAGCTGATTGAACAAGTACCGGATAAAGGCAAGGGAAAAGTCAGTTAAACTGTCAAGGTGAGTGTACTTATGATTTGTTTCATATATAAATATGAATATAGCTCTAAGAGCAGGATTGCTTTGAATACTTCGGTATTCAGGTTTTGTTTGGATATTAAAATATCGAGGATTTGTTTGGGTCTCATGATCCAGGATTGGTTTGAATACTTCGGTATTCAGGATTTGTTTGGATATTAAAATATCCAGGATTTGTTTGGGTCTTATGATCCAGGATTTGTTGTCGCCAATGGGCAGAATTATTTGGATCTTATGATCCAGGATTTGTTATTGCCAACGGGCAGAATTATTTGGATCTTATGATCCATGATTTGTTATTGCCAATGGGCAGGATTGTTCGGATTTCATATCCACATATTCGATATAGAATTATTATTCTGTTGCAGGGAAGGAGTACCTCACTAAGCTTAATGCTTACGGTTTATATTTTAACAATTTCAGGTTCGTACGCTGCCAGCTAGGATACCATATGACCGGTAACTTTGACAGTTGCACCGTTGGAGAGAGCTGGGGTTTAAAAATGGGGATTTTATCGTTGTCACACTGATGATTTTAATATACTCACACATTGTATATATTAATTTAGTATGGATTGAGTTGATCATATTTAATCACAGAAAAGTATGTCCGCTTAATAATGACTCTGATATTAAATTTTATGGTATAAGAATAATATTATGTTCATTATGCACATTGTTCAGAAAAATATTGATAAATGAAGTATATTTTCCAATGGGCTCGAGATTATGATCCAATTATTTTAATAACAAATGATTAGTATGGATATTGGGTTTGGGGTGTGACAATTAGTGATATCAGAGCGTGGTTCTTAATTCTGGATGTGTGTGACGGTTAGATGGCAGTATTGAATTGATTTGATATTTATGAATTATTTATGTACTAACTAATAGTTTAGTATTATAAACTATTATTATTGGTTGTTAGAACTTTGTTGTATTACAGATAATTCCAGATGGAACCTGGGAATGGACAACCTAGAGAAGAGGGAGTAGCTTCTCGTACAGACAATACGGAAGTAGAGCAAAGTGTTGCTGGAAGGAATAGAGTGCAGGAGCAGCCTACAGAGATGCAAATAATGGCACAGGCAATATTAAGGATGGCAGAATAACGGGAAAGAAATATGGCATTAATGGCAGAGCAACAGGCTAGATATCTAGAATCAAAGACTGTGGCCAGGATTGAGAGAGAGGCAAGGAAGGAAATGAAGGATTCCATGCATGAGAAGTTTTTGAAGTTGAACCCTCCAGAATATTCAGGGTCACTTGAACCTACAGAAGCTGAGATGTGGGTCAGGGATATAGAAACTATATTTGCAGTTATGAAGGTTCCAGATAACCAGAAAGTGAATCTAGCTGTGTTTAAGCTGAAAGGAGAGACCAAATATTGGTGGGAAGCTAGCAACCATTTGGTTCCCAGGATGGAAGGTACTGATGTTATTACTTAGGCTGAATTTATTAAAGCTTTGTATGTTAAGTATTTCCCTAAAGTTTATAGGAGGGAGAAGCTGAGGGAATTTATAAATTTGACCCAAGGGAACATGTCTGTGAGGGAGTATGATGTTAAATTTACTGCTTTGTCTAGATTTGCCACTAAGTATGTGCAGGATGAAGAAGATAAATGTAGTAAGTTTCAAGATGGACTGATTTGGCCTATTCAAAATAGAGTGGCCACTTATGAGTTAGAAGATTATGCTTCTCTGGTAAACAAAGCCACGATAGCAGAAAGGCAAATGAACCAAGGGGTGGTGAGTAGAGAGAGTTTTAAGAAGAGTAGATTCGACGCATCTCACTCTAAGGGAGGTGAGGGTGGAAGTGTTAAGATGGAACCTCATAAATTTTAGAGAGGTGGTAGAGATAGTGGTAGAGGTTTGGGGAGATTTGGCAGAGATATTAGGGGTGGAGAATCTTCTAGTCTGGTTAGGAGGTCAGGAAAGGGTGAGGCATCGACAAGAGTTGTTACATGTTTCTTTTGTAAAGAGGAAGGGCATTATAAATCCGAGTGTCCTAAACTTAAAGGAGTGGAATGCCATCATTGTCATCAAGTGGGGCATGTTAAGAAGAATTGTCCGCAGTTGGCAGAGACCCCAGCAGCACCTAGTGAAGCAGCAAGCAGAGTGTTACCTCCAGGTAGTGGAGCGAAAAGTGTTGGTAGAGGACAAGCTAGTGGTTCCAGGCCAGGTGGACGAGTCTTTACGATGAAAGAAGCTCAGATTACTCCAGATGTGGTGACAGGTACACTTTCTGTTACTGATAGAAGTGCTTATGTTCTGATTGATCCTGGTTCCACACATTCTTTTGTGTCATATGCATTTTCCATATATCTGAATAGACCACGCACTCATTTAGAGGTGGGGTTGGGTATTTCCATGCCTATGGGGGATATGATTGTAGTTGAATATGTTTTTCATGATTGTGTTTTGACTGTGGGGGTTAGAGATACAGTTATAAATCTACTTCCATTGGATATTTCTGATTTTGATATAACTCTGGGAATGGATTGGTTATCTAAACATCATGCATCTATGGATTGTTTCTGTAAGGAAGTTGTTTTTAATATGCCTGGTGAGCTTGAATTTAAATTTGTGGGGGAAAGGAAAATCGTTCCCAGTTGCCTCATTTCTGCTATTCAGACGAGGAAATTATTGAGTAAGGGTTGTGAGGGTTTTATTGCATATGTTCTTGACACTAGGAAGGGATCTTTACAATTAGTCGATGTTCCTATTGTACGGAATTTTCCAGAAGTGTTTCCTAGTGAGTTACCAGGGTTACCTCCAGAAAGAGAAATTGAATTTAGTATTGAATTAGCACCGGGGACAACCCCTATTTCTATGGCACCGTATAGAATGGCACCTGCTGAGTTGAAAGAACTCAAAATTCAGTTGCAGGATTTGCTTGATAGGGGGTTCATACAACCTAGTGTATCTCCATGGGGGGCGCCAGTTTTATTTGTGAAAAAGAAAGATGGCACTATGCGTTTGTGTATTGATTATAGGCAACTGAATAAAGCTACAATTAAGAACAAATACCCTTTACCTCATATAGATGATTTGTTTGATCAGTTACAGGGTGCTAAAGTGTTTTCAAAAATAGACTTACGATCGGGTTATCATCAGTTGAGGGTTAAGGAGAGTGATATTTCTAAAACTGCTTTTCGTACTCGGTATGGTCATTTTGAATTTCTGGTGATGCCTTTTGGGGTAACTAATGCTGCAGCTGTATGTATGGATCTTATGAACCGGGTACTGCATCCTTTTGTTGATTCATTTGTGATAGTTTTTATTGATGATATTCTGATTTATTCACGTGATATGGTTGAATATGAAACGCATCTCAGA
Organism: Sambucus nigra; assembly: GCA_949130495.1. Lineage (NCBI taxonomy): Eukaryota > Viridiplantae > Streptophyta > Magnoliopsida > Dipsacales > Adoxaceae > Sambucus > Sambucus nigra. The sequence goes on along the minus strand of OX422224.1, from coordinate 182,848,027 downwards.
ACTATTTTGAATGTGTTGAAAGATAAGCAATTGTATGTTAAGTTTAGCAAATGTGAATTTTGGCTATCAAAAGTTGTATTTTTAGGCCATGTTATTTCTGGAAATGGTATATGTGTTGATCCCAAGAAGGTAGAAGCTATTGTAAATTGGGAGAGGCCCAATAATGTGACTGAGGTGAGGAGTTTTCTGGGTTTAGCTGGGTATTATAGAAGGTTTATTAAGGGATTTTCTTCAATAGCCTTGTCGATGACTAAATTAGCCCGGAAAGATGTTAAGTTTGAATGGAATTCTGATTGTGAAAATAGTTTTGATGAATTGAAAAAGAGGTTGGTAACTGCACCTGTTCTTACTATTCCACATGGTGGAGATGGTTTTGTTATTTATACTGATGCTTCACACCAGGGGTTGGGTTGGATTTTTATGCAGCATGGTAAAGTTATTGCTTATGCTTCTAGGCAGTTGCGTACACATGAACGTAATTATCCCACACATGATTTGGAACTTGCTGTTATTGTGTTTGCTTTGAAATTATGGCGTTATTATCTATATGGTGAGGTATGTGAAATTTTTACTGACCATCAAAGCCTTAAGTATTTATTTACTCAGAAGGAGTTGAATTTGAGGCAGAGGCGATGGATGGAGTTAATTAAAGACTATGATTGTACAATTCACTACCACCCAGGGAAGGCAAATGTAGTTGCAGATGCTCTGAGTAGAAAGGCTTCGGGAAGGTTATCTTGTATTCGGTGTGCTAGAGTTTCCCAAATCATGGAGTTGAGATTGATGGGAGTAGAATTGAAGTTAGCCAATGGGGACAGGTTCTTTGCTCATGTAAGCGTGAGGCCTTTGTTAGCTACCCGTATTCGTGATTTGCAAAGTCAAGATTCTTTTCTTGAGAAGAAACGACAAGATGTCCGAGGATGGTAAGTATGAAGATTTTTGTATTGTGAATGATGGCACTTTATTGTATAGGCAGCGATTGTGCGTGCCTAATATGTTTGGATTGAAAGAGGAAATTTTAAATAAGGCTCATAATTCCATTTATACCATGCATCCTGGTAGTACTAAAATGTATAGGGATTTAAAGGAGCATTATTGGTGGAATAATATGAAAAAGGAAATAGCTGATTTTGTTGCTAGGTGCCTTATATGTCAGCAAGTGAAAGTGGAGCGTCAGAAGCCTACTGGTTTGCTTCAGCCATTGCCAATACCGGAATGGAAATGGGATCATGTAACGATGAATTTTGTGGTTGGGCTTCCTCGATCTCAGAAGGGGTCAGATTCGATTTGGGTAGTGGTGGATAGATTGACCAAGTCTTCTCATTTTCTAGCAGTCAAGACTACGTATACAGTTGATAGGTATGCTAGACTGTATGTTAATGAAATTATTCGATTGCATGGAGCACTAGTATCGATTGTTTCAGATAGGGACCCTACTTTTACATCCAGATTTTGGGATAGCTTGCAGTGTGCTATGGGTACTAACTTGAAGTTTAGTATGGCTTTTCATCCTCAGACGGATGGGCAGTCTGAAAGGACAATACAGATTTTGGAGGATATGCTTAGAGCCTATGTGCTTGATTTCAAAGGTAATTGGGATGAATATTTGCCTTTGATAGAATTTGCATATAACAATAGTTTTCAGTCTACTATTGGTATGGCTCCATAGGAAGCATTGTACGGTAGATGATGTCGTACACCGATATGTTTGGGTGAAGTTGGTGAAAGGAAGATAGAGGGTCCAGAATTGATTGAAGTCACCACTAAAAAAGTGAAGATTATTCAAGATAGAATGAGAACAGCTCAAAGCAGACAAAAAAAGTTATGCGGATAAACGACGTAAAGATTTGGAATTCCAGAAGGGGGATTATGTGTTTCTTCGAATATCGCCATGGAAAGGAGTTATGAGGTTTGGAAAGAAAGGAAAATTAAGTCCACGCTACATTGGACCTTATGAAATCCTTGAAAAAGTCGGGATGGTTGCCTACAAGTTAGCATTACCACCAGAGTTAGCTCGGTTACATGATGTTTTCCATATTTCTATGTTAAGAAAGTATGTAGCGGATCCTTCACATTTGTTGGTGGAACATCCTATTGAGTTAAAGGAAGACTTGAGTTATGTGGAAGAACCACTTGCTATCGTGGATAGGAAGGAACAAATATTGTGATCAAAAGTGATCCCACTTGTGAAAGTTGTGTGGAGAAGGCATTCCATGGAAGAGGCTACATGGGAGAGCGAGGATACCATGAAGATTAATTATCCGTATTTGTTTGATTCGGACAACCGAGGTGTGTCAATTTCGGGGACGAAATTTCCTAACAGGGGGAGAATTGTGACAACCCGAATATAATTATGATAAATTATGTTTAAATCATGATTAGACTATGTGATATGGATAATATGTTATTAGTATATATAATGTTAAGTCATTATATTTAGTCTAATCCTAGCTTCATAAAGAATGAAAAATGAATTAGTTACGAATGTGAAATTTTAAAGTTTTCGGTAGGAATGTTCCTGTTGGAGGCTAGTTTTGGCCTTTATGACATAACAATGAACTTGAGGTGTAAACTAGATATTTGTAAATATATGAGTTAGGTTTATAACAAAACAAATGGTTCATCGAACGGACATCCGAGTGGGAAGATATTGTCTTTTTACGAACAGGGGGTAAAGTAGTCATTTAGCCTTAAATGATATTTTGTTTTATGTAATGCCACATGTTATATTTTGATTGGACCAAGCGGGGTGGCCTTATGCCGACTCAAAACCCTTTAATTAAGCTCTTCCTTCAGCATATTTCAGCCATGGAAGAGTTTTAACCTAAGGAAAGAGAGTTTTGAAGTTTAGGAAGAAAGTGTGAGGAGAAATTGAAGAAAAATTCATAGAAAAATTACGTAAAAGCCCCTAAGGTATTTCCATCCATAAATCTTGTTTATTTTTTTGTATTAATTATTTAAATGATTGAAATAATAATTTGTTTACTGAAATTCCATGTCTTGATATGTACTTATGGATAGATGCAAGTTTAAGTAAACTTGAATGTATAAACCCTTGAGATTGTTTTGTTTAGGAGCCTTGTTTATTCAAACTTCCATATATTTCTCTATACATACTGGAATTGATTGATTCCAATCGGATATTAACCTGGACTCATATATGTATGACATATCCGAAAATCATGAGAAAATACCAAGAAATGAGTCTTTGGTGAGAGTTTGAAGTTCGGGTATGAAATCTGCCCTAAGGGTGAAAAATATTCACACCATGTGTTCGATGTTTTGCTTGACATAGCAAACGAACCTTAAAAATTATGAAATTTTAATTATGTATTGTTCAATATGTTTACTAATGTTGGGTAAAATATCATAGAAATTTATGATGTAGAAAAATTATGAAAATTCCTGGAAATTGAATGAACGATAAAAGAGCCTATAGGACAGATTTGCTATGTGGAAAAGAAATAGGCATATCTTGCTCTAGGAAACTCATAATGATGTGCCGTCTTTTGTGTTGGGAACATGATATGATAAGGATTAGATTACCAAGAAGAATTAAAGAACATTTGGGCTGTAATTTGAATATGTTAGATATCAGAACCTGAGTCTAGATGGGACTTCATTTATAATGAATGATTTGAATTGAATAATATGATGCTTATGAATTGAGTTATGATTGAAGTTATTCTTTGGACTATTAATATTCTTATGATGATACTAATATTGTAAGAATGATAGGAAGGGAAGAAGAGCTGATTGAACAAGTACCGGATAAAGGCAAGGGAAAAGCCAGTTAAACTGTCAAGGTGAGTGTACTTATGATTTTTTTCATATATAAATATGAATATAGCTCTAAGAGCAGGATTGGTTTGAATACTTCGGTATTCAGGATTTGTTTGGATATTAAAATATCCAGAATTTGTTTGGGTCTCATGATCCAGGATTGGTTTGAATACTTCGGTATTCAGGATTTGTTTGGATATTAAAATATCCAAGATTTGTTTGGGTCTTATGATCCAGGATTTGTTGTCGCCAATGGGCAGAATTATTTGGATCTTATGATCCAGGATTTGTTATTGTCAATGGGCAGGATTGTTCGGATTTCATATCCACATATTCGATATAGAATTATTATTCTGTTGCAGGGAAGGAGTACCTCACTAAGCTTAATGCTTACGGTTTATATTTTAACAATTTCAGGTTCGTACACTGCCAGCTAGGATACCATATGACCGGTAACTTTGACAGTTGCACCGTTGGAGAGAGCTGGGGTTTAAAAATGGGGATTTTATCGTTGTCACACTGATGATTTTAATATACTCACACATTGTATATATTGATTTAGTATGGATTGAGTTGATCATATTTAATCACAGTATTGTATGTCCGCTTAATAATGACTCTGATATTGAATTTTATGGTATAAGAATAATATTATGTTCATTATGCACATTGTTCAGAAAAATATTGATAAATGAAGTATATTTTCCAATGTGCTCGAGATTATGATCCAATTATTTTAATAACAAATGATTAGTATGGATATTGGGTTTGGGGTGTGACATTCTTGGTATCAAGTACTTAAAACACTTCTATTAGAGGTAGATTCATCTCTTGGTGGTCTGCCTCCACTAATGAAGTATTCAAAATCATCCCTGCTTTCATTTCTTCATGCATCTGGAAAATCAGAAACAAATGGAAATTTGAAGACGTTAAAATCATTCCCAAATCAGTGATATATGACATCTATGCCTTATTTTTACTATATATGGGGAAAGACTTGCATAACTTTACCCCAGAATTCCTTGAGGCATCCTATCAGAGAGGTTAATTTTAAAGTGGTGTATTGGAAGTCTGCTGAAGGCTTGAAGCTGAAACTTAATGTGGATGGTTGCTCCAAAGGTAATCCGGGTAGAATGGGTGGGGGTGGGGGTGGTGTGTTACGGAACTCTAATGGTATTTTTTTAGAGGATTTGCTTCTTTTTTAGGGTGGGGCACCAATATTCAAGCTGAAGCATTTGCTATTCTTCTTGGTATTGAAGCTAGTGAAGAGCTTTTATCCTACGGTTTGGTTGTGAAATCGGACTCTAAATCCTTGGTGGATATTTTAAATGACAAGTCCAATTGCCCCTGGTCTATTATGACTACAGTTGCTAAAATTCTTTCAAAAATCAATGGGTTTGATATTTCTATTGTTTATACTTGTAGAGAGGGTAATAAGTGTGCCGATTTTCTTGCAAATGTTGGTTGCCTCCTCCAAGGCCACAAGACACCGGACTACGTTTCCTCATTTTCCAAAGGAGCTCAATGGTTATCTTACGCTTGATAGGAGGGGATTTCCTAATTTTAGACAGTTTTAGCTTATTCCTAATTTTAGAAAATTTGATGTTTCTTCAGAAGGTTGTTCCTTGCCTTCCTTTTGCTGGTTGTAAGCCGCGAGGTTGGGGCTGTTCCTCCCTAATTTATGATATTTAGGGGCCCTGCCCTTCTATTTAAAAAAAAAACACTCTAAATTCAAGTTTTATCAAAATAAGCAATAACTAAAATTTGGAAACCTTCATCTCCAGGTAATAAGGCTTGTAAAAGTATGCCAACAATGGAGTAAGAGTTTTAGGTCAGTTGTAATTGTAGTTCAGTAACACATTTGTTGACATTCATACTTCCAAGTTTCCTAATATTCTCCATCTTATTAACATTTTAGTAAAGTATCACCACCACGCACACAAAAAAAAAAGAATAAAAAAAAATCATCAACAGTTGAACAAAAATTTAAGAGAATGTCCCTTGAAACAAAATAATAGTTCAGAAATCCAACTCCTGAGATAAGATTTTCTTTACTGTACTTTAGAAATTGTATACCCAAAATATAATCTCTGAAATTGTATTCCTAAAACAAAAGCATATTTTTCTTTAATTTTCCTCTATTGGTTCGTTTAGACATGCCTCTTCATTTTTACCCCTGATTCCTTGACCAAATGGACGGAAAGTTAACTAAAGGCTCTCATTGAAACAATATTAATAGTTAAAGGGCTATTTTGAGGCAAATTATAGTTCAAGGACTTGCTGGAAACCGAGTCCATAGTTTAGGGGCCAAAAGTGTTTTTTGTTTCTATATATAATTATGTTTGGTCCCATTCAGTCTTCAATTGAATTATTTTACACCAATCGAACCAGACCAGATATGCAAAAAATCTAATAAAATCAATCCAATGGTCCTGTCCAGCCGTTTTTAGGCTGTTCTGTACACGGACCATTACACCCCTTGAATTTAAGGATATTTATCTAATTAAGAATTCATAAGAGTAGATTCTGATTACCTCTATATCTGAAAAACAAATGAAGTTTTGGATATTAAAGTATCCAAAACGAATAATTCGGACTATCTATATTTACGAATATCTGTTCATTCAAATCATTGTAACAGGAACAATTGTGCTGTGAGACATGTAAAGTGATTCGGCTAATTTGGCTACACATCCACTGTAGAAACAATTGCAGAGAAGGAATTGCGTAATTAAAGAGCAAGTTGGAACTTTGGTTCATCAAATATAAGTTTTGACAACACTTGCCCAATCCCAAGCATCCCTATAATGCTTGTTTGGGGTATCAATTGCAGAAACTTGAGCGACCAGAGTAACTATTGAATGTATCATAGCTACGACTGACCATTTCTAAAAACGCATTACCAATTATTTAACTTTACAATGAATTAGAAACAAACAGAAAGCATGACCCCCAAAAAAATGGACATGGCAACTATGTATACAAAACGAAGGCAAAAACCTGGTGAAGGGCACTCCTGATGAAAATCTTCAACTTGTCAACGTTTATGGGATACGCAGTGTGTGTGTGTTCTCTCATAAAGATGACCCCAATCGCAGCATAAGAGGATATACAGGACTGAACTCCTTGTCCCCTCTTGCCCTTACCTTTGCAGCATAATCATCCAGTGTAGCTTTTATACCTTTCCATATCTGATCCTCACCCTGAGAATCCAGCCACAGTGAGTATTGCAGAGGCGTGAGCCTATTTCTCTGCATCGGCGACTGCAAATCTTCTGGGCCTCGAGAATAGAGATGATGAAGTATGACACTCAACGGCAGATCTTGAAGAAGATGCGACGAACCCAGTTGAGACGTTTCCAAGAAAATCACGGGCCGTAATGCTCGTAGGGCCCGGTAGGGTGCACCGAGCTGTTCTACAGGAAACAAGTTCTGGCCCACGGCTAGTTCCAGCTCGGCCATGTCCCTAGCCATCCTCAGCTTGCCCGACTCAGATAAAGGCCTAACAAGAGACGCGTGTCGTATGAAGAATATCAAAACCCTAGAGGCCATGCTTCTAACGAGCCTAGTGCATATGGTTTCTGTCCCTGCCAAGGTGGCGTTTGCCGAAGAAGGCAACAACCTTGATAAGAATTCACTACGAAAATGACTAATGCACTTTTGTAGTTCTTCCATATAGGGTGATGAGTTGTTGTCCATAGCGGCATCCATGCCTATGGCACCGAAATTCTGGTCATGGATTTGTAATATGCAAGACTCAAGGTGGTCGAGCATGGCTTGGAATAAGGATGTTACGGAATCGCACGCAACGCCATATATTGTGCCCAGAGACGGAGATAAGACGTCTGAAGCAATGGTGGGAAGGCCTTTCACCATGGATGATATCCGTGTGTGAACTTCTTGGAGATGCTGGCATAACGTGAAGTTCTTGACCTGAGATGGAGTTGCAGGACCTGTTGTTTGACGTGCTTCCGGCCCTGTGGAAATCTGCCATTAAAAAGTTTAAATGTGATTAAATGCAGATTTGAGATCACAATAAATATTTTGTAGAAATATTGTTGTGTCAATTGATCATTCCCCCATCTTATATTCATACTGCCGTAATACCTGGATCCAAAAAAATGTATACATTTAGAGAGAGAGAGAGAGAGAGAGAGAGGTGATTACTTGGGCATCTCGCTAACGAGATGCCTAAAACCAAAATCATTCACAAAAAATATAGCAAAAAGGGGAAGACAAGACGGCGATTTCTTTTTTGATCTAAACACCTGTTATCAAAACATTTAAAGTTCTCTAGAACAACAAAAAATTATGACACCAGGGGTCCAGGAATCATGTGCACATATTACATCCTACGTAACAGCTTTTGTATTGGCTATTCTAAAGATGCTAACGAACAAGGTTGCATTGTTTTTATGTAGGACAGTATATTTTTAAATTGTCCATGATTATTATGAGTTTCAAAGTTTGTATCCTAATCCCGCAACAAACAATTAAAAGAGGAGAAAATTAAAAAGGGTGATTGGGACTTTGGCCACCGCTTATTTGTCCAACTTCCTCTTTGGCCACCGCTGTTTTCATTCATTACACTTTAGGGTTCATTTTCACTTGTTGCGACACTTCAATGGAAGAAAAATGTCAAAAATTCTTAAAAAGCATCGCAAAATGTGACATGGGGTAAAAAACGGGGGGCAAAGTGAAAGATGGACAAACTAGAGGGGGGCAAAGTGAAAGATGGACAAACTAGAGGGGGGCAAAGTCCAAATCACCCCAAAAAAATGAACTTGCCAAATTGAAGTTTTGATATCTTTCAATTTTTTCAACCTTGGTAATCCCACTATATCAACATCCTTTTTGTTTGGAATAAATTATTATAAAGATATAAATGATTTTTGACAGTTCTTTACAATCAATTTAAAATTGTATTTTCCACTTCCGTGTTTTAATCTATTCTCCTCTACTAGAAGAAATCTAAATTTATCATTAAGACTGATGTAAAGGGCAGAAGTGTATCAAACTACATAGCAACAAGAAGATGGGAACCAGGGTTTCTCTCTCTTTCATTCTTTCATTCTCAATCTGATGTATAGTTGGGAGCGAAAGCGATTTAATCTACACTACACAACAATAACAATATGATTTAAATTTCTCTCTCTGATTCAACTTAAAAGTAATAGTAATGATTACAAAATGAGACAAATGGCCTTAGTTATAGGCTAAGTTATCTTGCTAGCCAAGATAAAATGACTAAAGGGGACACACTAGAACATTTCAAAGGAATATTACCCTTAAATACCTATACTAACTAAAATAGGAAAAATTACTAAACTAGACATGAAAATAAAAAAGGTCGTACCAGTAAACAAGGCTCCCTTTTAACTGCAATGTTTGGGAGAGGCAGATGTCGGCAGGCCTTACCTCCATACATATATGGAGAGGCTGCTCCCATGTGTCGAACCTGAGACCAACCGTAACTTAGGCGAGGGCACTTGCCATCGCACCAAGGTATAACCTCCTACTAAACTAGACATCAAAATAAGATAAGGAAAAATACAATTAATTTATCGGGCTAACCATATGCATCATTCTCCCCCACTTTAAAAAGTTCGTCCCGAGCATTAGAGATCGGCAGCAAGAGAAAAATATCATCATTGGAGTGCCCCGCTTGAGAGGAAAGGCGACCTCGAAAATGTCCCGCATATCAGCTAGCAAAAATGCAGGAACTGGTGATTAAAAATCCCAACCATGTCCGACATATACGCAATCGGCCCTGGAGGGTGCCTCAATAATAATCAACACGCATCTGCATCGGGGAGGGCCAATGATATCAAATGCGATCCAAGTCTCTCATGATGAGCACTCATGCGCTAAACATAAACGCTTCAACTCGACCACCGAATGCTCCTCAATCGCCTCCAAAAATGGGTCCACATACCCATGGTCAGTCACGGGCAGCCAAAGAAATGTATCATCCTCGGGAGAAACAACTAGGGAACTAACCCCAATAATATCATCATTCCCAAAGAGTGGGAAGAAATCGCCATACCATACGCCTCTACCTCGCAAAAAAGCGTATGAGTCACCCAACCATCCTCAAAAACAATATCGAAGAAAGCCGCGATGATAGAATCCAGCCTCTTCTTCCCCAAAGATAGGAAAGAAGTCGTCAATCTCAAAGACCTCCACCGCGTACGAGTGATTAATTCATCCTCAAAATGGGTAAGAAATTGCACAAAAACTCGAACTCCATATCATCCACTAACACATCCTTGGACTCCTCGGGGATTTTCATCGTGCATGATAAGGTAATGGGCATCATAATTGTTCACGGAAACAATAACGGTCAGTCGGGGTATCAACCGTGCGGACAAGTCAAAATATCGAGCCAAACGCCTTGCCCGCTCGTGCACCCACTGATCACGCGTTTCAAGGAACTCCATGCGGCATTGATTTAGAAGGTGGTGGCGCACCTCGTATTCCCCGATGGAGATAGCGTTGAATTGGATATCCCGAAGCTCTCTATCTAGACACACTTGCCCCATCCAACCTGTCGATGCAAGCTTGGAGTTCTTCAATGACGGTATGCCTCAACCCCTCAAATTCGGCACAAGCGTCCATAATCGATATTACCACCTTCGTTTCACAACAAATCGAAACGGGATCAGGCATCGATAAATAAAGTTGGGTTGAATTGGGGGTTTGGGGCAGTTCAGGGTGAATTGTGATTTTTGAAAAGTTTTTCGGGGCAGAATTGGGGATTTCAAAAAAAATGGGCTGAATAAAAATTCAGAAGTTGAGAGGGCCTCCGCATAATTTTAAGAAGTTGTGACTTCCATTCCACCCACCCCATGGCACTCATCACTTTTTACTTCTCTTATTCCCATGTGGAGTGAAGTCAACCAGCTCCAAGAGAGTGATAAAACCAGTGTTCTAAAAGACGCGCCTAGGCGTGAGGCGTTTTAGAAACGCCCCGCTTAAGTCATAGGCGTGATCAACGCACGTGTAAGGCGGTCAATGTCCCACGTGCGGGAGGCGTGTAAAAGGCGCATAGAAGGCATTTAAAAGGCGCGCCTTTTCTTTTTTTTTTCATTTAAGAAAACGGCGTCATTAAGGAATTTTTTTTTTTCTTATCAAAATCCACTTAAACAATCTAAAGAAAACCCCCAAACCAAATCCCCCCCCCCCCCACACACACACACACAATCTGACTCTCTTTTCGTCAAAACCAAACCTCCAACAAGGGTGATATGGACTTATGGAGCATGCAAATGGGAACAAATATATTTTCAAATTTCAAGGTATGTATTATTTTATTGTTTTACTAGCCTTAGTATATAATTAAAAAAATATTAAAAAAGGGAAAACGCCTTTTTACGCCTAGGCTTCACCTAGGCTCCTAAGGCTTGAGGCTCGCCTCCGCGACTCGACCATGCCTTTTAGAACCTTGGATAAAACCAACCACCCTAAACTCAAAAAATATATTGTTCCATAAAAACCAAGAAAATTGGCCCCAAAGAGATGATTGATGTCTTCCTTTCCCCTTTTGCACAAGATACACCAAGATGAAGAAAGATAACTGCAAAACATCAAGATGAAGAAAGATAACAGCCTCTTCTTTTGAACCGGACTTACCCAACAGCAAAACATCCATGTGTTTGCTAAGGTGTATCATCCATACCTCCTAACCCATTATCATCTACTTTTGTCTCCACGTAACTCCTTCATCGCTACCTCATGAGCTCATATCTTTCCCTAGAATGCATTTTATCAATGCTAAACCTTTTGCACATCACAATAATTCCAAAAACAATGCACTAGCAACAGGAACACAATAGATATCGCAATTACACTTTGTTTTATGTAATAAGGGAAGGTATTCATAATGTACATACTTATTCAGGTATCCCTTAGCCTATGCGAAAGGCAAGATGCACCCTGAGCACATTGTAGCAAAAAATATATATTTTATTGTCAACTTGTTATAATAAAGTGATTTAAAGTTCCAAACTTGATATATATATATATATATATATATATATATATATATATATATATATATATATATATAAGTTACACTTATATACAGTTATGGAGAAATATTTAATAATACACACAAGATTATAAGTTCAGATATCACAACCAATTCAACATTTCAATTATTAAAAGTCCACATAAACGATTATTTAAATATTGTTAATAAATGTTATCCAAATGTATGAAATGAAAATCGAAATCAGCATACTAATTGGTTTAAGATGCTAAAGCAGTGTAGGTTCCTCGGTCTCTCTCATTCTTAGCAGTGAGATATTTTCATTAGGACTCGGGGCTTCTTATGCATTGACTTTGATTAGCTTTTGGGTGGAGTGATTCAATGCTCCATATTTCATTGTAAAATATAAAGTCTGCAAATCCATTAATTCACTCCTGCTATTTTTTAGAAATTTTTATAATGGTGCACCTAAGGTCATCTCCAATCTTTGTTTCTATCCGTCAGTTTTTCTTCCTTGGAAATAGAGAAAGGTAAAATACAACTCCAATGAGACTTTCTATGGAAGGATAAATCTGATGTGGATAATGAGTTACATGAAAATTTCTATCACCATTTCTACATGTAGAAATCCTAAAACAGTTATTCTATATGAGGTGGAACAAATATGAAAACCCACGTTGCTTATTTATAGATGCTCCATCTTTACAAAGCTAACACATCACTAAGAGAGAAATAACTGTTGGAGATAAATTGGTCCACAATTTCTGAAAATCTGCCAACAAGATATACAATGGCTTTTAACCGTTAAATAAGAACAGCTTTTGGAAATAGAACATTGGAGAAGGCCTAAGCCACACCTTGAGCCTAGTGCCTAGGCAAACAAGGCATGTGTTTTACTGAAGAGGGTTCCCCTACAGTGAGACGAGGATCAAAGTTGCATCTTTGTGGACGTGGAGCCCATTTTTATGGTACCCTGTTTAAACTCTTAAAATATCAAATATATTTAATTTACGAATACACCCGACATTCTAGATTAAGTAGAAGATAGTTATGGCTCGGAGCGCCTAACAGAGTGGTTCAATTCAAGGGTTGGTGTTTGTCTTCAAAGGAATTCACAGTATTTGAAATACAAAGACTCAAAATAAGTTACGTAAATTTAGGATGTACTTTGTTGATCAATCTCTAGAACAAAGTACCATGACAATCAATCAAGTTGGTAGCTAAAAAGTGTGGGACAGACGAGTTTAAGTGGAAACAGCAATCAAGAATTTATATGGGCCAGAAAAGAGGAATGCGGTCAAAGGTGTGATAACACATCCTGTCCAGCATAGGAGAATATTAAGGAAGGGGTAGAGTCAACTTTTGAATCTAATCACTATTGGCTAATTAAAAATGGAATAACTACAAGTAATTCCAGCATCTAATGAATAAAAATGCTACACAATGATGACATCAACACAAGCATCATAAACTGCACTTCATATGAATATTTACATAAGTACCTGGTACTCTGCTCTCTGTGCAAACAGAAGCAGAACTTTGCTGATCTCACGCAAAACAAGAAGAGTCAAACGCGCATCCTGTTGAACAATCTCGATTTCTTCCTGAATGCGTGATATAATTCTTGAGATATGTTCTTTTGGGGGGACACTTCCGCGGCTTGACATTGGAAATACAGTATTAACCAGATCCGACAGGCGACTCAAGCACAGGGCCAAGAAATTTGTCTGGAATATTTCAATGGCAGAAATCATTTGTTCTCTTCCTTCTGAACTGATCGCTGGTAGAACTCCTTTGACATCCGTGTCACGTGAGATTCTTTCAAGAAGATTCTCTATCATGGAAAAGAGCTTTGGATACCCCATGGTGAATATCTCTTTAACAAAGCCTGATGTTGTGAAAGAAGATTTCATTTGACTTCCAAATGATTTCACAAGTGCCTCCCAAACACGATCTGTTAACAACGGATCACCTTCCTAAGAAAACACAGATAACATGAGAAAAAAGAGGGAAATAATAATAATACTAACAACGGCGATATTATTTTGTATTAATAATAATTACTCGGATGCCAATAAAATAAAAGGAAGAACAAAAAGGACATCATTTTGAAATGGTGTCATAGTAAGTAGTAACATTAGCAAATAAAAAATAAAGACCACCAACACAATTGGCAATATGCTCCGATTAGCAGCTCCATTCAAAACCTTGAGTATGTCATATATCCCTTTTTTGTGTGTGTCGTGATAAGTAAGACATAAATACTCAATTTTCAAAAATCAATATTGTTTCACAAAATTGAAATTAGAAAAATACTAAAGAGAATGATGGTAGATGCTGCACTGTGAGGACTCCTAAAAAGAGACCAAATCCCGTCCACACCGAGATAGTAAAGACATTAGAGATATTTATTTAGAGAGAGGATACAGCCAAGAGCTAGGTTCCGGTCCGTGAAACCAATGGTTAGATCAATTTCTCCTCAAAACACCACTTAGTGTACCGAACTGTATGTATTTCTTTTTTAATACAGCTATTCTAAGCTCACGAACAAATTGATTTTCCTACTAAATAAATCAAAGGTCAGTTGGCCATAGACTATCAAAGCCAGCTTAGTCAAGCGTTGAGGCCCATTAAAATAGTGAGATGTGTTACCAGTATATTTCCTTGTGTGCTTGCGAGTTCTAGGGGTCCTAATATTTATAATTTTTTAATTATTTAATTGTCTTTATTTGCTAATAAAATCACGAATATTCGCTTTAAAATATTATCAATAACTTAGGAATAGTCTTGTATTTTAGTCTATTAGGTTACTTGGTAATCAAGTACATCGTCACCTGTAAATGGATAGGCAACGAGGACGAGTAGTCCACACCAGATACAAAAAGAAAAAGTAAATAATGAAAACTACAGCTAGGATAAACTCAAAGGCCTAAGGGCCAAAAATGATTCCCCAAGCTGGGGAAACCAACCAATAAAACAGAACAGCACCTGCGCTAAACAACCCCCAAAAAGATTACATAACCTACCCAACCCTGCTCACACTCCAATAATATATGATGTATGAAACCTCCAGTCCACGAAATGCCTTAGATGTCGAGGCCCAGAGGGAGGCTAAGAATTTTACTGTCCCACAGATCTTCCCTCTCCATTTCCCTATCTTCAAACACTCATGAATTACACCCCAGACACATAGAGCCACACCTCCACAAAATTTTAACCCTTTTCGTAAACACTCTCATAATTTGCAGCCTGAGGGCCTCCCAGTTATGATGATTGAATGACAATGTGAGAAACTGATGTATATAGGGGTTAACTGGAAGGCCCTTGAAATTTCTAGATTTTGGTGGAAACTATCTTGTAATCTTTTTATTTTATCAGTATTGTTTCGTAAATAGGAGTAGATTAGGATTATTATTTAGATTTAGAATAAGATTATTATTTACTTGTTGGTGGTGTTCTAGTTGGAGAGCATATAAATAAGGGCATCCTTCATTATTATAATTCGGTTCAGTTATTAATCAATTTAAAGAGCGTCTCTTGTTTATTGCATTTTTTTTATTGTGTTTTATCAATATGGAAATTTATCGTGTGAATGTTACTAACTACGTTGCATTTTACATTAGAAACCCTAATTTATGTAGTAGTTATCGTTGTTGTTGTCGCGTATTGAGAAGATAACAACTCAGCTCCTAATGTCATACAAGACATGACACAAATAAATTTTGAATTTCACTAGAGCATTCTGCACTTCCCTAATTTCCTGCTATAAGTCGTAATCGTAATCTCCCCACCCCCCAACCCACCCCACCAACCCCAAAGGAGAAGGCCCTATCCTAGGCCCATCCTGCATAAAATATCATTGCCATTGGACTTCAAACACGCTCTTAGGGCTCGTTTGGCTCGAGGTTTGGAAAGGGAATTTAGGATTCCTGGAATTTAGATATCCCCTCGTATAGAACTACAATGTTTGGTTCGAAATTTGGAGAAACTTAGTTCCCGGAATTTACAATTCCCACAAAATTGGAATTCACCTTTCCCCTCTAAAATGGAGCGAATCCTATATTTCCGGGAACTCTAGCTTACTTTTGTGGTGATGAGACAAAAATACCCTCACATAAACTCACTCACCCTCTCTCTCAGACACACTCACACACACACACCACACACATACACACACATGCTCTCTCTCACATACATGTGGAGTTCGGCTTGAATTTTCGTGATACTGTTCATACACTGTTACTGTTCATACGCGGGGGTATTGTTCATACGCAGGGAACTGTTCACTTTTACTCCTTATTTAAGGAGGGTTTCAGCCAGGATTCAAAACACATAGAAAATAAGAGAGAAAGAAGAGTGAGAGATTTAGGGTTCCAAACTTGATTCCTAAAGTGAGATTTGAGTGTATTTGGGGTTTGGGTTGAGAGTGAGTATAGCTCTTAGATAATCCTTCCATTGTAATCTATTTTCTCAAAGTAGTGGAATTGTTCTCTCTCTCTCTTGTGGATGTAGGCAAGGTATTATTGCCGAACCATGTTAAATCTCTTGTGTTCATCTTGTTAATTTGTGCGTGTTTATATTTCCACCAATCTTGCATATATATTTTCTTGTGTTTGGTTGGGTGTAGTGCCTTTTGGCACAACAATTTGTATCAGAGCTTTGGTGCACACTTGGTGTATAACAAAAGTCCTAAGCGAGGCTTTGGTGTTAAAACCACTCGTGTTTGGAAGTCTTGGATTTGTTGCTTCATTCAACCATGTCCGGAAATATAGTTTCACATTGGACGATGGATCGTTTTGATGGAAGTGGTAGCTTCCCTCTATGGCAAGGTAGAGTGAAGGATCTCCTCGTTCAACAAGGATTAGCGAGAGCGTTGAAGGGTAAGAGTGAAAAGTCGGATAAGATGACAAATGATGATTGGGAAGATATAAAGTCAAGGGGTTTGAGTACTATCTGACTCTCTATCGGTGATAATATTATCAACAATGTCAATGATGAGGATACAGTGCCAAAGTTGTGGGAAAAGCTAGAGAAGCTATATTTAGCGAAAAGTCTCACAACAAAGCTCAATCTCAAACGGGAGCTTCACCGGTTGAAGATGGAGGAGGGCGGGAACCTCATGGATCACATGAATGTATTTCATGGGATTGCGGATCAACTAAAAAGGTTATGTAAAAGTAGAGGAAGAAGATTGGGTCTTGTTGCTTCTTACCTCTCTTCCGGAATCATATGAGAGCATTGTCACCACCATTTTGTATGGTAAAGATACTGTTAAAATGGATGAGGTGGAGTCGACCTTATTGTCCTATGGGAAGAGGAAGTCTTCGGGGGATGAGAGTTCGGGCTCGAGTTTTATGCTCTTGGTGGGAATCGGGAAGGAATATCAACCGGGGATCTAGTGAAGGTAGTAGTAGTAGTTCTAGATCAAGGGGTGGTGGAAAACGCCGGCAATGTTACAAATGCAAGGAGTGGGGTCACATAAAGCGGAATTATCCTTTGAAGAAGGATGGAGGTGGCTCCGAGAGTGCATCGGTGACATATGCGGAGGATGAAGATTTTGGAAAGTCTCTCACACTTTCCAAAGGTAACTCTCTTACTCATAGTGAATGGATATTGGATTCGGGTTCTTCGAATCACGTTTGTTCCAAGAGAAAGTATTTTGAGATGTTCCAAGATAACAAAAAAGGTTTTTTGTCTTTGCCTAATGGGAAGAAATGTGTCATGGAAGGGGTGCGAACAATGAAAATCAAAACGTTCGATGGGGTGGAGCGTACTTTGGGGGGTGTCACCTATGCCCTAAAGTTGCGAACAAACTTGATATCCATTAGCCAACTAGATTCCAAGGGTTGCCGTGTGTTGGTAGCGGGTGGAGTCTTGAGAATCACACGTGGTTGTATGGTCTTAGCAAAGAGAGAAAAGAGAGGAGGTTTGTATCGTCTGACACAGACTACGAGGAAAATGGGGAAGTGGTGTGCACAAATTATTAGGTGCTCAAGGCACGTCTCGTTTGCGGATAGAACGAGACATTGGTTGCAAGTTTCCCGACAGCAGACGATGGTGGGAGGAAAATTCCTACTAAGGGAGAGGATGGCTCGGGGTCCCTCTTCAGGATCAACGAATGATTTTGACTCGGAGTAGTTACACACATGTATTGGTCGTTGACAAATCAAGGAGCGTTAGGACCGTGTTTGATTCAAGGTGTGTGTAACTAGTACAATGAAGGTCAGTGGGCGATTGTTTGTGTCTTAGCAAATGGTGGTTCTTTTGGTGGCGTGGCAAGCGGGGAGATTCGGATGGGGGGAATTCTCATCAGGTGGACTCTCGGTTATGATTTGCGGTATATCTCGCCAAGGTGGGGATTTGGGGAATTTGGCTTGAATTTTCGCGGGTACTGTTCACCTTTACTCCTCTTATTTAAGGAGGGTTTCAGCCATGGTTCAAAAAACACAGAAAAGATGAGAGAAAGAAGAGAGAGGTTTAGGGTTCTAAATTTG
Organism: Sambucus nigra; assembly: GCA_949130495.1. Lineage (NCBI taxonomy): Eukaryota > Viridiplantae > Streptophyta > Magnoliopsida > Dipsacales > Adoxaceae > Sambucus > Sambucus nigra. Next base: position 182,829,761 of record OX422224.1, on the reverse strand, counting down.
ATTCCTAAAGTGAGATTTGGGTGTATTTGCGATTTGGGTTGAGAGTGAGTATAGCTCTTGGATAATCCTTCCATTGTAATCTATTTTATCAAATAGTGGAATTGTCCACTCTCTCTTGTGGATATAAGCAAGGTATTATTGTCAAACCACGTTAAATCTCTTGGGTTCATCTTGTTAATTTGCACTCGTTTATATTTTCATCAATCTTGCATATATATTTTCTTGTGTTTGGTTGGGTGTGGTGCCTTTTGGCACAACAATACACGCATACACTTACACTCACACACTATCTCTCACGCATACACACACTTTCACACACAACCATACACACTCACCACACACTCAAATCAAGTAGAAGGATCATCATCATCATCGTCATCATCATCATCATCATCATCCTTGCCTTAATCCCATCATATGGGGTCGGCCACATGGATTCTCCTTTTCCATTCTAATCTATTATATGCAATATTATCATTCAAATTTAATTCCTTAAGATCTCTCCTAATAATTTCCTCCCACGATAGCTTAAGGCGGCCCCTTTCTCTTTTACCCTCTATTTCCAATAATCTCCCTCTTGTTATAGGTGCATCTACTGGTCTACGCAACACATGTCCGTACCACCTAAGTCCACTTTCTCTTAATTTATCGCTAATAGGAGCAACTCCTAACTTTTCTCTCACGTACTAGTTTTTAATTGTCCTTTCTAGTAATTCATATCATCCATCTGAGCATCCTCATCTCACTAACATGGAGGCTTTGTTCATGTTTTTTCTTTAAACCCAACACTACGCTCCATATAGGGTTGTTGCCCTAACAATTGTTCTATAAAAAATTTCTTTTAATTTATTAGTTATCCTCTTATCGCATAACACTCCATTTGTTTGTCTCCATTTCATCAAACTAGTTGATATTATACTCGTAACATCCTCTTCAATATCACCATTACTTTGTAACACTGAACCTAAATAACGAAATTTATTAGTATGGTTTATCACTTTTTCTTCAATCTTTAACATTATGCTATCTGACGCCTCATTATTAAATTTACACTCCATAAATTCCGTTTTATTTCTTTTCTCCACGTATCTACTCTCATCGCTAGGCCCTCCTTTGAAATGTCTACTAAAACTATATCATCCGCAAACAACATACACCATGGGACATCTTCGTGTATGTCCTTAGTAATCTCATCCAAAACTACGGCAAATAAGTAAGGACTTAAGGCTGATCCTTGATGTAGACCCACCTTAATCGTAAAGTCATTAGTTTCTCCACATATAGTTCTTACTCTAGTCATTGTGTTATCATACATATAACTTATAAGGATTATTTTCCTCCTTAAAGCCAACCAAATTATATCCCTAGATACTCTATCATAAGCTTTTTCTAAGTCTATAAAGGCCATATATAATTTTTTATTCTTACTTCTACATTTCTCCATTAACTGTCTTAATAAGTAAATAGCTTCCGTGGTGGATCGCCTTGGCATAAATCCAAATTGATTGTCCGAAATAGTTGACTCGTTTCTTAATCTTTGTTCTATAACCTTTTTTCCATAATTTCATAATGTTATTCATCCGTTTGATTCCTCTATAATTACTTCAGTTTTGTATATCCCCTTTATTTTTATACAAAGGTATTATGGTGTTTTTCCTCCACTCATCTGGCATGTTTCCTTCTCTTAAAATTTTGTTAAATAAACCTGTTAACCATTTTATCCCTATACTTCCAAGGGTTCTCCATATCTCTATGGGTATTTAATCCGGGCCAACCACTTTATTCTTTCTCATTTTTCTTATTAATATATCCACTTTTTTTTCAGTAATCGGACATACCATTCCTCTATTCGGTTCAATGTTCTTGACATTTTTTGGGGGATATTTTTTATTCAATAATCCTTGAAAATACTCTTCCCATCTATCTAGAATTTCTTTATCGTTAATTAATATATTTTGATTTATGTCTTTAATACACTTAACTGGACCCACATCCCTTGTCAATCTATCTATATTCTTTGCAAATTTATATATTTCCTTTTCACCTTCCTTGGTACCTAATTTATTATAAAGATTATCTAGTGCGTTTTGTTGCGCATTCCTAATAATATTTTTTAATTCACTTTTTAACTTCTTATATTTTTCTAAATCTTCTTGATTTTTACTCTTTTGCCACTCTTTAAAACTTACTCGTTTCTTTTGTATTATCTTTTGCACTTCCTCATTCCACCACCAAGTCTCTTCTTTAATGAATCTTTTTCCTTTAGTCTCACCTAAAATTTGATTACCTATTTTCTCGATATCATTCTTTGTTCTTAACCAAATGCTGTTAACATTGTCGTCCCAATTCCACTTCATGTTTAAAAGGAACTTCTGCCTAAATTCCATCTCTTTGCATCCTTTTAAATCCTTCCATTTTATATTTTGATAACCTATTTTCTCTTTTCAATACTTAAATCATTTAATTGCCAAATCTATTACTAATAGGCGATGTTGATTTGTTAAGCTTTCACCTGTTATAGCTTTAGAGTCTTTGCATGTGTACAAGCCTCTTTTTTCTAAGTAAGCAATAGTCTATTTGAGTTTTATTCTCTTCTCTTTTAAATGTTATTAAATGTTCTTCCCTTTTTTTTTTAAATGTGTTTGTTAACGCTAAATCGTATGCCTTAGCAAATTCTAAGATAGTTTCCCCTCCATCTCTCTTACCAAAACCACAACCTCCGTGTATCCTTGGATAACCATCCCGTTCTACTCCTACATGTCCATTCAAGTAACCTCCTAAAAATATGTTTTCATGTGTAGGAATTTGTTGTAATACTTCATCCAATAATTCCCAAAATGATTTATTTACATTTTCATTTAAAACTCCTTGGGACGCGTAAGCACTTATAATATTCAATATTATTTTATCTAAGACGATCTTAATACTCATTAATTTATCTCCCCATCTTTTAACAACCACGAGTTTATCTTTCATATAGTGATCAACAACAATACCCTACGATTATCGATCCCTCCCGAGTAAAAAAAAATTCATAGCCTTCTCCTATCTCTCTAGCCTCTTCACCCTTCTATTTAGTTTCTTGTAGGCAAACTATGTTGTTTTTTCTCCGTTATAAGGTATCCATAAGTTCTTTACACTTGCCAGTTAGTGTTCCTAAATTCCATGTACCAAATCTAATATTTATTACTTTTCAATTCTTGTCGGACAAAATATGGAAAACCAATTTTGGATGTCGGGAAAAGAGAATTCCTGTTTGAACCATTGTTGTTAAAGGCGCGTCTAGGCTCTAGGCTCAGGCTCAGCATTGGCGCCTTACCTCACTCGGGCAAAGGCTCCTTCAGTAAGGCGTGCGCATTGTGCGCCTATGCTCCAGACTCCAGGCACTCAAGTGCACCTTGTTAATTTTTTTTGGATATCGCCCCCAATACAATAATGGACCAATTGATATGCTGATCTTACATATTTTCCAATAGAATACGGAAGATTAGACGATTCTCCAACCCAAAACTAACCAAAGTTAGTCCTTGATTCCTAATGAAACTTTATCTTCTCATTAGTCCCCACTTAGGCAAAATAAACAAATAAAATTAAACTCCAAGAGTATTTCATCATGGAACAATTTATATGTTAATTTGATTTTTCTTTTCACTCATTGGAATAGCATTTTTTCATATATATATATATATATTTTCATATTGTGTAAAAGCTCTATCTTTATCTTCTTCTGATGTGTCTCTTCATAACCATTTATAATAGTATTACATGCTATATATTTTAAATCTTAGATAATAAATTATATTATTATTATACAAATAAAACTTTTGTATGTTTTTATAGATAGTGTGCCTCACTTCGATCAGGCGCGCGCCTCGCCTTCCGCCTAGGCTCCAAGGGGACCTTGGCGCCTTGGTGCGCCGTTCGCATCTGACAACTATGGTTTGAACCAAACAATGAAAAGGAATTCGAGATTCCAGGAATTGAATTCATGGAATCAATGATTCATATTCCCTTTCCAAACCTCGAACGAAACGAGCCCTTATTGAATTCTACACAGGTAAAACCACCTCACATTAACAAAAGAAAAGTAGTAGTCTCTTACATGTTTTTCTTAACAGCTAGCGCTGTCGTTCATGCTTAATTAAGCTAAACAATAGAATAGCACAAATTGAATAAAATGCAAGTGGAACATGTTGGTAAACGGGATGCTATTGAATGAACATCATATCAACCATATTAAAATACAAAATGCAGGCATGTTTATGTATCGTGAGCTTCTCAAAAGATAAAAACATATGTTAACTTCCACATTATACCTTCATAACCTCATCAAGCAACAACACATGCGTAAACGGATCCCTCTTCTTGGACAACACCCTCTGCAAATGCCAAACCGACACCACAACCCCATGCAACTGATCCATACAGACACTCATCCTCCCCCACAATGCCTCCTTGGCCTTCCCCCCTCCCCCAATCTGCGGCGTCCCACTCCTTTGTATACCTCCCGGCCCAAACCCCAACCCCACTCCTGAACCCGCGGAAATGGCTTTCATATCCAACGCCACCCCAATGCATTTCAGTACCTGGCCCTTATACTTGACCACCAAGCCCTCCACGGTCTCCCTCAACTCCCCCAAATTATAAAACACCTGCAATCCCAGCCCCACCTCGGCCTGATTAAACCCCTCCAATCCCCTCTCCAATACAGTATACGCCTCAGATCTTAGTTGTATACCGGTTTTGGTAACAAACTTAAGTTCCTCATCAATTACTGATATACCCTTAAGGTCATTTTCGTTTACGAGTGTTAATATTTCGGAATGGAGCTGAGCTGACTTGGAGAGATCTTGGGGGGTAGATTTGAGTTTGGCGGTTAAACGGAGCGTACGGATGACTGATTGGAGGAGATCTGTTGTGGTGTGTAGGTTGGTGAGCTGGATGGTTTTGGATCGGATTTGGCGATTGGGTTCGGAGATTTCGGATCGGATTTTTTGGGTGGTGGATTGGAGGGAGGAGATGGAGGTTTTGAGGGAGGTGAGAGAGGAGGAGGCGTCTTGGAGGGAGGAGAGGGAGAGGAGGAGGTCGTGGTGGCGGGAGAGGACGAGGGAGCGGAGGTGGTGGTGGAGGAGGTGGATGCCGTCCTGGAGTTTTTCGGCGTGGGAGGCGGCGGAACCGGAGGAGAGGGCGGAGGAAGAGAATTTGGAGGAGGAGAAGTCTGGGGACAAAAATGGGGAGAAGATTGGGTCGGTGGAGAATGAATCGAGAGGGGATAAGTTTGGAGTGGTGGGTTTGCTGTCTTTGAATGTGGAGAGGCGTTGGAGAGGAGAGGGGGAAGAAGAGATTGGGGATCTTTGAGTTGCTGTTGATGGTGATGACATTGTTGAGTTTGAGGCCACACTCGAGAGATCTGAGTTACAACAAGAGCTACCTGTTTTCTTTTCGTCCCCAACTAACAACAATATAACCCCGGGGGTGTGTTGGAGTGGTAGGGACTCCTCATCCCTTAATTAAGTGTCGGAAGTTCGATTTTCGTCTTGGACATGGAGCAGTCTTAAATCTCGGGGCAGCTGTCCCACCTTAAGAGGTGCCTGCAATCAGCGAAGGGATTAGTCACTGTGGTACAGTGGACACCCTGGTATTACCAAAAAAAAAAACTAACAACAATATACTTTTGCCACATTTCGAGTTACCCCCGAGTTTGTTTCCAAAATTCACTCAAATACCCGGTTGTTGACTTCTTTACGATTTAGCCCCCTTTTACACTTTTCCAAAATTCACGACAAGATGAAGGGTAATATAATATAAACATAAGAAAACATCCACTTCGTTAAGAAAAAGTTATAAAAACATTCACTTTGAAAATAAATAAATAAACTATAGTTTTAATCAAATTAAATGTATTATAGAAACATTATTAATAAATGTAATGTTCAAATCATCACATAGTAATTTATATATTTTGTCAAAAATTGCATTTCTAAGGAAATTTTTTATTGAGTTGTTAAATTAGAAATTATAAAAAAATTTAAGACTCTCAAAATCATTACAAACCTCATTACAATTTTTTTAGAAATTTTACAGATTTGCAAAATGTATGTGGTGTGCTAAATTTAAAAAATATATATAGAATTTCAGAAGAAAAAAATAATTATAGAATTTTAAAAATGTATATGAACTTGAGAAGTCCTTATATATTTTAGAAATGTATATTTAACGCTTTTATAATATATATATATATATATATATATATATTATATGTTAATAAATATGTACCATTAATAAACACTAAATATTATATAGTATATTTAAACATTTTATAATGGGGGCCAAACCCTAAAGAATTTATAGGGGTGATAGGAAAAATTAAACATAAAGTTAACGGTTAAAGCATTTGACCAGATGGAAAAGTGTAAAATGGGGGTAAACCCCTAAAGAAAGCAACATTCGATTGAATTTTGGAAATAAAATGGATTATGGAGGTCAAACCCAAAATGACCATATACTTCATTTTGTTGGCTTTTTTCACTTAAAAATACCATTATATTTTAAATTTTAAAATACTACCATTCACTTCATTATCCTTCCCAAATTCAAAAACTAATTTTTTATCAAAACTTTTTATTCTAAAACCCAAATCAAAGCTGAAGAAATCAATTTTGAAAAGAAGAGTTAACTCAGTTAAACCTCCTCGTCCCTTATCTTTGTTCATCAAATTACCTCCTAAAAATGATTTTCCTACTTGACGCGACTAAGAATGTGTCTCAGAATTGCGTACTCTCTAGGCTCAAGTGCAAGCCTGTCGCGTTAGTAATAAACCCGGTAAGTCGGGATCGTATCCACAGGGAAATAGGACAATGGACTTGTAACGACGTTGGACAGATGAATGAATCCTAACTCTGACTCTAAAGAAAAAGGAAAAGATGATTGGTATGAGAATTTACTACAACTAAATGCAATTTTTAAAATGTTTAACTAATGAACTTAAGTACGAATGAAATGCAACTATTCTAAATTACCTAAAATACTAACAATGAATAATTTAAAAATTCGAACTAGGTGATGAGAAAAATAGGACAGGAATACAATCCCCCAACCCTATTGTATTGATGGTATAAAACTAATCGTAAATTTGAATGACTAATTAGACCCAGAATTTAGTACTCCCAAGCATTACGTATATGAGGTTCAAGCCCGCACCATACTTAATCAGAGGACGAGTAAATCGGTATTGTAATAGTTACACTCGAATTGTATTCTAAAGCATCCCGATTACCCGGAAACAAACGAGATTCAAAGATCTACAATTATCGCGTTCCTATGCAATACGGTCGTAATCAAATCATTAAATTTAGAGGATTACTTTTATACACATACAACTACCACATCGGGTTGGGTCCATGCATCCCGACCCTTAAAAGTCTAGCCTACCATGATGAAAGTAATGAAAACGATTTTGGAATTGCGGAAAGTCATGATTAAACTAAGGACAAATTGAAGAATTATGTAAACGGGAAATTAGAAAGAGGAAATTACTCACTAATCTTACCAAAGCACTCAAAGCGTTAACTACAATTACTTGTAATCACAGAAATCTGAACAATCTTCAATCTTGGAATTAAAATTATAAGACATCTTCAAACTAGGGTTTTTCTGAAAAGAATGGAAAATTAGATAAATTCTCCGTTCTTTCGAATGATAATAAATCGGGTTTAAATACCCTACAAAGCTCCAGGAGTTTTAGCTGAACTAGGACTCTCCATTAGAGGAGGAGTAAAAAATAAAAATTCGACAGTCGGACCAGTCCGGTCCTTCTTCGGTTCGGTCTCGCTGGAATCCGGATCGATTCGTTTATTTCTTGGCCGGATCGATCTGATCCGGATTGGTTCGTTTATTTTCCTTCAGCTTCAATCCGTCTTCGGTCTAGGGTTCTCTGGAAATTGGCATTTCGGATCGGTCCGATCTGGATCGGTCCGGATTTCCTTTGACTTTTTCTTCTGCCTTTGACTGCTCATAACTTTCACACCGGGACTCCGATTGAGGTACCGTTTCTTCCTATGTGCTCGTGAACTTGATATCTTTAACATTTCTTAGATGTCTCATTCGAATTCCAGGTAAAAGTTATAATTTTACCCTTTTGACTTTCCTTCTTTTCTTTCTCGATTTTTTTGGTTTCTTTCTTTCTTTAATTGACATCAAATACCTGTAAAATCAGTACAAAATACCAGAAACTCGGGGTACTCATTAGAATAAGTCAGTAGCAAGATTATGAGATAAAATCAAATGATTACGTTGTTCGAGGTGCTAAAAGTAACTAAATTAAAGGGATAAATTGGTAAGAATTTATGCCTAATCAAATCCCCTTAACTTATAACTTTGCGCGTCCCGAGCAATGTAAAAGAATCCTAGCAAGGCTCAACTCTTGAAAATCATTTTATTGAAATAGAATACCTTTTTTTCGCGGGCAAGCGATTGCATTGAGCGTATGCAACAAGCCTTTAAACCCCTAGGTTACCCTAGTAGGACGAGTTGTGTCTCGTGAGGGTTTACAGAGAATATACCCACAAAATTCGACTCAAAGAAACTTCAAAATCAGCAAAAATTTTATAATTCAAACTCTCTCAGAAAATAATCATCATCAAGTCATGTTCAAGAGTCTCAAATCATAGTGTGTGTGTGTGTGAAGCCGAAAATTTAACCGCGGATTTCCACCGATTGACTATTACGTTACTTATCCGAAAATTCGTTTTGATTTCAAATTCTTACGGAATACTCTCACAAACGAATATCTCGAATTATGGCTATTATCTTGTTATGCGTGATATAAAGAGTAAATATATTGGACGCAAAGTCACGCACACAAGTAGAAAGACGGAAATTTTATAGTGATAGGATCTCATCAACGAAATACGATTTTTCAAAACGGGGACATTACCTCTTATTCACGCATTCAATCTCTTTTATTATCTTTTGGTGTCTTAGCTCCGCACGCGGTAATCAATTTCGCAATTTGGACTCGGTTAGGACTTTTTCGGGTTTTAAGGTATATTGGGTAAAATGAAAATGGTAGGGAATTTCGAAATTGGAAATTTTTTGCTTATGATGTCCGTTAGTGCTTTCTCCGGGCTTTTTGCTCATTTTTTCTTCTTTTTCTCTATTTTTTCTATTTTTCACTTCTTTTCTTTTCTTGCTATTTTTGTTGAGAATATCTATTTTTTTCTTTCCCCTTTTTATGCACTTTTCGGACTTTATTCGATAAATATTCGATTTTCTCAATTCCTGGCTTTTTGGGTTTTTCGGATTGTCAAATGAAAGGAAAAATTATTCGGCTCAATTTGGGTTACAAAAGAGATAATTTTTCACAACTTTTTATGGCCGATATTTTTGGCTAACAAACGAGAGCCTACTTCATTGTTCAAAATACTAATTGCATTACCTTATGCGTCTCGAGATTAATTTAATTTAGAGATTTGTAGCGCACTTTGTACGGCAATATCACACACATTTATCAAAACCGATCAAAATGAAAGGATTGAGATCCTCAACGACTTTTTAAACGCTGAAAAGAACTTTGAGTTAACAATTAACTCGGATTGATTTATAATTTTCACAAAGATGAAAGGCTCGAATCTCACCGGGTTTGTTAATCTCCACACTTATTCGTTAAGTCGTCAATTTTCGCACAATTTCCATCTTTAGTCGATTTCGGCTTTGTGTATTGGGTTTTTACAATTTGAGACTTTAACCGACTTTTAATGATATTTTTGAAAATTTTGAATTCCAATTTTTATTTATTTTGAACAAAAATATTTTTGGATTTTTCAAAATTTTATGATTTTTTTCCTTTTTTGAAATTTCTGGGCATTTTTGAAAATTTGTGAAGTTTTAGAAATACGCACTCGTCACCCCCCCTAACTTAGACTTTTGCATTGTCCTCAAGCAAAAAGGACTAAAATCTAACTCAAAGCGACTTAAAAGTGCAGAAAAATAAAACAAACAAATATTTAAAATGCATAAAGATACTAAATGACCCTAACACATGACTCAATAATACAATACAAATCACCCCAAATGCGTCGAGGGTGTGACGACCTCTCATCTCTTCACAAACTCACCTAACCCCACTCACAGGATCCGATACTCTCCTTATTTCTCTCGTCCTAGGATTATAAACCAACAATCGGAACAAGTTGGGACCTCGCCCATAGATACAGGACAGACCGGGAGACTTATCATGACTAATTGGAAAGGGATCCTCGTGATGCTTACTCAAAGCGTGGCCTGCGTGCATCGACTCGGAGGGAACACCTAAGTTTCTTTCAATTTTTGGAACGCATGGATCATGCTCTAGGTCGGATGAAACACAACTTTTCTCCTCACTCGCCTTAGGGACCTCTAGTGGTATGGGTGGATGGTCACAAAGAAGGAATTCATCGATTTTATCTTTCCATTCGCTTTCTTCTAGGTGACTACATGAATCGAATAGAGTTTGGACTTCGTCGTTAAGGCTCTCATCCACCGGACCGAATTCTTTTTCAAATTCTTCCATGATCATGTCCCCTATCTCTATCTCTCGGGTAGTGCCTATGTCCTCTCTTACTTGCTCGATCTCTAACTCCGCTATTTTTCTCTCTTCTAACCCCTCCCTCTCTCTCTCTCTCTCAATCGCGGTCACTACACACACACACACCCCCCCCCCCCCCCCCCCGCTTTTCTCTCATCGTCATAACTACCGCTTTTACTTGATGAAATAAGGCACACCCCTAACGGCTCTCTCTTGTGGCACCCCTCATTCTCGTGGTTCGATACTAAACAGGACCCTAGGGCATCTCCACAATAATTTTCCTCAAAATACTCCTCTACGATCTCGTCTATTAGGCTCACCGCGTGAAGATAATCTTCTTCCCCCGTCTGTTAGGCGATATGGAAGATGTTAGTCTCTAAAGTCAGGTTCCCAAAAGTGAGTTGCATTTGCCCATTTCAAGTATTGATGATGGCATTAGCTGTAGCTAAGAATGGGCGCCCAAGAATGATGGGAACATGGTTGCTCGAGGTGAAGGAGGGTTCCGTGTCCCAAATGACAAAATCTATCGGGAAGTAGAAAGTGTCAACTTGGATGATCACGTCCTCAACTATGCCTCTAGGGATCTTCACGGTTCGATTCGCTAACTAGAGAGTGACCTTTGTGGGCTTGAGGTCGCCCAAATCAAGTTGCCTATAGATGGCGTAAGGGAGGATATTGACACTTGCTCCCAAGTCAAGTAAGACTTTTTCAATTTTATTTTCTCCAATGATGCAGGAAATGATGGGTGCACCGGGATCTTTAAATTTTGGCGGGAGATCATTAAGTAGGATGGAGCTCACGTTTTGTGCTAGAAGACATTTTTCTTTACCTTCATCTTTCTCTTCACTGTTAACAAGTCTTTGATGACTTTTGCATAAGTTGGAATTTGCTTAATGGCATCGAGGAAAGGTAAATTTAGCTTTACTTGCTTTAGCACGTCTAGCACATCATCACGGGCGTTTCCTTTATGGGAAGGAATTAGCCTTTGAGGAAACGGTGCCGCGGAGGGTGGTTTCACTACTACCTCGGGCTCACTAGTGTCTTCTTTATCACTCTCTTTCAAGGGGACATCTTCGGCCTCTTTCGTGCAGGGCAAAATCTCCTTGTCTTTAGGTACATCTTATGGGGGAGGTGAAAAGTCAACTACTCTCCCACTACGTAGAGTGGTAATTGCGCTACATTGCTCTGGATGGTCATGGGGTGTGGAGCTAACACTAGTTTGACCTTGGAGAGGTCTTTGGCCCTGTGCAGGAAACTTGCCTTTCTCTTGGATACTCAACGATGATTGCAACTTTGAAATGTTCGCATTAATGTCGTTGATCATGCGCTCATGCCCATCATTAGTTGCATTCTGGATATTGATAAAGTGGTTGATCGTATCCTCGAGATTTCTTCGCGGTGGAGTGATATATGCTCCTTGAGGTGGTGGTGCTTGCACATGTCCTTGCATGTGTGGAACTTGTTGAAAGTGCGGTGGTGGAGGAGGGGTAACATGTGAATTAGGATTCATCGCAGCATGTTGTTTCCCATAGCTAAAACCAGGATGGTTTTTCCATGAAGGGTTGTACGAATTCCCGTGCGGTGCACCGAAATTACCCTTTAATCCTCCTATGCCACTTACTTATTCTTGAAGCATTACTTTGTAGGCGAGTATAGTCGGGCATTCCTCAATTGAATGACCTGCCTCATAAATCGCACACACCTTCTCAACGGGGTTTGGGATGGATCCAGTTGGTCCTCTTCCATATACCTCACGTAGGTCTCGCAGTCCTTTCTCGAGCGTATCGAGTCGACTGTCCGTCATATAATTCTTTTTTACATGAAATAGGCCGGACGCCGATGGAGTGGTGGTCACTTGACGATTTCTATTTTGAGCATTAAGGTCAAATGTATCCCAGGATTGGGTAGTCTCGACGACATACCTCAGGTGAAGCTCAGCATCGTGGGCGTCTAAGTCGACAAACGGTCCACTACCCATGGTTTCAACGAGTTGCTTGGGATTAATGTCCAGCCCATTATGGATAAAGGAAATGATTTGCATTTTATCAAAACCATGATGGGGACACAAAGCAATTAACTCATTTAAACGCTCGTAGCATCGATCGAATGACTCATTTTCTAATTGTTGGAAAGTTTGAATTTGAGCCTTGATGGAATTCATTCGATGTGGAGGAAAGAACTTCTTGAGAAATTTGGATTGTAGCTCGTTCCATGATGAAATCGAATTTGAAGGTAAAGACCATAGTCAGGTCTTAGCCTTATCCTTTAGCGAGAATGGGAAGAGTTTAAGGCGGAGCACATCTTTTGTGCAAGTTTGATCGCTGAGAGTCTCGCACGCCTCCTCAAATTCCATGATGTGGGCATATGGCTTTTCTGAATCCATTTCATGGTAAGTGGGAAGTATCTGGATCATCCCATTCCTAAAGCGAAATTGCCCAGCATTGTACGGGAGTAAAATGCATCCCGGAGTGACAGTGCGCTCGGTATATAAGACGTCTCTCAAAGGGAGATATGGGTTATCTCCCTCGTCGACGACTGCACTACCGTGTTGTGACATGTCTCTCTCTCTCAAAGATTCGGTATCCTCACTTGGTATACTCGGAGCGTGCTCTGAGGTGTGTCCTAAAAAGGAAAACGGGGTGTTATTTGAGATTGAGTATGACGGTGTGGGAGGTGGAACCCAGAACTGTGGAGCGTTAGGAGTGTGAGGGCTATCAGGGTCGTACTCAACTATTGGATTTTCGTGAATAGGGGTTGGAGTATTATGGGGAGTTGGAGTGAGTTCAGAATTTTGCATTAACTTGCTTATGAGAGATGATGATGAATATTTTTGTGCTTTTTCAAATTTTTATATTTTTTGGATTTTTGGAAATTTTTGGTCAAAGTTTGAGATTGATTGGATCTAATCCTAAGTCTACCTAAATCCCCGGCAACGGCCCCAAAAACTTGACGAGACTAAGAATGTGTCTCAGAAGTGCGTACTCTCTAGGCTCAAGTGCAAGCCTGTCGCGTTAGTAATAAACTCGGTAAGTCGGGATCGTATCCACAGGGAAATAGGATAATGGAATTGTAACGACGTTGGACAGATGAATGAATCCTAACTCTGGCTCTAAAGAAAAAGGAAAAGATGATTGGTATGAGAATTTACTACAACTAAATGCAATTTTGAAAATGTTTAACTAATGAACTTAAGTACGAATGAAATGCAACTATTCTAAATTACCTAAAATACTAACAATGAATGATTTAAAAATTCGAACTAGGTGATGAGAAAAACAGGACAGGAATACAATCCCCCAACCCTATTATATTGATGGTATAAAACTAATCGTAAATTTGAATGATTAATTAGACCCAGAATTTAGTACTCCCAAGCATTACGTATATGAGGTTCAAGCCCGCACCATACTTAATCAGAGGATGAGTAAATCGGCATTGCAATAGTTACACTCGAATTGTATTCTAAAGCATCCCGGTTACCCGGAAGCAAATGAGATCCAAAGATCTACAATTATCGCGTTCCTACGCAATACGGTCGTACTCAAATCATTAAATTTAGAGGATTACTTTTATACACATACAACTACCACATCGGGTTGGGTTCATGCATCCCGACCCTTAAAAGTCTAGCCTACCATGATGAAAGTAATGAAAACGATTTTGGAATTGCAGGAAGTCATGATTAAACCAAGGACAAATTGAAGAATGATGTAAACGGGAAATTAGATGGAGGAAATTACTCACTAATCTTACCAAAGCACTCAAAGCATTAATAACAATTACTTGTAATCACAAAAATATGAACAATCTTCAATCTTGGAATTAAAATTATAAGATATCTTCAAACTAGGGTTTTTCTGAAAAGAATGGAAAATTAGATAAATTCTTCGTTCTTTCGAATGATAATAAATCGGGTTTAAATACCCTACAAATCTCCAAGAGTTTTAACTGAACTAGGACTCTCCATTAGAGGAGGAGTAAAAAATAAAAATTCGACAGTCGGACCGGTCCGGTCCTCCTTCGGTTCGATCTCGCTGGAATTCGGATCGGTTCGTTTATTTCTTGGCCGAATCGATCTGATCCGGATCGGTTCGTTTATATTCCTTCAGCTTCGATCCGTCTTCGGTCTGGGGTTCTTTGGAAATTGACATTTCGGATAGGTCCGATCCGGATCAGTCCGGATTTCCTTTGACTTTTTCTTCTGCCTTTGACTGCTCATAACTTTCACACTGAGACTCCGATTGAGGTATCGTTTCTTCTTATGTGCTCGTGAACTTGATATCTTCAACTTTTCTTTAGATGCCTCATTCGAATTTTGGGCAAAAATTAGAATTTTTCCCTTTTAACTTTCCTTCTTTTCTTTCTCGATTCTTCCGGTTTCTTTCTTTCTTTAATTGACATCAAATACCTGTAAAATCAGTAGAAAATACCAGAAACTCGGGGTAATCATTAAAATAAGTCAGTAGCAAGATTATGAGATAAAATCAAATCAATTACGTTGTTCGAGGTGCAAAAAGTAACTAAATTAAACGGATAATGTAACACCCCGCCCGCCCGGGGAGAGCGAACGGAGCGCTACTGTCGATAAACTAAATCAATTCCACAATTCACAAGGTATAGCCCACAATAAAAATAAGAGAATCTACTAATCTGAAATATCTTCAAATTACGTACAACCAAAAATCTCTCGAAATAAAACAACTAACTATCTCGAAGGAAAATAAATCGTCAATGCTCTATACAACCAAAATAAATACAATCTTCTCATATGTATTCTCGAATATTCTTCCCGAAATAATCCTCGCTAAAATCAATCTCCATAGCGCCCCAAAATCCGCGCTAACCTGCCACTAAAAGAAAATATGGGGAAGTACACAGTACGACAGGAAAGATGCTCAACAGTAATATGTTAGCGATGAACAAAGCGCAACAATACGAATACGAATATTCAAATCAAATGCAAAATCTCAATAGCATTTTATCAATAAATTTCGCAACAACACATTAACCGGGTCACCAGGCCTCACCCCATCCGCATATGCTTTATCAAGTCATAGCCCTTGGAAGCAGGAATTTTGGCGGGTGCCCAACGTCCGTGCCATATTAAAATCTCATGACAACGTGCTCAACGACAACATGAATAATTCCACATGAATAAAAATAATTCCAACAATTATTTTTCCAGATTTCAATGAATTTAACAATTCAAAATATGAGTTCAATTAACAAGAATTCAACGGAATAACTCTCGAGAGATTTAAAGAGCATATTGTGTAAAACCCCATACCTCAAAATCATCAAATGAATCATCGCATAATTCAGCCTCAAAATCTAATCACACCATCACGTTCCTCTCGCGAAAATAATCAAATCTCGTTCTAGCCCAAACTCGAGAAAACACCAAATAAGCTTTCTAATCTAAGGTTGAAATCTTGAATAGGTTTGGGGCTATGGTTTGTAGATGAAAGGGAGTAATTTTGGAGAGGTCTTCTGGTTGAAAAGTTTGAGAAAAAATGATTTGAAAAGCCAACCCACGAATTTGTTGATATATAAAGGATTAGGAGTTTGATTAAGAAAAGAGTTCTAATCATATACAAACACTAAAAAATTTATCCCGGACGATCGGACCGTTGGAATTGGATGAAATTTTACAGAGAATTAGCTAAAGACGAGAGTAGGTTGTTAAAAAAATTCAGCTCGATTGGACCATTCAATATTTTTAAATATTTTTTTTTCTAGAGAGTTTTATGCCCCGAGGACTCTTAGAGAGTTTTATGTTTTGAGGACTCTTCTATATAATAAAAATTCAATCAAAACTCCATTTTAATTCCAATTCCGAAACCGTTTGAAATACTCATCTTTAAAAATAAAATCCAACATATTTGAGCAATAAAAATAATTTTATCTCAAAATTTATTTTTTCCTCTTTTTTTCGAAAATACCCCAAAAATTACGCGGGTTGTTACACTTTCCCACCAACAATGGAATTTCGCCCTCGAAATTCGTCGAATACCTAACTCTCAAAAACCAGGCCGACAATCTCCGAAAATAATCTCGTCACCAAAAATAATTTCCTCACATCTAATCTAGATGCCTAATGCAAAACGATTCTCTAAAAATTTCTATCTCCAAATTTTCGCCACAAAAACGAAATAGACCCAAAATCCAAGACCAAGGGTTGTCGTATACCGAAGCTCTGATACCATTCTGTAACACCCCGCCTGCCCGGGGAGAGCGAACGGAGCTCTACTGTCGATAAACTAAATCAATTCCACAATTCACAAGGTATAGCCCACAATAAAAATAAGAGAATCTACTAATCTGAAATATCTTCAAATTACGTACGACCAAAAATCTCTCGAAATAAAACATCTAACTATCTCGAAGGAAAATAAATCGCCAATGCTCTATACAACCAAAATAAATACAATCTTCTCATATGTATTCTCGAATATTCTTCCCGAAATAATCCTCGCTAAAATCAATCTCCATAGCGCCCCAAAATCCGCGCTAACCTGCCACTAAAAGAAAATATGGGGAAGTACACAGTACGACAGGAAAGATGATCAACAGTAATATGTTAGCGATGAACAAAGCGCAACAATACGAATACGAATATTCAAATCAAATGCAAAATCTCAATAGCATTTTATCAATAAATTTTGCAACAACACATTAACCGGGTGACCAGGCCTCACCCCATCCGCATATGCTTTATCAAGTCATAGACCTTGGAAGCAGGAATTTTGGCGGGTGCCCAACGTCCGTGCCATATTAAAATCTCATGACAACGTGCTCAACGACAACATGAATAATTCCACATGAATAAAAATAATTCCAACAATTATTTTTCTAGATTTCAATGAATTTAACAATTCAAAATATGAGTTCAATTAACAAGAATTCAACGGAATAACTCTCGAGAGATTTAAAGAGCATATTGTGTAAAACCCCATACCTCAAAATCATCAAATGAATCATCGCATAATTCAGCCTCAAAATCTAATCACACCATCACGTTCCTCTCGCGAAAATAATCAAATCTCGTTCTAGCCCAAACTCGAGAAAACACCAAATAAGCTTTCTAATCTAAGGTTGAAATCTTGAATAGGTTTGGGGCTATGGTTTGTAGATGAAAGGGAGTAATTTTGAAGAGGTCTTCTGGTTGAAAAGTTTGAGAAAAAGTGATTTGAAAAGCCAACCCACGAATTTGTTGATATATAAAGGATTAGGAGTTTGATTAAGAAAAGAGTTCTAATCATATACAAACACTAAAAAATTTATCCCGGACGATCGGACCGTTGGAATTGGATGAAATTTTACAGAGAATTAGCTAAAGACGAGAGTAGGTTGTTAAAAAAATTCAGCTCGATCGGACCGTTCAATATTTTTAAATATTTTTTTTTCTAGAGAGTTTTATGCTCCGAGGACTCTTAGAGAGTTTTATGTTTTGAGGACTCTTCTATATAATAAAAATTCAATCAAAACTCCATTTTAATTCCAATTCCGAAACCGTTTGAAATACTCATCTTTAAAAATAAAATCCAACATATTTGAGCAATAAAAATAATTTTATCTCAAAATTTATTTTTTCCTCTTTTTTTCGAAAATACCCCAAAAATTACGCGGGTTGTTACACTTTCCCACCAACAATGGAATTTCGCCCTCGAAATTCGTCGAATACCTAACTCTCAAAAACCAGGCCGACAATCTCCGAAAATAATCTCGTTACCAAAAATAATTTCCTCACATCTAATCTAGATGCCTAATGCAAAACGATTCTCTAAAAATTTCTATCTCCAAATTTGCGCCACAAAAACGAAATAGACCCCAAATCCAAGACCAAGGGTTGTCGTATACCTAAGCTCTGATACCATTCTGTAACACCCCGCCTGCCCGGGGAGAGCGAACGGAGCTCTACTGTCGATAAACTAAATCAATTCCACAATTCACAAGGTATAGCCCACAATAAAAATAAGAGAATCTACTAATCTGAAATATCTTCAAATTACGTACGACCAAAAATCTCTCGAAATAAAACATCTAACTATCTCGAAGGAAAATAAATCGCCAATGCTCTATACAACCAAAATAAATACAATCTTCTCATATGTATTCTCGAATATTCTTCCCGAAATAATCCTCGCTAAAATCAATCTCCATAGCGCCCCAAAATCCGCGCTAACCTGCCACTAAAAGAAAATATGGGGAAGTACACAGTACGACAGGAAAGATGATCAACAGTAATATGTTAGCGATGAACAAAGCGCAACAATACGAATACGAATATTCAAATCAAATGCAAAATCTCAATAGCATTTTATCAATAAATTTCGCAACAACACATTAACCGGGTGACCAGGCCTCACCCCATCCGCATATGCTTTATCAAGTCATAAACCTTGGAAGCAGGGATTTTGGCGGGTGCCCAACGTCCGTGCCATATTAAAATCTCATGACAACGTGCTCAACGACAACATGAATAATTCCACATGAATAAAAATAATTCCAACAATTATTTTTCCAGATTTCAATGAATTTAACAATTCAAAATATGAGTTCAATTAACAAGAATTCAACGGAATAACTCTCGAGAGATTTAAAGAGCATATTGTGTAAAACCCCATACCTCAAAATCATCAAATGAATCATCGCATAATTCAGCCTCAAAATCTAATCACACCATCACGTTCCTCTCGCGAAAATAATCAAATCTCGTTCTAGCCCAAACTCGAGAAAACACCAAATAAGCTTTCTAATCTAAGGTTGAAATCTTGAATAGGTTTGGGGCTATGGTTTGTAGATGAAAGGGAGTAATTTTGAAGAGGTCTTCTGGTTGAAAAGTTTGAGAAAAAGTGATTTGAAAAGCCAACCCACGAATTTGTTGATATATAAAGGATTAGGAGTTTGATTAAGAAAAGAGTTCTAATCATATACAAACACTAAAAAATTTATCCCGGACGATCGGACCGTTGGAATTGGATGAAATTTTACAGAGAATTAGCTAAAGACGAGAGTAGGTTGTTAAAAAAATTCAGCTCGATCGGACCGTTCAATATTTTTAAATATTTTTTTTCTAGAGAGTTTTATGCTCCGAGGACTCTTAGAGAGTTTTATGTTTTGAGGACTCTTCTATATAATAAAAATTCAATCAAAACTCCATTTTAATTCCAATTCCGAAACCGTTTGAAATACTCATCTTTAAAAATAAAATCCAACATATTTGAGCAATAAAAATAATTTTATCTCAAAATTTATTTTTTCCTCTTTTTTTCGAAAATACCCCAAAAATTACGCGGGTTGTTACACTTTCCCACCAACAATGGAATTTCGCCCTCGAAATTCGTCGAATACCTAACTCTCAAAAACCAGGCCGACAATCTCCGAAAATAATCTCGTCACCAAAAATAATTTCCTCACATCTAATCTAGATGTCTAATGCAAAACGATTCTCTAAAAATTTCTATCTCCAAATTTGCGCCACAAAAACGAAATAGACCCAAAATCCAAGACCCGAGGGTTGTCGTATACCTAAGCTCTGATACCATTCTGTAACACCCCGCCCGCCCGGGGAGAGCGAACGGAGCTCTACTTTCGATAAACTAAATCAATTCCACAATTCACAAGGTATAGCCCACAATAAAAATAAGAGAATCTACTAATCTGAAATATCTTCAAATTACGTACGACCAAAAATCTCTCGAAATAAAACATCTAACTATCTCGAAGGAAAATAAATCGCCAATGCTCTATACAACCAAAATAAATACAATCTTCTCATATGTATTCTCGAATATTCTTCCCGAAATAATCCTCGCTAAAATCAATCTCCATAGCGCCCCAAAATCCGCGCTAACCTACCACTAAAAGAAAATATGGGGAAGTACACAGTACGACAGGAAAGATGATCAACAGTAATATGTTAGCGATGAACAAAGCGCAACAATACGAATACGAATATTCAAATCAAATGCGAAATCTCAATAGCATTTTATCAATAAATTTCGCAACAACACATTAACCGGGTCACCAGGCCTCACCCCATCCGCATATGCTTTATCAAGTCATAGCCCTTGGAAGCAGGATTTTTGGCGGGTGCCCAACGTCCGTGCCATATTAAAATCTCATGACAACGTGCTCAACGACAACATGAATAATTCCACATGAATAAAAATAATTCCAACAATTATTTTTCCAGATTTCAATGAATTTAACAATTCAAAATATGAGTTCAATTAACAAGAATTCAACGGAATAACTCTCGAGAGATTTAAAGAGCATATTGTGTAAAACCCCATACCTCAAAATCATCAAATGAATCATCGCATAATTCAGCCTCAAAATCTAATCACACCATCACGTTCCTCTCGCGAAAATAATCAAATCTCGTTCTAGCCCAAACTCGAGAAAACACCAAATAAGCTTTCTAATCTAAGGTTGAAATCTTGAATAGGTTTGGGGCTATGGTTTGTAGATGAAAGGGAGTAATTTTGAAGAGGTCTTCTGGTTGAAAAGTTTGAGAAAAAGTGATTTGAAAAGCCAACCCACGAATTTGTTGATATATAAAGGATTAGGAGTTTGATTAAGAAAAGAGTTCTAATCATATACAAACACTAAAAAATTTATCCCCGACGATCGGACCGTTGGAATTGGATGAAATTTTACAGAGAATTAGCTAAAGACGAGAGTAGGTTGTTAAAAAAATTCAGCTCGATCGGACCGTTCAATATTTTTAAATATTTTTTTTTCTAGAGAGTTTTATGCTCCGAGGACTCTTAGAGAGTTTTATGTTTTGAGGACTCTTCTATATAATAAAAATTCAATCAAAACTCCATTTTAATCCCAATTCCGAAACCGTTTGAAATACTCATCTTTAAAAATAAAATCCAACATATTTGAGCAATAAAAATAATTTTATCTCAAAATTTATTTTTTCCTCTTAATTTCGAAAATACCCCAAAAATTACGCGGGTTGTTACAGATAAATTGGGAAGAATTTATGCTTAATCATAACTCTCCTCAAAATGTTTGCTCATTATTATAAGGATACATATTTGTATAATTTAAAGAGAATCATTATTGTAAAGGTTTTGATCATTATCCCAAAAAGGATTATATATTTGTTCACTGTTTCACATGGAAGAAGCAAGACTTGGATAAATGCATTAATTTTCCTTAAAATGAAAAGGCTTGGGCATGAGCATTGCTTCACGTTTAAAGAGAAAGACTAGTGAGTGGATTCGGGTAGATGTAGGTAAGGTTTATTGAACCACTATAAAGATTGGTTTTCTTTATGTTAGTTACTCTTAATATCCTACTTTTATATACAACTTATTGAGTAGTGAGTGCGATTAGTATGAAGTAAATGGGTAATTTAAAATTTAAATATTATATGACACTCCTTTAGGACCGACACCTTACATGAGGATGAGAGAAAATATATTTCACGAAAAACTAAGTGGATGGGACAGTAAAATCACATAAATATATGCCTATTTTTTTGAGGATGTTAGCAATATTTTGTAGGTGAGAATTTGGACTTTGCAGGTAGCGAAAAAAATATGAACACCTCCAATATTTTTGCATCACCAATAAGAGAAAACAAAATGAAAGCAAAAGGAGCTTCGCGGGTAGGGAACCAAATTTTGTAGGTATAAAATTTCTAAGCAATAAGAAGCAAGATCCCGATGAATATATCTCAAGCTCTCCCGAATTCAATCCAAATGATCCAAAATTTCTTTAAGGAGTTCAAAAAGTGTGAGTAATCCTTAAACTAAGTTGCAAAAACTTTGTGGAGTTCACAGGCTGTGGGCGATCTTTCTTTTTATGAACACTCCTCATCAACTAAGTTTTATCTCACTTTATCCTAAGTTTTAACACATAGAATTACTCCTATAAAATTATATAGGTTTAAAACTCAACTATAATTACCCATATTGCATAAATTTAATTTTATCATACTCTCATGATTATCACATTAATTCCACTAGACTACCCTTACTCACACAGTGTCAAGGTGTCACACTAACTGTACTGATCTCAACGGCCATAACTACATAGATGATTTGATTTTTCTCATCACCATGGATAAGCATAAACCTCCATATCAAAAACGCCATTTTAGAATCACATCCTAAATTTACCAATGTGGCCAATAGTAACTTATCCCCTAGTCAAGTTCATATTCTCATAACTTTTTAAAATTCTAAATACTCATAATTAACCTTATTTTTAATCTCACTCGTGTCCTAAGGTAAAATTTATATATTTCCCATGTATTAAAATCTAGGGTTGCACCCATATATTTACTACTCCTAAAATATATTTACTATATTTTATGAGTTTCAAACAACATATATTTCTAGATTATGAAACTACCTTACTATAATATATTCATTAGAAATTTAGCATTATTTAATAATTATAAAATTGAATTAATCTTCAACAAATTACTATTTAACAATCCATTATTATATATCTCAAGATCACGCAATATTAATTACAAAACACTGTGGATTTTATCATCTCTAACCTAATACCCAAATATAGGTTCCCAACTCTATAGGGGGTTGATTCTCATACAATTATCAATGTTATTATCATAACCACGTGCATTTCTAATATTTGGTTTAATTATTTTAACTCTAAGAGAAAATCTAATTAACACTAGGCCGAGACAATCTCGACACTTACCATGCTAAATGGAAAGGGTAAAAGACTCAAGTTACTTTAAATGAAAAGATGATACTCCTAAGTATTATAATACAATTCATAGACATCCAGTAGCTCCTTAAATGCCCCTTAGGTCTTCCTTAAGTTTTAGGGGTTTTGAGAAGTATAAAGGGGTAATTAGTTCTCTTAAGGTGGGATTATAATTTTATTTTCGTTAAAAAACAACATATGTTTACTTAAAAAAGAAATTTTAATCTCAATCGTTCATTTGTACAGTAACTATTTGTAAAAATAAGTTTTTATTCAAACGATCTATATTGAAACAAATATAGTTTTGTTATAACGTTTTGTTCACCGCCTAAAGCACCAATTCACTTCCTTATGGCGTCTCCCAAAAGCCCAAACTTAAAATACTCCTAATTACTCCACATATATAATCATACTCGCTGTAGGTGGTAAAATCCTACTAGTTAGGATTCAATGCAGAATAATCGAACCATATAAAGGAATCAAGTACACAAACAAGAATAAGATGTAGGTGGTTTGGCAAAGTGCCTACATCCAGGAGAGTTTTTTCTATTCTATTATCAGAGCTTCAATACTCGTGATTATATTACCCTTTTACCCGAGAGCTAGGTTTACATTTATAAGAGGTGGTGATTGATTCATTGGTACCTCAATCATTATGATAGTTATCCCCAGCTGATTGGCCATATCTTTTTCCTTGATTCTCATAGGTCGGTTATCTTTATCAGTTTTTATCAACGTGGATATGAATGTTTAATCGAGTCAGCTGGGCATGTTCACTCCTCCCACATGTGATAGATTATTCCCCTCACAATCCCCCCCCCCCCAAAGCTTTGCATCTGATCAAGGTCATAGAGGTTTGTTCTGACTTTTAAAACAATCATGTTATGGTCACGGGTAGTTTTGATCTCCTAGTTATGATATGGTCGGAGGGGACAAAAGTAATTATCCTTAGTAATGAATAGTCATTATGTGCTTAAGTGTTATGGTACACTCTAGTCTTTTGCCCCCCTCATCAAAGGGGTACGCTAGTCATTTGGATGGTTTGAGCTGAAAGAGCAGTTGCGTGTCAATAAATATTTAGGGACACGTGTCTAATGATGGGTTTATGTGTTTAAAATATTTCCAAGCCATTAAAACATTTCTTTATCGTTAGTTAGGCTTTATTATTAAAAATTCCATGTGCCTTCAAGAGCCCAAAGCCTATATTTTCCCTTCATTATTTGTAAGTTATCCTCTTCCTCTCCACTCAAAATTTAATCTTTAAAGTTCTTGTAGTTTTTGTCATTCTTATCCTTCGTCTTTTTATTCAAAGCAACTTGTAAAATTGGTGTACAATATTAATGAAAATACCATAGAGGCCTTTAAACAGTGATTTATCCCCAAGTGGGTGACTGTTAAAATGGACTCTGATCTAATGGATTACTACAATATTGGTGGTGTCCACTGGATTTTCTCTCAATTTATGGTTGAGGTTATGGAGGCCCACAATCCATCTCTTCTTAGAATTTTGTGAGTATTTAAATGTCATCCATGTATAGTGTTCTCCCAATACGCGGAGGATTGTTAATGGCCTCAACCACCTTAATGAAATTAATGGAACTCACTTAGGGATCCTTGAAATTCGTTATTGCTATATATGAATATTGATCTCTGAGGAGGTATACTATCTAAAATTAAGGAAAGTTGAGAGGTCCCTAGCCGTTAACTTATCAAATTACGATAAGGAATATTGGTATCATGGCTTTATAGTTAAGAAATGGGAGCATTTGCCTATAATTGAGTTTGGTTATAGCTACCTCAGATGCCCCAGTGAGGGTATGTAATAGGTTTGCTCATTGGGTTCAAATCACTTTATTCTATTGTGTATTCTAATATTTATATCTTCTACATTATTGTGGTACTTTTATCTTTTCTAATCATGAAGTTACTCTAAACAAAAAGAGCCCAAACTAGAATAAGTTAACTTTTTATTTTGAAAATGATTTGGGCGATCAAACAAAGGTTGGGAGATCGCGATCATCCTAAGTCGGTTGTTATGTCGTTCTCCTACACTTCCTCGACCACGTCCCAATTCTCTTAGCCAACTGATAGGGATCCTAAGATCCATGAAGGATTTATCGACCACAATCATTCTAGTGGAATCACTTCAATTTCCTTTTCGTCTGTAGATATTTCTTTCATTTATACTATTATCCCTACCTCCTCAGAAGATGACATGGCACCCAAGAGTAATATTCCTAACCTGGTGGGATATGTCACCCCCCCCCCCATTATATGTCAAGCTAAGAGTAAGGAGGTCGAAGGACCTTCTAATAGTATTGCAGTGGAAGATTCATCGAAAAAGGATAGGTCAACCCTACAAAGAAGAGTAGGAAGACTAGCAGTCTTGGGATCCATTCCTAGCTGCCAAGTCGGGAGTTTTTGTCCTCATCAAGGGGAATAACCCATTGAGGGTTCAGTTGCCAAACAACTAGATTTAGTTATTTGCCTTTTGAGGGGAGCATACCTCTTAGGCGACTAGCCTTTTGTTGTTATAGCCTAACATATGATAGATTAGCCTTACATGCCTCCTAAGGGTTATCTCTTGTAAGTGTTGAATTATTTTCATCTCGTTTGTAATAAATATAATTTAATAATGGATGTTGACTTTATTATTGCTTATATTTTCTTGGTAGTTCATCGTGGAATTTGTCAATCTGCTCGATAGAAGTGTCAATAAAAAAAGGAGGTGTGTGACCTAGGGGTCGCGTTAAATGAGGCCCAAAAGACCCTAGACGATACCATGAATAGAGCTATTGAAGATAAGGCCTAGTTGAAGGCTAAAGATGAAGAGATCCTTTAGCTCAAGACCAAGGTAGTGACCTTGGAAAAATCAAACCAAGACTTTACGGTAGCGTTGGAATAAAACAACATTGCCTTTGATAAAAGCTGAGACAAAGCTTTTGATGATGCTTAAAAGTAACTAAGCTTTGTCTAAAAGACCCTTTTTAAAAAAGGTTTAGGATAATTCCTTAGTAAAGGCTAGAGTTATTGCAGAATATGAGATGTTTACTGAACACACTCCTAGCACTCCTCTTAACTTTGAGGAAGGAGAGAGAGGATAAACTGTTGACCAGACCAAGGTTGTTGAAAATCCCAAGGAGAAAACTCCACCATTTTAGTATTTCTTGGGGATTTTGATAATTTTTTAATACTTCTTTCTTCTTTCCTTTTATCTATGTAAGGGCCTTGCCCCATAATATTTTTTAACGAAAATAGAATTTTTGCTTATTGTCTCCCATTCGTATGGATTGATCATTTCATTTCATGATTGTTCATGCCTTATA
Organism: Sambucus nigra; assembly: GCA_949130495.1. Classification (NCBI taxonomy): domain Eukaryota; kingdom Viridiplantae; phylum Streptophyta; class Magnoliopsida; order Dipsacales; family Adoxaceae; genus Sambucus; species Sambucus nigra. The sequence continues at coordinate 182,803,169 of OX422224.1, read as the reverse complement.
TCTTAATGTTCTTCTTAAAATAATAGACTGAATTTATTCATGTTTGTAGTCTGGTAATTATTTGGCCCTTATGCTAACGATCCAAGATAATTGACTTGGACTTTGTACTTAGTTTGATGCTTCTGATCGAGCCATAATAGGTTTATCAGTTATTTTCCAAGCACTCCACATGGTGATGTCACTCTATGGTGATCAAAATGGGAAGCTCGTAATATTTTAAGTCGGTCTCGATGAGATTAGGAATATTATCAGTTTGCTACAAAATGAGAATGATGACCTAAGGAAAAAACTCAATAAGGCCGAATAAGCATTCTGAAAAAATAAAGTGACCAAAAGAGGGTTGAACCAGAGGGTTATATGGTTAAGATATCATTTCATGAAGCAACCCCTTGTAGTTTGGGTTAATGAATATGACAAAGGCCTTTTGAATGCCCCAATCCATTTGAATGAAGCCAAAAATTTGGTTTGCAAATATGGTTGGTTGGACACTTTGGGAATCCTAAAAAGTCCTCAAGACTCTAAATTATGGTATTAGTATGCCATAGACCCCCTTACTACTAGTTTCCTCCCTTTAGGAGTGAGGATTCATAGGTGCCAGTTGATATAGTCCCTCAATAAATAATTAAAGAGTATTTTACTGACCACAAAGTGAATACGACATGCTTTATTGCAACCCATAGTCTTCTCATTTGATGTCCACGGTTAGGAAGTTTAGTGTTCCTTGTAGATGATGTAGTTATATGTACTTATAAATAACTTGTAATGAATGGATGTTTGAATTAAATGAAAATGGTTTTATTTGTTTTTAATTTGTATTGACATTTCCCCTTTTACTCTATTTAGCATGTTTTATTGATCTTACCTTTTTGGAGGTGTCATCACACTCTACCTTAGGCCTAATACCAATTTTTGACAAGAATACACTTGATCGTTGGGCTATCCATCCGTTCAGGATTTGGTCTGACCAACTTGGTCGGACTACTAATTGACTAGGGATCCCCGTTGAGTCTTTTGCTTGGCATGGGCAATACTTTATGCTTTCGTGTTATGTTGACAAAACATGTAACCTTAAAGTGGTGACTACTAGATGCAATCAATTCAATAGGGCATTATAAAAATTGAAAAGTTTAGTCGAATGCATATAATGAAAAAACTTTCTTTTAATACTGGTCTATCACTTGGAACAATCAAAACTAATTGAATAAATAAATATGAAAAGCTTAACTACCAAATGTAAATAATTTATAACTAAACCTAATCTTGACTTAAAAATATATTTTTTAAATTGATTAAATTCCAAGACCGGGGTATCTCCCTGCCATCTATTGTTTTCCTGTGATAGCCCCCTAGAGACCGTGTTTGGTGACTTTAAATTGACCCTCCCAGTTCGATCCTAATTTTTGTATATAATGGTTTCTTCGCGTTGTCGATGATCTTTGTTAGGGAGTAATCTCCGACTTGAACTTCTTCAAATTCACGCCCTTATTGTATTATATTATCAATTATTTCTATTAGAAGGCCAACCAAATTAGGGCTTACTCTCTCCTTTTGTTTGTCAAGTTAATCTTTGTACTTATCACTTTATCATCCAAATGTTGGACTTTTATTATTGCTCCCATGGTTGACAACATTTGCTATAATAGTATGATGACTCACATTCAATAGGCTAAGGCAAAGGGTATTTTCCTTATAAACCTCCTGGGAGTTGTTCGATACGACCAGAGGACACGGGGGAGATCGTGCGCCTATGAACCTTTTGACTTTTATAACCTCTCTTTCATTTGATTGAGGATTGTTTTATTGGAGGCCTCTACTTGTCTATAACTCTAAGGGTTGGCAACCAAACTGTAGTAGTGTTTCATTGCATGGATGCTACAAAATATTAAAAGGGCTTGCTCTCAAACTACGTCCCGTTATCGATGATGAGGGTTATTAACACACCAAAATGGGCTATGATGTTCCTCCAAACATAATCATATTGACATCTCTGATGTTCGCTAGTGGTTCCTCTTTAATCTATTTTTTAAAATAATATATGTCGACTATTAGGTATTCCCTATTTCCAGACACTATAAGCAATGGTCCCACGATGTCCAACCCCTAATGAGCAAATGGTCATGGGATGATTAGAGACTTGAGGTCACTGGTAGGCTGGTGGAGTAGTTGCAAGAACAACCAGAACTTTTTGCACTTTTTTGCATAGGAGACGCATCCTTTTACATTTAAGCCCACCAGTGCCTTATTTAATTGCTTGGAATGCTAGAGACCTTCCTCCAACATGAAATCCCAAAGCTCCTTATTGTAGCTCGTACAATACTTGGTTGACGTTGTTGGGTTGGATACATTGTATATATGGTTTTGTAGATGATATCCTATAGAGCTTTCCTTTATGAGACAAATAAAAATGACCAGATTTAACCTTAGTTTATGGGATTCTCACTACGCCATATACCGAGAATGGTCATAGGAGGTTGGTTAAAATCTAAATCCGTGATAAAATGGGTCACGACCCAAATTCCTGACCACTATAAAATATTTGTGATCAAGGATATGACCAAGACCGAAGTGACCTAGACAGGGAATTGATCACAACTCTAGACCGTGACCCAACTGATGATACGAGAAATCGTCCACTAGTCGTTCTCGTATCAAAAAGTCAAGTAAAGAATAGAAATAAAACGAGTAAAGAGTCATGAAAACAAAATATAGAGTGGTTCGGTTATAAAAGAGCCTACATCCACTTTGGTGTCTCCTTCTCATTATATTCATATCGTTGCTTTACAAGTTTACAATGCCACAATGGGTGTACAAGATAGATGAGAGAGAAGAATAAATGACTGTAGCGCTTCCGGGAGTGCCGGAAATATGACTACGATGTAGGTAAGTAACCCCCAAGCTGTATGTTGAGGTTGTGTAGAGAGAATTTGGCAAGGCTTTTCCAGGTATTGTAGAATCTAAAGCCTCTCTATCTCGAGGTGTGGACCTTTATTTATAGGAGGTATGTGAGTTGTGTCAAGTGCCCTAAGCATGTGACATATATCAAGTCTGGAGCAGCTGTGAATGAGGGGGATGTGGCCTGTCAGGCAGGCATATTGAGTGTCGCATCGTGCATAGTATAAGGTTGCATCCAACGTAGTTAAAGGCTTCATCCTGCATGAGGATAAAGTTGTGGGTGACGCACCCTGTAGTATAAGGTTGCGGCCTGTATGTAAGGCCAAGTGGTATATGCCGCACTCTGTATTGATGTGAATAAGAAGGCCGCACCCTATTAGTAAGGCTAGAGTTGTGGGTGTTGCACCCTGTGTAGTATAAGACTGCGGCATATAGGAATGACCAAAACTATAGGCACCGTACCGTGATGAGTAGGGTCGCACCCTGTGCTGAGTAGGGCCGCGATCTATAAGCTTCTGTGCATGCTTGAGTAACGTCCGCGTCAGGATCGATGCTATATTTGCCATTTCAATAAACTCCCAAGTCGTAGTGCCAAGAGGTGGCGATTGGGGCTGCGGCTGAGTAGCCTCGTAATCTTTAAAACTTGTTACATCTATAAGGTAATATATCGGTCATATCAATGAGGTTGGGCTGCGACCAGAATACAACGGTTTCTCCAAAGGTGTCGCGGCCCTATAATACTTATGCAGTAAAATCATCGCTACGATTCGTCTTACCGTGGTCTGTTATATAAAGAGACCCGACCGTGGCCTTAATTACATTTCCACAAACCTTGAGAGTAAATCGAAAGTTGAACTCCGTCCGTTTCTTCCCTTGATTTTTTTTGACAACTTTTCAAGGCTGCGTGTGGTGGTTCTGAGGCGGTTTGAGGCTCAACATTACAGATTTCTCAATTCCCACGTAATTTTCCCCCATCTTTCTCGTTTTCTGTGTATTTGCTTCAAATTTGTGCTTGGAATTTAGGATTTGTGATAATGTATATCTTTTTCTGGGAAAAAACCCAACTACTTGATAGAAGCTTAGGGTTTTGATTGAATAGCTGTCAATTTCCAATAATTAAACTCATATCTGAATGATAAATAATTGTAACTGCTGCCAAATTTTTCTTGAATAATTTCTCTTGTTCTTTGAATCGATCTTCATACTATAGAAATAGGCTTCTGTAGTTGAAATTTGCTGGCCAAATGTAGACTTCTAGGTTTCTGATTCCCCCTTTTGTTCTTGATGTTTTTTATAGAGACGTTTTGTATTCTAGGTCTTCGATCTTTAAACTGGATAACTTTCATCCATAAACTGTTCATATGTTTGTCCGCGTCATCTGGGCCATGACTTGTGTTATGTTGCTATGGTATCCCTCCTTTAGGGCATGGTTTTAAATTGATTATCCATAGCCACTTTACCCTTGAACTGCAACTTCTAACAATTGAATTAACTAGTTGCGGCAAACATGATGGAGGAAAACCAAAATTTCAATAGGACGTGGCATATAAGGTTTTCCCCCAAATATGTAGGCTGCGGTAGGTAGCAATCTGTAACTTGGAGTAGAAAAATTCACTTTGCCCTTTAATAGATCGGAGGGCTGCGGTGCATAAAAATATATCTAATAACTCCTTCCCCAAGACAATATACCGCGGCAGAAGTTGAATTCTTAGGATTACAGAGCCCAACACTTAGTGTAGTTAATTAAATTTGCTAAGACTTATATTAATGTTCTCAAACATGTTATTTCATTGTACCTGCCACGGCCTTCAAGAGGCCTGTCTGATCATACTGGCTGCAGCACCTAACTGCGGACCCTTTCTGCCTTACAGGTCTTGCTGTAGCTATATGAGTTGGGATCTTGATGAATTTCTCAAGGACTTTTGGAACAAATATTTTGGAGTCTCTCCCCCTGAACTTTCTTTTTTGCGTCCTTTGAAGGCAGTAGGGCCTTGCTAGCTCAAAGATAGCCCAAATTATCTCGTTATAGACTCTGACACTGCCGATTATGCTTGTAGTAAGGATTCTGAAACCACACCAATGGAATAGGAAGCCTACTCTAGTAACAACCCAATGGATATTGATGCTGCGATTACTGGGCCTTCTGAGGCTAGGGATGCACCTGTTGGTCCATCCAGTAGATCTGAGGGAACTCTTATAGCCTTAAATGTACGTAGCATTATGACTCAGGAGTGGGTTGACCAAGTGGATGAAGCATTTGAATTTCCCGATAATGTTGTCTACACTGCTCCCATCGTGGACCAAAGACCTTGCTCCGTTATTGTTGATGGTGTAGTCTGCTTCCCCCTTCACGCATTTGTGTATGGGCTGCGGCTACACATCCCAGTTCTAGTTAGGAGAATTTTCCACACAATGAAGTTATCCCCAACCCATCTAGATCCCAATGGCTGGAGGGCAATTCTTGCCTCAATAGTATTATGGAAACATAAGTTCAACAGGGATATAACTCCCATGGAGTTCTTTAATTTTTATATGCCAAAGTAGAACTCCGTAAAATTTACGTGGTATTATTACCTTACTGTCCGTAGCAAGTATGAAACCCTTTACTCTGGGAGGCCCACTAGTGTAAAAAAATGGAAAGAGAAGTATTTTATATTTCTAGAGAAGGATGGGAGGTTCATCCAGAGGAGTCCGAGAGAGAAAAATCACAAAGGATGCCGCGGTAATGGGGACGTCCATCCAAACTGGGTATACAGGGCTACATCCTTGATAATATGTCACGTACTATTTCGCAATTCACACGGTTCCTTTTATTGTATTGCACTAATATAATCCTCTTATGCAGCTCTTGATAATTTACAGCCCAGTGAGCAGCAGGAGAGAATAGTGGGAAGGGTTGCAGCCATCAAGGATAAAGATAAAAAATTCAGCACCTTAGTGACTTATACTTCCATTTTTTAGGCAGGCTACTTCCCCAACAAATCTTTACCAAAAAGAATGGTTGCGGAAGGTAATAATCCCCTTTCTTTTTCACTCCACAACAGTTGTCTTCAATACTTAAATCTTTACTTTATTGCTTCCAGGTGAGGAGATGGACAGAGATCTCTTGGTCGCCCAGTTGGCTGAGATTGATGATGATGTCGCGGCCCTAAATAATGTCGCCAAGAAGGGAAGGAAGAGGAAGAGGGGCACCAAGGAAAAGGCTCATGCTGTTAAATCCATAGTCGCTGTCGAAGATGATGTAACGAATCCTTCTCTTGGGAGGGCCGCAGTACTTGGGGAATAAAATGATGCCCTGGACGATGATATAACTCCCCAACTTACTGTGGTCGGGCTAATGTCCTCTGGTTTTTTTTAAAGGGGATGCATCCCCATACATATTACTCCTTCTGGATCTCCTCCTCAGAACATTATGGGAGTAAATGCCAACCTGCCAACCCCTCAGAGCGGGGTAAGGGTTGGTCCTGATGGCCGTCAGCGGCCTGAACTTAGGGAACCAAATCCCAGTTCCTCCTGGGATACAACTGTGAGGGATATACATAGAATGAGGAAGGTTCCAGAGAATGTGGACCTTAACCGTCTTGTTGAGTAGGACCACGAAGACTTAGAGGAGTATGCTCTCCACAACCTACTGAGGGTAATTTCTTCATTAATTGATGTTTATTCCTCTGTGATTTGCCAAAATTTAATGTGCAATGGCTTTTATCTTTCAGGCCACGGACGTTGTGGTGTCCCAGAGGATAAAGTGCGATGGGATTTACAAACTTTTATAGGGTTACAGAGACTTCTCATAAGAAAGACTTGGACGTAGCCAGGTCGTCCTCCTTTCAAGCAGGCAAGGATTCCTCTACTGTGGCACTTGAGGCGATTAGGTAAGACTTAGAGGTTGCCACTAAGGCTAAAAATGAGGCTGAGCAGAACTTCACACAAGCTGCGGTTGACTTAAAAGTCGCTAAGGCCCATGCCTTTGATGCTGCGAATCAAGCTGCGGTTGCTTAAACCAAGGTGATTGCGTATGAAAATTAAATGAAGAAGATGTCCAATGATCATGTCGCGTCCATGAGATCACTTTAAAGCCAACATATTGAAGCCTTAAAACATGGTGTGTACCTTGCTTTGGTCGGCTTCAAGAAGTCTAGGGACTTTTTATTTGATTAATAACAAAGCCTACCTCCGCGGCTTTCAAGAGCTGAGGCACAGAGTCATAAAAAATTTCCCAAAGTCCAAGGATCAAATCATGTCCTGGAAACTGGGTGATGCTGAGCACGACCAGTGTGTAGCCAAGATTAGGGCTGTAGTAGAAGAAAGGGCAAGGAAGCTTGTTGAAGAGGCTGCAATCGAAGACGAGACTGAGACAATTACGGAGGGTGATTAAGGAGATGTCAATGATGATACAGCCTCATGAAAGCTGTAGCATCTAACTTTTAATTTTTTAAATGTCAATATAGGTCTGCGTCCCTTAGAATTTTCTTGAACTTGTCACATATATGGGTCGCGTCCCTTTGCATTTTTGAACTGCTTAATTAATGTTGCGGCCTCTTTTAATGTTGACTATTTCTGCCTCCTTTTCTAGTAGCTTTTTTATTCTTATGCTTTGCTTGCTTCAACACTTGAATGAATTCTTTCTTTATACATCTTTGATTGCCTGAACATATAATTACTTTTTGATAAAATGCACTTCAATATCGAGTATGGGTTTAAGGCTGCGGTAACATCTTTCAATGGAAGTATTGGATAAAGCTGCGGCCACCTCTTTTTGCCTTGTGAATTTTCATTTCATACTTGTGTACTTACAAGTCTTGATGCCAATAGGAAGTTTAAGGCTGCGGCAATATCTTGTGACATTTCATACATGTTTGTGCCGTAGTGCCAAGGAAAAATGGCTTTGGGGTTGCGGCTTGACTTCTTTGGCATCTGAGTTAACTTTTCTATTTTTCTAAGTCTTGATACCATTGACCTTCTTCTGCCACAGCAGTAAAGTCAAATGTTAGACTGCCTCTGATATTGCCTTTATCTCAGGCTGCAGCCATATATTCTTTATAGCTTTCTCATGCTTCAGGATGCCAGTGTCTCAACATTCTTAGTCGCTTTAATTCCATGGGACATCTTCTATAGTTTCCATTTTTCCAAGTCTTGATACCATTGACCTTCTTCTGCCACATCATCTAAGTCAGATGCTAGGCTGCCGCGACGTTTGACATTCCCTTTATCTCAGGCTGCAGCCATATATTCTTTGTAGTTTCAATTTTATTTTCTAACTCTCGATGCACTTATAAGCTGCAAAAAATGTGGCGACCCAGAAAATGCAGCATGAGGGTCTCTACAGACTTAAGGAGGTCGCGAAGGGTGTTCACACAGATGATTTGCCAAAGGCTAGAACTGAATCCTTTGAAGTTGGGAAGAAATCTTTTGCCGTGGCACTCCAGGCAGCTCATATGGATCTTGAAGCAGCGGTCAAATCCAAGGACGAAGATGAGGATAATTTTAAGCAAGTTGCGGAGGCTCTTAAATCTTCCCAAGCTCAGACTACGGAAGCTTCCAAGGTCGTGGAGCTCGCAAACGATAAGTTGGGACTTCTTGAGAAACAGCACGAGGAATTAAATATCAAAGCTAGCAATGATGCTGAGGCCCATACCGCGGTGATGAAGAAGATTGAGGAAGCTCATGCCGCGGTAATTAAGATGATTGAGGATGACCATTCTGCGACCCTTACCAGAAAATATGAACAACATGGTGAAACCCTCCAATTATGCATTGACAACACTGTGGCATTATATAAAGGCTCCCCAGACTTCTTCCTTATCAACAATAGGGATTACATCCGCAGCTACCAAAAGCTGAGATATAGGGTGGTAAAGAACTTCCCTGATGTCGTGACTATAATTAAATCTTGGAGCGTGGCGATTACCGAGCATGATATCTGCATGGATGAGATAAAAGTCATAGCCGAATAGAGGGCTAGGCTAAGGGCTGAAGCAGAGGCCGCGGCAACAGAGTAAGAGACCGAGATAGTTGCAGATGAAGAAGATGATGCAACTTCTTAAGTTAAAACTTTTAGGTTTTTGAACATTAGGGTTGTGTCCCTTTTGTAAACATTTTTGTCATCAAGGCTGCGACCTATAGTCTGTGTAACTATTTTAACACTAATTTTTGCTGAGATTTTAGCCTTTGAATCTTGACATGCGTGACTGTTGCCCCTCTTAAATTTCTACAGCCATTTTGCACTTCCTTTGTATGACTTGCTTCTCTTATGCCTTGATACTGCTTTCTTTGAGGATTGATTGCTTAATTGATTGAACACGTAATAACTAAGGCTGCAGCAACATAGCATAAACATTCTTCGCGTAGGTTGCGACCTATTTTTTTCACCTTAGACTTTATTGAACAGAGCCACGACGCCTTTGAGTGTTTGAATACCCTCTGCTATAGCTTTATAATTGGACCCTAATCCAATTATCTCCTGTTTTCTTGAACAGGGCTGTGATGGCTTATCAATCTTACCTGCCTTCATCTGTCGCGTCTTCTGAATGAATTAATTTAATGGCTACAGCCATACTGATAAGGCTGCGGTATCTTTCTATCCCTTTAGGAAGTTGATGACAGCATGTTGGGCTGAGGTCATCCTTCTATAGCTTTGGCATGCTTTGTGATCACAACAAATCATCATCCTTTAGTCGCTTCGATTGCCTTTCATGGCTTTTCTTTAGTTAATTCTATTAGGTTATTTTCAGTCCTTCCCGAACTAGGTATTATGAAGCTTCCCCAAGCTACGTTTGGATACATATAAAGCCTTCCAAGGCTATAATAGGATTATTCGCAGACAATTAAGTCTTTGGCCCCTGTGGGTTATTTTCAGGCCCTCCCGGGCTAGGTATTATGAAGCTTCCCCAAGCTAATATGAGATCACCAAGTTAATGATTTTTTTATCTCTATCCATCAAGTTAATGATGTTTGCCGAGGGAGTACCCTCCTAGGGCTTATGACGAATCCCAAAAGCTAAGAACGGGCATTGTAAGCCCTTGTGAGTGATGTTGCAGACCAATATAGATAGTTCCTCTCGATAGTTACTTTCGCCATTTTCAATTGTCATTTGCTTTCGGACAATCAGGCATCTTAACGGGCGTTATGGGCCCATTTAAATATTATCATTCCCGATATAAGATATTATCTCGAATCGAGATCTATTTAAGACAAAACGGTCTTTTATAAGATATCATTTAATGGAATCGAGAAATCAAAATCTGTCACTATAAAGTGAAATTGATTTCATACATTTATTCATATATATAAGACTTTGCTATTTCAATACAAAGTTAAAATGGACCTATTCAAAAGAGTTCACTAAGAACAGAAATAGATGAAACATAAATATGGGCATAAAAAGGAGGAATGTGGCCTGTCAGACTAGACTGCATCCCCTAGGCATTCTTGAGGAAGCGCTACAACATCCCTTGCCTTACGAGTCTCTCAATTTCATCTTTCAAAGCATAGCATTGCTCAATGTCATGGCCGTGATCTTAGTGGAATTTTCACCACTTGACTTTGTCCCTTTTGTGGGGTAAATCCCTCAGCTTCTCTGGCCACCTCAGCAGTTTGTCCTCCTTAATGGACTTGAAGATGTCTTCAATTGGGAAGGCTAATGGGGTGTAAGCCCTATATCTCTTACTCTCTTCCGCCTTCCTTTTTTGGCTTCTGCTGGCTGCTTCTGCAGATGGATCCTCTGGTACTACCGCGACAGCAAAGGCTGTTGAGGCAATGATCCTGGGTGCCGCACCCACATTGGATGAGGCTACGGACTCTAGCATGAGGACCCTTTGGGTTAAGTAGTTGACCTGGGTTTGAAGTGAGGCATGACTGTCGTAGAGATGGTTGAGGTAATTGTACAGCTGCACAATCTCATCTTTGATTCTGTGCTCTGACTGGATTCTCCTTCCATTTTCTTCCTTGTTAGTCTTTACAAATTATATATAATTTGAGACAAAAATAATAGAAGTGAGTAATCACAAAAATATTAGATTAACCAAATAGGAAGTCGGGATGCAACATTTGCACTTTTGCATGATACTACTGATGAGGCCGCGGCCAGTAAGGCACATAGGTGTACTGTCATGGCCTTTGAATGATAATACTGATGAGGCCGCGGTCAGTAAGGCACATAAGTGTGCTGCCGTGGATTTTGAATGATATTCACTAAGGTCGAGCTGAAGACCACATGGGTCCAATCCTCGATGATTTAAAGCTGTTGTAATACAATCGCCCTAGCAGAGGCAGTGGTAAGAAAGGCAGTTGAACTACTGGGTCGCATCCCTACCTAGGCAGTGAAGGGGACAATCCCAAGATTGAAACCCAAAAATTGAGTTTTTCTCCCTCAACACGTGAAGAGCATACCTACTAGGGTCTATTAATGAGAGAATACCCTCATGGTGCATAAAATGGCACGGTTTACATGATAAACCCTAGATCATAGGTCAAGAACAGTAAAAAGGGAGTAAATACAATCCTTCCCTAATCATTCATCTTTTCGGGGCTAAAGCCCATGATGCTTTTCAGTATTATCTAGATGAAACGATATTATAGGGGTATGTAGAATAGATCTAAGGTCATAAAATGGAGACCCAAGAGTAGATCTGAACATAAGAAATACCCATTTAAGGGTGTGAATACGAAACAAAGCTCAATAACTAAAATTTACTCATGAGATTATGATCCAAAGGATCCCCATAAATAAAATAATGTGTTTAAGAACTCAAAACATAGAGAAACAAGATTGAAATATCTCGTTCCCACAGACGATGCCAGATTGATGATACGAGAAATCGTCCACTAGTCGTTCTCGTATCAGCAAGTCAAGTAAAGAATAGAAATAAAATGAGTAAAGAGGCATGCACATAAAATATAGAGTGGTTAGACTATAAAAGAACCTACGTCCACTTTGGTGCCTCCTTGTCATTATATTCATATCGTTGCTGTATAAGTTTACAATACCACAATAGGCATACAATATAGATGAGAGAGAAGAATACACAACTGTAGCGATTCCTGGAGTGCCGGAGATATGACTACGATGCAGGTGAGTAGCCCCAAGCTGTATGTTGAGTTATGTAGAGAGAATTTGGCAAGGCTTTTCCAGATATTGTAGAATCTGAACCCTCTCTATCTTGAGGTGTGGACCTCTATTTATAGGAGGTATGTGAGCCGTGTCACGTGCCCTGAACATGTGACATATATCAAGTCTGGAGCATTTGTGAATGAGGGGGATGCGGCCTGTCAGGCAGGCATATTGAGTGCCGCATCCTGCATAGTATATGGCTGCATCCAGTGTAGTAGAAGGCTGCATCCTGTATGAGGATAAAGCTGTGGGTGCCGCACCTTGTAGTATAAGGCTGCAGCCTGTATGTAAGGCCAAGTGGTATGTGTGAATGAGAAGGCCTCACCCTATTAGTGAGGCTAGAGATGCGGGTGTTGCACCCTGTGTAGTATAAGGTTGCGGCATGTAGGAATGACCAAAACTGTAGGCGCTGCACCGTGCTAAGTAGGGTCGCACCCTGTGCTGAATAGGGCCGCACCTTTGTGATGAGTAGGGCCACGATGTATAAACTTCTATGCATGCTTGAGTAACGTCCATGTCAGGGTGCTATATTTTCCATATCGCCAACCGTAACCCATTAGACGGGAAAGTTTGCACCAATTTTGTCAAGTAGAGGGTCACGGTTTTAGACCGTGACCAACCTTAGTGTATTATAGTCATAGTTTTTAAATGTAAACCCTAATAGTGATAACATTTTAATTTAAATTGGTCACATCCCAATGGACGTGGCTTAAAACCGTGACTAAGTGATGGGGACTATGTGGGTCATGCCTTGAGACTGTGATCATTTTTGGGGACCCGTGATAGGTTAGTTGCTTATAGGATTGGTCACGTCTTGAGAACGTGACCATTTATCAACTATAAATTAAACCACTCAGGGTTTCTTTTCATTTCACAAATACTTATCTCTATTTATTGCTCTCACTCTCATTTTTTGATCACTCTCATCCACTGCTGGTACTCGTATCTCTCTCCTTCACCCACCGACGATCACTCCCTCTCCCCCTCATCGATAATTCTCTTTATCTCTCATTATATACATGGAATTGGGTATATACATAAAATTAGGTAAACCCTTGAAATTAGACCCATTTAGTCATGTAAATGTGAAATTGAAATTGAAATTGGGTGTATACATGAAATTGAACCCATTTGGCTGCGTAAATATGAAATTGATATTAAAATTGGGTATATAAATAACATTGGACCCATTTTTATTTTTAAATATGAAATTGATACACACACACACACACACACATATACATATATATGTGTGTGTGTGTGAAATTGGACCCATTTTGTTATGTAAATGTGAAATTGATATTAAAATTGGGTATCTACATGAAATTGGACATATTTTGTTGTGTAAATGTGAAATTGATATTATTATGGATATATACATGAAATTGGACCCATTTGGTAGTGTAATTTTTGAACATTTGTTCTTTATTTATACCCATTTGGTGTAATTTTGCGAACACACTATGTGGTTGACTTACATGAGTCTATGACATGTAGGAGTTCCAACTAGTTTAGATATGTTGACAAAATATTATTAGATTTTGAGCTATTCTCCACAGTACATTGAAGGCAACAATCTGCATCAAGAATCACCCAATCAGAGAAAAGGGAAAGTTACAATAACACACTTTAGGACACAAATTCATGCATTGCACTGTGTGTGTGATAAATAGTTTTTGGAAATTATTAAAACATGTTAAATGATTTTTAAACATTTATAAATTAGGGTTTAATATGTTTTAGGGTTAAAAATGAATTAAATAATGTCCTAATAACTTCTTGGGTAGAAAACAAAACCGACAAAAAACAATTGTGGTATAAATTGAGTTTTTTTCTTAAATCGAAAACACGCGTTTTATATCTTGTATTAGAGAGGCGCATGTGTGCTTTTGTTTCGCTAAGTTTATGCTTTCTTCCTCTCACAATCCTGAGATTGTTTTCCAACCGTTAGATCACTCCTAATCAACGTACTGCATGTGTCCTGTGTGAATTCTGGTGCAACTTGTGAGGACCAATCAGAGTGAGCGGTTGTGCGGTGCATTATTGATCATTAGATTTGGAATCCAACGGTTGTTTTAATATCAACCCTTGTTTTCAATCGTTCATCCAGAACCTTACCTTCTCAAGTTTAATAGGACCCATTTGTGATACATTTAAAGACTTTGGCATTTCGTCCAACTAAGAGAAAAAAGAGAGAAAATAAAGAAAGTAAAGAGAGAGAACCAGAGAGAAAAGAGAAAAAGATTGCGTGTTTCTAAAACTAAACCCCTCCATATTCATCGTGTAAAGACACTTATGAAAACCATACTTGTGAGAGTTATATACTTAGGTTTTCTTAGGAGAATTTTTTAGTCTGGTTCATAGAAGAAACCCTCTTTAAACGTTATCTCTCTTAGAAATGCAGTCTCACAAGTTTTTCTCATATTTCTTTCTAGAAATTGTGAGAAATACTACCGAGATATATATTCACGCAGATCTAGTGTTTCTATGTATTTTTGTTAAAGAAATACATTCTCTTGTTGGATCTTGAGTTTTATTGTATATTTTTATACATCCAATCTCTCTTTTTTAAGTATTTAGAAAAAGAGACTTCGAAGACCATTTATGATTTTAAACCTGAAAGTTTCATTTAAAACAAAGTTTTACAGTTTGTAACATTTATTTTGTACATAAATAAAGTTTGAGTTTAGATTTTTTTTTTGTTTATATCTAACTTCAAATCTGAAAATATTATTTGTTGAGAAGTTTGATTTTCTTGAAATTGAAACTCTGCATCTCATATAGAAGATTTGTAATTCATAGGGATGGTTATATAATTTTAAGAGTGGCGTGAGTAGCATTCTGCATACTTAGGCACTTCATAATCACCATCACTCTCACACGAACATATAGAAGTGTGTTATTTCTTTGAGAGATCTTGTTTGATTGAGTCACTGGAACGAGGAATAATGAATTAAAGCAAGGAACGACTAGGAGGATAATTATCCTCAAAATTAAATATTGTGGAGGAGTTTTTCTCAGTACGTATATTCTTTCTTTTAGCTTTAGGATCTTGTGTGTTTTTGTTCACGTGCTTGTAATTCTTGTAAACTGCTTTTAGTTGATTTTTGTTGTGGCGTAGAGGTCACCATGGATGTTTCCTTAGATTTAAGGTTTTACCACGTTAAAAATAATTGTGTCAAACTTTACTGCTTTCTGTTCTTAATGCTTGCATGGTTGGTTTCTGACAAAGATTAGGTTGGGTTTTTTTTTCATTTAAAACCTAGGTAATAAAGCTACCGGATCTGGACTCTGATTTAAATAACTTTTACACATCTTGTGTTTTGATTTCATAAAGGAGTTTCCTAAACGAGTTTATTTCGGAGTTTACTTAATCTTTAACTTTATGTTAAAAAGTTAGTGAACGATCTTCAAATTTGACACGATAGCATAGTTTCGCATGTTTGGATATTTTATACGCATTAGAATAGTATCTTTGTGATTAATTACACCCTTAATGAAATATGTTAGATTTCGGGGATGGAACTGGAGTATTAGGAATAAACATATACTCACAGACACACACACATATATATATATACACACACACACTTTTTCATAATTACACATATATATACACATAATTCATACACATATATGCATATATACAGACCCCATGCACATATATACACATAATCACATGCGCACATTTATATACACATACATGCACACGTTTAACACATGTATTCCTATACATATATGAAGTCCCTCATATACTCACATGCGCATACATACACACCCATCCACCCACACATATATATATATATACTTTTACTCAATCACACGTATATATACACATAATTTCACACATACATACATATATGCACAAACTGATACACATATATTCACACGTGCATATATATACACATACGCGCACACGTATAACACATGAATTCCTATATATACTTAAAGTCCCTTATATACTCACACGCGAACACATACACGCCTGCACATTCATATATATACTTCTACACAGTCGCACATATATGTACACATATATGCACTCACTCGTACACATATATACACGTATACTCACACACACACACACACACACACACTGACATATATATATATATATATATATATATATATATATATATATACCCGCCCATGTATAACACATGAATCCCTGTACATACACGTGTAAGAGCAAAATTTCTCATATTGCTCATAGCATAGGCCTTGTATTATTTTAAGCTAGTTTGGCGTATCCCGTTACGAGTCGTCACGACAAACCGACATCAACATTTTAGACTTCCTTTCATCCCATAAAGGTATAAATATTTTTAGGAATTTAAATTTATTCAATAAATTTATTTTGGGAAGTTTTATTTTTATTAAAACTGAAACAGGGTTTTCTTGGTTAAAAATCAAGGCATTTTTTATGCTTAAATTTTTTTCAAAATTCACTTATCTCGTTCAAATGAGAAGCCATTCTCGTTCGAATGAAATGTCTAAGTCGTTTGAAGGTCATTCGATATATTTATCTAACGAGCATCTAACGAAGGCGTACTCGTGTATTGTTTGGTGTCCTTTAAAGGTTGTTTGAAGCCTATTCAAACGAGATAGTAATGTCGTGTAAAAGAGATCCATTTTCATTAGAAAGAACTATTATTCTTGTCTGAATGAGCCTCATTTCATTCAAACGAGTCATCACCCCGAAATTTGTGTTCACCTTATAAATACCTGTTTCGTGTTTATTTTTCTAAGAAATTTGACAAAACGATTTCTGAATACAGTTTGCAAAAGTTTTTAACCTTTTGAGTTTAGAAAACTCTTTTGATTCACAAAACACATCCCCAAAATATATTTGTGTGAATCAGTTTAAACCCTAGATAGTTTTGTATCCTTGCATACACTACTTTTGTGGAGAGATCATCTTCACTGCTGACCATTATGATACTCGAGGGGATCATTGCTAAAGATAAAGGTTGATCGGTGGATACCAAGTGTGGAAGGCCACCTGTGGACTTCTTGGAGACAAATGGTATTCTTTAAAATTTTTGCGAAGAATAGCCCGTTATACTCGTGGCGGCAATCAAGTAGTATTATAAGTCGATTGTCTTGTAATTTGTTTCTAAAGTGCTGAAATAAAAAGGTTTTGCCCTTTAAGGGATTTTTCCTCAATCATTGTGTTCTTGAATGCATAGCATATTCATATTGTTTGAACACATATTTGCCTTCATAACTAATTTGATCAAAGATTAAAACTTGTTTAAAATTAGTTTTGTATGCTTGGACTTTTAAATTGAAAAATACAAAGATATAATTTTTGTTTGTGATCATCCTTACCGAGCATATTTATTTTCAAATTCTCGAATTGGTATTATAGTAGGTCACACTATTTTACTATATAGATCCCTGTTTAGTGTTGTTTTAGGGTGGTTGTTTATTCATCTCTCTTGTGTTGGATTGTTTTTTTCTCTTGATAGATTCCCATAATTTTGACAACTTAAATCGTTTAAATTTGAAGTTTGCTAAAAGAATTGAAATTCTTGAAAAAGAAATTTTATGTTTTAATGTTGCTATGGAACTTTTTCCAACTATTAAAACTCAAAGAGATTTCTTTTGTGAGAATCTTGTGGGCATGGACCGTGATTTTTAAAAATTTAGAATTGTCTAAGAAAGAGAGTGATGATAGTGTTCGATTTTTAGAGAAAGAATTAGAAGATTCTAAAAATTCTAGGATTTCTGTTTGTGCCGTTGAAGATAATGGCACATGAGAAGACTTTTAGGGATAATTTCACTTGCATTGAGGGGTAGTGAGATAACCGACTAAAAATGATTGAAAATTTAAAGAAGGGGTCCCTAAAACTTGAAGAGTTTAATTCTTTTCTTGAGTATAAAATTTTCAAGTTAAAAGATGATTTAAAAGACTCGAGTAACTGGCTCCCATGTTTCTAATGCTTCCGGTGTTAAAGACAAGACCATTGTATATTTTAAAAGGTCAAATAAATCCAAGGATGTTAGAAATGGTCAAACCCTAGGTAACATTCCTTGAGTTTACACATGTTCTAATTGTGGTAGGAAATGTCACCTTAGGTGTTTTTGTTATGATTTTGGAAGAGGTCCTAGGAATTTGAAGTCTAGTGTTCCCTTGATTCTCGAATCTCGACGCGTTAAGTATACCCGGGTTAGAAAATCCATTTTGGAGGCCCTAGATGTTGATTATCGCATGCTTGCATATGATTCTTTACATGTTATATCTTATGGATGATTGCATGCATGATTTTGTTTGTCATACTCTAGTTGTGCTTCATGATATATGTTTAATAGTGTTATGACATGTGTATCTTTTGTATTATATTTTTCTTTTATTGAGATATATTAAAAAAATACAAAAAGATTTTATTTTTGATAAAAAAATTAAAAAAGACAAAATATTATCATTTTTCGTGTATTTTAGTTTTACACATTTGGTGTGGCATATTGGTGTGTTTGAATCCAATTTACTCCGTACTTTCCATATGGCTGGACATTTGGTTATGATTGTAGATACTTAGATTGGTCTTAGTCATGTTTACATGGAGTTGTTTCTAACTTGATTTGCTTTACGGAGTCGACTTTGTATATGCCTCTACACACACGTGTACCATCTTTTAGAACGTTAACTTCACATGTATATTTGAGCTTTGTGAGATGTTCTCCATTAATTTTGTCATCAATATATTTGCGTGACAATGGGAAATTTGTGCATGTAAGAACCGTTTCCCTTGAGAGAATTTTGTTTAGTATTGAAAAAATATGAGTGAGCATGAAAAAGGGATATGAAAGAGAAAGTCTTTGCGTGAAAGCCATCGTTGGCAAGATCCTAATAAAACCATTAAGGGCAGTAAAAACAGAAAAATTGCCAAAATGGGGCCAACATAGTTTAGTTTGATTGATCATTTAAAAGAAATCACTTCAAAAGAAAATAAAAAGAAAAGAATAGAAAATATAATATTTGTTTATCTTTTGAGGGAGTTTAGTTGAAGATCAACGGGTTTGCACAAGGAATCCTAGTTATGTTTTTTTTGCCATGACGCCATTGATGTGTAGAATCATCAATATTTTAGGCTTGTGTGCATTGTGCTTGTTTGTTCATTGGAGTTCACTTTACTTGCCACTTGAGGCTAAATCTTAGTTTGATAAAGTTTTGAGGTCAATTGGAACTTCTTGAACATATTTGATTGTTTAGATCATAATTCATTTGTATCTAGTTCATGCACAATTATTCCATCTCACATGTTTAGACACATTGATACTATGCTAGTGTGTAAGGCTTATGTGTTTTGTGTCAATTTTTGTGGTCGTTTATACCGATATATGTGTGTCGTATTTTCTTTGGTATCATGTTGTATTTGTAATGTTTACACTTTTTGAAAATTTTGAAAAATTCAAAAAATAGTTGGTGGCATTTTTGCCTTTCAGATTATCATTACACGCGTATTGTTTTCATATCTTGGTAATGATATCTTACTTCTTCTATGTGATGCCTTTTACTTCGTGTTTAGATTCTACTCCTTCATCTATTTTAGACAAAAAAGGGGAGAACAAATTAAGGGAAAAATTTGATGAGTTTGATGTATGGGGGAGATAGTATTATGAGTTTTTTTTATTTTGTTTTCTTTTTCAAACTCGATGCATCATGGGGTATTTTCGTGTCCCATGTGTGTAGGTACTTAAAGCGAAAATTAAGACACACTGGATGAAGACAAAGTTTGACAAAGAGAAGAACAAGGAGAGTTTGATGATAAAGAGACTTATGTAATTCCATTATATGGTTGGGAAGGATGCTAGATTTATTTTTTCATTTATAGAGTTATGTTGATGTAATTTGAATTTTGGATAGGTTTGTTTATTTTTGTACCGGAATAGCCAAAGGGGGAGATTTGTAAGAGTAAAATTTCTAATATTGCTCATAGCATCGGCCTTGCACTGTTTTAGGCTAATTTGGCATATCTCGTTACAAACCATCACGCACCATCACGGTAAAGTGACATCAAGATTCAAGACTTTCTTTCATCCCATAAAAGTATAAAGCATTTTACGAATTTAAATTTATTCATTAAATTTATTTTGGGATGTTTTATTTTTATTAACATTGAAGCATCATTTTTTAGTTAAAAATCGAGGCATTTGAGAAGGCATTATCGTTTGAACGAGATATCTAAGTCGTTCGAAGGTCATTTGATATCTTTATCTAACGATCATCTAAACATCATCTAACTATGGCGTATTGGCGTATTGTTTGGCGTCATTTGAAGCCTATTATAACGAGATCCATTTTAGTTAGTCGTCGCATCAAAATTTGTGTTTGCCTTATAAATACACTTATTTCGTGTTTATTTGTTCTGAGACTTTTGCCATAACGATTTTTGCATACACTTTGCAAAAGTTTTTCAACCTTTTAAGTTTAGAAAACTCTTTTAATTCACAAAATACATTCCTAAAATATATTTGCGCGAATCAGTTTAAACCCTAGATAGTTTTGTACCCTTGCATACATTACTCTTGTGGAGAGATCATCTTCACTGCTGACCATTGTGATTCTCGAGGGGGTCATTGCTGAAGACAAAGGCTGATCGATGGATATCGAGGATGGAAGGTCTCCTGTGGATTGCATAGAGACAAGTGCTATTCTTTAAAGATCTTGCGAAGACTATCACATTATACTTGTGGCGGTAATAAAGTAGTATTGTAAGTCAAATATCTGGTAATTTATTTTTAAAGTGCTGAAATAATAAGGTTTTGCCCATTAGGGATTTTTCCTCAATCGTTGTGTTCTTGAATGCATAGCATATTCATATTGTTTTGAATACATATTTGCCTTAATAAATAATTTAATCAAAGATTAAAATTTGTTTGAAATTGGTCTTTTATGCTTGGACTTTCAAATTGAAAAATACAAAAATATAATTTTTGTTTGTGGCCATCCTTGCCGAGCACATTTATTTTCGCATTCTCAACATAAAGTCCCTCACACGCACACACGTACACACCGACTCACACATATATACTTTTACAAAATTGCACATATATATACACATAATTTCACACACATATACATATATAAAAACATTCATTCACATATATATACTCACACATGCACATATATATACACATACGCACACACGTATAACATATACGGGTATATATAATGAATACACTTTTTACCTAAATGAAAGTTTTGGGTAATATGATATTTATAAATTACATATTTAGAGTAGAGTAATTTGGTAATATTTTAGATTGAATAATATGTTAACATGTTTTCTTCTCATTCCGTGTGCGTATGCAATTAGAGAACAATTATTAAACTCAATTGATTCTAGGTTCTTTATTTATTCGAGTAATTTTACTTATCTTTTCTTTTATGTAACATAGTCTTATATATAGTTACAAATTCTCGACTAATTATTGTAGTCGTGCCCATCCCTTCCTTGAGTGGTTGTTGTTTGGGTTATCACAATTTAGTGGAAGGGCTTGCACATCTGGTGGACACATAGGATTAATTTAATTAAAATGGATTTAAATTGAACTTGTTGATATTGTGAGGATGAATATTAATACACATATATATGTTTGGTTAACTGTTATGTCCATGTTCACCCTTTCTTTAAGTGGTTTTGGGTGAACATAAATTGGTAGAAGGACTTGCACATTTGGTTGACACATAGTAATTTTAGGATTTATTTACTTAAAATGAGATTAAATTGGACGTTTTGATATTGTGCGAAGAATATTAACGCATATATATGTTTAGTTAATTGTTCTGGTCATGTTCACCCCTTCCTTAAGCAGTTGATATTTGGGTGAACACAAATTGATTGAAGGGCTTGCACATTTGGTGAATATGTAGTAATTTTTTGATTAATTTAGTTAAAATAAACATGAATTATACTTGTTGTTTATCATTGCTCAGTTAGAAAATAATAATTATTTTAGGATTAATTAGAGCCTAGGACTCATATTCACACCTTCCTTTTATATATTTTCTCAGGGAAAATGAGTCACGGTAATAATTGTTTTTAATAAGAGTACGAAAAGTTGTAATTGGACCGCACTAAAATATCTTTTATTAGTGCGCACCATATATAGGGAAATCCTATTTTCAAGATTGAGAATGGTGAAATTAAACAATTTACCTTAAAAATTGCGGGGTTGATATCTTGCAAAGTAAATTTTCAATCGTATTTTGATTTTCTTGCCAAAATGATGGGATGAGACAGTAGATAATATATTTTGCTCGACTGATGTTAGTGACACTATTAGAAAAGGCAGAAAAAAAGATTCATCCAATGTGGATATAATCCACCTGATTATGACATCTCGATATATATGCACATTAAACATAAGCAGAAGAGAGGATTTCGAGTTTGTGCCACAGACCTTTATATGTCAATCATATATACGCTTCCTCCCAATTGGCTATGTGCAAAATTTCATAATTTTTAAAAAATTAATGTCTATTGGATGGAAATTAGGCACATCAAACATGTTTTAAAAGTCATTGAAGAGGTATGTACATGTATATAATCGTAAACATGATTGTCGTACATTCATTGCTATTTTTTAATTGTATGAAATGTCGAACAAGAACATATATAATCAACAAAATAACAGAATACATCTAACTCAATCATCTCCTACACCCCAAACTTAATTCCCATCATATGCAGGTTAGCAATACTCTACTTCACCAATGGTTTAGTCTACCACTTCATCTTCGAGTCCAAGCTCAATAAACCCCTGTTAATCTAACACCCCCACCTCCCGCTATCGAAGAATACCAAGCACATGATAAGAAGCCCATTAGGAGGTTTTGGAAATTCTAGTTGTAAAAAAAGTGACGTCTAGATTTTTAAAGCCCGTTATTTTTCTCTCAGAAAGATGATTGTGGACATTGGAATCTCAAACAACTGGAAGAGGATGATTTTGGGATCAAATTTGTAAGGGTTTTACATTCCCACCCGTTTCGGAGGCAAGAGTTCTTTCCCGAGTAAATGAACATATAAAAACCTATCGAAAGAACCTTAGGAAATATTTTTTTCCCAAAAGGGGACATCAAGTTATGATATTTTGGGGTTGAAAGACAAAGTTCCCATAAATTTTCAAATGCATGTCAACTAATGAAACATCTTCTTGAAGAATGAGGCCCGTGAGGAAACACTGATCGAGAAGGAAAAAAATAAACATAATAGGGTAATGAAAGTTGATGTCCATAAACTTAGGGCAAATTCATATGATGGTCTGAAGGGTGAATGGGTGGACAGGACCAAGGGGACGCCAGTAGAAGGTAAAGCTCCTAATCAGGTCAAATTGTACTTATATGCCCGATGGGATAAAGGGACCAATAAATTTCGAGATAAATTGACTCCGACTTTGGTGAGTTTGAATTTAGTAATCACATATATATGCACGTTATAATAAAACAATGTTAAAATTATAGTCCTATATATAATATTATGCTAAAGGAAATAATTGAAGGCATGACGAACAATCAATTCGAGTGCAACCCCTATGACATTGAAGCAAATAGCCCATCCATGATATTTGGGAAGGACAAAAGGGGGAGGACAAGGAGTGTGAGATCACATATGAAAATTAGAAAATTATAGCACACTGCACCTTGATCGAGTGGAAAAACCGAGCGTCCGTGTAATACGCTAGTCGTTGTTATCGGCTTCCAACCTCAATACAAAAAAAAACCTAAACTTATAACTACACTTCTTAAGGAGTATAGTGGCGAGTCTGGGTATCGAATCCACAGGGAATGGTTGATAGAATTTAATTGATTTATTACTTCTAAAGAAAAAGTGAAAAAGATGATGATGGTTGAAAAAGGAAAAAAATAGGTAAATAAAGAAATTAAATTAATTAAGATGAATGAGAAAGTAGGTTGGAATACAATCCCCCTAACCCTAGTAATTTACCGTATAGAAACCTAGAATTGTAAATTATAAATTTGAATGAATCCAGCCTTTATAGATCCTAAGCATTACATATATGAGGGAACTAGCCCGCATCATATGAAATCAAAGGTAAATATAAAGCGGTGATAAATAATTTTACGCACATCATATTCTTAAACATCCCAAGTACCTAGGGCAAGAGAGATTAAAAGATCTACAATGGTTGTAAAATTGTCTCGCACGACTCTTTCAAATTTTTAATTTAAATTCTATTTTCTACATAAGCAATTTACATTGGGATGGGTTCATGCATCCCAACCCTTAAAAAACTTAGCTAAACATGGTTTTATGAGAAAGCAAATTCATAACAATATATGGAATTATGGATCTAACAAACATTGTTAACAAATTGCAAAAGAATTGAGAATTAAATTGGAAATAAAGTAAAGAATAAATAAGAGAATGAAAAATTGATACTTGTATTCAGCAATAGGGAAAAGAGATGAACTTGAATCCAGAAAAATTCTTCTTCTTCAACCTTACAAACTAGAGTTTATGAAAATTTCTATGTAAAGAAAAACTAAGAAAACTCTCTAAAATCTCACTTTCTCTCTCTAAAATTCTATTCTACTCTCTAAAATTTGTCTCCTTTCTGAAATGAGGTAGGGATTGGTCTTTTATAGCACCAAGTTTCACGAATTTGGCATCAAATTTCGCTTGTGGCACAAGTTTTCCAAGAGTTGCACTGCTTTAAATGCATAATTAATTGTTTGGATTTCGCATGACCGGACCGGTCCATTATCGTGCAACTTCAAAACATCGTAACTTCTTCACCGTAGCTCGGATTGAGGTGCCGTTTTTTCCAGTGTTCTTGTAATTTAGAGCTATTCAACTTTCTAGTTGGCCCCACCTCCGGACTAAGGCTGAAAAATTACGAAAATGCCCTTCAACTCTCCATTTCTTGGTTTCTTTCACTGTTTTGAGTTCTCCTTCGCACTAACTTGCATGAAATACCTGTAAAACACATGAGAAATACACAAAACAAGAAATACTTGCCAAAAGGGGTTAGTAGCATAAATACGAGACAAATCCAAGCTATTTACACTGCACGGGATCATAAAAATACCGAAATTAAGGGGATAAATATGAAGAATATGTGCCTAATCACACCCCCTAACTTAGAACTTTGCGCGTCCCGAGTAATGTAAAAGAAATTAGTTTAAAGTTCAACTCTTGAAAATTCTTTTATTGAGTTAGAATACCTTTTTCGCGGGCAAGCGATTGCATTTAGCGTATGCAACAAGCCTTTAAACCCCTAGGTTACCCTAGTAGGACGAGTTTTGTCTCGTGAGGGTTTGCAGTGAATATACCCACAAAATTCTTTATTGACTCAAATAAATATCAAAATACTTAAAAATTGTACAATTTAAACTTTTCGAAAAATAATCACCATCAACTCATATTCAACTGTCTCAAACCATAGTGTGTGTGTGCAAAGCCAAAAATTAAACCTCAAATTTCCACTGATTGAGCATTACGTTACTTTCCGAAAATTCGTTTTGATTCAAATTCTTATGGATGCACTCACAAACGAATCACTCGGATTGTGGCTATTTTCTCTCGGTATGCATGATATAAAGAGTAAATATAATGGACACAAATTCATGCATACAAAATTGAAAAGAAAGAAATATATGGTGAAACGATCTCATCATCGGAATACAGTTATTAGGAAACGGGAACATCACCTCTAATTCACACCATTTTAATCTCTTATTTTATCTTTTCGTATCTTAGCTCTCCACGCGGTAACCAATTTCGCCATTCGGACTCGGTTAGGACTTTTCGGGGTTAAAAGCTGTAAAGGGTAAAATTGGGAATGGACGGAATGTTCGGAATTGGAAATGTCCTTATGATGTCCATTAGTGCTTTTTCGGGCATTTGCTCATTTTTCTCTTTCTTTTTTCTTTTCTTGCTATATATTTTTTTTAAGCATATCTATTTTTTTTTCTTTCCCCTTTTTGTTGCACAATTTGGACTTACTTGATGAATTTTCTCAATTTTCACAATTCCGGGCTATTTGGGTTTTTCGGGTTGTCAAACGAAAGGGAAATATTTATTAGGCTCAACTTGGGTTGCAAAGGGATAATTTTGTTTTTCACAACTTTTTGTGTCTAATATTTTTGGGTAAAACAAACGAGGGCCTACTTCATTGTCCAAATTGCTAATCACATTACCATATGCATTTCGAGATTAATTAAGTTTAGAGATATATTTAGCACGAATTTCGAGACAACATTTCACACATTTCCCATAACCGATCAAAACAAAGGATTGAGATCATCAACGACTTATTAAAACGCTGAAAAGAACTTTGAGTTAATCATAAACTCGGATTGATTTAAAAACTCATAAAAAAATTGAAAGGCTCGAAATCTCACCGGGTTTAATCAATCTCCACACTTATTCGTTAAGTCGTCAATTTTCTTTCAATTTCCATCTTCGGTCAATTTTGGCTTAGTGCAATTTTGATTGTTAACAATTTGAGACTTTAAATAGAATAAAGGTGATATTTTTGAAAAATTTAAATTCCAATTTTTATTTATTTTGAAGAAAAATATTTTTGGATTTTTTCAAATGTTTATATATATATATATATATATATATATATATATATATATATATATGCGAAGTTTTATGAATACGCACCTGTCATCCCCCCTAACTTAGTGATTTCATTGTCCGCAATCAAATGGACGAGAGAGATAAAGAAGACAACAGTATGAGTGAGATAAAGAAAACAAGAAAATAGCATATTAAACTGTATATTACCAACAAACTATAGAAACAGCTGTGTAAGCAAAAAGAAAAAAAACAAACATAGCTATAAAAATCCTAAAGGGGAAAGGGGCATCCTAAGGGGCGGGTGGGGGATGGGAAGGACTGGGAGCAGCAGGATCATAAGGATTGTAATAGTAAGGAGGAAGAGGGGCCTCGGGTCCCAACTAAAGACGGTACAAGTCGGCCTGCATACGCAGGAACAAACTCATGTCTCTCTCGTAGGAGGTCACGAACCCGTCGAAACGCGTTTCAAGGGAGAGAACGCGCTCAGTTAAGCCCGTACCAACCGGAACATAATCCGGATCAGCAGTCTCATCATATTCTTCCTCCTCACCTTCCTCCATCTCAACGTCCTCATCAGCGACGTCCTCCTCCTCATCAGACTCCGTGTCACTCGAATCTTCACCGCGCTTTGCACGGACTAGCTGAATTTGCCTTTCACTACGAGTGCGGGATTCTTGTCCTAAAGGCTTAGGCAAGTTGATAAGATCTTAAAGTGGTGCTATCCCGGCATCCCGAAGCATGGAGGTAATGAGGCGACCATAAGGAAGAGGGGCATGACCCTTTTTATCGTACGCCACAAAAAGGATATCGGTGTAAAATGTCCGGGCTAAGTTGATCACTGTCGCAGGGTCGAACAAATGATACATCATAGTAGCTTGGCGCGGCCTCATCGCTGAATCATTGGAGGTTTGCAAAATATTGGAACAAACGATATGAAAAGTGAATCGTACCTTGTCGGATAAGCGACCGACGGGAAATGTCTCGGTATTCCAAATCGCACCGGGCTTGATCCTCGAGATACAAACTTCTTTGGTGAGAACGGGATCGGGACCCAGATAGTCAAACTGGGCCGGTGTGATCACACCATAAGACTCGAGCTTCTGTGCCACAAGGTCAAGTGAGAATGGAATAGGGATGGAATCCACAAAGGCTTGGGATTCAAATTCAGCGGTACGGACAAGAGATCCGTAGAACTGACGCACTTCATTCTCCCAAACTGCCTCATAGGGTTCGTTAAAGAAATGACACCAGTCCCGTGACAAGAAAAGGGCTGTGACAGAATTGGGCATTTGGTCCCACAACACTTGACGTTCGATATGAATTTTTCGGGTAGGGCTGAAAAACCTACGGCACCAATTTGCTTCGCGGCGGGAACGGTACTCTCCATTTCCGTCGGGAAGGACTTCAATGGAGTTATATTTCTGGGGAGCAGCCATGGATAGGGAGTATGGAGATAGTAATGGAGATAGAAGAGAGAAGATAGGTGGAGGTGTGAAGAAAATGGGTAGGGGGATGGGTGTATTTATAGTAGGGGAGTGGGAAATTGGAGGGAATGAAAGGGTGGGAAATGGGGGACGAATTGTTTGAAGGAAGTGAATGGATTGGGGGAAGTGAAAAGGTGTGGATTGAAGAGGTGTGACCCTTGGGAAATGAACTTCTGCAGACAACCGGACCGATCCGCCTTACCGGATCGGTTCTTTAAATTCATCCGGACCGATCTGCCTGACCGGATCAGTTCTTTTAATATCAGACCGGATCGATCCGGTCTACTGATTTTTTCGAATTCTTCCTCTCTCTTCTTTTCACCATAAATGCTCCTATTCTCCATTCCAAACATGGGTTTTCAACCGCTCACACTTCAAACTATCCTCAATGCTCATCGAAAATGAAACACCCCTCACCCGTCGGATTCTCAACCCCGGGACTGACTCAATCCTACGACTCTTAATTCCTAAGACTCATATGTACAACAATCACCCCATACATGTCGGGGGTGCGACGACCTCACCTCTCTTTGTTCAGTCAATCCCCATCAATGGGGTCCGACAGCCAGATTGTGTCGGCTTCTTTGACAATTGCTTCCAAATAGGGCTTGAGATGATGCCCATTAACTTTAAATGTGTTTCCCCCTTTCTCATCTTTGAGTTCAACAGCTCCATGGGGAAATACCTCTTTCACAATGAATGGACCTGACCATCTTGACCGCAATTTTTCGGGAAACAAGTGCAACCTCGAGTTGTAGAGAAGTACTTTTTATCCCTAATGAAACTCTTTCTTACGAATGATTCCGTCATGAGCTCGTTTCATTCGGTCCTTGGATATTTTAGCACTTTCATACGCATCATTGCGTAATTCTTCCAACTCATTCAACTGAAGTTTCCTTGTTTCACCGGCTTTATCCATATTGAAGTTTACCCTTTTGATAGCCCAATACGCTTTGTGTTCAATCTCAATCGGAAGATGACAAGGTTTGCCATACATAAATCGAAATGGGGAAATCCCAAGGGGATTCTTATATGCGGTTCTATACGCCCAGAGCGCATCATTCAATCTGAGAGACCAATCTTTCCTATTAGGATCGACTGTCTTTTCCAAGATTTTTTTGATTTCCCGATTAGCGAGCTCGGCTTGGCCATTCGATTGAGGATGATAAGTTGTTCCAACTTTATGGACAATACCATACTTCCGCATTAGTTTCTCCATAGGCCTATTGCAAAAATGAGTTCCATTATCACTGATTATGGCCTTAGGCATACCGAAACGGGAAAGTATATTTTCTTGAATGAATTTTATCACCACTTTGCTGTCATTCATCCTTGTAGCTATCGCCTCAACCCATTTGGAGACGTAATCTACAACAATGATGATGTATAGAAAACCAAAATAAGGTGGAAATGGGCCCATGAAATCAATACCCCAACAATCAAACAATTCCAATACTAGAATTGGGTGTAATGGCATCATGTCACGACGAGTAATAGCTCCCATTCTTTGGCATCTATCGCATGATTTACAAAAAGCATTCACATCCCGGAAGATTGTGGGTCAATAAAGACCACTTTGAAGGATTTTCGCAGCAGTTTTATTTTTAGAAAAATGACCTCCACATGCTTCCGAATGACAGAATCGAATTACCCCTTGGATTTCTTCATCGGGTACACATCTCCGGATGATTTGATCAGCACAATACTTAAACAAATATGGATCATCATAAAAGAACATGCGTGACCATGTAATGAACTTTCTTCTCTCTTGCGGATTCCAATTAGATGGAATAACCCCAGTGACAAGGTAATTAACTATATCTGCAAACCAAGGGAGAGAAGAAGTAGCAAATAAATTTTCATCCGGAAAATACTCATCTATGGGAATGGGATCAATAGGCACGTCGGACGAGAGGCGTGACAAATGGTCAGCGACGACGTTTTCTACTCCTTTCTTATCTTGAATCGAGAGATTAAACTCTTGTAAGAGTAGGATCCACCTGATTAGACGGGGTTTGGCATCTTTTTTGCTCAAGAGATATTTAAGTGCCGAATGATCAGTGAAGCAAATGATAGGTTACCCAACAATGTAAGAGCGAAATTTATCGAGAGCAAAAATGACTGCTAGTAACTCTGTCTCTGTAGTAGAGTAGTTAAGCTGAGGGCCAGATAATGTTCTGCTAGCATAGTAAATAACATGAGCTTTCTTGTCTTTCCTCTGTCCAAGAACATCCCCAATCGCGTAATCACTTGCATCACACATAAGCTCAAATGGTAGCGACCAATCCGGAACTTGCATGATAGGTGTGGAAATAAGCATGCTTTTAAGTTTATCAAAAGCTTCTTGACATGCTTTATTCCACTCAAATGGGGTTTCTTTCATAAGAAGATTACTCAAAGGTCTAGCGATGGCGCTAAAGTCTTTGATAAACCTCCTATAAAATCCAGCATGGCCTAGAAAGGACCTCACATCTTTAAGTGATTTTTTTTTTTTTTGGGGGGGGGGGGTAACTCAGCTATTACTTCAATTTTTGCTCGATCAACTTCAATTCCTCTAGATGAGACTATGTGGCCTAAAACTACTCCTACGGTAACCATAAAATGGCGTTTTTCCCAATTGAGGACTAAGTCTTTTTCCACACATCGGAATAGAACTCTTTCAAGATTAGCTAAACATTGGTCAAAAGATGGACCGAAAACGCTGAAATCGTCCATGAACACCTCAAGACCTTTTTCAATCATGTCGCTAAAGAGACTTAACATGCACCTTTGAAAAGTTGCTGGCGCATTACATAACCCAAATGGCATATGTTTATAGGCAAACGTACCAAACGGACATGTAAAAGTCGTCTTTTCTTGATCAAGTACATCCACTTCAATCTGATTATATCCGGAATACCCATCTAGGAAACAATAGTAAGGATGGCCCGCCACTCGTTCAATCACTTGAACGGTAAGGGAAAATGATCTTTTCGAGTTCCGGCATTGAGCTTTCGGTAGTCAATGCAAACATGCCACCCGGTGGTGGTGCGTTGAGGTATTAATTCTCCCTTAGCATTTTCAACCACGGTCATTCCTGATTTTTTTGGAACGACTTGAATTGGGCTCACCCATTTACAATCCGAAATGGGATAGATAATCCCAGCATCTAGCAATTTGATGATTTCCGCTCTTACTACATCTTTCATGGTTGGGTTTAATCGCCTTTGCATCTCACGCGAGGGCTTCACTTCTTCCTCAAGATGGATTTTATGGGTACAAATCAACGGACTTATACCTTTCAAATCTGCTATAGTCCAACCAAAAGCACTTCTATGCTTTCGCAACACATCCAACAACATACCCTCTTGCCCTTTTTCTAGACAGGAAGACACAACAACAGGAAATGTATCATTCTCTCCTAGAAAGGCATATTTGACATGGGAGGGTAGTTTCTTCAACTCAAGACTAGGAAATCTATTTTTAGAGGGAATCATGGTTGTCTCCCTCGGAGGCAATTCTTCATACCTAGAAATCCAGTCAACATCTCTTAAACTCTCAAAACTCTCTTCCTCTTGTAACCAAGTTTCCAACTCCTCCACCTCACACTCAAACTTAGTATAAGAACTCTTTTTCTCACCACTTTGCACTAAACACACTTCCAATGCATCTCCTCCTATAATTTTCTCAATGTTCTCATCCACCACTTCTTCAATAAGATCAACCTCAAGGATCTCATCCTCATCACCCATTTGGTTAGCGACATTGAAAATATTGGTCTCAAGAGTCATGTTTCCAAAAGTGAGTTGCATTTGGCCATTCCGTGTATTGATCAAAGCATTAGCAGTAGCTAAGAATGGACGGCCCAAGATTATTGGAACATGATTTCTCGTATGGGGAACAGGCTCAGTGTCCCAAATGAAAAAATCAACAGGAAAGTAGAACGTGTCCACTTGAACTATCACGTCTTCTACAACCCCACGAGGCACTTTCACTGTTCGATCAGCTAACTGTAGAGTGATTCGGGTAGGTTTTAAATCACCTAAATCAAGCTGCTTATAGATGGAGTATGGAAGGATGTTTACACTCCCACCTAAGTCAAGCAATGATTTTTCCACTCTTTTTTCTCCTATGACGCATGAAATTGTAGGTGCACCTGGATCCTTGAATTTTGGTGGAAGATCATTGAGAAGGACCGAGCTCACATTTTGTGCCAAGAAGACATTCTGCTTCACCTTAAGCCGTCGTTTAACAGTCAAAAGATCTTTGATAACCTTAGAATATGCTGGAATTTGTTGAATAGCATCAAGAAACGAAAAGTTCAATTTTACTTGCATCAACACATCCAACACCTCGGTACGCGAAACCCCTTTTTTAGGTGGCTCTAAGCGTTGAGGAAATGGAGCAGCAGTAGGCAACTTAACTTCAATTTCAGGTTCATCTTCCTCATCTTTCAATTCCTTTTCTAATGGAGGTTCTGCAGACTCGGAGGTTTCAGATTCCTTAGAAATTTTGGGTTCAACTCCATCATCGTTCACCTTTGGAAATTTTGGTGATAAATCAATTACGCGGCCACTACGAAGAGTAGTAACAGCTTGACATTGTTCTTGCAAATCCGATGATGTGGAGCCAACCGTGGATTGACCTTGAAGAGGATGTCTTTGGCCTTGGGCTGTAAGTTTACCCTTCTCTTGAGTATTCACTACAGACTGCAACCTAGAGATGTTAGTATGAATTTCAGCGAACAATCGATCATATTTAGCATTGCTCTCTTTTTGAGATTGGATGAATTGGTTGAAATTATCTTCAAGAGATCTCCTAGGTGGAGCTACATATGGACCAGGAGGTGGTACCTGCATAGGATTTGCATTGGAGGAGCCATTTACTGAAATTGAGGAGGTGGTGGTAGAGTCATATGTGAATTAGGAACCATCCCACCTTGGGGTTGTCCATAATTGAACCCAGGATTCCTCCACGATTGATTATATGCATTCCCTTGCTGTGCATTATAATTTCCTCGAAAACCCCCTATTGCCTCAACCTGTTCAGTGTACATTGCCTTGTATGCAGGAATGGTAGGACATCCTTTGGTAGAATGACCCGCATTACAAATGGCACACACTTTCTCCTTTCCGGCTTGTACGGATCCAGTCACATCTCTCAATCGCACTTCAAGCATATCTCTGAAATTCTTCTCCAATTGGTCAAATTTTCGATCCAACAAAGTGTCCTTGTCCAAGTGATAAATACCGGACGCAGCAGGTATGTTGGACACTTGTCGATTTCTATTTTGACTATTGGGATCAGAAGTATCCCATGCTTAGGTAGTCTCTGCCACATATTTCAAATGAGCCTCAGCATCGCTCGAATTTAACTCCCAAAAAGGTCTTTCACACATGGTTTGAACAAGTTGTTTAGATGCTAACGTAAGGCCTTGATGGAAAAATGAAATCAGATGATGCTTTTCAAAATCATGATGTGGGCATGCACTAACTAACCACTACACCAAAAACAACATTTTGGCACACCCTGATATTAAAAATCTGGCATGGTTTAAAACTGTGCCAGATTTTGGCACGGTTTAATAGAAATTTGGCACACTTTAAAACAGTGCCAAAATTTGGCACTGTTTTAAAGTGTGCCAAAATTGAGTACACTTTACTAGGATATAAAATACCTCAAAATTTTGGGACATTTTAGTTTCCCTCTTCTCTCTCCTTCTTCGTCTTCTCCCCCGCTCTCCCCTCTCTCTCCACCAAAAACCCAAGCCCTACCATCGGGTCACCAAAAACCCAAGCCTTATCATCCGCTCTCCCCCTCTCTCCTCTGCTGCATCGGCCCTATTCCTGCCGTCGCCTCCCCCCTTGGGTTTATCCCCTGCCGTCGCCCCTATTTTCCGGGTTTATCCTCCTTCGGTCACCTCCCCCACTCCCCTGGTTCCGGGTTTTTGATATTCCGGTGTCGCGGTGTCCCTTCCGGCGACCTCGTGTTTTCTCAGTTTGAGGTATTTTATCTGGTTTCGTAATTTCTTTCCTTTATAAGTATTATATATATATATATATATACTGATTTATATACTGATTTATATCATATATACTGATATATAAATATAAAATCATATATACTAACTGATATATAAATATAAAATCATATATACTGATATATATTATATATATACTGATTTATATACTGATTTATATCATATATACTGATATATAAATATAAAATCATATATACTAACTGATATATAAATATAAAATCATATATACTGATTTTTATATATATATATATATATATATATATATATATATTCGATTAAACTCTAGAATTAGATTTAATCTAGAATTATTTAGAATTGTCTAGAATTATTTAGAATTATCTAGAATTAAATCTATTTTATTAAATCACTATATATTAGATAGAATTAAATCTATTTTATTAAATCACTATATATTAGATTTAATTCTAGATTATTCTAGATTAAATCTAATTCTAGAGTTTAATCTAATATATATATATATATATATATATATATATATACTGAGGTGGAATTAAATCTAATATATACTGATTTTTGGAATGTGGAGATAACTTTTCAATAGTCCAGTTTAGGAAAGAGAGAGCCATGTGCAGCTAACATTTTCAGTCTTGAGGTGGGTGATATAGGAGGTGATTGTGTTTTCTTGGCAAGATCTGATGGGGGTGATGGGATTTCCAAGCACTTGAGGTGATTGTGTTCTCAAAGGCCCAGTCAGGGCACACTCCCTCCAAGGCTGTTGTCGCCCCTCTAAGGTATTTCTCATATTAATTTTTTGAATGGGTTTTTTGTTTTGCAACAAAATGCATTTTTTTTGGCACAAAAATGGTTCAATGTGCACAAAATTCATTTTAGTGCATAATAATCTCATATTAATATTTAAGTGTTTAAATGCTAATTGTGCCTGTTCATGTTTGTGACAATGTTAATGTGCACATAGAGGGGTAAAGCTTGGATAGTCCAATTGTTAGCTGTGGCCTGTTTCTCGCTAGCAACAAAAATGGAGGAGATTGAAGTGCCTCCCATTGTTGATTTACAGGTGAGAGAAATTAATGTGAATCTTTATTTATTTCATTATATATTGATCCATTTTCCTTTCTGATATGTTCTTATATGTAATGGACATATAGATTTTTGTGAGTAGGTAGGAGAACCCAAATTTTTATTTGAAGGCAAAACCATACAAAGAATGGCGCTTCTTGTTTTGAGAACCTTGAATGGAGATCCCAAGTTCTTTCATAGACTACTTTCGTAAAAAGATTAACCATGATCATCTTCCATCACAATCTTTGATCTCTAGATCAATTCAATACATCTTAAGCACAATCAAAGGTAGATTATTCACTATATATATAATAAAGCACAATATAACGCGTGTCCTAATGGCACATAATGATACCTAATTATACTCATAAAAGGGACATGTTATCAATTTCACACACTTGTGTGTATAATCATATATGGGTACTGTAATATTAAAGAGTTTGATCCAGTGCTCGGTGGGAATTGAATGCAGGTATTGGGGAGGTTTGGAGATCAAAAGGCCAGCATAGGCTGCCAGTGATTTGTTTGGTTTTGTTTAACAAATGTTCAACTCAGGCCAGTTCCATCCAATCTTAATCAAGTTACTACAGGTAACTATTATTTAGTACCCATTCATTAACCTTTTAAAATGAAATAAATTATTTCTACTCAATATTTATAGTTTATCTTTTTCATTCTATATCTGATCATTCCTTTTAAAGTTTGAAAATCACTTCATGGCTTACTTTATGAGCTTATTTAGTTAAATTGGTGGAAGGGACTTGCTGGTGGTTTGGTTTTGGAATTTGCTGTTGCTGTTGAGTTTATATTAAATGTTAAAACATGTTGGATTTAACGAATAAACAGATGAAACTATGTCAAAATTTTCTAAAATCCATAAACGTTCAAAATTGATTAAAAACATACCGTTAGAGAATATGACGATATATGACGATATGGGAGACACGAACACCTCGCACGGGACCAATGTAACTTGTAGGAACTGACCGCGTAGCCCCGGGTCTCCCGTTTGAGAGTATGACGATAATCAGGAAAAATCACACTTAGAGTTAAAAACATGCCATTAAAGGGTGAAAACCCAAACCAACCCCCAAACGATCCCGTAGGAGGCACAAACACCTCGTACGGGACCAATGTAACCTGTAGGAACTGATCGCATAGTCCCGGGTCTCCCGGTTTGAGAGTATGACGATGATTTGCAAAAATCACACTTAAGGCTTAAAAGCAAGCTGTTAAAGGGTGAAAACCCAAACCAGCCCCCCAAACAACCCCGTAGGAGGCACGAACACCTCGCACGGGACCAATGTAACTTGTAGGAACTGACCGCGTAGTCCCGGGTCGCTCGGTTTGAGAGTATGACGATAATCTGCAAAAATCACACTTAGAGTTAAAAACATGCCGTTAAAGGGTGAAAACCCAAACCAGCCCCCAAACGACCCCGTAGGAGGCACGAACACCTCACACGGGACCAATGTAACTTGTAGGAGCTGACCGCGTAGTCCCGGGTCGCTCGGTTTGAGAGTATGACGATAATCTGCAAAAATCACACTTAGAGTTAAAAACATGCTGTTAAAAGGTGAAAACCCAAACTAGCCCCCCAACGACCCCGTAGGAGGCACGAACACCTCGCACGGGACCAATGCAACTTGTAGGAACTGACCGCGTAGTCCCGAGTCTCCCGGTTTGATAGTATGATGATAATTTGCAAAAATCACACTTAGACTTAAAAATAAGCCGTTAAAGTGTGAAAACCCAAACCAGCCCCCCATCGACCCCGTAGGAGGTACGAACACCTCGCACGGGACCAATGTAACTTGTAAGAACTGACCGCATAGTCCCGGTTCGCTCGGTTTGAGAGTATGACGATAATTTGAAAAAATCACACTTAGAGTTAAAAACATGCCGTTAAAGGGTGAAAACCCAAACCAGCCCCCAAACGACCCCGTAGGAGGCACGAACACCTCGCACGGGACCAATGTAACTTGTAGGAACTGATCGCGTAGTCCCAGGTCTCTCGGTTTGAGAGTATGCCGATAATTTACAAAAATCACTCTTAGACTTAAAAACATGCTGTGAAAGAGTGAAAACCCAAACCAGCCCCCAAACGACCCCGTAGGAGGCACGAACACCTCGCACGGGACCCATGTAACTTGTAGGAACTGACCACGTAGTCCCAGGTCGCTCGGTTTGAGAGTATGACGATAATTTGCAAAAATCACACTTAGACTTAAAAACAAGCCGTTAAAGGGTGAAAACCCAAACCAGCCCCCAAACAACCCCGTAGGAGGCACGAACACCTCGCACGGGACCAATGTAACTTGTAGGAACTGATCGCGTAGTCCTGAGTAACCCAATTTGAGAGTATGACGATAATTTGCAAAAATCACACTTAGACTTAAAAACAAGCCGTTAAAGGGTGAAAACCCAAACCAGCCCCCCATCGATCCCGTAAGAGGCACGAACACCTCGCACGGGACCAATGTAACTTGTAGGAACTGACCGCGTAATCCCGAGTAACCCGATTTAAGAGTATGACTATAATCTGCAAAAATCACTTTTAGAGTTAAAAACATGCCGTTAAGGAGTGGAATCCCAAACCAGCCCCCCAACGACCCCGTAGGAGGCACGAACACCTCGCACGGGACCAATGTAACTTGTAGGAACTGACCGCGTAATCCCGGGTAACCCGATTTGAGAGTATGACGATAATCTGCAAAAATCACTTTTAGAGTTAAAAACATGCCGTTAAGGAGTGGAATCCCAAACCAGCCCCCCAACGACCCCGTAGGAGGCACGAACACCTCGCACGGGACCAATGTAACTTGTAGGAACTGACCGCGTAGCCCCGGGTCTCCCGGTTTGAGAGGATGACGATAATTTGCAAAAATCACACTTAGACTTAAAAACAAGCCGTTAAAGGGTGAAAACCCAAACCAACCCCCGATTGACCCTATAAGAGGCACAAATACCTCGCACGGGACCAATGTAACTTGTAGGAACTGACCGTGTAGTCCCGGGTCTCACAGTTTGAGAGTATGACGATAATTTGAAAAAATCACACTTAGACTTAAAAACAAGCCGTTAAAGGGTGAAAACCCAAACCAACTCCCCATCGATCCCGTAGGAGGCACGAACACCTCGCACGGGACCAATGTAACTTGTAGGAACTGACCGCGTAATCCCGGGTAACCCGGCTTGAGAGTATGACGATAATCTGCAAAAATCACACTTAGAGTTAAAAACATGCCGTTAAAGGGTGAAAACCCAAACTAGCCCCCCAATGACCCCGTAGGAGGCACGAACACCTCGCACGGGACCAATGCAACTTGTAGGAACTGATCGCGTAGTCCCGGGTCTCCCGGTTTGATAGTATGATGATAATTTGCAAAAATCACACTCAGACTTAAAAATAAGCCGTTAAAGTAAGAAAACCCAAACCAGCCCCCCATCGACCCCGTAGGAGGTACGAACACCTCGCACGGGACCAATGTAACTTGTAAGAACTGACCGTGTAGTCCCGGGTCTCACGGTTTGAGAGTATGACGATAATTTGAAAAAATCACACTTAGACTTAAAAACAAGCCGTTAAAGGGTGAAAACCCAAACCAACCCCCCATCGATCCCGTAGGAGGCACGAACACCTCGCACGGGACCAATGTAACTTGTAGGAACTGACCGCGTAATCCCGAGTAACCCGATTTGAGAGTATGACGATAATCTGCAAAAATCACTTTTAGAGTTAAAAACATGCCGTTAAGGAGTGAAAACCCAAACCAGCCCCCCAACGACCCCGTAGGAGGCACGAACACCTCGCACGGGACCAATGTAACTTGTAGGAACTGACCGTGTAGCCCCGGGTCTCCCGGTTTGAGAGGATGACGATAATTTGCAAAAATCACACTTAGGACGTGCTTGGTTCATTGTTTTTTTGTTTTGTGTGTTTAAACTTGAAGACTTCATAAATACTCGTTTGGATGCCAACTTTACAAAACTTAGTTAAAATTTTATGTCGATAGTTGAGTGTTTAAATGACCCTTTTTTAAAAACACCTCAGACCTATTTTCAACAACTCTGTTTTAATTTATCTTTCCCGTTTCTCAGACATGTTCGACGTCCAACCCATATTTTCCTCCTTCAAAGCTGAGATGAAGGAAAACCCCTTTCCTCCATAACCACACCTCTAACCTCTGCCTAAAAAACCCCTTTCCTCCATAACCACACCTTTAACCTCTGCCTACAAAACCTCTTTCCTCCATAACCACACCTCTAATGGTCCGTAGAAGACGAAACCAACGCGTAAATCCTCCAGTGACAACTTCACTCGGAGTCAAAAGGTGTGAATCCTCCGGTGACAACTTCTCCCAACGATTTGCGAAGGTATTCTTCTTGTTAATCCTCCGGTGTGAACCTTCTACAAGAGTTGCTCCACTATATGTTTTTTTTCAGTTTTTGTTTAGAACCTATTGTTTTTGTTCCAATATAGTTTGTTTTCAGTATTTGTTCGAACCTATTTGTGAAA
Source organism: Sambucus nigra (assembly GCA_949130495.1). Lineage (NCBI taxonomy): Eukaryota > Viridiplantae > Streptophyta > Magnoliopsida > Dipsacales > Adoxaceae > Sambucus > Sambucus nigra. The sequence goes on along the minus strand of OX422224.1, from coordinate 182,763,547 downwards.
CTTGTTGTGCAGATTTGTCCCAATATAGGTTTTTGTTCGAATTTTTGACCTATTTATGAATTGCTGCTGTTGTTAAGGACTGTAGGCGCAAATGTGAATTGTTGTGAATTGCTGTTGTTTATACATGTGTACTAATGTATCTATGATGCAGATTGCTGTTTGTAATTGAAATGTATTGCTATATTAAACTTCATTTTTAATTTTCACTTCCCAAACACTATTTTGTTAATCACTTTTTAAATCTTTTTTAAAATTTTTTTAGCCAAACACATTCTCATGTTTTACGCAACTTTAAAACAGTTTTATAATTTTTTTCATACATAATTAAAGTTGAATTTTTAAAGTTGATAACCAAACAGGCCCTTAGACTTAAAAACAAGTCGTTAAAGGGTGAAAACCCAAACCAACCCCCGATCGACCCTGTAGGAGGCACAAACACCTCGCACGGGACCAATGTTACTTGTAGAAACTGACCGTGTAGTCCCGAGTCTCACGGTTTGAGAGTATGACGATAATTTGAAAAAATCACACTTAGACTTAAAAACAAGCCGTTAAAGGGTGAAAACCTAAACCAACCCCCCATCGATCCCGTAGGAGGCACGAACACCTCGCACGGGACCAATGTAACTTGTAGGAACTGACCGCGTAATCCCGGGTAACCCGATTTGAGAGTATGACGATAATCTGCAAAAATCACTTTTAGAGTTAAAAACATGCCGTTAAGGAGTGGAAACCCAAACCATCGCCCCAACGACCCGTAGGAGGCACGAACACCTCGCACGGGACCAATGTAACTTGTAGGAACTGACCGCGTAATCCCGGGTATCCCGGTTTGAGAGAATGACGATAATTTGCAAAAATCACACTTAGACTTAAAAACAAGCCGTTAAAGGGTGAAAACCCAAACCAGCCCCCGATCGACCCCGTAGGAGGCACGAACACCTCGCACGAGACCAATGTAACTTGTAGGAACTGACCGCGTAGTCCCGGGTCGCTCGGTTTGAGAGTATGACGATAATCTGCAAAAATCACACTTAAAGTTAAAAACATGCCGTTAAAGGGTGAAAACCCAAACCAGCCCCCAAACGACCTCGTAGGAGGCACGAACACCTCGCACGGGACCAATGTAACTTGTAGGAACTGACCGCGTAGTTCCGGGTCGCTCGGTTTGAGAGTATGACGATAATCTGCAAAAATCACGCTTAGAGTTAAAAACATGCATTAAAGGGTGAAAACCCAAACTAGCCCCCCAACGACCCCGTAGGATGCACGAACACCTCGCACGGGACCAATGCAACTTGTAGGAACTGACCGCGTAGTCCCGGGTCTCCAGGTTTGATAGTATGATGATAATTTGCAAAAATCACACTTAAACTTAAAAATAAGCCGTTAAAGTGTGAAAACCCAAACCAGCCCCCCATCGACCCCGTAGGAGGTACGAACACCTCGCACGGGACCAATGTAACTTGTAGGAACTGACCGCGTAGCCCCGGCTCTCCCGGTTTGAGAGGATGACGATAATTTGCAAAAATCACACTTAGACTTAAAAACAAGCCGCTAAAGGGTGAAAACCCAAACCAACCCCCAAACGACCCCGTAGGAGGCACGAACACCTCACACGGGACCAATATAACTTGTAGGAACTGACCGTGTAATCCCGGGTATCCCGATTTGAGAGTATGACGATAATTTGCAAAAATCACACTTAGACTTAAAAATAAGCCGTTAAAGGGTGAAAACCCAAACCAGCCCCCAAACGACCCTGTAGGAGGTACGAACACCTCGCACGGGACCAATGTAACTTGTAGGAACTGACCACGTAGTCCCGGGTCGCTCGGTTTGAGAGTATGATGATAATCTACAAAAATCACACTTAGAGTTAAAAACATGCCGTTAAAGGGTGAAAACTCAAACCAGCCCCCAAACGACTCGTAGGAGGCACGAACACCTCGCACGGGACCAATGTAACTTGTAGGAACTAACCGCGTAGTCCCGGGTCGCTCAGTTTGAGAGTATGACGATAATCTAAAAAAATCACACTTAGAGTAAAAAACATGCCGTTAAAGGGTGAAAACCGAAACTAGCCCCTCAACGATCCCGTAGGAGGCACGAACACCTCGCACGGGACCAATGCAACTTGTAGGAACTGACCGCGTAGTCCCGGGTCTCCCGATTTGATAGTATGACGATAATTTGCAAAAATCACACTTAGACTTAAAAACAAGTCGTTAAAGGGTGAAAACCCAAACCAACCCCCCATCAATCCCGTAGGAGGCACGAACACCTCGCACGGGACCAATGTAACTTGTAGGAACTGGGCGCGTAGTCCCGGGTCTCTCGGTTTAAGAGAATGATGATAATTTGCAAAAATCATACTTAGACTTAAAAACAAGCCGTTAAAGTGTGAAAACCCAAATCAGCCCCCCATCGACCCCGTAGGAGGCACGAACACCTCGGACGGGACCAATGTAACTTGTAGGAACTGACCGCGTAGTCCCGGGTCTCCCGGTTTGAGAGGATGACGATAATTTGCAAAAATCACACTTAGAGTTAAAAACATGCCGTTAAAGGGTGAAAACCCAAACCAGCCCCCCAACGACCTCGTAGGAGGCATGAACACCTCGCACGGGACCGATGTAACTTGTAGGAACTGACCCCGTAGTCTCGGGTCTCCCGGTTTGAGAGTATGATGATAATTTCCACTCATATATGTAATTTTATAGTTTAATTAAAATTTTTTTTTTGCAAATTATTGGGTTACTAATATCGTATCTTTTTTGTATCCTATTTTTTTTGCAGGATAACAGTTTATCGTTGGCATTTATTCACGTGGAACACACAGAGAACTCAATGGTTTACAACAAGGGATTTATTCATGATTCCATTTTTTTGTGTCATGGCCGTGCGGTCTTTTGTTGTTTTATTGTTGAGTTTTATGGCCGTGCAGGCTTTTGTAAGTTAATTGTTATATTTTGTGGCCATGCGGGCTTTATATTAGGCAGGTTTTGTATTAACAGGTTTTGGAATGTCCAAAAAATAGAGAAAACTCTGCCCAATTTTTTTTGGGCATGTAAACTATTAAAGACTTGTAATATTTTGAAGTTTGTATGTACATTAATTTATTAACAACGTGCAATATTGTTAATTTGTGAATTTTGTGATTTCAAATAATTTTTTTTTTTATAAAAAATTTGGCACAGTTCAAAATCGTGGCAAAAGTGTATCATGTTTTGGCACGATTTTGAACTGTGCCAAAATTTTTTAAACTGTTCTGAATCTGGCACAGTTAAAAACTGTGCCAAAAGTGTGCCAGAAATATCAAATTCTGGCACGGTTTAAAAGTGTGCCAGAAGTGTTCCTATTTGCCCAAATCTGGCACAGTTAAAAACTGTGCCAAAAGTGTGCCAGAAATATCAAATTCTGGCACGGTTTAAAAGTGTGCCAGAAGTGTTCCTGTTTGACCAAATCTGGCACACTTTTGAGCCGTGCCAGAAAAAATTGCCATTTTGGAACACCTGATTCTGGCACAGTTCAAAACCGTGCCAGATTTGATCTGACACAGTTTTAAACCGTGCCAAATTCCTGTTTTTGGTGTAGTGAACTCCTGAAATCTCTCCCAACATTTATCAAAAGCCTCATTCTCATTTTGACGAAAAGCTTGAATTTGGGCTTTAACAGAATTGGTTTTGTGTCGTGGAAATTTTTTTGATATAAACTTGGATTGCATATCTCTCCAGGATAACACATAATTTGGGGGTAGGTGCCATAGCCAAGTTTTAGCTTTATCCTTTAAGGAAAAAGGGAAGAGCTTCAACCGGATTACATCTTGTGGACAAGCTTGGTCTCCAAACGTCTCACATGTATCTTCGAATTCTCGAATATGGAGGTATGGTTTTTCAGAATCCATCCCATGAAATGTAGGAAGAATTTGGATCATACCATTCCGAAAGTAAAACTAACCGACATTATACGGGAGCAAAATGCAACCAGGGGTAACAGTTCGCTCCGGAAATAACAAATCTTTCATGGGAAGATATGGTATCTCATCCTCTCCAGCACCAACACCGACACTACCATGATCCGACATATCGCTACCGAAAGGTTCAGAATTCTCACTCCGGGTTTGACTCAATGAACGACTTGTGATGGAATTATTAGGCTAAGGAGGTGGAACCCAAAAAGGAAGAGACTCAGAATTTCAGAACTTGCTTCGGCAATAGGATTTTCGTGAACTTGGGTAGGAGATGAATTCTGCATATAAGCACACAAAAGATGAGAATTTTTTTTTTTCGAAATCACTTGTAGATAAAAATAACTTTCTTGAAAATTTAACAATTTCGGATCCCCGGCAACGGCGTCAAAAACTTGACGCGACTAAGAATTTGTCTCAAAAGTGCGTTTTACTCTAGGCTCAAGTGCAAGCCTGTCGCTCAAGTAGTAACCCGATAAGTCGGGATCGTATCCACAGGGATCGAGATTGCCAAATAGTAATCAGAAAAATTATTAAATCTTGAAATGATTTCTTAAAAGAAACAAAAAGATGATTAATGGTTGGGAAAATTTCTAGTGAAATAAAACTTTACTTGAGAAAACAAAACTGAAAATTGCAAAATAATTTAGATCTGATAAATGGGAGAAAATAGGGTAGGGTACAATCCCTCAATCCTTAACAAATTACCGTATAGAATACTAGAATTGTAAATTAAAATTATTGACTAGATCCGGTCTTTATAACTTCTGAGCATTACATATATGAGGGATCTAGCCCGCATCATATGAAATCAAAGATAGATATAAAGCGGTGAATGATAAATCATACTCTCAAAGCGTTCTTAAACATCTCAAGTACCTAGGGCAAGAGAGATTAAAAGATTGACAGTGTTTGTATGAGTTTCTTTCACGATTCAATCAATATTTTAATTTAACCTCTATTTTCTACATAAATAATTTGCCTTGGATTGATTTCGTGTACCCCAACCCTTGGGAATTTAGCTACTCATGATTTGATTAAAGAACAAATTCATACACAAAATTATGGATCTACAAGACATTGGAAATAATTTGTAAAGAATCAAACAATAGAATGAAATGATTTTACTTGAATTCAGCAACAAGAAAGTAATTGGAAGCCCGAAATCCTTACAAACTAGGGTTCATGAAAGAAATTGAAAACTTCTGAATTACTCTCCCAAAAACTAACCCTAGAATTCCCTAGGTACTTTTTTAACCTAGCCTCTCTTAGAAACTCCTTCCAAATGATGTAGGGCATGGGCTTTTATAGCACAAAGTATCGATATTGACAGCTCAATGTGCTTGTGACACAAGTTTCACCATCCAGCACGCCAAAAATCTGCATAATTAATGCCAGGATTTCACATGATCGGACCGGTCCGGATTACCCTCGGATCGGTTCGATATCCACCGGATCGGTTCTTTTATTTCTACCGGATCGGTTCTAGTGAAATAAAAATTTACTTGAGAAAAACAAACTGAAAATTGCAAAATAATTTAGATCTGACAAATGGGAGAAAATAGGGTAGGGTACAATCCCTCAATCCTTAACAAATTACCGTATAGAATACTAGAATTGTAAATTAAAATTATTGACTAGATCCGGTCTTTATAACTTCTAAGCATTACATATATGAGGGATATAGCCCGCATCATATGAAATCAAAGGTAAATATAAAGCGGTGATAAATAATTTTACGCACATCATATTCTTAAACATCCCAAGTACCTAGGTCAAGAGAGATTAAAAGATCTACAATGGTTGTAAAATTGTCTCGCACGACTCTTTCAAATTTTTAATTTAAATTCTATTTTCTACATAAGCAATTTACATTGGGATGGGTTCATGCATCCCAACCCTTAAAAAACTTAACTAAACATGGTTTTATGAGAAAGCAAATTCATAACAATATATGGAATTATGGATCTAACAAACATTGTTAACAAATTGCAAAAGAATTGAGAATTAAATTGGAAATAAAGTAAAGAATAAGTAAGAGAATGAAAAATTGATACTTGTATTCAGCAATAGGGAAAAGAGATGAACTTGAATCCAGAAAAATTCTTCTTCTTCAACCTTACAAACTAGAGTTTATGAAAATTTCTATGTAAAGAAAAACTAAGAAAACTCTCTAAAATCTCACTTTCTCTCTCTAAAATTCTATTCTACTCTCTAGAATTTGTCTCCTTTCTGAAATGAGGTAGGGCTTGGTCTTTTATAGCACCCAGTTGCACGAATTTGGCATCAAATTTCGCATGACCGGACCGGTCCATTATCGTGCAACTTCAAAACATTGTAACTTCTTCACCGTAGCTCGGATTGAGGTGCCGTTTTTTCCAGTGTTCTTGTAATTTAGAGCTATTCAACTTTCTAGTTGGCACCACCTCCGGACTAAGGCTGAAAAATTACGAAAATGCCCTTCAACTCTCGATTCTTGGTTTCTTTCACTGTTTTGAGTTCTCCTTCGCACTAACTTGCATGAAATACCTGTAAAACACATGAGAAATACACAAAACAAGAAATACTTGCCAAAAGGGGTTAGTAGCATAAATAAGAGACAAATCCAAGCTATTTACACTGCACGGGATCATAAAAATACCGAAATTAAGGGGATAAATATGAAGAATATGTTCCTAATCACACCTCTATTGGATGAGATCTCTTTATTCATGAGTCACATGTCGAGATAAACGAAAGAACGTGATAGGATAAAGGGGAAAATGTTAGATCTTGAAAGAGGAACATGGGTAATGTTAAAAGTCAATTGGTACTACTAATGAATAAAATCAAGGGGTTGGTCCAATTATTTAGTCAACGACATGGTTTTCCCTCCCATATGCCTCCTCAAACATTCCCCTTTCCTACGCCTCAAGGTTTTCCATACTAAGTGCCTCCACATGTAATATTCACCTCCCAAGTGACTCCTCCTATAACATTCCATTGATAATCATTATCCATGAATGGTGATTATGGAGAGGAGTCTTATTTAAGGGACTTGTCCGATAACAGGGTCATTGGCACGTGCACGCTTGCTTCCATGAATGTGGGAACACGTGTCCACAGTTGCTCTTTAGAGGTGGATGAGGCTCAGATATTGGTTAATAAAATATATGATGGTTGTGGATAGGAGCCTATGCATGTTGATTTTGTGAAGGTCCTCTGTTAAAATATTATCAAAATTGTTTTATTGCCAGACTAGTTTATTTATTGATCAGGATTAAGCGATGAACAATAATTTATTTGGGAGCAATTTTATAATGTTTAATTATGTGGGACATCTATTGACATCATACATTATTATAATTTTTTTCGAGGTTTAATGACATCTTAATTTGTTTGGTTTTATTTCATATTTATTGAATGCTCGAGTTGACTGAATTTCAATGAATTTGCATGAATTATAAACTAAGAGTTCTTGCATCCAACATGACCTTAGTTTGAACCTATTAATATAGGTGATTTGAATTTTATGGACTATTTAATGGTTTTATCTTAGTACAAATATCGGATGGGAGAGAGGAATAGAGACTCAGATAATAATGTAAAGGGCCTTCGTGAATTTGTTAAATATACAGATAAAAATCTTAATAGAGACTGGACTTCGTGTCCGTGCAACCGTTATATGAATGGAAAATTTAATTCTTTGATAGACATTGAGTTGCATATACTATAGTGGGGTATGTCATAAGACTATAAGATCTGGACATTTCATGGGGAAAAGAATGTACCATATGTTTCAAAAGAATTATCGGTACTTGAACGTGTAATGGAACCCCGCCAGGTAAAAGTGATGAATGATTTGCTAACACATCGTTATTTGACCGACCTAATTAATGATGCTTAGAGTGTCTACCACCATCAAAATCACTAGCCTATGGATATGGATGTAGACACCACATTCTAGGACCCCCCCAAGTCTCTCCTTAGGTCCCTAGGACCTCCCCAATTCACCATAAACCTTGGGTTATACTTCTAGTACCGATCTAGAGGTTATCGGTCACTCTCGAGCCCCATTTGACCAATTAACTTCATCGTCAGAGTGAAATATCTTTGAATCTTCGAAGGGCACTCAAACCCTATTCCAATGATCTGCCCCGTGCACGAAACGGCATAACTGTTCGGATGAATGATCCATTTTCTCCCGAAAATTGATTCGGAGGCCACCGGGCGATCCCATACTCTGCAGGACCAAAATTAACTCTTTATCTCGACCGAGACTGAAAGAATCTTTTAAGGACACTAAATACACTTTCTAATTATCCGCTATGCGCGCAATTTCGACTTACGGTATGGATGAACAACCTATTTTACTTTGACAGGTCACCGAGCGCTTCGAAACCCAGGTTGACCAATGTCAACTATCTGAATTGAGTGAAACTCTTTGGAATGTCCAAGTACATCTCCTAAACTTTCCAATGGTCCATCCCATGCACAATTTTGACTTACCGTTCAGACGAAACGATTCGTTTCCATCTGACGATCTCCCATCCAAATAGGGATGATAATTTAACTCGACCCGTAGGAGCCCCGCCCCATCCCGACCCTAATGGGGTGGGTTTTAAAACCCGATTAATGAATTAGGAGAGGGTATGGGGTTTTAAATAAATTTTGTTCATTAAATGGGGCGGGTTAGGAGTCAAGTTTAAATAAAACCGTCTCGCCTCGCCCATACCCGTTTAACTTATGCCTTCATAATTACCCTTTATATGTATGTTACTTACAATTAAACCATACACACACACACACACACACACACACACACTCAAACACCCTTTATTTCTATGTTACTTTTGTAAAAAATCTATGTGGAAACATGGATCGACAATTAGGGATTGTCTCACATATTGAAATACGAAGCATTATTGACCCCTAAGACTATAATGTAACAATTTTAATTTTACTATTTTTAAAATTAATCCAACCTATAGGAGTCCCGCCTCACCCCGTTTATTAAATGGGGAGGGTTTGAGTTTTTCCAAACCCGCCCCGTTGCCATCCCTAAATCCAAAGGACCGATGCGCGTTTTCAAACCACATTTGATTGGAAGTTAACTCCCAGACCTAGGAACAGTCTGAAGGACTCTTGAAGGTCTCTAAATTACCTTTCTAACGGTATGTCGTGTGCAATTCGGATCAACGGATTATGTTCTACAACCATTTTTCTAACGAAATCTGCACGAGACTACCAATTAGCAGGTCCAGACACTACCTATCGGCAGTGTGCCAAGGGTCACATGTCGATTGGCAGGACTGGGGCTATGTCGATTAGTAACCCCCTGACTCTTTAAAAGGAGGGCATGACCTCACTCCAAGGCACACCTACAACTCAGATCCATCAGCATCAATAGTCTCAACAATATTCTCTCAATCAACGAAGTTCCCTTATGTGAAATTTTTTCTGAGTTCGCATTCTCATCCATTTCATACCCAATTTGGCAAGATCTTATTCAATATTCATATCAAGCATCAAGGGAGTTATCCAAAATCAAGGGAAAGCTATGATTCTTCAAAGAAGGTCCAAATCCTCCCCTTATGTCTTTAAATTTCTTATTTTTGCATTAGTTATATTAGATTCATAATCTAGTTCTTACCTTAATTCATACATATCAATCTCTACATTTTTACTAGTATATTTCACATACTTTATTTAAAAAAAAAAAATCAACAAAAAGAGGGTTATACCCATAAATTCCGAATGCATTCATCTTTCACACTTTTCCAAAACTAAAACTCTTTTTTCACACACACTTTTTATAATAAAATATCGTTCGAATCTATGGGATAAAACCCCAACCTCACGCCGCATGCGAACTATGTGGACTTTGATGCCTTTATAGGCTACGTAAGCGTTTCGAATTAAAACCCGAGACTCGAGTCCAACTTTCAATTTTCCAATTCTCATAAAATCTATACTCCTATATTTCATCATATTCTTGAATTATTATATCTTCATAATTCTTTGTTAGCGCTTCATCCGACATATATTGTCATTTCTCCATAGTGGTCAATATCGTGATAAGCGCATAAATCATATTCTCTCTCTCTCTCTCTATATATATATATATATATTATCTTTGGGAACATTCCTTTGGTTGATTTCACTCTATCTTTTCCATGATATGAGTTGAGTGATTCTTATCTCCATTATATATGCACGCACACACATTTCACGGAGAAATTAAGGAAAATAATAACACAAGCCCATGAGAGATCAAAAGGGAGGGACGGGTGCCTAACACCTTCCCATTCCGTAACTTAGCCCCCGAACCCTCTGAACTATTGGTTTCATATGCATTTGTTTGTCTTTGATGCCGTCCTTTCGAGGCGGGCACATGTTCTTTTATCTATTTTGAGAAAAATAGACTGGAGACTCTATCTCCTTACATTTACCACACACCGACGACAACCGAAGCGTCCCCAAGCGGGACGCAAGACCTCTCGAATCCTCTTAAGTTCGGATCGGGATGACCACAGTGGCAACTCTGTTGGGGATATTTCATAAGAGGGTAGATTCTGTTTGCATGGGTGTTTTGTTTCCTTGTGTGCGTATGCACCTACCCATATGTTCCCTTTTTTCTCCTCTATTATTTATTGCACTTATATTACTCATAATTTTATCAATACTCACTTACTCGTAGAAATTCTCCATGTAAACTTCACACCATGTTCACCTAGGATCACTTATATCCCCATGTTACACACATCACTTATAAGTCCATGCTTAGGTGTCGCTAACACACACTCACACTTATCACACACCACTTGTAGATGATCCATGCTTAGGTTCATTAACACACACTCACACTTATCACACACCACTTGTATATGATCCATGCTTAGGTTCATTAACACACACTCACTTGTCGATAGCCACACATCACTCACTGTCACATATTCATGCTTAGGATATATTTACTTTACATACTCGTAAAGGATCCCCTGCTTGGCATGATTCTCATTAATAAAAATGCTCTCTCCATAAGGTACTAATCAAATAATCATGTATTTTTGCACTCCACATCACCAAAGAGCATTGATATTGACCAAATTTTGTCTCATAACTGGAGGGTCACTTCGTGATGGGCGCTGGTCCGACAGTTTGCAGTTAGCCTAAGCGATATGACTCTCACCTTCCATTAGCCAAGTACCTTCGACGTATATCAAACGGTTCCCCCCCCATCGTACCACTTGACCAAAGTCATGATGGTAGGTATATTGCAGGGAACTCGTTCACTTACGTCTATTATATCGAATACAAGTGAGCCTGGTATCAAGTCCAACAATATTTTGCGTATTTTTCAAACCCAATTTTTCCAGGCTTGGGTCCTGTCCGACATTTATTTTTGCATTTAGGTAAACCTAATACAAGTGAGAGCATAATAAACATAATAATCACGCTGAGACCCGTCTCTCGTCTTTTCCCTCTTTTCCAAAGAAAATATCAAAAACATTTCTTTCTTCTTTATAAAAAAGTAATAATACTAAAAATATTTTCCCCTTTCTCGTAGCAAAAATATTTTTCCTCCTATTTTTCCAAAACATTTTTTCCTTCATCTTTTCCAAAATGTTAAAACATTTTCCCTCCTTTTCAAAATAACAGTTTTTCCTTCCTCTCTTTTAAAAATAAATTCGATTTTCCTCTTTCTCAGGTCAATCGCATACCCTTGGCTTGGCTCCATATTGACTTCGATCTTCAGTAGAAATTCCCCGGAGCTCCGTCAGTCCGCCTCACTTCCTCTGAGTTCGGAATTCACTCGCTTTCCATAGAGAACACAAATCAAGTTCCGATTGTGCAGCCAGATCTAGTGACAGTCCTAACTCAGATCACTGCCAAGATTGATAGCCTGCACGCTGAGGTCCATGAAATGTAACAAAACCGGGTCCTTATTCCTGAAGATCCCGAGGTCCTCTTCCCTGGCGCTATGGGCCCGCCCGTACCCGAGCCTTTTTGGGTTCCCAAGGGATATCAGTATGCTCCACGTGCTCCTCCTGCTAATGGGTCGCTGCCTGCCTAACTTCATATGTCGAATGTTGCCCAGGTAGGGGCTAACTTAGCCATGACCATTGATCCGAAAGAGGAGGAATTAAATAAGGTCAAGAAGGATCTCAAGATGTTAACCAAGAAGTCTGAATAAGTCAAAATATCTGGAAACTACATGGACTATATCCACATGTCTCTCTATTAGAAAGTGAGGTTGTCAGGATAGTTCAAGATGCTCAACATCGAGAAATTTGAAGGTAGCGGCCCTCCAATTGTTCATCTTCACAGTTATCATCGAGACATGAATCTCCTAGGGGCTTCCGAAGAAATAATGGCCCAAATGTTTCAGCCAACTTTAAAGGACAATGCCCTTTACTGGTTCTTATCTCTTGAAGAGTCCAGAATTCGTAGATGGGAAGATGTGGCCCGAGAATTCATGTTATAATACAAGTTTAATAAAGAGTTAAAAGTCACCCGTCGAGATTTAGATCTGCTCAAACAGAACCCTGGGGAATCAATTAGCACCTTCATAGCAAGGTAGAGAGAGAAAGCTTCCACCATGACCAACTGACCTTTCGAGGAGGAGCAAGTCAACATTTTAAAGAAGAACTTCTTACCCCATGTTCGAGCAACAATGGGAGGGAAATACTACCCTCATTTTAGAGCCCTCCGAGAAGCAAGAGTGGAGATTGAAGAAGGTTTTGTCAAGAAAAAAGTTGAACTGAAGAACATTTCTAGACAGTTTACTCCCAGGAAGTATGAAAAGCCAGCCAGTGCTGCAGTCTAAACCATTAACTTCTCAATGAGACACTTTATGGGCATCAGAAAATCGCTCTGTCCCAGTCCAAAAGGAATACACCGAGCTCCATGCGCCCCTCTCTAAAGTTTACCAGGCCCTCTTAAGACGAAACCTTATCAAGCCACTGGATCCTCGCCTATTACCAAACCTACTTCCCAAAAACTTCAAACCAGATGCCCCCTGTGACTTCCATCAAATTACTAGCCATACCACCGACCAATGTTTTCACCATCGAAACATGATCCAAGGTCTGATCAACCGGGGTGTCATCACCCCACCAACTAATTCTAAGCCAAACACTACTCACAATTAGCCCCCAAATCATACCAATGACATCTTCTTGAAAGAAGACCCAGACTTTGATCCATAAATCCAGATTACACCAAGCTAATTAACCATCATACCCATATACTCTCCTAAACCTCTCCAAACTTGCCTATATTTCCTCTTACACCCTGCCAGCCTCGTTGACCATGCGCTATCACTCTTTACTAGAGCATACATCGCTGTCTGTACCCATTCTAAAGATGGAAGTATGGAATTATCAGAAGTACTGAACCAAATCCTCGAGTTTGGGCTAAAATTGCCCTCCCAGACGATCATTGATTGCCGAAGCTTCAGTACGATATTCTTAAAAGCACAAAAATAGGTCCAAGAATCTGACAGTTGCGTAGTACCTCCCAATGAAGTCAGTCTAGATGATGTCATCCAGATTATGGTAGATTCATTTTAAGAGGCTGGTGATATTAACGGCATGTCCAAACTGTAAGATGCTTTGAAACTACAAGGATACTGGTCCCTGCACCTCTACACCTCCCTGCCGAATGGGAGGATTTAGATGAAGAAGCCATTAAAGTTGTGGAGTGTATTAACTTTTTATGGAAAGATAACATTATTTCCACCATATGCGGAGATGAATTCGATGATTCAGATAAGGAGCAAAGTTTAGAAAGGACTATATCGGTAGTCGATATATGTGGGATGATATCATTTGAGGAGCTGTTAGGAGAAATCAACAGGGTGGTCGAACAACTCAAGATCGATGAGAAAACATGGTTTATATTTTTCCTCTCTTTTGTGAACCATATGACCAGGCTAGGGAGACATTACCAAATTCCAACCCCCCACCATCAGCACGTGACAAAGGGAAAGGTGTTGACAAAGGTAAAGATGTTGAGAATATTCCTATGCCAGAAATGACTCTCGAGGAGAGCAAGGTCCTCGATCAGTTGAAAAATACCTAAGCTAACATCACTATGTGGGGACTCTTTATGTCTTCCCAACTGTACATAAATGCTTTGATTAGGCTACTCATCGGGTCCATAGTCTCTCCGTCTACCACGCCAGAAGAAGCTGTGAATTTGGTTGGATCTATGACCTCTACAAGAATGCTCTCGTTCTCTGAAGAGGAAATCCTTAAGATTGGGACAAACAATAATTATGCTCTCAATATCTCTGTCAAAGTTATGGGAAAGACTGTCCCACTCTCCCTTGTCGATAATGGATCTGCTCTAAATGTTTGCCCGCTGAGAACCCTCAACTATTTGGGACTGAACGTGAGCAACCTTTCTCCAACCTCTACCATTGTGAGGGCCCACGATAATACTCGTCGAGAAGTGATAGGATCCATAAAGCTTTCTATAGGGGATGGCCCTATAAATCCTATCATAGAATTCCAAGTCATCGACATCCCAACTTATTTCAATTTGTTTCTTAGACGACCATGGCTCCACAGTATCAAGGGTGTTTCTTCTTCCCTGCATTATAAAATAAATTTCTTCGCTAATGGGAAAGTTATTACCATCTGGGGAGACGATGACAATACCAATGATGCAAGCACTAACAATTCATTATTTAACATACAACATGGGTTAAATGATATGCTCCTATTCAATTTTTCAAGTTGGGTCACTTCTACGCCCATAGGGGACGATTTCAAAGACATGGATTATCCAGAGTATGACCCCCATGGTAACATAAAAGTGATCCATATGTTCAATACATGCACTTCATACCCGAAGTGGGACTGGGGAAAAAATAACAAGGGATACTCAAACCCATTGTGCTGAAGAAAACTTTTCCTCTTTGTGGCCTGGGCTATCAATCGTTAGCAGAAGAACTCAGGATGATTCGCCAGCCTCGACTAAAGAGAAGACTATAATGTGTCAATACTATCTTAAGAGATTCCCTGAATGGAAGATTCATCAGAGAGGGTGAGGATTTCCCCTTCTGTGGTTTTCCTGAACCTTGGTACGACCACGTGGAAAAGAAGATAAAACTAAGAATGGAAATTTTTTCCAAGATAAAACCTCTTTTAGGTTAGAATTGACCGTCGTCACCTCTTCTAGGTCAGAATTGGCCTTGACCCTTAGAATTGGTCGCTCCCATATTAGGTCCTCAAAATCGACCTCGGCTCATTCGTCCCCATTATTTTAGGTCCGCAGAACTGACTTTCTTCCAAAACATCATGTTGTGTCTATTCAAATACCATCACTTATTCCAAGCTCACCCGTCTAGGGGATCTGTAGACACCACATTCTAAGGCCCCTAAAGTCTTTTTAGGTCCCTAACACCTCCCCAATTCACCACAAATCCTAGGTCACACTCCGAGTACCGATCTAGAGGCCATCGGGAGCTCTCGAGCCCCATTTGACCCGAATCAACTTCATGGTCAGAGTGAAATCTCTTTGAATATTTTAAGGGCACTGAAACCCCTTTCCAACGGTCCATCCCGTGCGCGATTTTGACTTACGGTACGAACGAACGACCTGTTTTACTTCGACAAGTCACCGGGAAATACTGGGCCTAGTTGACCAAGGTCAACTATCCAAACTGAGTGAAACTCTTTGGAAATTAAAACTACATCTCCTAACCTTTCCAACGGTCCGCCCGTGCATGATTCTGAATTACCGTTCAGATGAACGATCCGTTTTCGTCCGACGATCTCCAGTCCAAAGGACCAACACGCGCTTTCGAACCAAATTTGACCCAAAGTTAACTCTTAGACCCAGGAATGCTCCAAAGGATGCTTTAAGGTCATTAAATTACCTTTATTTCCCCGTATGCAATTCAGATCAACGGATTACGTTCTACGACCATTTTTCTAGGGAAATGTACACGAGATTGCCAATTGGCAGGTCCCAGACCTTGCCTATCGGTAGTGTGCCTAGGATCACTTGCCAATTGGCAGGACCAGGGCTATGCTGATCGGTAACCCCATGACCGTATAAAAGGAGGGCATGACCTGACTCCAAAGCACACCTACATCTCGTAACATCAACATCACTGGTCTCAGCAATATTCTTTCAATCAGCGAAGTTTCCTTATGTGAAATTTTATCCAAGTTCACATTTTCATCCCTTTCATACCCAATTTGGCAAGATCTCATTCAATATTCATATCAAGCATCAAGGGAGTTCATTCAAAATCAAGGGCAACCTCTTATTCTTCAAAGAAGGTCCAAATCATTCCCTTATCTCTTTAAATTTCTTATTTTTGCATTAGTTATATTAGATTCATTATCTGGTTCTTACCTTAATTCATATATATTAATCTCTACATTTTTACTAGTATATTGCACATACTTTATTTTCTACAAAAAAAATAAAATCAACAAAAGAGGGTTATACCTATAAATTCTGAACGCATTCATCTTTCACACTTTTTCAAAACTAAAACTCTTTTTTCGCACACACTTTTTATAATAAAATCTCGTTCGAATCTATGGGATAAAACCCCAATCTCACGCCGCATGCGAACTACGTGGACTTTGATGCCTTTATAGGCTACGTACACGTTTTAGATTAAAACCCGAGACTCGAGTTTAACTTTTGATTTTCCAATTCTCATAAAATCTCTACTCCTATATTTAATCATATTCTTGCATTTTTAGATCTTCGTAATTATTTGTTAGTGCTTCATCCGACATATATTGTCATTTCTCCATAGTGGTTAATATCGTGATAAGCGCATAAATCATATTTTCTCTCTCTCTCTCTCTATATATATATATATATATTATCTTTGGGAACATTCCTCTAGATGATTTCACTCTATCTTTTCTATGACATGAGTTGAGTGATTTTATCTCCATTATATATACACGCACACACATTTCAGGGAGAAATAAAGGAAAATAATAACATAAGCCCATAAGAGACCGAAAGGGCGGTATGGGTTCCTAACACCTTTTCATTCCGTAACTTAGCCCCCGAACCCTCTGAACTATTGGTTTCGTATGCATCAGTTTGTCTTTAATGCCGTCCTCTCGAGGCGGCGACATGTTCTTTTGTTTGTTTTGAGCAAAATAGACTGACGACTCTATCTCCTTACATTTACACCACACCAACGACGATCGAAGCATCCCCAAGCGGGATGCGAGACCTCTTCGAGCCTCCCATGCTCGGATCAGGATGGCCACAATGGATAATGTTCATTATTACCAAGTCAGTGAATATGTTGATGTTGAATTATCCAAAGATCGGGAATACATATGGTTGAAAGACGATGCGGCTATACCTTTATAAAAAAATTATGAAAAAATCACTCAATATTGTATGCAATGATTGGTTTTCATAGTTTTAAGAGTCCATTTGGTTGGTCGGGAAAAAACATAACCAAAATTCTTAAGTGAGTTAAAGACATTCGCCCAAAAGATAACACGTTACTGGATAGTTATCTAAGCATGGAGAAGAGCTTGAAAGGTTTGGGATTGAAGTACAAATCTATCCATGCATGAAAATATGATTTGATATTATACCGTAATGAACACGAACTAAAGGATGAGTTTTTAGTATGTAATGAGAAAAGATATATTGTTTGTGAGAGTGGAAAATACAAACGTACAAAAGTTCGCAAGTGATCGCAAATTTCGTAGAAGGTATTGAAGTATTTTCCCCTCTGGACATAGTTAAAAAGATTTTTTACTGTATCGTTGATAACAGAGCCCGTGACTTGGCACACTCAAGCTAAGGTGGGTGGGAATCTCATGTGTCATTCGATTGATTCACTCACCCGACATCTTTCAAATGCACTACACCCTTTTCAAAGGAACTGTGTAATGTTCATATATTTATTATCAACTGATGAATTTAACCCTTTTGGTAATTTAAGCACTAATCAGAGTTATTGTCCAGATCTTATAGCGTCTTTAAGTCTCCCTCTAACACCATTCAAGAGAAAAGAGCTCACATTATTATCATTGTTGATACTTGGGCTAAAGGTTACTGATAACGATATTAATATTTTCTTAGCCCCGTTAATCGAATAACTTAAAGAGTTATGGGATAAAGGTGTGGGTGACTTTAACGCTCATAGGGGTGAAGAGGTCACACTTAAAGAAATGATATTATGGGTGATCCATGATTTTCCTGCCTATGGGACCTTATCCGGTTGCAATGTTCATAGTTATTATGGATATCCCATATGTGGGGAGAAAACTGAATCCACTTTGATACATCATAGTATTAAGATGATTTATGCTGATCATCGTAAAATCTTGCTTAATAATCACCCTTTTAGGAAGGACATATCTATTTTTTCCTACCAGTTACGAGTTTAGGGCAAATCCTTCTCGTCTTTTAGGTTATAAAATCAAAGAGAAGGCAAAGGCTATAACTTTAGGGAATAGGTTTGCAGGAAGACACCCTTAGTTTGTAGACCAAAAACGTAAATCTAGGGAGGGTTCGAAAGATCCTTGTAAAATGAAGGCATGGTCTATACAATCAATATTGTTTGACCGGATGTATTGGAAATAACAACATGTAAGGCATGTAATTATTGTGATGCACACGAAGAAGAATCTTGCAGAATATGTCTTGGTGGATCTCATTCAAAAGATGGAGAGAGGGCGAGCCACAGTTTAAAAGAGATGAAATTAAAAAAAACACTGTGGTTAAAAACTAATACTACAACAAAAAGAAATTTTATTCCCCTGGGTGTTTTCACTTTGACTACTAGTGAAAAAAATGTCCTCCTTGACACATTATTTAACTTTAAGACTTCGACTAGTTATTTTGATAATTTACGCTGGGTTGTAAGCTACCAAACAAATGACCTGAAATAGTTAAAGCATAATAGGGGCATGTCATCATTCAATTAATCCCTTTGTTGTTTATGCATCATTTTTCTGAGCACAAAGAACTTCGCAGGGTCATTATGCAGATTAGTTTGTCATTCACCTTAATGTTAGCAAAAATGGTAACCATGAAGCACATTAAGGCTACGAAAACAACTTTAGCCGAGGCGACTTGTGTCTTAGAGAATTACTTTCCCCCGTTGTTCTTTGAGATTAACATCCATATACTTATCCATATATAAGATGAGTTTTTATTGCGTGGGCCCTTAATACCCCATATTTTTGTGTATTATTTATTAATTGAGGAATAAATAATAAACGGGATACACTATTACTTGTGTAATCGATAATAATAAAAATGCTTAATTTAGATGTTAGTTAATTTTTGCATGTGGTATGACTTTTGTAACGTGTGTTTGGACTAATTTATTGGTAATATTAATTATGAAATTATTGGAGTAAATGTACACGTAGAATAACTAATTGTATAATTTATTTACATCGTGAGGTATTATTATGTGTTGTGGGTAGTATCATTTAAATTGGACTCTGAAGTGTCATGGAGGCCCGAATATGTATTTTTAGTGGTTTGGATTGGGCCTATGGGGTAGGTATACCTTTGGACTAAGTTTTGGAGTTGTTTGGGTGGTATTTTGAGCTCATTTGGAGGCCTAAAAATAGGCCTTAAGAGGAGGTGGGAAATTAGAGATATAAATTGGGATCAGGACTCATTGATGAGTCATTTATCATTGGAAAATAAAAGTTTAGCAACACGAGGCATATGGGAGCAGTGGAGAAATCTTGGAGAAGGGGATTCAAGCTAATATTCAGTGTTCTTCAATTTTCAGGCAAGAAATATATTGAAATACTCTCGTGAATCTGTAATTAATTTAAAATTCATGTTTTCCTTTGTTATTGTTGGGATTAGAACTCATGTTTAGGACTAAATTCATTTACCTTAATCATGATATTATTCTGGACTAATTAAGATTAGAAACTAATTAAACTTGCGTAGAAAGTTGAGGTTTTGATGCACAAATGTGAAATTGATAATGACTAATGATTCAGAATTGTGTTAGAACTAACGCTTTAGTATTTAATCTCGTTTTTAGGATGAATCCATGTGTTAATTTGAATATTGATTCTGTAATTGAAAGAGAATTGAAATCCATTCATGTTTTTGATAAAATTATGGTTTTGAAATATTAAACCTTGAATTTGTTGTTTTGGATTGATGATAATGATTAAAAATCAATATTATCACGCTCATATTCCTAGATTTCATTTTGTTATTGATAGGTTACTATTTCAGAGCATTGTGCTTCATTAATGGAGGTTTTGGGGAAATAATCCCGTGAGGAATAAGATTACTTGCATACAAGGGTTGTCGATCGATGCCTGGGAGTCGATCAATCGGGGCCCCCGATTTTGCCCAGGTTGGGGCTTTCCTTATTCGGTTTTATTTTCGGACATAGTTTTGTTTGGAGCTTTATTAGTGAATATTTTGTTTTTTTACTGAGGTGAGAGACTTTTATTTTATTGGGATTAAGATCATAGGTTTGTGATTGTGAAAATGTTAGTGTGTTTAGAACCCTCCGACGTGGGGATCGAGCTTACTTTAAATGCGTGAGTGAGCGATAATGTATGGTCGCGTGGATGCTTGTGCTGTGAGAGTATCTAGTTAAAGTGTTTGGGTTGTTAATTTTAGTATTGTTAAATTATAGGTCGTACAATTAAATTAGTAATTAAACAAGGGAACTTATATGTATGCTTAGAGAGAGCATATCCATATGTATAGATGAGTACTTATGGTTTAGAGACGTAATAAACTAAGAGTTGGATTTAAAAAGGTTAAGGGTTGATAAACCTAAGAAGGTAATGAATAATCCGTTGTTTAAGGAATTAGTTGATTTGGGTTACGCTAGGGTGTACACAATATCCTACTTAATCGTGTATCTTTAACATGGTTTTGAGAGATAATAAACCTACTTTAAGTGGCAATCCCGCGTTTGGGGATTGGGATATTTTAGGTACTCTTAAGTGTATGCAATATATATATTGTGTTGATAATGTGAACATACCTTTAACTCATGGTGAATATATCAGTTAGGCATTTAATTCGAGATCAAGACCATGTACCACGTGCCCGGTTGAGATGGGAAGAATGCAGTGGAGGTCATTATGTTAAATCATACGTTTGGGTAAGGCTCTGGCATGTTTATTATAAATTATTTGCATGAGTTATATTGATGTGTTTGAGAAATTTCTTGTAATTTTATGGATTTGACACAAAATTATAAATGCCCCCCCAACGGTATTGTTATTATTGTAAATAGGTTTAGTAGGGTTGATCAGCCAGACTTACAGTTTTAGAGATCTAGTTATCATTGTTAGAACTCGAGTATTGTTTAATTCTAGTTATCATTATTTTCGGGAGTTTGATTCAGAGGTAGTTCCCGTGGTATTTCTTTTACTTCACTTGTAAAGTTCTAATAAGAGATTTTATATATTGAAATCATTTGTTGGAGTTTCCAATTATTCTCACTTCAGTTATTCTATTGTCATCCATTATCAAGATTTTCTTATGGATATTTTTTTATTGTATGTTTTTTGTTTATCGTGATGCTAAGAATAATATAAATTATTTTAGCGCTTTTAGTATTTCGGGTCTTGTCTGATCAACTGGATGTGAAAAATCATGGGTGTTGTAGTTGGTATGAGAGCGTCGAGGTTCTAGTGTCCTTAGGATCTGTGTTGCATCCATTTCATTTTTTGCTCAACATTCTTTGATGTGTCTAAAGCCTTTATAGGATTTTGTACTCTGGTATCACGATGATGTGCGTGTCAACAACGTTCATTGCCATTCAAGTGTTGTAAAGACTCGAGGATCATTCGAGCTTAGAAAAATATGGGAATGAAGACCATTGCAAGTTAGTGCTCAAGTATAGACCAAGTGGTTGGACGATGGTGTTCATCACTGTTGTGAGGATGATTATGGGAAGTTATAATTTTTTAGGGTAAAGTATGCAACTTAGCGACTTTTGCATGCACAAGTTAGAGAATGTTTTTCACGTTGATTTCATTTTTGGAGACAATAAAGAATTTGAGTTTTGAGGAGCCTGTTGGAGTTTTGGGTTCTGCTTATTGTAATATGGATTGTGATGGGAATTTAGGCTAGTATAATAACCTTATGAGATCTTGTGCACCTAAGAGAGAAGGTAATGGATTGCTGCATTTTAGAAAATTATAAAGATTCTAATGAAGAATTTATGTGTAGTTAATTCGCCTTAGAGAGTGGAATTTATGTTGTGCTAAGAGTTGAGCAAGGGTAATTTATGTTATTAAGCCAATTTTTAATTAAGGTGATAATAAAGTGAGAAGGTTTAACCTATGAGTGAGGTCATTGCATTGTTGTGGAATAGGGGTTAGAGTTAGCTAGGTATGATATGTTAGTAACCCTGAATTTGTGGAAACTGAAGAGGAAAAGATTAATGTTTTTTTGTTTGAGTAGAGAGGACTCAGTTAAAGATTTTTATGAGAGTGGTTTTTTCCTACACATTATGTACGTCTATAGTGTGGATGTATTAGTGATGTAGAAGTTAAGGAGCGAGTAAGATCCAAATGACTCAAAGAAAGAACCTGTTTCGTCTAAAGATTATAATTGCGAATAATGATAGAGTTGACCCTATTAGAGGCAGTTAGGGGGAAACGAAAAAGAGTTATGAAATAGTGAGTTCAGGAGAGAGAGAGAGAGAGAGAGAGAGAGAGATGAATTGTGGTTGTGAATATTATGATGTATAGTATATGGCCACGTGGTTGGTAGGTGCCCAAATATGGATTCTTAGTATTGTAGTGTAGACTTAAGGATGATTCGGTTAAGGATTATAAATTTGTATGTGGTGGGCGCTGCTACTGGCACTGGGGTTATAGCACCGAGTTCACCTTATTGAGAGTAGGTGCGATGATGTGGGAATTTTAGATTGGCTATTGATGTAGTTATTTTAATAGTGGTATAATGAAGCGTGATATTCATAATATCTATATTTTGTATAGTGATGTACATTGTTTGGGCATAACAGTTTTGCCAAGAGTTATCTCTTTATATGTGGATTGACTATTGACACAATCCTATGGATTATCGGTTGGTATTCATTATGATATGGTTTTGGCTAGGAGAGACGCCATTCCATATGGAAGTGACTATGCGGGTTATTGTGTATGGGTGGATTATGTGGATATTCTTCCATATATTTTGGATAGTGGTGTGCCTGTGAGCATACCCTTATGTTGTTATTACTTATTTATGAGTTATGAGAGGCCAAAAATGGTTGATGGGTTCCGTATACACCTTATACATTCTGTTAGTTATTCTTGGGTGGTGGCAATGCTTTACTGTTAATTCTTATAATAAATGCGATGGTGATAATGATTTTTACTTATCGTATGGATATGCTTGCTGGATATGATTTTTTAGTACAAAGGACTTATATGTGTTATATACTAATGGTGGAATACTTTATAGGATGGCTATGTGGGATGGTCAAACAACTAAATTTCTCTTTATATGTGAGGATAAAATGATAAGAAACATTTGCATTGTATATGATTGGATTATTTTGCGAATTTTATGACAAGAGATGGCCTCGATTGCATTTAGTTATGTAAGGTCACATATGATGTTGGCATAGTGGAATTGCCAAGACAACTGGTGATAGTATAACCTTGTTGGAATGGTTAGATGTTCAGAGGTTCATGAGTTGTTAAGCACTCTATTGGATTTAATAATGGGCATAGTGTGTCCAATCGGATGTTTGAGAAAATCGTGATATACTTAGAATTAATTGATCATTTAACTGAAGGGGTTTGGTATCACTCTTGGAAGGGGTGACCCTTTTGTTGGACTTATCACAAGTTGAGATGTGTGTGGATAGTGCATTGTTTCATATCGGGTCTTAGGTGAACGAATCTTAATAACCGACCGATCTAGGTTGTAGTGTATCGGGAGAGTCCTTATTTGGATTTTGATTGCGACACGTACCACACACAAAGCTTAGTACGGGTCGGGAGTTGAGATATGTTTGGGCTATAGGATGATTGGTTAAATACGTGGCACATTACTTTTATGGAGGGATAACACATCGAGCGGTGAGATATTTCAAGTTTTAGGGCTAGCATGGTCAAGAAGTGAAACGTCGAGAGCACCGATGGATGTTCGTGTCCCTAGTAGCATAAGTGGGAAATCTTAGAAAGAGTCGCATCACAGTTAGTAAGGTATTATATGTAGTTTAGCTTTACATGTA
Source organism: Sambucus nigra (assembly GCA_949130495.1). Lineage (NCBI taxonomy): Eukaryota > Viridiplantae > Streptophyta > Magnoliopsida > Dipsacales > Adoxaceae > Sambucus > Sambucus nigra. The sequence continues at coordinate 182,739,380 of OX422224.1, read as the reverse complement.
TAAATGTGTTATACTTATGTGATTCCTATACGTGTGTACACATGGTATAGGGTGTATGGGCGCCCAATTCACGGAACATTATAGCAGGCATATGTGAGCCTTTTTATTTGATCTCGTGGGCTATGGGTATGAGCTAGTTGTATATAAGCCTATGTTACCTGTACAATTTCAGTTTTGACATTACGATTTAACAAATTTTGAGGTTGAAATTTCAGTATTAGTGGGGAAGAATGTAATACCCCGTATTTTTGTGTATTATTTATTAATTAAGGAATAAATAATATTTGGGTTAAACTATTACTTGTGTAATCGGTAATAATAAAAATGCTTAATTTAGATGTTAATTAATTTTTTCATGCGGCATAATATTCGTAATATGTGTTAGGAATAGTTGATTAATAATATAAATTCTGAAATTATTAGATTATGTGTATGCATAGAATAACTAAGTGTATAGTTTAATTATGTTGTGATGTATTACCATGCGTTGTATGTAGTATCATTTGGATTAGACTCTAGAGTGTCAAAGAGGCCTAGATATGTATTTTTAGTAGTTTGGATAAGGTTTATGGGGTATGTATACCTTTGGGATAAGTTTTGGAGTAGTTTTGGTGGTATTTTGGGCTCATTTAGAGGCACGAAAATAGACCTTAAGAGGAGGTGCGAAAATTAGAGATATAAATTGGGATTACGACTCTTTAATGAGTCAATTATCATTAGAAAAGAAACCCCTAGAAGCAGGAGGTATATGGGAGAAGTGGAAAGATTTTAGAAGAGGATTGGTGTTCTTCAATTTCCAGGCAAGAAATCTCTTGAAATATTATTGGGAATCTGTAATTAATTTAGAATTCATGTTTTCATTTGTTATTGTTTGGATTAGAACTAATGTTTAGGGAAAAATTTATTTATGTTAATCGTGATATTATTTTGGGTTAATTAAGATTAGTAACTAATTAACAATGTGAAGAAAGTTGAGCTTTTTGATGAACAAATCTGAATTGACAATGATTAATGATTCAAAACCATATTAGAACTCACACTTTAGGACTTAATCTCATTTTTAGGATGAATCCATGTGTTATAATTTGAAGATTGATTCTGGAATTGAAAGAGAATTGAAACCCATTCATGTTTTGATAAAATTATGGTTTTGGAAGATTAAATCTTTAATTTGTTATTTTGGATTGATTATAATAATTAACAATTGTTAGTTACATGTTCCCATACTTAAATTTGATTCTGGTAATGATTGGTTACTGTTTCGAAGCTTTGTGCTTCATTAATGGAGGTTTTGGAGAAGAAAACCCCATAAGGAATAAGACTACTTGCCTATAGGGGCCGTCGATCGATCGATACCCTTAGTTTGGCCTAGTTTAGGTCTTTTGTTGTTCGGTTGGGTTTTGAACATAGTTTCATTTAGGTTTTTGTTGAGAATGCAAGGGATTTAATGGATTGGTTTGTATTCTAGGTTCCCTCACCCAAATCCAATTTTTACCAATTTTTATCTTTGATTAAATTAGGTGTGCATATGAGATTCAGTCAAAATGTAAAGCACGAATTCAAGCTTGCAAACAACACGTAGAGATGAGGAAAAATACCTAAAAAAAATAAGCCTATATTCAACACTAAAGAATGATTGACAGACAACCGATCTACAAAAACCTCAGGCAAACTAAGTTTGACGTGTGAAGTCTTAAATTCTTCTATAAAAAATGACCCAATCCAGAGTTGTCCACATGAATCCATCTTCCCTCAGTATCCACCGATCAACCTTTCCTACTTCAACAGTGAAACCTCGGTTCCACAATTCATCAGTAGAAATTTCTCTCTACAAAGGTTTTTAAACTAGAAACCTTCTTCTTGATTTGGTTTATGATTCTACGGGGTTCTGAATGATTATAGAATTGTTTGATCACAAAGAGAGATCAAAAAGTTGTTTTTGATTGTAAATGGAGTTCTAAGGTAGTCTAATCCCGTGCATCCTATTTATAAGAAGGTTGTTTATAAAATGTTACACATAAAAAGATTTGGATTATATCTAATTAAAAAATAAATTTTCGTCCAGTCATTTGAACGAAATGGTACCTCGTTCGAACGGCATACCTGTTTTTCATTCGAACATGTATCAAACGAGGCTTCAAATGAGATTATATAGGAAGGCAAAAAATGGTTCGTTCGATATAAAATGGATCTCATTCGAACGGCCCCGCCAATCTCGTTCGAATGACATAAAAAGCTCGTTCTAACGAGGTGACGAATTTTTTCAAAATTTTCTTCAAAATTTTTAAGCTCATTTTGAAAAACCAACCTCGTTAAAAGATTTTGAAACCCCTGAAATGTAAGGTAACTCTTTACCAATCAAAAGCATAACTTATTCTTAGTTTGTTGAGCTATACGGTTCTTCAATCTTCTAAAAGTCTTCAACTTTTTCTTCGAATCCAGAGAAGTCATGTAGGTGTAGTGTATGTGTAACGGGATACGCTAAAATACAAAATAAAACTAAACAATTATAAAACTTGCTCTTACAAATATCCCCCTTTGGCTGTTCCGGTACAAAACACAAACATAAGCCAAATTGTATCCTAAAGACTAATACAAAAACTACCCTCCTAAATTAAGAAACGAAAAAGTATTTATGTAGAGTCTTCAAATGTAATTGATCTTCCCTTTGGATAGAGTTATCTTCATCTTGTGTGGATCCAAGTGATCATCATCGAGGTGAAACGTTCTATACACATGAGACAAACAATGTGACGCATACGAGTTTTAACAGAAAAAAATAAAACTCCTCCTAAATTTTTTCTCCCCCTTGTTGTCCTTTGTAGACAAAGGAGTAGAAACTAATCATGAAAAATCAAGGTTCTAAAAAATGTGGGGCGTGATCGAGGCGTGGAGGCCAAGCCTTAAGCCTTAGAAGCCTAGGCGGGCCTCGACGTAAAAAGGCGTGAAAAGACGTTTAGGTCTTTTTAATATTTTTGAACCATAGGAAGGCTATTAAAATACTAAAATTGTACATATCATAAAAATATGTCTGAATATTTGCAAATAAAAATACTATTTGATTATTTTGGATGAGATAATGGTTCGATTTGTAAAGAAATCTTTAAAAGGGGATATCGTTTCACTAAAGCATTATTATTTTTAGAGAAAAAATACGCCTTAAGGGTTTTACCAAGCATAAGGTGTCAAAATCTTAAGGCGGGGCTTTTCTCCCAAGCCTCAAGCCTAGGCGGGTTTTTTAGAACAGTGTGAAAAATGAACATCACATGAAAAAGCATGGTATCAACATAAAGATATTAAATAACACACATGTAATGAAAATATCAAAGGCAACTTTTCTCCAAAAACTATTTTTGAACAGTTTTTACAATTTCCAAATATAAAGTATAAAATGTACAAATACAACACCATGGAATAACGCTAAAATATCCGAATCGTGAATGCATAATTGAATTGTGTGAACATTTTCCATAGGCAAATTAACATAAACATTCATAACAAGTGTGCACGAAGTCATGAGACACTTCTAAAGAAATTACTCAAAGTCTACCTTAGATGTAAAGATTGTGAACTCATATGACATTGACTCGACTTAATTAACATGTCACAAACTTAAATGATTCTCACATCATTAACGCTAAACTATTTAATGTTTTCCAAAAAAGTACATTATGCAAACCCATTGATCTTTGACTTTAACTCCCTCAAAATATATCATATATAAGAATTCACTCTCAATTATATTAAAGAAATCATAGTTCTCATATGTAGTGAAACATCAATGAATCTAAACAAAATTGGCCTGACACTTCTGTTTTTATGTGCCTCTAATATTTTTAGGCTCTTTTCTGCAAATGGTGGCTGTTAACGCAAATAGCATTTTTATCTTTCGTAGCCCCTTTCCATTGCTTAACATATAACAAATTTTCCAAAAAATAGATAAAATCTGAGCAGTGGTTCTTACATGCACAACTTATGTCTTTTTTACATTTGGCTCATTATTAAGCAAAATTAAGATGAGAACATCGTATTCGACAAGATACAATTCATAAAGCTTGTGCAAGTGTTAAATAAAGGTGAGAAGGAGTCTAACATGCTGATAGTAGTCATCAAATTTCAACATAATGCTATTCACACATTATTAAACACACTATTAAACAAAAGTCATGTATCACAACGCGATGAAAAAGTCTCGTGGATGGAATGTAGGGGTGATCATAAATCTTAAATGTTCATCCATATATAGTGAAAAAAATTAAAGTACAAAAATCTTTTTGTCTTTTTCATAGATTTTATCAATATAAAATCTTTTTGACTTTTTTATCTTTTAAAAAAACGAAAATAGTTTTGTAATTTCAAACTTTTTCCAGAAAAACAAAACTCTTTTTGGATTTTGAAAATATATCAAGAAGCAAAACAAATAAATACAATGATAATACAAATATAGCAATAGGGATATAAGATATGAACATGATAATGATCATATTATAGAAACAAGTTTCAACCTCAATCACTAGGCCCGGAGGAGTTCTCAAAAGGAGAAGACATCTTATGAAATTCCTCCATCAAATATTGTGAGGTCTTGACCAAATACTCTACTTTCTCTCAAAATCTCTATGGTCGTGCACGATAGCGTGTGGAGTAACATCTGTGGGAGTGCGTGTCGAAACATGGGAATGAACTCATGTGAGAGCATACCGGGGAACACACATATGAGAATCTCTCCCTAGCTTAAAACAAAACTCTAAAAGGTGATCTGTTCGTTTTCAATGGGAATAAACGTAAAAGGTCTTGGGTCCACCTTGATGAAAATGTCTTGGATGATCTCTTCTAGGTGGGTTAGGATGAGGCTATATGGATCTATCACAAACTCGAGAATCGGCTCGGGTGCGGTATGGTAAGTAGATATAGCATTATAACCTATTCCTTGCCACTCAATGTTACCTAACGAGGGGCCGAGGAGCATCTTTCTAACTTTTTATATATGTACTCTAAAGTGACTTGACCTCCCAGGCATGTTCAAGATCAATATCGAGTTGGGATACACGGGCTTCAAATCAGTGTTCTCCCTAAATACTATAATTAACTACTCACACAAAGAAACTTTCACCATCTCGAGTTGACTCACCGACGTTTCACACTCTCTCAAAACTTTCATCTCCTTCTCTAAATCACGCACCCTAAGAGACAAATCTTTATTGACATTTTTCGTTTTTATAGTCTCAATATAAATACCACTAAATTTTTTTTTGGAACCCACCTTCTCCCTTACTCAAATTCTCTTCCTCACTCTCAGTTTCTCCAGAATATTTGAAACATCATTAAGGTTTTAAACTTTAGAAATATCCTTATCAGCATGCGACAAACTAGAAGTGCTATCATGACTTGCCATGAAGGCACATAAATTCCGTTCATGTGGTAATTCACCCTCGAAATCCACTGCTCGACATTACTATCACTAAGAGTGGTCTTATTCGTAACTTTCTTGCCCTGTCTCTTAAGCCTAGTAGGACACTCATGTGCTTTGTTCCGTTTTCCCTCTCATTTATAGCATCTTATCTCATCTTTCTCATAAACCTTCTCGCCCTCTTTCATATTTTTATTTGTTTTAGAAATCTTTTCTTGGGAAAATTTGAGATTTTTTTGGATTTTTTTTTGTAAAAGAGGCTAAGTCATCCAACTCAAATTCAAACTCAGACTCAAAATCGCAATTTTTTTCCTTCTTTTTCTTATTTTGATTTTTCAAAGCAATCCCTATTTTCTTAGGTTTAACTATTTTGGGAAACATATCTATCTCATACTTTTGAAGGTTTCCTACTAGTTTTTCTGACCTAAGAATATCTGGTATCCCTAACGAATTTAGCACGGTATCCTTTGAAATAAAGCGGGCCGGAAGTGATATCAAATTTTCTTAACTATATGCATCTGAGGAATTTTCTCACCCAAATTAAAACTCGAGTTTACTATATCTGACAGACGTGCGTAAAACTCATCAAAAGATTCATACTCAATCATACTGATTACTTCAAATTATGTGGTGATATTTTGCAGCTTAGAAGCTTTAATAGCATTGGTTCCCTCGTGAGGAAATTGGAGAGTATTCCAAGATTCTTTAGACGTAGTGCATATCATAATATGGCTTAACTCGTCAGGGGTGATGGTTCCAGCGATGACACACAGACCGCACGAGTTGAAATTTCTCCATTTAAAATCGTCCTCTGTCCATGAAGAAATAGGTTTTGGACTTATGCCATTATCAATTGTTGTTGTGGGTGGTGTCCACGTTCTTTCACACACAAGCCAAACACGTTCATCTATAGATTTTAAAGTGGGCCTCATTCTTAATTTTTAATAGGCATAGTTTGAACTATAAAAAATAGGCCTCCTATTATACAAATTATTCATTAAATCCAAAATTTTAAAGATCAACAATTTTTAGAAAAAAAATTGATATAATTTTTTTCATAAAAAGATCACACAGTAATTTAGTGTAACCCGACCTGACACCAATTTGAGAATGCAAGGGATTCAATAAAATGATTTGTATCTTAGGTTCCCACCAACAAATCCAATTTTTACCAAATTTTTTCTTTAATTAAATTTGGTGTGCATACGAGATTCAGTCCAAATGTAAAGCAATAATTCAAGCTTGTAAACAACAGGTAGAGACGAGAAAAAATCCTTAAAAGAGAAAAACCTATATTCAGCAGTACAAAATGATTGACATATAACACCCCGCCTACCCGGGGAGAGCGAACGGAGTGCTACTATCGATAAAAATAACCAAATCAACAATATAACAAGGTATAAAGCATCTAAATCCCACAATAAACAAAACGAGAATCCACTAATCTCAATCTCTTCAAATTAAATACAACAAAAGTCTCTCGAATGATACAACTAACTAACTTAAAAAAATAAATCTCCAATGCTCTATACATAAAAAATAAATACAATCTTCTCATCTTGTATTCTCGAATATTCTTCCCAAAATATCCAAGCTAAAAAACCAATCTCCATAGTGCCTCAAAATTCACGCTAACCTTCCACTAAAAGAAAATATGGGGAAGTACAAAATACGACAAGAAAGATGCTCAACAAATATTATCGGTAAATAAAACATAACAATACAAATACGGATATTAAAATCAAATGCGAATCTCAATAGCATTTTATCAATATAATTCCTCAACAACACATCAATGGGCTACCAGGCCTCACCCCATTCGCATATGCTTTATCAAGCCATAGCCCGGGAAACGGAAATTTTGGCGGGTACCCAACATCCATTTCATATTAAAATCTCATGTCAACGTGCTCAATAACAATAATAATGATACCACATGAATCAAAATAATTCAACAATTATTTTTACAGATTTCAAAGAATTTAACAATTCAAATATGAGTTCAATAATCACATGAATCCAAAGGGAATAACACTCGCGAGATTAAGGAGCATATTGTGTAAAACCCCATACCTTAAACCATCAAAAGGATACCAATAAAAATCTGCCCAGAAAAGTCAGATTACACCATCAAAATCATCTCCCAATAGTAAACACCAAAGCATCCCCAAGAACACCTCCAAAAACCTAAGGTTGAATGAATAAATTAAAGAGGCTAAGTGTATATAAAAAGGAGAGAAAATAAAAATAAGTTTGCTGCCAAAAAGTTGTACCTCAAAGGGTCACCCACGATCTTAATTTATAAGGCAAAAAGGATAAGAGTTGGAAATAAACCAAAACACTTAACAAAACCTTGCTGCGCACGATTTCTACTGGGGTTGATCGATCGACCCCCTGGCGTCGATCGATCGATCGCCCAGGAAATCTGCCAGTTCATCCTAGAAATTTTTATAAGGGATAAATATTTAAAAATCAATATAAAATCCGTTTTAACTCCGATTTCAAAATCGTTTGAAATTATCACCTTTAAAAATAAAATCCAACATATTTGAGCAAGAAAAATAATTTTACCAAAAACATTATTTTTCCTCTATATTTTGAAAATACCCCATAAATTACGCAGGTTGTTACACTTCCCCACTAACAATAGAATTTTGCCCTCGAAATTCTTCGAATGCCTAACTCTAAAAAATCAGGCCAACAATGTCCAAACTTATAAATTAAGTCCGATTATTATTATAAGCTATGAAAACATTTTTTACGAATACAAATGATAGTTTTAAAACCAAACCATCCAATGAAAGAACATGCTAGATAAATCAATCCAAATAAAATATCCCAAATCACAGGACAATGTAGTAATCACAAGTAATCCCAACTACAACAGAATACTGAAATAAAACCAATGTACAAATCTCTCTGAACTAGATAAAACTGGAAATGGGTGACACATGCCTTATCCAAGGAGAACTAAATGAAAAAGTGAGAAGACAAAGATGAAGTCATCTACTGCAAAGACCTGCAACTCCCTCACTAGCTGCAGCACGTCAACAGTCCAAAGATCCAAGCCTGATGCCCCTGTAATATATATATATATATATATATATATATATATATATATATATATATATACAAAAGAGATAAAAGATGACAGGAAACGGGTCAGAGCCCGAGTTTAAAACAACTTTAAAATAGTTTAGCAAGTATTTAAAATGCTTACCAGTTGATATTACAAACATGTTAGTACTCGACACTCTCTTGAGAATTCTCACCTCTCATCTAGTGTGCATGCCTATCGTACTACTATAATGACTCATAAGTCTAATCCAATTCTCCTCCCATAAATTCTGATTCACGAGACCGTATGTCTATGATATATTAAGATAACATCTTATTATGGATTATTTAAGTCAATTATGTATATCTCAATACTGTTATGAAATCTCAAGCATGTACTATAATTAGGAGCGTTTATTCAATATTTATCTACATACACACACAGTAGAAAAATCCTAGATATATGTATATATATTAGTCACTCATACAATATATATACTAATCGGAACCCCACATAAAATCTATGGTGCTGGCATACTCTGCTATCAAGTCCCCGTATCTCTCTTACAAAAAGGGAAATACTAGTTCGGAATCACTCTCGAACTGTATTAACACAAAACACATATATTGGAGGCGAATCATAGTTCCAAGTCACTAAGAGGTAAGCACATACCCTCACGTATCTTAGGACCGTCTGACTATCATTCTCGGATGGCCTGTACCAAGGACCCTATGTTCTAGGGTACGAGTCAATATCCCCCCATAAAGGTCACATCAGAATAAGACTGTCCCGGTACGAAAACCTCCGTAATAGCAAGTAGCTCGGGTATAATCAAACACAGATATTCAAATAATATATATACATGCACTCTTATATATATATATATCTATATATATATATATTTACGTCAATCAGCTAGGTATGCCCACGACCTATAACATATTCTAGCCATGCGTAACATATAACGCTCGCGTTCTATGTATAAGTAAATCACTCTTTTTATTCTCTCAATTATTACAAATCCTTCAGTACTTCTCGACTCTCGAAGTGTATCCTCTCGAATAAACATAAAATCAGTAGGTCCACCCTCACTACTCTACTGGTCCAAGTCTTTCTTAATTCTCACAAGACATATTATGATGTACGCACGATTTCCCACTAAATTTATATTCCCAAAACCCCACGATTAAATCTCATATAAACTCGTCTTACCCGGACCCTACTTATACCCTACTGGTCCTTCTCATGTCCCATTCAGATATTTAAATTGTCCAAAGGTCCTTAAGCATTGGGGTTGAATTAACATAAAAAGGGGAAGATGTTTCAGTTTTCAGGAGGGGTCGATCGATCGATGAAAAGTGTTGATCGATCGATCCAGTCGATCGATCGACATTCTTGAGTCGATCGATCGATCAAGCAGGTGTTGACCCAGTTTTTTGCAATTTAAACCTACGAGTTTCCTTAACAATAATCCTCAAAACCTCCATTAATTTGTCCCAAACTCCCAAACAAATAATCGAGCAGTGGTATCATACTACATATATGATTTCTAACATGAAATATATTCGAATTCATCAAGGGCCATTAATTAAAGGGTTAATTCAATTATATACATCAAGAACCCTATTTTTATCCTCATGATCAATATCTTCCTAATTATTCCAGATTTTAATCTCCAGTGAACATCAATTTCGTGGATAATCATCTACATGCAACAATAGGGCTGTCCTAACATGATTTCTATTCAGAATTTTAATATAAATCTCCCATATCTCAATTATCTTTCATGAAAACATAATTTATTATCTCCTACACTAGCATGGATGTGTTATCGACTAAAGAACAACAAGTTAGATATTTGCCTTAGAGATGGAAGTCTGAATCGTTGATGATGATGGGTATGGTTTCGTTCCTCGTTCCCCGATCTACGCTTTGGTGGTGGAATTGGTGAGGATGGTGTTGGCTAGGTGATTCTCTCCCTTGGAAGGCTTCCCTCTTCTCTCTTCTCTCTTCCTTAGCCTCTCTGCAGATATAAACTCTCTATTTTCGTCACTAATTAAGTCCAAAATTTTGTAATTACTAAAATGCCCTCCCGGGTTACCGGTTAGGCTTAAAAACATCCCGAGACCCAAACTAAACTCCCGGGTACAATTTTCTGACTATCTCGACCCTTCTGGACACATTGGCGCACTCGAAATCCATATGGACAAATTATAATTAATTCACTTTTATTCCATTAATTTAGTCCCGACACGATACATGCGCGTCCCGACTTAATTTCTATAATTGTCATATTATTCACTCGCGATAATTTCTCATATATTACGTTACTCATCTAGTAATATTCAACATTATTCTTACCAATAATTACTAACTCTCATCACGCTAGTAAATATTTATTTTCAAATTCGGAGTAATAATAAATTAATTTATCCCAATTTAATTTAATTAATCCCATAATTAAATGCCATAAAAATACGGGGTATTACATACTCCCCCCTAATAACGGAATTTCGTCCCAAAATTCGAAAAATAAGGCCTACCTGGTAAAACAATTTTGGATACCTTATCAGTACGCAAACTATCTTCATAGTAAGGCGCTCAATCACTATAGCCCCCCTCACAGCAAGCTTATTTAACACCCTCATTAACCGTGACACCCCGCCTAATTAATTACCAGGTGATCAATTCTTAATTAATTAATTTTAGAATATCAAGTTGGTTCAGATAATGCATCACTGTCGAAAAACTCAAATTTTAATTTAATAAAAACTAACCACCTAATATTTAAAAAGGTTGGTGTCAAAATTTTATCTTGTTATTAACCATCAACATCAAAGTGAATATATAAAGTCGTCATCATACATCATAATAGCATAATAAAACTAACTGGATATAAATAAGGAACTGGAGCAAACACATCCAATCAAATCCCACACAATAATCCAATGACATGAAATTAATGTCTAATGATGAAATAAAATAACTCTAAATCTCTGAATATAAATAGGATGGACGACATGTCCAACTGAAATAGAAGACTGATAGATAAGACACAATAGACTCAGATACGTCTAATATCAATATCATGTAGCTTCCACAGCAGCTACTGCTCGACAAATGAATGGAAACTTCTAACACTGGTGTACCTATAGCTAAGCACCTAAAACAATAAAATAAAAGAAGAGATTTGCAGAAAAACGGGTCAGAGCCCGAGTAGAAAACAATTTAAATATAGCAAGTGCTTAAATTGATTTAATTAGCACATATATTATCCATGTTAACTTAGCGTACTCACTTGAGATGCTCACCTCTCATCTAATGTGCACACTTAGCGAGTCTAACTACCCATACTAGTCTCGTCACTCTACCTGACTTTATGTAAGATAATCTCTAGGCCTGATACCATAACTAATAACCCAAAACCAATGTATTATTATTATTATTATTATTTAGGAGTAGGTTTAAGGATGTTATAACTCATTCTTATAGCATTCTATTCCCAATTGGTGACCCAATAAGTATATACTTTAATAAAGTATCCAACAAGAAACAAAGAATGGAACTTAGTATACATATATAAAATCTCACTATGTATACATACAAACATATCTATACAACACCCATGATTAAACCCCTGGTGCTAGGCATACTCGACGATCTAGTCCCGTTACAACGCTCATGCATAAAGGACAACATGTTCGATCTCCCAAGAACCAATGAAACAGATACACATATTGGAGGCGAACATAGTACCAAGCCGATGGGCTACGCACATACCTACGCACCCATATGACCATCATCACTATCATTCTCACAGTTAACCAGTACCTAGGTTCCATGCTCTAGTGGTACGACTCAAAATCCCCCGAAGGCACACAAGATATGGTCGTCCACAACGCGTTAACCCCTGTTCGATAGCTAGTAGCTAGGTATGTCATACACATGATATTCCAAGTAATAAGCATGCACACAACTTATATACATTAATAGGTAATCACATAACCTAAATACTATAATCCCTAAGTACTATTAACGCCATTACTCTCCTCGATACTCGTATATATATAGCCTTTCTAGGACTTACATCCCCTTTAATGTTTCCACACAAATTCAATACCCCAAGTACTATTACCCCTTAATTCCGTAACACTTTGGAAATTTAAGCCACCCATTACTCACGAAGGTTAATACACATATATAGATAACCCAAGGAATATTTCCAACATAAACAAACCCTTAAAACCCATTCTGGAATTTCGTTAGAAGTTCCATGATTCTCGTTCGAACGAGGTCGTACGAACGAAGTTCCCACTTCAAACAAACTCGGTAAATCGTTAGAAAGGTCATTGAAAATCTCGTTAGAAGTCTCGTTCGAACGAATTGGGCAGGTCTTGTAACAAAAATTCCGAACAGACCCAGTTCTTCCCCAACTTCGATTTTTCTCATTTTTTAATCCTAAAAAACATATGAATACTCAACCCAATCCAAATCAAATGTTCCTACACTATTCCAAATCACTTCAAGACATTTTTTAACATGAATTAAAGGTCAAATACTTATAAAATCAATCGAAATTAAACAATCTCTTAAACTTCCAATAATTCTCTTGAATATGGACCCAGAATTTTAATTGTCCAAAACTCTTATTGTAATTCGTGAATAAGACATAAAATTCCCAGATTTTATTAGTCTAATCAAGGGAAAGACCTTTACATGTATATCCATCTCCAATACATAAGTTTTCTTCATCATTTAGTCTAATTAAACCTAAGTTTTCATTGCATTAATTTATATCATCAAAACTAAATTAACAAGAACAATATATGCTAAAAAGGGGAGAAAGATAAACACTTGCCTCGAAATGAACTTTTGATTCTCGGACTAAAATTAGTATGGGAACGATCCTCTTGACACGATCTACACGCCGGTGTAATTTTTGGAGTGTAAGCTTGAGTTCTTGGCTTAGGGCTCCAATGGAATCTTCTTCTTCCTTGTGTCTCTCTCTCTTTTCTCTCTTTCTCACGTAAGTTGAAACTGACAGACCACTAACTCTCAATGCTTTTAATTAAACTCAATTTTCGTCCATTTAATTACCCAAAAATCCCAAATGACCAAAATACCCCTCTGGGGTGTCGTTTTGGGCTAAAATATCTCGAACTTCAAATAAAATACCCGAGTAGTATTTTTTAACTATTTCGACCACCCTTCCGAACACTCTGGCGCACTCAAAATAGTCATCCGAGTTATATAAAAATAATTTACCTTTTTAACCCCCAAATACATACTAGTGACGCGACTCATACGCGTCCTAAATATTTGTAACATAACTGCCATATATTGTGACACCCCGACTAATTAAATACCGGGTAGCTACTCCTTTATTAAATTAATTCAAAATGCCAAGTTGGCTCAACTAATAGCATCACTGTCGAAAACATTTTATTATTACTAACCACCTAGTATTTAAAAAGTAAGTTGCCAAATTTTAATTAAAATCTGATTAACATGCAGTAAAAGATTTAAAGAAAGAATAATATCACCATTCACTATAACGAAATAATAGAATAACCATCACCCGATATAAATAAATTCGGAGGAAAAACTCCTCACAACAAAATCCACAACTGAAATGAATAACTAAATACTGAATACTGAATCAATACATGCCAAGTCTAAAAACTGAAATGGAAAAGTCTCTAATAGAATTTGGGCAACATGCCCTACAACTGAAGAATACTGAATATGGAATCCAAATGGTAGAAGCGTCTAAAAGCAAATCCATGTAGCTTCCACAAACAACTACAACTCGTCACCTGAATGAGTATCCTATGCATGGTGTCCTTGTGGCTGGGCACCTAAAATGGTTTTACAAAAAAATAGATTTGAAAGCAAACGGGTCAGAGCCCAAATGTGGAGATATTTTAAAAACCTGCAAGTGCTTTAAAAACATTTAAAACATTAAATGCAAAGTACATGTTAGGACGTGCACTCACATGAAATTCTCACCTCTCGTCTAACTGTGCACTCCTAACGTAAGTACCCATCTAAACTGACACAAACCACTAGCTAAGTGACATCATATCTAGCTAGACTGACATAGGTTCTACCCTTATTACTCGGTTCCCATTAACATTATAACGCTCGCAATTAAATAGGGGGCTTAACGTAAATTCAGGTTCTCACATAAAAGTAATACAACTCATTATAGATCATCCCTTTTGTTATTCCATAGTTATACACACAATACCATATGAAAGTTCCCAGTTTATTAAGTGTATATTTTCCACAACATAAATATACAATATAAGCACCCCGAGACTAAGCTGCGGTGCACTCATACTCTGCTATCCATTCCGGTACATCACGTACATAAGGAATCACGTATTCCGAATCTCTCAGGAATCGTTCAGATAACACAAATAACAAACAGTGGAGGCGAACACAGTCACATCACATGGGTCACGCACATATCTGCGCTCCCACGATCAGCAGACTTATTAACATCCCAATAAGTCCTTCTCTGACCTATGTTCATCGAGGTAACCAGTCTAAATCCGGGCAACACAAGGATTAGAGGGCCCTAAGGGAACGCAAACCTCCCGTGATAGCAAGTATGGTAGGTATGTCATACACACAAATCATATATCAATACTAAGTAAACACGCATCTTAGTAATCACCGTAGTTTAATTGTAGTACTTATCGCATTCTCGTACCAACTTAATATATATACAACTTATATAATCCCGGTCCATGTTTATACGCGCCATAATTTATTCTCACGTCGTAGTAGGCACTCACGTCACAGCTCATAATGTCTATTTGATTCGATCCACACTTATATAATTTACTCCTCATTATATCCCAAATGTCCCAAGTATACTAATACACCATCAAAGGAATGTTATCTCCATCCTCGAACAAATTTACGGGACTCCCAAAATCAAAACAGGCCAAAAAGGCCTAAACTTCCAGCTCGTTAGAAGTCTCGTTCGAACGAGGCTGTTCGAACGAGATTTCGTTCGAACGAACTGGGCTATCTAACGAGATCTCGTTCGAACGAGATTATCGAACGAACATCCCTCTCGTTAGAACCCCAAACTGTCAACTCGTTAGAAGCTCGTTCGAACGAGCTCGTTCGAACGACCTGGGCAGGTCTTCTAACGAGTGACCAGATTCAAGCCCAGAAATCCTATCTCGTTTTTCACCAATTTCTACTCCTCAATACTCCTCTAAAATTCGTCCCAACAATGTTTTAAAGTCTCTAATCAATCCTAAACATATCAAGGTCACATACTAACGTGTTTTAAGGAATCAATTCATCCTAAACATCATTAAATCATCAAGTCTCTTCACTTTTCCCCAAATTTTCAAGAACATAAACCCTAGAATTTATAATCATCAATTTACTCAAATTAGATCCGTTTTTGTTACATCCGATATATACTAACATCAGGGTAATCATCTCTATACGATTCTACATGTAATTTCTTCTCAAAATTTAAGTTCTAAGTCCAATTAAAATGGGTTTTTATTAAACTCCCAAGAACAATTTGATTTATTGGATAGTCTAAGCATGGAAGAAGCATTTACTGCATAAAAACGTAATTTAAACCACTTGCCTTGATTCAATTTCTGATTTTGATGACGATTTGAAGAAGTCTCTCTCTCTTTCTGCAGAATTCCCTTCTATCTCTCTCTCTCCAAGCTTTCTTCTCCAATGGCTATGGTGGCTAGGGTTTGCTTTGGGAAATATTAGAAAACCTACTTCTAATAACCTACGTATCCTTCTAGGTTAATATGGGTTGTTAATGGGTTAATTGGGTCAATTCCCAATCAGATAAAAACTCTTAATTTTCGTCACTTTTAATTCCCAAAAATACAAAATTACCAAAATACCCTTTATGTTGCCGGTATGACCTAAAAATACCCCGGGACCCAAACTAAACCCCCGGCTAGTGTTTTCTGACTATCTCGACCCTTCCGGACGCGTTGGCGCACTCAAAATGACCATACGGTTAATAGAATTTAAATTCACTTTTATAATTAAAATAATTATATCCTGACGCGACTGTCACACGCGTCCCAATAAAATGTCCAAATTGCCGTATATCAATCTCACGAGAAATTTGATAATTCAACATTCATATATCATCATATATACTCAATATAGTCAAATACCAACTCACATCTCGCTAGTATTTTATCCGGATTAATTCCCAATTAATTCTCATTTAATTAATTTATCCCAAAAATAAATATCGCCAAAAATACGGGGTATTACATATATCTCATCCCCGGCCATAATATTATTTCAATAACTACCAACTCTTATCACGCTAGTAATTATTACTATAAAATCGGATTAATTACAATTTAATTTTTCTCCCTTTAATTTAATTACTCCCCATTTTTCATAATGCAATATAAATAAATATGCGTAAAAATACGGGGTATTACATTAACGACACTTCACATTGTGCTCCTATCCGACAACATTTGCATAAGACGAGCATATACATCATGGACTCCCATTATTTCAATATCATTAGGAGGCCTCACCTCACTACGTGTCAACTACTCGTATTCTTCTAAACACAAAACTTCCATTCTGAGAGAAATCATACGAACATCTGACCACTATTGTCAGTTCTTTGAATCTCAATTTTCGGAGACATAACTCTTACGATAGATAAAAGGTTGCCTCAGATAGTATGTGGTTATTCCACTTTAGTCATCAGATCTAACTCGACTAATCCAAACTTAGGATTATACGCTCTCCTCTAAACAGCTTGAGGGATAAAAGTTAAGGTTTTTCCACTCAAAACTTCAATAAGTAGTTTGTCCACAATAAACATGTACGAGTGCACAAACTAAGTTTGACGTACAAAGTCTTAAATTATTCTATAGAAAATTACCCAATACAGAGCCGTCCACAGGAAGCCAACTTCCCTCGGTATCCACCGATCATCATTTCCTTCTTCAGCGGTGAAACCTCGGTTCCACAATTTAGCAGTAGAAATTTCTCTCTACAGAGGTTTTTGAACTAGAAACCTTCTCTTGATTTGGTAAAGAGATCTTTATGATTCCAAGGGGTTTGGAATGATTATATAAGTGTTTGTTCACAAAGAGAACTCAAGAAAGGTGTTTTTAATGGTAAATGGAGTTATACCGGAGGTCTAATCTCGTGCGTCCCATTTATAAGAAAGTTTGTTATAAAAGGAAAAGCATGAAAGATTTGTATTAGAACTAATTGAAAAAAAATTCACCCGATCATTTGAATGAAAAGTACCTCGTTCGAATGACAAACCTATTTTTGTTCGAAAAGGTATCAAATGAGGCTTCGAACGAGATCCCAGAGGAAGACCAAAAATAGTTCATTTGATATAAAATGGATATTTTTCGAACGCCCCTTCCAATCTTTGTTTGAACGACATAAGAAGGTTGTTCTAACGAGGCGATGAATTTTCCAAAAAATATTCTTCAATATTTTTAATCTCAATTTGAAAAACAAACCTCTTTTAAAAGTTCTAAAATCCCTAAAAATATAAGGTAACTCTTTACCAATCATACAATAACTTCTACATAGTTTGTTGAGATGTACGATTCTTCAATCTTCTAAATGTCTTCAAATTTGTTTTTGAATCCAAATAAGTCATGTAGGTGAAGTGTATGTCTAAAGGGATACACAAAAATACAAAATAAAATTGAGCAATTATAAAACTTTCTCTTACTTTATTAATGGCTGTTGATGCAAAAAACTGGACCGAATCCCGTTTTTATGATCACAGATAAATAGATAAAAACAATCCAATCAAGCACATGAGAGACAAAGATTTTTAAAGTGGTTCGACTATGAATAAAGCCTACGTCCACTGTTATTTTATTCCCAGGGGTTTACAATAGCACCATAGGGTGTAGAGAGAGAAAGGATGTGTATCTTATGTATGGTGTTTCTTGGTTCTCCTCCCTTTTGGCTAAGGGAATACATGTATTTATAGTGATGGGAGATAAAGAGATTCATTGTATGTAGACATTTATGTCTACATTCAACGAATCTAATTGTTGAATTGCTTGGTATGCTATGTGTTTTCATCTATTAATACAGTATAAATGTACATTAAGGCTCATTAAATGCGCTGTCATCTTCATTAATGCACATTAAATGCATAGTTATCCTTTGATCTTCCAGGTTGGTATGCCGACCAACTCTCCTCGGGTGCCGACCAACTCTCCTCGGGTACTGACCAACTCTCCTCGGGTGCCGACTAACACTCCTCGGGTGCCGACCAACTCTCCTCGGATTCCGACCAACTCTCCTCGGGTGTCGAATATTGCCACGTAGGATGACATGTGTCCTTTTCTGATTGGTCCTCGTAGATGGAGAATTTTTTGTGTTAACAATGGCGATTTGGTTTTATACTGATGTGAGAGACTTGGTTTTATTAGGATTGAGATAATAGGTTTGTGACTGTAAAAACCTTAATGTGTTTAGAACCCTCCAATGTGGGTATCGGGTTAATATGGGAGTGAAATTTTTTCCATGGTCATGTGTATGGTTGAGCTCTGAGAGTATCTAACTTAAGTGTTTGGGTGGTTAATTTTGGTCTTGAGGAATTATAGGCCATACAATTAAATTAGTTAAATGAGGGGATTTATATGTATTCTACGAGAGTATTTATATATATGTGTGTGTGTGTGTGTAGATAGGTATTCATAGTTTGGAGATGTAATAAATTAAAAGTTTGATTTAATAAGGTTAAGGGTTGATAAACAAAAGAACATAATGAATAATCCGGTATTTAAGGATTTAGTTGATTTGGGGTATGCTAGGATGTACACGATATCCTGCTTGGCTGTATATGCTTGACATGATTTTGAGGGATAATAAACCTAATTTAAGTGACAATCCAGTATTTGGGGATTAGGATGTGTTGTGTACGCTTGAGTGTATGAATTATTCGGTGTGTGTGTGTATATATATATTGTGTTAATTATGTGAACACACCATTACTCATGGTCACTATATCGATCAGGGGTTGTGTTAAAAATTGGGATTGTGTACCATACGCTCAACTGATATGGGAGGACGTACTGGAGGCCATTATGTTAGATCATATGCCTGGGTTAGTCTCCGCTTTGTGATAAGAGAACCCAAGAGGACTTGATCCATTGATTAGGTTTCCGTATGGGCCCAATGATGTTGTACTGTGTAGTGATTGCCCCATTGTTTATTTTTGTATGTTTTTCTTGAGCCCATTAGGTGAGGGACTTCTACGAACTTACCAATAGAGGCACGAGACTGTCCCCGAAGGTAGTGTCCTTCGTTTGGCGTAATAGATAATAATAATTTAATATAGTCCAATGATGGTTAATTGATAATGAATTCTATGTCACGTTAAATACAATATGTGATTTACTTGTATTTTCCTTGTGGATGACATTGTCGGGGTTAGTAATTGGGTTGTGTAAGGGAAAATTTTCAACTTTAGTCAATTTATATGTATTGGATTAATTCCGAAAAAATATTTTGAGTCATAAGTTAGGACTTAAGTTAGTGACCTTTTGAGCCTACGACATGTTTATTGAAGACATAGTGGTCAGCTAAAGATAACACAACATCGTGCTGAGTTTTGTGTTATGTTTTGTTATTAATGTTCCAAGGACCTCTTAGGTATGAATTCATATTTAATGTTGAGCCTTAAATATCGTATTATTTGGTGTTAAGTTTTTCAAAAATATTTTTAAATGCCTTTATAATTTTTTAGAAAAAAAATATTTTTAGGTCATTCTAACGACTTTTGCAAGGTCATTTGAAAAAGGTTTATGCCTTCGTTCGAACGAGATTTCCAACGATGTAAATTTTCACAAATCTTTTCCATCTGGAATGTCGTTCCAACGATATTGGTACCCTTATTCGAACGAACTTCAAATGAGGTAAATTCTTTGAATTCCTTCTCCCTCTGGAATTTCGTTCGATCTCTCGTCAGATATACATTCAGATGAGACGTATAACTTCGTTCGAACGAGTGAGTGAATTTTTCAAAAACTGGTAAATTTTCCCCACTACTCCCATGATCTTAGTGTTTCATCCATTTTAAGTAGTGCGGAGAAACAGTTTCTAACAAGACTTTCTCTATCCTTTTGAGAGCTTAAACTCTTTCAAAAAGTTCTTAATGTTTTGTTAATCATTCATGATTAATTTTTCCAAACAAAAACCTTAGTTTACACCCAACTAGGTTACACCTAAATAACTGTCAATTTTATTACCAAATATGATAAATTTAAGGTTTTGAGAGCTTAAACATGCTCAAATAGTCATAACAACGTTCATTACTAAAAAATGGTCATTTTACATCATTAAATCCTTTCGGATTGACATAAAAAATTCATCAATCCCGGGTAAGTCGATAATTTAAATTTAAATTATTGCTTACTAGAGGCATAAGAAAACCGTTACTCAAAATGTCTCAAAATATTCAGATTTACAGTTTTATAAAATAAGCAGCTTTAATGACATAATTAAAATTGTCACAAAAGAAAATCACAATAAAGGAACCAAAATCAATTTTAATTTGTTCATAAAAATTTGGCACCCAAAATCTCATCTTATGAAATTTTCTTTTATGTGATTATGCAGATATAATAATTAATTCAGTTGGCTGCATTCACAGATATCCTAAATTTATTTATCATTAATTGCGCTTAGTGTGCAAAAGTTTTATTTTCATGGAACATACATGCACACACATATTATGTAATGTATATAAAAATCAATGCCACAAAAATATTACGCACAAACTTAATGGATAATCAACGATCCAAATATAGATGCATGCACATTAATCTAATATTTATGACAATAGATTAAGACACTTTCTACTTAATTTAACATAATATAAATATTAGTGTCGAATTAATTCATAATTATATTAGGACCTTTCGGCAACCAAATATAGATTGTACATAATAATCCAATTTACCGAAACTATTATTGTCAAACCCCTATCATACATCTAATATTCAAAAACATTATATTGAACCTTTTAGTCAATACCAAATAATATATAACATGAATATTGGACCAACCATTTATTTAGAAAAATTATACTTAGTGGTTTATATCATAAAACATGGAAAATTAATTTATGTTTTCAAAAATGAAAATTTTTGAGTTATCACTACATTAACATAAATAATCTTTTGAGGATCACTCTCCAATTCACGGAATCGTAAAATCAATTTTTAAGTGAGAGTTATTAGCATTGAAATTATTACCAAAAATGGCAAAAATGCGTTTTTAGGGGTCTAAATGATGTCAAATTGCCGAGATAGGGTGGTGCCCATTGTAAATAACGGGTTTTGTTTATTTCGACGTTTCCTAGTAACCACCCAATTTTTGTAATATTCCGAGCAAAAATACAATATTTATCACTAAAAAAACAGTAATTCATAAGTTTTTTATTTTTTATTTTTACCCGAATTCTTTTATAGGCAAACCCTTCATGGACAATCACGAATCAAAATCCTATTGCTCTGATATCACATATAAACATAAATTAAAGAACACATAATTAACGGTTTTATATGGATATATAAATTTAACGTATTAATATCCAATCCCATATGTTATTTGTTCTTTAATAATACAAATGCTATGTATTATACACTTAACATTAGGATCTTAGATCAACATGATTATCACATACAATTATGAGGAATACAAAATGGTATTATAATGACATACCTCCATCTTGTCACAAATGGAAAGATTGACGGAGCAGTCGACTTTCGCTATATTCGATCGGACTGAATTTCAGACCACGATTTCCTCTTGTATACGATAAGAACATACTCCAATTTTAGCATTCTCCAATGGCTGGATCTTCTTTTATAGCCAAAATAGTATTCCTAAAATAAACACAAATTTGAGTCTTTTGATTTCTCTCCCTTATCCTATAATTTCATTATGTTGTCTTTTCATGTGTCTGAATGATTCAGTCACTTATTTATAGGCAGGGACATGACCCAAATCTCAAACAATCACTTAATCTTAACCGTTCGTCAAGGTAGATAATCAAGAGTCATTTTGACTCTTGGTATTTGGAGTATCCTTTCATTAACCAAAGTGACTCTTAGTATTAATTTAATTATGGATCATATTATGTAAAATTGTTCTTTAAAATAATTCTAACATTCTCCCACTTGGTCCATAATTATCATAAAGTGCGCAATAGTCTTTGGGTCATCCTTAAATATTTTTTTCCATAAACACCTTAATCAAACAAATTATTAATGCGAGTCATGATGCTCATATACTAATTCAAGAGCATGATCGCTTTCATGTACCACAACATTAACAATTCATTCAACAATGTCTATAATTGAGTTATTCAATAATGGTCAAATAATGTCTTATATAAAAGACTATTTCTATCACATTCATCATTTCACATGCATTCATATTTAATGTTGAGCCTTAATTATTGTATTATTTGGTGTTAAGTTTTTTCAATTTTTTTTAAAATGTCTTTATAATTTTTTAGAAAAAAATTATTTTTAGGTTGTTCTAATGACTTTTGTAAGGTTGTCTGAACAAAGTTTATGCCTTCGTTCGAACGAGATTTCCAACGAGGTAAAATTTCACAAATATTTTTCCCTCTGGAATGTCGTTTGATAACTCGTTCGAAGGTCGTTCCAACGAGATTGCTACCCTCATTCAAACGAACTTCAAATGAGGTAAATTCTTTGAATTCCTTCTTCCTCTAGAATCTCGTTCGATCTCTCATTGGATAGACGTTTGAATGACACGTATACCTTCGTTCAAATGAGTGGGTTTGTTTTTCGTAAAATGTTAATTTTTCCCGACTACTCCCATGATCTTAGTTTTTCATCCATTTTAAGTAGTGCGGAGAAGCAGTTTCTAACAAGACCTTTTCTATCCTTTTGAGAGCCTAAATCTTCCAAAAATTTGTTAATGTTTTGCTATTCATTCATGATTAATTTTTCCAAACAAAAACCTTAGTTTACACCCAACTTGGTTACAATCCAAGATTTTTCAAATATATATATATATATATATATATGTTTTGAGATCACGCTTTTGGCTCCATTGTTTATTCTTTACATCTTGTTGACGTTTGTTTCTTGCAGAGGATTCCTTGCTTGTTGATTTATATACGGCGGACTCCATCTTATTGAGCCTTATAGGTGGATTTCGAGACATGTGTGGACTCACTTGTTGTTATAGCTTCATGGGTGGAATCCTGAATGTCACTAAGCAGAGGTCCATGGAACGAAGAGCATCAAGGCTTGCAAGGGCATCGAGTCTTTGTTGTAAGTCTTCTGTCGTCGTACTTAGTGGACTGTGTGTGTGACACCTCGTGTGTTCGAGGACCTAGGAATTTTATTATTTTGGGAGAAAGAGGATTTATTTAAATGGGATTATATTATTAGGAGTCTCAGATGAAAATTGAGATACACGGTTGATCCGGGAAGGATCGAGATAGTCAAAATTACTGTCCGAAAGTTGTATTTGGGTTCCGAAATATTTTGGACCGAGTATGACTTGAATATGAGTAAACGAGTCATTTAAAGTGTGTATTATCATTTAAAGTTGGGATTTAGTATTTAAAGGCTTAAGAGGCTCGTGAGTTAGCCAATATCATTAGTGAGAAAAGAGAAAAACCCTAGAGAAGAGAGTGAGAAAGCAAAGAATGAAGAGGAAGAAGAGAAAAAGCTTGGAGCTTTGGAGATTTCCAGCTCAAATCCGTGATTTCGAGGAAGATTCAGACCCTACAACTTTGAGGCAAGTGATTGAACTTGTTAAATAATGGTGTGTGTGAGTTATCTCATAATTTTGTTGGTGATTTAGTTGATTTTGAGATTTTATGGTTAAACCCTAAAAATTGATGAGTAAATCCTGCACTTAGTGTATTATTTGTATTTATGATGAGAAAAATGGTGGGAATAATATTTTGGATGGGTTTTGGTGTTAGGATATTGTTGGAGTAAAGTAAAAATTGGGTTTTAAAGATGTAGAGTAGATTTTTCAAGGTGTAGAAGGATGGTTTTAGGTACAAATCTCGTGGGATTAAAATTATGCAGAACCGGACCGGTCCGAGTAGGAAAGTCGAATCGGTTCGTTTTTGAGAAAATCGAATAAGTTCATTTTTAAGGAAATCGGATCTGTCCGGTCATTAAAGATTCTGTAAAATTTTTAGGAACCGGACCTGTTCATTTTTGAGGACCCCCGGTCCGGTCATAGTGTTTTGCCAATTCTGGTTTTAGCCCTTTTTAATTAATTTTATTGCTTAGAGACCCTCCAATAGAGTGTCGTAAACATGTTTGCAAGTTATTATAAGGGTTCATATTAGGATGCAAAAGAGAGGCCACTTTGGGGGATATAATAGAGGTATATAAGAGTAAATTATGTTGTTTTCTTTTAGTAATCCTCCAAGGAATGAGGATTATTTTGAGGATGGTTACGGGCTTTTATGGAGGAATATTTGGGAGTTTAATAAGCCGAATTATTTCATAAAATCTTTGAGTAGTAGGAATTTACTTAACATTAATTATGGACTAGGTGAGAGAGAAATATCGTGTGTCCTTAGTGTTGTTAAATTGGGTGACCGGTAATATCATAGGTGTGATGGATTAGTAAATTTCAAGTGAGGGATTGAATAATAAAAGGAATTGGGAAGGTATACGAGAGAGTGTATCAGATTGTATAATGAGAGTTATGTACATATAATTGGATTCATTAATTTTATACATGAGATAGTATGTATATATATGGCGTGAATGTATATACCTTGTGTGATGTTTTGTATATATGATGTGTTGGAATGTGCATATATCTGCTGTGTATGATATATATATATCCTGTGAAGCATACTCCTCTAGTGCAATTAAGGGAAGTTGCACGATGTGGGGGAATCCCCTTGGCTTGAGGAGCAGGGAGAGTATAATTCCCAGGTCATAGCGTCCATGATTTATATTGTGTGATTTTTATTAGGGGTGAGACGTCGTAGGTATGTCTCGTTCTCATTTCTAGGGAGGAACTATGGTCGCTTCCCATTCATTAAGATTAAGTTTTTACCAATATTCGGTGTGAGCTATTTTGACTATTGGTAACCTAGGGACATGTGAGCGACTCCTTGGAAGTTGATAACATTTTATAGACTTTTAGTATACATATTATGTGTGAATGTATGTGTACTTGCTAGGGAATGATAAATCATGTGTAATACGTGTGTGTAATATTACACAAGCTTTATAGATAGTGTGTGGCATCTTAATATTTTAACTAGACAAAGTTATAAAGATTCGTATTATGTTTTGTCTTTTGTAGTGTGATAGTGGATGAGTATACTCTTATGCCTATAGACGAGAAAAAATTTGGGGGTGTACTTTGGACCGAGGGCCTAACGGATTCCCACGACTGACAAAGTTAGGTGGCAGTGTGTCGGGGGGTTCCTCATTTGGATTTCGCCTTACGAGATGTCCCACGCACGAAACTTAGCGTAACGTTGGGCGTGAGGTGATGTTTGGTTCTTAGTTCTTAGGTATAGGTGAAATAGTGGGGGTATATTACTAGCATTAAGGATGACGTGAGATATCTTATGATAATAACTTGTGAAGGTTTAAGATTAAGACCGATAGATATAATTGAGTTGTATTACTGTATGATTTTGGGTGTAAACTTAGGAGATGATAGAGTAAATAAATAGAAGGTTATGTCAGAGATAGTGGGCTACGTGAATGAGGCTTAGGCATAGATTTAAATGGAACTATGCCTAGATTGTACCTGGTATCTTATTGAGGTTCATATACATATGCTAGGTGCGCACTATAGATGAGGGGTGAGGTTAAATCCCAAGAGAGTACGACACCACTACAATTATGATATTGTGCATTCATAATTATTATGCATTTTAATTCACTTGCTAAAATTATTTTCAAGCCTTGGGATCTGAACCGTTTATATCTTTTCTCTTGCTATATTTATATATTTTAGGCGTCCCTCCGCAAGGAGGCCAATGATGCTTATTCTATCCAGAGTCCTTAGAGCTGTAGCAGATGCGAAATGTTACATGATTTTGTTGCAGCCATTTCCTATTCTTGTAAATCTAGATTAGGATCCATTTTGTATATTTGTTATGTGTACCCAAGTGGTTGTATATTTGTAACCCTTTTATATTTTTATTTGGATGTTGTATTGTTTGTGACTGGACAACATATTCGGGTATATCTTTTGTTGTACTCGTGTATATATTATCATGTTTTGTAGTCATATTTCATGTTGGTTTGTTGTTCTTGTATGTTGTTTTGAAATTTTTTGGCATTCACTTATTTTATTATTTGGGGGTTAGTTAGATTTTAGTCTGTGCAATAGTGATGCTAAGAATGATCCACTTGAGATTCCTGTTTTATCTTGGTATAGGGCTGGCCACCCGTTATTAATTTAAACGGGGTGTCACAGGTGGTATTAGAGCATCTGGTTCTAGTGTGTTAGGATCTGTGCGGGTTTTCTACGTTCTTCTGTAAGATTTTTTTGACATAGAGCCCTATTATTAGGATTGGTGTGTTCATATTGCGTTTACGATCTTCAATGATGCGAAATTGTTTGAACTGTGTGCTGATACACTTCGCTCTTGTCTCAGATGCCGTCGAAAAGAGGTCGCTCGGTTAGAGCTAATAGAAGGGCATATAATGTGGAGCCCCAAGTGCCTCAGGGGACTATGAGTGCAATGGAGGTTGCCAATATTATGGCTCAAGCAGTCAATGCGGCCATGAATGCCATGGCTCAACACCTTTCCAAGCTCAGCAATAGCCTGCAACGTCGGTAGCTCAATCTTACATGGGGTTATCTGCGTGCGAGAGAGATAGAGAAGTTTTTCAAAAAGTTTATCCTCCAGAGTTTCAAGGGGGAGTAGATGTGGTCATAGAAAGTCAGTGGAAAAAGGATATTCAACATCACCTTCGTATGGTGGAATGTAGTGATGTTCAGAAATAAATGCTTGCCACCTTTAAGTTAGTGGGTGCGACTCTCCAGTTGTGGGAGTCAATTATGACATCAGAGCATAGGGATACGTGTCTATATCAGATTTTTGGGTTCAATTTGATAGTAAGTATTTCCTTTCGGCAATTCAAACGGAAATGAGGAGAATATTGTTAGAGGTGAAGCAGGGGGATATGACAGTGGCGGAGTATAAAGAGTAATTTACATAGTTGGCGAACTTTGTGCCCGATGAGGTAAATACGGAGGAAAAACGTATATTAAAGTTCTTGGGAGGTTTAGATTGGAGAATTAGTCAGCATTTGTTGGGAAACCCGACATTACTGGCTTTTACCGATGTGATGAATGCGTCGTTGTTACATTGTCAGGACCACCGTCTTTAGTTAAAAGGGGATAAGAAATTAGGAACCCAAACGTGGCAAGTATGTCGAAAAAAAGTGGTTCCAGTGGGGCACAATCATCTCAACGACCGAGGAATAGGCATAGGGAGTAGGATTTGCATTTAGGGGCTTCGAGTTAGAGGCAGCGTTCTGGAGGTTTTAGATCGGATGGTAGTGGCTCTAGACAGGATTATCAAGGGTTGTAACAGCGTTTTGTTCCTCAAGGTGGTCAGGAAGGATTTATGAGGAAATGTTTCTTCTGTGGGAAGATAGGCCATAGGAAGAAGGATTGTCCTGAGAGAGGCAAAGGGCAACTATTTGAAGTGGTTTTGGATGTACAACCCCTACAGCAAGTCATGGGCTGGTTCAAATAAGAGAAGTTTGATCAGGGACGCATCGATGAGGCAAGGCAGTTAGATTATGGAGGTAACATAAATTATTTTTCTATGAGGAAAGGGCATGCCTTGAGTGATTTTGGGAGCATTGCATCAAAGATTATTATCTCTAGAATTTGCGAGTAGGTCAAATTTAGTGCGTGGTTGGCTGTTATAACCAGGTTGCGTATATATATATATATATATATATATATATATATATATATATATATATATATATATTTACTTTGAGGAGAGGAAGTGTGGCACTTTGATGGTATCTTTTGAGAGAATGGATTGTTTTGAGACGTGATAGTATAGTTATGGGTTTTTTTGGAGGGCAACTGTTAAGCCATGTTGAGTGGTAAAGGTAAGACTATCATTTTGTTATTTGGCTAGATGCATGTTATTGCCATGTCCCAGTTGTATACGGGTCTATCTTGTTGTGATATTTTACGATAGTGTATTGGGATTTTACTGATGAGAATCAGGGTTTAGCAGGTTCAGTGTTGAGCAAAGAGTTTAGCTCATAATTGTGTACGCGTTGAGAATTTAATGTTGGTGATAATGTCGTATTGATTGACGCCTTATGCCTTAGGCATATGATTTAAAAATTTATGTGTGTCGGAGGACATAAAATTATTTTCTATATTATATTTTAGACTTGTGGAGCCATATAAATTGATTTAAAAATCTTTTTAAAACTTTAGTCCTGGTTTGACCGATCTCAATCCCTGACAGAGCTGCATAGTAGTGTATTGGGAGGGTTCCTTGTTTGGATTTCACTTGCGATACCTTCCCCGCATGAAAGTAGCTAATGTCGGGAATTGAGAAAGGTTAGATCTTTCGACATTTTCAAAATTATTATTATTTTTTGTATGATCTAATGGATTAATTTGTTGGGAGTTAGCATATCCCTGTGGCGTTATAGGACCGAGTTTAGTTAATGGGTTGGTGCCTTGGTTATTTCAGGCATATAATTGTAACGGTGAGTGAAAGTTATGCTACAATTTAAGGCTAGTGGAGCCGTGTAATTATTGGGCAATTGTGCACGGTTAGAGGGTATATGGGCTCCCTGGTTGTATATTGTTATTATGAATTCACTATTGGGAAGTGAAGAGATAAGGATAGCTATCTTGGGTGTGAGATGTGGGTGCTGTACATATGTATTTATCCAAATTTCGAGGAAGAAATTTTTATGAGGAGGGAAGATTGTAACACCCCGTGTGTTCGAGGACTTAGGAATTTAATTATTTTGGGAGAAATAGAATTTATTTAAATGGGACAAAATTATTTGGAGTCTCGGATGGAAATTTAGAGTGCAAGGTTGATCTGGTCAGGGACGATATAGTCAAAATGACTGCCCGAAAGTTGTATTTGGGTTCCGAAATATTTTGGACCTAGTATGACTCGAATATGAGTAAACGAGTCATTTAAAATGTGTATTATCATTTAAAGTTGGGATTTAGGATTTAAAGGATTAAGAGGCTCATGAGTTAGCCAATATCATTAGTGAGAAAAGAGAAACCCCTTAGAGAAGAGAGAGAGAAAGCAAAGGAAGAAGAGGAATAAGAGAAAAAGCTTGGAGCTTTGGAGATTTCCAGCTCAAATCCGAGGAAGATTCAGACCCTACAACTTTGAGGCAAGTGATTAAACTTGCTAAATAATGGTGTGTGTGAGTTATTTCATAATTTTGTTGGTGATTTAGTTGATTTTGAGCTTTTATGGTTAAACCCTAAAAATTGATGAGTAAATCTTGCATTTAGTGTATTATTTGTGGTTATGATGAGAAAATGGTAGGAATGATATTTTGGATGGGTTTTGGTGTTAGGATATTATTAGAGTAAAGTAAAAATTGGGTTTTAAAGATGTAGAGTAGATTTTGCAAGGTGTAGAAGGATGGTTTTAGGTATAAATCTCGTGGGATTAAAATTCTGCAGAATCGGACCGGTCCGGGTAGGAAAGCCGAATCGGTTCATTTTTGAGAAAATCGGACCGATTCAGTTTTAAGGAAATTGGATATGCTCGGTCATTAAAGAATCTGTAAAAATTTTAGGACCCGGACCGGTTCGTTTTTAGGACCCCCCGATCCGATCACAGTGTTTTTCAATTATGGTTTTAGCCCTTTTTAATTGGTTTTATTGCTTAGGGACCCTCCAATAGAGTGTAGTAAACATGTTTGTGAGCTATTATGAGGAGGCCACTTTGGGGGCTATAATGGAGGTATATAAGAGTAAATTATGTTGTTTTCTTTTAGTATTCCTCCAAGGAATGAGGATTATTTTGAGGATGGTTACGAGCTATTATGGAGGCATATTTGGGAGTTTAATAAGCCAGATTCTTTCAAAAATTCTTCGAGTAGTAGTAATTTACTTAACATTAATTACAGACTAGGTGAGAGAGAAATATTGTGTCCTTAGTGTTGTTAAATTGGGTGACTGGTAATATCATAGGTGTGATGGATTAGTAAATTTCAAGTGAGGGATTGAATAATAAAAAGAATTGAGAAGGTATGCGAGAGAGTGTATTGGATTGTATAATGAGAGTTATATACATATAATTGGATTCATTAATTTTATACATGGGGAAGTGAGATAATATGTATATATATATGGCGTGAATGTATATACCTTGTG
The DNA here is from genome assembly GCA_949130495.1 of Sambucus nigra. Lineage (NCBI taxonomy): Eukaryota > Viridiplantae > Streptophyta > Magnoliopsida > Dipsacales > Adoxaceae > Sambucus > Sambucus nigra. The sequence goes on along the minus strand of OX422224.1, from coordinate 182,708,502 downwards.
TGATGGTTTGTATATATGATGTGTTCGAATGTGTATATATCTGGTGTGTATGATATATATATATATATATATATATATGAATAATACACCTCCAGTGCTATAAACGAAAGTTGCGCGGTGTGGGTGGATCCTCCTAGCTTGAGGAGTAGGGATAGTATAATCCCCAGGTCATAGCGTCCATTATTTATCTTGTGTGATTTTTATTATGGGTGAGACGTGGTGGGTATGTCTCGTTCTCATTTTTGGGGAGGAACTATGGCCGCTTACCATTCGTTAAGATTAAGTTTTTACCAAGTTCGGTGTGAGCTATTCCGACTATTGGTAACCTAGGGACATGTGAGCGACTATTTGGAAGTTGATATAATTTTAGAGACTTTTAGTATACATATTATGTGTGAATGTATGCGTACTTGTAGAGAATGATAAATCATATGTAATACGCGTGTGTAATATTATACAAGCTTTATAGATAGTGTGTGATATCTTAATATTATAACTAGACTGATAAAGATGTGCATTATGTTTTGTCTTTTTGTAGTGTGAGAGTGGATAGGTAACTCTTATGCCTATAGGCGAGAAGAAATTTGGGGGTGTACTTTAGACCGAGGGCCTAACGGATTCCCACGACCGACAAAGTTAGGTGGTAGTGTATCGGGGGGAGGTTCCTTGTTTGGATTTCGCTTTGTGAGATGTCCTACGCATGAAACTTAGGGTAATGTTAGGCGTGGGGAGATGTTTGGTCATTAGTTCTTAGGTATAGGTGAAACAGTGGGGGTATATTACTATCATTAATGATGGCGTAAGATATCTTATGCTATTAACTTATGAAGGTTTAAGATTAAGACCGATAAATATAATTAAGTTGTATTATTGTATGAGTTTGGGTGTAAACTTAGGAGATGATAGAAGAAATAAATAAACGGTTATGTTTGAGATAGTGGGCTACGCGAATGAGGCATAGCCGTAGATTTAAATGGAACTATCCCTAGATTGTACCGGGTAGCTTATTGAGGTTCATATGCATACGCTAGGTGCACACTATAGATGAGGGGTGAGGTTAAATCCCAAGAGAGTGCGAAACCACTATAATTATGATATTTTGCATTCATAATTATTATGCATTTTAATTCACTTGCTAAAATTATTTTCAAACCTCGGGCTCTGACCCATTTATATCTTTCATCTTGCTATATATATATTAGGCGTCCCTCCGCAAGGATGCCAATGATGCTTATTCTATCCAGAGTCCTTGGAGTTATAGCAGATGCGGAATGCTACAGGATTTTGTTGTAGCTGTTTCCTATTATTGTAAATCTAGATTAGGATCCATTTTGTATATCGGTTATGTGTACCCAAGGGGTTGTATATTTGTAACCCTTTTATTTTTTTATCTAGATGTTGTATTGTTTATGACCCGACAACATATATTCGGGTATATCTTTTGTTATACTCGTGTATATATTATCATGTTTTGTAGTCATATTGCATGTTGGTTTGTAGTTCTTGTATGTTGTTTTGAAATTTTTTGGCATCCGCTTATTTTATTATTGGGTGGTTAGTTCGATTCTAGTTTGTACGACAGTGATGCTGAGAATGATCCGCTTGAGATTCCTGTTTTATCTTGGTATAGGGTTGGCCAACCATTATTAATTTAAGCGAGGTGTCACAGTGTGGCTGGGCCATCTAAGGTTTTTCCCATTTGGATTTTCCTCGTACATCGGGCGTTGTGGTTATTTTATTTTATCTTACAATACCAACTTAGATGCATTCTTAGGTTTAAGATAAAATCGATTTAATCACATATCTTTTAATTCATGCAACGTTTAAGTTTGGGTTAGTTAGTTTTTGTAATATTTGAACTATCCAATCATAATATTTGCTATCTCGAATTGGTATTAGAGAGGATACCTTAAACTATTGTGTTAGATCTTTTTTAGGCTTGAATATGGAAAATCTGTCATTTTCGAGCTTTTCAATTTTTGATGGTTCTAACTACGCATACTGGAAAGCTCATATGAGGTCCGTAGTTTTTCAAGCAATTATTAGAGGGTGCTCCACACCCACGTGTTTAGTAGGTGAAGTTCATGTATCTAAACCCATAGAAAGATGGAGTGAGTACGATCATAAATTATGTAATTATAATTCACATGGATTGGATGCCTTGTTTTATGTCGTCACCTCCTAGGATTTCCGCTGTATTTTGATGTGTGAAACATATAAAGAGGCTTGGGACATACTCCAACTCACCCATGAAGGTACTTGTGCCGTCAAGGCTTCCAAAATCCAAAACCTCACCACTCATTTTGAAATCATTAAGATATTGGAGAATAAGACCCCTGATGAGTTTTGTGCTAGACGGTCCAACATAATTAACTTGTCTTTTTAACTTGAGAGAGAAAATTCTTGAAAATTGTGTAATCAAGAAAATATTAAGGTCATTGCCGAAAATATTGAATCCTAAAGTAATGGTTTTTAATTCCCTAGATAATTTATATTCTATGAAACTTGAAGAGCTTGTAGGTGACTTGCAAACTTCTGAGCTTGTCATGTTTTCCTCGAAAGCGAAGGAAAAAAATAAAGGCACTGATTTGAAAGCCTGGAAGGAGGACACACGTGTCTTGGATGATGAGTCTGACATCGATTCCGTTGATGTGTTCATGTTCATTAAGAAATTTAGAAAATATCTTAAGTTTTATAAACTTTCGAAAAATGTGAAGAAGTTTGAGAAAAATAAGCATAACGAGGCCGATCACTTCCCTAAAAATCGTGATTATAACTTTAAGAGAGAAAAATTGGAAAGATGCTTTGGTTGTGAAGGTTATGTCCATAGGGTAACTGAGTGTCCTACTAAACTAAGGAAGGATTTTCTGGAATGGATATCAAAATATTTTTTGGGCATGGGTATCAAAAGAGGTAATTTTCACCTCTTTTATTGCTATTATTTATCTATGTGTTGTAAAACATGCCCTAACACAAATCCATCAATAAATGAATCTTTTAAAAAGAAGTGATGTATCTTCAAGGTTTGTAGGCCTAGCTAAAGGTTCCAATTTTTGTCCAATGAATTTTAATTTTTTTTGCATCAATGGTTTTGATTTCATCTCACACCCATGCGAGGAAAAACTATTGACATAAAATAACGAAATTTTAATTTCTACCTTGACTTATTATGTTTCTAGAAAAGCGATGTAAGTCCAAAGGATATGGTACTGACTTATTATGGGATTGTCCAACAAATCTTGGAACTAGATTACTTAGATTTCAAAGAAGTCATCTTCTATTATGAGTGGGTGAACGTGGAAAACACTGTTGATGGTTGTAAACTTGATCCTACCTCAAAACTTGTCATGATATATTTATCTGAGATGAAGAGTAAATGGTCAACGAGCTTTTTATTTGTGCCTTTTAAAATGTGAAGAAGATATTCTACTCAAAGAGCATAAACGACGATAATTAGTCCGTTGTCATGCATGCACCAAAGAGTTTGACTACTCAAGTAGACACATTAAAGGTCCCAATAGATTTCCAATGTGATCTTGATGATAACCCTAATTTGAAGGATCTTTTATTTAATTTATATGAAGATTGAGTTTTAAAATATTATTTTATTATTATTACTTAGTTAACCCTTGTATGGCAACCTTATTTGTATCGTATGTATTGGAATAACCCATGTATTTATTTATGTCTGTGCATATTCTACTCATATATTTAGTTATCTTTCACTTGCTTCCTCATCGTTCACATTTTGTAATTTTTCTGTAGATTTAATTAAGTTTTGAATGTGACCCTGATAACAAAGCACCAGTATGAGGTAACCACACGAATGCTCACGGTTTATGTTGATGCTCATTATTTGTATGGTTGATTTATTCATGGTTTATGTTATGTGATGTTCAGTGATACATAAGGCATCAAAGTCTCTTATTGGTTATACTAATCCCATTTTCTAATATCCATTTATAGTTTCTTTATAATACTTATATCACCAATACTACTTTTTTATGATCATATGTACATTGAAATCTATTTGTATAAATTGAAATTCCAAAAAAGGGGACTTATATCACAATTCCCAATTTAGAGTGTTCACGCAATTTTCTACATTTTAACAGTTTTGTCATCTATTTTCACATATCAAAAGTGAAACCCTAGATTCGAATTATGGATTAGACCCAACCTTGTTCATCATACGAACTATATGGACTTTGATGATATTTATTGCTACAAATGTATCCCAAAGTTATTTTTGGATCATGTCCTTTCTTACTATTTGAAATATTTGCAAGCCAAGTCGGAGAAGGAACACTATGACCATGTTGAAAATGTTTTGTGGAAGGAACACATTAAAGATTTAAATATTTTTTTGTAGAAATGTATACAGGTTTTGTTTTATTATTATTTGTGGAAATTTATACAGTGAGAATGTGATTTCCTTTAAATTATAAGATATGCCCTGATACGACTTGATGAAGCTAATTTTTAAATTTAAATATGATGGTTCCCAAAATATTTCAAATTTTAAATTTCACCCCAAATTTTAATTTCTAAAAAAATATTTTAATTTTCTCTTAAACCAAAATTAATTCAAGTTCCAAATTAGGCCAAACAAACCAAACACGAATTTTGCCAAATTTACTTGAATTAAATTACACTAAACTTTACCCAAATTAAATTAGCACTAATTTATACAAAGGTAGTGATTATACGATTTTTATCTTGTTAATCCTAAGCATGCATCTAAGTGATTTTTGAAAGATAAAAAAAAACACACACAACCACTGCGCCGCGATGTACGAGAAAAAACCACAACAGGAAAAACCTCGGACGGCCTAGCCATAAGTCCACTAGGTATGGCTTTACAAAATACATGGAAGATAGACTTACTCAACAACCTGACGCCCTCAAAATTCTTGATGCTTCTTCATTCCTCCACCTCCGCCTAGTAAACAACTCAGGAGTCCACCTTCGTCTCGGAATCCACCGATGGGGAACGACTACCATCAACACACGAGGTCCACCTCTGTATGTACACAACAAATCAACAAAACGGAATCCTCCAAGGAAACTTTCTTCTTTTGGGTAGAGAATGATACCCGGTGCCAAACCAATGATCTCAAAGCATAATTTATGAACAAACTTGGATCATGAAAACAATTGGGTGTAAAACTTGGCTTTGTTCTTGAAATTAAATCATTTTAATTAACAAACACCAAGGGGACTTTTTCTAAGTGTTTCTCTCTTTTGGAAGACAAAAAAAGTCACTTAAAAAGTTGTATTATCGTACTCTTAAAGGTAGGTATGAAAGTAATGGGGAAGTTGGAAGTTTTTGAAAAAAACTGTCAAAAAACTGCTAAAACTGCCGGTCGTTCGAACGACTTTTAAATCTCATTCGAACGAGATTGTAGAAAATGAGTTTATGGAACGAGACTACAAACGAGATTGTAGATAAAAACTCGTTTGATATCTCGTTGGAACGAGATTCAAATTTCGTTCAAACGACTTTTCAGGAAAAAAATTATTTTTCTTAAAAAAAAATCAGTTTTAGCTTTGTTTAGAAAAAAAATGACACCCAATAAAAATTAAATCCAAGGCTCTCTATATATTATATGCATTCATACCTTTAGAGGCCATGGAAAACTTGAAAGGTTGATGACGTTGATCATGGCATGAAAACCGACAATGATAATATCTTTAATTTATGCTTGGATGCTACGTCTTCAACTCAAACGCCATAGGATTGAAGGTCACAAACTTCTATCCTATGACTCAAATAGTTTTGTCCGGAATTAAGTCAACACTTGAAAATTGACTCAATTGGAAAATTGTGCTTACAAATCTCCCCCTTTAGCTATTCCAGGACAAAACCAAAATAAAAATCCTGTGGGCCGTCAAGCTCATCTAAAAAGACACAATCCCACCCCCAAAAAATAAAAATTATAGATGCTTGACTGACACATAGTTGATAAACTTTGCTTGCTTTAAAATGTTGCCGCTAAGATGAAAAACCTGCACACTTAAACACACCATCAAACGCATGGGGAACATAACATTATATATTGCATAATCAAATTCAACGCCTTTGTCTAATAATGTCTACCCAAGAAAGGACATCTCTCCCTAGGATAGATCTTCCCAAATTAAAAGGTTTAAATACCATTTCTCCCCTTTTTTGTTCAGGAATAGACAAAGGTTAATATATATATAATAACTAATTTCTCCCTAATTAAAAAAAATTATCCCCTGAATATAACAAGGGATAATAATAATGGAAAAATAAGTATATCATGCATTGGTGTATAGAGTTACAAGTACAATAAAGCTACATGTCAACGGAAGAGAAACTAACCCACACAAAGATTAATAGATACCAACTACGATGCGATAGCAAAAAGATACCACTTAGAATGTACTAATATAAGCATGGAATATTAATGAAAGTCGCAACAAGATAGACAACTATATCAACAGAAGGCATACATGTACTAGATAGCAAGGCAAAGACTAAAAAATAAATGATATCATATATATAAATACTAAAAAAAATACCAATGACGTACAAGCACATATATATAGGTATAAATACCACATAAGACACAAAATACAATAAGTTTTCCATACTCATATGGCATAAATGTGTATAAATAACCATGTGGTAAACAAAGTGAATAGGTGTGAACTAGAGACAAACGAATTATGACCCAATCATTTAAAAATGTTCAAGGAGTTATATTTGATTGCAAAAACTTTATTAAACATAGATTTAGCCTCATGTGACAAGATAAAGTTAACTCAAAGAACAAACAAGCACAATGCATACATGCCTACAGTTTTGATGATTCTACAAACCAATAGAGTCATGACAAAGAAATCATAACTAGGATACATTTTCATTGTGCAAACCCGTTGATATATCCATCCAAACTCCCTTATAAATAATAATTCTTTTCTTTTATTTTGAATGAACATACTAAACTAAACTATGTAGGCCTTGGCTACTTTTTACAACGCCACACTTTTTTAGGCCCTTGCAAATGGTGGATTTCACGCAAAGAAGATTTTCTCCTTTTGTAGCCCTTCCCGTGCACTCTCATTTATATTTTTTATACAGTTCAATCAAATCTCTTGGGCAACGGTTCTTACATGGAAAAATCCTCCATAGTTATAAAATATGTACAAGGAAAAATTGATAGGAGAACATCTTACTTGGCTCAAATATACATGTGAGGTTAAAGTTCAAAAGAGTTCGTGCATGTGTGTGAGAGGCATTTAAAAAGAGAATTCCATTAAGCAACTAAAAATCAAACTTCTCCATGCAAGGATGATAAACAACATTTTAAGAATTGAAATTCATAACCAAAAGTTCTAGCCACATGGAAGTGGGGGAATGATATTGGATTCAAACACAAGGATATGCCACATAAAATGCGAAAAACTAAAATACACAACAAACTAATCTTTTTGAGTTTTTCAAATTTTTTAAAACAAACAAAAAGGATAACTCAAAGGACAAACAAAATCCTTTTGTATTTTCCAATAAGACCCAATAAAAGAAAAAAAAATTAAAATACAAAAGATAAACATGTCATAATTCTAGCAAAATATATATGATGAAGCATAGACTAGAAAATGACAAACAAACATACAACTAGCAAAAATCTATCATGAAGCATAAAAGCTAGTGTATGTAAACAAAACTGACACAATCAACCTTTAGATTTATCAAGGGAGGAATCATGTGCAAGTAAATGATAATCATAAACTCCATCATGTAAGGCCTCCAAATCGGATCTCCTAACCCACACGAGTGAAACATGATTCTCTCAGGATTTGTTTACCTTGGGGACTTTACCCTTTGACTTCCTAAGACCATTTCTAAGGTCAAAACAAAACCTCATAAGGTGATCATTCCGACCATAATTGTTTAAGTGAAAACATGGTGAGAAATATTACCTAAGGATTGACCTTTTCTAGTGTTCCTAGATGATTCTCTCAAAATAATGGTTTTAGCTTTATTAGTGGAAGCATTTTGATTATCTAAGCCAATACCACACATGTCATCTTTTATTTGGACGGTGCCTAAGATTTTATCTAATTTCTTCGACCTACACTCCAAATCAAATTTGACCCGACTTGAGTCTCTCAACTTCTCTTCAAGCTCCACTATTATAGACTCAAGTAAACTCTGACTCTCTTAAAACTTAAGAAGCTCTTTCTTCATAGCCCCATCAAACCTCTAAGGCTATCTCTTTCACCTTTAACATACTCAAGCTTCTCTCGAAGAGTTCTCTCATATGCCTTAAGATCTTTAATAAAAACACTTGCATCATTAGCTATGGCATTTTCTTTCATTTTATCTTCCAACTTCAAGTTTGCCCTTCTTAATTTCAATGACTCTGCATACAACTCACGAAAGGCTACTTGAAGTTTACTCTCCTCCTCCTCTTCTTCATTCTCACTCTCTTCTCCACGCTCTTTACCATCAAACTCATGGGATTCATAAATAAGGGCCTCAAAAGTGTCATGTATTAAGTTATCCTCAATGGACAATTTTTCACTATAGCTCACATGACTAGTCTTGATCGCAGTGAAATTGCGCTCAATGGGGGAATCGGGTCCTGCTTACGGTTCACTATCACTAAGGGTGGCATTATGTGAAATAGGTTTCTTTACCTCCTTCCTTAGTTTAGTGGGACACTCGAATGCCCTATGGCCATAACCCTCATAACCATAACATCTATTTGACTCATCCCTATTAAGATCTTCATTACTATTTTTAGGGAATTTCTCAGCTTTATTATGCTTAGGCTTCTCAAACTTCTTATAAACATTTTTAAGTTTCTCTTTATTAATCTTATGAAATTTTCTAAACTTCTTAGCAAGAAAAGCCATATCATCCCTGTCAATCTCAAACTTATCATCCGAAATCGATGTTTCCTCCTTCTGGGCTTTGAAAGCTCTACCCTTATCTTTTTTCTTCTCTTCCTTGGAGGGAAACATGTCAAGTTCATAGGTTTTAGGTCACCTACAAGCACTTCAAGTTTGTTTATTTTAAAATGCCTAAATAATTTAAAACGGTCAAATTTGGAATAAATCTATCATATAATGATCTCAAAATTTTCTTTATGACACGGTTGTTGAGTATCTATTCTCCCAAATTAAAGCATGAATTCACAATGTCGGATAATCTTACATAGAACTCATCAAAAGTCTCACTTTCTAGCATCTTAATGGTTTCAAATTCAGTGGTGAGGTTTTGTAGTTTAAAAGCTTTAACAACACTTGTACCTTCATGGGTGAGTTGGAGTATATCCCATGCCCCATTAGACGTTTCACACGTCATAATCCGGCAGAACTCATCCGGTATGAATTCACTAAAAAGAGCATTTAAACCTCGGGAATTAAAGTTTGCTAGTTTAAGCTCATTGTCACTCTATCTTTATACATGTTTAGGTACACGAACCTCTCCTTCTAGACAAGTTGGTGGGGACTACCCCTTATTGACCAATTGTCAAGCCCACTCATCTAACGGTTTAATTACTGACTCATACGCGCTTTCCAATACTCATAGTTGGAACCATCAAAACAGAAATTTTTGAAAAAGGTATATTTTCCATATTTAAACCCAAAAATAATCTTAAAATGATAAATTACTGTTCCTGCTCTGATACGAATCTGAGAATGTTATTTCCTTTAAATTATAGGATATGCTCCGATACCACTTGATGAAGCCAATTTTTAAATTCAAATGTGACACTTCCCGAAATATTCCAAATTTTAAATTTCACCCAAAATTTTAATTTCTTCAAAATTAAAATAAAATAAAATTAAACTAAACAAATATTTCAATTTTCTTTGAAACCAAAATTAATTCAAGTTCCAAATTAGGCCAAACAAACCAAACACGAATTTTGCCAAATTTACTTGAATAAAATTACACTAAACTTTACCCAAATTAAATTAGCACCATTTTATACAAAGGTAGGGATTTTGTCGATTTTTATCTTGTTAATCCTAAGCATGCATCTAAGTGATTTTTGTAAGATAACAAAATAAACACACACACACACACAAACACTATGCCGTGATGTACGAGAAAAACCCACAACGGGAAAAACCTCAGATGGCCCAACCACAAGTCCACTAGGTATGATTTTACAAAAGACACGACAAAAAGACTTACTTAATAACCTGATACCCTCGCAAGCCTTGACACTTCTTTGTTCCTCCACCTCCGCCTAATCGACAACTCAGGAGTCCACCCTCGTCTCTAAATCCACCGACGGGGCACGACTACCATCAACACACGAAGTTTGCCACTATATGTACACCATGAATCAACAATACGGAATCCTCTGTAGGAAACTTTCTCCTTTTGGGTAGAGAATGACACCCAATGCCAAACCAACGATCTCAAAGCATATTATATGAAGAAACTTGGGTCATGAAAACAATTGGGTGTAAAACTTGGTTTTGTTCTAGAAATTAAATCATTTTAATTAATAAATACCAAGGGGACTTTTTCTAAGTGTTTCTCTTTTTTGGAAGATGGAAGAAGTCACTTAAAAAATTGTATTCTCGTACTCTTAAAATTATGTAAGAAAGTAATTGGGAAGTTTGAAGTTTTTGAATTTTTTTTTCGAAAAACTACTAAAATTGTTGGTAATTCGAACGACTTTTAATTCTCATTCGAATGAGATTGCAGAAACTAATGTTGTTCGAACGAGACTATGAACAAGATTGCAGAGAAAACCTCGTTTGATATCTCATTCGAACGACCTTGGAATCTCGTTCGAACGAGATTCAAATTTCATTCAAATGACTTTTCAGAAAAAAAAATAATTTAAAAAAAAAAGTAAAATATCATTTTAAACTTTATTTAGAAAAAAAAGTGACACCTAATAAAAATAAAATCCAAGGATCTATCATATGCATTCATACCTTTAGAGACCATGGAAACTTGAAAAGTTGATGATGTTAATCATGGCACGAAAATCGACAATGATGATATCTTCAATTTATGCTTCTATCCTAAGACTTAGATAGTTTAATTTGTCCTTACATACAAGTTGTGATGTATTATTATATGTGCTATACAATTTAATGGCCTAATAGTTAGTTAATTTGTATTGTATTATTATTTTTCGATTTATGGATTAGTCACTGGCTTAAAAGTTACTTAATGTGTGTTTAACAATTTGATGTCCTAATATTTATTTTTTGAAAATGTATGCATGTTTGAAAACATGTACAAGTTTTTTTCGGGAGGGGGAAAATTAAACTATATTTATTTTAATTAAATTTAATAACGGCCATGGTTCTGAGCCGTGACCAAAACTGTAACTATTTTAAATCTATTAATATATGGTCATGGTCTAAAAGCGTGCCCATTTATTTATGTAATTTAAATAGTCACAATGTTGGCCACGACTCAGAACTATGACCAATTTAGTCACAATTGAGAGTCACTGTTTGAGACGTGACCAACATCAAAATTCTACCAATGATGGTCACAGCTAGGGACCGTGATCATTAAAATAACATCGTTTGGGATCACGGTTAAGAGCCGTGAACACATGGTCACGGTCTTTAGCCATATTACCAAGCCTTAATGTTGTTGTCACCCCAAAAACTGTGACCCCATATTATGGTCACCCTTAAAATGGTCACGAACCAAAATTGCAACCCTAATCTTTGTCATGGTCCAAAACTGTGACCATTCTCAATATATGGCATAATGTCTTTTTATTTTTGGGCACTACATCTTTCTTTAAAGAATTTAGTAAAAGATGCATCCAACTGAGAGATTTTTCCATGGTCAGCACTTGGTCAGTGTCTTATTTCCTCTAGATGTTTGGTTTCTCTAGGTACTCTACCTTTATCATCCTCTTGATTCTGACTTAATAGCTAAATCCAACGTGGTAGGGCATCCGCATGGTTATTATTTCCCATTGGGAATTGTTATATTTGGACATGCTGGAATCGGGTGACTAATTATTGAGCCTTTTTATGGTAGGCCAACATACATTCATCTTTAGTGTTGAAGTTTCCTGATATCTGATTAAATACCATCCTTAAGTCGCAATATATGTCCAGGTGACTAGCGCCCAAAAATAATGCTTTCCTTCATCCACCGAAGAGAGCCTCATATTTTTCTTCATTAAGTGATGCCTTAAAATCCAATTCGAATGGCCCGTTCGAGGATGGTGCTATTTTGAGTGACCAAAAATATTCCAACCCCTACCCTCTTTGTGTTGGATGCCTCTTTTAAATAAAGTGGTGCACTTATCATGCTGTTTCGTTCTTTCTACGATCGTTTGATCGTCAGAATCGGGGTTGACCTCAGGTTGATGTTCTCCAGTGAACTCCGCAGTAAAATAATCTAAAACCTTCCATTTTAATACGGTTCTTGATTAATAATGAATATAAAACCTTCCTAGCTCCACTGAACACATGAACATCCATCTAGAAAGTTTGAACTTTTTTAGGACTGTTTTTAAAGGAAAATAAGTTATAATTGTGATGAAATGTGACTTAACGTAGTATTTTAACTTGCGAGAGTCTATCACTAGTGAATAAGAAAACTTTTCCAATGGTAGATATCATAATTCCATATTTAACAGTGTTTTGCTAAGTGTGTGAATTAGGGCTCGACGTTCCTCATTCTCACATACCAAGGCCAAGCTAACAACATAGTTGGAAACTGAGAGAAATAAGTAAAGCGGATCTCGTAGGTTAGGAACTGTGAGTAGGAGTAGTCAATTAAGATACTTTTTATATGCTTGAGTGGCTTTGAACATTCATCATTCCAAACTCAATTTTTCTCCATTCTTAATTACAAAAGAAAAGTCCAACATCGCTCGAAAGACTTCAAAATGAACCGATTAAGTGCTGAAAGCCTTCCAGTTAGCTTTTGAATATACTTAACAATTTCGGGAGGTTGAACGATTCTTAATACCTTGATCTGATAAGTTTTTTTATTCCTCTAGCTGACCAAGTAGCAAGTAGTTAAGGAACTTACCAGACTGTACTCTAAAGGAACATTTATCTACATTATGCCTCATTTTATAATATCAAAAGAACTCAAATGTCTTTACAAGGTATGAGAGGTGATTTCCATTCTGCTTACTCTTTACAAGCATATCATCAATGTACATTTCCACGATGTCGCCCAATTATTGCTTAAAAATTTTAGTGACCAACCACTGGTAGGTTGCTCCTGCGTTCTTGAGTCCAAAGGGCATAACCGTGTGACAGTAAATATCAAGTTTGGTGATAAATGATATATTTTACTTTTTGGAATGAACAAAGGAATTTGATGGTAACCGAAATACGCATTCAGAAAAATCATTCACTCAGGGCTAGCGATGGCTTCAATTAGTTGAAACTATCTGTGGGACATAACTTATTCAGGTCAATGAAATCAATACACACTCTCCACTTCCCAATAATTTTCTTGATCATGACATGATTTGAAAGCTACTTAGTAAATTTAACTTCTTTAATGAACCTTACCTCTATAAATTTTCCAACCTCTTCTTTTACTTCCGTTGCCTTCTCAAGGGTTGTTCACCGTGTCTTCTACATTATCGAAAGGAATGCTAGATTAACGTGAATCTCATATCAGATTACTTTAAGATTTTGCTATCGATTAGAGAGCTGACGATGAGAATTTTTTTTACCTAGGTGAGAATCTTCGAACAAGGGGATACTCTCATGTCTTCTACCCCTAGTCGCCCAGCTGCTATTTGGAGGGGGTAATCTCTTTCGTGTTTTCCATGTTGTCCTTTTTCTTCTCATTTTTAGGTCTAGTGGCTAAGATAATGCATTGACGAGTATAATCCTAATTCTTACATATCTTTATGACCCCTGGGTCAATAATGCATTTGAGATTTTGATAGTAGGTATATGGGACTTACTTCAATGTGTGCAACCATTATCGCAAAGGATTACATTGTATGGGGATTCAATCTCTATGACTAAAAATTAAATCAACTTTGATATGCTTCTAATTTGTACTGGAAGTACAAACTTTCCCAATGGAATTTCCATATTTACTATAAATACGACTATATAGATGGTTGTCACTTTTAGATATTCCATTTGTAAGTTAAATTGGTTGAATAATTTGATGTACATGACCTCCGAGGAGCCCATGGTCCACTAGTATCTTGTCCACATACAAGTAAGAAATTTCGAGTTTGATTACTAGTGTGTCATGACGTGAAGTCCTAACTTTGGCTAGGTTATATTTAGTGGAGACTATATGCTTGGCATAATATATTTCCTATGGTCGACGACTATTCCCAATAGTGGGTTTCGTTGGATTGATTTGTAAAGCTTCCAATACGATGGTGATATTTTTTTATCTCCACTCTCATAGCTTTCCCTTTGATCTAGTTAGGGCTTGAGGCTCCGTGGATCATTGCAAACTCGTGTCCTGATTCATCATCTTTTAGGACATTATCTAGATTTTAATCACATTTTTTTATATTTTTTCCATTCTTCTTCTTAATGAAGTCATCCATGTGGTCTTATGACTCGGGTCCCCAGGTGTGATCTCAATGCCTTATAGTTCTCCATCTTATGCCCATTATCCTTATGGTAGCAACACTTTAGGGGGGTGTTTATCTTAAAGGGATCCCTACCATCTTTCTCGACCACATGAAATATTACTGATCCTTGATCTTGGATAAGATCTTATATATGGGCTTCTTAAAAATGGTGTTAATGGCATGATGAGCTTTGTTGGGATCTAATTTTTTTTATCTCCCTCTGAGTCATTTTTTTGCTTATTTCCCCCTTTTTGGGAACAACCTCCTTATCTCCGTTATTCTTCACCTTTGGTCGGTTGTCATCTTTGGGTGTGTCTGTGATAACATTTTTGAATTTAGCATACTTTTTAATCCTAGACATCATATCATCGATAATGTTGCTTTTTTTCTTGGTAACAGAGTGGTACAATATGAAGTTGTTTGGTAGGTTGGTCTTGAATAAGGCTGGTGTGACTTGTTTGGTGTAGTCTTCCACCATATTGTAGACTTCTCAATTTTAGCTAGTGTACTCATGTAAAGTTTCTTGGGGATTTTTCTTTCGCATAATGAATGAATCAATCCGCTTTAGGTGGATGCTTCTTGTGATAAATCTCATGATACAAGCTTCTGCAAGATGTTTGGAGATGGAAATAGAATTGTGAGATAGATTTTTGAACAAATTTTGTGCTACATCCCCCATGCTTGAGGGAAATATCTATAACATCAGGGGTTCGTTATTATTCGATAGCATCATGTCTTGGCGGTAATAATGAACATGGTCGGTGCGATATGTTTTCCAATCATATAGTTTTAATCTATATGTGGTGAACTTCTTCTGCGGTTCAAGTTATTAAATTGATCGAGTTAATGATGACCGCATTTGGAAGATAAGGGCTCTTCTAGTTAGTTCCTTAGCATTCTTAGATCATCTATGAATAGGATGGTCATCCATATCCGTCCGTATGAGATTACGAAGGTCTTATTTTCCATGTCAGTTGCTAGGTTGATATATTATATTTGATGATCTTTTTATAGGAGTGATTTGGGTCACGCTATGAAATCCTTCCTCAGCTGTAAGTTTTACTCTCTGAAGGTCTAGGAGTGAAAGCGATCTCTTAGCGATTACATTTTTACCTTTGGATTTCTGGCTTCCATCATATACACACATCGTTGAAGGCTAGCGTTATCTTATTGTTAATGGCATATGGTTGCTTCTTTATCGAGAAGACACTGCTCATAAGTGTCAATAAGCCATGATATATGGTTTGATCACGGTGGATCATTGTTTCCCACTGTTTGCTCCTCGCTTAAACAGTTATGAGAGCCGGGGGTACTGCGATTTTAGTTGGGTCTGATGATCATCATGAGATGGTGAATGCTCACTGTATGAATGATACATGATCACTATCAGTAGGAAAACTTGAGAAAAAAATCATTTATCACAAATGGAGATAATTGTAGGTGGTAAAATCCTAGTAGGTAAGATTCAACATAGATCAACTGAACATAATAAAGAATACAAGTACACACACATGATAATGAGATTTACATGGTTCGGTAATGTGCCTACATCCAAGAGTATTTTTTATTATTATCAGAGCTTCAATACTCGTGATTACAATACACTTTCCCCCCAGGGCTAGGTTTACATTTATAAGAGGTGGTGATTAAGTCTTTGGGACCTTGATATATCCATCCCCAACTAATCGACTATATCTTTTTCCTTAATTCTTGTAGGTCGATTATCTTTAACAATCTTCATCTTCGTGGATATGAATGTCTGACTGGGTCAGCAGGGCATGCTCACTCCTCTCAGATGAGATAGATTATTTCCCTCACACTCACATTTAAGATATTTCACTATCCTTATTTAAATTTCTTATTTAAATAAATTCCTTGAAAATTTAGGGTATTATACTTTTTCTAGATGAAATGGTAATCCATATAGTATCAATAATATGAAATATCATGATATCTACGAGACTTCAAAATTTTAAATCAGTTTGCATTAAATGAAGAAAAACATTGAATTGCAATGGAATCATTACAGAAGAAACAAAATTTCATATGGAAATATAAAAAAATGGCGTACATGGAATTCTGTATGTGATGACAATAATTGAGTTTCCATCCTATAACTCTATAGGAGATAAATTGATAAGGCATCTCTTTTTTATCGATGTTGAATGGTGCATCAAGCCTCAATGCCTCGCGCTCTACACACCACGACAGTGACAAAAATTGGGCTTAGAGATGGAGCAGGGAAACCTATAACCTATTAATGCAATACTTCATCACGTCCATCTGCATAACCATTATGAAACTAGGGACACGTGTCAATGGTTAAGTGTATGGTGCCCATATAGCATTACTTTTGATGCAAATCCTTGTTAAGTTTTTTAAAGAAGAACGACTCAACCAAGGCCCATGGACAAGTAAAGTAGGATAAATCAGTCATCGAATTATGTACTCACACATATATAAGATCAATCACAATAGGAGGTAGATAATTTGAAAGTGGATCTCTAGCAATACGAAGGCGAGATTGAATTATGGCTGACCTAACTCAAGATAATAGAGAACCTAATATTCTTGGGGTTGAAGATTTAATTAAGGGGATAAAACTTATCAAATTAATAGTGGAATACATATAAATATATTGAAAGATGTGAACTAAAGTTTGTAATTATAAAAAAATGGCCCACTTTAACATAATATCACAACAAGAAAATTGGTAATTAGTGGCGAAACCATTAGGGTCAAAATAAAGTTTACCACTAAAAGTAACTTTTAATAGCAAAATTATATTCGCCTCAAAAGGTTGGTGATTAATATTAGTGTAGACGACACATTATAGGACCCTCTAAGACTCTCCTTAGGTCCATAGCACTTCCTCCTTCACCATAGAATCCTAGGTCATACTTCAAGTACCGATCTATAGGCCACTGGACCCATTTGACTCTGGTCAACTTTCTCATATGAGCTAAAAACTCAATGAATCTTCTCAGGGATCTGAATACCCTTTCCAATGGTCTGCCCAGTGCATGAATCAGCCTTATGGTTCGAACGAAGGGTCCATTTTACTATAAAAAATTGATTCGGAGGACACCAAACGCTCTCGGGCCCCATTTTGACCCTAATGAACTTCCCTTCTCGAGTAAAATCCCATGAATATTTGAAGGGATATGAATCCCCATTCCAACGGTCCATCCCATGCACGAATCGGCCTTACGATTTGGATGAACGGTCCGTTTTCCCCTAAAAAATAAATTGGAGACCATCGAGAGCTCCTAGACTCTATTTGACTCCTGTCAACTCTTTAGCTCAAATGA
The DNA here is from genome assembly GCA_949130495.1 of Sambucus nigra. Taxonomy (NCBI): domain Eukaryota; kingdom Viridiplantae; phylum Streptophyta; class Magnoliopsida; order Dipsacales; family Adoxaceae; genus Sambucus; species Sambucus nigra. The sequence goes on along the minus strand of OX422224.1, from coordinate 182,690,636 downwards.
GACTGAAAGAATTTTCAAAGGTCTCTAAAATCCCTTTCCAATGGTCTACCTGTGCATTAATTAACCTTATGGTACGAGCGAACGACCCATTTTACTTCGAAGGATCACCGGGCGCTTCTGGACCCCATTTGAACAAGGTCAACTCTTCGAACCAAACGCGACTAAAGAAATCTTCGAAGGGCTCTGACTATCGTTTCCAATGGTCTATTTCGAGCACGAATTGGCCTTACGATTAGGACGAGCAATCCATTTTCCTCCGAGAATCTCTTGTCCAAAAGACCGTCGGGCATTTCTGAGCACCGTTTGATTACAGTCAACTCCCGAACCCGAGAGAGGCCCATGGATTCTTAAAGGTATCTGAATACCCTTTCTAACGGTATGCCTTGTGCATAATTTGGACTCATCGATTGCGTTTTAGGATAGTTATTCTGGGAAATTTGCATGATATTGCCGAATGGCAAACCCATTTCCCTTCCTATCGGTAGTGTGTCTGGGGTTGTCTATCGATAGACACACAATCGATAGGCATGTCGAGTATACTGCCAATCGCCCCCCCTTGACCCTATATAAGGAGAGCATGATCTCACTTCGAAAGGCACCTCAGAAACATCCCTGTTAGTGATATTAGCAACAGTCTCTCAAAGTCAGCGTGGTTTTCCTATTGAAACCTCTCCTCCATATTCCATTCCATCCCTTTCACACCTAATTTAGCTATATTCTTTCCCTCTCCTCCTCCCACCTCCACCCACTTGCAAGGGAAACCCTTAAACAATCAAGATCAACCTTTAAGTCTCCACAAAGGGTCCAAACTTTATTCTCTCTCTTTAAATTTCCTTATTGTGTCATTAGTTATTTAATTATTACTTTAGAATTTCATCTTTGTTAGTCCGCACATATTATTATCCCACTTTTTATCAGTAGTATTGCATATACCATATATTCTATAAAAACCCAAAAAATAAGAAAAAGAGGGTTTGCTCATAAATTCCAAATGAAATTCCAAACGAAATGCCTCACCATATTTTCTCAAACCAAAAGATCCTTTTTCTACACACACACATCTAAATAAAATCCCCGGTTGGATTTATGGAATAAACCCCACCCTCGTGTTACAAGTGAACTACGTGGACTTTGATGCCTTTTTAGGTTACATAGGCATCTCAGGTCAAAACTCGAGACTCGAGCTCTCCTTTCAAATTTTTATTCATATATTATTTCTACACATTATATTTGTGATTCATGCTCGCATTTTGTCCAATTTATCCCGCCATCTTTCTATAAATGATTTGTGACCCGAAAAATGCACACATTATATTTTATTATTATTATTTAGGGAACTCTCCTACGGATGACCTCCCTTAGCCTTTCTCTATGATGCGAATTGAGAAATTCCATTATTCATTTATATATACACATGCACACATTTCAGGGAGTTCTTTAAAGAGAATAATAATTGATGCCCATGCGAGATTGAAAGTGCGGTATGGGTACCTAACACCTTCCCATTTCGTAACTTAGTTCCCAAACCTCTGAACTAATTGGTTTCTCAGGCATCAGTATGTCTTTGATTCCATTCTCTCGAGGAGGAAACATTTCTTTTGCCTATTTTATGCAAAATAGGTTGCCGACTCTATCTCTTTTCATCACTCCAAATTGACGACGGTCGAAGCGCCCAGAGGAAGGGCGCAAGACCTTTTTCTTCTCTACCTCTAACCGCGTGTGTGAGAATCGAAACCCCCCAAAGGAGGAAAAAGGAATGGGATGGCCACAGTGGTGACTCCGCCGATGACTTACTTGTCATAAGAGGGTTAGACTCTGTTTTTATGGGGGTTGTCATTTTATGCATGTGTACTTATGCCCTACTTGCATGTTCCCTTTTTCCTCTATTATTTCTTTTATATATTTTTATCTCATGCTTATATCACATATCACTTATTTTTCACTTTCATTCACTTATAAATATACTCCATGTACACCTCACACTACTTAAACTTATATGTAGGATCACTTCTATCCACATGTTTCACATACCACTTAGAATATCCATGCTTAGTTTTTTTAGCAATGAGGGACGGAACCCCCACACATTTTATTGATTAAAATAAAGAGAAAAAGCCTCTCCATGCTTAGGTTTCACTAGCGTACATACCTCCACTTATTATACTTGTATATATCTATGTTCACTTGAATATATCGCACGCCACTTGTAGTTGATCCATGCTTGGGTTCACTATCACACACTCATAGATATTCACACATCACTCACTCACATGTATCCATTCTTAGTGTTGTCTTTGTGCTCCATACTTGATTTACTTTTCATGATACTTGTACATTCTTCCCTTTTAGTATAGTGCTTCTTATGAAAAATAAAAGACTCTCTCCCTATAATATACTAATTAAGAATCATGCATTTTTCACACTACATTACCAAGAGCATGTCTATTGACCAAAATTTTGTCCCGTATTGGGGGGGCACTTTGTGATGGGCGCTGGTCCGATAGTTCATAGTTAGCTTAAGAAATATGAATCTCACCTTCTATTGGCCTAGTAACTTTGACATATATCGAACGATTCCCCCACATCGTACCACTTGATCGAACTCACGACGGGAGGTATATAGCAGGGAACTCGTTCACGTATGTGGAGTATATCGAATTCGCTCTTACAAGTACTATCCCCATGAGGTATATAGTGAGGCAATTCACGTACACTTAGGTATATAAAATGGCTTATCCACATGTACGTATTTCCCTCAATAGTAAGAAGTATATCGTGGAAATAATGCCAATGGGGGGAACCTTTTCACTAACCCAATAACTGCATAAACCTTATATAGGCATAAAACCTAGGACACTCATATTTAGTTTGTCGGTTACCACATGAAACTCTGTCGCAATGCTGGGATGGCATGCCGCCCAAATTTTCACGTTATTTAGCCTTATTTCAAAATAGGACCCTGTCCATGAGCTTGGAAACAAATCAAACCCTATCTTAACTATTTTTCAAACCCAATTTTCCCAGGATCGGGTCCTGTTCGACATTTATTTTGCATTTAGGTAGATTCCAGACTCTTCTTACCTATTACAAGTGAAACATAAACATAATAATAATCATGCTGAGATGCTTCTTTCATTTTTTCTCTTATTTCTCAAAAAACCGAAATACCAAAATATTTTTCCCCCTTTTCATCAAAATCCCAAACACATTTTTCCTCTGTTTCATCAAAATATGAAAAATGTTTTTCCTCCTTTTCATCAAAATTCCAAAAATGTCAAAAGCATTCTCCAAATTTTTCACCAAAAAATAAATTCTTTTCTTTTTTTTTCAAAAATAAATTCGAATCATTTTCCTTCCCAGGTCAATCGCATACCCGATTCTTGGCCTGGCTCCCTATTAGCTATGGTCTTTTGTTAAATTTCCCCGAAGCTCCGTAAGTTCCCTTGTATTTTCCTCTGAGTGTGGAATCTACCTTCGACAGTCCTCCATAGAAAATGCCAATCAAGCACCAAACGTATAACCTGATTTGATGGCAGTCCTAATCCAACTTAGTGCCAAGATTGACAACCTTCAAATCGAGGTTCATGAGATGCAGTGAAACAGAGTCCAAGTTCTCAAAGAACCCAAACTTCTCTTTCCGCATGCCATGGGTCCACCCTCTCCAAAGCCTGTTTGGGTCATGGAAGAATATAAGCATGCTCCACATGCCTCGCCTTCCAGTGGGCCACCACCAGCTCAGTTCCCTATGCCAAACCTTGCCCAACCACGGGCTAACTTGCCAGTACCCATTGATCCTAAAGAAGAAGTAATGAACAAGGTCAAGGAAGACCTCAAGTTATTATAGAAGAAGTTTGACCAAGCTAAGAAATTCAGAAACTATATGGACTACACTCACATGTCTCCCTACCCTAAAGTGAGATTGTCAGAGAAATTCAAGATGACATCCATCGAGAAGTTCGAGGGCAGCGGGTTATCAGGTGTTCACCTTCACAGTTATCACTGAGACATAACCCTTATTGGCTCCTATGAAGAGATAATTGCCCAAATGTTCTGTAGCCATCCCCGATCCTCGCAGCGGGCGGGCGGAGTGAGGATCCTAGGTCCCGCGCGTCCCTCTCGGGAGCGTTTTGGCCGACGTCGTTGATGAGGTGAAAAAGTAGAGAGTTGGAGTCGCCAGTCTATTTTACTCAAAAAAGACAAAAGAAAGGGAGCCATCCTGAAGGACATCATCTAAAGACATACTGATACATACGAAACCAAAATGATTCGAAAAGGGTTCGGAGGCTAAGTTATGAAATGGGAAGGTGTTAGGCACCCATTCCGCCCTTACGGTCTCTCATGGGTTTTTGCTATTTTCCTTTATTTTTTCTGTGATATGTGTGCATGTGTATATATAGTGGAGATAGGAGTCATCAACTTGTATCATGGAAGAGATAAGCGAGTCATCCGTAGGAATGTAAAAATAATATTAGAAAACAGGATTTACGCGATTATCCTTACGTTGATTGTTACGATGGAACGACAACGCATATGGGATAATACGCTACTAAGAACAAATATATAGAATATAAATGAATAGAGTTTAGAGAAAAATAGAAAAGGAGAGAAAAAGTAAAAAGAGGACTTGAATTTCGGATTTTAACCCGAGACGCTTACGTAGCCTATAGAGGCATCAAAGTCCACATAGTTCGTATGCAAAACGAGGGGTGGGGTTTATCCCATAAATCCAATTGGGGTTTTCTCTTATTTGTGTGCGTGTGTGTAGAAAAAGTGTTTTAGTTGTGAGAGAAGTGTAAGAAAAGTGTGAGAATTCTCGTTTGGAATTTATGAGCAAACCCTAGTTTTCTTATTTTTTCGATTTTTATTTGTACGAAAATAAGCGATGTGCAATAATACTAAATAAAAAGCATATTAGGATGTGTGAGATGAGAGAATAAAAGTGCTAAGTAATGAGACAAGTTAATGCGAATTTATGAGAATTTAAGGAGAGAATTGAGAAAATTGGACCTTCTTGAAGATCTTGAGTTTGATCTTGAATGTTGGAGAGCAGCCCTTGCACTTGGATGATGATGGAGGGTAGTGAATTCACCTAGTTTGATGAAAAGGATGATGAAAAGTAAATGCTGGAAAGGGATTTGGATGTGGAAATCACGTTGACTTCGAGAGAGGTTTTCTGGATTTGTTGAAAGTGATCTCTCTCGGATCTGGGCCCCTATTCAAGTGAGGTAAAGGCCTCCTTTTTATAGGCCTAGGGCATTGCCGATAGTCATAGCCCTGGACCTGCCAATCAGCAGGTGTGTTTAGGCAATCTACCGATAGGCAGGGTCTGGGACCTGCTGTTTGACACTGTCTTATAGGCCTTTTTAAAAAATCAGCTGTAAAGTGAAAAACATTAATCCGAATTGTGTACAGAGTAGACCGTTGGAAAGGTAATTCAGAGACCTTCAAAAGTCCTTTGGACTGATCCCGGGTTTGGGAGTTGACTTTGGGTCAAATGCGGCTCAGAAGCGCTCATCGATCCATTAGACGGGGAATCATCGGACGCAAACAGGTCGTTTGACCTCATGGTAAGTTCGAATCGTGCACGGGGTGGACCATTGGAAAGTTTAGGAGATTTAATTAGACATTACAAGATTTTGATCCAGTTTGGAGAGTTAACTTTGGTAAACCGGGCCCTGGAAGCATTCGGTGACCTCTCGAAGTCAAACGGATCGTTCGTCCATACCGTAAGTCAGAATCGTGCACGGGGTAGACCGTTGGAAAGGGGTTTTAGTGCCATTCAAATATTCATTCAGTACCGGTCGAGCTGAAGAGCTGACTTAGATCAAACGGAACTCGGGAGCACCCGGTGGCTTCCTAATCGAGTTTCGAGGGAAAATGGGTCGTTCGTCCGCATGGTAAATCAAAATTGCACACGGGATGGACCATTGGAAAGGGGATTCAGTGCCCTTTGAAGATTCATTCAGTCTCAGTCGAGTTGAATACTTTGACTTTTGGTTAAACGGAGCCTGGGAGTGCCCGATGGCTTCTAGGTCAGTACTCGGGGTACGACCTGGGTTTGTGGTGGTGAAGGGAGGCGCTAGGGACCTAAGGAGAGTTTAAGGGATGACAGAATTGGGTGTCTATAGAGCCCCTTGATGAGTGAGTTTGGAATAAATGATAGCCCTCGAATAAACACCGCGTGATGCTTTGAAATAGGATGACCAATTCAGGAGGTCAAGGCCAATTCTGAGGAGCGAGGATGACCAATTCAGAGGGTCGAGGCCAATTCTGAGGAGCTAAGGGGGAATAATAGGGATGTTTTGGAGGAAAGGTTTAGGTTAATGCCTAAGGAGGTGCCGGGGATGATCGATTCTGCGGGTCAAAGCCAATTTTAGGGGCTTGAAGGTGAGGGTGATCGATATTGTGGGTCAAAGCCAATTTTGCGGGCTTAAGTTGAGGGTGACCGATTCTGCAGGTCAAAGCTAATTCTGCAAGCTTAGGTTGTGACGACCAATTTTGCCGGTCGAAGCCAATTCTACGGGCTTAAGTTGTGATGGCCAATTCTGCGGGTCGAAGCCAAATCTGCGGGCTTAAGTTGTGATGACCAATTCTGTGGGTCAAAGCCAATTCTGCGGGCTTAAGTTGTGATGACCAATTCTACGGGTCGAAGTCAATTCTGCGGGCTTAGGTTGTGATGACCAATTCTGCGGGTTGAAGCCAATTCTATGGGCTTAGTTTGTGATGACCAATTCTGCGAGCTTAGGTTGTGATGACCAATTCTGCAGGTCGAAGCCAATTCTATGGGCTTAAGTTGTGATGATCCAAGATCGATGTCGATTCTGACCTAAGAGAGGTATCGATCGAGTATCGAGGTCAATTCTGACCTAACTAAGGTGACGATCTAAGACCGATGTCAATTATGACCTAAGAGAGGTGATGACCGAGGATCGAGGTTAATTTTGACCTAACTAAGGTGATGATCCAAGACCGAGGTCGATTCTGACCTAAGAGAGGTGATGACCGAGGACCGAGGTCAATTTTGACCTAACTAAGGTGATGATCCAAGATCGGGGTTGATTCTAACCTAAGAGAGGTGACGATCGAGGACTGAGGTCAATTCTGACCTAACTAAGGTGATGATCCAAGACCGAGGTTAATTCTGACCTAAGAGAAGATAAAGATTGAATTTTGTGTTCCGCTGGGGACAAACACCTTGTGATTTTGATTTGAGCTGGGGAGCTAATTGTTGGGGAAACTTTGTATCTTTTGGAGACTTTGTGGGGACAACCAATTTGATGCTGTAAACTCCACTGGGGAAGTGATTAGGTAGTCCAAATATTGGATGTATTGCTTGGGAGGTTTCATGGTGGCGTCGAGCGGTGACGTCGTCCATTTATGGTTCTTACCGTACTTGAGTATGTTTTCGAACATCCCTCTCTATGATAGGGGGAGCCTGACTTTGGCGACCCTTTATTTTTCTCTGGATGCATTCAGTCAGTGCTGCCGGCAAACTTTTATTGGAGACACGTATCTTCTTGAGGTATTCTTCCATTTTCGCATTTTCATGCATTCGCACTTTCCTTATGCGTCTCTTTTTTATTACAAATTCTTGTCTTTGGAAGACGTGGTTCTATGAGGTGATTGGGGGCAATACCTAGCTGATTGCCCTGAAGGATGAGACTATTGGGGACTTCTGCCGATTGTATCGATGGCAGAAGGCTAATCGTTAATCGAAGGGATCTCTCTCTCTAGAGGCGGTGCACCAGGTCTTGAATGGCCTGACTAGTGGTAGGGTAAGACTCTTTCCTCTTTAGTCTTGGTTCTTTGCAAGTTTTGATTCTGTTATTGACTTATGCCTGCTGGGAATTTTCAGGTGACTTTTTACCCTTGGGGGACACCCGTTCAGGATACGGGGGTAGCTGGGGTGCACGCACAGCTGTGACACTTACTGACTCATGAGTTTGGCCACTTATGGTACATTGGGGAGAGGGTGGTTCAGAAGATTGCTAAGGAGGAGGTGGTGGTGCTACCTTCGCAGCCTCCTACGCCCATGAGGTGGGAGCGGCTGTTGCCGGAGGATGCGAGGATCACGATGATGATTGACGAGTCCTACCTGTTGTACACTGATACGGCCGTGCCGTATGACTATATGGACTTTGTAACGAGCTGGTTAATGGTGCCCAACATATATGATGCCTTTCCTTTCCCTCCTGCGGGTTCGAGTCAGGCGGTGGGGTCTTCCCACAGTAGTGGCGATGACTTCGGAGGTTCCTTTTGTGCGATTTCACACTCCTTCATACAACATTCGACGAGATGATGAGGGGATGGTCCCCATGTTGCACCATCTCATGCGGTGGATCCGGAGGATCTGGGCTTGACAGAGTAGGTTCTTCAACCTGAGGTATATCTTTTCCTGTTCCTCTCTATCTTTTTTTTTGATCCTTTTTGCTTTAATACTGATTTTGCCTTTTACTTGCAGTAAGTCCGGGTGTAGACTACTTGGCTGAGGGACATCCGAGAGTGGATATCTTCGGTGATTGGCCATATTCAGGATGCGGTCCCGGTTCTTTCTTTCTTGGTTCCATCTTCTTTGTCTGGGGAGGACTTTGGCTCAGGTAGTGGTGGTGCATCGTCTCGCCATAGGGGAAAAAGAGCGCGTCCCATGGGTGGAAGCTCTTAGGGGGGGGTGAAGGGTAGGCGTGTGAGAGAGAGAGAAAGTGGGTTCGGGCTGAGTCCCGTTGTTTTTTGCTTTTCTTTATTTCCTGCAAAATTTGATGTAACACATAAGAATATATATATGCAAGGCAAACTGAGTTTTTTATTATCTTTTGTTAGTGATGAATGAATGCACATGCACTTTTTACTTTGCTGCCGAGACCGTAAAAAGAAATATTTTTGGTATTTTGAAGGAAAGTTTTAAAAATGAGAAATTATATAGGGGTGGAAGACGATTTTTGAAATTCTGTTGAGAATATCAATTTATTTTTTTATTGAGCTTCTGATTTTGACAAAAGAGAAAAAAGGAGAATTTCCAAAAATACGGGGTTGCCGATCGATAAGCCCCTTATCCTGCCTATCGGTAGTCAAGTTCAGTCCCATTAATTCGAAGCTTCGATTAGTGCCCTCTTCAGCCTTTTGTACTTTGTGGGGCAGGATTCCCTCCAATTTTTGCAAGGGTCATGTCTTTTGTGAGGGTTTTCAAGTATAAAAAGGGGTAAGGGTAATGTTTTTTCATCACACCTTCACATTCTTACATTCTTACATACTTGCTTACTATTTCTTAGTCTTGCAAGATGGATCTCCCTGGTAGCATTGAGTTTGCTAACTACGTTGAAGCCTTGCAAGCAATGTGCTCTTATAACGTCGACTACGATGATTTCAATATGCGTCGAGTGTCTTTATGGAATAACCAGCCCATTGAGTGGAACATGTTGATGGCGAAGGTACAATTTTGGTACCCCGAAGACCATGTATTCCGCTTTGGGTTGGATGAAGTTTGTCCTACCTATGAGGAATTTTCTACCATGTTGGGGATAAATCCCAGTGTTGCTGCAGCTCTACCTGAATTTTCCCATTCTCCTAGGGATTTGTTGGTCGAGATTCTTTGTATTTCACCTTCGACGGCCAGACCATTGGTTGCTAGAGGAATGATCTCCCTTTCAACGGTGTTACAATCTGTGCATTTGCAAGAGGTTGTTGATGCTGGGTATGCCGGAGCCGTTATTATGGGCTTAATATCAAAATTACTGCTGGTGAATGGGGAACTGCTGGTGGACCCGCAACTGGCAGCTATTACTTTATGGATGTCATATCGTCGCAATCCTACGACGGTGATACTGGCGAAGACTTTGAATGGCCTGGATGCCTAGCGAGAAGGTCGTTCTGACTTCCTAAGGGGTAGCCCCGTAATGGTGTTCATGTAGTTGTCTGAAAGTCTCCGCCTGGGGACTCCTCCAGAATATCCTTTGTCGGCTGTACCCAACTTCTTTTTGCGCTATTTCATCTGCATTGGATTAGGTATTGAGAGTTGGGAAAACTTGTTTGTGGAGCACGGGGCTTTAAATCTGTGCTGATTAGTGCCTTGGTGGGGACAGTTGCTGCCTATTCTGGAGCTGGGAGAATACCTGTATGTCCGGCTGGTTAGTCTCAGACATACCTCTTTCTATTTCCCTTGGCGGCTTCTGCTTCAATTTGGCAGGGAGCAGGTTGTGCCACCTCGTACACTAGACTTATTTACGGTAAAAGATTTGACTGAGCGTATGCACATGTGGCTTGGCTCTATGTGGGAGAATCGATGTCCGTCGGCCCGTCCCTCTCAGTCTGTTGGGAGAGTTTGGCATATCCCGGGGGATTATATAAACTGGTTGTGGAGGAGAGTGGTCAACAAGATGTTGGCAGTGGAGACTAGACAAAGGTGGCTCATCTTATTTAATACCATGGAGGGAGGTATTGTGGTTTTTCCGAAATTGGTTCGGTCTTATCGGTCCATGGAGCGCCTGTAGCACTCTATTCAGGTAGGGGAAGCTTGGGGACCCCAGGATGCAGATGATGATGACGGAGCGGGCTCATCTAGTAGCTTCGGATAGGACTCTTGGAGAGTTTATAATGAGGAATAAATGTGGGGGTTTAATTTGGCTTTTTAGGAAAGTAGGGGGAAGGGAGTTATCCGTTCCTTTTCTTATGTAATCTGTACCGAAATTTCTTATTAGTGAAATAAATAAGTTTTTTTTATCATCCAACTGTGCCTTTTGATGAGTTTTGTGTTTTTGAATTATCTATGCCGATCGATAAGGCATACATAATCCTTTTGTTCAATTATATGTTAGAATGGAAAGTCGTTCTCGGAGATAAGAAAAGAATAGTATTTTATGAAAAAGAGAGGGTCGTGCTCATGTAAGGTGTATGAGATGCCTACGTACCTCTGGGGTTTTAAAAAGTTTTTTTTAATTTGTTTAAAAAATGGTTTTTGCAGAGGATCAGGCCCACGTAGTTTTGGGTAGAAGGAAATGAAGAGATTTCTCTTTCTTAGAATAGAAGGGAGATGAGAAGCGTCGTAGCGCATCGAGATTTCGGACTAGGGGTATAACTTCTTGAGACGGTCCAAGTTGACTGGATGAGCCATCTCCTCCCCATCTAAGTCAGTGAGAATGGCAGCATCACCGAAAAAGATCTTCTTGAAAATGTAGGGGCCGCTCCAATTGGGCTTGAATTTCCCTCTGGGGTCCCAGATAGGTTCTACGATCTCTTTAAGGGCTAGATCCCCTTCTCGAACACCGCAGTCCTTAACTTTCTTACTGAATGATCGCGCTATTCGATGATGATACCCTTGTATGTGGTATAGCGCTTTTAATCTCCTTTCGTCTATGAGGGTCAGCTCGTCAAGACGGCTTTGGCACCAATTTTCTTCACTGACCTTGTTTTTGAGCATGACGCGCAGCGAGGGTATTTCCAGCTCCACGGGTAAGACCTCTTCCATGTCTAAGTGGTAGCCCCAATAGAGGTTCTAATTGAGGTTCGATATCCCCAGAGGGTGTACGGGATCCGGTCGGCCCAATATCGATAGCTTTTGGTCATCTTGCTTATGATGGCCTTGAGGTTCTTGTTGGCGGCTTCGACTGCACCATTTGCCTGAGGTCGATAGGGAGAATATTTGTGTCTTTGAATCCAATACTCGTTGACCACTTCTGTAACTTCTGCCTCGAAATGCATCCCGTTATTTGACACTACCTCGTGCGGGACCCCATATCAACAAATGATGTTTTTTTGATGAATTTGGCCACTTTCTTGGCGTTTAGCACTGCGTATGACTCAGCTTTGACCCACTTGATGAAGTAATCAATGGCAAGTAGGATGAACTCATGCCCATTGGAATCCTTTGGTGTAACCTTCCCTATGATGTCGATGCCCCAGGTGGAGAACGACCAGGGAGAGGTCATGTTATATAATTCATGCGGAGGAAGATGTTGAAGGTTGGAGAACTATTGGCATTTGAGGCATCTCCGGACATAGGCGGTGCAATCCTGGGTCATAGTGGTCCAGTAGTAGCCTTGTCAGATGATTTTCTTGGCAAGCATGTGACCGTTCATGTGGGGTCCGCATTCCTCGCTGTGGATCTTCTGCATTGTCTTTTTAATGTCAGCCCCTGCGATGCAGTGCATATGAGTTCCATCAAAGTTCCTTTTGAGCAGTGTTTTATGACAGATGATGTACTAGGTAGCTAGTCTTCGAAGGGTTGCTCGATCTTTCTTATTGGAACCCTCGGGCTACCTACCATGCTTAGGAGGTGCCCGATATCATAGTACCAGTAATTGGCTAGCCCGGGATCTTCTGTGGTGACGAGCTCAATGTGGTAGCAGTGGGTTGGTTTATCTTTCTTTTGAACCAGGAAGGGGGTCATTGTTATTCCTTTGGGCATGTTGACCATGGAGGCCAAGGTAGTAAGGGCATTAACTAGGTTATTCTTTGCTCACGGTAGGTAGTAGAAGGTGATATCTTGGAATTAGGAGGCTAGCTCTTCTAAGTGGGCATAAAAGGGTTGGAGATTCTCGTCCTTGACTCTCCACTTTCTGAGCACTTGACCGATAATGAGGGTAGAATCCTCGTAGACGTCTAGGCATTGAATACCTTTCTTAAGAGAAACTTGGAGGCCTACCGTGCATGCCTCGTATTCAGCCATGTTATTAGTATAAGGGAAATCCATCTTGATGGCGATGGGAGTGTGGGAGTCATCTGGGGCGATCAGAAGTATCCCAATGCCATATCCCTTTTTGTTGGCAGCGCCATCAAAGAACATTTGCCACCGGAGATTATCCTAGGCAGTGTAGAGGATGTTATCATCTGGGAATTCAGAGATCCAGACATCGACTTCATCCATAGGGTAATCAGCGAGGTAGTCAGAGATGGCTCTTCCTTTCATGGATTTCTGCGTAATGTACACGATATCAAACTTGGCTAGGAACATTAACCATCGGGCCATTCGGCTGGATAAGGAAGGTTTCTCAAGAAGGTATTTTATGGGGTCCATTTGGGATACAAGTTTGATGGGGAAGGCGAGCATGTAGTGTCGTAACTTTTGGGTGACCCAAACAAGCGCGACACATGCCTTTTCCAAATCAGTGTATTTGACCTCGTATCTGGCCAATTTGTGACTGGCATAATATATGGCTCTTTCTTTGCGGGAATCTTTAAGGTATTGGGCTAATAAAGCCCCAGCTGCAGTCTCGGTTATGGTTAGGTAGATGAGCAAAGGGAGACCAGCCGTGGTGGTATAAGTACCAGAGGTTGAGTCAGGTATTATATGATTCGGTCAAAATCTTCTTGGCAGGCCTTGTTCCCAACCTTAGTTGAATCCTTTCGAAGTAGTTTGAAAATAGGTTTGCAAATGGAGGTTAACTGGATGATGAATCGGCTGATGTATTAAAATTTCCCAAGGAAACCTCAGACTCCTTTCTCTATTCGGTGAGGTGGCATCTCAAGTATGGCTTTCAGCTTGGCAGGATCTGCTTCTATCCCCTTCTCACTGACCATGAATCCCAAGAGTTTTCCCTTTGTAACGCCAAAGATGCATTTCTGTGGATTGAGTCTCATCTGATACTGTCGTAATCGTTCGAAGAACTTTCAGAGAGCGAGAACATAAGCCTCTCTAGTCTTGGATTTGATAATCATATCATCCACATAGACCTCAAGTTCTTTGTGAATCAGATCGTGCAGGATGGTTGTGGAAGCCCTCTGGTAGGTACCCCAATGTTCTTGAGACCAAATGGCATATCAGTGTAACCAAAGGTTCCCCATGGGGTGATGAACGCGATCTTTTCTTGGTGGTCGGGGTACATTTTGATTTGGTTGTATCTGGAAAACCCATTGACGAATGACTTGAGAGCATGATTGGCTGTGTTGTCCACGATCATGTCGATATTGGGTAGCGAATAATCATCCTTTGGAGAGGCTTTGTTCAAGTCCCAATAGTCTACACACATCCGAACCTTCCCTCCTGATTTTGGCATAGGCACTATATTGGCTAGCCACGTGGGATATTCGATCACACGAATGAATCCCACGTTTAACTATTTGAACACCTCTTCTTTGACTTTGAGTGACCATTCGGTGCAGAGATTTCTCAACTTTTGTTTAACCGACTTGTAATCTGGGAGAGTGGGAATCTCATGCTGAGCTATTTCAGGATCAATATCGGTCATATCGTCATAGGACTATGCGAAGATATCCACGAATTCCTTTAGTAATTCTTTGAGTTGTGCACGCTCATGCTCGTCAAGGGTAACTCCTATCCTAATCTCGCGTAGTTGGCTACTAGAACCGAGGTTAACAACAACAGTCTCTTCTTCATTAGCTTGAACGCAGTTATGTTGTTTATTATTAACTTTATTTATATCAGTTAGAATTTTTCATTTGCAAAATCATCATCAATAGAAGTTTGATTAAAATATAAACAGTTAATGTATGGCACAACAAGATACTCAAATTTTTTGTTTATTTCATTGATAGGAAAAATAACATTGAAGACCTCATCACTAGGAGGTCTTGATTACATTTGAGCAAGGATAGACAACACAAGAAGAAATGGGGTAAACATTAGGATTAGGGGAGATTTCAGCAGGTAGAACTGGCGCAGCATGCCAGTTGAGGAGATGTGTATCAACAACTTTAATCAGTTGGGACGGATCCGATGATGTAGTGACTGAGTGAACCGTACAGAGTGTTAGCCCCAGTGTTTGTAAGTTGAAGGAATCTTCAGAGTCACCTTCCTTAGTCTCTTTGGTATCTTTGATGAACGGTTGTACATGGTGTTGGGAACTTTCAGCCCATGGGCAGCTGTCTTGGAAAAAGATCTCCATTTTGAGATTCATCTTCTTGTCTGTATAGTCATACTATGGTTCTAGAAAGATGCAAAAGGGGAAGTCTTCACCCTCTATGATGAATCGTCCATTCAAGGAGTCACTTGGGATAGTCTGGATGCAGTCCAGTCCTCTTTTTGATCGAGACTAGCGGATCATTCAGAGCTCTTGTTCTGATGGTTAATACCCCAAATCACAAAGTGGGAAAGCTCTCTTCAGTTCAATAGGCTCAAGTATACCTTGCTGTCTTTGTCCTAGCCCCAGTCCGGGCATGAAGTGCATGTTTTTGAACTTCTGAATCACATTGATGTTGCCATGAGGGTCATATTCTGGACAAACCCTTTCTTTGAAATCGTCCCCTATCGGGAGTAGGAGTGGCTCAACTCAGAATCCTGATAGGAGCATATTATTTGACCCGTGCTGTATCTCAAGAATTAAATTGCTGGTACTTTATCCCTTGGCATTATTGTCGTCACCCAAAATGGTGATGAATCGTTTGTTAGCAAAGAACTACAATTTCTGATGGAGTGAGGAAGACACACCCTTGATACTGTGGAGCCAAGGTCATACTAGCAACAGATTGAAATAAAATGGTATGTCAATAACTTGGAATTTGACGACAGGGTTTATAGGGCCAACCCCTATTATAAGCTTTATGGATCCCATCACCTCCCGTTAGGTATTATCATAGGTACGCACAACAGCGGAGGTTAGAGCGAGGTCTCTTTCTTTCAGTCCTAAACATTTTAAGGTTCTCAATGGGAAGACATTCATGGCGGATCCATTATCGATAGGAGAGAGTGGTACAACCTTCCCCACAGCTTCAACGGAGATGTTGAGTGCATGCTTATGGTTTGGCCCATTCTTGGGGATTTCTTATTCAGAAAAGTATAGCATTCGGGTAGAGGTCAAGGATCCGACCAAATTTACCGCTTCTTCTGGTGTGGTAGAAGGAGGAACTGTGGGTCCAGTGAGCAACTTGATCAAAGCGTTTCTGTGCAGTTGAGAAGACAAAAAAAGCCCCCATAGAGTGATGCTAGCTTGAGTTTTCTTTAGTTGATTGAGGATCTTGCTTTCCTGGATGGTCATTTCTGGCATAGGAAGGTTTTCAATGCCCTTCCCTTTGTCATTGGCCGGTAGTAAGCTTGGGATCTGGTAATGCCTCCCTGATCTGGTCATGTGATTTACTGAAGAAGGGAAGAATATGAATCCCGTTTCCTCGTCAATCTCGGGTTGGTCTTCCACCTTGTTTATTTATCTGAGGAGTTCTTTAAATGATATCATCCCACACATGTCAGCTACCGGGCTAGTTTTATTTGAAACTTGCTCTTCATTCGAATCTTCGAACTGTTTCCCCCATCCGGTGGCAACAATTTTATCTTTCCATGCAAAGTCGATGCATTCCACAACTTTAACGACTTATTCATAAAGGTCTTCCCATTCTGTGGGGATATGTGAGGGTGATCTTCAGAGCATAAAGTAACTCAGCCATATTGTAAATATCGTCGGTTTTCCTGAATATCTCTGCCATAACCTGGACAACATCATCTAAGTTGACTTCATCGGTTGGTACTACCCAATTGTCTGACTCTCGGGCCCATTTCTGCGCTTTCAAGAACAGTGGGCTGAACCTCTGGCAATCAATGATCATCTGTAAGGGAAATTTCAGACCGAACTCTAGGAGTTGGTTTAAGACTTCTGATAATTCCATACTTCCATTTTTAGAATGGGTACGGACAGCGATGCATGCTCTGGTAAGGAGTGACAGTGACTGATCAGCGAGGCTAGCAGGATGAAATATGGGCAAATTTGGAGAGGTTTAGGAGAGTATATGGGTGATTTGAGTTTAGGGATCAAATTCTGGGTTCTCCTCTAAGAAGATGCCATTAATATGATTTGGGAGTGGATTGTGAGTAGTGTTTGGCTTAGGATTAGCTGGTGGGGAAATGGTACCCCGGTCAATTAGACCTTGGATTACGCTTCAGAGGTGAAAGCATTGGTCGGTGGTATGGCCAGCTGTTTGGTGAAAGGCGCAATGGGCATCTGCCTTGAAGTTTCTCGGGAGTGGATTTGGCGATGGACGAGGATCCAAGGGTTTGATAAGGTTTCGCTCAATAAGGATTGATAAACTTTGGAGAGGGGATCATGGAGCTCGGTGTATTCCTTTCGGACTAGGACAGGGCGGCTTTCTGGTGCCCATGAGGTGGTTGGTTGAGAGATGTTGTTGATGGTTGAGATTGTAACACTGACAGGTTTGTCATATTTTCTGGGGGTGAACTGTTCGGATACCTTCTTTGGTTCGACATCTATTTTAGCAAGACCCTCCTCGATTTCTACTTCTGCTTCTCTGAGAGCTCGGAATTGGGGATAGTATTATCCTCCCATGGTTTCTCGGACATGGGGCAAGAAGTTCTTCTTCACTATACTGACTTGTTCTTCCTCGGAAGGCCGATTGGTCATGGTAGATGCTTTTTCGCTCCATTGGGCTATGAAATTACTGATTGATTCCCATAGTTTTGTTTGAGCAGCCATAAATCACGGCGGGTGACCTTAAGCCCTTCGTTGTATTTGTACTGTGACATGAATTCTCTGGCCACATCCTCCCACCTATGGATTCTGGACTCCTCAAGAGACAAAAACTATTGGAGGGCGCTATCCGTTAAAGTTTACTGAAATAATTGGGCCATCACTTCTTCAGAATCACCTAGTAGAGTCATGGAATGGTGATAGCTGCGGAGATGAACAATCGGGGGTCCACTTCCTCCGAATTTCTCAATATTTGGCATCTTTAACTTCTCGGGTAACCTCTCTTTAGGATAAGGAGATATATGGGTGTAGTCCATGTAATTCCCTGAGATTTTGACTTGGTCAAACTTCTTGGTGAGCATCTTGAGGTCCTCTTTGACTTTGTTCAACTCTTCTTCCTTCGGATCAATGATCATAGGCAAGCTAGCTCCATGCTGGGCAAGGTTTGGCATTGGAAGTTGGGTAGGCGGAGGCCCATTAATAGGAGGGACATGTGGAGCGTACTGATACTCTTCGGGAACCTAGATGGGCTCGGGTGGATCCATAGCCTGAGGGAATAGGGCCTCGGGCTCTTGAGGTACGGGAACCTGGTTTCGTTGCATTTCTCGAACTTCAGTTTAGAGGTTATAAATCTTAGACACGTGCTGAGCTAGGACAATCGTTAGATCCGACTGCACAACGGGTACTTGATCTGTGTTATCCATGGAAAGAGGATGGATCCCAAACTCTGAAGAAGTAGTATGGGAATGGACGAAACTTCGGGGTGATCTGACTGAAGACCGAAGCCAATAAGAAGCCAGGCCAAGGGTTTGCGATCGACCTGAGAAGGCGCAAAAATGGAATTTATTTTTTAGAAAGAGGGATGAATTTTTTTTCCTTTTGAGATGAAAAGACAAAATATTTTTGGATTTTTGATAAAGAGAGGGGAAATGTTTTTGTCTTTTTGATAAATAAGGGAGAAATGTTTTTGGATTTTTTTTTCCGAGAAACGGACCTCAGCATGATTATTATGTTGTCACTTGTATTAAATTCTCTTAAATGCAAAATAAAATGCCGGACAGAACCCGAGCCTGGAAAAGTTGGGTTTGTAATATATGCAAAGCTATGGCTGGACTTGTGACCAAGCTCACGGACAGGGTCCCATTTTAAATATGCGCGAAAAGTTGAGCGGCAAGCTTACCCGAAATTTCGGTAGAGTTTTGGGTAGAAACCGACAATCTTATATGTGTGTCCTAGGATTGACACCTATATGCGGGTATGCAGTTGGTTGGGTGAATTGAAAAGGGTTCCCCCCTTTGGCGTGACTTCAATGATATACGTCTTGCTCTTGCAGGCCATCGATACGTGTGGACAAGCCATTTGATATACCCGAGTGTACATGAATTGCCTCACCATATACCTCATGGGGACGGTACGTGTGAGAGAGAATTCGATATACTCGTTGTACGTGAATGAATTCCCTGCGATATACCTCCCGTCATGACTTCGGTCAAGCGGTAAGATGCGGGGGAATCGTTCGATATACGTCGAAGGTACTTGGCCAATGGAAGGTGAGAGTCATATCACTTAGGCTAACTGCGCCCCGCCGGACCAGCGCCCATCAAGAAGTGACCCTCCAGTTACTGGACAAAATTTGGTCAATAACAATGCTCTTTGGTGATGTTGTGTGAATCATGCATGATTATCTTATTAGTATCTTATGAGAATGTTTTTTTCGATCATGCCAAACAGGGAGCAAAGTACTAGTACCAATTATACACCAAGTACAGATGGGTGATGCATGCAACATGTGGATATATGTGATCCTAGGTGCACGTGGTGTGAAGTGTACATGGAGAATTTTCTACAAGTGTGTGAATGGAAGCATAAGCATGGGATATACATGGAAAGGGGGAACATGCGAAAAATGGGGGAAAATATAAAAAAACACAATACATATGTAAATAGAGTCTAGCCCTTAAAAATAAAATTTCCCCAGCAGAGTCGCTACTGTGGCCATCCCCGATCCTCGTGGCGGGCAGGCAGAGTGAGGATCCTAGGTCCCGCACATCCCTATCGGGAGCGCTTCGGACGGCGTCGTTGATGAGGTGAAAATTGTTGAGAGATGGAGTCGCCGGTCTATTTTACTCAAAACAGATAAAAAAGAGGGAGCCATCCCAAAGGACAAAATCTAAAGACATATTGATACATACGAAACCAAAATGATTCGAAAAGGGTTCGGAGGCTAAGTTACGAGATGGGAAGGTGTTAGGCACCCATTTCGCCCTTACGATCTCTCATGGGTTTTCGCAATTTTCCTTTATTTTCCCCGTGAAGTGTGTGCATGTGTATATGTAGTGGAGATAGGAGTCCTCGACTTGTATTATGGAAGAGATAAAGCAAGTCATCCGTAGGAATGTAAAAATAATATTAGAAAATAGGATTTACGCAATTATCCTTACGTTGATTGTTACGATGGAACGATAACGCATATTGGATAATACGCTACTAAGAACAAATATATAGAATATAAAGGAATGCAGTTTAGAGAAAAATAGAAAAGGAGAGAAAAAGTAAAAATAGGACTCGAGTCTCAAATTTCACCTCGAGATGCCTACGTAGCCTATAGAGGCATCAAAGTCCATGTAGTTCGGATGTAAAATGAGGGGTGGGGTTTATCCAATAAATCCAATTGGGGGATTCTCTTATTTGTGTGCGTGTGTGTAGAAAAAATGTTTTAGTTGTGAGAGAAATGTAAGAAAAGTGTGAGAATTTCTGTTTGGAATTTATGAGCAAACCCTCTTTTTCTTGTTTTTTTGATTTTTACTTGTACGAAAATAAGGGATGTGAAATAATAATAAATAAAAATCATATTAGGATGTGTGAGATGAGAGAATAAAAGTGCTAAGCAATGAAACAAGTTAATGCGAATTTATGAGAATTTAAGGAGAGAATTGAGAAAATTGGACCTTCTTGAAGATCTTGAGTTTGATCTTGAATGTTGGAGAGAAACCCTTGCACTGGGATGATGATGGAGGGTAGTAAATTAACCAAGTTTGATGAAAAGGTTGATGAAAAGTAAAGGTTGGAAAGGGATTTGGATGTTGAAATCACGCTGACTTCGAGAGAGGTTTTCTGGATTTGTTGAAAGTGATATCTCTCAGATCTGGGCCCCTCTTCAAGTGAGGTAAAGGCCTCCTTTTTATAGGCCTAGGGCATTACTGATCGGTATAGCCCTGGTCCTGCCATTTGGCAGGTGTGTTTAGGCACACTGCCGATAGGCAGGGTTTAGGACCTGCCGTTTGGCAGTGTCTTTTTTGCCTTTTCGAAAAATCGACTGCAGGGCGCAAACCGTTGATCCGAATCATGGACGGGGTGGACCGTTAGAAAGGTAATTCATAGACATTCGAAAGTCCTTTGGACTTCTCCTGGGTTCGAGAGTTGACTTTGGGTCAAATGCGGCTCTAAAGCGCTCGTCGGTCCATTGGACGGGGAATCATCGGACGTAAACGGATTGTTCGTCCTCATGGTAAGTCCAAATCGCATGGGGGGAGGACCGTTGGAAAGGTTAGGATATGTACTTAGACATTACAAAGAGTTTGATTCGATTAGGATAGTTGACTTTTGTCAATTGGGCCCTGGAAGCATTCAGTGACCTCTCGAAGTCAAACGGATTGTTCGTCCGTACCGTAAGTCAGAATCGCGCACGGGGCGGACCTTTGGAAAGGGGTTTCAGTGACCTTCAAAGATTCATTCAGTTTCTATCAAGATGAAGAGTTGACTTGGATCAAATGGATCTCGAGAGCGCCCGATGGCCTCCTGATCGAGTTTCGAGGGAAAACGGGTTGTTCATTAGCATGGTAAGTCAAAATCTCACACGGGACGGACCGTTAGAAAGGGAATTCAGTTCCCTTCGAAGATTCATTCAGTCTCAGTCGAGATGAAGACTATGGCTTTTGGTCAAACGGAGCCTGGGAGTGCCAATGGCTTCTAGGTCAGTACTCGGGGTACAACCTGGGTTTGTGGTGGTGAAAGGAGGTGCTAGGGACCTAAGGGGAGTTTAAGGGGTGACTGAATGGGGTGTCTACATGTTCCAATATACTATAAAGGATAACAATCTTCGTTAGTTCCTATCCCTCAAAGAATCTAGAATCCGCAGTTGGGAAGATGCTACCCGGGAATTCATATCACAGTACAAGTACAACGAAGAACTGGAGGTTACACGTTGTGATCTAGAGCTTCTCAAGAAGAAGAATAAATAAACTATCAGTAACTTCATAGCAAGGTGGGGAGAGAAAGATGCCACTATAACGAATCGACCCTGTGAAGAAGAACAAGTCAACATCGTGATGAAGAATTTTCTATCCCATATCATAGCAATTATAGGAGGCCAGTATTATCCACACTTTCGAGCTCTGCAGGTGTGGAGATTGAAGAAAGTGTTACCAAGACGGAAGCCGAGCCAAAGAAGATAACTGGACAATTCACCCCTAAAAAACATAAGAAGCCTGCCAATGTCCCAATCTCAACCATCAATAATATCTCCCAGCCTACTACGTCTTGGTCACCAGAAAGTTTCCCTAATCCCGCCAAAAAGGAATACACCAATCTCCATGCTCCCCACTTTAAAGTCTACCAAGCCTTGTTAAGCCAAAATCTTATCATTGATGATGCTGGAAATAGCACCACCCTTAAAGGCGTTTGTAAGCTCAAATCAATGATAATAATGGCAGCTCATGTATATACTAAATATAAGAGATTGAGATGAGGAAAAGAGGATGAACACTAATATATAAGTGGTTCAACCAATTAGGCCTACGTTCACTGTGTAATTGAGTGAACAAGGTCACTAAAATAGGGCATTAATGGCCACGGATACAATCTCTCAAGCTTTCTCTCTCTATTGTATAATTTAATAGAGTTTAGCTAGGGTTATAATTTTGGGGATCCTTCTCAAGGTAGGAGAAAAAATTATATATAGCGTTTGGGGGTGTAATGTACCCCTCATGAATGCAATGAGCACGTGTGTGTTGATCTAGCCAATCTGATGAAGACATCTGTCACTATCACATGTAAAGAATGATGATGAAATATTCCCCCATGTGAGGGGATTGATTCGGTTACAACTGATTTTGTCCACATGTTCCTATCCTTGCATATGCTTATAAATGATCGGACCTATCCCTGACTGGTTCAACCTCGGCCTGGAAGAGTATGAGGTTGGTGAAGTCTGACTATTGCCCTATCCGAGGTTAGTCATGATAATCTTGGATAGGTATGCCAACCGAGGTAAGACAAGAGGATTTAAAATGTCGGCCTGTGCCAGGGTTAGCCAAGTATAGTTGAAACGTCGGCCTGGGCCGATAATGGTAATAAAGGGTGGTTGAACCCATGAGTCCTTGCTGGCCTCGGCTGATTCCCAATTGAGGTTGATGTGAGAGGTAGATATGGTGTTGGATGTGGAGGACTTAAAGGATAGCTAACCCCATGAGTTATGAGGACCTCGGATGATGCCTGATGGTGGTGCACTAGTAATATCGATCGTAGCCGACCTTATGTTGGACGAGATCGCTGGTCATCAGTCTTGAGCCCTTGTTACCTCGACCGTCCTGCTGGCCGAGGTTGGTGCCTCCGAGCTGTCAGGTACACTTTGGGCATATCAATCACCCCTAGCCCTTAGTTAACTATGTGAATATATGATTGAGGGGTATGTATGTTCGAGGTATATATGTCTGAGGTTGATTTTCTTTTATGTTCTAAGGGTTCATTGGCAAGTGTCAACTATTGAAGTGGGCTGCGTGCCTGACAAGCATAATGATGATGATTGTCCTTTGGGCTCCCAAGGCAATGATGGGCCTTGGGATGCATGTAACCCTTTTTTCTCTCTTTCTTCTCCACTTATTCATCTTCCTGCCTTTGATTTTCTCCACAACTTTCTCTCTCTACGAAAGCTTAGCTGTGAGTCTCAAGGGTCTTCTCATTTCCAATCGTCTTCTCCTTCACTAAGATTTTCATCAGGTATCGTCTTCCTCTTTTCTCCACTTATTTTCAGCCTTTAATTCTAGTTTCTTCACTTTTCGGTGGAATTTTGGGTTTTTCAGCCACTGTTTGCATTTTTCGGTGACCCTTGTTCTTGCTATTCTTAGTTATTTTTGGTTTATAACTCAGTTTGATCTTTAATTAAGTTGAGTCAAGTTGTTTGTCTTTAGCCTAGTATCCAAGTGTAAGGTCGTCCTCCTATGCTCAGACCTCTTTATCAGCTCTTAGAAGAATTCCCCTCTCTTAGAGAGAAGACTATAGAAAAGATTAGGAAAATAGAACGAGCCCAAGAGGAAGCTCGTAGGGCTGAGGCCTTTCCCCTTAGACCTATCTTTCCCCCGCCTCTGAAGGTGGTATACTCTGAACCAGCCGAGACTGCTGAGTCATCAGAGGATCCAATTGATCCATCTCCTATATTTGTGTCGGAGTCATCCACATCATACCCTATGTTTATAGATTCATTCCAAGAGGCAATAGATTTCTCCATTAGGCAAGATCAGGTCCCTGATTCAATCGAGGTCCAAAGTCGCACCTTGTCCCACAATGGTTCCAGCACTTCACGGACCTCTTCTGATGTTGACGTTGTGGGGCCAAGTGTGGCTATCCCACCATCCATAGATGCTATTCCCCTGTCGGTCTCCACAGGGGCTGAGTTCGCTCAGAGGTTCCCTGATGGTTCTCCTTCTCCTGCCCAGGTCGACGTTGCTAAGGATGAGGTCATGAAAGTGATGTTGACGTCTCGGAGGCAGTCGAGATAGAGAGTAATGTTAATGAGTTCGACCTCTTAGCCTTTAGGCACCTTTATTCCATAGGTCCTTCTATCAATCTTAGGAGACCTCTGAGGGATGAGAGGGCCTTTGGTGTCCGATATGGGGAAATTTGCGTATATGAGCAAATGTTTAAGTTAGGATTTTGTCTCCCCACCCATATAATAATTAGGGCCATATTATACCATATTAACCTGGCCCCTTCCCAATTATCCCTCAATGCCTGGAGGGTGATGATTGGAGCCATCGTCCTATGGAGGGTAGTCCATCACTCAGACCTTCCTATCAGGGTTTTCACAGGGTGCTACGTGCCATCCTCTGCTAGAAATCATCCGAGATATTACCACTTCCTAGCTAGGAATTCTGATAAGAAGATGTTGATGGTTACCCAAACCTCAGATCATAATTGGAAACCACGATACTTCTTCATCTCTAGGCATGGGAATTTGGTACTTGTGTCCCCTCTTCAACTCTAGAGCCGAGGACCCCTCTGAGGTGGGGAAAACTGTCACTGGATGCCAAAGCTAACCCTGGGTTAATCTAGGATAACCTACAAAAGGTCGAAAACCTTCAAGATCAGGAGGAGCTTGGTTATCTGTTCAAGTACGAGCATCTAATGACCCCCTACTACCTCTCTGAGACTGGCTTGGGGGGAAGTCCTTTAGCCGAGCTTCATAAGTGTTTATTTTCCTAAGTTGTACCTCTGATATTTAATGTCTCTGATTTACTAACTCAGACATATTTTTTGCAGAACGCCCCAAAGGTATATCAGACGACCTGTGGGAGATGTCTGGTCCAAGTTTGATTAAGTTGGTGAAGAAAGCTGGGCTCAATGCACCTCCTCCTCAACAAAAGCAGAACATTGACACTTCTAAGGCCGACTCTACAAAGAAGAGGAAATCCTCCACCACTGCCCCTCAGGATCATAGGCAAAACAAAGCCCAAAAGAATGATCGCGCCATCCCCATCTCGTCCGATGATGCACTGGCTGCTCATCTGGAGTAGTTAAAGATCAGCGATAGCCTAATTGGTCATGGTCTGAAGGCGATGGATGCTATCGGCTCTGCGATGACCGACGCAAATAAGAATTTTCTACGCTCCATTGATACCCCTCTACTGGTCGAGTTTTGCCTTCATAGGTCTATCTAGGTATAGATTTTAACTTTTTTGGCACAGGTGTAACCTCGTCCTTGAATTGGGCTATCTTGATCTCATACATCTGACTTTATGGAGGCTGCTCTAAATGCTGAAGTGGAACGTCTGAAGGCAGCCCTGGTTGAATCTGAAAGTAAAGTGAAGAAGAGGGACAAGGACATTGCTAATCTCTAAAAGGATCATACCTCTGTCCTGATGGCTAAGGACGACGTTCTTCAACAAAAGGTCGATGTAGCAGTGAAAGCTGACCTTGAGGACACCTCTGAGAAGATCTTGGCCGACTACAAGGTCACTGACAAATTTATAAGATTCGGCTTTAAATACCTTGAAAAAGGTGTTAAAGCTACTAGTAAATGGGAGGCCATCAAAGAAAAGGATCTAGGGAGTTTGACAGCCTCAGACTTCATTGGTCTTGGCTATGGTAACCATCAGTTTGCTCAGGCCTTACAAGAGGTTGAGGAGGAAGCTGCTGCTCCTGCAAGGACTTCCCATCTAGAAGCTACAGAGACTGAGGATGTCAACCCTCAAGATGATGGGGTCAAGGTTAAAAACGTCGGCCAAAATGTGGGGCCGAGGTCACCAACTCTGTGGCTGCAGGCACTTATATTATAATTTGTGAAGCTTTTTACTTGTAATTTTTGTTTCTCATCTGTAACTTCATAACTTCTGATAACATTCTCTTGCACATTTTGACTTGTAATTCATAACTTCATGTTATATCATCCTCTTCAGGGGATTTTTCTTCTTTTGATGAATGTTCTTTGAATGGTTTTATATGTCATGCAATGGTGTGTATTAAGGTCTGAAGCCTTAATATAATGGGGTCTTCATCATTAAACTATGATTTTACCCTTGTAATTTATCACAAAATTTATGGTTATAAGGTTTGAGGTCATCTAAATATGATGTTTCTCCTCAGACCTTGTCACCAAATTATGATGTTTTAAGGTCTGAGGTCATCAAACTAAGATGTTACCCTAAAAAATTTCACCAAATTAACGATGTTTAAGGTCGGAGGTCATCCAACTAAGATGTTACCCTAAATATTTTCACCAAATTAATGATGTTTAAGGTCTGAGGTCATCCAACTAAGATGTTAAACATTATTAATTTCACCAAATTAATGATGTTTAAGGTCCGAGGTCATCCAAATATGATGATTCATCTCAAACCTTGTCACCAAATTATGATGTTTTAAGGTCTGAGGTCATCAAACTAAGATGTTATCCTCATAAATTCTCACCAAATTAATGATGTTTAAGGTCTAAGGTCATCAAAATATGATATTTCACCTCAGACATTATCACCAAATTAATGATATTTAAGGTCTGAGGTCATCCAACTATGATGTTCCACCTCAAAACTTTTCACCAAATTAATGATGCTTAAGGTCTGAGGTCATCCAACTATGATGTTTCACCTCAGACCTTATCACCAAATTATGATATTTTAAGGTCTGAGGTCATCAAACTAAGATGTTATCCTCATAAATTTCACCATATTAATGATGTTTAAGGTCTGAGGTCATCCATATATGATGTTTCTCCTCAGACCTTGTCACCAAATTATGATGTTTTAAGGTCTGAGGTCATCCAAATATGATGTTTCACCTCAGACCTTGTCACCAAGTTAATGATGTTTAAGGTTTGAGGTCATCAAACTAAGATGTTACCCTCATAAATTTCACAAAATTAATGATGTTTAAGGTCTGAGGTCATCCAAATATGATGTTTTACCTCAGACCCTATCACCAAATTATGATGTTTTAAGGTCTAAGGTCATCAAACTAAGATGTTATCCTCATAAATTCTCACCAAATTAATGATGTTTAAGGTCTGAGGTCATCCAAATATGATGTTTCACCTCAGACCCTGTCACCAAATTATGATGTTTAAGGTCTGAGGTCATCAAACTAAGATGTTACCCTCATAAATTTCACCAAATTAATGATGTTTAAGGTCCGAGGTCATCCAAATATGTGTTTCACCTCAGACCCTGTCACGAAATTATGATGTTCAAGGTCTGAGGTCATCAAACTAAGATGTTATCCCCATAAATTTCACCATATTAATGATGTTTAAGGTATGAGGTCATCCAAATATGATGTTTCACCTCAGACCTTGTCACCAAATTATGATGTTTTAAGGTCTGAGGTCATCCAAATATGATGTTTCACCTCAGACCTTGTCACCAAATTAATGATGTTTAAGGTTTGAGGTCATCCAAATATGATGTTTCACCTCAAACCCTATCACCAAATTATGATGTTTTAAGGCCTGAGGTCATCAAAGTAAGATGTTATCCTCATAAATTCTCACCAAATTAATGATGTTTAAGGTATGAGGTAATCCAAATATGATGTTTCACCTCAGACCCTGTCACCAATTATGATGTTTAAGGTCTGAGGTCATCAAACTAAGATGTTACCCTTATAAATTTCACCAAATTAATGATGTTTAAGGTCTGAGGTCATCCAAATATGATGTTTCACCTTAGACCCTGTCACTAAATTATGATGTTTAACGTATGAGGTCATCAAACTAAGATGTTACCCTCATTAATTTCACCAAATTAATGATGTTTAAGGTTTGAGGTTATCCAAATAAGATGTTTCACCTCAGACCTTGTCACCAAATTATGATGTTTTAAGGTCTGAGGTCATCCAAATATGATGTTTCACCTCAGACCTTGTCACTAACTTAATGATGTTTTAAGGTTTGAGGTCATCCAAATATGATGTTTCACCTCAGACCTTGTCACCAAGTTAATGATGTTTAAGGTCTGAGGTCATCCAAATATGATGTCTCACCTCAGACCCTATCACCAAATTATGATATTTTAAGGTCTGAGGTCATCAAACTAAGATGTTACCCTCATAAATTTATCATACAAGCAATTCAAACAAAGCATTGACATAAGAACTGCCCTTCTCATTAATATTCTCTTCATGGCATGATACATTTACATAGAAACAATTACAATCATCATATGTAGCACTTCTTCAGGTTATCAATATTCCA
The DNA here is from genome assembly GCA_949130495.1 of Sambucus nigra. Lineage (NCBI taxonomy): Eukaryota > Viridiplantae > Streptophyta > Magnoliopsida > Dipsacales > Adoxaceae > Sambucus > Sambucus nigra. Next base: position 182,662,316 of record OX422224.1, on the reverse strand, counting down.
CAGATTGGAGAAAGGTTCCCCCTTGAGATTTTCTAACTGATAGGTACCGGGTACAATCTCATTGACAACTTTGTAGGGACCATGCCAATTCGGGCGAGCTTGTTTGTCTTCTATAACATCTTCTTTTGCACCAGGTCTCCTACCGCTATAGGTCTTGATTTCACCCTTTGATTATAGAACTTTATTATTCTCTGCTGGTAGGCTGCCTATCTGATCTCAGTGTCTTCCCTTCTCTCCCCAATAAAATCTAGGTCAAGCCTTATCTGTTCCCCATTCTTCTCGGGATCGTAGGCCTAAACTCTGTGAGTGGGGAGTCTTACTTCTGCAGGTATGATGACTTCTGAGCCATGTGCTAACATAAATGGGCTCTCCCCTATTGGTGTCCTTACCGTTGTTCTGTAGGCCCATAATACTTCATAAACCTATTTTGTCTACCTCCCCTTGGCCTCTTCCAACCTCTTCTTAATCCCATCGAGGATTGTTCGGTTCATGACTTTGGTCTGCCCATTTGCTTGGGGTCGGCCCGGAGAATAGAAAAATTTCTTGATCCCAACGCTCTCGTAGTATTTCTCCAAGGAAGAATTATTGAACTGGGATCCATTGTCTGAGATGAGGGTATTCGAAAGACCATACCTGCATATGATGCTCTTCCAGATAAACTGGAAGGTCTTCTGCTTTGTAATCATGATCATCGGCTCAGCCTCTACCCACTTGGAGAAGTAATCAATCTCTACTACCAGAAATCAGAAATTATTCCCAGCCCTTGGCAATGGTCCCACCAAGTCAATCCCCCATACTGTAAATGGCCAAGGGGAACTGATCGATGTCATAGGTTGATGAGGGATAGTGGAGAATCTCTGGCACTTGTCACACCTTTTCACGTAGGCTTTAGCATCCTTAGCCAAGGTCAGCCACCAGTATCCCTGCGTAATTATCCTCTTAGCTAAAGGTCATCCTCCTATGTGACTGGAGCAAGAACCTTCGTGTATATCATGTAAGATGCGGGGGACCTCTATGGGATGGACACATATGAGGAGAGGCAGTAAAAATCCTTTCTTGTATATGATATCTCCTATTATTGAGAACTTTGCAGCTATGTACCTCAATTTCCTCCTCTCTAGCTTTGATTTCGACAACTCTCCCTCTCTGATATATCTGATGAGGGGGTCCATCTATGAGTCTCCTAGGTTCAGGTTGAGGCAAGAGCTGGCAACCTCTTCTTCCTCAATGGTCAATTTGAGCAGGATCTCAACTGGTACTGTCCTTCTGATGCTTGTCCTTGTCGCTGAAGCTAACCTTACTAGTGCATCTGCATGGCTGTTGTTTTGTTGAGGTACCCTCTTCATCTTCACTTCTTCGAAGCCTTCTAGCATCATTCTTACCCTCTTCAGGTATTTGGTCATCCTTTCATCGTTGGCGTCATATACTCCAAGCACTTGGTTGACAACTAACCTCGAGTCACTATAAAGTAGGAGTTGGCCAACTCTAAAGGATTTTTCCAAGGAGAGGCGCTATCAAGGCCTCATATTCTTTGAAGTTGAACCTTAGTGCATATTCTACGTCCATACCATCTGGAGCTGTCAATATCAGCCCTGCACCGCTTCCACTTTCGCAAGAAAACCCATTAACATTAAGGTTCTAAACATCTTCATTCGAAGAGAAGCTCCCCTCTGATAGTGTTCCTTGATTGAAGAGGTACTTGTCTTCCTCATTCTCCACTATTCTGTTTTTGGTCCTGCTAGACACAACCTCTTCCAGGTCTCAGAAGACGTCACTATTTGATCCCTCTGCAATCTCTGGATTATTCTCAATATCAGCCTCTTCCCATGTGAACTTAGAAAATAAAGTTTGCGATTGACTACCCTTTAATGGCCACCCTGGGTTGATAAATAAGGTCATACTCACCCAATTCGATGGCCCAGGTCATCAATCTGCCTGATTTCTCAGGCTTGTGGAGGACTTACCTTAGTGGGGAGTCAGTGAGGATGGCCATAAAGTGGGCTTGAAAATAGGGTTTTATCTTCCTAGAGGCGTGTATCAAGGCGTAGGCCAACTTCTCCATCTGGGGATAATTCTATTCTGACCCTTGAAGGGCCTTACTATTGAAGTATATAAGCCTCAGTACCCCAACATCTTCCCGTACTATGACTGCACTTATAGCTGACTCTGAGACTGCTAGGTAAACATACAACTTTTCCCCATAATAGACCGAGATAAAAGTAAGGGGGATCCTAGGTAGGACTTGAGTTGCTTAAAGGCCTTATCACACTCTTCGTCCCACTCGAAGGCCTTTCTAAGCACTTTGAAAAATGGAAGACACTTGTCTGTGGCTCTAGAAACAAATCTGTTGAGTGCAACTACTCTTTCGGTGAGCCTCTGAACGTCTTTTATACTTCTCGGTGTCTTCATATCAAGCAAAGCCTTGATCTTTTCGGGGTTGACCTCTATCCCCCTCTGGTTAATGATGAATCCAAGAAACTTTCCAGCTCCTACTCTGAAGACACACTTGGCGGGATTGAGCTTCATCTTGTATGAGTCCATGGTGTCAAAAGTTCTCTCTAAGTCTGCTACATGGGTGCAAGCCTTTAAGATCTTAGTCAATATATCATCTACATACACCTCCATGGTCTTGCCAATTTGATCTTCAAACATCTTATTTATAAGACGTTGATACGCAGCCCCTGCATTTTTCAAGCCGAAGAGCATGACCTTATAGCAATAGGCCCCCTTGTCTGTGATGAATGCTATCTTCTCCGAGTCTTCATCATCCATGAAGATCTGATTGTAGCCTGAATATGCATCCATGAAGAGTTCGTGCCCTGTCGTGGCATCTACCATCTGATCAATTCAAGGTAAGGGATTGCTATCTTTCAGTCAAGACTTTTTCAGGTCGGTGAAGTCCACGCACATCCTCCATTTTCCATTCGCTTTAGGCACAATAACGGCGTTTGATAACCACTCTGGTTATATAACCTCCCTGATGAATTCTGCATCTTCTAACTTTCTGACCTCTTCCCTGATGACATCATACTTTTCCCTGGAGTAAACTCTTCATCTTTATTTGATTGGCTTATCATCTTCTGCAATGTTAAGCTTGTGGCACATAACCTCCGGGTCGATGCCAGGCATGTCTGCGTGGCTCCAAGCGAAGACACTCTGCCTCTTCTTCAAAAATCTTATCAGCTCTCCTTTGTTCTCTGGTTTTAAGGCCTTGCCGATTTGGATGATTTTTTCCGGTTCGACCTCATTGAGGACGATGGATTCTACCTCTTCTGAGGTCTCTCCTTTCTTCAATTTTATTTCATCCCTAGGATCAAGTGTATCAATGTTATATGTGGTTGTTGCCATCTTATGGGCCTCTCTCTCTTCTGTTGATTTGATGTACCATTCTCGTGCTGTAGTCTGGTCAGCCTACACTTTCCCTACCCCATAGGGGGTCGAGAATTGTAGCATTTGGTGGACCATTGATGGCACGACCTCAAACTCCTTAAGGGCTACTCTTACTATGGTGAGTTTATAGGCCGAGAAGATGTTTTCATCCCTAACGAAAAAATTGATCTTCCGGGTCAACCTCTTAGGTCACTCGTCTCCCATTCTTACATCCATCTCATACATGCCCAATGGATGGAACTTTTCACCGTTGAATCGCATCAATGGATGATGATAGGGTTCCAGCCTAGCTCTGCTGAGGCCTAGGATCTTTAAATAGGGCCAGAACATTACATCTTTTGAGTTTCTTCCATCTACGAGGATTCTCTGTACCTCACATCCATGCACTCTTGTTGTAATTACCAAAGGGTCATCATGCGGAGCTAAGATACCTTTGAAGTCGAGTCGGGAGAATCCAACTATAAGAGTATCCATGTCTACCTTCTTCCTTTTCTGCTTAGCCTATGAACATGCCAGATTCACAACCTCCACTTTGGTCACTGCCTTAGCCTCTGCCAAATGAGCTTTACGGTCTACTTCTTCAGAGCCACCCCCTGCTAGTCCCCCACATATGGTGTTGACATCGAAGGAGATTATTCCAACCCTCTTCACAGGGGCGTTATCATCCTTTGGTGGGAGGTCTGGATCATCCTCGTCATCACCATCAGAGTCCTCATATCTTCTAGCTGGGTTGTCATCTCGACATCTGCCACTTCTCTTCTTTTTAGGGTCATCTCTTCCCTTCTTGGGAGCATTTTTATCGACATACTTACTCAGCTTTCTGGACTTCAACATCTTCTCAATTTTATCCCTCAAAGCGAAGCACTTGTCTGTCACATGGTCGCGTTCTTGGTGGAACTCGCACCACAAGTTCTTGTTCCTCTTATACGGAGGGGACTTTAACTTCTCTGGCCATCTCACAGATCGGTCATTCTTGATCTCATTGAGGATGTGTTCGCAGCTCACAGTTAGAGGAGTATAATGTGCAAACTTGTCATCTGCAGACCTTTTTTTTCCCATCTTTCTTTCTTTGGAACTTCCTGCTACCACTTCCGTTCTCATCCTCATACTTTGCGGCCATGGCCTCTTCAGCATTCATGACCTTCCCTGCAGTTGCCAATAGACCTGCCATGGACTTGGGAGGTTCTTCAACAAGCTTTCATAATAAATTTCCCTTATGGATTCCCCCAATGCGGGCTGTCATGGCTATACTCTCTTCGTAATCTTCAACCTCCCCCAATTTTTCTTTGTTGAATCTAGCTATGTAGTCTCTTAGGCTCTCATTTTTGCCTTGCTTGACATAAAGCAGATGAGTGGTCTTCTTTTGAGGTCGTACCCCAAAATAGAAATTGTGAATGAAATGTTCAGCCAAGCTCTTAAAGTTCTCAATTGAGTTCTTCAGAAGAGAGGTAAACCAGATGTGTGCATCTCCTATAAAAGTCTCGGAGAAGGCCCGACACTTAATCTCATCTGGGATTGAATAAATTTCCGCCACAGACTGGTACATCTCAATATGATGCACCGGGTTGGTACTACCATCATACTTGGGAAACACCGTAGGTGGCTTGAATTTGGCAGGGGTTAGGAAGTTCACTGTCTTTGCCATGAGTGGGGAGCCCTCTGAAAACCCTTTTTGTAGAGAGTTGCGGCTTTTGATGAGGTCCCCTATTCTCTTCAAGGAGTCATTCCATGTCTTTGCAACGTTGGCTTGACCGAGGTTGTCCCTAGCCACCTCCAAAGGGTGGACTGAGGGTTCCTCAGCCGCTGCACGACGTCGGCTATTGACCTACTCTTGATCCCTCTCTCAACCTTGATGAGGTCGTCCATGATGAGGCCGATGTTCCCCGTCTTCCTTTTGTGACCCTGCTGCACTTCTTGACCTGGATAACCTCTACCTCAGGTCATTTATTGGGCCTAACCTTTCAAAGTCCGACCCTCTTCTCAAGCGATCAAAAGTTGATCCCCTTTGTTGGGCACCCTCATCTCTTTTGTCCCCATAACCTCTGCTCTGCTAGATATGACATACCGTGTTATTCGAAACCTCATACGGCTCCCAGCAGTCTTTCGGAGCATCTTTTGCCTCTATGTCATCATACCTATCCTCTGGGCTAGGGTGTCCTTGCCTCCCCAGGCGTAAATGCCTAGGGTCAGTAACGTCCTTCCTCTGATGAGGAGTAAGCTGGTCTTTTTACGGTGCTTGGGGTGGTCCATTGGCTTCAGGATAGGGTTGAACAGCTACCGGAGTAATCATCTCCGGTGAGACCACAGGTGGCCTCATTATATTTTGACTAAGCTGGGAAAATTGCTCCTTCATCACTTGCTGAGTTGCAGCCAAGGACTTCAATGCCGCTGCCACCTCAGCCATTTTGGAATGGGGGGAACCTGATTGGAACTAGGTCCTCCAACACCAGATGGCGGAGGAGGTGGTAGCAATTCTGGTGCCATGTGTCAAATCTGAAGAGCTTATGAAGAAAATGAGCTTAATACCTTAAGGGACCTCTTTCAATGGTGAAATAGCTCCACACAAGGGGTGAGGCCTGGTTCACCACCAGAGTCTCCGATGAGGTCAAGCGGAAAAAAGGAAAAGATAACTTCTTTTCCCACAGACGGCGCCAAAATGATGATGCTGGAAATAGCACCGCCCTGCAAGGTATTTGTAAGCTCAAATCAGTGATAACAATGGCAGCTCATGTATATACTAAATGTAAGAGATTGAGATGAGGAGAAGAGGATGAACACCAATATATAAGTGGTTCAGCCAATTAGGCCTATGTCCACTGTGCAAGTGAGTGAATAAGGTCACTAAAATAGGGCACTAATGGCCATGGATACAATCTCTCAAGTTTTCTTTCTCTACTGTATAATTTGACAGAGTTTAGCTAGGGTTACAATTTTGGGGATCCTTCTCAAGGTAGGATAAGACAAGTATATATAGTTTTTAGGGGGTGTAATGTACCCCCATGCATGCAATGAGCATGTGTGCGTTGATCTAGCCAATCTGATGAAGACATCTGTCACTGTCACATGTAGAGAATAATGATGAAATATTCCCCCACGTGAGGGGATTGGTTCGATTACAACTGATTTTGTCCACGTGTTCCTATACTTGCATATGCTTATAAATGCTCGGCCCCGTCCCTGACTGGTGCAACCTCGACCTAGAAGAGTACGAGGTCGGTGAAGTCTGACCGAGGTTAGTCATGATAATCTCAGCTAGGTAGGCCAGCCGAGGTAAGATAGGAGGAGTTGAAATGTCGGCCTGGGCCAAGGTTAGGCAAGTATAGTTAAAACATCGGCCTGGGCCGATGATGGCGATAAAGGGTGGTTAAACCCATGAGTCTTTGCTGGCCTCAACTGATTCCCAATCGAGGTTGATGTGAGAGGTAGATATGGTGTCGGCTGTGGATGAAAAGAAGGATAGATGACCCCATGAGTTATGAGGACATCGAATGATGCCTGATGGTGGTGAACTAGTAATGTCGGCGGTAGCTGACCTTATATTGGACAAGATCGCTGGTCATCAGTCTTGAGCCCTTGTTACCTCGGTCGTCCTGCTGGCCGAGGTTGATGCCTCCGAGTTGTCAGGTACACTTTGGGCATATCAATCATACCTCCGGACCCTCGTCCATTGCCAAACCCACTTTCTTAAAACTTCAAAACTGATGCCCAATGTGATTTTCACTACTTTGCCGTCCATACTACTAATCAATGCTTCATCTCTGGAATGTAATCCAGGGTTTAATTGACTCGGGCATCATTGCCCCACCAGCCAATCCTAAGCCCAACACCACTCACAATTGACTTCCAACCCATACAAATGCCATTTTCATAGAAAATGACCCAAAATTCGATCCATATACCCAGATTGTGCCCAGTAAAGCACCCATCATACCTGTATTTTCACCCAAAGCACTCAAAGTTTTCCCATATTTTCTCCTACACCCTACCTGCTTCACCAACAAAGCTCTATAACTCCTTATGAGGGATTGCATTACCGTTCATACCCGGTCCGAATAAAAGATATGGAGTTGCCGTTTGTTCTGAACCAATTACTGGATTTTAGGCTGAAATTGCCCTCTGAAATGATGATTCTCTGTAGAAGTCCAATATCCTGCTAATGGAAGCTCAAAAATGGACTTGAGAATCAGATAATTGGGTGGTACCCATTGATAAAATCAGTTTGGGCGACGCAGTACAGATTGTGGTAGAAATGTTCTGACAAATCGGTGAAATCTTCAGCAGTTCCAATATACTCATCACTTTGAAGCTTTAAGGGAGGTTGGTCCCTTCACTATTGCACCTCCCCATTGAGTGGGAAGATTTATATGAAGAAGACATTGAAGTTATGGAATTCATTGAGTTCTCTTGGTAGGAAGACATCGTCGCCACCAGATGGGGGGATGAATTTGACAGCTCAGATAATGAACCAAGTTAAGAAAGGGTCAATCCAATGACCATCATGTGAAGGATGATATCTTTTGAGGAAATTAGTAAAGTGGCTGTGCAACCAAAAATCAATGAAGAAACGGGGTTCTTATTCTTCCCCTCCTCCATAAACCATATGACCAGATCGGGAAGTCACTATTAGAATCCAAATTCTCAACCATCAGGAAAAGATAAAGGAAAGGAAGCTGCCGAAGAACTTCCCATGCCAGAGATGACCATTGAAGAGAGCAAGATCCTATATTAACTAAAGAATACTCAAGCCAATATCACCTTGTGTGGACTCTTCATGTCTTTCCAATTACACCAAAATGCTCTGATAAAACTTCTCACCGGGCCCACAGTCCCTCCTTCTACCACTTCAGAAGAAGATATACACCTGGTTGAATCCTTGATCACCACTAGACTTCTTTCTTTCTCCAAAGAAGAAATTCCAAAGGTCGACCAAGATTATAACTATGCCCTCAACATCATTGTTAAAGTGATGAGAAAAAAAGTCCCTCTCTCACTCATTGATAATAGATCCACCCTCAACGTTTGCCCACTAAGAACCTTAAATTGCTCGGGGTTGAAAGTAAGTGACCTGATTCCTACTTCCATCGTAGTGCGTTCCTATGATAATACTCATCGAGAGGCAATGGGATCCATAACACTCACAATAGGGTCTAGCCCTATCAATCACGTTATTGAGTTTCAAGTTATTAACATACCCTCATGCTTTAATCTATTGCTTAGTCGACCATGACTTCATAGCATTCGAGGGGTTTCCTCCTCCCTTTTTTAGGAGACGATGACATTACTGAAAATTCCAGCACCAGTAATCCGGTACTAGAAACAGAACATGGGATGAATGACATGCTTCTCTCCATCTTTAGGTTTGATCCTCTTCCCCTTTTTCCAAGGGATGATTTCAAAGACCGAGTCTGTCCAGAGCATAGCCCTCACAATAATGTCAATATGATACAAATATTCAAGAATATGTACTTTGTACCCGGACTAGGACTGGGGAGATGTCAACAAGGGATGCAGGAAACCATAGTACTGAAAAAGGCCTTTCTCCCATGTGGCTTGGGTTATCAACCTTCACCAGAAGAACTACAAGTGCTCCACCAACCGCGGTTGAAGAGAAGTTTAGAAGATGCCAAGACTATTTTGAGGGATTCCTTTGACGGGCGATTCGTTAAAAAAGGTTAAGATTTTCCCTTCTGTGGATTTCCTGATTCGTGATAGGACCATGTTGATAAGAATATGAAGATGGGGATGGAAATCTTCTTTCGGGATAGCTACTCCTCGACTGAAGACTGCCAGTATAAAGTGCAACCTCTCACTCAGAAAGCCGTACCCATCACTAAAGTTTTCGAGGAAAGTGATTCTGAAGACTCATTCAATTAATAGACACTGGGACTAACACTCTGCATGATCCATTCAGACACTACATCATCAGACCTGTCCAATCTGATCAATGCCACTAATGAGCCTCGCCTTATCTAGATTGCTGTACGAGTCCTACATGTTGAGATACAACCCAATCTTGTTGTTTACCCTATCTGCTCAACTATTGTTGTTCCTCTTTTTTCTGATAACAATGTTATCGAGACCTCTTTTGATGAGGTTCTCAACGCTATTTTTCTCAAAAGTGAAATTAATGAGGATTTTGAGTATCTTGCTGTGCCTTACATTAATTGTCAAACTATTAATGACGATGATTTTATAAATGAAAAATTCTTAACTGATCTTAATAAGGTTAATAACACACAACATAATCGCGTTCAAATTAATGAGGATGAAACTGTTGTTATAAATCTCGGTTTTAGTGGCTAACAACGTGATATTAGTATAGGGTCCACCCTTAACGAGCATGAGCGCACATAATTCGAAGACTTGCTAAAAGAATTTGTGGATGTCTTCGCATGGTCCTACGATGACTTGCCCGACATCGATGCCGATATAGCCCAGCATGAGATTCTAACTCTCCCACAATGCAAACTGGTCAAACGAAAACTACAAAAGTTTTGCACTGAATGGTCACTCAAAGTTAAGGAAGTTAGTCAAACAGTTGAATGTAGGCGGCATTTTAGATCGAATATCCCACCTGGCTAACCAATATTTTACCCGTAAAAAAATTAGGAAGAAAAGTTCGCATGTGCGTTGACTACCGGGATTTGAATAAAGCATCTCGAAAGGATGATTACCCACTACCCAATATCGACATGATTGTGGATAACATGACCAGTCACGCTCTCAAGTCATTCGTCTATGGGTTCTCCGAATACAATCAGATCAAAATGCACACTGACCATCAAGAAGAAAACTACTTTCATCACTCCCTAGGGAACTTTTATTACATAGTTATACCATTCGAGTTTAAGAACACACAGGCTACCTACCAAAGGGTTGCAACAACCATCTTGCATGATCTGATACACAAGAAGGTCGAAGCCTACATAGAAGACATTATTATTAAGTCTAAGACTCGGTAAGGTCATGTTCCTTCCCTCCGAAAGTTCTTTGATCGACTACAACAATACCAAATGTGATTGAATCCAAAAAAAATGTGTTTTTGGAGTCACCAAAGGAAAGATTTTAGGATTCATGGTTAGCTAGAAGGGAATCCAAGAAGACCCTGTCAAACTAAAAGCCACCTCAATATGCCACCCCCCCTAACGGAGAAGGAACTTTAGTGATTCTTGGAAAAATTATAGTATATCAGCCGATTCATCAACTGACTTCTATTTACGAACCCATCTTTAAACTCCTCCAAAAGGATTCTACCAAAGTTTGGAATGAAGTCTGTCAGGAATCCTTCGACAGAATTAAGAAATATATTACTTGACCTTCGGTACTAATGCCACCGTAGCCTTCTCTCCCTCTACTCCTATACTTAAAGGTAATAGAGACTGCTAGCATAATACATTGAAAAAACCCGCAAATAAAGATCCATATACTATGGAGTAAAAAATTAATCGGGTACGAAGTCATTTACACTGCCTTGGAGAAAGCATGTGTTTCCCTAGTTTGGGTCACTCAAAAGTTACGACACTACATTCTCTCTTTTATTATCAGAATTATGTCCCGAATGGACCCCATAAAATACTTGCTCGAGAAACCCACCCTATTTAGACGAATGGTCCGATGGTTGATACTGCTATCTGAGTTCAATATCGTGTATGTTACACAAAAATCCATAAAAGGGAGAGACATATACAATTACCTTGATAACTACCCCATGAAAGAGGTTGATGTTTGGGTCTTTGAATTCCTAGACGAAGATATTCATTCCACCTCTCAGGAAGGCCTCCGACAGAAAATGCTCTTTAACGACACTGCTAATAAGAAATGATACTCTGAATCTCCCCTGATGACTTTCACACTCCCATTGACATCAAGCTATATTTCCCTGCACCAACAATATGACCAAACATGAGGCATGCATTGTAGGCCTCAAAGTCTCCCTCAAGAAAGGTATCAAACACATGGATGTCTACGACGACTCTGACCTCATCATCGGTAAAGTCTTTAGAAGATGGAAAGTTAAAAATGAAAAGCTCTTACCTTCTACGCCCACTTAAAATATCTTGCCTTCTAGTTCTGAGATATCACCTTCCACTACTTGCCCTAAGTAAAAAATAGCTTAGCTGATGCCCTTGCTACCCTAGACTCCATCGTCAACATGGCCGAGGGAATAACAATGGCCCCTTTCTAAGTCCAAAAATGAGCTATGCCAACCCATTGCTACAATATTGAGCTCATCAGAGAGGAAGATTCCAATATGGATGAGTGCTGGTACTACGATATTTGGCTCCTCCTCAAGCATGGTAGGTACCCCAAGATGCCAACAAGAAAGATCAAGCGACCCATCACAAATTGGCTGCCCAGTACATTATCTGTGACAAAGCACTGTTCAAGAGAAACTTCGATGGAACCCATTTACCCTGCATTACAGGGGCTGACATTGAAGAAATAATTCAAAAGATACACAGCGGTAAATGCGGACTTCACATGAACGGACCTATTCTTGCTAAGAAGATTATCCATCAAGGGAATTATTGGACCACCTAGGTTCAGGATTGCACCGCCTACGTCCAAAGATGCCTCAAATGCTAATAATTTGCTAATCTTCAGCACTTGCCTCCTCGAGAATTATATAACATGAATTTATCTTGGCCGTTATCCACTTGAGGAATTGACATAATAAGGAAAGTCACACCTAAAGATTCAAATGGGCTTGAGTCCATCGTGGTTGCCATTGATTGCTACACTAAATGGGTTAAAGCTGAGTCATATGTAGTACTGAATGACAAAAAGGTAGCCAAGTTTATTCGAAAGAACATCATCTGCCAATATGAGGTTCCCCACGAGCTAGTATCATATAATGGGTTATACTTTAAAGCCTAGGTCACAAAACTAGTCGATGAGTATGGAATTCAGAGAAAAAAATCTTCTCCCTATCGACCCCAAACCAACGGTGCAGTTGAAGAAGCCAATAAAAACCTTAAGACCATCATCAGCAAAATGACTGAGAGTTGCTGAGATTGGGACGATTAGATCCTTTACGCCCTCTGGGGATACCTCACTCCAGTCAGTATATCTACTGGGGCTACCCCTTACTCTTTAGTATATGATATGGAAATAGTCTTACCCGTTGAGTTGAAAATACCTTCCTTACACGTTATGCTTGAAAGTAGAATCAGCGAGGAACATTGGTATCCGAGCTGCTTTGACGAATTGTCACTCTTGGATGAAAAGAGGCTGGAGGCTCTACACCACATACAAGGTTACCATCTCCGGATAACACGCTCATTTAACCAAAGAGTCAGGGACCGTGGTGTCCAAAAAGGAGACTTGGCCTTCAAAGAAACCATAGAACCCATCTGGGACCCCAGAGGGAAATTCAAGCCAAACTGGAGTGGCCCTTACATAGTGAAAAAGATCACGTCAGGTGGTGCTGCTATGCTCACTGACCTTGATGGAGAAGAGATGGCATGTCCAGTAAACCTAGACCATCTTAAGAAGTTTTACCCATAGTCTGAAATCTTGGCACATTACAACTCCTCTCAACCCCCTATATTCTAAAACAATTTTCTTCATTTCTCTCAACTCAGAACTACGTGGAGTCTGATCCTCTAAAAAACCTTTTTCTTTCAAAAGGAAACTAAGAAAATCTTCAAACCCCCCAGTGGTATATAGGGAGATCATACGCTTTACATGAGCACACTCCCCTTCTTTTTCACAAAATGCTATTCTTTTCTAACCTCCGAGAATGACGGTTCATTTTATCATTTACATAAACAAAAGGATTATATATGCCTTAGCGATTGGTATAGATAATTCAAATGTAAAACTGATCAAGAGGCACAATAATATAATCAAAATATTTTTTATTTAAAAAAGGGGAGTTCAGTACAATTACACGAAGTATCAGCGAAGGGAGTCAAAACAACCACCCTCCGTTAACCAAACTATTCCTAATACAAACCCATCCAAACTTCACAAAATTATTCCTAAATCCCATAAACAAAAACCAAAAAATACAAAGACATCCCAATCACCAAGATATTCACACAAAATAATCCCAGCTTCACAAAAAGCCTATCCACAGCTGGTGAAAACCCTAGCTCCAACATCATCTACTCCCCGAGCTCCCAAACTTTCCTTGCCTGGTTTGTATTCTGAATGTGATCCATAGAGTGGTATGCCCTGACCATCTTGGAGAAAACCACTAATACCCCTCCATAATGTCAAAAAGGAAAAACCACCTCCGGCCTAGGGGTGGCAATTCGTATTTTTGGGTCGTGTTTCGGGCTAACTCGATACGACATGACATGACAAGGTTTTTTTGAATATGAACATAACACGACACAAATTTGTGTTTTTTAGTTAACACGAACACAACCCAAATAGAACACGACACAACACGACACGACACGAATAACACAATTTTTTAAATTTTATAGTAAACTAAACATAAATAGACACGATAACCCGAATAAAAACACAATTAACATGACAAGACATGATAACCCGACTCATAATTTTGACGCTAACACGACATGACACGACTTTGTGTTAAAAAACACTAACACAAACACGACACGTCACGTTAATTTTGGGTCAATTTTGTGTCGTGTCGTGTTTTTGTGCCATGTATAAAATTGCCACCCCTACTCTGGCTGGTCTCCTCCGCTAAGATATTCTCCATGAACCGCTTCCACATACATTTTAAATAGTCTTCAGACACATGCCAGACCCTGCTTACAGATTGAGATGGACGGGATGATGGTCGAAGATTCTCCCATAAAGAACCTAACCTGATGCGCATGGGCTTAGTTAAATCTTCCATAGGAAAGAAGTCTACTGTAAGAGGAGGCACTATTTGCTACCATCCAACTTAGTGCAGAAGCCGTAAGGGGAAATAGAATGAGGTATGTCGAAGGCCAACTAATCGAATATATTGGTATTCTCCCAGTTATAGAATAGGTTGTAACTCTCCCTACCATAGCACCGACTAACGAAGGCATTGGGCTATATGCTTCACGAACCAATTTACCTAATTCTGTATGGATGGGCCAAAAATAATGGAGTATCGAGTAAAGAAATTCGGCACAGAATCTCTCATCCATCCACATAAACAATAACATCGGTCTCCCTCTCAGAAAAGTAGAGCGACCCTCCTACTAAGCATCAAGACTGTTCAGGGTCTCCATCAGTATCACCATTGTAGGAATGCAACGATAAGACATCCATGCTGTAATTACAGCCAACTGAAGGTCCACCATTAGGTCCCCCGTCACCAGCAAGAGCCTCGAAGTTATGCCCAAGGCAACAACTCCGGTATGGACCGTATTGTTAAAATCCCCCAGACGCTCAGAATACATGACAGTCGAAAGAGAGATCATCCCCCCAGTGACCAACAGTCGAGTCATCGAAGGGGAAATATGGAACAACTCTACTAAAAATGGTCGAGAAGATCAAGAAAATTCCGGAATAGCTGCCGCTATGCTAGGATTAATTCCCAATATGGATGAAAACTCTTCATAGATCGAACAAACCTTGTCTAAACCAAAATGGAAAACATGGTCTTCAGGGTACCATAATTGTGTTGCCACCGCCAACATATTTTGATCAATGGCCCGATTATGCCACAAGGAGACTCAATGCAAGTTTAAAGCTTCATAGTCCATGTTATACATGCACATGTCTTCTAGACTTTCGAGGTAGGAAGAGAATTCTGGATGCATCCAAAGGGACATTTGGGAAATAATGGAGCAGAAAGTAAGAAATATGAAGGAAGAGAAAGTGATAATGGATGAAAAACTACACCCCCTTTACCCCCCTTTTATACACAAAGGCCTTAGCTAAAGACAAGAAAGCTAAGGAGCACGAATGAATGCCTACCCTACAAACTACTCTGGACTGCAAGAAAGTGCAATCAAAGACTTAGGGTGATTTGACTTGACCCATATGACAATAATCAGAAAAACGGGTATGCCGATCTCCACCCCCCTTATTTTAGAAAGTTTCATCTTTCCCTTTTTGTAAAAAAAAAAACTAAAAAAAAAATCCTTATTTTAAGACCCACAGATTATTTCTTCTAAACTTATCCATTTTTACCCATCATTTTTCATCATAAGTCTTTTCCTCGAGTTATTTAATCTCTATTTTAAAAATATCCAATCATTTTTTAGAGTCTCAGCAGCAAATTAAAAAGTGCATGTAGAATAAGTCATTAAAAATAAAAACCTTCCTCGTATATGTACTTCCATTGCATGATTACATTTTTTATGTAGAAGAAACAAAAAATACAAAACAAATGGGACTCAGCCCAAACCCACAATCTCTCTCTCTCTAGACCCTCAATCCCCGCGGCGAACTCGTTTCCCCCAACGACGAGTTATAGAACCTCCACTCCCCGAGCCCGATCCCTCGTTTGAGGTAGCAGGTGGAACCAGCCAAGAAGGAATTAAGTCATTGATATGAGCAGTTGCTAAGGCCACCCACTCCCTAATGTCCTTCATCCAAGTTCTCGGCACCCGAACATGCTGCAAGCAAAGCAACAGAGACAAAAGGCAAATAAGTCAGTAAAAAGCAAAGAAAGAATCAAAAGGACACAAGATAAGAAAAGAGAAAAATATACCTTAGGCTGAAAGGACGTCCTCTGTAATCCCCATCAACCCTGGATTCACTGCATTAGGGTGATGCGGCAGTCTTAGTGATCCCCCTCTAGTAAATCGAATATTAAATGAGGGCGAAGTGACCCAAATGATCGGAGCCTCCTCTGCCACTGTCGTTTTTGACGATGATGATGCTGTAAATAGCACCACCAGATAAGGTGTTGACAAAGTCAAAGAACAATGGCAGCATAAGAGTGAATCTATATGACAAAATGTGGTGAGGAGAAGTATATGAACACCAATATGTAAGTGGTTCAGCAAACTGGCCTACGTCCATTGTGAGTGTATGAGTGATCTCACTAGATGAAGGCACTAACGACCATAGATAAAAACTCTCAAGATTTATCTATCTTCTGTGTAAACTAGTAGAGTTTTAGCTAGGGTTGCAATTATGGATCCTTTTACAAGGTAGAGGATGACCTCTATATATAGTGCTTGGGGGGGTGTAATGTACCCCCCAAACATGCAATGAGTATGTGCATGGAGATTGAACCAGTATAAGAGTGGCACCTGGATGATCTTAAGTAGATAATGATGACCTCAATATTCCCTCACGTAAGGGGAATGATTCAGTTATAACTGATTTGTCTACGTGTGCCAATCCTTACATATTCTTGTAAATGCTCGGCCCTGTGTCCTTGACTGATGTAACCTCGGCCTGGATGGGTACGAGGTTAGTGGAGTCAGATGTAGTTGCTTTGTCTTGTCAATAACCATAATGACCTCGTCCATGAGGGATGGATGAGGTTAGGTATGAGGTAGCTATAACGTCGGCTGAGGCCGATGATGATGTTGGCAGGTGATCAAGCCCATGAGACTTTGCTGACCTTGGCTGACTTCCAATCGAGGTTGGTATGTGAGGGGGCCGACCTTACAAAGATGACCTTTCTGATGGTTGTTATAAGCTTCTCGTCCCCTCAGCTGTGAGATTGGTTGAGTTTAGTTATTCTGAGTAAGAGGGTTCACTTTGGGCATATCAATCACCCCTAACCCTTTGTCTTCTATGAAAATAGATGATTAAGGGGTATGTGTCTTAGGCCAAGGCTGAGTCTCTTTGGGTGTCAACATTTTCTTAACACATGTCACTTATTGAAGTGAAGCATGTTCCATAAGGTGAGGTGATTCTGACTTCTCTTTCGAGTTCCCTAGGGCAATGATGGGGCATTGGGACTCGCTCCCCATCATTAGGTAGGTTTAAAAACCATCTTCTCTCTCCTCATTCTCTTTCTTCCACTATTTTCTCCCACCTAGGTTTTTTGCAACTTCTTCTCTCTTCAAGCCTTCCATTGTTGCTTTGATTCAGAGATTTATTTGTCTTCAAACCTCTTCTTCTCTCTTTCGCGATTAACCAGGTATTATTTTCCACCTTTCTTTTCCATTTTTAGTTACATCTTCATCATTTTTGTGTTTTTGGTGAACTTTTATATTTTTCGACGAGGGTTTCCACCTGTATTGGTGGTTGTAGGGATAGGATAGCAATGGTTGAGTGGTTTGGGGACAGTTGTAGGTAGCTTCGAGGTTGTTTCAGCCAAAAATATCATTACTTTAGGTTTGTGGTGAACCTCCGTTCACCTTCTCCAGCGACTCTGTTCTTGAAGCTTCTTGAAGTTCTTCATCTGAAACTTTCCAACTTTCCCTTTTTAATCTTGAGTTTGAGTTCTTTTAAATTGTGTACCTGTTTGTGGTTTGAGTCCTTCTAAGTGTAGTGTCGTCGCACTTATGCTCAAACCCTTGTACTAACTCATAGAAGAGTTTCCATCTCTTCATGAGAAGACCTTTGAGAAAATTAGGCAAATAGATCTAGCCCAAGAGGAAGCTCGTAGGGCTGAGGCCTTTCCTCTCAGACCCATCTTTCCTCCACCCCTGAAGGTTATCTATCCTGAGCCAACCTATCTTACTGAGCCTGGAGAGGTTCCTGAGGATCCCATACCAATGTTTGAGTCTGAGTCATCTTCCTCAGACCCCATGTTTGTAGACTCTTTTCAAGAGGCTATGGATTAGTCTCCTAGGCAGGGTAAGGTTCCTGAGGAAGCCGAGGTTTTAAGCCGTGCCTCGTCTCACTAAGGTGCTAGCACCTCACATAGGTCTTCTGATGTTGAAGTTATAGGGGCAAGTGTTGCCATTCCCCCCCATCATTGATGCCATTCCTCTGTCGGCTGCCACCGAGGCATCATTTGCTCAGAGGTTTCCTAGTGGTGCTCCAACATCTGCTCTGGCCGATATTACTGGGGACGGTGATGATGGTGAGGAGAGTGATCTTGACACATCTAAGGCGGTCGGGTATGAGAGTTCCATTACTGAGTACGACCTTCTTACTTTTAGGCACCTATATTCCATAAATTCTTCTATCATCCTTAGGAAACCTTTGAGAGATGAGAGGGCCTTTGATGGCCGATACGAAGAGATCTACATTTATGAGCAGATGTTCAAATTAGGCTTTCATCTTCCTATCCACCCTTCCATCATAGCTATACTCTCCCATATAAATCTTGCCCCTTCTCAACTATCCCCTAATTCCTAGAGGGTTATGATTGGGGCTATCGTCCTTTGGAGGGCTGTCCACCATTCAGACCTTCCAATTAGGGTTTTCACTGGTTGTTATGTGCCCTCCTCTGCCAAAAACCACCCTAGCTATTACCACTTCTTAGTCAGGAAATTAAAGAAGAAAATGATGTTGGTTACCCAAACTTCGAACCATAACTAGAAACCTCGGTATTTCTTTACTTTCAGGGCATGGGAATTTGGCTCAAATGAGGCCTCTGGAACGTCAGTTCCAAGGACCCCTCTGAGATGGGGGAAGGTCTCCCTTGCTTCCAAAGCCGACCCTGGACTTAGCCAGAATAATTATAAAAATATTGAAGACCTTCACAGTCAGGGCGAGAAGGGTCAGCTTGTAAAATATGAACATCTGATGACCCCTACTATCTGTCTCAGATAGGTTTAGGGGTGGTTCCTTGGAAGAGCTTCGTAAGTTTTACTTTTTCTGAAGTTATACCTCTTACTTTTTATATCTATGACTTACTAACTCAGAGACTTGTCTTTTATAGAGCGCCTAGCAGGTATATCAGACGACCTTTGGGAAATGTCTTCTCTTGGTCTCGTGAAGCTGATGGAGAAAAGGGGTGGAAAAAATGTACCCCCACCTGCCACTAAGAAGAACATCGGCACCTCCCAGGCTGATGCTAATAAAAAGAGGAAGTCTACGGTCGACCCAGACCATACGAGGTAGAGTAAGGCTCAAGCCAGGGATCTTGCTATCCCCATCTCTACAGACGATGCCTTAGCTGCTCGTCTTTCTCAGCTAAAGATCAGTGACAACTTGATCGGGCATAGTCTGAAGGCTGCTGATGCTATCAATACAATAATGACTGAAGAGGACAAGCATTTCTTACGTGCTTTGGACGTCCCGTTGTTGACCGAGTTTGCTCTCCATAAGTCCATTCAGGTACTAGTTTTTGCTAATTTGATCATTTTATCTTCACAAGTGTAACCTCGGAGTTTTAGAGATTGTACCTCATATATTCTTACCTTTGACCTTCTTCTGCAGGGTGTCTTATCTTTCCATCGCTTTGTTGACTAGACTCTGAAGAAAATTCCCCTTATAGAGAAGGGTCAAGAAGCTGAGAAGGTTCAATCCTCTTTGAATGCAGAGGTTGAAAGGATTAAGGGAGTTGTCAAGCAGAGGAACAACGACATATCCAAGCTCAAGAAGGACCATAATGTAGCTCTAAAGGCCAAGGATGATGCCCTTCAGTCTAAGGTTGATGCTGCAGTCAAGGCTGCTATAGAAGATGCTGTAGAGAATACCATCGAAGACTATAAGGTCTTTGATGAATTCATCAGCTTTAGTTTTGAATACCTTGAAAGAGGTATCAAATCAACTGGAAAATGGGCAGCTACTAAGGAGAAAGATTCTGGGAGCTTGACTGCTCCAAACTTTGTGTGCCTTGGCTTTGTATATCCTCAGTTTGCTCAGGACTTGCAGGAAGTTGAGGAGGCTGATGCTTCTCCAGCCGTGACTGCTCCCCTAGAGGTCACTGAGTCTGAAGACGCTGTCCATCATGATGATGGAGATCAGGTGACAAGCGTTGTTCCTGACGAAATGACTTCAGCTGTAGAGACATAGGCCCTTGTGAAGCTTTTTATCATTTGTACTTTTGATTTCCCTTATGTACCTCTTATTTGTGTGAACTCTGATGGCCTTTTAACACTCTTGATTTGTAACTCTGAATATCTTTAATGATAATTATTATTTAAACTTCTTTTGATTCTAATGCTTCATACGATGTTATGATTGAATGTCTCACCCTCATAAATTTTCACCAAACTAATGATGTTTAAGTTCTGAGGTAACCATAATATGATGTTTTACCCTCATAATTTTTCACCAAACTAATGATGTTTAAGGTCTGAGGTCACCATAATATGATGTTTTACCCTCATAATTTTTCACCAAACTAATGATGTTTAAGGTCTGAGGTCACCATAATATGATGTTTAGCCCTCATAATTTTTCACCAAACTAATGATGTTTAAGGTCTGAGGTCACCATAATGTGATGTTTTACCTTCATAAATTTTCACCAAACTAATGATGTTTAAGGTCTGAGGTCACCATAATATGATGTTTTACCCTCATAATTTTTCACCAAACTAATGATGTTTAAGGTTTGAGGTCACCATAATATGATGTGTTACCTTCATAATTTTTCACCAAACTAATGATGTTTAAGGTCTGAGGTCACCATAATATGGTGTTTTACCCTCATAATTTTTTACCAAACTAATGATGTTTAAGGTCTGAGGTCACCATAATATGATGTTTCACCCTCATAATTTTTTCACCAAACTAATGATGTTTAAGATCTGTGGTCACTATACAATGATGTTTACCCTCATAAATTTTCACTAAATTAATGATGTTAAGGTTTGAGGTCACCATATTATGATGTTTCATCTCATATTTTCACCAAACAAATGAAGTTTAAGGTCCGAGGTCACCATATAATGATGTTTACCTAGAAAAATCAATTTCACCAAACTAATGATGTTAAGGTCCGAGGTCACCATATTATGATGTTTCACCTCATATATTTTCACCAAACTAATGATGTTTAAGGCTTGAGGCCACCAAATTATGATGTTTCACCTCATATTTTCACCAAACTATGGATGTTTAAGGCATATAACAAAAGTATCATCAAAACATTGCTATCTTTTCATTAACATCCTCTTCATAAAATGATACATGTATTACAAGAAGAATTTCAACATCATAAGTAATATTTCTTCAAGTGATCAACATTCCAAGGATTGGATAAAGGTTCTCTTTTAAGATTTCTAGCTAGTAAATACCAGGTACAACCTCATCAACTACCCTGTAAGGACCATGCCATTTTGTATGGAGCTTATTTGCCTTTTTCCACGTCCTCTTTAGGACGAGGACTCCCACAGATGTAGGCCTTAATTTTACCATTTGATTGTAAAATTTCGCAGTTATCTGCTAGTATGCTGCCTGTCTTATCTCTGCATCTTCTCTTCTTTCCTCGATCAAATCAAGATCAAGTCTTCTCTCTTCCCCATTCCTCTGAGGGTCATATGTCTGAACTTTATGAGTGGGAAGTCCTACCTCTGTAGGCATGACAACTTCTGAGCCATGGGCTAACATAAATGGGGTCTCTGCCATTGGTGTCCTTATTGTCGTCCTGTAGGCCCCTAACACGACATATACCTCCTGTGTTCATTTCCCATTGGCCTCTTCCAACCTCTTTTTTATCCCATCAAGGATTGTTCAGATTGTGACCTCGATTCGACCATCTGCCTGGGGTTGGCTAGGATAAGAGAAGAACTGCTTGATCCCTACTCTTTCGCAGTATTTCTCTAAGGAAGGTTTCTTGAACTGGGTTCCATTATCTGAGATGAGGGTGTTTGGAAGACCGTACCTGCATATGATGTTCTTCCAGATGAACTGGAAAGTCTTCTGCTCAGTGATTGTGATCATTGGCTCAGCCTCTACCCATTTGGAGAAGTAATCAATTGCCACTATTAAGAATCAATAGTTGTTTACATCTCTTGGAAAGGGTCCTACCAAGTCAATGCCCCATACTACAAATGGCCAAGGGGAGCTAATATAAGTAAGAGGTTAGTGTGGCTGATGAGGGATGGTGGAGAATCTCTAACACTTATCACACTTCTTCACATAAGCAGCTGCATCTTTGGCCCAGGTCGGCCACCATTACCCTTGAGTAATTATTCTCTTAGCCAGTGGCCTCCCTCTTATGTGGCTTGAACAAGAGACCTCATTCACATCTCGTAAGATTTATGGGACCTCTGAAGGATGGACACATCTGAGGACAGGGAGAAGGAACCCCTTTTTATATAAAACATCTCCTACAATTGAGAACCTAGTAGCTCTGAACCTCAGCCTTCTCCTTTCTAATTTTGACTCTGGTAAATCTCCCTTTCTAATGTATCTGATAAGAGGGTCCATCCATGAAGCTCCCATATTCAAGTTGAGGCAAGGTATGGTAACCTCTTCTTCTTCAATGGTCGGCTTGAGATCAATCTCAACGGGTACTGTTCTTCTTATATCCGTCCTTGTTGCTAAGGCCAACCTTGCTAGTGCATCAGCTCAACTGTTGTCTTGCCGAGGTATCCTCTTCATATTTAATTCCCTGAAGATTTCTAGCATCATTCTCACCCTCTTCAAGTACTTGGCCATCCTTTCATCCTTGGCCTTATACACTCCTAGGATTTGGTTGACGACTAACCTTGAGTCACTGTGGACTAGGAGTTGGCCAACACTAAGGGCTTTTGCCAAGGAGAGACCTGCTATTATTGCTTCATACTCTTTCATTGTTTGAAGCTTTAGAGTTGAACCTCAGCGCATATTCAATATTGGTACCATCTGGTGCTGACATTATCAGCCCCGCTCTACTCCTGCTTTCACAGGACAACCCATCGATGAAGAAGTTCCAAACAACTTCATTTAAAGAGAAATTTCCTTCTAATAGTGTCCCTTTCTTGAAGAGTTAACTGTCTTCCTCATTCTCAACTATTCCTTTTCTGGCTTTGCTTGACTCAACCTCTTCCGGATCTTGGAAGACATTTCTATTTGGTTCATCTGCAACCTATTCACTTATCTCAATCTCAGCCTCTTTCCAGATAAACTCATCCATAAAGTCTACAAGTGCTTGCCCCTTGATGGCAACCCTGGGTTGTTAAATAATGTCATATTCCCCCAATTCGATGGCCCTGCCTGACTTCTCAGGCTTATGGAGGACCTGTCTGAGTGGGGAATCAGTGAGGATGACCATAAAGTGGGCTTGGAAGTATGACTTCATCTTCCTAGAAGCATGCATCAGAGCATAGGCTAATTTTTAAATCGAAGGGTACTTTTGTTCAGACCCTCGAAGAGCTTTACCATTGAAGTAGACTGCCCTCTGTACTCCATCATCTTCTCTTACTATTGCAGCACTAATGGCTGACTCTGAGACATCTAGATATACATATAACTTCTCCCCCAGAATGGGCCGAGAGAGGAGTAGGGGGGATCTGAGGTAAGACTTGATCTCCTTGAAAGCTTTGTTGCATTCCTCATCCCATTCGAAGGCCTTTCTAAGCGCTTTGAAAAATGGAAGACACTTGTCTGTAGCTCTTGAGACGAACCTATTAAGGGCAATAACTCTTCCGGTTAACCTCTGAACGTCTTTGATAGTTCTGGATGTCTTCATTTCTTACAAGGACTTGATCTTCTCGGGGTTAGCCTCTATTCCCCTTTGGTTGACAATGAAGCCCAAAAACATTACTGCTCCTACCCTGAAGACACATTTGGTCGGGTTGAGCTTCATTCTGTACCTATCCATGGTGTCAAAAGTTCTTTCAAGGCCGGCCACGTGAGTGTCGGCCTTCAGGATCTTTGTCAGCATATCGTCTACATACACTTCCATGGACTTGCCTATATGATCCTCAAATATCTTATTTATAAGACATTGGTAGGTAGCCCCTGCATTTTTCAGGCCGAATGGCATGACCTTAGAGCAATAGGTCCCCTTATCAGTGATGAATGCGATCTTCTCTGAGTCTTTCCCATTCATGAAGATCTGATTATACCCAGAATATGCATCCATGAAGCTCATGAGCTCATGCCCTGCTGTGGCATCCACCATCTGATCAATACGAGGCACGGGGAAATTGTCTTTTGGGCAATACTTGTTCAAATTAGTGAAGTCTAAACACATCCTCCATTTCCCATTTGCTTTTGGCTCAATGACAGTGTTAGATAACCACTCAGGGTATATGACCTCTCTGATGAACTTGGCCTCTTCAAGTTTTCTAACCTCCTATCTGATGACATCATACTTCTATCTTGAGTATACTCTTCTTCTTTATTTGATGGTCTTGGAATCTTCTACGACATTGAGTTTATGACACATGACCTCAGGATCAATACCTGTCATGTCTGCATGGCTCCAGGCAAAAACACTTTGTCTCTTCCTCAAAAGTTTCACCAGTTATTCCTTGATCTCAGGTCTTAGGGCTTTACCAATTTGGATGGTTTTTTTCGGCTCGTCCTCATTGAGGACGATGGGTTCTACCTCTTTCGCGGCCTCTCCCTTCTTGAGCTTTGTTTCATCTCTAAGATCAAGTGTGCTGATGTTATACGTGGTTATTGCCCTCTTATGAGCCTCTCTCTCTTCAGCAAAGTTGAAGTAGCATTCACGTGCCGATGTTTGGTCACCTTTCACTTCCCCTACTCCATAGGGAGTCGAGAATTTTAGAATTTGGTGGGTCGTTGAAGGCACGACCTTAAATTCCTTGAGGGCTAGTCGTCCTATGATTAGGTTGTAAGTTGAGAAGACATTTTCATCCATTAAAAAGAAATTGATTTTTCTGGTTAACCTCTTAGGCCACTCATCTCCCATTCTTACATCCATCTCATACATGCCCAATGGATGAACCTTTTCACTGCTGAAGCTGATCAAGGGATGATGATAAGGGACAAACCTAGCTTTGCTGAGGCCTAGGATATTAAAACAGGGATAAAACATAATGTCTATTGAACTTCCTGTATCAACGAGGATTCTCTGAACTTCACACCCATGCACCTTGGTGGTGATTACCAGAGGGTCATCGTGAGGAGCTAAGATACCTTTGAAATCAAGACGTGAGAAGCCTTCCATGTGGGCCTTGCAATTAGCTACCTCTGAACCTCCCCCTGCCAGTCCTTCACAGATGTGTTCATATCGAAAGAGATCATACCAACCCTCTTCACTAGGATATTATCATCTTTTGGTGGAAGGTCAGGGTTATCGTCATCATCTGAGTCCTCTGCTCTTCTGGTAGGGGCATCTTCTCGGCATCTGTCATTTATCTTACTTTTAGGGTCTTCTCCCTCCCTTAGGATCTCTACCGTACACGTAGTTTCTAAGCTTTCCAGACTTCAACATTTTCTTAATCTCATCCTTCAGGGCGAAACACTTGTCGATTAGATGATCGTGATCTTGGTGGAACTCGCACCATAGGTTCTTGTTCCTCTTATGTGGAGGAGCCTTTAGCTTCTTCGGCCATCTTAGGGACCTGTCATTCTTTATTTCATTGAGGATGTGTTCGTAGCTCACAGTTAGAGGAGTATAGTGTGCAAACTTATCGTCTATAATCCTCTTCTTTCCATCATTCTTCCTTTTAAATTTTCCACTGCTACTTCCGTTCTCATCCTCATACATTGTAGCCATTGCTTCTTCTGCATTCATGACCTTTCCAACTGTTGCTTACAGCTCAGCCATGGACTTAGGAGGGTCTTCAGCAAGCTTCCAGAGAAGATTTCCCTTATGAAGTCCTCCAATGAGGGCTGTCATCGCTATACTTTCTTCATAATCCTCTACTTCAAGCTTCTCCTTATTAAACCTTGCAATGCAGTCTCTTAGGTTCACATTTTTTCCCTGCTTGACGTACAGTAGGTGAGTGGTCTTCTTTTGAGGTTTTACCCTAAAACAGAAGTTGTGTATAAACTGCTCGGCCAAACCCTTAAAGTTCTCCACAAAATTTTTGGGAAGAGATGTGAACCAAATATGTGCACCAAATTTTTAGGAAGAGAAGTGAACCAAATTTTTGGGTCAATAGGTTGGTCTTTTCACGGTATCTGGGGTGGTCCTCTAGCCTCAGGATGAGGTTGAATAGATGTCGGAGTAATCATCTCCTGTGAGACCCCAAGTGGTCTCATTATGTTTTGGCTTAGTTGGGCGAACTGTTCCTGCATCACTTGCTGAGTTGCAGCCAAGGAATTCAAGGCTAATGCCACCTCAGCCATCTCAGACTGGGGTGGTGCCTGGATGGAATTGGGTCCTCCAACACCAGATGGTGGAGGAAGTAGTGGTAACTCCGGTGCCATATGTTAAGACTAAAGAGCTTGCAATGAAAGTATTGGGGAGCTTGATACCTTAAAGGACCTTTTTCAATGGCGACACAACTTCACACGAAGGGTGAGGCCTGGTTCACCACCAGAGTCTTCGATGATGTTAATCTGCAAAAAGAAAGAGACGAATCTTCTTTTTCCCACAGACGACGCAAAAATGATGATGCTGTAAATAGCACCACCAGATACGGCGTTGACAAACTCAAACTAGTGATAACAATGTCAACACAAGAGTGAATATATATGACAGAATGAGGTGAGAAGAAGTAGATGAACACGAATATGTAAGTGGTTCAGCCAATATGGCCTATGTCCACTGTGATTGTGTGAGTGATATCACTAGATGAAGGCCCTAACGGCCATAAATACAAACTCTCAAGCTTTCTCTCTCTTCTATGTAAACTAGCAGAGTTTTAGCTAGGGTTGCAATTATGGATCCTTTTACAAGGTAGAGGATGACCTCTATATATAGTGCTTGGGTGGTTTAATGTACCCCCCAAACATGCAATGAGTATGTGCATGGAGATCGAACCAGTATAAGAGTGACACCTGGCTGATCTTAAGTAGATAATGATGACCTCAATATTCCCTCACGTGAGGGGAATGATTCGATTATAACTGATTTGTCCACGTGTGCCAATACTTATATGTGCTTGTAAATGCTCGGCCGTGTGTCCTTAACTGATGTAACCTCGGCCTGGACGGGCACGTGGTTAGTGGAGTCAGATGTAGTTTCTTTATCTTATCAATAATCGTGATGACCTCGGCTAGGAGGGATGGATGAGGTTAGGTATGAGGTAGTTATAACGTCCGCTGAGGTCGATGATGATGTTGGCAGGTGATCAATCCCATGAGAGTTTGCTGACCTCGACCGACTTCCAGCCGAGGTTGGTATGTGAGGGGGCTGACCTTATAAAGACGACCTTTCTGATGGTTGTCATAAGCTTCTCATCACCTCGGCTATGATATTGGCCGAGGTTAGTTACTCTAAGTAAGAGGGTGCACTTTGGGCATATCAAATGATGTGCCACCTATTTTATGGGCAGATCCCACCGACATTCTCGTACCCATGCCTGAAGTCGTAGGAGGAAGAGGCATGTTCATCACTTCATAAATTCATGGGGGCATCAACCAACTCATCACGAAATCCAAGTAGTCATAGGTGTTGCCGCCATGTTTGTGTAGAGCGAATAATTCTCGCCAACCATCGTCGTCACCCTAGAATCCGGGGACATCTTCCTCACCCACCTCATATACATCAGAGGCACCGCCGATGGGACTGGCACCTTATACTCCACTATATGTCTCACAACCCTCTCTCCCAGTTACTAGGAGTACCCTAACTCATGCATCATCATCCATCGCATCAGTGCATGCATGCCTGTAACCCCCTTGTGCTGAGGAGCCGACCCCTAAGGGTAAAGGTTCACCTGTAGTTATCGACAAAGATCAATATTCAAAATTTCCAAAAAAGGATTCATAAGGAAAAAAAAAACTTATCGCTCATCAGCGTGTTCAAAACCTGTTGCACCTCCGCCAGGGGCAAGGACTGGTTCGACCGCCTATTATCCTTTCGCTACCGGTACATCCGACATAAGTCCCCCAAGTCCTCGTCTTTTAGGGCTATCATCTTGTCATTGAGACTAATTACCTCATAAAAGCACGTATGCAGAAAAGACAGGAGTCAGCAAGAAAAAACTAAAGGAAATGCAAGAATATAAAAGAACCGAAAATGCGAGAATTACCTCCAAAAGTATGTGGGCCCCGTAAAGATCTATCGACAACACTGGATGAATGCATCCAAAGAAGAATAAAAGGTCACTAACGTTAGGCTACCCCAATCATAAAGAGATACATTTAAAAAGATCCTCAAAAATTGCAAAAACCAAAGATGGATGACATCGCCACCTGTCACCACTAAGAAACCACCCAACAGAAGAAAAATAAATAATCGGGCCATTTGCCTCACCTGCTGCGCGTCAGTCTCATCAATCCTCCTACTTAAGAGCACCTCCTTAAGACAGGAAATTAGGATAGAATCAAGAGAAACTATCCTACCCACATCTCCCGACGCTGCATGAATCGCCTTCGGTGTCAATCTTGTAGTACGGTCCATCTCTATTTGTACACCCTCTCAATCTATCCCTAGAACCGCTGAACATCGATGGGATTCATAGTAATTCCCCCCAAACGCAAGTGAATGGTGTGGGTAGTGTCCCACCACCTCTAGTCCAACACGTATAAAATCGTAGTAGAATGCGATGTCTCATCCAAAGCTTGTGCTAGGCGGCCAAAGCCAGCAAAAGTAACTACCCAGTGTACCACTGTCGGAAGACTCTCTCATAAATCCTTCAACCCCGTCATTCCCCTAGAAAGTGTGCTCGAAGGGGCGATGTCAGTCTGTCAAAACGAAAAAGAAAGAAAAAACCTTTTCATTAGCAAAATAAAATAAAGAAAAGAAAAAAAAGAATAAAAGATTACCAAAGGTCACTATACTTACGTAGCCACTAGGGTTCCTCACCCTAGAAGAGCTGTGGTGTGAGGACTCACGCATAAGAAAGTGATCCTCAGCTACTAGTTTATTCAAGTCAAAATCATTCTCATTGCCCAAAGCAAGGGTCACCCTAGCTCGCCACTCGAGG
Organism: Sambucus nigra; assembly: GCA_949130495.1. Taxonomy (NCBI): domain Eukaryota; kingdom Viridiplantae; phylum Streptophyta; class Magnoliopsida; order Dipsacales; family Adoxaceae; genus Sambucus; species Sambucus nigra. Next base: position 182,633,218 of record OX422224.1, on the reverse strand, counting down.
CCAGCCCAATCATCAACACTCAACCATTCCAAGTTATATCCCTCATAGGAATAACCCACCATTTAAAGCCTTAAAGAAAGAAGGACTTAGAAAAGGATTTTAGAGAAAAGAAGGAGAAGATTCAGATGCAAAAAGATGTGAACAATGAGGAGGGTTCGCCCCCTTTTTATAGGAGTCTAAACGACATCCCAATCAGCAGACCGCTGCTAATACTAATTGGCACCTGCCTGTTCCTCTGCCTAAGGAAGCATAGGAGTCCATGCCATTGCCAAAAAAAAACCCTACAACACGTCGCTCGAGATCTCTTCGAAAATTTTGTAAATAAAATGCCAGAAAATTCGAACATTCCTCGAAAAATTCCCAAAAATGCCAAACAAGTATTAGAACATTTCTTCACCAAGAAAACCATTTTAGGCTCCTACAATCCCCAACCGGATTAATATTACACTCTTACCCCCATCATAAACCCTAAACGTATTCTGTAAAATGGTTCATCCCAAAAGTCCACTATGATTCCCCAATAGAACCCTAAATTAAATATTTCCCCAAATCCCATGTCGAATTCCCAGACTAAACATTCTCTTAATTCATTCACCATAAGAATTTCAGCTTCCCCAACCAAGCTATCTCCTCTTAAAAAGATATGATCCCCATTCATATGTATTTCCCCAGTAGAGTCTTGAAATAACACAATCCTCACCGTAAGTAGAAAAGACGCCCCGGAGGGTATACCTCCCAGTGTTACAACTTTAGGTCCTCATAATTAACCTCGAATAACAGAATTAGTCATTCTAACGTTAGGTCCTCAGAATTGACAGCGACCCACATAATTGGTCATCCTAAATTTAGTTCCTTAGAATTGACCTTGGACCAAGGAATTGCTCGTCACTTTCGGTTCTTCGAATTTACATCGGCCCACATAATCGATCTCCTCAACTTTAGGTCCTTACAATTGACCTCGGCCAGCATAATTGGTCTCCTTAACTTTAAGTCCTCAGAATTGAACTCGACCTGTAGAATCAGTCTCCTTAGCTTTAGGTCCTTAGAACCTCAGAATCGGTCGACTAACTTTAGGTCCTCGAAATTGACCTCGACACTCAGAATCGTCCTCAAACTTTTGCTCCTCAAAATAGGTCGTCATCACTTTAGGTCTTCAGAATTGACCTCATCTCATAAAATCAGTCATCCTCAATTTAGGTCCTCAGAATTGATCTCGTCCTGCATGATCAGTATCCTCAACTTTACGTCATCACAATTGATCTCGGCCAACATAATAGATCTCCTCAACTTTAGGTTCTCAGAATTGACCTCAGCTTGTAGAATTGGTCTCCTGAACTTTAGGTCCTTAGAATTGATCTCGACCCTCAAAATCGATCTCCTCACCTTCAGGTCCTCAGAATTGACCTCGACTCTCATAATCGATCTCTAACCAAATCTCCTCAGAATTTATCCCGACCCTCAGAATCGATTGTCCAACTTTAGGTCCTCAAAATTGACCTTGACCTGCCGAATCTATCTCCTCAAATTTAGGTCCTTTGAATTAACCTCGACCCTCAAAATCGGTCGTCCAACTTTAGGTCCTCATAATTGACCTCGACCCGTAGAATTCACCTCCTCAACTTTAGGTCCTCAGAATTGACCTCGACCCTTAGAATTGATCTCTGCCACTTTAAGTCCTCAGAAGTGACCTCGAACCACATAATCGATCATCCCCAAAATTACCTTAGGTCCTCAGAATCAACCTCATCCATTTGAAGCGGTCATCCTTATCCCTTTGGACCATAGAATCGACCTCTTTCCCAAACATCCATGTGGTGTCTATTCGACGGTTTTACTTGTTCTAAGATCATCCATCGAGGGGATCTGTAGACACCACATTATAGGAACCCTCTAAGACTCTCCTTAGTTCCCTAACAGTTCCTCCTTCACTATAGAATCTTAGGTCATACTCTAGTATAGATCTAGAGGCCATTGGGTGACCCCAGGTCTCGTTTGACTCTGATCAACTTCCTCATCTGAGTGAAAGCTTAATGAATATTTGAAGGGAACTGAATCCTCTTTCTAATGGTCCACCCCATACACAAATCAACCTTATGGTTCGAACAAACGGTCTATTTTACTATTAAAAACTAATTTAGAGGTCACCGGGTGCTCTTGTGCCTCATTTTAACCCCAATCAACTTCCTTGCTCGAGAGAAAACTCAATGAATCTTTAAAGGTCACTGAATCTCCTTTCCAATGGTCTGCCCCATGTGAAAATAGACCTTATGATTTGGACAAACAATCCATTTTCCCCCAAAAACTAAATTGGAGACCACTGATCATTCTCAGACTCTAGTTGACTCCAGTCAACTCTTCATCTTGAACGAGACTAAATGAATCATATAAGGCTTTAAAAACCCTTTCCAATGGTTTGCCCCATACGAAAATCAACCTTAAGGTATGGATGAACAATCCCTTTAACTTCAGAGGGTCATCGAGTGCTCTCGAGCCCCGTTTGACCAAGGGCAACTTTCTGAACCAAGGAGATTGAATGAATCATCGAAGGGCTCTGAATGCCCTTTCCAATGATCCATCCCGTGCGCAAATTGGCCTAATGGTTCAGATAAATGATTCGTTTTCCTCTGGGAATCTCTTGTCCAAAAGGCCGTAGGGCACTTTCGAGCCCTGTATGACCACAGTTAACTCCCGAACTCGAGAGCGTCCCAATGGATGCTTAGAGGCCAGTGGAGTTTGTAGTGTTGTGCAGAAAGCACTGGGACACTTTTTCACCAATATAAAAGCTGAGAGCTCTTATACTATACGTGACCAGTAAAGTCAGTAGTGTTATGTAGAAAGCACTGGGAAACCTTTGCACCACTATTTCATAGGTGGGGCAGTCTCAAGGGTTCGCCTCATGCACAAATTAGCCTTATGGTTAAGATAAATGATCCGACCCTGTGCATGAATCGACCTTACGGTTTGTAGGAATGGTCCATTTTACTATCAAAAATTGATCCGAAGTCAACTGGGCACTCCCGTTCCCCATTTTAACCCCAATTAACTTCCTTGATCAAGCAAAAACATAATGAATCTTTGAAGGGCTCTGAATTAGCTTTCCAACGGTCTGCCCAATGCGCAAATCGACCTTACGGTTCGGATGAACGATCCATTTTCCCCCCAAAACTAAACCTAAGACCAACGGGAATTCTTGGACTCCTTTTGACCCCTGTCAATTCTTCATCTCGAACAAGACTAAATGAATATTTGAAGGGCTCTGAATACCCTTTCAAATGGACCACCCTGTGTGTGAATTAGTCTTACGGTACGGACAAATGACACATTTTAATTCGAAGGGTTACCAAGCACTTTCGGGCCCTATTTGACTAAGGTCAACTCTCTGAACCAAATGAGACTGAATGAATCATCAAAGGGATCTGAATATCCTTGCCAATGATCCATCCTGACACAAATCATCCTTACGATTCGGACAAATGATCCGTTTTCCTCTGGAAATATATTGTCTAAAAGGCCATCGGGCGCTTCCGAGCCCTATTTGACTACAGTCAACTCCCGAATTCAGGAGTGGCCTAATGGATTATTAATGTCCAGTGGATCCGATAGTGTTATGTAAAAAGCACTGGGAAACTTTTAAACCAATATATAAGCTGAGATCTCTTATACTATATGCGACTAGTTGATCCGATAGTGTTTGTGTAGAAAGCACTGGGAATATTTTGCACCACTAGTTTATAGGTGGGGAAATCTTAAGGATAATAAGTCACTATTAGTAGGGAAATTGAGTACTACCTTGCTATATAGTCAAGCCGAGAGTGAAGGCCTAGCTTGAGATAAGTATTTTACATATGTTACAGTGGTGATGATTATGCAGATGTGCACGGTATATAGGGTGTATGGGTGCCTTGGTTATTTTGACTTCTAATATTATTCAAGATAAGGTGATGTGGTTATAAGTGTTTCAAAAATATTCCGGTAGGGAATTTAGAAATATAGGTTGAATGGTATGATGGACTGAGCTTCATTTGAGAAAAGGAGATACTTCGACTATGTGTATGACAAAGAGAACTATCACAACTGAGGTGAGTTAAAACATAGTGGAGGCACATGTAAAACGACACTCTTTGACAAAGGAGGACCCCATAATTTTGGAAACTAGAGCAAAGTCTCACTTAGTTAATTTTTTGGAGTGGCTTGTGCATAAATAAGATGTTGATTTCTACCACACGAAAAAGTGACCAGGAAGTGCGCGGTTTTGGAGCAAACGCAAGGGCCATGATTTTTGGTATATCCCCAAAAAGGGGAATAAGATGTGCCACATGATGTGAAATGTTGAGCATGTGGATTTATGTTGAGTGAGACATAGTGAAGTTGTCTCCAGGTGCACCACTCATGGGAAAAGGTTGGTCCGAGATGATCAACCAGAGTTTTGTAATAAATTGATGATTCTGGTGATGAAATGGACACACAGACTGATATAGTTCATTATTGGGTTATAAAAAACATGGATAAATTAGGATTTTTTTGACTTTGTGGAATGAATTGACCAAAATGGAATAATTGCTATTCATTTGGGGGAGTTATACTATCGACCAATATGTCCAGCATTTCATGGGAGAGAAGAAATGATCCGTCATAAGGTGCTGCCCAATATTGTTGTGAATCAGGATGAGACCCTTGATTCCCACCTCTGATATAAAGTGTCAGGAGCCAATAGGGACAAAGTTATGTTTTGAGCTAGACATGTCACCCGTAGGCCGATGGGTAGACAGGAGGTTAATAGAATGCTGAAGAATGCGAGAAATACGTATTTTAGATTTTAGGGAAATTGGGAATAGTAATTACCACTGGTAGAGTTACGTGCGATAAGTCGTAGCAGTTTATTATCTGCATGAATTCTTCTGAGCCTTCGTACGGTGATCTTGTCATCCACATTTAGTTAGTTAGAGGTGGGGAATAATAAACTTCTTGGACCTGGAGCGATTCAAGGTCTGTCAGCAAGGAGTGAGTTAATCTACATTATTTTCATATGGTTCAGGAATGTAGTTAGAGCATGTCATCGTGAATCGAAGCTTTTGTAATACCCCGAGATTTTTGGGCCAATAATTGATTTATTTTGGGAGAAATAAGTATTAATTTAATTGGAGAATAATTAAATTTGTATTTGAGGCATAATTTGAAGATGCTAGAAAGTGATTCGAATGATGATTCTGAGGGTGCGGTTGTTTTCGGAGGGGTCGAGATAGTCGAAATGAATGTACTTGGATCTTATTTGGGTTTTGAAATATTTTAAGTTCGTTTGGCTCGAATTAAAGTGATTGAGTCATTTAAAGTGTGTATTATCATTTAAAATGGTGTATTTTGGATTCAAGGCTTAAAAGCCTACGGGAGAAGTCATTCTCACCTAAGAGAAATAGAAAGCCCTAGAAAGAAATAGAGAAAGAGAGAAGAAGAAAGGAAGAAGAGAAAGAGAGGGAAAAACTTGGGAATTCCGGCAAATACACGATTTCGAGGGAGAATCAGACTCTACAACTTTGAGATAAGTGATTAAACTTGCTAAATAATTGTTATGTATCATTTATTTCATGATTTGTGGATACATTTCTGAAATTTGGGATAAATATGTTAAAACGTAGATTTTGGGTTAAATCTTACATTTGATGTCTATATAATGGATTTGAGGTTATAAATTAGTTGGGTTGAGTTATTTGATGTGTATTAATGTTATGAATGTGGTTGGGTTGAGATTAATGGTTAGATGTAATTATTTTGGGGTTTTTGAGAAGTTTGAGTTCCTTAAAAATGGAGTTGGGCCGAGGTACCTGGTAGGGACGGTCGACCGCGCCTCCAAAATGAGTCACACTGTCTTCATTTATAGGCAAAATTAAAAAGCGCGATCGACCGCGGTTGGGGTACCGATCGACCGGGCCTATGTTTTTGGCTCAAGTGTGGGAATTTAAGTTTATCCCCTTTCCTTTGGGTTTCTATTTATGGATCTTCCTAATTATTATATCATAGAGGATTAAGTAATTATTTAAGGGGTTTAAGGATCTTAGAAAGTGAGAAGATGTTTGGGGTTTATATCGTAATAAAATTGAGTGCGCATTTCCTCTCTCATCAAGCACATGAGAGAAAAAATTATAGATGATTGGATGTAAATGTTGGGGTTTTAGTGATTGATTTAGAGAGAGTGAGAATTTAAGTTATCGTACTGATTTAGTGGAAAATCCTCTTAGTGTAGAGGTTAATAATTGAAGAGTAATAATTGTTGATTGATGTTTATACGGATATAGAGCATATCCTCAACGTAAAATGAATTGAGAGATTAATCAAATAGAAGTGAGGTGTGAATTTCAAGTGAGAAATCATATTGTGTATACAAAGTGGGGAAGTTATGTGAGTTATTGACGAATAGTATATCGAGAGTAGAATATACAAATAAATGGTATTATTTCATTTACGCCTAAAAGCGTAATAAGAGTATGTAAATAGTGTGATATATACCTTTTGTGATGGTATACATTTATATGATGTGATGATGTATATATATCTTGTGTGTATGATATATATAAGTGAAGCATACCCCCTCTATGATATCATGGGAAGTTGCGCGATGTGGACGAGGCCCCTGGCTTGAGGAGAAGGGCGCGGATAGTCCCCAGGTCATAGCGTCCATTATTATTGTGTGATTATTTTATTAGGGGTGAGACGTGGTGGGTATGTTTCGTCTCATTTTAGGGGAGGAACTATGACCGCTTCCCGTACGTTGTGATATGGTTTTTACCAGATTCCAACCGTTGGTACCCAGGATGATATGTTAGTGATTTCATGGTAGATGATAGAATTGAGAACCTGTATCCTCGAGTTATAGCTCGTTGGGATGGTTATTATTATACTTGTGTGAATAGTATATTATTTTTATATGATTACGTGATATCATATTTGTCTCTCGAGTAAAGAGACATAAGAAGATTGCTTGAATCTCATTCCGGGAGATTTTAACCGGACTTAAATTGTGATGAATACATATTAAAGTGGAATTGTAGAGTAGATAATTATTATGAGTATATATAGTACTTTGGGTATGAGGACATAATGGACCTCAACGACCAATATTGCCAAAGAGTAGTGTATCGTGGGGGTTCTTTGTTTGGATTTAGCTTGCGAGACGTCCCATGCACGAAACGCAATGCAATGTTGGGAGTGAGGAGAAGTTAGTCCTTAGATCTCATATGTATATTAGTATATATCTCAACGAACAACACTGCCAATGATTAGTGTATCGGGGGGGGGGGGGTTCCTTACTTGGATTTCGCTTGCGAGACATCCCTCGCACAAAACGCAGTGCAATATTGAGAATTGGGAGTAGTTTAGTCCTTAGCACCTAGATGCTAATAACTCATATATATATATATATATATGTCAATAACTAGAATATGAGAACTTCTAGTAAAAGAGAATGTTTATGTATACTTTATATTTTTAGAAAGTGGGCGAATAAATGAGAGTGGTAATATTTGAAGTTGAGAGATAATTTAGATGGATTTATTACTTTTCCCCTAGATAGATTTGGGCATTTATTTGGAGATCATGTGCATACTCTTAGTTGCACGCTTTATTTGAGAGGTGAGTTGAATTTTATGGAGAGTGTGACTCCACTTTAATCATGTCATAATGCATTTTAATGAACTTGCTATCAAACGTTTTCACACCTCGGGCTCTGACCCGTTTATATTTTCGCCTGCTATGTATATCTTGTACTATTCTATGTGTTCCTCCGCAAAGACGCCATTGACGTTATCCATCCAGTGTATTCGTGGAGCTGTGGAAGTAGCGGACTGTTGCGATATTTTGATATAGTCGATTCCTATCTTTTGTATATCTAGATTAGGATTCAGTTTGTGTATTGGGTTTATACCCAAGTGTTGTAGAGTAACACTTTTATATTTTTCCTTCTCAGAGTATTGTATTGTCTGTGACGTGACAGCATATTCGGGTATTTTATTTTGTACATTGTGTTGTACTCCTTTATTAGTCTCTGTTATATCATTTGTGTATGTGCATCTCTTATCATATCTAGAGTTATGTTGTTGGTTAGTTGTTGCATGGTTTTGTTTTGGTGATGTAAATAAAATGTTTTAAAATTTTTGATACCCACTTTTTGTGATAATGGGTAGTTAGCCGTGTTTATTTTTGTATCGTCAGTAGATGTTGATAATGATCCACTTGAGATTCCTAATTATTTTAGTATAGGTATGGCCATCCGTTATTATTTTAAGCGGGGGGTCACAGGTGGTATTAAAGCATCAGGTTCTAGTGTCTTTAGGATCTGTGTGGGTTTACAGCGATCTTTCGTAAGCATTCTTGATGTAGAGCCCTATTATTAGGAGTGTTTTGTTCACACGTCCATATTTTCTTCTGTGATGAGAAAACATTTGAAAGGTGTTCTGATACAATTGTTCTTATTTCAGATGCCACCGAAGAGAAGTCGTTCAGGTAGGGAAAAATAAAGGGGTTGAGAGTGTGGAATTCCAATTGCCTCAAAGGACTATGACTACAGATGAAGTTTCCAGTATTGTGGCACAAGCAGTAACTGCTGCCATTTCTACAATGGCGTAGCAACATGCAGTTCAAGAAGCCCAAACCCTTTCAGGTGGAGTTGATGCGATGGTTGCAAGTCGATGGAAGAATAGTATGCAAAGGCACCTCCATATGGTTGAGTGTAGTGAGGTGTAGAAGCAATTTCTAGCCACCTTTAAGTTAACAGGAGCAGCTATCCAATGGTGGCAGTCTATCACCACATCTGAACAGAGAGATACATTGCCTATAATAGATTTTTGGTAACTCTTTGACCGAAGGTATTTTCCTTCCCCGATTCAGAAGGAAATGAGGAGGAAACTGATGGATGTGTTTCAAGGTAATCGAACGGTGGCCGAGTATGAAGAGGAATTTACGCGATTGGAGAATTTAGTACCTGATGAGGTAAATACGGAAGAGAAGCATATATCGATGTTCATGCGAGGTTTAAATGGGAAAATTCGATAGCATTTGTTAGGGAACCCGATGTTAGTGACTTTCGTCGAGGTAATGAATGCGGCACTGTTGCAGTGTCATGAATATCGTCTTCATTCTTAAGGGGGTAAGAACTGTAGAGATTCAGGTTCATCAAGTAGGTCTGGCGAAGAGAATGACAGTAATGCTAGTGGGTATAAGTCGTACTATAGAGGTTCGCAAAAACATTTTGTTCCTCAAGATGGGCAGAGAAGATTTACGGGTAGATGCGTCTTTTGTAAATAATTAGGCCATAGAATGAGAGATTGTCCTAAAAAAGGTAAAGGACCACGTTTTGATGAAGTTTTGGAGGTGCAACCCTTACAGCAGATACGGGGTCATTTTAGGCCAGGGGACTTTGTGTGGGAACCCAATGATGAGGAGAGGCAATTGGACTAGAGAGGTATGATGTAAGTTATTTTCCTGTGTGAATAGGATTACTTTATATGAAGCTTTGGGGAATATCGTATGTGAAATAGTTATGAGAGGGTAGCGCTATAACCCTATTATGTATGGAATGACCCAAAAGGGAATGTTGATCAAGTGAGGCTCTTATATTATTATCTTTTGAGAGAATAGATTATTTAGTAATATGCTCATGGAGAGCTATAACTTTGTTGTGAATGTAAGAATTGTTGTTATGTATTGAGTAGTAAGGATAAAGCTACTAAATTTTTATAGTCGTGTTAGACTTATATAATTATTGTATTCTAGTTATGGAAGAGCCTAGTGTATGGCAATATTTTGTTATGAGATGAGAGATTATTACTGAAATGATTCAAAATTTGGAGGATTATTGTTGGGCAAGAGAATTTTACCTCATAATTATGCTAATTGTGAGATATATATATTATTATGAGTATGATAATTGTTAAAACCTTATTCCTTGAGCATAAGGTATTTTAATTAAATGTCGAAAGACATAAACCGTTTTTAAAATAAACTTATAGGACTTTGGGCCATATTAAAAAATAATTTTTCACAAAAATATTTTTTAAAATCTAGTCCCGATCTAACAAACTCTCAATCCCCGATGTCGCTACATATTAGTGTATTGAGAGGGTTTATTGTTTGGATTTTGCTTGCGAGACCTCCCCCTTATGAAAGTAACGAATGTTAGGAATTGAGAGGAGTTAAATCATTGAACCTTTCAAAATTGTTATATTATTAGTATGTTAGTGTAATTTAATATATTTCTAGTTATTGTACTATTGGAGACAAGTGAAGCCTAATTATGTTTATACGAGTAGAGTTCAAATAAAGGGTGTATGGGCGCCCTAGTAGTTATAATTGGTTTTATAAAATATTAAAATAATTCATCGTGAGAAGTGGGAGGATTGGGTATAGTGTTAGTTAGGATAAGTGTAGTAGAGACTAGCGGATCTTTGGAGTATTAGGTTTAGCTTAATTTCGAGGACAAAATTCTTGTAAGTGGGGAAGTCTGTAATACCCCGAGATTTTTGGGACAACAATTTATTTATTTTGGGAGAAATAAATATTCATTTAATTGGAGAATAATTAAATTGGCATTTGAGGCCAAAATTTAAAGATGCTAGAAAGTGATTCGAATGATGATTCTGAGGGCGCGGTTGTTTTCGAAAGGGTCAAGATAGTCGAAATGACTGTACTTGGGTCATATTTGGGTTCCGAAATATTTTAAGTTCGTTTGGCTCGAATTAAAGTGACCGAGTCATTTAAAGTGTGTATTATCATTTAAAGTGGTGTATTTTGGATTCAAGGCTTAAAAGCCTATGGGAGAATTCATTCTCACTGTAATACCCCGTACTTCTACATAGTTAATTTAAATTACGTGAGTAGAGTAATTTAATGTGAAAATAAACTTTTATTTAAATTACGCGAGTAGAGTAATTTAATGTGTTACGTTTAAAAAAATTAAATTACGTGAGTAGAGTAATTTAATGTGATGTAATAGTAGAGTAATTTAATGTGATGTAATAATAGTAATGATTATTAAGCGATTAATTAATCATTATGGCTATTAGACACGAATTGAAAGTAAGACACTGATTAAAATGACGATTAATTTTTTTTACTAAATGTGAATAGTAAATATTGAAAGTCTAGACCGAGTGTCGCGCGTAGACAAAAATAGAAGGTGAGATGAGAAACATATTTTAAGAGACTCAAAAGATAATTTAGAGTCCACAGATGATTCCTAAACGGTCGAATTAGTCAAAATAGTGTACCCGGAGGTACTAGTTGAGTGCCGGGTCATTTTTGGGCTAAACCGGGACCATACGAGGGCATTTTTGTCTCTTTACATTTAAGGGTGAGGAGACCTACGAATTTTGGAACCCTAAGTCAGATTATAAGAGTTGGAGGCTAGGGTTAGAGAGGAAAAAAAATACACCATAGCCATTAGAGAGAAGAGAGAAATAATTTCCCAAGGCAAAAGAAGGAAGTAGGGAGAATTCAAAGGAAATTTCACTACCAACTTGTTGGGAAGAAGGATTAAAGGATAATAATCATCAATCATCAACAACAACCATGAAATCAGACCCTACAAAACATAAGGCAAGTGGTTATTTGCAAAATAAATTGAGTTATAATACCCATATGTAAGTTTTGGTAAGAATATGATTTTTATGATATTTTTGGGAACAAACACTTGACTATGATCCATGATTGATAGGGATTTCATGTAGAATGTTTTTGATCTCCAAATAATCTGATATCATAGAAGACTTGATGATTAAATCGAACTAAAAATCTGGACTTTTGATGAAAAGATGGAAGAATTGTATTTTTAGGGTTCTTGAATAATAAGAAGATTTTTAGTTAATCTGGAAAAAATTTGTAATGATTTTGCTGTTTTAGATCGTTAGTAATCATCCCAGAATATGTAGGAATGATTAGAAATTGTTAGTTGCAAGTATGGTGAATTATCATGGGAGATGGATCAACAAAAATGGTGCAACCCGCATGAAGAAGACGATCTGGGTCTGTAACTGCTCGATCGATTGTTTGACCCTTGAATGTCGATCGATCGAGCAGTCGATCGATCGACCTCATCCCATCGATCGATCGACCCTGGCTGTACTTTAGAGAATTTTGTGAATAAATTTCTTTTCAATTACCATCACTTAATGGGAACCTTAGTGATGACATTTTACCTATGAAGGGAATTAATAGATACCAGTAGGTGTACCGTGAGATTTCTCCCTAAATGATTGAGTGTGAAATTTGGAGAAATGGACCAACGGGAAGATAACCGATTAAGTCGTGTGTCGAGAATGTGAGAATTTAGTTACGGAAAGAGTGCGAGTCAATTCATGAAAAATACCAATAGGTTAGAGATAGCTTAACTACTGAATCAAGGGAGGGGTAACTAGGACCCGTAGAGTTGCGTGAATACTCGAATAAATGCGATAGTGAAATAAATCGTAAATTAATGAGTACGGTGAATAAAAGTAAAATATATTACGTACGGGCATGATTTGATAGGTCGGGTGTGTACCTACTAAATTATATGAATTTTTGTGTTAAGAGAATTATACCTAAATTAATTATGTTAGGGTCGATGAGATATTCCGAACTAACATAAAGTTACTATATGTTTGGGGTCGATGTAAAATGACGAACCAAACCTTAAAACTGGTGTCGCGATAAAAGAGTCCCGAACCAGAATATGTATATATATATATATATATATATATATATATATATATATATATATATATATATAAATAGTTGGGGTCGATGGATCATTCCAAACCAACACTCACTTAGGGTCGATGAATCATTCCGAACCAAGAGTCCTTTATGTGTGTCAAAAGGATATGATAGTGATAACTAATATTTAATACATGTTGCGTGATAAAATGTATTCCATATGTATAATCTACTGACTTAGAATAGTAGATAATGAGATGGATTGAAAATATCTTAGTAATAATTAAGTAGCGTGATGTAATTATTATAAGATAAGGATAACAAGAAGTAAGTAAGTTATCTAAGTTTATAGCATATGAAATATGGATTATTAAAATACTGCGAGTACGTAATGGGGACTTAGCGAGGGGGTATATGTAGTGGGATATTCTGATCTAGTTAACTGGGGTAGTATAACTAGGTGAACTAAGTACCCTCGTTAGACATGCACCATCGAAGAGAGGTGAGGAAGCTCAAGGGAGTGTGTGAACTCTTAATATGTGTAATCAATAACTCAAGTGTGATAACTTCTTGCAAAATATTTTTAAATGTTTTTGAGTACTAACTATTTCTATGTAATTTTTTTTATAAACCTTTAAGGTGCCCAGCCACAGGGACACCCAGCATGATTTCATTCCAGGAATTTGCGAGCTGCAGCACGTGTGGATGTTGCAGGGATTGTTTAGATGTTTCTCTTTTTCAGATCTAGTGCAGGATTTCAGTTTTAGTACTCTCAGTTGGGACATGTTGTCCAATCTTTATTTTTACAGTTATTCTGATTTTGGATTTTGAGTTGGTTTTCTTGGCCGTGGTTTTCGGCAAGACTTTATTTGTATTCAGATATTGGTGCGAATTGTTTTAGTATTGTTGGATTGTATTATTTCGTATGGGTTGTTTATTCTGCTTAAGGAAGATAAAATTTGGCACTAACTTAATTTCACTTAGGTGGTTAGCAATTTAAAAAGTTTTCGACGGTGATGCTAAGAATGAACCATTTAAGAAACCTGTTTAAATTAAATTAAGGCTTGATCACCCAAGGTTTAATTAGGCGGGGTGTCACACTCACCTAAGAGAAAGAGAAAGCCCTAGAAAGAAAGAGAGAAAGAGAGAAGAAGAAAGGAAGAATAGAAAAAGAGGGAAATGCTTGGGAATTTCGGTAAATACATGATTACAAGGGAGAATCAGACTCTACAACTTTGAGGCAAGTGATTAAACTTGCTAAATAATTGTTGTGTATCATTTACTTCATGATTTGTGGATACATTTATGAAATTTGGGTTAAATATGTTGAAACCTAGATTTTGGGTTAAATCTTACATTTGATGTGTATATAATGGATTTGAGGTTATAAATTAGTTGGTTGAGTTATTTGATGTGTATTAATGTTATGATTGTGGTTGGGTTGAATATTTGTGGTTAGATGTAATTATTTTGGGTTTTTTGAGAAGTTAGAGTTCCTTAAAAATGGAGTTGAACCGAGGTACCTAGTAGGGCCGGTCGATCGCGTCCAGGGGACCGGTCGACCGCGCCTCCAAAATGAGGCACACTGTCTTCATTTATAGGCAAAATTAAAAAGCGCGGTCGATCGCGGTTGGGGTACCGGTCGATCGGGCCTCTATTTTTGGCTCAAGTGTGGGAATTTAAGTTTATCCCCTTTCCTTTGGGTTTCTATTTATGGATCTTCCTAATTATTATATCATAGAGGATTAAGTAATTATTTAAGGGGGTTAAGGATCTTAGAAAGTGAGAAGATGTTTGGGGTTTATATCTCAATGAAATTGAGTGCGTATGTTCTCTCTCATGAAGCACATGAGAGCAAAATTTATAGATGATTGGATGTAAATGTTGGGGTTTTAGTGATTGATTTAGAAAGAGTGCGAATTTAAGTTATCGTATTGATTTAGTGGAAAATCCTCTTAGTGTCGAGGTTAATAATTGAAGAGTAATAAATGTTGATTGATGTGCATACGGATATAAAGAATATCCTCAACGTAAAATGAATTGAGAGATTAATCAAATAGAAGTGAGGTGTGAATTTCAAGTGAGAAATCGTATAGTGTATACAAAGTGGGGAAGTTATGTGAGTTATTGACGAATTGTATATTGAGAGTAAAATATACTAATAAATGGTATTATTTCATTTACGCCCAAGAGCGTAATAAGAGTATGTAAATAGTGTGATATATATATATATATATATACCTTTTACGATGGTATATATTTATATGATGTGATGATGTATGTATATCTTGTGTGTATGATATATATAAGTGAAGCATACCCCCTCTACGCTATCATGGGAAGTTGCGCGATCTGGGTGAGGCCCCTGGCTTGAGGAGAAGGGAGCGTATAGTCCCCAAGTCATAGCGTCCATTATTATTGTGTGATTGTTTTATTAGGGATGAGACGTGGTGGGTATGTTTCGTCTCATTTTCGAGGAGGAACTATGACCGCTTCCCGTACGTTGTGATATGGTTTTTACCTAGGCGGTGTGAGATTCTGACCGTTGGTACGCAGGATGATATGTCAGTGATTCCTTGGTAGATGATAGCATTGTGAACCTACATCCCCGAGTTATAGCTCGTTTGAATGGTTATTATTATACTTGTGTGAATAGTATATTATTTGTATATGATTATGTGATATCATATTTGTCTCTACAGTAAAGAGACATAAGAAGATTGCTTGAATCTCATTCCGAGAGATTTTAACCAGACATAAATTGTGATGAATACATATTAAAGTGGAAGTCTAGAGTAGATAATTATTATGATTATATATAGTACTTTGGGTATCGAGGTCATAATGGACCTCAATGACCAACATTGCCAAGGAGTAGTGTATGAGGGGGTTCCTTGTTTGGATTTTGCTTGCGAGACGTCCCACGCACGAAACGCAGTGTAATGTTGGGAGTGAGGAGAAGTTAGTCCTTAGTTCTCATATTTATATTAGTATATATCTCGACGATCGACAATGCCAAGGAGGAGTGTATCAGGGGGGTTCCTTGTTTGGATTTCGCTTGCGAGACGTCCCACGCACAAAATGCAGAGCAGTATTGAGAATTGGGAGAAGTTTAGTCCTTAGAAAGTAGAGGCCAATAACTAATATATATATATATATATATATATATATATTTATTTATTTATGTCAATAAGTAGAATATGAGAACTTTTTGTAAAAGAGAATGTTTATGTATACTTTATATGTTTAAAAAGTGGGCGAATAGATGAGAGTGGTAATATTTGAAGTTGAGAGATAATTTAGATGGATTTTAATTGAATATAAAAAATGGGAGTAAGTTAGATTACTTTGCCCCTAGATATATTTGGGCATTTATTTGGAGATCATGTGCATACGGTTAGTTGCGCGCTTTAGTTGATAGGTGAGTTGAATTTTATGGAGAGTGCGACTCCACTTTAATCATGTTATAATGCATTTATAATTATTATGCATTTTAATTCACTTGCTATCAAATGTTTTCATACCTCGGGCTCTGACCCGTTTATATTTTCGCTTGCTATGTATATCTTGTACTATTCTAGGCGTTCCTCTGCAAGGACGGCATTGACGTTATCCATCCAGTGTATTCGTGGAGCTGTTGCAGTAGCGAACTGTTGCTGTATTTTGATATAGTCAATTCCTATATTTTTTATATCTAGATTAGAATTCAATTTGTGTATCGGGTTTATACCCAAGTGTTGTAGAGTAGCACTTTTATATTTTTCCTTCTCAGAGTATTGTATTGTCTGTGACCCGACAACATATTCGGGTATTTTATTTTGTACATTGTGTTTTACTCCTTTATTAGTCTCTGTTATATCATTTGTGTATGTGTATCTCTTATCATATCTAGAGTTATGTTGTTTGTTAGTTGTTTCATGGTTTTGTTTTGGTGATGTAAATAAAATGTTTTAAAATTTTTGATACCCTCCTTTTGTGGTAATGGGTAGTTAGCCGTGTTTATTTTAGTATCGTCAGTAGATGCTGAGAATGATCCACTTGAGATTCCTGATTATTTTAGTATAGGGCTGGCCACCCGTTATTATTTTAAGCGGGGTGTCACAGCTTTGATGTCTGACATGAGTAGTGAGGTATTATTGCAGGTGTCTCCCACGAAGGGAGCTATGTGATTGGCAATAAGGGAAAGTGACACCTATGGAAGTGATGCATTTTCCAACATAGAGATAATAGAACTAGTGAGGTATATGCTCGCCTTTTGAAGTATCATTAGCAGGTTCATGACAGTTTTTTATATCATCATATGATCGAGACCTTAAGCATGACAAAATATATCGGTACGAAAGTGTTTGAATGAACTTGTCGCTAACCTTGGTATGGAGTGAGTAGATCTTCCGTCAATGGTACCGCTGGCGTGTGTATAGTGGAAACACCAAAATATTATTACGAGTCAACTTTGAATACGTTCTGATGCCTTAAGTGTAAGGATCCGAAGTTTTTAGTACCAGGCATATCTGAATTTCGAGGACGAAATTCTATTATAAGGGGAAAGTATGCAACACCCCGTATTTTTGGATAATTACCAATTTAATTATTTTGGGTATGTTAAATTACACGTGTGCAGTAATTTAATTAAAATAGAATATTACATATTTAATAAATATTAATTGGATGAGATTAAGATTAATATGTATGTGGTAAATTTACTAAGTGTGTAGTAAATAACACGTGATAATTATTACATGTCGTAGGGAGTAATAACAGCGGGACTATGTCATATCTCAATCCGGGATCGTGTATAGGCTTTATTAAGGTCGAGGTGGATACTTTATGAAGAGTGACATGGATGGATATTTTGGGGTCACGGTTGTTTTAGAATGGGTCGAAATAGGCAGAATAGTGTACTCGGGTGAATTATTTAGGTTTCGGGGGAGTTTTAGACTATATCAGGCTCTTATGGTGGTATGTAGGTCAAGTAGGCTTGGCTCATTAGGATAATTTAGGGATTAAAGAGTTTATAACCTAAGATTAAGTGTTGATAGATATTATCACTAGATTCTAACACTAAAGAGAAAGAAAAAGAGGCAAGCTAGAAGAAAGCTAGAAAGGCCAAATTGGAATAGAATTCACGGGGTGATTTGAGCATTCAACTGTAGATTGGTCGTCTACAGTGGATTTTATGACTATACGAACCATTTAAGGCAAGTAATTGACTTTCAACAATCGCATATGTAGGGATTTTCGATTCATATCATAGAAGGTGTAGAACAAAACCATTTTTGGGAAGGATTTCACATGTAAAAAGGGGGTTTTGAGAAATTATCCCATAACTTGTATAATCAATGCAAATTTGATGTGTTTATGGAATGAATCATAATTGTTGGAATTGGAACCTTGTCAGAGATTCATATATTGATAGAAGTTAATTGGGACTTTGAATCAAATATAGGGTTATTTGAGGTGTTTATCATGTAAACCCATTTTAATGGACTAATTAGGTGATTGTAGTTAATCTTTGGTATTAGGATTATTACTTGATGTTAGAATCACCTAAGAATATTTCTCTTAGGGTGAGTTTTTTTGTCAGTAAAGGAAAGGAAAAGTGAAGGAAAATGATATTCCTGCACTTTTTGTTGTATTTGGTTACTAGGAAAGTTGTGGAAAAATGGTCCTCAAATTTTCCTGTAGGAAAAACCTTCCCCACAAAATAAATCCTACCAAAGACCTAGGATTTTGCAGGAAAGTTCAAGGAAACTTGATATTATACCATGTAAATTATTATTACTATTATTTTTACCTTTATTATTATTATTATTATTATTATTATTATTATTATTATTATTATTATTATTATTATTATTATTATTATTATTATTATTATTATTATTATTATTATTATTATTATTACAACTACTACGAATGTATTTACAATAACTATTCATAATAATACACTATTTATTGATATTTTTACAAATTAAATGTTCATAATTTTAGTTTCATATTTAATAATGTTTGATTCAGATGGATGCTTATTATATGAATTATACTTTTTGGAAATTGAAATATTGAAAATATATTATACTCTTTTATTGTAAAGTTATAACTATATATGTATGTGTACGTATATAATTATTATTTTTTTATTTGTAATTTTCTTGCAATTTTCCTCTTGTTAACCCAAAATATATAAGAAAGTAACTTTCCTTTTTAATTACTTCACTTCACTTCACTTTTCTCGAGAATCATTTTCCCGAACGACTTTCCTGAAAAACAAATGGAGCCTTATGTTCTATATGATTGGGTGAATGTATAATATCATGTATAAGGTAATTGGGTTGGATTTGAAGAGAAACTTCTGGGGTTCTGCATTGTTTCCAATTGGGTTTTTGCACTATTTCCGTCAATCTCGTTAGAACATAGTTAGAACCTTGTTAGAACGATGTGGCTTTCTCATTTGAATGAAGTTGGGATTTCGTTCGAATGACCTTTGGTTTCAGTTCATGGAGATAGATCTTTTGTTACGAACGCGTGGCCGTCAGTTTCGTATTTTTCTCATTTTTTTAATTAGTTATGAATTTTATATGGAAGGGTGTACGACTCCAAAATCTTTGGTTGGTAATATAGGTATGGAATTTATCTTAGGCATGATTATGTTTTGGACGATAACAAAACCTTGTGGATATATTCCCTTAGTTAATATAAATTCATAATTGATGAAATTGAGGTTAAGTTAATGATTTTTAATACTTTTGAAGACTATGTTCAATAAGGGAAATTTCGGGTAGACGAGGATTGACTCGAATTATATACTTAGGGTATTTAGGAGATAAAATAATTAGGTCGTGGGATATGTAACGGGATAAAGTGATTTTTGATTTTGAATTTTAGGGCTGGTTGGGAAGTACAAGCTTGTTAGTGGAGCGGAGCTATTTTATTAAAATTATAGTTGAGAACTACAATAAATTTACGAGTCGAGAGTGTAGACTGGAGATAGTAGGCGAGTGCTTTGGGAGATAGGTACGGTTTATCAGGATTTGTGTTTTTATATATACGGGTATACCGATATATATATATATATATATATATATATATATTTTTTTTTTGTGTGTGTGTGTATTTGATAAATATTGGTGTGTATGATATTTATGTGAAGCATACCCCTCTAGTGCTATCATGGGAGGTTGCACGTTGTAGGTGAATCCCCTAGCTAGTGAATTCTAGGTGAGTATAGTCCCCAGGTCATAGTGCCGCATATTTTATTATGTGATTTATTTTTCAAGGTGAGACGATTTAGGTATGGTTTGGTCTCACTATAGAAGGACTATGACCACCTCCACTACGTTTTCATTATTTTTACCAAAGTTTGTGTGAGCTAGTCTGACTTGTGGCAACCATATTGGAGTGACCATACCAGGGATATGATAGCATTTTAGAGAAATGCATCCAGTGAGTTATGACTCGGAGGGATATCCTCTAGTGAGTTATGACTCTGAGGGATGTCATCCAGTGAGTTATTACTCTAGGGGATGGTTATTATACGTGACATATGTGTGATTATTATTATATACTCTTATGCATATAATAATGTTGAAATTATATACTGGTTAAAGACATAAAGTGTGAATGTATTACATATATAACTAGAGTGGAGGTTATATACTCAATTAATGTTGAAATAGTTAATTAAGCTAATAAGTAGAATAGCACATGGATCATTGATCAAAAGTACTCGGGTTAGTGTAGTGTGATGGAGGGAATGGTAACAAAGCTAGTTATAACTAGGCGGGTTAAGATGTAGGCACTAGATGTGCACAATAGTTGAGAGGTAAGGGGTATCTCGTGAGAGTGCGACACCAGATTAAATATCAAAAGTGTTCCTGTATATTTAATTACTGCATCTTAATTCCTTGCAAATGTTTTTCAAAACTTTTGGGCTCTGACCCGTGTCAAAAATATTTTTCAAAACCTTCTAGGTGGCCAGCCACAGGAATGCCAAGGATGACTATTCTTTCTAGGGACACGTAACTGCAGTTGACATGGAGGCTTACAGGTTGTTGAGTAGCCGCTTAATTTATTGCATTCTAGAATAGGTTCTTTACTTCAGTTATCAGTTGGGCGTGTTGCCCCTTTATTTCTAGACTCAGTTACTTGTATTGATTATTTTATTCAAATGTTGTTTTGGATTTTGGGTTACCGATGGTTTGTTCGATGTTTGGTTTTATTATATGAGATTGGTTATTTAGCTTTATTGTTGTGTTGGTTTTAGTTAATGTTTTACTTGTTGGCTTTTAGTGAAAGATAAATTTGGCATCGATTTATTAACCTAGTTGGTTAATAATTTCAAAATGTTTTCGATAGTGATGCTAAGAATGAACCAAATGAGATTTCTTTTTATTTTGTTAAAGGACTGATCACTCGTGATTGAAATAGGCAGGGTGTCACACTTAGGTCCTCAGAATCGACCTCGGCCCTCTAAATCGGTCATCCTCATCCTTTTGGTCTACATAATCGACCTCTTTCCCAAACATCCATGTGGTGTCTATAGACACCTCATTCTAAGACCCCTAGAAGACTCTCCTTAGGTCCCTAGCACTTCTTCCTTCACTATAGAACCCTAGGTCATACTTTGAGTACAAATCTAGAGTCCCCTGAGCCTCGTTTGACTCCAGTCAACTTCCTCGTGTGAGTGAAAGCTGAATAAATCTTTGCAGGGGTCTGAATCCTCTTTCTAACGATCCTCCCCGTGCACGAATTGACCTTACGGTTCAGACAAACGATCCATTTTTCTATCAAAAATTGATCCGGAGGTCACTGGGCGCTCCCAGACCCTGTTTTGACCTCAAATAAGTTCCTCAACTGAGAGAAAATTCAATCAATCTTCTAAGGTCTCTGAATCCCCTTTCTAATGATCCGCCGCATGCGCGAATCAACCTTACGGTTTCGATAATCGATTTGTATCTCCCGAAAACTAAACCGAAGACCATCGAGCACTCCCGAACTCCATTTAACTCCCATAAACTCTTCATCTTGAACAAGACGGTGAATCATTGAAGGGCTCTAAAAACCCTTTCCAACGGTTCCCCCCGTGCTCGAATCAGCCTTATGGTACGGACGAACGACCCGTTTTACTTCGAAGGGTCACCGGGATCTTTCGAGCCCCATTTGACCATGGTAAGCTCTTCAAACGAAACAAGAGTAAATGAATCATTAAAGGTATTTGAATACCCTTTCCAACGGTCTATCTTTTGCATGAATCAGTCTTACAGTTCAGACGACCGATCCATTTTCCTTTGGGAATCTCTTATCCAAAAGGCCATCGGGTGGGTCTGATCCCTGTTTGACCATAGTCAACTCCCAAACCCAGGAGTGGTCCAATGTATTCTTAAAGGCTCTGAATACCCTTTCCAACGGTATGCCATGTATGCAATTTGGACTTAGGGATTGCTTTTTACAACCATTTTTTGAGAAATCTGCATGAGATTGTCAAATGGCAAACCCATTTCTCTGTGTATCGCAAGCGTGTGTAGGGTTGCCTATCGATAGGCAGGTCAAGTACAATACCAATCGGTACCATCTTGACCCTATCTAAGGAGAGCATGATATCACTTCAAAAGGCACCTAAAAAACATCCCTCTCTGTGATCTCAACAACATTCTCTCAAAGTCAACGTGGTTTCCTTATTGAAACCTTTCCTACATATTCCATTTCCATCCCTTTCACACCCAATTTACCAAAATCCTTTCACTCTCCTACTACCACCTCCATCCACTTGCAAGGGCAACCTTCAACAATCAAGATCAACTTTCAATTCTCCAAAGAAGGGCCATATATTCTCCTCTCTCTTTAAATTTCCTTATTGTCGCATTAGTTTTTTAATTCTTACTTTTATAAATGATTGGTGACTAGAAAATCGCACACATTATATTTTTTATTATTATTTTGAGAACTCTCCTATGGATGACCTCACTCCGCCTTTCTCTATGAAGTCAAGAAATTCCATTCTCCATTTATATATACATAGGCACACACTTCACGGAGTTATTTAAGGAGAATACTAACACATGCCCATGAGAGACCGAAAGGGCGGGATGAGTGCCTAAAACCTTTCCATTCCGTAACTTAGCCCTTGAACCTCTGAACTAATTGGTTTCGCAAGCATCAATATGTCTTTGATGCCGTTCTCTCGAGGCGACAACATTTCGTTTGCCTATTTTGTGCAAAATGTGCTAGCGACTCTATCTCTTTACATCACCTCACATCCACGACGACCGAAGTGCCCAAATAAAGGGCGTTAGACCTTCTTCTTCTCTCCCTCCAACCGAGCGCGCGAGCGTCAAAACCCCCCTGAAGGAGGAGGAAGGAACGCTATGGCCACAATTTGTATTTTTGGTGAAAATATAAATCACCACTAAATCCATTGCTGAATGGTTCCCACCTAATTTTTGGTAGGGGTGGAAAGTACTTTCAATTTCAATTTCTCCACAAAAAATAATACTAATTTCATTTAATGGCAAAATTAAAAATCGCTATAGAAAGTACTTTTCATTTTTCCCTCTTTTTTGGTAAAGAGGGGGGAATTTTTTCCTGGGCAAATGTTAGTGGAATTTTTTTAGCAATTTACCATTAGGTCCCTATTGAAATTTTTTAAACATTTAAGAATAATTTACTATTAGGTCCACTTGTTATGACACTAGCATGAACTTCTATAAGAAGAGAATTAGTGTATCTAAATGTTTAAAATTTATTTTCGAGGAACTTGAGAATAATTTGCTAAACAATTTTTTCCACATAACGAAGTAAATACTAAAACATCATTGATTATTCCCTTTTTAACTTACATATCTTTCCATAGAAGACCCAATTTATGAAACCCTAGTTTTTTCTCTCTTTTCTCTCTACGGCAAATAATGACATCACCATTTGGCAGAAGAATATTTCTCTCTCTCTCTCTCTCTCTCTCTCTCTCTCTCTCTCTCTCTCTCTCTCTCTCTCATATAGGCGCGTGTACATTTCCGTTCTCATGTAAACGCAATGTGTTTTTTATTTCACAATTTATAGATTTGTGTTTTTTAGTTATGGGTTTGGATTTGGCATGAGTAATGGGTTTGGATTGATGAATGGGTTTGGATTTGGATTGACAAATGGGGTTTTTAAGAAACTTTAGATTGTTCTGGGGTTGGGTTTGAATTGATGAGTGATAAATATAAGGTATCAAACTGAGTTTTGGACCTTGTAATTATGTGTGTGTTATGAGTAATTCACACAATATCTATAAATGCGTGATGATCAATTAAATGTAAGTTAAATAAATGCTTTGGGTTTTGTTTTTTTTACTCATGCTGCGATTTCTAAACTATTATGTTTATGTCCAGTGTTTCTTAACATAAATATATACACTTTGAATAAATTTATATGTCACTATAAGTGTAATAACCCCACTTTTATATGTTCATATATAGTTTGTTTTAAATGTTTAATTATTACATATGAGATATGGACAATGTGTTATTATGGTACATAATGTTAATTTATTATTTTAGTCTAAACCTACCTCCATAAATCATGAAATATCAAATTTGTTACAAACATTAAATTTTAAAGTTTTCGGTAGGAATGTTCATATTGGAGACTATTTTTGACCATTATAATATAACAATTGAGTTGAGGTAAAAAACTAAAAAGTTATAGATATATGAATTAGGTTCGTAACACAACAAATGGTGTGTTAAACGGAGGTCCGAGCAAGAAGTTATACTAAAATTATGAAATAAGGGAAAATATGTCCATCCTTTAAGTCGTATTTTGTCTTATTACCACACCATGTGTTATATTTTGATTGGTTGGAAGGGGAGGCTCATTTGGACAACTTAAACAATTTGAAATAACCTCCTTCTTCATCAAAATGGATTAAAAAAAAGTCTTATAGCATATCCTAAGCTAAATGATAAGTTTCGAGGTAGAAAATGTAATTTTATGAAACTTTAGGGACTTAATTTTGAAATAATAAAAGTTTCAAGTAATAAAATAAAAATATATAAAGGACCATTTTTTAAATAAAATATTTTCAAGGACCACTAAGAAATATTGAAAATGTATGGTGAAAAATTACTAAAATACCCTTCATGTGTAAAATGACCCTTATACCCTTAATAACTTTCCACCTCGTGCTGTATCTTGCCACCACAACTTAAACGTGCCATCCATATAAATTAAGAAAAAAAACATGTCGTCCATTTAGAAGAAGTTAAAACACGTGTCGTCGTTAGGTGAATAAAGACTGCAAGACAACTCTGTTATGCGACATGTCAACGCCGACTCACCAAAATGAAAGCTTAATCACCCAGACACGTGTCAACACCCAAATACCTTTGAAAAACTATAAATATAGCCCATAGGATAAGTTGTTACACAAAATTACTCCAAAATCTTACAAATAAATAGTGAGAGAAAGTTCGGGAAAATTTAAGAAGAAGTTTCGTCTTAGTGATCCAAGACTCGATATCTGTAACTTCGTACTTCTATTTTAGGTGAGTACTGTGACAACCCGCAATCCGAGATAAGGGGTGGCCAGCCCGATACTCAAACGTAACAGGGATCATGGATGGATATCATTCTCAGCATCACAAAAAATAGACTGAGTATACGGGAAAACCACCCAATAAATCAGAAAACGGGTTGCCAAAAAGTGTAAAATTTTAAAAATGCGGTTATGAAAATTTTAAACTAACAACCCAGTCTGACGAGCAAGTGGAATTCCAAAAGATTAACATATAATATAACTAAAACGAGTGTACACAAATGGACCGAATAAGCTGTCGGTCCACAGCTACATGAGACAACGTACCACAATATAAAATATCTTACATATTACAACCATTAATCAAATACAATAGTTTGGGCCACACGCCCGAGGGACAAGACCCGATCATAACTAGAGTAACAAGAATGAACGCGTCTAATACAACATCCTGTAATAACCCGCAAAGTCTTACAGCTCGTCGAAGGTGCAAGGAACTTGGAAAGTCAAGTCGGGCGTCCTTGCGGTGGAGCACCTGAGCGGATACAATAATATATATACAACAAGAAAGTAAACCGGTCAGGGCCGGGTTCTATATGATTTCTAGAAGAATAAAAAGCATGATAGATATGAACAGTTATGCATGAATAACGAGGATGATCACATGACATGCTAGCTACAATTACAAGCAAAGATAGAAGGTAAAGCATTTTAATTTAAAACCATTTCTTATTAATACATTTTCCATTTCCTTCAGACATTCCTTATTAGGAATAAAACCATATATATTTGGTTAAGTCAAGAAGTTATAATTTCTATTCATTAATTAAAACTTCCCATTTTATCTTTCCATTCCTTATTAGGAATATCATTTACATCGAGTGCTCTTTATGGCACATATATTATTCCCGTGCTCTTCCTGGCACATATTTATGCTCTTTATGGCATTTAACAACCATCAAGTCCAACTTGATGAAAATATAGTTATATTCATATACATATAACGATATCTAAGACCGCCAGTCCGGGTTTCCCCGCTGTGCGCGCCCCTAAATGACCATCATCTTCCAGGGCCTAACATAAGACAACCTGGGCACCTAACGGAACACGTCGGGAAGCGGCCATGAGCCTGCGTGGTAGCCAAGACCACACCCGTAATCTCCCTACCCCCGCAGAAACAATACACAACTATAAACGCTCCCATGGCCTAGGACTATATCCACCCTGCATTCATTAGCCAGGGGGCTTCACCTCACGGGCGAACTTCCCTTATGATGTCATTTAGAGAGGTGTGTAACAGTAAATTAATATTTACGTTTATCATCATTTTATTTCCAAAAATCCATTTCCATTAATCATGTGATTGGTTCTTTATTATTAAACCTAATATCATTAAACAACGGGGTTCATTCTAAATTGAACCTATTATCTTTAAACACCTATGGGTTCATTTCATGTGAACCTAATTCCCATCAAATTTTATCATTTATTCCTCAATTTACAATCCCCGATTAACTCCCCAATATGATCATAATGATCCTACAAATCTCCAAGGCCTATGTAACTTGACAAGCCCTTCTAGTCTCCAAGTTATGGTACCTAACTTCCAAACTTCTAAGAGTTTGAATAAAAGAGGAATTGCCTTAGCATTTCCTTTAAACCTCCCCGAAACAAACCCCAGATGAACCCATTTCTAGTCCAGGGTAACGACCAAACTCCATAGCTACTCTAGGACTCTAAGCTTACTTCAATTAAGAAGGTTCCTAAGTCCTAAACTTAAAGAAAAAAAGGATAAAAATTTATAAAAAGGAAAATGACCCAAAACAGCAGGTACCGAATCGATTCGCCCTAAGGGCCGAATCGGTTCGCCCAAGCGAATCGATTCGCTCTGAAAGCGAATCGGTTCGGACAACAAACTTGAGTTTCTGCATAAGCCGAATCGATTCGGTCTTAATCCGAATCGATTCAGGTACTAAGACCTGGGATTCTGCATCTATGCGAATCGATTCGCCCAAGGGGCCGAATCGATTCGCCCCTGCGAAAATGCTAAGAATGGCTATGGAGTCTTGAACTCCAAAATTGGTCCAACACCAAAACCAACCCCAACCGAATTCATTGGCTGCAATTTCTACCTTCTAAATCCATCTACCTACCAACCTTAAACATCATTTATCATCCAAATCCATTTCCAAGGGTTAATACCCAAAAATCCAACAAAAACCCTAACATTTCTAAATCATAAATATCAATGCAATTTATTCTACTTAAACCATAAATTTGCAAGTAGATTACTTGCCTCAAGGTAAGGATCTGATTTGATGAAGATGGAGACAACGATCCAAGCTCCAATCTCTCTTTTTCTCCCAAGTTCTCTTCCTCTCTCTACTCTCTCTAGGGCTCAAATGTGTAAAATGGAAGAATGGGAATAGGGGTGGGGAAAATAAAACGGGGCTTAAGTCTAAAAGCCCAACTAAAAATGCTAATACGCGATATACTAATATGCGACTACACTATTTAAGCCAAAACCAGTCAAAAGTCCCCAAAATGCCAAAATACAATATGGCACTTATTTTGACTGTCAAACACCTACCGGGACTAACTACACTACCCGAATTATCATTTGAAAGTTTTATAACTCATTTTAGTTCCGGTTCCATAATAAACCAAAATGTCATTTTAAATCTTTATGACATTAAAATCACCACATGCAAGTTTTATCTACTCACGAGGTAACTACACAACATATTAGTAAATATTGACTTGACATATCAAATTAATATTTACTCAGCATCTTACCAGATAATAACTAATTAATACACATGGTAAAAAGGATATAATGGGCTATCGGAAGAGAGGGTTATTACATACTCCCCCCCTTAAGAGGGAATTTTGCCCCCAAAATTCGGATACACGTCGCAAGGAGAGGTGCGGACACTATTCCCGCAAGTCATCCTCGCACCCGATGTCGATTTCTCGACCTAAGCTGACTATATAGAACTCAACCCCAAAGTACTACCATCGACACCCACGTAACTCTACGCTCCAAGATAGCAACCGACTACATCTAATAAGAACCGTCGAGTTGCATCTACCTCGAAAGGAATGTGCCTAACGGCACCGTCCTATCTCTCGTACTCCCTTGCATGAGAGACAAGGAACAAATTATGAATTTGCTGTGAAATGTTTCGATAAAGCGAGCAAATAATTTACCCGACCCACCGCGACATTTCTAGGAAAGGTACAACGTCATGCGGTGCAAGTCTTCCTTTTTCTCCTCGAAACGCATAACGTCCTCCTCAGGCGATACTCACCACAACCTTTGGTCTAATGGCCTCAACTCCAGATGCCTTCTTCTCGCATCGCGTGAGCTCTTTTTTCGGTCTCGGTTATACGAGAGACTCATTATCTCGCACTTCTAATCAACAAGCGGGAGATCTAAAAAGCCTACTATACAAGGCTTCTTCTAAAGCGCCGTCCCAACCACAAATTCTATATAGGCGAATTTGAACGAGTGGAAAGCATTGTTCCCAATCACTCTTGAAGTTAGGCACGCAGGTAAGGAGTATATGCCTCGGCATATGGTTTATTTTATTGGTTTGGTCAACTGTGGAAAATGATAAGAAGTAATTAACCACAATTCAAATCCCATGGCTTCTTGGAAACTTGCCACGAATAAGAAACGGGATTCTTGATTCAGTACAACAACCTTCCCAGGCCCAGCCAATAGTACTAGCGACGTATAACTTGGCACGAATCGTCATTTCCTTGATGCACCGAAACGTTAGAACTGCGTGATTCTCCATATCTGCTTAACTTAAGTCCCTCCCGTTCGCAACAAAATTCTCTTAAGGGAACGCACCCCACCCTCAAGATGGACTTCAATTTAAATAGGGGATAATACTCTTTACAAGTTCAAACTTGTGAGGCGTATCCACAATAAATCGACACTCCAGTGTCATCACTCCCCGTCATGATAGAGACTTGCTAATAGAATCTACCTTCGAGCTTAACCACGTGGCTCAGGGGTAAGAGTTAATTCACCCTTTCATTACCTCCGTAACACTCCATTACGAGAGGCCTCATTACCTTCGGCCTTAACCACCAACTTCTCGAAATCCTCCCACTTCATATAACATGAATCCAATCCCTCTTAGAGTTTACGCATGACTTATTCATGGTCAACTCCCAACAGCATTCCTAAACTTACGCCCCATACTAAAAAGCCCTACGCCTAAACAACCTAAAGTCTATCTACCTATACCCTATCTGAGTCGTACACACCTAATGCTAAGTATATCCCTAGTGTCCAAGACCTTTCTCAACTTCCGACATTGCTCAGTTTCGTGCGTGGGACGTCTCGCCGAAGCGAAATCCAAACAAGGAACCCTCCCGTTACACTACTACCTCGCGTTGTCAGTCATCGAGGGGTACAGGTCTAAGACACATGTTCGGGACCAAAAGATTCTACAGCTACGCACTATGTAATTAACTAACAAAAGAATATTAACAACCCAAAGCTGACCCTTCGTGAAACCCTAGGGTTATATACCCTATAACATATGCATCTCAATAAATAGCCTTCTATTTAAAGGCATAACCCGAAGTCTCAATTCGACTTCGTACTACAGTCTCCCTCATATCGATCAGAGGAGAGAACTATGTGCAGTGGTCCTATGTCGCACTATAATAGCCATCAATCCTCCTAGTACGTGATCCTCGGCTAAACTATCAAATCCCACTTCCAACAATAAAGTAACAAAATAAAATATAATAAAAGGGAAGAATAGCCTACCTTCACTCACAACATCGTTAAGTGTTCATGCGGCGGAGTGTCTCGCAAAGCGAAATCCAAACAAGGAACCCCTCCGTCACATGCCTACTTAACTAGTTGATCATGGAGATAGAGCGTAATACACACAAGGTAAAAGAAAGGAAAGTAGTATATCCCCACTCCCAACGTCGTTAAGGTTCGCGCGTGGAGTGTCCCGCAGAAGCGGAATCCAAACAAGGAACCCCTCCTATACGCTACCACTCAACTTGTTGGTCGTGGAGATAAGGCATAGAAAATCACATACCAATATCACATCATACTCGACCATGTTAAGGACGAGTAAATCGGCCTCAAGCACAATCTAATAAGAGAACTTCCTATTTACATACCAACAAAAGAAAAGAGCGAACCATTTCGCATAGGACTCGATACTAATGAAAATACCCTCAGCAGATATTATGAAATCTGTAATCTGAGAAAAACTCGTAAAATAAATGAGCGCATAACCCCCGTATCGAATGACATATAACTCACGCATCTCAGAGAAAAACTTACCCTCAGTAACAGGCGGTGCCGGCAGGGCTGGAGGAAACATAGCCTCCCGATCATGACAAACACGTCCATACTGTGGTTGCCCCTGCTGCGGAGGAACAACCATAATAGGTACCGGAGGTGGGAACAGAACACATGGCTGCTGCGGAGCCCGAGGAAACTGACCCCCAATCATCTGAGGACACTCCTTCTTGTAATGACCTGCCTCCCCACAGTGGAAGCACCGTCCCTTCATCTCCTCCTGACCTCTACCCCTGTTATTTCGAAATCGAGAAGAGCCTCGGCCCGGATGACCTCTATCTCCAGGGCCACTCCGATCTGCCTGATGCAAAGCACCTTGCTCGTGCCTATTATTGCCCCTCGCAATAAACTCTCCAAGCTTCCTTACTTGCCTCATCTCAGTAGCTTTCTCGCTATCTTGCGTATATACTCGGTGCTCCTGGCAATGGAGTAAGGCCGCATTCATAACCTCGCCAAAAGTCTGGAAAACTGGGTTACCCAATAAGTGTTTTCGGATTCTCCAGTTCAGACCTCCCATAAACTTCGAGATCTTCCTCTCTTCCGGAGTCACCTCATCTGGTACAAAATTTGCTAAGCGGGTGAACTCCTCTTCATACTCCGCTACAGACCTCTCCCCTTGCACTACGTCTTGCAACTTCCTCTTCATCTCCCTCTGAACAGCGGGAGGAAAATACTTAAGGTCAAACAAGGTCCAGAACTCAGTGATTGACATGGTGTCTCTTTGCTCTGGGGTGGTCATCGTCTCCCACCAGTGTAACGCAGATCCGACAAGCTTAAAGGTGGTAAGGACTTGTTTCTTATCCTCACTGTATTCTATCATTCGAAGGTGGCGTTGCATGTCTTTCTTCCATTGATTGGCTTTAATAACATCCGCACCTCCCTCGAATTCCGGGGGATTGCCCCTTAGAAAGGACTCCCTAACCCTTTCCCACGGAGTAAGTCCCGTAGGAGCTTGAACACCTGGGGCACATGGCAATTGTTGGATCACTACTGACATGGCAGCATGAACCGCTCCAGCCACTATGCTTGCAACATCCGCAACACTAACCGTTCCTTGTAGTGGCGGTGGAGGACCTACTTCCCTCTCTACGACCTTAACACGTCTCGCCGAGCGACCTCTCTTAGACGGCATCTGAGATGGAAGAACAATAGTATTTGAATGCTAATTAAAACAATCTATCTTGCAGAAGATCGTAAACATAAGCGTCAAAGAAATCCTAACGTTAGGCTCTACATCAAAGAACGCTACGGTAGAACGAGACAAGTCCACACAGATCCTAGTACTCTAGAACCTGATGCTCTGATACCATCTGTGACAACCCGCAATCCGAGATAAGGGGTGGCCAGCCCGATACTCAAACGTAACAGGGATCATGGATGGATATCATTCTCAGCATCACAAAAAATAGACTGAGTATACGGGAAAACCACCCAATAAATCAGAAAACGGGTTGCCAAAAAGTGTAAAATTTTAAAAATGCGGTTATGAAAATTTTAAACTAACAACCCAGTCTGACGAGCAAGTGGAATTCCAAAAGATTAACATATAATATAACTAAAACGAGTGTACACAAATGGACCGAATAAGCTGTCGGTCCACAGCTACATGAGACAACGTACCACAATATAAAATATCTTACATATTACAACCATTAATCAAATACAATAGTTTGGGCCACACGCCCAAGGGACAAGACCCGATCATAACTAGAGTAACAAGAATGAACGCGTCTAATACAACATCCTGTAATAACCCGCAAAGTCTTACAGCTCGTCGAAGGTGCAAGGAACTTGGAAAGTCAAGTCGGGCGTCCTTGCGGTGGAGCACCTGAGCGGATACAATAATATATATACAACAAGAAAGTAAACCGGTCAGGGCCGGGTTCTATATGATTTCTAGAAGAATAAAAAGCATGATAGATATGAACAGTTATGCATGGATAATGAGGATGATCACATGACATGCTAGCTACAATTACAAGCAAAGATAGAAGGTAAAGCATTTTAATTTAAAACCCTTTCTTATTAATACATTTTCCATTTCCTTCAGACATTCCTTATTAGGAATAAAACCATATATATTTGGTTAAGTCAAGAAGTTATAATTTCTATTCATTAATTAAAACTTCCCATTTTATCTTTCCATTCCTTATTAGGAATATCATTTACATCGAGTGCTCTTTATGGCACATATATTATTCCCGTGCTCTTCCTGGAACATATTTATGCTCTTTATGGCATTTAACAACCATCAAGTCCAACTTGATGAAAATATAGTTATATTCATATACATATAACGATATCTAAGACCGCCAGTCCAGGTTTCCCCGCTGTGCGCGCCCCTAAATGACCATCATCTTCCAGGGCCTAACATAAGACAACCTGGGCACCTAACGGAACACGTCGGGAAGCGGCCATGAGCCTGCGTGGTAGCCAAGACCACACCCGTAATCTCCCTACCCCTGCAGAAACAATACACAACTATAAACGCTCCCATGGCCTAGGACTATATCCACCCTGCATTCATTAGCCAGGGGGCTTCACCTCACGAGCGAACTTCCCTTATGATGTCATTTAGAGAGGTGTGTAACAGTAAATTAATATTTACGTTTATCATCATTTTATTTCCAAAAATCCATTTCCATTAATCATGTGATTGGTTCTTTATTATTAAACCTAATATCATTAAACAACGGGGTTCATTCTAAATTGAACCTACTATCTTTAAACACCTATGGGTTCATTTCATGTGAACCTAATTCCCATCAAATTTTATCATTTATTCCTCAATTTACAATCCCCGATTAACTCCCCAATATGATCATAATGATCCTACAAATCTCCAAGGCCTATGTAACTTGACAAGCCCTTCTAGTCTCCAAGTTATGGTACCTAACTTCCAAACTTCTAAGAGTTTGAATAAAAGAGGAATTGCCTTAGCATTTCCTTTAAACCTCCCCGAAACAAACCCCAGATGAACCCATTTCTAGTCCAGGGTAACGACCAAACTCCATAGCTACTCTAGGACTCTAAGCTTACTTCAATTAAGAAGGTTCCTAAGTCCTAAACTTAAAGAAAAAAAGGATAAAAATTTATAAAAAGGAAAATGACCCAAAATAGCAGGTACCGAATCGATTCGCCCTAAGGGCCGAATCGGTTCGCCCAAGCGAATCGATTCGCTCTGAAAGCGAATCGGTTCGGACAACAAACTTGAGTTTCTGCATAAGCCGAATCGATTCGGTCTTAATCCGAATCGATTCGGGTACTAAGACCTGGGATTCTGCATCTATGCGAATCGATTCGCCCAAGGGGCCGAATCGATTCGCCCCTGCGAAAATGCTAAGAATGGCTATGGAGTCTTGAACTCCAAAATTGGTCCAACACCAAAACCAACCCCAACCGAATTCATTGGCTGCAATTTCTACCTTCTAAATCCATCTACCTACCAACCTTAAACATCATTTATCATCCAAATCCATTTCCAAGGGTTAATACCCAAAAATCCAACAAAAACCCTAACATTTCTAAATCATAAATATCAATGCAATTTATTCTACTTAAACCATAAATTTGCAAGTAGATTACTTGCCTCAAGGTAAGGATCTGATTTGATGAAGATGGAGACAACGATCCAAGCTCCAATCTCTCTTTTTCTCCCAAGTTCTCTTCCTCTCTTTACTCTCTCTAGGGCTCAAATGTGTAAAATGGAAGAATGGGAATAGGGGTGGGGAAAATAAAATGGGGCTTAAGTCTAAAAGCCCAACTAAAAATGCTAATACGCGATATACTAATATGCGACTACACTATTTAAGCCAAAACCAGTCAAAAGTCCCCAAAATGCCAAAATACAATATGGCACTTATTTTGACTGTCAAACACCTACCGGGACTAACTACACTACCCGAATTATCATTTGAAAGTTTTATAACTCATTTTAGTTCCGGTTCCATAATAAACCAAAATGTCATTTTAAATCTTTATGACATTAAAATCACCACATGCAAGTTTTATCTACTCACGAGGTAACTACACAACATATTAGTAAATATTGACTTGACATATCAAATTAATATTTACTCAGCATCTTACCAGATAATAACTAATTACTACACATGGTAAAAAGGATATAATGGGCTATCGGAAGAGAGGGTTATTACAAGTACCCTGTGACATTCTTTGCGTATTTTGATTATATGATATTATGCAAACTATATCGATTTTGTGAAATATTTTATCCTCAAAATACATATGATACCGATGATTTCGTTGTTTGTTATATGTGTATATCTCTCGATATATACATCCGATTTGAATTATGAAATTATTGATTCTGCCTATGGAAACTCTCTTATTATGTTGGCCTTTTCTACCGGGTGGAGGTGGTACCTTCCCAGTTGGTTTATTGCTGGTGTGCCCTAAACAAGGCGTTGTTTCAAAGATCATGATTTTTAGTCTGTGTTGTTACCGGGTGGAAACATTTGGTGACACTATCTATCTGTTTGGGTATTAAAGTGTACATGGCCATTAAAATAATATTAAATAATTGACCTATTACTCAATTATTTTATCTGTTCTATTTTGGACTGTTTATTCTAAAAATACATACTGTTCGTTATTTTATGCAAATTCCTATCTCTATATATATATGCTTTATGTTATAAATTGAATAGGCATCAATTTTTGAAAAACCCTGAAATGTCTGGAGATGGAATCTCATTCGGCTTTTAGCTGATCTTGTATAAATAACCATTTTCAGGCAATAAGTAGACTCATGGAGAGAACATATAAGGACTATGTTGAAGATTTGTAGAGATTTTTTGTTATTATGTTTGTTTTATCATTTGGAGCATGTCTGGCTCTCTTGTAATAAGTTTTTAAATTTTGTCTTAAGTTGTAATTCATCGTTACTTTTAATATAAATGAAGTTTCCTTTAGAAAGCTCTGATGACGTAATTCCATTATTTTCAGTATTTTACGATTTATAACCATGTGATTGTATTTCCATTGCACTTATTTAAGGAAACAATTTAAGTTAGAATATATGTTGCCTTGGTGGTATGTCAAGACACTCATTCCTTACTACTATTTTGGGTCAGGGTCGTGAAAAAAAGTGTGGTAAATATATATAATTAGTTGCTCCTTTACACAAATATACACTTATTTTGGCAAGTCTACTTCTCCCATCTCTAACACCCTTTAAGCAAATTGGAGATTAGTGTGGTTCATGATATGGGAAAAGTTATAAACTTATCCCATTTAGTAGAACATAAATTGTATTTGGCCTCTCATGGAATATATGAGCAGCCCCATGGGGCTTCCTATAGGAGACTTTTATGAGAAGAGGAGCTTTTATAAATAGAAATTGTATTATCTCAGACTCATATGTAGATTACAATAAGAAGAACACTAAAATAAAATGCTTTGTGATTTCTCAGATGATATATTTGCTAAATACGCTTTCGCTAAAGTTCAAATATAGTATTGTTATATACTAGTTGAGAAGAACCGAATTAAAAAAATTGAACACTCCAAACACTTGTACCATTTCAACCAGATTATATCTCAGACTTCAAAAGGTTGTATATCCAAATTGTCTAAATGATTAGACTTATTTTTCAGAGTACTAGCGGAGTTGAGATGGGTGTATCATGGTTTAATCAGCGAAAGACACATCTCTGATATATAATCCTTATTGTAATGAGGTTAAGTATAATGATTTGTTTCAATATATACATTATACATTTTTTCTTATCATTTTAAAGTAAGACATTGTAATGGTTGTATCATGGTTAGTAAGTTTCACGATAAGAGAAATTGTCTAATGTTCGCAAACAGGTAAGAAGCATAGTTCATTACATATTATTTTGTTGGCTTATTAGTTCATATAAACAAATGTGTTTAATTTTTTATTTTGAAGATCTTAATCAACAATGACAATGAATTTAATAAACCAGACATCCTCCGCTATTTTTATAATCAGACTTCCTCTATTGTTTTCACAAGCAGACTTCCTCCATTGTATTTTAATAAACTAATCATTATCTTTCAACAACTAGCATAATTCAATTAGGATATATATTATTTCATGATATTTTTGTTACGACATATCAACTGTAATTTTAAAATAAGAATGATGTTCTTACATATCTCCTTGATCTAGGAACTTTACTATATACATAACAGTATCATCACTAAGTATCTCCATCTCGAGGTCTTAAAATTGGACATTGAATATCGGTGTGACATATTTTTTCTGCATACTTGTTCATTGAATTAGTACAAGATAGATTTCATTAAGAATATATTGTTCTTAATAAATAATTGAAATTTACCAATTCTTTTGCATCCTTGGTAAACATGTTGTTCAACCTTCTTTGGTTCGTTGAATTTTAGTGTCTCCATTCTATTAACTTCAAGTCTATAACTAGAAGTGTCCAATGATAACCTCTGACTTTTGGAGCTCTTCTTGCTGTGTTCATTGGAAAAAACACCATCTCCACATCTTTTGTGATATTTTGAATGACCCCATTGACATATTTTCTTTTAGGGGCTTCAATATGATCTCTCACATAAGTCTAGAATAAAAATATAATTAATAGCTTGAAATTATAAATATATCAATATTATTGTAAAACATTTACCCATCCAAGTGAACTGAATATAACTACATATGCATCCGTCAAGAACCTCTTTTGCATCAAGTCATATGCAAACCAGTCAATAATATGTGAAATATAAATACAAAAACACAAGATATTTTAATACAACAATCAAGTTAATTATGTAATGATTTTCACATATATTGTAAAATAGTTGTTACCTGATATGTTCGAAATAATCAAATCTGCAATGGGTGATCCAGAAATGTAGATACTTCTTATATTTTCCTCTCATACAATAGTACCTTTATATGCATAAGAAGACTTGAGATTTTTAGTATAAAATAATACTGTTATAAAAGTACAATGTTAATGTTATAAGAATAATATTTAACTGTTATAACAAACTTTATTAGTCTTGTATGAAAATAATTTATCAAATCTAAAATTAATATGAGAAGTGAGTATTCATAATTTGGAGTTGTCTTTATAAAAAAGTTCAGCAACAAGAATTGATCTTCGGTTCTTAGGTAGTTGTAGATTTTACTTGTCATTACCGTTGGACATAATTTTCTTGTCTCCTTATTTAATGATGTATTGTCTTCCAAAAATATGGCATCCTTTTCCTGACTTTGATAAGGTGTTATCAGTTAATAAGTTAGAAATTCATCACCTTTTTGACTTGACTTCACGATGTCTTTCTTGTCCTTCACATGACATTCCGTCATTTTTGTGTCGTAGTAAACGAAATATGTTTTATTTGTGGGATTCCTCTTCCTAATTTTCATTCGAAGCAACCACAGAGATATCTTCTCTTTCTTCTCCTTTGGTGTTAGAATTGTCCGCTTTCTTCTTGTTACCAATTTCTTGTCCTTCACCTTTTCTTGTATGTTATTCCTTATTTTGTCTTCTTTTTCTTCCTCTCCACCAAATTTTCCCCTTGCACAGATTTGATACTTGGTGGTGTATTTTGTGTAGCGATTTCATCTTTTCTTCTAACCTTTTAATATGAGATCCCAACTACTTATTTTCTTTGAATAACCTTTCATTCTTCATTATCATTGACTTTTGAAATTTGTTCTTGAATTTCTATTTTGCATTCATCTTCATTTTAGCCCCACAATCGTCAGATATAAGCAACATCTCAAGTTTGTTTAGATTTGGTATTTCAGCTAATACTTGACATAAGATAAAAATAAACTTATTAGATTATGTATAAACTGTATTAAGGACACATATATTATATGAGAATGAATAATGATATATATATTGATCATACGTCTGTTTAATGGTTTTATGGTCAGGTTTTAAAAAATGATGTCCAACTGTGTATTTAATATATATGTAAAATTATTTACATATAATCATTCAAGAGGATTAGTTAAAATAATAATTGAGATGCAATATGAAAAATAAATTAATGGGTGTAGTTACCTTTTCTATATCCAAATTATTGATCTATAAGATGACCATTGCTTTGTTCAAATACGAAAAAATCCACCTTGAAATTCTTCGAAACTCCTTCTATCAATTTTACAATGGATTTATTATGGAGTAATCTTCACATAAGAAATACTGTTTAATTGGGAATATGAGCCGAGTTAGTATAAATTTCACAAAAAAATTATGTACAAAAATTATGAAAGAAATTTTTTTACCGAAAATATTCTGGTGCCACCGACTATTTTTTCTGCATTTCTGTGGTGTTTGTCAACAAAATTCATAATATTATCATGTATATCTGTTGCCTAAGCTGTATTAGAAATCTCGTCAAAACAGTCCAGATGACTATGGAATGACCATCCAATGCCTAAAGTTAATTTGGGAAAAAATATAGTTGCTGCCATATATAATATAACCAAACGCACAAAGTCATGCTCAACTTCAAATCCTTCAACTGGAAATATACTCTCAACGACATCAAGAACAGTTCCTTTTGTCAACTTTTTCTCCCCTTCAAAATTCCTTTTATAAAAACTTCTTTCTTCGCCTACAACTTTAGTCACTGTTCTTGAATGGACAATAATTTTCTTCTCGACTCTTGGTAGACCCAAAACAATTGATACATCATCCGGTAGAAGTTCCATTACATTTACTCGAATCATAAAAGCATTCTCTTCTTTCTTATAGTTTGATATCACCTGGGAAGCTAGTCTTGCTCCCTTTCATACCATTTCTTCATTTAATCTTCCTTTGTAAATTGTGTCAAAAAATTGTCCAAATGGTGTGGACATCAAAGAACCCACTTTTATTTTGATTTGTTTTTTTCCTTTATCAATGACATGATTGGCAAGATGCTGCACCGATTAATTGAATTGGGCTGTTGTGTTTTTTTCCTTTCTTTGACCTTGGCTTCTTTCCTTTTCCTTCGGATTCTCCCTTCGAACTACTTGATTGACTTTCTTATTAGTCAACATGCAAAGTATGTATAAAATCAATAACAAATTATGTATATCATAACAAATGTACAATAAATTGTATAGATGGCACAATCCTATATTGAAATGTATTATTTTCAAAAAACATATCATTTATAATATTTTGGAATGCAACTTTTAATTTGAAATAAAAGTTAATTTAATTACATGTGCAACATGATATTTTTTTGATTGCAAGTTTGATGTTGCAAATTAAAGAATCTTCATTGTACTAAAATTTAGGTGTGTGCATATAAGAAGTTTCACGTAAATGTTACTACATTTAGGTTCTTTAATTTTCAACATTTCATTTGCAAACAAAAAAAGAGCATACTACTTTTCTATAGTGAACCTGTTTAAACAACATATTATTTTCAATATTATGACATGCAACTTTAAATTTGAAAATAAAAATTAATTTAACTGTACATGCAACTTCTTATTTTCAAATACATAAATCTTAATACATTAATTGTATTTAATTTGCAACATTTCATTTGCAAACATAAAAAAGCCGTGCAAATTTATCTCTAATGCATCTTTTTCAATAAGTGTATAATTTCCCATATTATGAAATGCAAGATTTAATTTGAAAATAAAAGTTAATTATTTTTACATGCAACTTCTTACTTGCAAACATATAAATCTTACTACACCGAGGTTCGATTAATTTGCAACATTTTATTTGTAAACAAAAAATGGGGCATACTACTTTTTCTATAATGAAACCTTTTCAAACAATATATTAATTGTCATATAATGATATCATAGTTTTGATTTGAAAATAAAACTTAATTTAGTTATAAATCCAACTTCTTATTTCCAAATACCCAAATCTAATTTGCAAATAACATATTATTTGTCATATTACCACTTTATGAAATCTAGGGTTTTCGGTTGAATTTATTAAGTGGATTAGCTATTGAGCTGATGTGACAACCCAGTATCCGAAATAAGGGGTGGCTAGCCCGATACTCCAATAATACAGGAATCATGGATGGAAATCATTCTCAGCTTCGTGACAACATAAAGAGTATACGGGATAACCACACAATATTTCAGAAAACGGGTTGTCAAAAATTTTGCTTTGTAATTTAAAGAAAGAGTTGTTAGCAACCCATAATAGAAAAGAAGTGGAAATCCCAAAAGTATATAAATCTACAACTATGACAATATACAATAAAAGGACCGGATATAATATCGGTTAACAGAATTCATACAATGCACATCAAGTTCAATAATTTACATATTACATTCATTATACAATTACAACAGTTTGGGCCACACGCCCGAATAAAGACCCGATCATAACTAGAAAGCAACAAAGAAGGCGTCTACACAAAATATCCCGTGATATCCGCAAAATATCACGGCTCCTCAAAAGACACTGGAATAAGGAGGTCATTACGGGCGCCCTTGTGATGGAGCACCTGAATGATTACAATATATATATATATATATATATATATATATATATATATATATATATATATATATATATATATATATATATATATATATATACACGCACACAATAAGAAAGAAGAACGGGTCAGGGCCCGATTTTATGTGATCACCAATTAAATGAATGGTATGACAATAATGAACAATTAATCATGGATGGTAAAGATGACATTCTAGCATGGTAACATGATGAATTAAACTAAGACAATTAAATGATTATAAAGTAAGAATTAATTATATACGAGAATAAGAATAATCATAAACCTTTTTCATCTTTCATCCTTTTCATTTTATCTTTCCATTCCTTATCAGGAATATAAATTTTATCATGTGCCCTTTGTGTCACGTATCTCAATTGTATGCTCTTTGTGGCATGTACTATGCTCTTTATGGAATTGCGTTATGCTCTTTATGGCATTAATATCCATCAAGTCCTACTTGATGATTAGAACAGTTATAATAAATACATAACGATTCTAAGACCGCCCGTCCGGGTTTCCCCACTGTGCGCCCCCTAAATAACCATCATCTTCTAGGGCCCATCATAAGACAACCTGGGATCCTATCGAAACGTCGGGAAGCGGCCATATGCCTATGAGGTAGTCATAACCACACCCGGAATTACCTACCCATCGCAAAAAAATATAAAATAAGCGCTCATATGGCCCAGGACTATATCCACCCTGCATTCATTAGCCAGGGGGCTTCACCTTACGCACGAACTTCCCTTAAGATGGTATTTAAAGAGGGTGTGTTCCAACCAATTTATTAATTTCCATTACATGATTTAGTAAATTATCATTTACTTTATCTATTTACATTTTATCAAATGCATTATGGCTATCCGGAACTATACGTTCTTCCGATCATCATAATAACCTCGATGAATATTTAAACTCCCAAATTATTTCCCAAGTCTCCTTATGGTCTTTATAATAGAGCATTATACCTCAAAATTAACTTTTAAGGTCTGCAAAACTATCTAGTAATCTCCTAGACTCCTACTAATTATAAAAAGGAAGTAATGCCTAAACATCACTTCACTCGCCCTCGAAATAAATCCCCAAATCTACCAATTCTAATCTAAGGTAGTAAATTAATTCACCTAGGACTCTAGGACTCTAAGTTGACTTCATATAAGAAGGTTCCTAAGTCCTAAGACTAGAGAAAAGGGATTGAAAATGAAAAAGAAAAACAATTTAAAAATGCAGGATTTCCGAATCGATTCGGCCAGAAAATATGGGATTCTGCATAATTGCCGAATCGATTCGGACCTTCCAAATCGATTCGGTCAGGGAAATTGGGTTTCTGCATAAATTCTGAATCGATTCGGACTAAACCGAATCGATTCGGTTCACCTAAACCTGGAAACTGTCCCTGGGCGAATCTGTTCGGCCAGGCCGAATCAATTCGGTCCTGCGAATTTTTCCAATTTTGGCTATGGAGTCTTGGACTCCAAATTTATTCCCAACTCAAATCCATTCAAACCAACTCATTTATTTTCACGAACACATCATAAATACTACTAACTACTACCATAACCATCAATAATCATCCAAATCATTCTTTAATGATTCAAGACCCACAAATACACAAAAACCATAAACTAGTTAAACCATGATCAATACACCATTATCACAACTAATCATTTATCTTAAACCACATATAGCAGGTAGACAACTTGCCTCAATCAAGAAAATGCAGATTTTTCTTGTGTGGTAGCAAGAATTCCTCCTCAATCTTCAATCTCTTCTCCTTTCTCTACTCTTTCTCTTCCTCTCTCTAGCTCTGTCTAGGTTTAGGAATATAATTAGGGGAAAATAGAAGACTTAATTAAGACATAAATCGTGCCTTGTCTACAATTTACAACTTAAGTGGTAAATACCACATTAAATGGTTCGCAACTACACATATATGTTAAAACCCGTAAAAAGTGCCCATAACCTCAAAATACAATATGGCACATAATTTGACTATCTCGCACATTCTGGAATCAACTATGGCCTCCAAATTATCATTTGGATATTTTATAATTCATTTTAAGTTCCGGTTCCATTTTAAACCATAAGGTAATTTTAAATCTTATGACACTATAAAGCTCAACATAAGAATATTTACATACTCATACCGTAAATATACAACAAGTCAGTAATTATTAACTTTTCTTCATTAAATTAATACTTACTCCATATTACAACATTTTATATTTAATTACCTCACATAGTAAGTAAATATAAAATAGGCTCTCATAAGCGAGGGTTGTTACAGCTGATCGAGCGGGATTTTTGTTTTCACAGATAGAGAGAGATCGATGATTGATAACTTGTTTTTGTATGTCGTTGTTGAAAGCCAAGTTAGTCAAAACCTCAAATACCTACCAAATATAACAATCTCAACTGTAGAGGTAAGTAAGGGTATCAATCCACATCAAGGGGGTAAGCTAGAGACAAATTCAATTATAATTCACTTTTTATTTTCTTTTTGGGATTTTGCTTATTTTTTTCTTTTTCAAATATTAAAACAATTGGGTGAGGTATGGTGAAATAACACTAAACTAATATGTGAGATGAAAACAACTAACTAGAAAGTGACTAAAAGTGAAAAACAAAGTCTACCACTAAAATAAGAGATAAAGTGAGGTAAATAAATGTGACAACAATCAAGGAGTGGGATTACACCACAAATTTTAGCTATTCTAAGTAATTAATTTAATTAATTGAATTCTACCAAATTAATATCAAAATTACAAATCAACTCTCGTTGCAAATGTAATTTTAATAGTAACCTTTTAGAAAATTAAGTTTAACACCCCACAACTCTAGGAAAATAGATCTACGTTCCTTTTAATTAATCACCCACTAGGATCGATCCATAAAAACTTATGTAAATCTTAGAAAATAAATCAGAGTTGAAATTCAAGTTATAATACCCCACTTAAGAAACTCCTATCTCTAGTTCGAATCTAAAATGAGTATTATAACTTAGAATTTTGATTTTCTCTCGAAAATCATTTACTCTCTCTCTAGACGTAAATTTAAGGGCGAGGGATCAAAATTAACATTCAAAGGG
Organism: Sambucus nigra; assembly: GCA_949130495.1. Lineage (NCBI taxonomy): Eukaryota > Viridiplantae > Streptophyta > Magnoliopsida > Dipsacales > Adoxaceae > Sambucus > Sambucus nigra. The sequence goes on along the minus strand of OX422224.1, from coordinate 182,589,130 downwards.
AATTTTCAAGTAATCAAACTAATTAAACTAAAATAACATCAAATAAGGGTTTCCCCCCACCCCTTGAAAGGGGATTTAACCTAACATGATATTAACCATGATGAACAAATAATCAAGGATACTAAAATAAAATAGAAGGGAATAGAACAAGCAAACCAAATTTCTTTGAGAAAGTTGAATTCTAATCTTCCAATTTGAAGCATACAATCCCTCTAATGGAGAATCCAAGTGATTTGCAATTAAATATCCACTCAATTAAATCTCTTACAAAATTTAACCTCACAAATATCTAACAAAATAAAAATAAAACTATTTACAAATATTTCAACCTAATTTATTGTAACCTAACTCTCTACTTTTCTCTAGAATTTTCTCTCTCTATTTAATGATCTTCTATCCTTTTCAAATGGGGTCTTGAGTCTTCTATTTATACATGGCAACACATGGAGCTAAAGGGGTATTTTTGGTAATGGTCTTAAGTGAGAATGTAAATGGTGAGTGTGAGGTCATGTGGGAAGTGGGGTAATGAGGTAATGGGGATAAAAATAAATCAGATTTGTTAAAAGGGTGTTAGTTGGGGGGTAATAAGGGAAAAGGTAATACAGGGGTTAAGTTTGGCGCATGTGGGATTTGGGTTTTTTTTGTTGGTTTTGTTTTGGTAGGTCATGGATTTTTATTTGGAGAAATGGGTTTTGGTTTAAAGTGGGTCAATTGAGTTTAGGATTCGGGTATGTTGGAGTCGAGTTGGGTTCGACGTTTGCATGTTCCGTTTTAGGGGATAAGGGGAGGGGGCACCGACAGTAGGGGTATGATGGGTATAACGCCGACGAGGTGGGGACAGCCGAGGGGAGGATCTGGTTGTATGGTCGGAGGTAGATCGGAGCTGGCAGGGAAGATCCGGGTTTAGTTTAGTGGCCGAGTTTGGCTCTGGTATGGATTAATAGGTCACGGATCGAGCTGGTGAAAGATGGTGGTTTCGGGTTAGGTTGATGGTCTCTCCGGCGACGGGTTTCTCAGTGTTGTTTTTTTGGTTAAGGGTTTGGGACCATGGGTTGCTGATGGGGGATTGGGTGTTGGTAGTGAGGTGTGTGTTAATGGAGGTGAGGAGAGAGAAATGGTTTAAAGGTTGAGTGGGGAAGATGAAGTGTAGGGGATGTTTGTGTGTTGTGAAGGTGTAGAATTGTTAGGGTGAGGGTGAATAAGGAGATATGGTGTAGGTAAGGTGTGTGGTGGTTATGGTGTGAGTGGAGTTTAGTTTAAGTGTGTGTGGTGTAGGATGTTTGTGTGTGTGTGTTTAATTTGTATCCAACTAAAATAATAAAAAGACTTACCTAAAATTAATAAAACTAAAACTAAAAAATAAAATCTATCTAAAAATAAAACAAACTAAAAGAAATAAAAATAAAAATATTAAAACTAAACAATAAAATCCTAAGCTTATATAAAAACTAAAATAAAACAAAAGAAATAAAAGCTTAAAATCTAAATGAAAACTAAAGTCCTAAAAACTATAAAATCTAATAAACTAAAAATAAACTCCTAAAAACTAATCCTAATAAAAATAAAAATTAATAAAAATCAAAATAAAATAAAATTACACTAATAAAATGAAAATAGAAAATAAAACCTAGAAATCCTAAATAAATAAAAAATAAATCCTAAAAATAAAAATGGCTCAAACTAAAAATCTAAAAAAAATCTAAAAAGACACAAACTAAACACACACAGGCTTGGGGTAGGTTTAGGCTAGGTTTAGGGTAGGTTAGGATTACGGGATAAGGTGTTTAGCTCCATTCAATGCGCATTTGCCTCGATATATAGCTTTTGACACCGCAAACGGACGTTTGACCTACAAGATAAACATTCAAACACATATGACCCATATTGCCGATAATTAGCAACTAAAATACGTCTATTCGGGGTATAAAATGTACATTTTGGGTGCTTATCACACCACCCCCAAACAGAGCGTTGCTAGTCCTCGAGCAATAAGATAGAGAGAAAGAGAAAGATAAGTAACCAAAAGTGTACTACTTTCGTGGGCACTTGGGAGTGCACTTAGCATGTGCAACAAGCCTTTAAACCTATAGGTTGCCCTATAGGACGAGTTGTGTCTCGTGAGGGTTTGCAGGGAATATACCCACAAATTTCTTTATTTGCAAAATTTTTATTGAAAGGCAGTCAATCTCTTATTAGAAGTAGAATAATCGCACAATCCATCACATGAGAAATATTTTGAAAAATACAAGCTAGAAGTGTAAAAAGTTTAGCTACGTGAATACACAAGGCACATCTTCCCTAGAACTCAACGTGTGTGGTGTGAATCAGTCAAAACGGGTCGAGTATCATAAGAGTAATTCCTTGATTGCCTTATCAGAATCAACGCTTTAACTTCAAATCTCATGGATATATCTCTCTCAAATGAACTCTCGATATTAGGGTCAGTGTATCGCTCTTGTGTGTGAGGATGTGAGTAAATGTAATCAAGTTCAAACGTCTCACACACATAAGAAAGAACGAACAATTAGAAAGAAAATGATCTCATGAAAGAAATGCTAATCACTACAGTGAGAATGTCGAGTTATTCAACACGTTGACTTTCATTCGCCCGAACACCTAGGAAAAATATGGATGATTGGGTTAAGGGAAAATGAAATGAGGAAGGATGATATGAGGTAGGTGGGATATGATGGGTGATGGATGGATAAAGGATGATGGATGAATGTATGATGGATGTGTGAGAAGAGTGTTCTATACTTGAAGAATAAAATGTCTTTATTTCAAAACTAACTACTAACTACTAACTACAAACTTTTTTTCTTTTCTTTTCTCTATATTTTTTTTCTTTTTCTTTTTTTTCTTTCTATTTTTGCTATTTTTTTTCTTTTCTCTTTGCAAACCAACACTGAAGACATTTAACATTTGGAATCAACACTCTTTTTCTCAAAATGATGATGGATGATATATGAATGGAGTGGGGAGTGTGTATGGATGATGAGGGGAATAGATGTGAATATGGGATAATGTGGGAATGTAATGGGTGAAGTGAATGGGTAGTGTATGGATGAAAATCTAGTGATCGGGACAAATTTCAAGACACGCGTTTCTTACAACTCGAAAAAGATGTCATTCTCAGTGATCAAGCCAAAAATGAAGAATAATGAGATCATACAAAAATTAAAGTGCGGACCCAAACAAAGTTGAATCAACTTGTGACTCGGAGATTGCGTAAAACTCTCAGAATGATGAAAGGCACAAATCGCACAAGCTAAAGTCTCTACTAGTGATCCTTAAGGTTTTCTTGGGAATTGTAGTACTCCTCAACTCTAACTGTAATGATGTGATAAGTGCGCAAATTTTGTTGAGTCTAGAAAGTCATGGTGCAACATGCCTTGCTACGTATTACATAAGCTATTTATAAAAAGATAAATCCTCTAGCTTGATTCCTAGACTTTGAAAGATGGATGATTGAAAATTCACATCAATAAAGTGAGATGAAAGAAACTGCACGAAATTTTAAAAATCAGGTTTAAAACTCAAATTTTTTCAAAAGAGGTACGATTTTGATCAAATTCCCCACCCCCAAACAAAAATGAACTTCGTCCTCGATGTTAAGTAAAATGATTTTTAAAATTGAGAGAATAAGGTAGGAAAGATAAAACCAGAATCAACCGCTAATGAAGTGGACAAATATTGCCAATAATAAACCAGAATAAGAAGTGAGAAGAAAAGAAATGTGTACAAGTCTATAAGTATGGTAAAACATAGGGTGATGTGAAACACCGCCCCCAATAGGATAAGACTAGTACAAGAAATGCTTGCTGCCTCCCGGTAGCGCTAAGTTTAATGTCTTCAGCGAGACCGAAAGGATCTCACCCTAAGGATAAGAACTATGATGGTGCAGGGCGGTAGAAAAATTGGGTGATGATAATCACCCCCAAATAAGACTGAAGCGTCAGTCTTGCTGAATAAAGGCTAAAACAGGTCAATGCACTTGTATGGAAAAGTACATCACGCGATGAAAAGCATCGGTGGACCATGGGCGGGTGGGTATTAAGGTAAAGGTGAGGGTGAATAGGCATGGGTGAATAGGTATTGGCCACGGGCCTTGTTGAGCTTAAAGGTGAGGGCGACAAGGGCCCTATAAGCATGGTGCTCTAATTGTTGATGGAGGTGAAATGGTTCCCTAAGTTGAATCGAATGGGCCTCAGAAAAATCACACGACCGTTCTATGAATGGGCGATGATAATGGTCACGCCGTGACATGCCAGGGAGCTGTCGATGGGAAAAATCAACACCATAAGGAAGTGGTGTGCATGGAGGAACAAGCTCGGTGTAACGGTGGATAGTAGCACCACAAATACTCTCATGAATGGTGGAGGATTGTTTGAGGTTAGGATCTAAATATATAGAGGAAAACTTGAAATGTGTAAAATCAAGATCCAAACCAGGTGGTCGGGTGGAAGGGACAATGGTTGGGTTGGGTGCGACAAATGGTGGATCGAGTGGGATAAATGGTGGAGGAAGATGATCCAACTCAAGCGTGGGAGACACACACTAATTGTGAGGAGTAAAGGAATATTCACAAGGTAGTGTGGTTTCTAAAGATGGAGTGGTCAACTTCTCCATAAGAGTAGCATCGGTGAATGTGGTGGGTGGGTAAGATGAGGCACCAAGATCTAAGATAGAGGAATCACTAAAAATATCAGGATCAAAGGGAGCCATGCATTGTGGGACATCATCCATATCCGGATAGTTAGGAACTATCACAGATTCTATCTCGAGAAAATGGTGAGCACTCGTAGCCAGAGTTAACCCAGAATGAAGTGGTTCCTCGGGAACACACGCAGTGTGCTCAATAAGCGTAGACTCGGGCATATTTTTAGATTCTATGGGAAAGAAAATGGGAACCTACCATTGGTGGGATTGGATCAGTCTCACTAATGAAAGGTAATTCAACATAATTATCGACTTGGGGCCCGGACCATGTAATGGTCTCAACTTCGAGATTCTCGGGGTGGTAGGGTTGGTCACACTCAAAATCCGTGTCACAAGAGGACACATTATCGTCACACTCGGTTGCAACGATGGGTGGAGCCATGGGAATGTTCGACTCTCTTTCACACTCCAAATCATTTAATCGTTGTTCAAGCCTTTGGAGAGCTTGAGTTTGAATTTGAGTGGCTTGCTGTTGCTCGATGATAAATTATTGCAAGAGACTTTCGAGAGCAGAGGTGGATGATAATGGTGGTGGAGTGGCGGGTGGTGGTGGTGGTTGAGGTGGACATAACTCGCTATAATCATGACTATATGAAGAATACTCAAATAAAGTGTGGGGAGTGGGGCCAAGTTCATCATACACGAAAGTATCGCTTTCGTGATGGACAAATGGTTGAAATTCAGTGGGTGCATAGTGAGGGAACTGACCGGGAAAGGGTGGACAAGGTTTCCATGAAGACTGTTGGAACGTGTGAGGATCCACAACATCGGGCTGGGATTCATATTGCGTGGAAGGTTGATCAGGCCTCCGCAAATAACTCGGGTACTCACACAACTCGGGATTAGGTATATCGGGGTAGTAGGCCGAGGTGGGTTCCGGAACAGTGTCATATGGACACACATGTTACACGGTGGGTTCGGAGGGATATGACAAGTACGGACACTCATGGGCCATGTGATCGACATAATAACAGTGGGTTCACAACAAAGGATAAGATACGTTAACACTTCACACCGAGGGTGATGAAATAGGAGGTGCGTGCATAGATGGGTCAAGAATATCAAGGACACTCGTGAGAGAGGTGAAACCACTAAAAATATCATAAAGATACGGCTCGGGATCACTCTCACATGTGTCATGTGTCAATAGAAAATGACCAAAGTTGTCCCGTAAAGGACGCTCTTCGGCCATGAGGAGATAAATATTTTTTTGGAGTTTTTAAATTTTTCAAAAGGAAAGAAAATGTTTTTGGATTTTTTTTAATAAAGAAAGAAAATATTTTTGGATTTCTTTGGAAGAAAAGGTGGGGAAAAATATGGACTCTTGATTTTGGGCGAACCAACTAAAACCGACTACCGAAAAAAATGAATTGGACACACGCAAGTCAAGGATAATACCTAACTAACACATAGCCAATTTTTATCTTTAGATTTTAGTGAAAGGGGTAGTCCAATTTTAATTAAGTCCACGGGCGATAAAAAAATTAAGGAAATCTGAGTGATCGCCTTTGCAAAAAGGTTCTCCTAGTGGTCTACCTAGTTAATAGATTTTAAATTTAGTGATGGCTAGAGTCGCACACAATTGGTAAGTGAGTGAGTTGGGTGATGAAATCCCTTCTCGTGAGTGATCGAGTGTAGGTCTTAGTAAATTAATTCATCACACCATTTGAAAATAAATACGAGAATAAAATCACATCAGATCACATAAAAGAATTGGCTCGCTAACAGGAGAGGCGCGAGCGTGTAAGAAATGTACCTCCCACAGTTTTTAGGCCGTGGGGTGCCGAATTGAGTCGACCAGGGGGAGATCAGGCCTATCTCAGTCGTCCCCGGGATTCCTACCGACCCAAGGTAGAGAGGCTTCTAAATCCTCGCCTTTGGACGCCCTCTCTCTACCTTGTCCGGTTTCCTTATCACGCTTGTTTTTTATTATTACAATTTTAAAATGAAAAATAAAATAAAGGTGTCTCTATGCACCGCAATACAAGCCAAGGATAAAATCCTAATACAAGCCTTCTAAAAATATAATTATGGTACAAAAAATAATAAAGTGCAAAAAATAAATGAGCTACAAGTTGAAATCCGCTCCAAGTGCTTCACACTCCCAAGAATGACAACAACGCCATTTGATAACTTTGCTTTTTGTGTATATATTTTTCGTCGTTGCTTGAAATGCTCCTTTAATCAAAATCCTCAAAATACTTATAAAATATAACAATCTAAAGTGTATAGGTAAGTAAGGGTATCAATCCACATCAAGGGGGTAAGCTAGAGACAAATTCAATCGTAATTCACTTTTTATTTTCTTTTTGGGCTTTTGCTTTTGCTTTTGCTTTTTCTATTTTTTTTCTTTTTCAAATATTAAACAATTGGGTGAGGTGAGGTGAAATAACACTAAACTAAAATGTGAGATGAAAACAACTAACTAGAAAGTGACTAAAAGTGAAAAATAAAGACTAACACTAAAATAAGTGATAAAGTGAGGTAAATAAATGTGATAACAATCAAGGAGTGGGATTGCACCACAAATTTTAGCTATTCTAAGTAATTAATTTAATTCTCCAAAATTAATATCAAAATTACAAATCAACTCTCGTTGCAAATGTAATTTTAATAGTAACCTTTTAGAAACTTAAGTTTAACACCCCACAACTCTAGAAAAATAGATCTACACTCCTTTTAATTAATCACCCGCTAGGATCGATCAATTAAAACTTATGTAAATCTTAGAAAATAAATTAGAGTTGAAATTCAAGTTATAATACCCCACTTAAGAAACCCCTATCTCTAGTTCGAATCTAAAATGGGTATTATAACTTAGAATTTCGATTTTCTCTTGAAAATTATTTACGCTCTCTTGAGGCGTAAATTTAAGGGCGAGGGATCAAAATTAACATTCAAAGGGAATTTTCAAGTAATCAAACTAATTAAACTAAAATAACATCAAATAAGGGTTTCCCCCCACCCCTTAAAAGGGGATTTAGCATAACATGATATTAAACATGATGAATAAATAATCAAGGATACTAAAATAAAATAGAAGGGAATAGAACAAGCAAAACAAATTTCTTTGAGAAAGTTGAACTTTAATCTTCCAATTTGAAGCATACAATCCCTCTAATGGAGTATCCAAGTGATTTTCAATTAAATATCCACTTAATTAAATCACTTACAAAATTTAACCTCACAAATATCTAACAAAAATAAAAATAAAACTATTTACAAATATTTCAACCTAATTTATTGTAACCTAACTCTCTACTTTTTTCTCTACTTTTGATGATCTTCTATCCTTTTTAAATGGGGTCTTGAGTCTTCTATTTATACATGGCAAACATGGAGCTAAAGGGGTATTTTTGGTAATGGTATGGAGTGAGCATGTAAATGGTGAGTGTGAGGTCATGTGGGAAGTGGGGTAATGAGGTAATGGGGATAAAAATAAATCAGATTTGTTAAAAGGGTGTTTTTGGGTAAGAGGTGTTAGTTGGGGGGTAATAAGGGAAAATGGAATAAAGAGGTTAAGTTTGGCACATGTGGAATTTGGGTTTTTGTTATTGGTTTTGTTTTGGCATGTCGTGGCTTTTTATTTGGAGACATGGGTTTTGGTTTAAAGTGGGTCAATTAGGTTTAGGATTCGGGTATGTTGGAGTCGAGTTGGGTTCGACGTTTGCAGGTTCCGTTTCAGGGGATAAGGACAGGGGGCGCCGGCAGTAGGCGTATGATGGGTATAACGCCGACGAGGTGAGGACAGCCGAGGGGAGGATCTAGTTGTATGGTCGGAGGTAGATCGAAGCTGGCAGGGCAGATCCGGGTTCGGAGTGGTGTCCGTGTCCTGCGCTGGTATGGATTAATGGGTCACGGATCGAGCTGGTTAAAGATGGTGGTTTCAGGCTAGGTTGATGGTGTCTCCGGAGACGGGTTTCTCAGTGGTTTTTTTTTTTGGTTAAGGGTTTGGGACCATGGGTTACTGATGGGGGATTGGGTGTTGGTAGTGAGGTGTGTGTTAATGGAGGTAAGGAGAGAGAAATGGTTTAAAGATTGAGTGGGGAAGATGAAGTGGAGGGGGTGTTTGTATGTGGTGAAGGTGTAGAATTGTTAGGGTGAGTGTGAATTTGGAGATATGGTGTAGGTAAGGTGTGTGGTGGTAATGGTGTGAATGGAGTTTAGTTTAAGTGTGTGTGGTGTAGGATGTTTGTGTGTGTGTGTTTAATTTGTACCCAACTAAAATAGTAAAAATACTCAACTAAAATTAATAAAACTAAAAAATAAAATCTAACTAAAAATAAAAAAAATAAAAGAAATAAAAATAAAAATATTAAAACTAAAAAATAAAATCCTAAGCTTAAATAAAAACTAAAATAAAACAAAAGAAATAAAAGCTTAAAATCTAAATGAAAACTAAAGTCCTAAAAAATATAAAATCTAATAAAATAAAAATAAACTCCTAAAAACTAATCCTAATAAAAATAAAAACTAATAAAAATAAAAATAAAATAAAATTACACTAATAAAATAAAAATAGAAAATAAAACCTAGAAATCCTAAATAAATAAAAAATAAATCCTAAAAATAAAAATGACTCCAACTAAAAATCTAAAAAAAATATAAAAAGACACAAACTAAACACACACAGGCTTGGGGTAGGTTTAGGCTAGGTTTAGGGTAGGTTAGGGTTACGGGATAAGGTATTTAGCTCCATTCAACGCGCATTTGCCTCGATATATAGTTTTTGACACCGCAAACGGACGTTTGACCTACAAGATAAATATTTAAGCACATAAGACCCATATTGCCGAGAATAACAACTAAAATACGTCTATTCGGGGTATAAAATGTACAGTTTTGGATGCTTATCAATGATTTTCATAGATATAGAGAGATCGAGAGGTTTAGAAGATTAAAGTTAGTGGGTTTTGTTGAGCGGGAAACCGAGTTTGTGAATTTGGGCGATTTAGGTATTGGGTTTAAAGTTTTGGACATTTTCATCTTTTCGATTAATAGGGACTAAATCTATAATTTTTTTTACTATCCTAAATTTATTAAAATATGGGCTGGGATGGACTGTTCGTGAAAAGGCCCATATATATATATATATATATATATGTATATATATATATATGTATATATATATATATGTATATATATATGTATATATATATATGTATATATATATATATGTATATATGTATGTATTGTTGACCGTAGTGTTTTTTGTGGAGATACGAGCATACATGATTTTTTGGAGGACTCTTATAGTGTTGTCCTATCATGTCAAGCATTAACTTTGGAGATATTTATTTTATATTTTAGGATGTTGCTTGCTAAGTGTTGGAACACTTTGTATTTTGTGTTTCGGGATGTTCCTTATAATTGTTAGGATGCTTTATTTTTGTAGGATGGTGTAGTGTGTTGATTAATTTTAATTCAAGATATTTGACTACTTAATGTCAATAGATTTACATAGAATTGCATTTACTTTTTACATTAATCTTGGGTCAATCGAATAATTATTAAGAAATTTTTTAAATGCCATGCGTGCGAGGTTATAGTCGAGAATAAAATTGGTGCAAAAAGGATGCAATTTCAAATCACAATATGTTTAGCGGTGAATATAAACTACCACTAATTATATGATCCCAAAATCATGAAAGGCTTTTAGTAGTGAATAAAACTTTCACTGAAAGTCTGTTAGTGGCGATTTTGTTTTTGCCATAAAATTATTTTATTGGTGGCGATAAAATTCATTATTAGTGGCGATAATTCAGAGTCTTTTCTCAAAAATTACAATCGCCGTCAAAACACATACAATCTCTGGCGATTTTTTAATAACTTCCACCCTAATAACCTGTGGCGCCATTTTGTAGCGGTATTGTGGAGACAAAGAAATCCTCTAAAGGATTTCTTGGCGATTTATTGACTTTTAATGGAGAAAAAATCACCATTATTACACATTTGTTATAAAATAAAGGGATGCAAAGAGAATTTAGGGATAGAGATAACTTTCTGTTTCAATGTTAAGTATACCCAAGGGATATCATCCCTATTTATATAGTACAAAGTATGGTATTCCAAAAGACCCTTATTTAATATCGGTTACAAGTGGACATCCATTATTTTGTACATTTTATAACATTCTCCCTTGGATGTACACTATATCCACTATTCAATAATTGTTGCCTCATTAAAACCTTACTAAGAAAAAATTCAGTGGGAAAAAACCTAAATGAAGGAAAAAGAATACAACTTTTGTAATCATTGAATTGATGTTCGATGCACTTAATGCTGCCTCGTTAAAACCTTTCACGAGAAAACTCAATGGAAAAAAACCTAGTTAAAGAAAACAGAGTACAATGAGCATGTGTCTATAAATATTACGTTCTTCGAGTCTTCCCCTGATAAAATGTTTCCCCTGATGGGATACTCCACCTGAATATGGAATTTCTCTAATGATTGAGTGGACGCATACCAATATCATACATAAGCTTCAGGAATGTTGCTTTTGACAATGATTTGTTGAAGAGATCATATAGGTAGTTACTTCAATCTCATTTTTCTTTTGGAGCTCGCATTCCATAATACTTTGATGAAAAGGGGTAAAAATGTAACTTTATCTGATCTATTTGACTTCAATTGAATAAATCTTCCAGAGTTCATATATGTAGAAAAAATCGATATGTGCTGGTTATATCTTTCTCGATGTAGCATGTTTGAATTTGAGCTATATATACATGCATCATTTCCTTCATAGACAGTGGTAGTCACAAGTTCTTTAGTTGTTCCTTGTGATGATCACAGAGATAACCTTCATCTATATAACTAACTAGAATCAAATGGTTAGATATAAAAACATCACATAATATGATTGATATTAGTACCATTCTCTACAAGTTAATGATAATTATTTCATGCAAATAGATTAATTGCAATTATTATATCTGGTATTATGTTATGTATAATAATAAACTAATAACATACATGCATGATACTTCTGGATTAAATTTAACAATGCAATAACAACATGCTAATATGGTACTTCTGGACCAAATATATATTTATCATCCTATTTAGGTTGGTATGGATATTATAATATCTAAAGACGTGAGACCATGTGTATACAAAATGGTGTGCTCAATATATGCTAAAACATTTGAAGGGATTTTCAATCCATTTATTAACTGATGGATAAGTGTTTAACCAACATTATTCTTGATCTTCAGGCCGAGAAAATAACTATTTAACCTAAGGTCATTCATTTTTGAATTCCTTATTTGGGTATTTTTCATTTCAATTGAGCTCTGTAGGAGCACATCCTTTTAAGTATATTTGTGTAATGACACATTGACGTATATGATTATTTTCATACCTTTACTTAGATAAGTATTTTCTAAAATGGCTGTGTGTATATCCATTTGGATTTCTTGATGTACAATGAATGCCTTAGTGAATTTGAGTACGTACTCCTTATCTTTGATTCAATTAAAGAAAATCCTTCTAGGACTTTTATCTATATTCGTTGTCTAAGTACCGTATACAAAGGCATGTTATAACATTCATGAATCTCATATAATATATTTCAAAACTCCAAAGTTAGCTAGATATCTTAAAAGTATTAATGACCGTAATGGGATGCTATATTCGTATATAATCAATTTTCAATTTCTATAAGAAACCTTATGCCACAAGTTTGTAACAACCCGCCCTTTTGGAGACAATTAAATTGCATAATTAAGTATAAATTGACAATTTGGAGAATATCTTGAAATAGTGATTTTTGGGATTTTCGAGGATTTAATGATTTTCGATGGGTGTTGTAATTATTTTTGGGATTTAATAGGTCGAAGTATTTTAATTATATGTCGTCGTGGAGTAAAGAGACAAAAAGATAACATTTTGATTAGAAAACCCGCATTAAGTTATATGGGTTAGAATAGTGATTTGCTTTCAAGTACCTCTGATGGAAATTTCGACTGTGCCGTGAGTCTCGGAATGTCCGAGATAGTCAGAAAAGAGTGTCCGATTGTCGAAATTGAGTTTCGGGGAATTTTAGAGTTAAACGGGCTCATAATTGAGTAAACGAATCGTTTTTGGGTTTTAAGGGTTAAAACCCTTTTTCTTTCTATATAAAGAGGGAGAGAGGGATAAAAGAAAAGAGAAGAGAAAGAAAAGAGAGAAGAGAGAGAGGAGGAGAGAAAAGAGGAGAAAAGGGGAGACTCCGGCCAAACTCCATGGGATTCGGCTCGAGGTCGTTGGATTATATCCACGAGGCAAGTGTTTACTTGCTTTATTTACTTTTGAGCATAAATCTCATATCGTAGTTTGGTATAAATAAACCCTAAAGATTTTGGGTTGGGTTTTCGTGGATAAAACGGGTTCTCGGGAGTTAAAACGAATAAACCCCAATAATGGTTTAATTGGAGAAACATAGAAATTAATTAAAATTAATTGGTGATTTCGGGTTCTAGGACGTTTAGAACCCGTATTATAAGTGTAGATGTTGTTGGTTGAGGTTGTAGGATGTTAGAGATGGAGATAAAAGCTTGGGGAAGCTTTAATGGCTAAAAATAGCTTCTCAGAGAAGAAGCTGTCCGGCATGGTCGATCGATCGAAGCCTCGATCGATCGATGACCAAGGGTCGATCGATCGACCCTACAGGAACCTTGACAATTTTTCCTAGGGTTAATTGGATGGTTTCGATTCCAATTGGTGTTTCTTCGAGGTTAATTATGTGATAACATAAGAGACCTTTTAGGAGTATATAGTCCTATAATTGAGGAAAATTAGGAGGGAGAGGTGAGGGTTTTAATGTATAAACCTTAAATTATATTTTCGTGGAAAATATTTAAGTTAAGGATTTAGAATGTTGGGGTCCCTAAAATAGGGTGGGGATCCCTAAATGATTAATTGGACTAGATTTAGTCCTTGGGTTCATGGAAATGAAATCCATAACCCACTAAATTTAAGGTTGTTCGGGAAAAATAAATCCCTAGGATATTTTAGTGGGCCATTAGGCCTATATAATTATGCGTATATGAAGCATAATTGTAATCGATGGTGGATTGAGTGTATCCTACGATATAATTAGGATAAATTGGGAATATAGATATATATTCACTTAGTGTGAAATGGTATAATTGGAGATATCCAATAAACCCTTAGATGGGATTGAGGTAATTATTATTTATAAAAGTAAGAAAATACTTTGGCTTTAGTATCATGTGTATATGAATGCACGATTATGATTCTTTGAGAGAATCTTTGGGGTTATTAGTCATCGCAAGATGTGATTGGCAAATATGGCCATTTAGATATATTCGAGGAGGATTATATAGTGTACATATATACTATGTGATTAAAGTGTATATATAAAATGATGTAAATGGCTTTTGAAAATGTAAAAATGAATGTTTTCAAAATGGAAAAAAGGAAATGATTTTCATAAATGATAATTTATGGATACACACCTCTCTTAATGATATCATGGGAAGTTGCGCGTGTGATGAAGCCCCCTGACTAATGAATGCAGGGTGGATATATTCCTAGGCCATATGGGCGATTATTATATGTTTAATGCACTGGTGAGGTAATTTTGGGTGTGGTTATGACTCTCTCGCAGGCATATGGCTGCTTCCCGACGTTTCGGTAGGTTCCTAGGTTGTCTTGTTTGATAGGCCCTGAAAGATGATAGCCATTTAGGGGCGCGTCCAGTGGGAAAACCCGGAGGGACTGTTTAGATATGTTAAAGCAATTCATGATAATGAATTGGCTTTAAATACATTTCCCGCATGGAAGAAGGGAAATGGGATAAACGATTTGGCTTCGGATACGATTCCCGGATGGAAGAAGGGAAATGGAAGCATATTATCTGAAAAGCATTTTAATGATAATAAAAATGGCTTTTAAAATACATTTCCTGGATGGAAGAAGGGAAATGGGATGTTATAAAAAGGAAAATCATTTTTATGATAATAAAACTATCTTTTAAAAAGTTATTTGATATGTTAAAGTAATTCATGATATTGAATTGGCTTAAAATACATTTCCTGGATATAAGAAGGGAAATGGAAAGTTTTGAGATAAAAATGAAAATGATGTAATTCTCATTACGGGAGATAGATCCGGATGTATATTTTAACATGAGTATATAAGCATAAATTGGGTACTAAGGGTCTAATGGATCTCGACGATCGACCTTGTTACGTAGTAGTGTATCGGGGGGTTCCTTGTTTGGATTTCGCTTTGCGAGACACCCCACGCATGAACATGGCTTTGTGTTGAGACTGGGGAGAAGTTTAATCCTTAGTGCTCTAATATTAGTATTTCTTATATGGTGTATGTATATGTATAAACGTTACGTACTTAGGGTCTAATGGATCTCGACGATCCCCCTTGTCGCGTAGTAGTGTATCGGGGGGTTCTTTATTTGGATTTCACTCTGCGAGACACCCCATGCACGAACATGGCACAGTGTTGAGACTGGGAAGAAGTTTAGCCCTTAGTACTTGGACTATCTAGGGTTGATAGTAGTTGGGTGATAGACTAGTTTAGCAGGGTAGCTTGACTAGGATGTAAAGAGGAATGCGCTAGGAGTGCATTGTTAGAAGAAAGGTGAGGGGTATCTCATGGGAGTGCGATACCAAATTTAAATATGAGATAAAACCTTTTTCTAAAAATAAGGCATTTATGCACTTGCTAAATATTTTCAAAACTCGGGCTCTGACCCGTTTATCTACTTTTCCCTCTCTTGCTATATATATATATATTATATAGGTGTCCAGACACAGGGACGCCTCGATGTCACTTCTTTCGAGTCAGACGTCTGCTGCAGTAGCTGTGGATGCGTGCAGTTTCTCGATAGACACTTCTATCATTATACTCTAGATAGGAGGTACTGTATAAACAATCGGGCCAATGGCACAATTGGATTTATTTATTCTTTTAGTACGACATTCGATATGATTGTATATTTTGACCGAGTGTTCGGTTATTTTATTTTATTTCAGTTTCATTTAGGCAAACTGCGTGGATGTTTTATTTGTAATTGTTTAAAAGAGTAGTTAAGTAAAAAATATTGGGGCCAGCCTAATAGGTTATTTGTAATTAAATGGATTTTCGATAGTGATGCTAAGAATGATCCATATGAGACTCCTGTTTTAATTTGATATAGGAGTGATCGCCCAGTATTATATTAGGCGGGTTATCACAGATGGTATCAAAGCATCAGGTTCTAGTTTCCTTAGGAATATGTGCGGACGTACTAAGCTTTCAGTGTTGCTCTCGATTTGATATAGAGCCTCAGGATTAGGATTATTGAATTCCTGCTGAGAGATTTTGTTCTCCTGCCATGTTATAAGATTATATTAATCTTTTGCACACTCGTTCGAGATTTGTGTGCGGGGCTTGGATGGCAGTAGGAGGCGGGGCTTAGCTGGAGCAGTGGGTAGAAGTCGGGGATTAGGACCGTAGTAGAGGTCTCTTCCTTTGAAATGTTTGCTAAGGATGGTCACAATGACTACTAAAGTATAGTAGTTTTGAGTACCGCAGTACCGCCGTAGTAGAGAGTGGTACTAAAGTTAAATTTCTCAGTGAGGTAAGGATTCGAAAGGGATCTTCCGGATAGTTTTAACCGCGAGTCCCCGTGATTCAGCAGGAATGAGAAGAATGTTGTTTTGGATTATTCACATAAGGTTCGATCATAGGCTGACAGTGGATAAAGAGTGATATGGAAAACTGAACCTTGTACCAAAGTGAGTTAGGTGCAATGAATAATGAGTCCTTTCCAGGAAGGATAGGCTCACTATTATGGAGAATGTGTACGTTTGAGGACCCCATTAGTGGACATCCACCCAGGGAATTTGTTAAAACGAAGTTATTGTTATGAGTTTTAACTTAGATGGAAAAGGTATATTTGGTGTGATTAGATAAAGTCGCGTGTTTGTTAGCCCTAGAACCGTGTGTGTATTTTGAGCTTTGTGGTGGTACCGATAACATTATATAATGTGTGCCTATGTGTTTTTCACGGTAGCGGGTGTTGATATTTTGAATATATATATATATATATATATATATCTGGCTTGTGATACTCGTCATATATGTTTATACGAGTATGGTAATATGGTGAGTATAATATGTTATTAGTTGTTCGGAGCGATAGCAGGCTAATGACGGCAAGACTATCGTGTCCGCAGTTCCAGGGTGGAATAGGTTGTTGATTGCGATATCTCACCTGGATAAAGGTTGAGTTCGCCTTTATTATTATGGGTAGATGGAACTTCGATGAGCAGAGGTTTCATTATCGTGATTTGAATATGTGGCGACCTGATAGATATGATTTGAGGTGTGCCGGGTTAATTGCTAAGTTGTGAGTCTAAGATCATTGTTGATTGCCCAGAGACTGAGTGTAGTGCGATGCGCTTGGTGGTATGGCTCCTAGATAGAGTCGGGAGTTTAGACCACACTTTGTTGAGAGAGGGGATAGGGTATCCCGATTGCGTGTTTGAAGTTAATGTACCTCCACGACCGACAAAGTTAAGTAGTAGTGTAATTGGAGGGGTTCCTTGTTTGGATTTCGCTTTTGCGAGAAGCTCCGCGCATGAACCTTAATGACGTCGGGAGTGGAGAGATGTTATAGGATGTGAGGATGTTGGTTTTGTGGAAAAGTCTTATAGTGTGGATGAACCACTCTAGACTATGAGCCATCTGATGATGGTATGCTTATGGAAATATTGTGCCATGGAAAAGTACTAAAGTGGTCCTCTCACCACAAGTGGGTGGGTGAGGTAGGACTTAGAGAAATTGATTTAAGGATTATGGCTAGTCCTTAATGAAAAGGCAAATTTTGAGGAAATATGTTTTGAGTGTGATGTTCGTAGTGCTGTTACAAGATTGGGCACTTCGATTTGTTAGATTTCCTCTCCGCTTGGACGGGAGGATAGAATAGTAGGAATGCGTTCGTAGGTTAGCATGGTAGGATTTAGTACGTCCCGCTGGTGTGCCTTAGGTCGCTATATCTCGATGACCGACAACGCGAGAGAGTAGTGTAACGGGATGGTTCCTTGTTTGGATTTCGCTTTTACGAGACGTCCCACGCATGAAACCAAGCAAATGTCGGAAGTTGAGAGAGTCCTTGGGCACTAGGGATATATTTAGGATTATATTCGTTTTGCGTAAGTAGGGTAACACATAGACCGTAGTATTATTAGGATCTAAGTTCGAGAAAGTTAGTGGCGCCGATGTAAGGAAATTGGAATTTCGCGAGTTGGGAGGACCCATATGTGAGTATTACACCGAGGAAAGGAGACCCTTATTTGGAGAGAGTGTTATGTGCCAAACATTCACAATGGATGTGCTGATGTGCATGGGTTAGAAAGGTGTATAGGCACCTTAGTAAGTTAGTTTGTATACTGCCTGAAATAGAAGGGGCGTAGTATATAAATTTGAAGTTTATGCCGTGAGGCACAAGAAATGATGAGTGCAATGTGACGCTATTGGAGTCACTTTACAACCGTGGTAGCCGTATGGTATATGGTTGGAAACCATTAGGTTAGTATCGCTCCCCTTGAAGTATAAGGATTTGGAGCGATTCTAGGATTTGCAGTGTAGGTTGTATCTGAATTTCGAGGACAAAATTCCATTGTAAGGGGGGGAGTATGTAACAACCCGCCCATTTGGAGACAATTAAATTCCATAACTAAGTATAAATTGACAATTTGGATAATTTCTCAAAATAGTGATTTTTGGGATTTTCGAGGATTTATTGATTTTCGATGGGTGTTGTAATTATTTTTGGGATTTAATAGGTCGAAGTATTTTAATTATATGTCGCTGTGGAGTAAAGCGACAAAAATGTTAGATTTTGATTAGAAAATTCTCATGAAGTTATATGGGTTAGAATAGTGATTTGCGGTTAAGTACCTCGGATGGAAATTTCGACTGTGCCATGAGTCTCGGAATGTCCGAGATAGTCGGAAAAGAGTGTCCGATTGTCAAAATTGAGTTTCGGGGAATTTTAGAGTTAAACGGGCTCGTAATTGAGTAAACGAGTCATTTTTGGGTTTTAAGGGTTAAAACCCTTTTTCTTTCTATATAAAGAGGGAGAGAGGGAGAAAAGAAAAGAGAAGAGAAAGAAAAGAGAGAAGAGAGAGAGGAGGAGAGAAAAGAGGAGAAAAGGGGAGACTCCGGCCAAAATCCTTGGGATTCGGCTCGAGGCTGTCAGTTTATATCCACGAGGCAAGTTTTTACATGCTTTATTTACTTTTGAGCATAAATCTCATATCGTAGTTCGGTATAAATAAACCCTAAAGATTTTGGGTTGGGTTTTCGTGGATAAAACGGGTTCTCGGGAGTTAAAACGAATAAACCCCAATAATGGTTTAATTGGAGAAACTTAGAAATTAATTAAAATTAATTGGTGATTTCGGGTTCTAGGACGTTTAGAACCCGTATTATAAGTGTAGATGTTGTTGGTTGAGGCTGTAGGATGTTAGAGATGGAGATAAAAGCTTGGGGAAGCTTTAATGGCCGAAAACAGCTTCTCGGAGAAGAAGCTGTCCGGCATGGTCGATCGATCGACTGGCGGAGGTCGATCGATCGAATCCTCGATCGATCGATCGACCCTACATGAACCTTGAAAATTTTTCCTAGGGTTAATTGGATGAGTTGGATTCCAATTGGTGTTGTTTCGAGGTTAATTATGTGATAACATAAGAGACCTTTCAGGAGTATATAGTCCTATAATTGAGGAAAATTAGGTAGGAGAGGTGAGGGTTTTAAAGTATAAACCTTAAATTATATTTTCGAGGAAAATAGTTAAGTTAAGGATTTAGAATGTTGGGGTCCCTAAAATAGGGTGGGGATCCCTAAATGATTAATTGGACTATATGTAGTCCTTGGGTTCATGGAAAAGAAATCCATAACCCACTAAATTTAAGGTTGTTCGGGAAAGATAAATCCCTAGGATATTTTAGTGGGCAATTAGGCCTATATAATTATGCGTATAGGAAGCATAATTGTAATCGATGGTGGATTGAGTGTATCCTACGATATAATTAGGATAAATTGGGAGTATAGATATATATTCACTTAGTGTGAAATGGTATAATTGGAGATATCAAATAAACCCTTAGATGGGATTGAGGTAATTATTATTTATAAAAGTAAGAAAATACGTTGGGTTTAGTATCATGCGTATATGAATGCATGATTATGATTCTTTGAGAGAATCTTTGGGGTTATTAGTCATCGCTAGTTGTGATTGGAAAATATGTCCATTTAGATATATTCGAGGACGAATATATTGTGTACATATATACTATGTGATTAAAGTGTATATCTAAAATGGTGTAAATGACTTTTGAAAATGTAAAAATGAATGTTTTCAAAATGGAAAAAAGGAAATGATTTTCATAAATGATAATTTATGGATACACACCTCTCTAAATGCTATCATGGGAAGTTGAGCGCGTGTGATGAAGCCCCCTGACTAATGAATGCAGGGTGGATATATTCCTAGGTCATATGGGTGATTATTATATATTTTACCCCACTGGTGAGGTAATTCTGGGTGTGGTTATGACTCTCCCGCAGGCATATGGCCGCTTCCCGACCTTTCGGTAGGTTCCCAGGTTGTCTTATTTGATAGGCCCTGGAAGATGATAGCCATTTAGGGGCGCGTCCAGTGGGAAAACCCGGAGGGACTGTTTAGATATGTTAAAGCAATTCATGATAATGAATTGGCTTTAAATACATTTCCCGCATGGAAGAAGGGAAATGGGATAAACGATTTGGCTTCGGATACGTTTTCCGGATGGAAGAAGGGAAATGGAATCATATGATATGAAAAGCATTTTTATGATAATAAAAATGGCTTTCAAAATACATTTCCTGGAAGGAAGAAGGGAGATGGGATGTTATAAAACGAAAAAGCATTTTTATGATAATAAAACTAGCTTTTAAAAAGTTATGTGATATGTTAAAGCAATTCATGATAATGAATTGGCTTAAAATACATTTCCTAGATATAAGAAGGGAAATGGAAAGTTTTGAGATAAAAATGAAAATGAAGTAATTCTCATTCCGGGAGATTGATCCGGATGTATATTGTAACATGAGTATATAAGCATAAATTGGGTACTGAGGGTCTAATGGATCTCGACGATCGACCTTGCCGCGTAGTAGTGTATCAGGGGGTTCCTTGTTTGGATTTCTCTTTGCGAGACACCCCACGCACGAACATGGCTTTATGTTGAGACTGGGGAGAATTTTATTCCTTAGTGCTCTAATATTAGTATTTCTTATATGGTGTATGTATATGTATATATGTTACGTACTGAGGGTCTAATGGATCTCGACGATCGACCTTGCCGCGTAGTAGTGTATCGGGGGAGTTCCTTGTTTGGATTTCGATCTGCGAGACACCCCACGCACGAACATAGCACAGTGTTGAGACTGGGGAGAAGTTTAGCCCTTAGTACTTGGACTATCTAGGGTTGATAGTAGTTGGGTGATAGACTAGTTTAGCAGGGTAGCTTGACTAGGATGTATAGAGGAATGCGCTAGGAGTGCACTATTAGAAGAGAGGTGAGGGGTATCTCATGGGAGTGCGATACCAAATTTAAATATGAGATAAAACCTTTTTCTAAAAATAAGGCATTTATGCACTTGCTAAATATTTTCAAAACTCGGGCTCTGACCCGTTTATCTACTTTTCCCTCTCTTTCTATATATATATATATATATATATATATATATATATATATATATATATATATACCCCGTATTTCTGAATATTCCAAATATTCTATTTAATTAAATTGCAAAATATTCCAAATATTCTATTTTATTAAAATGGAGAATTAAATGAGAAAATACGGCTTAATTTGTAAGAGTAGTAATTTAATGAGTTTTATTTAAAATTATAATTATGGAATATTAATCGAGAGATAGATACCGATTTATATTGCCTCATTATATTTATTTAGTGCGAGTGGTAAATAGTTAGTTGACGCGTGTAGACCGTGTTGGGGTGAGAACGAGTAATATTTTCTAAGTGACTCAAATGATAATTTAGAGGTCACAGATGAGTCCGGAAGGGTCAAATTAGTCAAAATGGTATACCCGGGGGTACTAGTTGAGTCTCGGGGTAATTTTGGACTAAACCAAGACTGTTCGGGGGCGTTTTGGTCTTTTAACATGAGAGAGTATGGAGACCTACGAATTTGAGAGCTTTTTATCAACCGCATGAAAGAGGGGTTAGATTTAGAAAACCCATGTAAACACCAATACCATTATAGAGAAGGATAAAATCATTCACAAGGCTTAGAAGGTACTTTTGAGGAGGTTGGGTTTGGATCTTGCACCCTAGGAGCCAAAGGAGGAAGGATTGAAGAAGAGAAGCATTAATCCATCATCAACTCCATGAAATCAGATCCCCTCTATCAAGGCAAGTTGTTTATTGCAAAAATTATAAAGTTATAATACCCATGTGTAGGGTTTTTGAATAGTCTTGTTTAAATCAATATCTTGATAGGAGAATAATGGTATTTATACATGTTGGGATATCAATCGCATGTAGAATGATTTAACGTATGTAGAGGATTAATAATCTGATTAGACTTGATGATTATTTCGGAATAAAATCTGGGTTTTGAATGAAAATATCGGAAGAACACCATAACTAGGGTTTCAAGAAATTATGGGTTTAATTCACTATTTCTTTAAAGGAATTGGAGTTTTGATGTATTTAACAGGTTAGAAATTGTCCTAGATCATTGGGTCAAAGTTTGGTGGACTATAATGAAGTTTGGAGATTTATTAATGGAGGAAAAGGTTAACGAAGAAGACGAACTGCGTCTATCCCTGTTCGATCGATCGATCGATCTCGGATTATCAATCGATCGACTAGGTCGATAGATCGAACCCTGCAGTCAATCAATCGACGCAAGCTAATTTTTCCAAATTTCCGTGTTTCAGTCTTCGTTGATTTTCGAGAATGAATGAGTATCCTAGGATTTATATTATATTTATATGGGAGTGAGAATAAACCAGTAGGTATATTGTTGAGGTCCGATAAGGCCATTGGGTGTAGAGCTTGGATTATGGACCAACGAAAATAATCCAAGCTATTAGAGTATCGGGGAATTCAAAATTGAGTTACGAGGCGAGGTAAATCCAATTTAAATAATAGACCAGTAGGGTAAGTAATAACTACTGAAATTATGTGTGAGGGGTAACTAGGACCCTTAGAGTTGTGTGAATACTCAATAAATGCGATTAATGAGATAAATGGTAAAACGAATATGGTACGGCATATATAAGAGAATAAAATATTACGTACGAACATGGTTGATAGGTCGGGCGTGTACCTACTGAATTGTATGAACTTTTAGGTTAAGATAAGTATACCTAAATTAACTATGTTAGGGTCGATGAGATATTCCGAACTAACATAGGGTTATTATATGTTTGGGGTCGATGTAAAATGCCGAACCAAACCTTTGTACTGGTGGCGTAATGAAAGAGTCCGAGCTAGAATTTGTGTATATAAATAATTGGGGTCGATGTATCATTCCGGACCAATTCTTAATTTCTGTATATAAATAATTGGGGTCGATGTACCATTCCAAACCAATTCTTACTTGGGGTCGATGAATCATTCCGAACCAAGAGTCCTTTACGTGTGTAAAAAGGGCAATATAGTAATGACTGATATTTAGTATATATTGTGTGTGGAATATACACTTAATGATATTCTACTTCTGTGTTTTAGTAGATTGACATATATTATGTATTTAAAGATATATACCGAACTGGTAAGTTAAGTAGTGAAACTTAATTACGAAACGTAATGTTAGATAGAGAATATCTACTTAGTAGTTTAAGTAGTGAAACTAAATTACAAAAGAGGGAAGATAGAAATTGTGATAATTGTAGCAATTTAGTAGTGAAACTAAATGAGAAGTTACAAAACATAACATAGGTGAAATGTTACTTGTGTATTAATTAACCTTCGTGAGATGTTAATGTAATGGATGTACGGTGTGAGAAATACGAGAACTTAAGTATAGATAAGTTCAGGTGATTACTTAGTCTTAGTTAGCTTGGGAGATATGGCTAGGTAGGCTAAGTGTAGAACGTTAGGTGTGCACAAAAGATGAGGGGTGAGTAAACTCAACAGAGTGTACGAGAACCTAATATGTGTAATCAGTAACCGCATTTTATACAGTGATAAACGCTTGCTAAATATTTTCAAAATGTTTTGAGTACTAACTCTTGCTATAAAATATTTTCAAAACCTTTTAGGTGCCCAGCCACAGGGACGCCATGTATGATGATTTCATTCCAGGGACTCGAAGCTGTAGCACAGTGGATGCTTACAGGATTTTGACTAGACGATTTCTCTCATTCAGATCTAGTACAGGATCTCACACTATTCTATGTATGGACTTGTGGTCCGGTATCAGTTTCAGATGTTAGTTTCAGACTAGTGGTTATTCTATTGTTGTTTGGTATTTTTAACCGATGGTTTATTCGGTAATACTCTTGTTCTGTTGTACTTTAACTTTATTAGATTGGGTTTTAGTACATGGTGATTGTCTTACTATTTTCTGCATGGTTGATTTATCTATTTTAAGAAAGATAAAATTTGGGACTGCTCTAATTTTCACTTAGGTGATTAGTAATTAAAAAGTTTTCGACAGTGATGCTAAGAATGAACCATTTGAGAAACCAGTTTTAATTTAATAAAGGCCTGATCACCCGATGTTTAATTAGGCGGGGTGTCACAATATATATATATATATATACATACTAGGATATGCCTGTGCCTGAAGGAACGTTGACAATTCTCCCAAGTACAAATCGGATGGTCAAGTCATAAAAGTTTGGTATTATAGTACAATTTTCCAAAGTATTAATCATGGTCAATTTTTCTGAATGACAAATATTTTTTCCAAAATTATTTAATCGAGTATAATTATAAGTCCAAAAATTTACTTTCAATACAAATAAAGGTAAAAAGATGAGAATATATATATATATATATATATATATATATATATATATATATATATATATATATAGAGAGAGAGAGAGAGAGAGAGAGAGTTTCCTTTGTTTATGAGTATCCACCTGTTTAAAGTATAAGAAATACTTCAACCACATAAATAATCCATTCAAGACCGAGTATAGACGTCACTATTTAACAATATTCATATATAAACCCTTATTGGCATCTTTAGCAATAAAATATTTAAAATGTTTCAATAGGATAATTGTCAATAGTTTACAAAGATTCACCTCAAAACAAAAAAGTGTATACAGTTTTAAAAAATTCGACAAAAGCTCCTTTATTTATACAACTATCCACATGTTTAAGAAACAAAATATACTCCAACAAATAGTCCATCTCGGACATCTTATAAACAAACGCATCAATTTTCTATTATTCAAAGAACATGATACTTATATAAGTACATAATAGATCACTATTGGAAACTTGATCAACATAATGAAGATATCATACAAACACAAATTTTCTATATAACTGAAAATATGTCGATTCATCAAACCCCTTGTGGCACAATTGTCATCTTCTGCAGCACACCAATGCTTCGCCACATTCTACGCGTCTTGTCCTAATTTAGATGTCTTGTCCTCACACACAATTGTTGGGACCAAACCATGTAGGACTGCAATAGATAAACAATCATATTAATTTAATAGAGAAATAAAGATGTTATAAAAAAAACTTGAACGAAGTATAATGGTAGATGAATTCCAATTTTGTAGTCCAATAATACCAAATTTGCAATTTATCTACCAATGAAAAAAAAAATAATGCATTGTCACAATAAAAAATAAAGATAGAAACTTGAATACCTCTAGTGTTCATAAAATCCCTCTAGTGTGTGAATAGATAGAATAGGGAGAGAACATACTCTACAATATCAAACAATATCACTAATCTAACCCCAAACTAAAAAAACACCCACTGCAACATTACCAGTTAGAGCGTTGCAAACAACATAAAATATGTCTCCATCAGAACCACAAACTCTATGTACACAACCACCATTGTCTTTCATTCTTAGGGCCCATATGGTCAATTGGCAACCTTATATGTCAGCTAATATGGAACTTTTGTTCCCACTACACGAATCATGAACTTTTGCTTGGAGGTACAACAAACGATGTCTTGAAAAAATAAAACCCTACATGCGATGTCTTGAACAAATAAAATCCCAACCCGAATCAAAATTGCAAATAATGGTTCCTACAAAACAAAAACACCGAACAAATAACATGAACTTTAATCTGCCTAGATTAAAGTTTATACTGAAACTTTAATATATTTATCAGTCAATTGAAAATGTTAAGAGGGCATTATTAATTTGTAAGCCAACTATCAAGTCCAGAACAACAAAAAGAATCAATAATAACCTCAATGGTGTAGGATGATGACGTGCAAATCAAACAAATTTATAACAAAGTCCATATCTGCAAAATCGATATATATAATAACATCATCTTGAAAAAAAATTCTAGATCTACAAAATCAAACAAAGAACAATATTAGGATTACAAAACAAATTTATAAATGAAAAAATTCCAAAAAAAGTGTAAATAGATCGAACTTGGATCTGAGAGATTTTGTAGAACACCGTGTCCATAGAAATTGTCATTCTTGGATCTCAATACGCATTGCCGTTCAATACGAACTTGTATCTCCATACGAATTTTTGCTCTATAGAACACTGTGTCCATACAACTTGGAGTAGCTGACTAAATTGTCTTTAGCAGCAATATCTTCAATGACATAGCTGCACAAATTCGAAAAGAAAAAGAGTTAGAATCAATAGTTTAGAAACAAAGCATTTGGAGCACATGACTCAGTGTTGGTTCTGTAAATTACTGATAAAAATAAATTTACGCTCAAACTTCCTAGTCCTATGCTTCAAAATATAAAACAACGTTTGGTCATACGACTAAAAAATAAAAACTACCATGATGCATAATAGGATATATCTTCAAAAAGTAAATAATTGATAACAGAGTTGATGGGAACAGG
This sequence comes from Sambucus nigra, assembly GCA_949130495.1. Taxonomy (NCBI): domain Eukaryota; kingdom Viridiplantae; phylum Streptophyta; class Magnoliopsida; order Dipsacales; family Adoxaceae; genus Sambucus; species Sambucus nigra. Next base: position 182,562,348 of record OX422224.1, on the reverse strand, counting down.
TTATGCGATAAACATTTGTAATGAACACCATTAATTTCTTGTAACCAATGACTATTAAATGAATTAAGTTGAAATTAAATAGGGGGAAAATGAGTAATAAACCAACATTAATAACTCAAAATATGTAATTTCTATATCTATATACCTCATATTTGGAATTAAACTGGGGAAATGAGTAATAAACACATAACCACAGAATGGTCATCTCCACATTAGTATAGTGGAGCATAAGATTGACGTAAACCTTCAAGAATTGCAGTGGAGCGTATGATTGACATAGTAGCTCAGAATCTGATCCAATAGACTAACTCCTTTCAATCCTTTTCCCTAACTTTGCTCTTTTGTAGGTCCAAAATTTAAGGCCTTTACAATTCGAAGAAGAATCCTTAAGCATATAGTCTATATCAAGGATGAGCAACAGAGTTCCACTTTTTGGCGACATGATACAAACCGTTGCATCTACTAAGAAATTTGAGGAATAAATCATCAAAATATGTACAAAAGACGCATCTACTGCAAGGTGCCACAATGTTCTAACAAAACAAATATAAATATATACAAAAGAGGCATCGAAAACTCACTCTCACCAGGTAGCTTGCGCTTTTGAATCTATGACATAGCTCGAGACCTAAGGTAGTTGAAAACATACAGATACAGGGCAAAGGAATAGACAAATGTACCTGAAAACATATAGATACAGGGCAAAGTAATAGACATATGTACCTGTTGTATCAGGTACATATCAATTTATGTATATACTTGTTGTATATGGGCATAACTTATGTACCTGCAGTGTACATATGTACATAAATTGATATGTACCTGATAGACACTGCATATGTACTAAAATATGTACACTGCATATGTACATATTTCTAATTGATAGTAGAAACAACTTCAAATGCCCATAACTTCAAATAACTTCAAGTAAATTCATATGGGCATTTGAAGTTATTTTCAAACATATGTACCTATTGTAGTCATCTTGGGACTCTCTAACATATTTACCTATTGTAGTTATCTTGGGGCTCTCTAAATATGTACCTGTTGTAGTTATCTTGGGAGACTCTAACATTACTTTCAAAAAAGGAAAGTTATTTAAAAAAATATGTACTTGCAGTGTACATATGCAGTGTACATACAACAGGTACATATGTCTGCAGTGTAGATATGCAGTGTACATATACGTGTTGTATATGGGCATAACTTATGCAGTGTCTATCAGGTACATATCTTTAATTTATGTACTAAAGTAGTCAATAGGTACTATCAATTAGAAATATGTACATTTGAAGTTATGCCCATAGAAATATGTACATATGTCTATTAGATTGTCAGTAAAAAAATTCATGATTGATTCGGAATTTTAGATCTTTTTTAATAGAATATATCACTGGATTGAATTCAAAATACGAAAGTGAGTCAAGCATAACCATCCGAAACTGAAAACATTAGGTTGAAATTCACTTAGGACCCCTTAAAGGATGATGTAAAATTCGAAGGTCCACCTTAAGTTATGTAGCTCATCCTATTTCTTTAATAAACTTTTGATATAAACATCAGGCCTGAAATCAGCCTATATGAATATGCGCAATTCAGCAAATACTAATAATATACCTCAATTGATAAAGTAGGCCACAATATGAAAAAGGGCAAAACTCGTATTATTTCTCATGGATTTTAGAACCTGCAAACATACAGGTACAGGGCAAAGGAAAAAATATAAAGTACTATGTGTCTATTACCAAACAAAAACATAGAAAAGAAGATATAAAGGAAAGAAAATAAACCAACATGAATCCTTCTTCTGTGTGAACCATTGGATTTAATGAGGGATGGAAACTGCAAATTACATAGTGTAGTTCTATAGTCTAGAAAAAAAAATCTGCAAGAAATATTAATACACATTCTAAAAAATGTAGAGATCTACCGTTAAAAAAAAGAGTAGAGACAACACATGACTGATACGAAGTGGCCTTAAAAATTTATAGTTACTCATTGTCCTTATATACATCTTATATCCATTAATCGCAACAATCATAGGTATATGTCAAATGAGTTCAAAACTATAAAATTGATGCATTATGCCTTTGAAACTCAGATTGTCACTAAAAAAATTTGTGATTGATTCGGAATTTTAGATATTTTTTAATAGAATATATCACTGAATTGAATTTAAAATACGAAATCGATTCACGCATAACCATCTGAAACTGAAAACATCATATTGAAATCCACTTAGGACCCCTTAAGGGATAATGTAAAATTCGAAGGTCCACCTTAAGTTGTGTAGCTCATCCTCTTTCTTTAATAAACTCATGATATAAACATCGGGCCCGAAATCAGCCTATATGAATATGCGCAATTCACCAAATAATAATAATATTCCTCAATTGACAAAGTAGGCCACAATATGAAAAAGGGCAAAACTTGTATTATTTCTTATGGATTTTAGAACCTGAAAGCATACAGATACAGGGCAAGGGAAAAAATATAAAGTACCATCCGAAACTGAAAACATCAGGTTAAAATCCACTTAGGACCCCTTAAGGGATGATGTAAAATTCGAAGGTCCACCTTAAGTTGTATAGCTCATCCTCTTTCTTTAATAAACTCATGATATAAACATCGGGCCCGAAATCAGCATATATGAATATGTGTAATTCACCAAATAATAATAATATTCCTCAATTGACAAAGTAGGCTACAATATGAAAGAGGGCAAAGCCCGTGTTATTTCTCATGGATTTTAGAACCTGAAAACATATAGATACAGGGCAAAGGAAAAAATATAAAGTACTATGTATCTATTACCAAACAAAAACAGAGCAAAGAAGATATAAAGGAAAGAAAATAAACCAACATGAATCCTTCTTCTGTGTGAACCATTGGCACATAGCTGCGTGAACCAAACAAAACAATTAACAGAACATATAAATAAAAGAAAAACTACCATTGAATGAGATCTATACCTCAATTTTTAACGAATAATCTCGTCATAGCTTCCAATGGCAGTAGTCATACATCACTACAAAAGATGGAGATGAAATTTATCTAAAAAATACGAAATTAGAATATAGTGAGGAATGAGGGAGTGCAATAGGAATTGCAAAAACATAATAGAGCAACACACTCATAATCATACAATTGTTTACTAACTTAATTTTTAATTAAGGATAGATATTAAAACTATCATTTTGTTCCTCACCATATAACTAAAACAACAATCACAGCTACAAATTGAAGTTGCAATGAAATTCAAGTTTATACTCACTTTCTCGTCTTGATGATTTTTTTTTTCACTTCGTCTGTCTACAGCCCTATAACATGGTCATCTTCAATTATTCATGAACACCTGCATATAGGAGCAACTTGGACATTTCAAAAATCCCCAAAAGTACCAAAATCTAAAATGACAGGGGAGTTTCATCAAACACATGGTGTAAAGCTTGACAAAAAATATGGTGGATACATTTTGGATCAGAAAGTAAACCCAAAATCAAAACTAAACCTAAAATCGAAAACTAAACCTAAAATAAAAACCAATCAAAACTAAGGGTTGATATTTGAAACATACGTAAGAAGAAAAACTGCGTGAAGAAGGGAGCGACGACGATGAGCTCGGTGCGGCGGCGACTGAAGTAGTGGGGAGAGGGTTGATGTTGAAGGTAGGTTTTTCTTTGGGGTTACTGATGAGAGAGAACGAGAGTGAGAGATTTGTGTGGGGGGTAATGAGAGAGTGGAAAAGTTGATGAATTGATTTTTGACGAAAATACCCCAATTTTAAATTAAAGTGTAAGTTTGGGAAGTAATAAAAGAGGGGGAAGTCAAACTTTTAAGGGGTAAAAAAGGAAGTGCAAAAAAAATCTTAATGATGACATCATTGATCAAACTTATGACATACATAAGTTTCCTACTTTATTATATATATATATATAGGTGTCCAGACACAGGGACGCCTGGATGGAACTTCTTTCGAGTCAAACGTCAGCTGCAACAGCTGTGGATGCGTGCAGTTTCTCGATAGACGCTTCTATCATTGTACTCTAGATAAGAGGTATTGTATAAACATTTGGGCCAATGGCTCAATTGCATTTATTTATTCTTTTAGTACGGCATTCGATATGGTTGTATATTTTGACCGAGTGTTCGATTATTTTATTTCATTTCAGTTTCATTTATGCAAACTGTGTGGATGTTTTATTTGTAATTGTTTAAAAGAGTAGTTAAGCAAAAAAATTTGACGCCAGCCTAATAGGTTATTAGTAATTAAATGGATTTTTGACAGTGATGCTAAGAATGATCCATATGAGACTCCTGTTTTAATATGATATAGGAGTGATCGCCCAGTATTTTATTAGGCGGGTTGTCACAAAGTTGTGCACTTTTTTGTGAGTTTCTTAATTTGATTTCTTTTAAACACCCATTCGTAACCTTCAGGCTTAACGTTTCATGGGGGTTCTACTATAGGTCCAAATATACTATGTATATTAAGAGACTTAAATTATGCCATCATGGTAGTTTCTTATTTTAGCCAATATATTCTTCATCAACATTTATTTATTGTACGTGGATTTTTAGTATTATTGCCCTTTAATTTTTATGTAGATAAAACATATATAATTATATCATCGATGATCATCTTTGGCGATCCCACTTTTCTTTTATATATGTATAAAACATATAGATCTCATTAATATTAGGTACCTTTGCCTACTTTAGGGGCTTTATAGTCACTTTAGAGACATGTGTCTTTTCGAATATAATAACATCTTCTAGAGTTTTAAAGAAAGTGGATATTTTGTTAATAACATCTTCTTGATGGTTATGTATAATCTCTCCTGAGCGTTATCTGGGCATAATTTTTGTTGATGTCTAAAAATGGACTTAATCTAGATTTATAATCACAGATAAAATATAGTAAGTTAATCAAATCATACACACACTCACACACACAAGATAAGAGACTTTTAAAGTGGTTCAGCTGTAAAATAGCCTACGTCCACTGTTAGCATTATTTCGTAGGGTTACAATAGCTCAGTATGATGTGAATATGAGTGATTCGAGTTATCCCTTTAGCTGATGGAGTATTTCTTATTTATAATGGTGTAAAACCCTAGAGATGCCAGACATTTACATCCGTGTACAATAAATGAAACTCTTGGAATTTAGTACTAGTTATCATCCCATCCAAGTAACTTTTTGTATTCATGATGGTTGGCATTTTTGGAGTTGGTCGGCCTTCCATACGACTAAGTATCTTTGATGCCAATTAAGATGGCTAGTCGGCCACGTAGGAGGACAAGTGTACATTTATTGTTGGTTTACATAGGAGAGTAATTTTTATATATAACAATTTTATTTGACCTCCACTATTAGAGAGTGTAATAGTTGGGACCTATAGATTTGCCACGCTTCTGGTGTAAAATAAATTTATTTGCTTTTGAATTTATTTTTCCTACGTGACAATTATTTTGGCAAGCACATTTACAACATCTAACATTTTGAGTTTTATATTCATTTGATGTTGCAATATCATTTTCACTTCATTTTCGCATCGAGCAATATATGGGATTAGATGAGACAAAGTGGAGGTATTCCATGATAATTCTCGTCATTTTTCTAGAACATACCATTCTTTAGGAACAATTTGTACTTAGGTACGTTATATTTCCCATAATAGCGGGAAGAGTGCCTCATCAAAATAAAGATGCATATATACGAAAACACTATATTTGTCACTGGTTCAATATATGGTTAATCATAAACACCACATATATACCCTTGTGATAACAATAGTTATCAAACAATTTTCATTGTATAATATCAAATAGTTAAACCATGGAGCTTTAGGCTCGCGACCAAGTGAAATTCTAAAACAATAAATTTTTTATCGTATAACCCTGTGAATAATGCAATAATATTTTGATACTGTGAGTTGATGGATTCCAACACTATAAGTAATGAAATATTATGTATAATTGTTTATTTCAATATAGTACCCATGTATTTTTACGCCCATAAAACAAAGCAAACTTCTTTAGAAATTTCTTTCATATAACTCATCACATATGAATGGGAGAGTACCACATAACAACATCACATAGGCTCTTCTGGAGCCTTAGGTTTAACTTCGGTTGAAAATTTTACTATATTACATATCAAGTCTGAAAATCTTCTGATTTTTTAGAATAGTGTGAGTTATTCATTGTCTGATAGACAAGTGTCATTATATAATGAAAGTTTACAATTATCAATTACAATATTAAATATAGATTGTAAAGTGTGTATGAGTCCTGTTGATACCAAATTTAGTCTGTTAACGTGGACCAATCACACGAAGACACATGTCAACCTACGTGGCAAATACAATACTTTCAACGAACAACATACTATCACCGAGCTACTCAGGCAAACCGAGATACTCAGGCACTCCGAGCAACTTAAGCATACCGAGCAACTTAAGCGGTCCGAGCTACTTAGCGTGCCGAGCATCCAAATCAAAGAAAACCAAAAGGAAACCACGCATTAAATATGCATTATTATCATACAAATGTATATGTCTACTAGATAACAACGCATTACCTTTTCATGGGTACAACCTCAAGGCTATAAATACATTATAACCTCCTCATAAGGAGGGGACTTTGGATCTCTTGGAAAACTTATTATCAATATTCAAGGCAAACAGTCAGCAATACAAAAAGTGGATGTAGGCCATTTTCATAAGGCTGAACCACTTTAAAAATCCTTAGTCTTATTTATCTGTGATTGACTAATTAGACATAATCTAGTTTTTTACATCAACAGATTGGAGCCGTCTGTGGGAAACGACTATACTTAGCAGTTTTCACCAAATAACTCATCATCTATGGCTGAGATTCCGGAATCCAATGAGCGAAACACTGGGCTCCCTCCAAAATCCTCTACTCCACCAAATATTCAAGATCTGGCTGGCATAATGGCTAATTTAGCCCAAGGGCAAACAACCATGCAAGAAACCATGAGTCAACTTATACAAATTGTTCGAGATGGAGTGCCGGCTCAATCAGGACAATAAAATGCTCAGAGAAATACCCATCTGCCATCTTCAAGAACTAGACGAACTCTATTCCCAGAGGTCTCTCAATCTAGACGTACTGAATCATATCGTACTGAGAGATCTAATGATCCTTCGTATCAACCTAGCCGGACCTTATCGGTACGAGCTACAGACTCTCAACGGAGCGTCACTCTAACGCCAGAAAGGACTAGCGCTCTAGAAAGGTTGAGTAGAGTCTCACCTTTTGATCGATTGGGCCCTAGGAAGAATAGAAGTCCTCCTAGGATTGCGTCAAGGAACTCTCAATGACCATCCGACCTAAGGGAAGGCTCTATCCAATCACGCCCAATAACCCGTAATGAAAGGTCCCAAGAGGAAAACTTAACGCGATCAACCGCTCGAACAAATAGGCCCGAGGTAGGAAATTATGCATGGAAAGGCTCTATTCAAAGGTTGGAGGACAGGTTAGGGGAAATGGCTAAGGCCAAGAATCCTCTACAAAGAACTTTTGTCCAAGGGACACCATTCGTGCAGGCGATTGTGGATTGTCCCACACCATCAAAATTCAAAGCTCCTATGGTGACACCTAAATATGATGAAAAAATTGATCCTGTCCTCCATATAGAACAATACCAAGCTACTGCCGATATCTATACGGTTCCAGAAGAGATGAGATGCAGGGAGTTTTCAGGAACTCTCACCCGGTCAGTTCAGATATGGTACAACAACCTTCATCGGGGGAAGATTGCGACTTTTCTTCAACTGGCAGAGTTTTTCATAGGGAATTTCTATTTTGGAGGGAAACTATTTAAACGAGTAGCACACTTACTGAGTGTTAGACATAAGACAGACGAAAGTACCAAGGACTATATTACTCATTTTAATAACAAGAAACTTGAGGTAATTAATTACGAGGAGAAGACAACAATTACTGCTCTGATGAGTGGACTGTTACCAGACAAGTTGTCTTATATTTTGGCCAAAGATCTGCCTAGGACCATGGCAGAACTGATGGCAAAGGCATCCAAAATCATAAACGCTGAGGCAGCCATGGCTGTGAAGAATAATACAGACACTAAGGAGACCAAGGTTGAGGCTGGTAAAACCGAGAAGAAGGATCAGAAGAACAATGGTGGCAACAGGCAGTTGGAAGGTAAGCAAGCGCTAGAGCAGATGAGGAAGTATGGAAATTATACTCCCTTGAAGGTAGACATAAATCACATTCTGTAAGAGATAAAGAACAATGAGGAGCTAACCTGGACAGAGAAAATGAAGGCAGGTCCTGACAAAAGGGACAAGTCTAAGTATTATGAATTCCATAAAGATCATGGCCACACGACCAAACATTGCATAGCTCTTCAGAATGAAATTGAAGCACTCATCAGGCGAGGAAAACTAACTAAATATGTTGATCGCCAAAATGGTGGAAAAACTAGCAACAAAGGTAGGCAAAGATCTAAATCTCCTCATCGAGTAAAAAAAGATAAGAAGAGAGATCACGAAGATGATCCAGAAGATGACCCCGATCTCCCCAAAAGACCAAGACAACCAGAACACGAGGTATTTTCAATCCATTTTGGATCATTTGAATGTAATGTCATTATAGGTGGAGATTCAGGAGGTGGAGATCTCACGGCGGAGAGGAAAGCTTACCTCAATGAGGCCCAAGCTTGCTCTTACATATAGCGAATAAACTTGGCTGAAGATGATCGCCTGAGAAAGGTAAACATGGACAAACTGGTCATCGGTTTTTCTAAAAATGACATGGCATGTGTACTATATCCTCATGATGACCCATTGGTGATCAAGATGAGAATGAAGGAAGTGGTGATTTCACAGGTACTGGTGGATAATGGTAGCTCTACAGACATTATGTTCTACCCATGCTTTGATAGTTTGAATTTGAAGTTAGCCCAGTTAGAGCCATATCATAGGCCCCTCCTCAATTTTACTGGCAAAAAGGTTTTTCCACTTGGGACGATCAAGTTGGACATGCTTATTGGTACATGGCCTGCTTGCCAAACAGAAAGAGTACACTTTTTTGTAATGGATAAAAATATCCAATCAGCCTACAACATAATCATGGGAAGAGTAGGTCTGAAGAAGTTCGAGGTAGAACCATCTACTGTACATTAATGTTTAAAGTTCCCAACCAATTTCGGAGTGGGAGTTGTGAAAGGCAACCAGAAAGTAGCTCGGGAATGCTACTATTCATCTACCGAACAGGAAGAACGAGAAGAATCCAGGAAGAAGACTACTACATATCAAGTGGATGAAATAGAAGATGCAGAGATTGAAACATTAGACCCTAGAGACTAGTCTCAGCTAGTGAAGGGCGAGGTCATGCAAGCTACCAAAAATATCATTCTGGACGACGAAAACCCAAAACGAACAACCCAAATTGGTGCATCGTTGGATGAGTCATTAAAATGGGAATTGATAACGTTTCTAAGGCGCAGAAAATATACTTTTGCATGGAGTCATGAAGACATGCGAGGGATAGACCCAAGTTTCCTGTGCCACGAGCTCAACGTGAACAAGGAGGTCAAGCCAGTGAAGTAGCGAAAAAGGGTGTTCAGCCCTGAAAAGAATCAAGCTATACAGGAAGAGGTAAAGAAACCACATAAAGCCTTTTTTATTGAGGATGTCAAGTATCCTGATTGGCTAGGAAATGTGGTGATGGCATAGAAGAAAAATAATAAGTGGAGGATGTGTGTGGACTTCACTGATCTTAATAAAGCTTGCCCTAAGGATCATTTTCCTTTGCCCCGAATCGATCAGCTGGTGGATGCTACCTCAGGGCATGAATTGTTGAGTTTTATGGACGCTTACTCTGGTTATAACCAGATTAAAATGAAACCTGAGGACAGGGAAAGTACCTCGTTTATCACCCCAAGGGAACCTATTGCTATAATGTTATGCCTTTCGAACTTAAAAATGCAGGTGCAACATATCAGCGGCTGATGAATAAGGTGTTTACAGAGCAAATCAGTCATAATATGGAGGTTTATATCGACGATATGCTGACGAAAAGCAAGAAAGCTGCTGATCAATTAGTTGACCTAGGTCAGACTTTTGATCAACTACAGAAATATCAAATGAAGTTGAATCCCACCAAATGCATATTTGAAGTACGAGAAAGTATGTTTCTCAGATATATTGTTAATCAATGAGGTATCGAGGCGAAACTTGAAAAGATCAAGGCCCTATTGGATCTACGATCTCCAACTACGAAGAAGGAGGTGCAAAGTCTCACAGGGCGAGTTGCAGCACTTAACATATTTATCTTACGAGCAACAGACAAATGCCTCCCATTCTTTAAAACACTTCAAAAAACTTTTGAGTGGAATGATGAACGCGAGGAGGCCTTGCAAGAATTAAAGAAATGTCTGGGGACACCTCCATTGTTATCTGGACCAGTGATGGGAGAAAGACTATACTTGTATCTGGCAGTTTCAGAGAATGCAGTTAGCTTGGCATTGATAAGAATGGAGGGCGGAGTGCATAAACCCATCTATTACACCAGCAAGGCCTTCCGAGGAGAGAGATCAGATATTCGAGACTGGAGAAGTTAGCATTAGCACTAATCGAAGCGAGCAGAAGGATAAGGCCATACTTCCAAGCTCATATTATAGTGGTGTACACTGATATGCCATTAAGACAAGCTCTGCATAAACCGAAGAAATCAGGAAGATTGATGTACCGGGCAGTAAAACTTGGTGAATATGACATAGTTTATGAGCCTAGGTTGTCACTTAAGGGGCAGGCAGTAGCGAATTTTATAACAAAGTTTACTCACTCTGATACATCCGAAGAGTGGGAGTTTAATAATATAGATCAACCCGTGGATGTTACGGGATCATCGAAGATAACACCCGACCGATTTCCTTCCATAGATAATCAAGAGAAGATAATCAACGAGCAACGACAAGTGTCGGGGGAAGAGAAAAGGAAGTATCAAATATTCCACCGAGGAACTCTGTCGGACCAAGAGTTTGATAATGAAGTACCTGTATGGAATCTATGTGTGGATGGCTCTTCGTATACCACAGGCAGTGGAGCAGGAATAGTTTTAAACAGTCCTAATGGAATTGATATGGAGTATGCTCTACGTTTTTAATTTAAGGAATTTCTAATAATGAGGTTGAATATGAAGCTATAATCGTGGGTCTAAGTCTGGCCAAAACTATGAATGCTGAGCTGGTCGTTGTATTCAGTGATTCACAATTAATCGTAAATCAAATTCTCGGATTGTATGCAGCGAAGGGAGAACTAATGTTCAAGTATCATGTAAAAGCTATGGAGGTTGTCTTGACTTTTACCGCAGTTCAGTTGATCAGAATACCAAGATTGGAGAATGCAAGAGCTGATGCCCTAGCTCGACTGGTTTCAGCAACACGCACCGAGCTACGAAGAATAATGCCAATAGAAATCCTGGTGGATTGGAGTGTAGACGAAGACTTGATGATGAATTTCATTGCCCTTAACTTGGGACCATCCTGGATAGATCCCATCAGGACCTATATCGAAGAGGGGATTGTGCCACCTGATAAACTCGCAGCCAAGAAACTGAAGTTTAAAGCTGCTCGTTACGTATTGGCCAGTGGAATTTTATATAAAATAAGCGCGATGCTAGGACTACAAAGATGTGTCCATCCCTCCTAAGTTAAAAACTTGATTGAAGAGGTTCACGAAGGGTCCTGCGGAGCCCATGTAGCAGGTCGAACGTTGTTGCAGAGGATAACAACACAGGGGTATTACTGGTCAATGATGAGAGCTGATTGCGCAGCTTATGCTAAGAAGTGCGATAAATGCCATCATTTCTCTTCCATCCGAAGAACCCCCAAGCATTGTTAACGCCCATTACGCCCCCTTGGCCATTCTCCATGTGGGGGATAGACTTGGTGTGACCACTTCTAATGACCAAAGGAAGATTCAAATACCTCGTAGTTGCTGTGGATTATTTTACCAAATGGGTGGAAGCTGAACCTCTCATTGATATGACATATGACAAGGTCTATCAATTTATTTGGAAGAGTATTATTTGCAGATATGGTCTCCCACATGCATTCATTACTGACCATGGGACCCAATTTAATAACGAGGAATTCGCTGCATATTGTCATCAATCCAATGTACAGAAGATACACTCCGCGCCAGGTCATCCCCAGAGCAATGGGCAAACTGAAGTGACGAATAGAACCCTACTGAATGGTTTGAAAAGATGGTTGGATGATGCAAAGGGAAATTGGATTAACAAGATACACTCTATGTTGTGGGCTTATCGCACTACACCGCAAACAACAACTGGGGAGTCTCCGTACATGTTGACATTTAGGAGTGAGGCCGTCATACCTGCTGAATTGGGTCTACCCACACATAGGGTTCTTAATTTCAATTCTCCTGTTAGAAACTTGATGAGATGATTAGACCTGGATATGCTCGAAGAAGTTAGGTAAGAAGCAGCAATCAGGAATGCAACATACCAACAACGAACAACCTTGTTCTACAACAAAAGGGTAAAGAAGTGCGATTTGAAAGAGGGGGATTATGTGCTGAAGAAAGTGATCCAAAAGCATAAAAAACTGGAGGCCAACTGGCATGGACCTTACAGAGTAACTGAAGTTATTCGTCCTGGGATATACAGAATTGAAACTTTGGAGGGAGAAGAATTCAAGAACGCATGGAATGCAGAGCATCCCCCCAAGTACTATCAGTAATTAAAATCCATATATAACACATTTCTTTCAATATGAATAAAGTGATGTTTCGCCCATATTTCCTCCTTTGTTGATTTTTTTTTTGGAATATTAGTGCTACACACTACACAAACACAAATTCAGAGCAGCAACCACCAACTCCGGTTGGTCGGCAATTCATTAACCACCAACTCCGATTGGTCTGCAATTCAATAACAACCAACTCTGGTTGGTCAAAAATTCATTAACCACCAACTCCGATTGGTCGGCAATTCACCAACTCACCAACTCCAGTTGATCGACAATTCATTAACCACCAACTCCGATTGGTCAGAAATTCAATAACCACCAACTCCGGTTGGTTGGCAATTCAACAACTAACTCCGGTTGGTCGATAATTCAACAACCACTAACTCCGATTGGCCGACAATCCATTAACCACCAACTTCGATTGGTCGGCAATTTAACAACCACCAACTCCATTGGTCGATAATTCATTAACCACCAACTCCGGTTAGTCGGCAATTTAATAACCACCAACTCCGGTTGGTTGGCACCAAACTAGGCAAGAAGATGGATGACGTCCCGAGGCATCCACTGTCTAGGAAACAAGGTAATCCTGACGAGATTAATACAACTAAGAAGGAACATGTGATGAAAATCATTCCATTGCTTAGTAATCAGACAACAAATGGGATAAGTTCCATTATCTAAAAACGAAACAAAATATTTCATCCTCTATAGATATGGTAATTCATTAACCACCTACTCCGGTTGGTCGGCAATTTAACAATAACCAACTCCGGTTGGTCGGCAATTCAATAACCACCAACTCCGGTTGGTCGGCAATTCAACAACCACCAACTCTGGTTGGTCGACAATCCATTAACCACCAACCTTGGTTGGTCGGCAATTCAACAACCACCAACTCCGGTTGGTCGACAATTCATTAACCACCAACTCTGGTTGGTCGGCAATTTAATAACCACCAACTCCGGTTGGTTGGCACCAAACTAGGCAAGAAGATGGATGACCTCCCGGGGCATCCACTGTCTAGGAAACAAGGTAATCCTGACGAGATTACTACAACTAAGCAGGAACATGGGATGAAAATCATGCCATTGCTTAGGCCCAAAGAGTGATAAGTCACTATAATCAGACAACAAATGGGATAATTTCCATTATCTAAAAACCAAACAAAATTTTTCTTCCTTCTCTCTCTCTCTCTATATATATATATTCACCAACGAATAAACGAGGACATTCTACAAAGTATTTCCAAGAAAATGAAATCGTAAAAGCGACTAAATCTTTCTTTATTAAAACCAAACAGATTACACACGATATGAAATTGGATTCATTACATAAAAATTTCCTATTCTATGGCTTTCTTTCCCTCTGCTTTTGAAACAGGTTCCACCAGAGGCTGGAGGATCATCTAATGCATAAGGAGAGTTTATAAAGTTCATATCTCGCAGCATTCTGACATTACTTGTGTATGGTCGATCACGCAAGTGCTCTGGATGAGATATCTCAAAGTTTGAATGAAGGCTATAATCACCGAGATACTTGGAGATCAAAATCCGAGGGATATCACGGGCTGGAATCCAACTAAGGTCAAGTTTGAAGGGAGGCACAGGTAAATCGATCACTCCAGGTTCATAATAATACTATAAGAAATGACCTTCATCCAGTTTCAGAACACATAAGGCATTCAACCACCCCTTCTTATATCCTTCGTTATTCGACTGGTGTAAACGAGCATCAAGATGATATAGAGCTTTATTATACCTAGCCATCCAAAATTCCCTGGGCTGCTTGTGAAATTGATAAGTCAATCTCTCAAGTTGGTCGTGGAGCTTTCTCACCATAATTTCTTTACTTTCTAGAGCAGAAATCTGATTGGAGAGTTGGTCAGTGAAACTCTGAATCTTCTTAGACATTTCTGCCAAGGCTTGATTCTTCGCCATCAATTGAATGACTTGATTCTCTAAGGCCAATTGATTTCTCATTTCATCAATAGTAACCCGACCAGCCCTTGCTCATCCACAGGAAGAAGATCTTGCTCTGCCACGAGCAGGTGTGGAAGGTCCAGTTTGTTTTAAAGTCTCTAACTCATCCTGTAAGTTAGAATTTGTATTTCTAAAAATGAAAAACCATCATCATTAATGGGGACCAAGGCTCCCGAAGAAGAAGAGGTAACAGATTTGAGCTGTTTTATTTCCTCCCGTAATGCGATATTTTCTTGCTCCAGTTGCTTGGCAATATGTCTGTGCTCTTCAATCTCAAGCTTTAACACGCTTTCCTTTTTCTCATGAGCTGAAATGTACTTGTCATATCCCTTGTCAGCACTCAATTGCTGGTACTTTTTCTTATAACCTTGATGCAAAAGTGTAGTGGATTCTTTGTACTGCTGTTGACGTTCCTCGATCGTTCCTTGAAGATCTTCAATCATTTCGTAATAAGCCACATTGTTGGCTATAACATGATCAAGTAGGCACTTCAAGTACTTGTAAGCATCAATTTCTCGTTCAGAGGCATCTGATCCGAGGATGTCAATTATTTGATCCTTAGTAAAGTGTGCATGACCAGCTTTGAAATAGTCATTGCATTTCTTCATCAACTCTGTATCATGAGCTGATAAGATTTCCATCCTGGCCATAAACTAGCAAAGAGAAGATGAAAAAACAAAATCAACAATGATACAAACAGAGCAAGTAAGAGAGAAATTCTAGACAAATAATAAATGTTTAATTTTTATTCATTATGATAAAGGAAAACACAGATTAGGGTTACATCCAAGAAAACAAAGAAATAAAAGACCCGAACAACTTTACACCTTTTCCTTATTTCCTACGACTTCTTCGGACGATTTGGATGAAGGGGTTGGTTGCTCTGAGAGCAATGGCAATTGCTCGGCAGATGTGTTGGCTTGTTGGACTTACTCGGAAGGTTGAGAAACAACAACAACAGGGAACTGCTCTCCTGTCATCATAGAAGACTCATCTGATGCAACTTCATCTTCTTCTTCTTATCTAGGAGAGGGAGGAGGGCCATGAGTATGCTCCTGGAACAACTCAAAATTTTCAGCAACCTTTAATTTCTTCAAAGTTGTTATTCATCCATCCCTAAAATATTTAACACTTGCATACTCTATTTGAGAAGACATAACAGCCAGGCCCTTATTCCAACCCTTATCCCAACAAGCACTAAAAGATTCTTTAACAATAACTTTCCTTTTTGCTCTCTCCAAGGAAGTCCTTTCCCTAAGGATCTCCTCAGCAGACTTCAGTTTTTCTTCTACCTTTGTCTTATGTCGCCCAGCATCTTGAAGCTTAGCAACATTTTTCTCAGCAGATTTAAGCTTGACTTCAAGAACCTCTTTACGTTGTTCAGCATCCTTTAATTTCTTCTCCAACTCTTTGAAGGCAATCACAGCTTGATCATGATTTAGTTCAAAAGACTTGAATTGTGTCTCCCATGCATCTTTGTCTTCCTCGTACTTCTGACGAGATTCCTTCAAAGATTGATTTAATCAAGCAAAAGCTTCTTCTACCCCACCCGAGGAGGTGGAAGCCCTGATGGCTTCATCTTTCTTCAAAATACTATTGAAACACGTCACGAGATGAAAAAAGAAGGAATTTTAATTCAATATATGAATATAGTACTAGAAGATAAAGAACTTAGGCTAACGATACTTACTGAAGTAATGTGTTGAGCAGCCAAAGTAGTAATTCTCTCACGAGAAAAGGTATCTTTAATACCTTGGAATTCTGGGACAATCCAAGATCTGATCAAGCCCATAGCAGAGCTCGGAGGAATAAGAGCTGGAACATTACCTTCAACATTTGAAGGTTGAGAGATAGGGTCAACAGGTCTCTCCGTAGGACCTCTTTTTAATCTCCTCAGAGGAGCACTTTTAATTAAAGGTACTGTCTCTATTTGTGAAATGGCAACATTTTCACTCGAATGTGTTACCTCTTTTGGAGGCACAGGGGGCTTCTTGCCAGCTTCCTTAGCAGCAGTAGAGGGGGTACATCTACATTCTTTGTCCCCTCATCTGGGACATCCTGTTTATTTTTCTTTGCCTCTTCAGTGGCTAAAGCAGACTTGTCAAAAAATGCGGGAGCTTTCCTCTTCTTCATCAGGTCAGTAATATGAGTACTTAAATCAAAAGAAGAGCCTTACACACTGGTCTCAGAAGTTGGTATATGATCAAGATCAACCACCACAGGACGATCAATGAAAGATGAAGTGGAGCTTCTGTATCTCAACAAATAAGAGTCAGCTCTAATGTGCTCCCCAACAACTGATTGATGCAAGCCCCAAATAAGTTTTAAATGTATTATGTTAACGTCAGTCTCTTTTGGAGGCTTCCTTTTACTATCAACTGTAACAAACAAAATTACTTTCAGTGATGCATTTCATCGAATATAAAGAAAATAAGATCTCAAAAATAAAAACAACATATCCCATTGCCATAAAGCGGACACCTGGGACCTTGGTACACATCATTTCCATTTAATGGAGGGTGTTGCCAATTTTTCATCACAACCCCATGATCAAAATAGTCCCTATTGGCATCGGGAAGATTGACAACTAAAGCTTTATTCGAAAACCTAGTTTTTAAATATAAAGTAGTGTCGCTGGTAACTCATCTATAACAATACATAATTTCTGGAATTCCCAAACGAGTTCCATGAAGTTGATTCAACCTATGTACGCCATTAACTACCCTCCATGTATATGGAGCTACTCTTGCAGGTACAATATCGAAATATTGGAAAAACTCCAAACACAGGGGATTTGGATGGAAAGAAAAGCCACGCTCAGGTACAAAAAGACTTGGGAACCAATGTCCCTCAGCCAAAGAAAATAAATCAGAAGGACACGGAAGTTCTTCAAAAATAACCCACGAAGGGATTGAAAAATCAGAACAAAATTTATCCAACGATTCAACAAGATAAACCATGCTGAATAAAGTAAATAAAGAAGAAGGAATAAAATCTTACAGAAGAAAGAGAGATCGGTTGACAATGAATGATGGAAAGAACGAAGGCACAAGATAGAGAGAAAATGAAAAGTTCAAAGATAAAGATTTGAAAAGTGAAAGACGATAGGATTTCTATCGCACTTAAGTACTTTACCTCGGGAATAGATAAAAACAATGATTACGAGGGAAGACATTTGCGTTTCTGGCGGCTAAAAGAAGAAAAAGGCACAAATATCGAAGTGATCGTGAAAATTCAAAATATTTATGAAGCTTGATATTATGCGCTCAAAAAGGAATTATATACAATGAAAATCTTCCTAAAATTCATGAAGACCAGTAATCCAAGCAGTTTTCAAGCAAAATGTTCCACACTCTTCTTCAACCTCAACTGTGAAATATTGGGGGCTTCTGTTGATACCAAATTTAGTCTGCTGACGTGGACCAATCACACGAAGACACGTGTCAACCTATGTGGCAAATATAAATACTTTTAACGAACAACATACTGTCACCGAGCTACTTAGGCGCACCGAGCTACTCAGGCGCTCCGAGCTACTTAGCGTACAGATCATCCAAATCAAAGAAAACCAAAAGGCAACTACGCATTAAATGTGCATTATTATCGTACAGATGTATATGTCTACTAGATAACAACGCATTACCTTTTCATATGTACAACCTCAAGGCTATAAATACATTGTAACCTCGTCATAAGGAGGGGACTTTGGATCTCTTGAAAAACATATTATCAATATTCAAGGCAAACATCAATACAAAACAGTGGATGTAGGCCATTTTCATAAGGATGAGTCACTTTAAAAATCATTTGTCTTATTTATCTGTGATTGACTAATTAGACATAATCTAACTTTTTACATCAACAAGTCCAGATATATATATGAACAACAACAATTTGTATTACGATCAAGTGTTTGGCGACCAAATTTAAAAAATGGAGTTATTTAAAAACAAATACTCGTATAAAAAATTATTAGATATTCAAAGAATGAGATGGATAACAAAAGCTTTAAGTTCTGTAACAAAAAATCTTAGAATATTCAATGATCGAAAAAGAATTTCATATGTGAGAATATAGATCTTTGAGAAAAATAATCCAAATAAATATATGTCTAAAAATTATATATTTTGATGACTTGGGACCATCAGGTATCAAAATTTAATCGTTATGCTTTAAGAACAAAAAACATCTTAGCTACACAAATATCAAATGAAGATATATATATTTAAAGGAGAAATGAAACTGGTCAATTAAAGTATAAAACTCTAAGTTCATAGATTATGAATCAAAACTATATATTCTTATCATATGTCAGAGACTTCAGGCTAGGAAATAAGAAACTTTAGGTTTCTAACATATAATTAGGGAGTAAACCTTTAGTTTTTGCCAAAACTTCGACTTTGCCAAATATGGATTCATTTTTGTCAATATTGTGTAATAAATGAAATAAATAGTTCAAAATATGTTATGGATCACTAAAATATTATGAATAATACTTTGTACAAAAAGTAATGAGAACTTCAGGTTCTCCATTTAAGCACCAACTTTATTGATATAATAAATAAAAATTCAGGTTTCGAATGTATGGTGATAAAGAACTTCAGGTTCCTTGGATAGCAATTTAAAACTCTAGGTTCTATTTAAAATTAAAACTTAGGACATCAAGTCCTAAATTAAAACAATTCATAAATCGCTTGGTGTGAATTATGTATAAAACTTTATATTTTATCATTTGTCTGTGAAAACTTCTGGTTCTACTAAACTTTAGGTTCAATATTACTAATGATATTAAATTCTCTACCTTTTTGTATAGAAAATTTATGCTTGATTAGGGGTAAAAATGTTGGAGAATATTCCAAACAAATGTTAAATATAAATCAAATCCGATAAATAATAATCCAACTTTCTTTTTCATTTCAAAGAATTAGTTTTTTCCTCACATTCTTTACACATTACCAAGACTTCAATGTATAGTAAATGATTGGAATGTGAAAATGAGTTAAAATTAAATACCAATAAAAGGAAATTTAATACTTGAAAGAAGCAAAATGTTAAGAGACAAAAGTTTAATGTTAATACCATTAATAAGATAGTTAAATGGACCTTTAATAATTAAAAGAGTATTTAAAAAGATATTTCATTTAATAAAGAAATGAAAAGTCAAGAAGTAGAAAAGAGATGTTTTAATGTCCAATTTCTTTTGAAACTAATTTCAACAAAAATGATATATTTGGCGATTCGAATCCAAATTATAAATAGTTTTTTGGATTATAATATCCATAACCCTTGACATAAGTAATAAAAACTTAAAGTTTTAACTTTGGGCATATTTTGTTGGAACTTGCTATCCATATATTTTAAATAACTTGAGAGCTTTAGACCTCATATTTTATATCTCAATGATAAATGATATTTTGTGAACTTCTGGTCACAATAATGAATATGGATCTTCATATAAAAAATTAATGATAATTGAAAAACTATTGATTTATACCCTTTCAATAGATAATCAAAATTTCAGGTTTGATTGTGATATATTTTCTTTGACACTTTAGTTCCAAAATAATTTAGGAACTTCAGGTCCTAAAATTTTAACAGAGAAAAGTGTAAGTACCAAATTTGAATAATTATTGGAAAACTTTAGGTTCCAATTATAATTAATTAGGGGAACCTCATGTCATAACATTAAATATTTAGGGACTTTAAAGGCCCTTCCTAATTATATTCAAACTTCAAGTTTGATAAGTGGTAAAATTATTTGGAATTTCAAGTCCAAACTATAAATAATCACTGTGGGAAATTAAATATTCTTACCCTTAAAATAATAAAATTTCATGTTTGATGATAAAATTATTGGAGCTTCGGGTTCAAATTTATAAATAGTTGTTATGGAACTTTTAGTATCTCATGTTCTATTATAGAAGTAATCAAAACTCCAGATTTGATTTTATTGTCATGTCCAAAAATTTGAATAGCAATTGAGAATTCAGTAGCTAATTTTAAATAATTTTGACACTTTTGGCCCCCAATTAAAATTAATATATGAGAACTTCAGGTCCCAAATTTAAAATAATAATTTTTTTGAAGCTTCAGGCCCAAAAATATAAATCGCAATTGAAAACTATATACTCCAATTTAAAATATTTTAAAGGCAACTTCAAGTCCTATAATAATAATATGAAAATTTCTTGCACAATTTTTAAATATTAATTGGGAACTTCATGCGTCAAAATTTTAATAAAGAAATTTTTGGCGCAAACTAAATAACTTTTTGAGAATATAATATTCAACAATAATCAAAGCGAAAACTATATAACATTATCTGATAATCTAGAAAAATGTGGATTTCATGATGTAAATATAAAGCTCACCGTAAATGAAGTAGATCTGATTGATTTTCAAGAGCTTCTCCTATACATAATTTAAAAGAGAGGTAACATTCTAAAAGCATATGACCTGATGCTTTGAGATCATAATAGATGATAATATGTAGGCATATATACAATTGCATATATAATGCATCTATATATATCTAATAAAAAATTATAGACCCAAATCCTCATATAATGACATGTGGCAATCTTTAAATGCCATTTCCCTTGAAACCATTTAGGAGCCCTTTTTTCCCCCTTCCTTTTAGGCAGGTTCCGTCTTCATATTTTCCCATTCAAGACATTAAATATCATGAGCCTCTTTTTCACCTTCTGCCCTCTCATTTCCTCATAAACCAGAGTAGCCACACAATTTCCTAAGCTCCCTACTGCGTACACTTACAAATCCAAAACAGCCACAAACATTTAAGAAACCCAAAACAGTGAACAACAATTGAAGGAACCCGACTTTCAAGAAGCAATATTCATTACCCAACGCCCAAGAAGGACTATAAATACTGCACCCCCGCTAATTGTCATTGTTGAGAAACTTATATGATAAGAACTTTGAAGGTATTATTTTTTGTTTTATTTTAATTCAAGAATTAGTATGCATGTTTCATACATTCATTATTAATAAGTGCGATATTCATGTAACATGACCCGGATATATTTCTACACTATTATTGATAGAAGTGCAATATTCATGAAACATGACCCGGATATATTTATACACCGTTATTGATAGAGGACAAGAAGTGGTATATGGAATAGTGTTGATGTAGGTTTTAATTATTTCGGTGGCTTTGGGTTTGTGTTATGGTAATTGTTATGTTATAAAGGTTAAGATGATCTTCAAATTTAGGTTTGACATTTTATAAAGACAAAACGCCGTAAGTTGATTTAAAGTTGAAATTCTTATGTGTTTTGAGTTATGTCAGATTTTTATTTATTTTCTTTTGAAATAGAAAATAAAGACTAATAATTTTTTTTACCTGTGAATGCAAAACATTCATGGCGGAACAGTATAGGTACCTATGAGTTTTTTTGTCATTTTTACAATCAAATTTATAATTTAGTAATAATATATAATTTGTAAATGGTTTTTTTCATTTATAATTAATTATATATATATATATATATATATATATATATATATATATATATATATATATATATATATTCGGTCACGCATCACATGACCTTCTTATTTGAAGAAACATAACATATAATATTATTCGGCCTCGCATCGCGTGGCAGTCATGCTAGTTAGACATATAAGGCATGACAAAATTGCACATAATGATTATAGTAACAACTATCATAAACACTATGTGTGATGCAGGAGACACACACACACTTTTTTCGCATTTTCTCTGGTACAAGGAACAAATGAAAAACCCAAAAGGTGATGCGAAAGAAAGCACTACCCGTGAGATAAACAATCGTGATGTTAGAAAAATTACGTGACCCTTTGTGCCGATAATGTGTTATAAAATAACGGGACAAAGAGAGAATTCAGGGATAGAGATAACTTTTCATTTTAATATCTCATTCCTATTTAAAATACAAAGTACTATGTTTCGAAAAATCTTTATTCAATGTGTGATACAAGTTGACATCCAATACTTTATATATTTTATAATAAACTTTTTCTTATAGCGAGGCCATTGACAATTCTTGTAATCTTAATACTTATATTCATTAATCCAGTCTCTACAAGCATTATTTAACACCCAATTATATTCATTAATACAATCTCTCGTCTCTCCTTTGCTTGTAAACTTAGACAAGGTCGATCTTATGAAACCACAAATTATGAAATAATTTTCAATCAAGGCAATGTACGAAAATGGAATAACTTTTGAGCTCGAATACAGAGATCGGGTTTCCAACTTTAAAACCCCAGCTTATTGATGTGGCAGTTGCCACATCATTAAGATAGACAATTTTTTATTTTGTCATCCTATAATTTTTTTTAAAAAATATAATTTTTAAATTAAAAAAAGTTCAATAAAAAATATATATATTAAAATTATATGTGTTAAACAAGACAAGACACGAAATCATATTTTTTTACTTACCACAAATCAATTAAAAAATTACAGAATGCGATTACGAATATTTTATTTTTTAACTGACAGGATCAAGATTAAAAAAAACGCAACGTGGCATGGAGTTGTATTTTTTTTATTCTGCTGGAGCGGACTATTTTTTCTAATATGTTGATCTGCGGCAGCAGTATGTATAGTTGTCGGACCGCCAATACATACCGATGGCGTGGACTATTTTTTTAAAATAGTAAAAAATGGTCTACGCCAATGGTATTAAAAAAAATACGACTCTATGCCACGTTGCGTTTTTCTGGATAGTGATCCTGTTAGTTAAAAAATAAAAGTTTCATAATCGCATTGTGTAATTTTTTAAATTGATTTGTGGTAAGTAAAAAAATACAATCTCGTGTCTTCTCTTATTGTATTTTAACACATAATTTTTAACATATATTTTTTTGATTGAACTGTTTTTTTTAACTTAAAAATTATATTTTGAGAAATAGATGGATTTATAGGGTGATAAAATAAATGGGGTTTAGGGGAAATGTCCAATCTAACTCAAAATGTATAAAAATAGGACACTTTACATAATTTTATAAATTTAGTACCTGTACTAAAAAGACCATGAAAAATTACCAATATACCATTCGACAACTCATACAAAAAAAACCCATCAAAATTTTAAAAGTCCATAACTTTAAATCTACAAATCCAAAATTAACAAAATTTATATATTTGAAATTTACTCATCGAGATCTTTTCAACAACACCCATATTTGATATTTTTTGACAAAAAAATTGAAACCGATAAATTTACTATATCACTAAAACTTCAATTTTTTAGCGAAAACTCTATTTTTTCCGGCAAACACTATATTTTTTTTATGAAAAACCTTCTTCCTCGGCGCTGGCAATGGTGCCGCTGGCGCAGACCAAAAAAATGAAAGAAATAGACGAAGAGAGAGAGAGAAAAACAATCCGACGAGAATTCCGACAGTCTCCGGTGAGTATTTCGACGTTCTGACGAGGATTCCGGGGGGTGGAGTGAGGTGGGGTGGGGTGGAGGTGAGGTTATGTGTTAATTTTTAGAATGAGTTTTAAATGAGTATGACTAAGAGTATAAATATAAATACTTATTTAATTAAAACAAATGAAATTACTTGTTATGTGTACTCCTAACTCTAAAGGGAGCACACAAATAAATATTATTATACGACAAGAACTAAATTTATAAAGGGGAAAGTACTCGTAGGTCCCTCATAAGCAAATTTTAAACACTAAAAGAATTTTGACAAATTTTAAACACTTAGGTCCACTAATTCTCTTTTGTAGAAGTCCACGCGGGTGACATAACAAGCGAACCTAATAGTAAATTGTCCTTAAACGTTTAAAAATTATTATCAAGGGACCTAATTATAAATTGCCCATTTATAAACCTGAAAACCATTGTTCTATAAACTCAAATACAGGAAATAACATAACTTTGACTTTAATTTTCTATAAAATAAAGTGTGCATCTTAATGATGTGGCCACATCATTAAGTTAGGTTTTTATGTCGTCGACCCGTGGTATTTTTCATAACTTTTGGGGATGAAAACATAAATAACCTTATTTTTTCTCCTTTTAATGCACACTCATCGACACAATAGGGATGTAAATGGAATACGAACAGGACGAGCCATTGAATAGTTGGCTTGCGTGCCTGTTCTTCAACCTCACTAGCTTATCTGTCTACATAATCCGACATCTACATTTAAGTACCTAAAATAATTGATTCTCATCCATGTAAGTACAAATCTCGGCATATCAACTCCATCAATGCTTAAGCTATAGTGACAACAAAGATAGAAATGGGTATGAGGATAAGGACTACTATTAACAACCCTAGTGTAGACTGAAGATCATTTTCAGAATCTTTTATCATCTTATGGCTTGTTTTGTATCTAAACCTTCATATTAATATCTCTCTTAGGATCCTCCGTTAAACAGCAAGAGGGTCATTATCTCTCTCTCGTAGTTGTTTCCTAGACCAAAAGTTCCTTGTTTTTCCAAAACAATGGGGAAGAAACTAAGTCAATCTTCAGTGAAAATATCTAAGAGTGATAACAAGAAACACCTCAACACCTTGATACAGATTTTGCGGCCCAAGGTTTATATCACTCACTCTTCAACTTTCAAAAGCCTCGTTCAACAACTCACCGGTAATGGTACCCCAATCTCATCACCACCCCCACCAATACCAAACCCAGTTTCCGAAGAAAATCAAACTACCGATGTGCCCTTCGATTATTCTCCAGAACTAATTAGTATGCCAACACCTTTAACAACGTTTGGTTATTCCCCAGAAATAATCAGCCAGCAAATATCAGAAACTTCTTCATTGGAAAACCATGAGATGGATTTTTTACAACATAGTGATCAAATTATAGACTCGTGGTTTCTTGATATCGATCAGTTTGATTATAACTACGATGGCTACGTTCCAAATTACCAGCAAGAAATCTTTGCCTATGATTATGACTTGTCTGGGTTCATGTGATATCCTTTTGATCATATGCATGATTTGTTACTTCATCGCTAGGGTTTTTGATATCGATTAGTATATTGTTGTTATTGTTAGGGTTCAAAGCAAAGTGGAACAGTGGTACTATATATCCCATGTATATATTTCTTGTATATAAGAGAAAGTTGTTGTAGTTATTCAATCATATGTTTATCTCCTGTTTCATTCAAATCTGTATTTATGTGATATTAGAAGATATTTAGGTTAATGTGTAATGTTGTTGGAAATTACATTGTAGAGGTATGTTCGACACTTTTTCAGTTTGTTTTTGGCATGTAATAAAGTTTTGTATTCTATAGACTGTACATACTCAGCGTGATTGTGCTTCTTCTAGGATGATTACCGAATTTATATTTTCTTTTCAAATACATGTCATTTCATGAAGATTTTGATGGATTTTGAGTCTCGAATGATTATGACGACTAAGGTCTTTAAAATATTCTTTGATAGGTCTTTGATATGGTATCATTTATCTCTCTTCTTAATACTGAAGAAGCAATTTATGAGATGCCATATAGTTAAACACACACACTGATTTTGAAAGAAAAGAACCGCATGAATTGCTCTGTTCACATTTCAGATTGTGTTTCTATTCCCCATTCCACGTCTCCTTTTGAATGTTTTGTTTGATTATTTGTTAAATTTTAAAAAAGTTAATACTCCATCTCTATTTTTGGTTGTCCTAAATTAATAGTTTATTTTATTTTTTAGACATAATCAATAAATTAAATTTTACATTAGTGAATAAGAATTGATCTTGATCATTGAGTGCATTAATGGATGAAAAAAAATGGATAAATACTTAATGGGAAACAAAGCGAGTATTAAATTTAGTAAGATGAACTTCACAAATAGTCCTCTCTTTAAAAAGAACTTTGCTCCCAAAAGCTCTCAAACTCTTTTTTTGAGAAGTCACAAGTGTTGGAAATTTTGGTATGGAAAGAAGGAAATATTTAAATTAATTTCTGCAAGGCATGTTTTGGGAACGCTCTCTTTTAGGCAAAATTTCTCCCAATCCGGTTGAGACAGAACCGCGAGGACACTATGGGTTTTATAAAATCTGCCTTTAGGATACAATGCAGTTTATGAATAGTTGTTTGATCCAAACTATGTACTGTTTGATCAAACCGAGAACACTCTAAATTTGTAATCTGATAATGCCAAAATGTAGAGGACGAAGAGAGGAGAAATTAACAATTTTTGGTGTTCAAACAGAGGCCTAGAACTCTTTTTATAGCCATTTCTGTGACTGATCTTCAACAGTCACAACTCTTCATGTAGCGACTCAACAGCCGTTGGATCGTGCTTGTTTGGAATAGCTTCGATCTAACGGTGTAGGCAAGGCTTCCCATCGTAGGCGAATGGACATCCCCAACACGAAACGCTACGAGTTCATCTAACAGTTCAGATCAAGTTATTTCGGATGTTAAATTCTTTGATCAGATTGTTTAATCATAGCCGTTGATCTGTTTTACTTCGTCAAAACTTTAGGCTCCCACACTCCAAGCGACGATCGAAGTGCCAAGTGAGCGTCAAAGCGCGCAATGCGCCCTAAGTTGCCCAATCGCCCTGTCGCGCGCCGCGTGTCGCGCTTACGCGTGTCACGATTGGTAGTGTTTAAGCACCACCGTAATGCGTATGATCATAGCCTCTTGTTTGACTTGTCAACTAAGAATCTTAATTGTCCTTTAATTGATATACCACTACTTTTTGTAGTAATCTTCCAATGTGGGACTTTAAGCACTCCCATATCTTTTACACCCATTTGCTCATGTTTCTTCCTTTTAAAAATAAAACCCAAACTAAAAGTTAAAACACCAATTAATATAATAAAATAACAACTAAATATTATATAATATTATATTAATATTGAAATTTATCCAACATTCACCCACCAATTTCAATATACACAAGAAAGGATACAAAGTATCGATTACAAAACAATAATATAAAACTTTTGGCACTATCGCTGAAATCTAGTACATAAATGAGAAGTGTCTTCTGGACTTGAACTTCCATATAGCGTAAACAATTCAAAGCTTCATCAAGGTGCTGTGGTGAACGTATTTTGAACCAAGGACCCTTTGAGATGAGATGGAACTATCACACATACCAATTTATGAGTTTTAGAAGTGTTCTTCAAACATGCACATTTATGGCTCTGTGTTAATCCTGATTTCACGAGCGCTTTAGGAACGGTCTTGATTCCATAGAAAACGATCACACTTTCAACACTCATATAGGTAAATCAACTTTAGTGATTCTGCGAGTCACACTTATATGATTTATTAAGAAGTCACGTTCATCCTCTAACATGCAGAAAACCAGCACTAGGTACATAGGAATGGAACTTTTGTATAAAATTCCTAGTGTTCCATAACTATAATTTAACTTGTTTGTAGCATATCGAACTCTATCTATATTTTCAAGATATGAGTTGGGTTCCCATTAAATATAGTTGTGTTATTTAATAGACCTTAGTCCTATTCCTTTTGAGGTGATATATATCATCTCCCTAACAAGACCTTTAGTAAGAGGATCTGCTAAATTCTTGTTCGTTTTAACATAGTCGACTGTAATTACTCCTTCCTTGAGTAATTTTCTTATAATTTGACGCCTTAGATTAATGTGTCTAGATTTTTCGTTGTAAGTTTTGTTCGAAATTTTATAAATTGTGGCCTTGCTATCACAACTTATCATAATAGAAGAAGATTTCTTTTTCCATAAAGGAATATCATACAACACATTTCTAAGCCATTCTGCTTCTTTACATGCATCTTCTAGGGCTATAAATTCAGATTGCATTGTTAAATATGACACACATGTTTGGTTTTTGGATCCCCAAGAGATAGCTGCTCCTCTTAGCGTAAAAATCCAAACAGTAGTTGAGTTGGATTTTGATTCAAGATTATTCCAACTTGAATCACTATATCCTTCTAAAATAGGTGGATATCCTAGATAATGTAAGCCATAATCCAAAGTTCTTTTCAGGTATCTAAGCACCTTAGAAATTGCATTCCAGTTCTCTTGTCCGGGATTACTTATAAATCTACACAAGACACTTACTGCATAAGCAATGTCTGGTCTAGTGCAATGCATGGCATACATTAGACTTCCAATAATACTAGCATATTTAAGTTGGTCCATAGCATGCCCAGTATTTTTCATTAATTTGATACTAGGATCCACTGGTGTAGCTACTGGCTTAAGTTCAAAATGATTATATCTTTTAAAAACATTTTCTATATAACGAGATTGAGATAATGCTAAAGAATTATTCTTTCTCACAATTTTGATTCCTAAAATCACATCAGCTTCTCCAAGATCTTTCATATCAAATTTTGATGATAGAAACCTTTTGTTTTCTTCAATATATTTTAGACTAGACCCAAATATTAACATGTCATCCACATACAAGCAAATAATAACACCAACACCATTTTCAAATTTACTATATATACATTTGTCGACATCATTAACTTTATATCCATGGGACATTACAATTTTATCAAATTTCTCATTCCATTGCATAGGAGCTTGTTTAAGGCCATAAAAAGATTTAACCAATTTACATACTTTCTTTTCTTGGCCAGGTAACACAAACCCTTTAGGTTGTTCCATATGAATATCTTCTTCTAAATCACCATTTAGAAAAGAAGTTTTGACATCCATTTGATGAATTACTAAATTATGAATAAAAGCAAGAGATATTAATATCCTAATGGAAATGATTCAAGCAACATGAGCATATGTATCAAAATAATCAATTTCATATTTTTTCTTATAGCCTTTAGCAACTAATCTTGCCTTAAATTTATTTATAGAACCGTCCGGATTTAATTTCATTTTAAATATCCATTTGCACCCAATAGGTTTAGCTCCGGAGGGAAGATCGAAAAGAACCCAAGTTTGATTTGACAAAATTGAGTTCATTTCATCATTGATTGCTTCTTTCCAAGAAATAGCATCCCTAGACGTTACCGCTTCATAAAATGTTGTCGGTTCATCTTCTATATTAAGAACAAATTTTATTTTATTCTTAGTGTCATTTAAATCCCCTTCAACCAAATAGATAACAAAGTCGGGCCCATATGTTTTTTCAATTGTTTGTCTTTTACTCCTTCGCAGTTCAACGTCATTCGTTGTTTCTGAAAAAGATATTGGTTGTAAAATTTCTTCTGAATATGAGGAGTCAACAGTCGGATTATTATTTTCTAAACCTTAATTCAAAGTACTAAACTTTGTTAGATGCTCAAAGAATTTCACATCTACTGACTCAATGATTTCTTGTGTTTCAAGATTAAAAATCTATAAGTCGTACTGTTACTAGAGTATCCAATAAAAACACATTTGTAAGTCTTATTTCCTACTTTAGGTCTTTTAGGTTCAGGTTTTCTTACATGAGAAGGACATCCCTAAACTTTAAGACGTCTAAGATTAGGCTTACGATTAAACCATAGTTTGTATGGTGTAATATCCTTATTTTTCAATGGAACTCTATGTAAAATATAACATGCGGATAAAACTGCTTCTCCCCACGTCGACAAAAGTAAACCATAACTGATTAACATTGCATTTATCATTTCAACTAAAGTCCTATTTTTCCTTTCTGCCGTTCCATTTTATTGTGGCGTATAAGGCGCCATAACTTGATGGATTATCCCATGAGTATTATAAAATTATATAAACTCACTCAGGTAATAGTCACCACCCCTATCGGATCGTAGGACTTCAATTTTTTGATTTTGTTGAGTTGTAAACGCGGTGTGATACCAATTGATTTAATCGCAAATTTACTTATTTAATTAGGTAACTCAGATTTAACAAAACCAAATATAAATTAAAATCATCCCATGTGCATGCAAGTGTAAATGAAAATAGGAAAGAAAGTGATACAGAAATTGTGGAAAAAATCCCCTCAGGGAAAAATCTTTTATATTCTAGAACTTTGACAAAGTTACCTGACCATTGACTTACATACAACTTCCCTCAAGCGTAATGCACGATGTCTATGTCAAACCTTCAAAGCTTCATCTAGAACTCAACAGTGGCTCACTCGCAGCCGTACTAATTTGGACACATAACCCAGACACGCAGTCTTGATTCCTTGTAGGATCTCCCTCCACAATAGCTCTCTGCTCTCCAGTTGTACAGTTCTTCTCACAAGGGTTGAACTTTAGACAAAGTATGGTTTGGGTTCCACACAACAACTCACACAAAATAAACTCTTTGGAATTTGTGAATTGTGAAAATAAATATGAACCCTTAAAGTTGTGTTGGAGAACAGGTAAACTCTCAAAACGTATTCTGATCAAAACAAAATTTTCTCCACACGAAATACTATATCCTGACACCTTATTTATAAAAACTTTTAAGGCGGTTACGTGTCAGGTAAAAAGACTTCTTGTTCGAACGTACTGACATGTCATTCGAATGACCTCTGGTCTCGTTCAAATGAGATAGGGTCTCGTTTGAACGACCAGGCACAAATCTCAAGATTCAATTTACAGAGTTTTAAAATATTTGGGGACTTAGAAAACAACACTCTTACGATTCTAAGAACAGTTATTAAAAAGCTTTTATGATAAAAATGGTTTTTGACAAGATAAAAATCCATTTAAAATAATTCAAAAATCATTTTTCATAAAAGGAAAAATACTTTAATTTTTTTATAAAAATCCCAACAATTTTTATTTAGAATGTAAATGGAACTTGACCATATTTACCAAAGCCGTCCTTGTTGGACATGATTGTTGAAGATGACTTGGAATTCGGATCGTCGATTATAGATGTGTGCTTTCCAATGCTTTGACAAACTTGTATCGGTATACAACATACTAAATGTGACGGACAATGTCCTTGCAAATCTCCCCCTATGTCTATACCGGTACACAATAAAAACTATTTGAATTATCAAACTAAATTATAACCTATACAAATCTACCCTCCCATAACTCTAATGTGGAAAGATAAACTGAACAAGTCTTCAATCAAACTTGCCTTCAACAACCAACTTTTCAAATCTCAAAGCTTTTCTCATTAGGGTGTGCAATTCAAAGAATCTTCAATTGTACCTACACACATGAGACAAAGCAAAAAACCACATGACGTATCGAGTTTGGAATGATTAAGAAACATATATTAAATTAAGGCAATAATCAAATCTCCCCCATACATAAAACTCCCCCATACTATCATAATTCGTTCTCCCCTTTTTTATTTGTTCGAAATGGACAAGGAAATAATAACCACAATAAAGCACAGAGGGGTGTCACGGGAAACAAACCAAACAAACTATTTTTGAATTTTTTCAATTTTTTATAAAAAAACAAAAAAAATAATATCACACACCATGAATTTTTACTAAGACGACCAAATCATGAAAACGGAATGGATGGGTATGAAGAAATTCGATAGGAAAATCAACTCAATCATATCATAAATGCAAGATGCATAAGTGTATTCCTAACGAATGGACATAAAAAATAGTCCTTTGGTGTAAAAATATTGAATTTAGATGACATCGTCTTAAATCATAATCAACAAATCAAAGTCAACATGATTTTCACACCAATAACTTCCAAAACGATTTCATGATTTTTCAAGATTTTTAAGGACGTGCAATGCCGTTTTAGTTCTCCAACCTAACTCCCTCATATATTTTCTTTTTGAGGTGATATAAATTCTCAAACATTATAGAATTGGTGAATAAACCTAATGGCCCATAATTGACATATATTTCTTTTTATTACCATGCAATTTTTTTGGGCTCTTTCAAACCTCCTTGGACCCCGAATAATTAAAATTCCTCATTTTTTTAGGTCCAATTTAAATGGCGGCTTAATCGCAAAGGATAAATATGTGCCTTTCGTATCCCTTCACCGTTTATAGAATTCACACAAACTCACAGTAAACAGTTTAAAACATGCAAACCTTTTATTATCTTGTTTTATCGCATTTGGTTCGTTTTAATAGACAGAATTGAGATGAAAACACGTAACCAACATGTGATTTAGCAAGAAAAAACATCAAATAAATTCATGCATGTGTGCAATAAAGGATAAAGTGAGTCAAACATGTAGGTAGCGACACTATAGTATCTTAAAGACACCAAACTTTGTAAAGCATGTGAATGACATAACATATTATCTCAAAACGCTATCAAAGAGTCACATGGATATGGCATGATGTTGTGACTTGGTCATTCTAAGTGTGCATTCATATAAGGTGCAAACAAAATACAAAACTCTTTTTGGATTTTTCAAAACTTTTCTAAAAAAATGAAAATATTTTTGTATTTTTCAAACACTAATCAGAAACAAACCATCAATACCAATAACATATAGCAGGAAGAAACAGGGACTGTAAACAAAATTTCAGGGGTCGTTCGAACGAGATGCCATGTCGTTCGAACGACTGGTGATCTCGTTCGAGCGAGATGCAATCTCATTAGAACGAGAAAACATAAACTTTTTAGATTATACAGAATGTTATGCCGTTATGACCCGTGGGAAAATTTCTCAGAAACAGTACCTGAACAGGGCAGACATTGCTAAACAGTGCTAAAATAGTACTAAAAATAGGAAAAACCAACAAAACAAAAAATAAAACAAATGGTACATGCTAGCAATAGGAAAAAATGTCATCATATAAATCACCCTATGCTAGCAAACGTGTCTAGACCTCAACCGGGAAGTGCGATGGAGTTTTCCAAAGATGGTGACATCTTTTGAACCAACTCCATTAGATCATGTGTAGTCTTGACTAAAAACTTTACTTGCTCGCGAATATGTGCAAACTCTCTATCATTATGTGCAAGAAAAGTATCACGAGTGGGTGCATGTGCGTGAACATGTGAAGAGACCGATGTGGCACAAATACCAAGTTAGAACAAAACTCCCTAAGGTGTCCTCTCTTCTTGCAGTGGGAGCAAACATAAACCGGTCTAGAAATTAATTTATCAAAAATTTTGGGATGAGCTTTCTTAGCCAAATACCCATGAGAATCACTCACAAAAGTGGATACAGGCTTGGGTGCATTAAAAGTAGTGGATGCACCGTCATAACCTTTTCTAACATACTCTCCATCATTCAAAATGGGATAGGGAACCATCTTATCAAACTTCTCAGATGCATTCTCTAAAGAGACTTGGACCTCCCGTGCCCGTTCGAGATCATCCTTGAGATGGGATACACATGTCGTCAGACTAGACACCATGTTGGTCAAGTCATATTTTTCTCTTTTTAGCTCATCATTCTCTTCCTTCAACTCATAAATCCGAAGACCTAGATCCCTATTCGACCTTTTTTTTTCATGGTCTCGATAAACAACTTTCTAAAATATTTTTGGATCACACTTTCATCTTCGTTCTCATCGTCACTCTTATATTCACTCGACTCATCGTCGACGCTCTCGTGGATGCTATCATCGTGGGACAAAGTGGAGGTATTCATACGACTAGTAAAGGCAACAATCATCCCTTGTCCTAAATCTTTTTCGGACTCATCACCCTCCTCTCTCTCTTCTCCCTCACTATCGCTTAGGGTAGCGGGCATGGAAACTTTCTTGCCCTATCTCCTAGGTCTAGTGGGACACTCAAATGACTTGTGCCCTTTCCCATCACACTAAAAACATCTTATCTTGTCATGGTTCTCCTCACTCTCTTTTTCATTCTCACCGCTTTCTTTGGCCTTGTCTTTCTTTTTGTATTTCTCCGAAAAGTTTTTATTTGAATTTCTTTATTTTAAATACTGGAGAATTGTTTTGAAAGCAGGGCCATGCCAGAGTCATCATCAGATTCAGAATCAAATAAACTCTCCTTCTTTTTTCTCTCCCTTCTTTTATCCTAACTGGATCTCGACTGTGTCCAAAGTGCGACCCCCTTAGGCTTAACAGTTTGGGGAAACATATCTAACTCATATGTTTGAAGATCACCTACCAACTCTTCTAACTTAAGTGTGCTAAAATTCCCCATCGAGTTTAAAATAATGAATTTTGGAATAAAACGTTTTGGAAGAGATCTCAAAATATTTTTCACAACCCTCGTGTTATCAATTGCCTCACCCAAATTAAAGCTAGTGTTGACTATGTCGAACAAACATGCATAAAACTCATCAAAAGTCTCAGTCTCTGATATAGTGAGTGTCTCAAATTGAGTGGCAAGATTTTTCAACTTAGATTCTTTAATAGCGGTGGTACCATCGTGTGTCAATGTTAAAATATCCCATGCCTCTTTAGACGTGGTGCATGTCATAATTCGACGGAACTCTTTGGGAGTGACGGCTGTAGAGATAGAACTCAAACCACGTGAATTAAAATTGGGCAATTTAAAATCATCTTCAGTCCAATTTGACATAGGTTTTAAAGAGGTGATGTTCTCAACAGGAACGGTGGGAGGAGACCAACCATTTTCAACCAACAACCAAATGCGCTCATCTATAGCTTTTAAAGCAGATTTCATGCGAGCTTTCCAATAGGCAAAATTATTGTCGTCAAAAGTAGGTACCCAATTATATAAGTGATCCATCAAAGTTTAAAAGAATTGATATCACAAAAACTTTTGCAAAAAATAGGCATTCACGTAAGATAGTGAAACCTGCTCTGATACCAGTTTGAAAACGCGGTGTGATACCAATTGATTTAATTCACAAATTCACTTATTTAATTAGGTAACTCAGATTTAAAAAAACAAATACAAATTAAAATCAACCCATGTGCGTGCAAGTGTAAATGACAATAGGCAATCAAGTGATACAGTAATTAAGGAAAAAAAATCCCCTCAGGGCAAAACCTTTTATATTATAGAACTTTGATAGGGTTACATGACCATTAACTTACATACAACTTCTCTCAAGCATAATGCACAATGTCTATCTTAAACCTTCAAAGCTTCAGCTAGAACTAAACATTGGCTCACTAGAAGCCGTACCAATTTGGGCACGTAGCCCAAACACGCAGTCTTGATTCCTTGTAGGATATCCCTCCACAATATCTCTCGACTCTCTAGTTGTAGAGCTCTTCTCACAAGGGATGAACTTTAGGCAAAGTATGGTTTGGGTTCCACACAACAAATCACATAAAATTAACTCTCTGGGATTTGTGAATTGTGAAAAAAAATATGAACCCTTAAAGTTGTGTTGGAGAAAAGGTAAACCCTCAAAAACGTATTCTGATCAAAACAAAATTTTCTCCATACGAAATACTGAATCCTCACACCTTATTTATAAAAACTTTTAAGGCGGTGACGTGTAAAGTAAAAAGACTTCTCTCGTTCGAACGAACTGACATGTCGTTCGAACGACGTTTGGTCTCGTTCGAACAAGATAGGGTCTCGTTGAACGACCAGGCACAAATCTCTAGATTCGATTTACAGAGTTTTAAAATATTTGGGGACTTAGAAAACAACACTCTTACGAATCTGAGAACAATTATCAAAAAGATTTTATGATAAAAATGGGTTTTGACAAGATAAAAATCCATTTAAAATAATTCAAAAATCATTTTTCATAAAAGGAAAAATACTTTTATTTTTTTTATAAAAATCCCAACAATTTTTATTTAAAATGTAAATGGAACTTGACCATATTTACCAAAGCCTTCCTTGTTGGGAATGATTGTTGAAGATGACTTGAAATTCGGATCGTCGATTGTATATGTGCGCATTCCAATTCTTCGACAAACTTGTATCGGTATATGACATACTAAATGTGATGGACAATGCCCTTAGATGAGTTTCAACTTGTGCTTTAAAAATAAGAAATTTGTCAAAAACTTCGTCTTTACTTTTAAGCAAATATGTATATGCATACTTAGAGTAATCATCAATAAAAGTTAAGAAATATTTATTTCCACCACAAGTCATATTACTCTTCATATCACATACATCACTATGAAAAAGATCAAGCATTTTCGATGTCCTCTCAACCGATTTAAACGACTTTCTAGTTAGCTTTGATTGAGCACAAATTTCACATTTAGAAAGGTTATCAAATTTACAATCAGAGATTAAGCCGAGATTAGTCATATTTTTAATACTTTTATAATTCACATGACCTTATCTACTATACCATAAAGAAGTAGACTCAAACATATAAGCATAACTAATATCATTGATTATATTAATTTTGATCATGCCGTTACAAGAGTACTCTTTGCCAATAAATTGGACATCCTTGGATAAGACAAACTTATCAGACTCATACATAAGTTTGAAACCTCTCTTATTGAGAAGGTCCCCAGACACAAGATTTTTACACATATCAGGTACATGAAGTACATCAATTAGAGTAAGAGTCTTTCCAGAAGTTAATTTCAATTCCAATGCGCCTTTTCAACTACATTTGTGCGAAGATTATTTGCCATCTTCACTTCTTTTCCATCAATTTCTTGATATATTTTGAATGAAGAGAGGTCTTTGCATATGTGGACCGTTGCGCCGATATCCAGCCACCATTCACTTTTATTGTCAATCGAATTTTCTTCACATATAGTAGCAATAAGATTTTCAACATTGTTGGTTTCCTTCGACCCTTGTTTTTCCTTAAATGCCTTATTTTTAAGATGATATTCTCGAGAATAATGGCCCGGTTTGTCACATACGAAACATTTTCCCTTCTTTTTATTATTTGCACCTTGGTTCTTAAATTTTGAATCATTTGTTGCTTTAAATTTTGAGTCTTTGGTATTCTTGGATTTTTGATCCTTAACCATATTGGCTTTTGAATGACCCTAACCTTGTTCATCTTTCTTTTCTCGAATACGAGTATCATCTTCAATACGAAGGTGACGAAGAAGGGATTCTACAGTATAAGTCTTTTCATCATGATTAATTTTCTTCTTAAAGCCATTCCAAGAGGATGAAAGTTTTGAAAAATTCACCCCTACTTGAAATTTATTTTTAAGATTAATTCCAGTGGATTTAAGGTCAACAACAATCTATTGGAGTTCAACTGCTTGTGCAATGACAGGTTTATCATTGCTCATTCTAAAATTCATATAGTTTGAAATCATAAACTTACGGTTGCTCACTTCCTCATTTTGATACTTTTTCTCCAAAGCCTTCCATAATTCCTTTGCCGTCGGAATCATTCAACGAACACTATAAACAGTTTGAGACAAAGCATTGAGGATGTGTCCTCGACACATAAATTCATTTTCTTTCCTTTTCACACGTTTTGCTTTATTTCTTCGGTGTCTTCGGGTGTGGGCTCGAGAATTTTCTCAAGGTTGTCATCTAGAATGTATGCTAGTTTTAGTGATGTAAGGAAGAACATAACTTTCTCTTGCCAACATGTGAAATTTTCGCCATCAAAACGATCGAGCCGGAGTAAGTCTTGACTTATGACTTGGATAGATTGTGCCACGGTTCCTTCCATTTGAGTGGAGTAATAATAATTTTTGCCTAAAACTGTTGGAAATTTTGATATGGAAAGAACAAAATATTTAAATTAATTTCTGCAAGGCACGTTCTGGGAACGCTGCCTTTTATGCAAAATTTCTCCCAATCTGGTTGAGACAGATTCGCGAGTGCACTATGGGTTTTATAGAATCTGCCTTCAGGATATAATGCAGTTTATGAACAGTTGTTTGATTCAAACTATGTACTGTTTGATCAAATCGAGAACACTCTAAATTTTTAATCTGATAATGCCAAAATAGAGGACAAAGAGAGGAGAAATTAGCAATTTTTGGTGTCCAAAATAGAGGCCTGGAACTCTTTTTATAGGCATTTTTGTGAATGTTCTTCAATATTCACAACTCTTCATGTATATATCTGTTTTGTTTTAAATTTGAACCTTCGTAAGATACACACAAAACATTAAATCAAGTATTCTCTCTCTCTCTCACAAACCCCATCCAAACAGTTTTCTCTCTCTCTCTCTCTCTCACACAAAACCCATCCAAATAGTTTCTCTCCTTTCCCTCCCTCCCTTGGTCTCACACTCGGGTCTTTTCTGATGAATATTGTTAGAATATTATTCGGTACAAAAATTTATATGGGGTAAATTATGTGCAATCATAATTTCAATCATAAATTTTCATAAGGAAATGATTTCTAGTTTATTTGTATATTTTTTTATATGAATTTGTGTTGTGCGTACATAATATTTTTTTTTATGTAAAGACATTTTATGTGAATTCGTGTTCTGTAAAGACATATCCTAAATAATGGGTTGGGTTGATACCAAACTATGAGCCAAATCTACGGTGACGATGAAAAGAGAATGGGTATTGATGGTAATGGGTAACGAACTTGGATTTCACCACTTATGCAATTTTTGTATGTGTAATTGATATTGTAATTTTTTCTTTTCGGGTAAAGTGAGTTTTACATAATAATAATAATAATAATAATAATAATAATAATAATAATAATAATAATAATAATAATAATAATAATAATAATAAATATATTTTTCTTTAATAAAGTTTGTCTTATGTTATAAATGTTAGAAGTTGAATTTTTATTTGTTGAATATTTAAATTTGAACCTTTGCAAAAAATAAAATAAATAAACTTGTAGATATGTAGGTGTAATGAACATAAATAGTTGTAATGATTGACAAAGGAAAAACTGAGTGTTGTGTAAATACATTTTTGTTGTCGTCGACTTTGCACCTCAATACAAAAAATCTAAACTTTAACTACAGATATTTTACATGTATAGCGACCATTTTGGGTATCGAATCCACAAAGAATGTAGTTTAAAATTTAATTTATTTATTACTTCTATACAAAGGTGTAAAAAAGATTTTTGTTTTTTTAAAAATATTTTAATACTATAATTAATATAGGCGAGTATTGAAACTAAATTAATTAAGAAATATAAAAAATATAGGTTAAGAATTAAATCACTCACCTCAGAATATGTAGCATAAATGGTTACATGGTTAGACAGGTTTTAAACACGATTAATACCCATTTAAACAACTATTTAAACCCAGGATATCACTCCCTCAATTTTTTAAAAAGTCTAAATATGAGTTTGGCGTTAACAATATTATGAAAATTATGCACGTAATGTCACAAATATGATGCATACCTGATATACCCCTTTAAGGTTTTTGGGTGTGAAAACGAGAACAATTAATTCATCAAGACAAGTCTATTCAATCATACCACAGTGAAGCAACTAAAGACCCAAGGTGAGTTCATTAATCACAACCTAATTTAATTACTTAGAGAGCATGGTAAGTAATTAAATGAAACAATTTATGGGAAAAAATAATTTTTAATCCAAGGAAATATTTTTAACGTGAGTACACTAATTATAAAAATGATTAACTAATTTCTAAAAGCATTTAATCTAATTATAGAAAGCAATTAAATTAGTTAAGAAACTGATTTATTAAAATTCAAATTAAATTACAAATTACAAAACTAAACTACAAATGAAACTACACTACTGAAAATTACTAAATATCAAATGTTCCCCCCGTGTTGAACTCAAGTGCCAAATTTATAGGTGAAGAATTTTTGGTTGGTTTGGGGGGGGGGGGGGGGGGGGATGTCTGTTAACATAGAAATTGTAGGGAGTGGGTGTGACACTATTAAATTGGTTGAATGATGAAAGTCACATGAATATTATCCCCTCTCTATTAAATGGTTGGACAAGACTTCTTTTTGTTGGCAACATTCTTTTATCCCCCCCATTTTTTTTTATATAGGACAAAGCACATGGGAGAAAATTATGGGAAAAAGTTGTTGAATATGGGAAGAAAGCTGAAAAGAAAAGAATGCGGGCTTAATGGGCATTTTAATACACCTACAATTTTAATCCTTACTTTTTATTTAATAAAGGACACAACACGGGGTGGGGTGGTGGTGGTGGTGGTGGGGTTGGGATGAAGAAGAATTGGCATGGGATTAAAGTTGGCAAAAGGCAAAAAGAGAAGAAGATGTTGGCGGGAAAGGATCTGGACGCTGATAGGGCGATGCCACGGGGAGCTGACTTAACGACTTGATTGGGCGACACACGATGCTGACTGGGATGCCACATGGAGCTAATCGAACTTCCATGTGGCACTGACTGGACTGCCTCATGGCACATGATTAATTTTTAACAAAACCACCCAAATTTCTAAGAGGGGTGAGAGTCGAACTTGTATTCCCCTAAGAAAATGTGTGCCTTCCTACAGGCATGCCAAACAACCTTTCAATTAATATAATACAACTATTAATATTTAACCCCTACTTTCAACCTAGTTTCCTATAATTACACATTGAACCTTGTAACTTCTTCATACGACCTCGGATTCGCGCACTGGTTGTATCGATGCGACCCTTATTTCAATGTCAATAATATTTCAGCAGTGTCCGGATCATAAGGTCTTACTTCAGGGTTGACCCCTAAACTTGACTTTTGACTTTCTTTTGGGTCCAACTTTGAATGATCATTATTTCTTCGTTTGAGATCAGATTGGTGCACCGTTTGAACCCAAACATTACTTAATTCTAGGTCGACAAATTTCATGAGGAGTGTGAGTTCGAATTTCACTATAAGATAAATACCCATTTATGTCATTTTTTATTTTTGACATTAAGTCTCATAAAGTTTACGTGAGATAAATAATATTTACATAACATCATTTATCACAGTTTAAATATGAGCTGACCTTTTCAACATTTGGAAAAAATATGAGATAAATGAAATAAAATTTATGTCAAATTTATATAAAACTGTGATATATATAATTGTACCTTCTTCACTTAAAAGAAAAAATTGATATAAATTTTTTTCAGTTTCCCCCTAGTGTTTTAAAATCCCCTGCTTTACACCTTCACCAATCCCTAACCATTAAACCCGTTCCTTCTATTTCTGTCTCTTTTCTCTATTTTTTCTCAGTTCTCAAATTATTCCTCGCCTCACTCCGTTTTCCACCGTTCTCATTCCCAAACGATTCATTGCTTCCCTCAGTTTCTTCTCATTCTCAGAAGAAGATTCAGATCCCCTTACCTTTTTCAACGGCAGATGTTCGATAAGATTTTGTGCCGACTCATTTTCAGAAGTAGCTAGTATTGTTTATAATCTTCTAAAATCTAGCCCGATAGTTCAGTTCTCAAACTATTCTCCCAGTTTGCTGAAATAGAGTTTGTCGGTAGTATAGTTAATTAATACTCATTGACCAACCGGTTGCTATCATCACACCTTATTAATCATTGGGTTGATTTGGATAAACAGAGTTTGTAATCTACTTCATCTCAATGTTAGTACGGTTTATTAATCTTTTTAGCTAGATTATACATTGAATCGAGTGGTTGTTTTCTTTAATTTTCTTTTCTCTTATTATGTTAAAATTTTTGATTCTCTATTGATGTGCTTTTTGAAAATTATTATTCTCCATAATAATAAATACAAACTAATTAATACGAATACATAGTTGACAACTGTACGAATGATCAACGATCAGGTTTGGATTTTATTTCCTAATTAAATTAGTAGCTGGTAGTATAGTTAATTAAGAAATCTGAAATAATAATCTTTATTATTAATGAGTATTAAATATTTAAAATTTATCAGGAATTAAAATTTTAAAATTTTGTAGGATTATATTTCAGCCTTTTTTAGACATGTACTCTAGTGAAAAAGTTAGTGTATGTCTTTAGTCAAATATATATCTGTTTCCTTAGTATTTGAGTTTTAGCACATGCTATGCTCGTTTTACTCTCTCTCACTCTTTTTGAACATGGTTTTAATTCT
Source organism: Sambucus nigra (assembly GCA_949130495.1). Taxonomy (NCBI): domain Eukaryota; kingdom Viridiplantae; phylum Streptophyta; class Magnoliopsida; order Dipsacales; family Adoxaceae; genus Sambucus; species Sambucus nigra. The sequence goes on along the minus strand of OX422224.1, from coordinate 182,519,907 downwards.
TTTATGTGAGATTGATTTGTTTATGTTTAATGTAATTATGGCATTGGTCAAAGGGGATTTAGATTGATGAGAGTTTCTTTGTGCAATCCAGTGATCTTTCTAACTAATTATTTTCATTTATTTCAAGAGATCCGTGCTTTGTGATAGTAACTCATGTTAATTGTAGAATCACATAATATGTTATTTGAGTTCTCAAATTCATAATATACTACCAATTGTGTTAGTGTTCTTGAGTTGGCTGGTTATGGTTGATTGAGTCTTATTACTATTAGGTGTTGGTGTGATATTTGTAGAGGGATATTTACCGTTTATCGTTGTTCTAACCCTATGGATTACATCGGTTAGTTGTTGACTTTCAGCTTCCTTGCATTCACTCATAATGTTTCTCATAATTAAACCGAAATATCAACTGAAATATGTGACGTAAAATACATTAGTGACCAAATTATGTTTTCTACGATATTTTCTAATGGTGTGAATATGTTAGGTTGTATAATACTGCATTACCTTTGGTGGTTTACATATATTATATTGCTTATATCTCACTCGTGGTGGTTTACTGTATGGAAATGGCATGGAGAGGAGGATCAACACGAAACACTGTCGGATGTTAAAACGGGTGATCCTATTTGTAACGGTCACAATATGTATACCATGACGGATGTTGAATAGTTGGTTAACATAGTGGATGCTATAAAAGAAGACTCAATAGGAAATGCAGAAATTTTTCAGAAGTTGCTTGTAGATGCAAAAACACCATTATCTGAATGATGTAAAAAGTATACAAAGTTATCGTCTATCGTCAAGCTACTCAATTTTAAGGCCAAGAGTGGGATGTACGATAAATTCTTTTCAAATATATGGTCATTAACAATTCCAATATACATAAATTTATGGAGGAAGTGGATGATGAACCAGAGTACATAATGGATTGCCCAAAGCCACAGGTACAAGAGTTGGAGCAGCTTGATCTAGCCGAAGAAGGAGAAGATCCAAGGCCTATCTTTATTTTAAAGGATCTAAGTGCAGAGAAAAGAGGGGATTTGATCGAGATGATTCGAGAGTACAGAGATGTCTTTGCATGGAAATATACTAATATGGAGGGGTTGGATGAAGAAGTAAGTTGCCATATGCTGAATGTTATGCCTTCAGCCATACCGGTTAACCAGTTATGAGGACTTACAAGTCGGAGCTAGATCTAAAGATTAAGGAAGAGGTACCACAGCTATTAGCGATAGGGTTTATCAAACTGATCCAACACCCTCTTTGGTTGTCTAGTATTGTACCAGTGGGTAAGAAGGACAATAATCAAATATGGATTTGTGTAGACTTTAGGGATTTAAATAGAGCTTGCCCGAAGGATGAGTTCCCTCTGCCCTTCATTGACAACTTGAACGATGCAACTGTTGGACATGAAATGTAATGCCCCAACCCGGGTTTAAAGGTTATTAAAAGACTAACTCGATCTGGTCCGTGTGTTATTTGTGAAGTGCAATGAAACACCCTAAATAATGTTTCTAATCTAGTTTTATTATTATTTAATGTTACCCTTATTAGCATACGAGTTCAATTTACAATCATTACATGATATGCACCAATGAAAGTGCCCCAAGTCCAAGTAAACAGAGCTACTAACGTAAATACAAGTAAATACTTACATGTATAACGCACTCAGAAAACAAAACAACACACAACCTGCTGTAACAAAAGGAGGGATGTGAGCATATTGCTCAGTGGGGACATATACAAATGCAATATAGAAACGAACGATAGAAAAAAAAATACTCACATGCTACAATCACATGCATGCGAAAATATGTACATATGTACATATGTACATATATACTTTTGGAAATACATGTCCCAATGTATTAAACCGTTTTATTTTGAAAATGTTATTTAATGTCGTTTATCCCCCTTGTCTTTACAAAATAATAATTTATATGTTATGCTTAAACTAGCATAATCTTCCTGTTAACTCATCCGGTTAAACAATTTACAGATATTAGGAAAAACTTTCCATTTATCATCAAACCTGTATTACTCAACGTTCATTAACTCATGCCGAGTTATTAATCATTACTCAAGGCTTTCTTTCAATGCACGCACACACAATGTTAAGAAAAATACTCATTTTCCGTTCAAAACGTCATATGCCACACGCTTGTGTTAATTATGATTTAAATCTCATTAGGTGGCTTACACATCATTAAGTCACTTTATTTAACCATCCCATGTTACCACATGAATATTAAACCTTTTGTACGTTATTCTTGTATTAGCAATTCAATGAATCAATACCATTCATTTATGCTTTTTTCGTGAATATACAATTCATCATTTATCATTATCTTTAGGGATTTCGCCAACACACCCACCCATCACAACACACACACACCCACGATTTCATAGAATTTCACCGTCTGGCACTGAGCGCCAGTAAACTGCAGTTGCTTTGGGATTTTTCACTTGGGGGACATCATATCCTTGCTTAATTATTTAACTCGGCATCATCCCGTATCATTATCTTACATATGTGTTTAACATTCATAATGTTCACATTAATCCAATTTCCTTTTTATCCGGTCGAAGTCAAAATTCGAGACTTTATCGCCCCATCTTGTGTTACACTTTGAAAATTTACTATTTCATGTCCCTTGCACTTTAACCTTGATTTCTATTCCAAAAATCATATTCATTTAGGACCACTTTGTGTAACACCCTCTCCAACATTTTTATTTCATAAAAATATTCTACTTTAAGTAAAATTATCATTTTACCCATGTGTTTCCAAAATCACCTTTACTCTCGAAAACACAATTTAGTCACCCACACTAACTTTTTAAGTGTTTTAGACCTTTAATACCTCTTTACACTTGGAGTAATCTTTTACTTGATTGGAAACATTTTTTTACACCTTTAATCCCCCCTTTTTTTAATAAGTGTTAATATTTCACAAAATTAATAAGTTACACTCACTAACAATTTTACATTTACCCATTAACACTTAATGAATACTTTTTGTAAGAAGACTGTCGTTTCATTTAACTTGACATGTAGTCTTTTAACCTTATTGTCGTCATAACTTTTAGTCCCAATTACACACACTTTGAAGATTAAAATTTTAACTTTTATTATTTCTTGTTTAACCCCAACAAAAGCATCTCTAAACCTATTTATATATTTAATATCAAAATGCTACAAGTTTATATGCATGAGAAGGTGGATTTTAAACCCAAAAATCGTAATACATGGTTTAAGCCTACATTTCTCCAAATATTTACCAAAGTAAATCATCATTTCCAAACAATTAATTTCATAAATGTTTAATACCAATATTTCTAAAAATGTCCATTTTCATAATTTACCATCTTCCAATATTCCGAAACCTTGAAATATTTATTTATTATTTTAATTTCAACGAAATATCATTTTTTCACAAATTTACATTGTTTGCAAACATTTAATTTCATAAAATATTTTTCACCAACATTACTAGAAAATACACTATTTTCATAAAACATCAACTTTTCCCCTTTCAGACCTTGAAATAATTTTCCTTTCTTTAGTTCAACAAATAACATTCTTGTAAATTTTTTATTTCATAAAAATATTTATCATTTCAGTTTTATTAGAAGGCTACACAAATAATAATTTCTTACATTTTTTTCTCCCATAAAAATGTATAATTTCAATTTTACTAAAAGAACTACACAAATAATAATTTCCAACATTTTATCTTCTATAAAAATGTATATTTTCATCTTTACAAGAAAAACTACCCAAATAATTATTTCTTACATTTTTATCTCGCATAAAAATGTGTACTATCCCTTTTAGTAGAAAACCCATTTACCCATGAAATCATACTAATTTATCTCATGGATGCAAACTAGTTACAAATCCTACATATAATAAGCCTAGTATGTGCAAAAAACTAATTAAAATTTTACTTATCAATAAACCTAAAACAAGGTCAGTAAATTCCACCTCAAAGACTCCAAAAATGGTGGTGGTAGTGGAGAATATGGGTGACTCCCCCACCTCCAAAGGTGGCCTTAAATGGAGTCACAAAAGCTTCTTATTTCAAGCTCCAAGTTTGCTCCATTGAAGCTCCAAGAAATTCTTCCAAAGTCCTACTTCAAGAAAACTCTATTCAAAATCCTCCAACAGCATCTAAGAACATCTCCTTTTCCAACCATCAAGACCCATTCCAAGCTCCAAAACTCCATCTTCAAAACCTCTACAAGTTGTCCCATCCTTGTGTGGAGCTTTAATAGTGTTTTGAGCTATGTTAATGAAGTTTATAGTGAGAGAAAATGGTGGTAAAAGGGATCTATGAATTTGGAGAGTATTCTGACTTTGCAAGAGCTTATGAGATGGAGAGGAAAGTGAAAAATTTGATATCTCAATTAAGGCACAAACATGGAGCTCCTCTCTCTCTCTCTCTCTCTCTCTCTCACATAAACTATATGATGCAAAGTGAAGGCCTTGACCCATTTTTTAGAAATTAGAGTATCAAAAGGTGTGCAAAACTTTACCCAACTTTTGAAATACAAGTTAGATAAGGACAACACAAACAAACAACATGTGACCCCCCAAACCATTTGAAAAATACCCCAAACGACCCCCAAAATGATGATTTTTATCACTTTCTCTCTGTAAAAGTTTATGTATTTTTCTTCTCTTTGAAAGTTTTTAGTTCAGATCCATATTCCTTGCATTTGTTTGGCTAAAAAATCATATTTACAATATACGTTTGGCCTCCCGGATTGTCCTATACAAGACGCGTAAGAATCAAGACCTCCGCGCAAAACGTATTTTTTTTTCGCATGGTAATATTCCTTATATTTTATGAGTATAAATATATGGTCGGAATATTTTTTTGACTTACTAATTGTCCTAAACAATTCGTACAAAATTGGACTTTCGCAGTGTCGCGCCCCGTCAGACAATTTGTACTCAGGCTCGTGTATCGCTTGCTGCTTGTCCGAATCGCGTGAAACTTAAGCTAAGTACTTAAAATAATAATATAAAAGAAAAATAAAACTCACGAGAGCCATTCAATGCTAAACTTTCTTGTTTAATTTATATTGTGATACTTTACATTTCGTACCATTTAAATGTCGCATTGTATTATTAACCTTGTCCGTGTCACATCCGTTCCTTGACATTTTTCCTCAAACTTAACAGACATCCTAGCTAATACTATTAGAGATTAAATACGCATTCATGCGACACATGCATCGTGGAATTTTTCTCATTTAATCCATTTACGTAATACGCCACCTTACATATTACTTTACGTGTTACACATGGATTATTTATTCCTCGAATTTTTCTTTAGATAAAACACCTCAAAGAATGTTAAATACCTAATTTCTAGGGCGGGGTATTACATTCTTCCATCCTTAGGAAATTTTGTCATCGAAATTGATGATCATCAACTCATAAAACATTCATCAACAATTTAATTTCAATCTTAGGTGTCTTTAACACTATAGTTTAACTCAAATGTTTCATACCATTAATTTAATACAACCATGGTGGACCCTAAGGTCTTATTACTAACTCCCAAGCATTCCTATGATGTCCATCTAAACAATACCTCAAAATAATTTATAATCACCATATATCATGCCAACACCCAAAGAACTCATTATCATGAATTATTTCGAACATCGGGATTTGCAAGCCTATGCGTTGTCGAACGATTTGGATCTTGCCTAGCCTAAGAAGATACATCCTCAACATCAATAACTATTCACATCAATGATTTCGAAACAGTCATTTAATCCTAATGGTCCATCCGACCAAATCCTCCTACGAGACTACACATTAAGATAAAGTCATCATAGGTACGACAACCCAAATACATATGAGAGGCTACATTCTCTAACTGCAAATTCCATACGTCGTGCACCACTAGTATATAATGTTCCATTGAGTTCTAATATTCATATCTTAGAGTCATGACCTCAAATCCCTGGTACACATCATAACCAGTTACACCGGTTAACTAGCGAGTGTGTGTTAACCTAAAGCTATCAAGTACACATGCAAACTACATGCAACAAATCGCGATACCATGCGTACACTCCAACCAGTGTAAAATAGGGATGTCCTCGAAGAAGCACATACTCATCTACCGTGATACATCAGCCTCAACCCGGTCTATCCCGCATCATTACTGAGCTTATGCAACGCTACATCTGAATACAGACCCATAACAGAAATAATAATTTCCCATTACTGCGATCAAAGAAGACAAAAGAAGATGCAACGAATCAGGTGACTGCCACACCAGAATGAAACAATCAAATTCAGACAGCTAACCATGCCACGCGAAGTACGAACCACAACATACACTTGAAGTCTAAGATTTTTCACTCACCTATACATACGCTAAAGTATTAGCCTGTGACACCCCGCCTAATAAAATACCGGGTGATCAGTCCTTTATTAAATCAGAATATCCAGTTAGTTCAGATTGTGCATCACTGTTGAAACTTTTATTAATAAATACTAACCACCTAATATTTAAAAGATTGATGTCAAAATTGTATCTTTTAATTAATGTAAAACTAGGTTAACGAAATAATTAAACATTCACCATTCACATCAATCTCATATGATAGAAAATAATTGCAATAATAAATGTAACTAGAGTAAACACTTACAGTACAAGTCCCCAATACAATAATCCAACATAAATAAATCAACAATTGAAAAAAGTAAATAACGAAATCCAAAATATCTGAATATCTGAATAGAAAGGGGGCAACATGCCCTAACTGATGAAATAACTCAAAAGGAAGAAATGATGGACATAGAGGCATCTACTACCAAGGTCCTGTAACTTCCACAGTAGCTACATCTCGTTGAGTGAATGGAACTCCTATGCTTGGTGTCCCTGTGGCTAGGCACTTAAAATAATTTGACAAGAAAATAGATTTGCAGAAAACGGGTCAAAGTCCGAGTTGAAAACAATTTAAAATCAACAAGTGCTTAAAATGAATTAATAGCACATATATTATTCATGTTAGATTATCGTGCTCACTTGAGATGCTCACCTCACATCTAATGTGCACGCCTAAAGTACTATTAAACCCTCCTAGTTTCTATTCCCATGCTAAGTTGTTCTTTCCAGTCTAACGTATAATCATAGCCCAATATCGTTCTCATGTATTTCCCTCGTAATACACATAATACCTATAATCAATTTCTCTTTAACATGGATACATACGATTTATCGTCTTTACCACTCGCAATACATTATCCGTACGATTTATATCTCTATCGTATCTACTCTTTAAGGATCTCTTATTCAAACACATTCCATTAGTAGTTACTCAATTCATCTCACTACTAGGTTAAGAAATGAAGCTACTTCATAATAACGCAGATCCTATTCTCTCACTTCAATTAACTAAGAAGGAGTTTAACTCATTCGGGCAAAAACTTTCATTTTTGAAATCTCGTTAGAACCTGGGAATTCTCATTTGAATGAGGTCGTTCGAACGAGGTAGTTCGAACGAGAATCTCACTTCGAACGAACCCAAATCTCGTTAGTAATCTCGTTAAAATTCTCGTTCGAACGACTTGGGCAGGTCTTCGAACGAGAATTCTGAGATCGTCTTCTACCTTCCAAACTTTGAATTTCACCCTCTTCCATCATCCAACACCCATGCTAATTTATCTCAAGACTAAGTTAAAGGTTCTAAGTCATCTCCCTACAGGATTAGGCACTCTTTACCCCATTTTTAAATTCAAATCCTTAGAATTACAATAGGGATTAAGATAAATTCCTCCAATCTTTAAAAGCTCTAAATTCATATAACGTCCATTAATAACAATTTAAAACCAAATTTAATTTCGTGAAATCAACATATAAAATCCATATTTATCATACCCAGAACATGGTTATTCAACTACATGCAAACCCATGCTCCCAATTAAATATTAATACTCAATTTCAGTCAGAAATTCATAATATCATGATCAAAGCATGAATTAATCTAACATGGAAATTATATGCTCTAAAATCAAGCAAGATAAACACTTGCCTCTTCATGAACTTCTGATTCGCTGAATGAAAATGGTATAGGGGTGATCCTCTCTTCACTATCTACGCGTTGGTGTGAGAGCTTGAGTCTTTACCCAATGGAACCTATGGAGTTCTTCTCCTTCCTCTTTAGTTCTCTCTCTCTCTCTCTCTCTCTCTCTCTCTCTCTCTCTCTCTCTCTCTCACTTAGGTTTGGAAACTGACAGATAACCTATTACCCATGTACACTTCCCTTTTAATTTTCTATTTTCATCCATTTTATTTCCCCAAAATCTCAGAAGACCAAAATACCCCTTCGGGGTGTCGGTTTGGCTTAAATTGCCCCAAAATCTAAATAAAACACTCGGGTAGAGTTATCTGACTATCTCGACCCTTCCGAACTCATCGGCGCACTCAAAATGATCATACGAGTCACTTAATAATAAATTATCTTTTAACTGAATAAGGTAATACCAATATGACTCACACGCGTGTCCCAACTAACTGTATTGCAACTCCCATATTTTTCACTCCCGACCATAATAATATTTTCGTAATTGTATAAAACTTTATTCGCTAAGTAATATTCAACATAATTATCACCAATAAATACTAACTCTCGTCACGCTAGTAATTATTAAATTTCAACCTGGATTAATTATAGATTAATTTTCTCCATTTAAATTAATTAATGTTAATTTCATAATTAAAATAAAATCCCAAATAAATACGGGGTATTACATACTTCCTCCCTAATAACGAAATTTCATTCCGAAATTCAGAAAAGAACAGAATAAAGTCATACCTGGTAGGAATAACTCAGGATATTTTTCCCGCATGTCATCCTCACGGTCCCAGGTAGACTCCTCTACATTATGATGCCGCCACTCGTACTAATGGCACTATATTTGGCCTCAGTTTCCTCTCACTACGGTCTAGGATAGCAACTGGAACCTCCTCGTAGGAACTATCGGGATGTAAATCAATCTCTTCTAAAGCAATATGGGTATGGGCCAAGTCATCCCGAAGGTATCTCCTCAGTGAAGAAATATGGAACACGTCATGAATCCTATGCAAGTGCTCCGCTAACCCAAGTCTGTAAGCTACTGGCCCAATTCACTCAATAATAGGAAATAACCCAACATATCTCGGTGCCAACTTCCCTTTCTTCCCAAACCGCATTACCCCATTCATAGGAGTTACTCGCAATAACACCTGATCCCCCACACTGAACTGCCTGAAGAATGTTTTGGCATCGGCGTAACTCTTTTGCCTATCCCAAGCCACCCGAATACGACTCCGTATCAACTCAATCTTAACCGAGGTGTCTTGAATCACCTCCGACCCAAGTAACTTGTTGTCCCCCGCCTCAAGCCAACATGATGGGGAATGACAAGGTCTACTATATAATGCCTCAAATGGAGCCATGCCAATAGTAAACTGGTAGGAGTTATTATAAGCAAACTCCACCAGTGGAAGGTACTACTCCCCCCTCTAAAATCAAGGATACACATCCGCAACATATCCTCCAACATCTGATTCGTCTGCTCTGTCTGCCCGTCCATCTACGGGTGATAAGACAAACTCAATCGTAATTCCGTACCCATGGCATGTTGAAAGTTCTCCCAAAATCTGGACACAAAAATATTATCCCGATCAAAAACGATAACAAGGGGCACCCCATGGAGTCTCACTATCTCAGCAATGAAGATCTGAGTGTACTGCCCCGTAGTATAGTCGGTATGAACTGTCAGAAAATGAGCTACCTTGATCAACTGATCCATAATCACCCATATGGAATCGTTACCCTCTGTAATGTAGGCAACCCTGTGATAAAATCCATGGAAATGCTCTCCAATTTCCACATAAGGATACTTAATGGCTGTAGTATTCCTCCTGGTCTCTGATGGTCTATCTTAACCAGCTGACAAGTGCACACTTCAAAATAAACTCAACGATGTCTTTCTTCATTCCACTCCACTAATACTGTCGCCTCATATCATGGTACATCTTATCCCCTTCGGTATGTACCGCAAACTATGAATCGTGCGACTCTTCCATCACTGCATGCTGTAACTCCTCCCCCTCTGGAACTAATAATCTACCATTAAAATGTAAGACTCTATCTGAGCTCATGGAGAAGGACTCTGCTCCCTCGACTAGAAGAAGGATAATCCAATCCTGACAGAAGGAATTCATGTAACAACCTAGACTTTTGAGCGACTATTTCATATTATTTTGCCTGATGGGCTAATTTTATAAAATAGAGAAAGTTGGAGTAAATATTATTTCCCATGAGTTAAGGGATAATATTTACCATATTTTGCCTGTTTATTGTCATGTGAAGGTAAATAACATTATATTGTGTTTTATTGCGTCATTGTACTTTAAACGATGGTTCTGACTTATATTTAAATTTGAGCCTAATTAATGAAATAACATGACGTAGGAACATAAAAATATCTTACGTTACTCCGGATGCCAATTTAGGGGGTGCGGTTAGTTTTGGAATAGTCGAGATAGTCAAAATAAGTGCCAAGTTGTATTTTTGAGTTCCGTTGACTGGTTATGACTCAATTATGTAGTTACGAGTCATTTTAATAGTGTATTAACATTTCAAAGATGGGAATTTATGTTTAAGGCCCGTTTATGTCTTCCAAACCCCTTTTATTTCTTATTTCATGTTATAAGCCAAGAGAAAGATAGAGAGAAGAGAGAATTGGGAGAAAATGGAGAAAAGAGAGAGAAATGAAGATTTGGAGTTGGAATTCGTTGCTACCGGAAGAGAATCCGAGACTACAAACTTGAGGCAAGTTTTTTACTTTCTAGATCATGATTTAATGTGATAAATTGCATGTATAGTTAGTTTTTGGAGGTTTAAACCATAAATGGGTTTTTGATGACTTTGGTGTTTAAACCTTTAATTTTGTAGTTTAACTTGATTTGAGTTGGGAAAATTAGTTAGTTGTTGTGTAGGATTGTTTTGGTAGAATTGGTTGTTGTTGAGGTTGGAGAAAATGGAAGATTTGAGGTTTTGGGAAAATTAGGGTTCTTAAACCCGTAGCCCAAATTGGGCAATTCTGCAAGGCCGAATCGATTCGCCCTCCCAAGGAATCGATTCGGATACAGGGGAGGTTACAGGTCTGGGGAAACTGAATCGATTCGGGTTAGATAGTATGTTGGCTTTACTCACCGAATCGATTCGTTTTTGGGCAAATCAATTCACAATCAGGGGCGAATCGATTCGGCCCTAGGGCGAATCGATTCGGTGCCCTGTTATTGTGAGATTTTTCTAGTTTTATTTTTTATCACTTTTCTTTTAGGTTTGAGGTTTAGGAACCTTCCTTTGGGAAGTAATGAAGAATTGTAGAGGTTTGTGTTGGGTAGACAAATGTCCTAGGCTAGCATGGGGAAATTTGGGCTTATCCCAAGGGTTATTTCATAGGGGTTAATGTTTCGTTCGATATAGGAAGTTAACCTAAAATTAATAGAAGGTAAAATGATACTGTTGGGACTTTTGGGAGACTATTATTGACGGAGACTCACTTTGATGATTTAGGGTATTATTTTGGACTCTTGGAGACTAGTGTGAGGATATTGGCACTTCGGGTCTTAGGCCATTAATAAGATATGACTTTAAGAGTAAGAAATGAATATTCTAAAATTTGGTACTTAATGGCTAAGTATAAATGGTTTTTGAGAATGTAAAAGTGAATGTTTTCAAAATGGAAAAATGATTTTCGTAAATGATAATTTACGTAAACACACCTCTCTAAATCGCTATCATAAGGGAAGTTGCGCGCGTGAGGTGAAGTCCCCTGGATAATGAATGCAGGGTGAATATAGTCCTCGGCCATATGGCCGATTATTATATGTTTATTTAGCGATGTGGGGTAATTCCGAGTATGGTTATAACTCACTCGCTGGTATATGGCCACTTCCCGACGTCTCGCGTTGTAGGATGCCCAGGTTGTCTTGGTGATTTGCCCTGGAAGATTATATCCATTTAGGGCCGCGCACAGTGGGGAAACCCGGACGGGCGATCTTAGAAACGTTATATGATATGAAATATAACTATTCCTAATAATGTGGGACATTATTGATGTTAAAGCATTTTATGATAATAAATTTGCTTTAATTACTTTTCCTGGATGGAAGAAGGGAAATAGAAAGATATGTGCTAAAATTGAATTGGTAAACATTTTGTAAAATGAATTGCCACATATGTATTTCCTAAAGAGAAAAGGAATTGTGCACGTATATTGTGAATAATTGAAATGATGTCTCCTTGAGTAAATGTAGATGAGTTTTCCCATGCTTATATGATCATTGAGCATTAACATTGTTATTGCGCTAGGTTGTGCTTTTAGATTGAGAGGTGAGAAATTTTATGATTTAAATTACGAGAGATAGTTACGTTCATAACTGTCATGCATTTTAGTCACATGGTAATCATATCAAACCGGGCCCTGACCCGTCTATATTTCTTTGTTTTGCATGCAACTCTTTGTCCGTTCAGGTGCTCCTCTGCAAGGACGCCCATATTGACCTCTCATTCCATTTGGCTTGGAGCTATAGCATTTTGTGGATGTTGTAGGATATTTTCTATAAACGCTTCTATTCATTGTACTCTAGTTACGTTCTGTTATTTATTCGGGCGTGTTGCCCATGATTTTTACTCATTCATTATAATGTGATAGTAAATTGTAATACTCGGTGTAGCACAATTGTATTAGTCTGTTAACCGACAGCTTATTCGGTTATTACTTTATGCATATTGTATTTTATTACTCATTGATTTTTTGTACCCACCGTCTTTGTAAATTGGATTGTCTAAGTGTTTTTCTTTTAACTTACAAAAATTTAATTTGACAGTCCGTTTTCTAAAATAATTGGTGGTTATCTCATACTATTATTTTAACGACAGTGATACTAAGAATGGAAAATTTATGATTCCTGTGATTATTAGAGTATCGGGCTGTCCACCTCTTATTTTAGTAGCCGAGTTATCATAGATGGTATCAGAGCATCAGGTTCTAGTGTCCTTAGGAATCTATGTGGATGTGCTACGCCTTCAGCGTTAGTCTTGACTTGAAATAGAGCCATAGGCCTAAGATCATTGATTTCTCTTGTGAGATTTCGTTTTACTGCCATAACGTAAGAACCCAAAAAATATTTCGTGCATTCGTGTGAGATTCGCAAGTCAAATGAGGAAGGGCATCAGAGGAGGCCGTTATGAAGGCATCCTGAGACGGAATTACTAAGAACTGTAAGCTGTAGTCGGGGATGAGGGCCTCTTTGGAGGTCTCTCCTTTCGTAGCATTATTTTATATTTCTATCGCGACTACTAAGTACAGTAGATATTGTTTTCCAAGTACCGCTGCCAGTTGAGAGTGGTACTAAGTTTGAAATTCCTAGCGACGCTATATTTAAGTTGAGAAGGCCCTTGACAAGGACCACATATTGACAGATGGAGGAAGTGTAATCTCATTCGGTAGAAGTAGCCCAGGAGCTTTGGTCTAGAGAGGGGTATAGAAGTGCCCATATGCAAAGAATGGAAGGAAATTTTTTGCCCGTTGAAGTAATGTTGAAATGGCAGGAATGGTGGTCCCCATATTTTGGTGGAGCATGAGGTTTTATCCATGGAGAAACCCATTAGATATTTTCAACAACGAGTTTCTCTGGGATAACTGGAATGACAAGAAAGTAGATTCTCAAATATTCACACGAGGTTCGGTCAGAGGCCGACCATGAATAAAGAGTGGTACGTTTAAGGAAACCGTGCACCGAAATAAGGTAGGTGCAAGGAAGAAAGAGCCCTTAAGTGGAATGATAGGCTCACGAATAAATGTGGTTAACACTTCTGGAGAAGTAGTGTTCATGAAACCCCATTGGTGGACATCCATCACGAGAAGGCTCATTGAACTAAGGCAGGGGAGGCCAGTAACATGTTCTCTTTTATTGAGGAAGTTAAGGGAACTACGCGGTTAATCGCCAGGGTAGCTAGAGATGGAGAAACGATTTTGACGTGGAATGTAGAACCACGCATTTTGACCTTGTTGATGGGAGAACAAGGGCAAGAATAGGATGCCTAGTCGGGGCATTAAGGGAAGTAGTTTGGTTCAAATAAGACTAGAATACTGTGTCTGGGAACCATTAGTATTAGCTCGGGGTGATTGGCAAGAATGTTGGCGGGAGTTCCACCTTAGTTGAGGGTGGTGCATTTTGTATGATAAGATGGAGTAGTGTGGTATTAACCCTATACCTGGGTGTGTAAATTAAGCTTGTGGTAGTATTGATGTTATTATAGTGAGAGTATTTATATGACTTTCATGGTAGGGAGGTTCTATATTTTTCCTTCACTCGTTATAAGGCGAGTGATGATATTTTAAAAGTATATGTGTGGTATGTGCTACTCGTATTATATGTATTTTACGAGTGGAAATATTCTTGGTTTGATTGGAGCGATAACAAGCGAATAAATTGCGAGGCTATCGTATTTATAGTTCTAGAATGGAACTAGTTGTTCTATAATATCTCGCCTGGATACATGATTGAGACTTTATAGAGATGGTTTAAGGTATATAAGAATTTTTTATTTTTTTTATTTTGCATGTATGATGTTACCTTATCTCCACGACCAACAAAGTTAAGTAGTAATGTATAGGAGGGGTTCCTTGTTTGGATTTCGCTTTGCGAGACGCTCCACGCATGAACCTTAACGACGTTGGAAGTGGAGAGACATTGCATTTTTTTTCTTTCCTTTCTTTCTTTTGTTGTTGGAATGCTGGGTTAGAAGGTTTAGCCGAGAATCACGTGATTGAGTGATTAAAGGGCGATTAAAGTGCGATATAGAAGCACTGTGAATAGTTCTCTCCTCTGATCAATGTGAGGGAGACCTAGATAAGAAAGTCGGATAGAGACTTATGGTTATGCCTTGATGAGAAGGCCATTTAAAAAGATATATGTATGCATATTGGGATGAAGTATTTATAACACCTTATAGAAGGTAAACACCTGATTAGTTAAATTTCCAATTATCTAAGATGGTAGAACATAGAAGTAGAAGCACATTAGTAGGGTTACGAGTTAGAATTTTAGTGGTCCCGATCATGTGTATTAGACCGTTATATCTTGATGACCGATGATGCGAGGTAGAAGTGTAACGAGAGGGTTCCTTGTTTGGATTTCGCTTTGCGAGACGTCCCACGCATGAAACCGAGCGAATGTCGAAAGTTAGGAAAGGTCTTGGACACTAGGGATATTATTAGTATAATACTTATATGACTTGATTGGGATATATATCGACCTTAGGATTATTAGGACGTAAGGCCCTTAGGGCATGTGACGTTGTTTTAGGGAGGCGGTAGGGAGTTGACCACGAGTAGGTTTATGGGTTAACTCTAAGAGGGATTAGGTCCCTCTAAAGAAGAAGTATGAAATCTTGAGTAATTTGGGTTGCTAGGCCAAGGTGAGGCCTCTCTTAGATAGAGCATTACATCGGTAACCTAACTTTCGGGGAGTTAAAAGGATGAGTTGATTTTACTCATGCACTCGTGTTGTTAAGATCAATAGTGGATTTAACGAACGAGTCTCTGCCAGGAACGGGAAGCATTAATACTGGAGCATGGACCCATTGTTTATGCATCTCACAAACTTAAACCTCGTGAGACGTATTATCCCATGCTTGATATAGAGTTCATAGAGGTAGTATTCGCCTTAAAGAAATAGAGGCACTACTTCCTGGACAGGAAATTTGGTCTTTTACGAACAACAAGTTATTGTAATATGTTGTTGGGGTGGCAGAGTTGGTGTTTAAAGTTCGTAAAGGACTATCAATTGGATATTCCCTTTCTCTAAGGAAATGTGAACGGGGTAGCTGATGCGCCGAGTAGAAAACCCGTTGGAGAGATTAGTGAAGGCATGGAAAGCCAAGTAGAACAAGCCTAACTAGGAAGACTTTGCAACAAGAGCATTCATGTCCGTGATTGAACATTTCACCTACTAGTGTGAAGAGATTAGTGGGGAAGCGAGGAAGGGTATATCCGTGGACATTTTCATTGAATTGCCGGCACCGCAATGGTCATGATCCTATTTGAGAAAATTGTTGATCGTTTGACCAAATCGTTGCTTTTGTGGCCAATGTGGGCAGACTTTCTATGGAGGAGTACCCCCAACTCTTTATGGCTAAGTTATGGAACTGTATAAGGTGCCTATCAAAACAGTGATGAACCGAGACTAGATTTTCGTGATAAAGTTTTTGGTAAAGTTTCCAGGTAGTATGGGAACAAAAGTGAAGTTGGGTACAACCTACCACCCGTAAGTGGATGAATGAACGGAGAAAGTTAACCAAATGCCGAAAGGCGTACTTCGAATGGGAGTGTTTGACTTAAAGGAAGGATGGGAGAAATAGCTTTTATGGATCAAAATTCCGTACAATAATTCGGATCATTTTTCTATAAGGATGGCACCGTCTGTGGCCCGATGTAGTCGGCTAAGTAATTCTCCTGCTCGTTGGATGGAATCAGCGGACAATATATTCCTTGGACTTGGGTGTTCCAAGAATACTTATTTAATTATAGGGTTCATGGAGCCGCATACTTTGAAGGGCTACGCCAACGCGAATAGAAGTTAAGTAGTGTTGGGGTTAAGCGATTAAGTGTTACTGTAAGAAGTTAAGTATATTGTAGTTTAACTTGATTTGAGTTGGGAAAATTAGTTAGTTGTTGTGTAGGATTGTTTTGGTAGAATTGGTTGTTGTTGAGGTTGGAGAAAATGGAAGATTTGAGGTTTTGGTAAAATTAGGGTTCTTAAACTCGCAGCCCAAATTCGGCAATTCTGCAGGGCCGAATCGATTCGCCCGCCCCAAGCGAATCGATTCGGATACAGGGGAGGTTACAGGTCTGGGGAAACCGAATCGATTCGGGTCAGGGACGAATTGATTCGGCTGAGACATTATGTTGGTTTTACTCACCGAATCGATTCGTTTTTGGGCGAATCGATTCGCAATCAGGGGCTAATCGATTCGGCCCTAGGGAGAATCGATTCGGATGCCTTGTTTTTGTGAGATTTTTCTAGTTTTATTTTTATCCATTTTCTTTTAGGTTCGAGGTTTAGGAACCTTCCTTTGGGAAGTAATGAAGAATTGTAGAGGTTTGTGTTGGGTAGACAAATGTCCTAGGCTAGCATGGGGAAATTTGGGCTTATCCCAAGGGTTATTTCATAGGGGTTAATGTTTCGTTCGATATAGGAAGTTAACCTAAAATTAATAGAAGGTAAAATGATACTGTTGGGACTTTTGGGAGACTATTATTGACGGAGACTCACTTTGATGATTTAGGGTATTATTTTGGACTCTTGGAGACTAGTGTGAGGATATTGGCACTTCGGGTCTTAGGCCATTAATAAGATATGACTTTAAGAGTAAGAAATGAATATTCTAAAATTTGGTACTTAATGGCTAAGTATAAATGGTTTTTGAGAATGTAAAAGTGAATGTTTTCAAAATGGAAAAATGATTTTCGTAAATGATAATTTACGTAAACACACCTCTCTAAATCGCTATCATAAGGGAAGTTGCGCGCGTGAGGTGAAGTCCCCTGGATAATGAATGCAGGGTGAATATAGTCCTCGGCCATATGGCCGATTATTATATGTTTATTTAGCGATGTGGGGTAATTCCGAGTATGGTTATAACTCACTCGCTGGTATATGGCCACTTCCCGACGTCTCGCGTTGTAGGATGCTCAGGTTGTCTTGGTGATTTGCCCTGGAAGATGATATCCATTTAGGGCCACGCACAGTGGGGAAACCCGGACGGGCGATCTTAGAAACGTTATATGATATGAAATATAACTATTCCTAATAATGTGGGACATTATTGATGTTAAAGCATTTTATGATAATAAATTTGCTTTAATTACTTTTCCTGGATGGAAGAAGGGAAATATAAAGATATGTGCTAAAATTGAATTGGTAAACATTTTGTAAAATGAATTGCCACATATGTATTTCCTAAAGAGAAAAGGAATTGTGCACGTATATTGTGAATAATTGAAATGATGTCTCCTTGAGTAAATGTAGATGAGTTTTCCCATGCTTATATGATCATTGAGCATTAACATTGTTATTGCGCTAGGTTGTGCTTTTAGATTGAGAGGTGAGAAATTTTATGATTTAAATTACGAGAGATAGTTACGTTCATAACTGTCATGCATTTTAGTCACATGGTAATCATATCAAACCGGGCCCTGACCCGTCTATATTTCTTTGTTTTGCATGCAGCTCTTTGTCCATTCAGGTGCTCCTCTGCAAGGACGCTCGTATTGACCTCTCCATTCCAGTTGTCCTGGAGCTATAGCATTTTACGGATGTTGTAGGATATTTACTATAGACGCTTCTATTCATTGTACTCTAGTTACGTTCAGTTACTTATTCGGGCGTGTTGCCCATGCTTTGTACTCATTCATTATAATGTGATAGTAAATTGTAATACTCGATGTAGCACAATTGTATTAGTCTGTTAACCGACAGCTTATTCGGTTATTACTTTATGCATATTGTATTCTATTACTCGTTGATTTTTTATACCCACCATCTTTGTAAATTGGATTGTCTAAGTGTTTTTCTTTTAACTTACAAAAATTTAATTTGACACTCCGTTTTCTAAACTAATTGGTGGTTATCTCATACTATTATTTTAACAATAGTGATGCTAAGAATGGACCATCTATGATTCCTATGATTATTGGAGTATCGGGCTGGCCACCTCTTATTTTAGTAGGCGGGTTGTCACAATTTGCTTTCGGAGCCTGTATCACCCTAGTAACTATCTCGGGTGTAATCGTCATCGCCGACAAGAATTAGCGAGGAACTACATCCCAATGCCCGAGTTCTTTCCATTTATCCTTCCACACCTCAGCCACCTCACCTTCTGGCATACGGCTCATCACGTCTTCTACCACGTTAGCCTTCCCTAAGTGGTAATGTGTCGAACTAATAATCCTTCAAAATTTCAAGCCACCTTCGTTGACTCATAATCAACTCCCGCTGCATGAACAGATACTGCAGTGACTTGTGATCTGTGAATAGGAAAAATCTCTCCCCCGAGAGATAATGTCTCCATATCCGCAATAAAGACACACTTCCAATAACTCCAAGTCGTGGGTGGGGTAACTCCTCTCGTGAGGCTTAAGCTTACGAGAAGTATAAGAAATCTCCTTATCCTCCTGCTGAAGCACACCCCCACGTCCTAGTAAGGACACGTCAGTGTAAAGCAGGTATTCCACCCCCGACCTCGGTAGTGCTAGAACTAGTGCTGAAGTCAGCTTGTCCTTCAGCTCGTCAAAAGACAAATGGCAAGCATCATCCCATATAAAATGTACCCCCTTACAAGTCATGTTTGTCAATGGACCCACAATCTTTGAGAATCCCCTAATGAACTGCTTGTAGTATCCTACCAGCCCCAAGAAACTATGTATCTCAGTCGGCATCGTGGGCTAACCCCACTCCCCCACCGCTGAAGGGATGTGCCCCAAGAACTGAACCTCTCTCAGCCAGAATCCACACTTCTCATATTTTGCATATAACTCGAGCTCACGTAGTGTCTGCAAAACCATCCTTAGATGCTCGGAATGCTCCTCCTTAGTCCGAAAATAAATCAGGATGTCATGAATGAAGATAATGATAAACTGATCTAAGAACTCTCTAAACACACTGTTCATCAAGTCCATGAAGACTGCCAGTATATTGGTTAGCCTAAATGGCATAACCCTGAACTCATAAGATCCATACCTCGTCAGAAAAGTAGTCTTAGGGACATCCTTCTCCCTAATATGTAACTGATGGTACCCCAACCTCAAGTCTATCTTTGAGAAATAAGAAGCTCCCCTTAACTGGTCGAATAGGTCATCGATTCGGGGCAAAAGATATTTATTTCGTATCGTGAACTTATTCAACTCTCGATAGTTAATACATAATCGTAGTGAACCATCTATCTTCTTCACAAATAGTACGGGATCACCCCAAGGTGAAGTACTCCTACGGATGAAACCCTAACCCAAAAGCTGCTCGATCTAATCCCGTAGCTCCCTCATCTCCGTCGGAGCCATACGGTAAGGTGTACGAGATATCGGCCGAGTTCTTGGCATTAAATCTATGATAAACTCTATCTCCCTACTGGGCAATAATCCTGGTATGTCCTGAAATACATCAGCGAACTCACGAACAACCGAAATCGAATCAAGCAGTATCACTACTCCCTTAGAGGTCTCCTCGTCTATATAATATAAATGGGTCGACGAACCTCCCTCAGGACGAGGCATCGCCACCAACAACATATCCTGACCTGGTATGGCAAACACAATACTATGTCTATAGCAATAAATCATATCCCTATACGTAACTATCTAATCCATTCGAATAACAATGTCATACTCATGCATATCTAAGACAAACATATTGGCCGGTAGAATCAATCTTCCAATCTCTATGCCTACTCCTCGACATATAAAGAATATCAAAGACCCTAGCCCATTGGTGAGTCTACACTAGTAACTGTTCTATCTGTCGTGCCGTGGCGCATGAAAAACTAGTGGAAATGAAACTATTTGAAGCCCCCATGTCAAATAATATCCGCCCCAAAGTCCCCTGGATAGAAAACATACCCTCGACTGCGGGCAGGGCCTGATGAACCGAGACCTGATAGACGTTGTAGACACACCCATACTATAACTGTCCCTGCTGCACCAGAGCTGCTAGAATGGATGACAAAGTTGGTACCTAGGGTGTTGCTGGTAGGGCAACTGGAAATACCGATAGCTGGGGCTCTGGACGAGCACACTGCTGCTGCGGGGCTATACCCCTCTAAGGATAATCCTGATGTTTGTGGTCAGTGTTGTCACAAGTAAAGCACCTCCCTGGAAAGTGTCCTCCCCTCTGCCCCTACTGTCCTAGCCCTGATGGTCGTTACCACCCCTCCCCTAGCCCTACTAGAAACTCTGTTTCCCCTGCTGGACCTGCTGACCAGGCTGGCCCTGCCTAAAAACTCCATTCCCCTGTCTGAAATCTCCATAATGGAATCGCTTAGCTGGGTCCCCCTGATGGGAACTCTGCTCACCATAACAGACCTGTCCTTGAGCTGTTGGTGCCCCACTGGCACTACTACCTCCTTTTCTGCCCTGATGGATGGACTCCCCAACTCGTTTGCTTCCATGTTGATAGAAATGGTGGTCCTGCCAATGTAAAAGAGCAGCATTAACCACATCAGAATAAGTGGCGAGTGAAAGATTCCCTAAAAGATGCTGGAGAATACTCTAAGTCAATCCATCTATAAACCTCTGGATCTTCTTCTCCTCTGTTGATATCTCATTTTTCACTATATTCAGAAGATCAGTAAATTCTTCCTCATATTCTGCAACTATCTTCCCATCCTGTTTGAGGTTTAACAGTTTTCGTCTCATCTCGGTCTGCACGACGAAAGGGAAGTACTTGCGATCAAACTGCACCCAGACCTCTCGAATAGTCAATCTGTCTCTCTCCTCCGCACTATTAGTGGACTCCCACCACTGTATCTCTGCTCCCACCGACTTAAAGGTAGCCAAAATATGCTTTAGCACCTCCGTGCACTCATGCATACTCAGGTGTCTCTATATATCTTTCTTCCATTAGCTCGCCTTTACTAGATCGGAACTCCCTGCGAACTTTGGAGGGTGTGACTTTTGGAAGACCTCTTTGACTTTTGGAGGGTGTGAACTTTGAAAGCGTGGACTGGTGCTGGAGGCACTGATGTAGCCTGTGGTAGAGCTTGTTGTACCACGACTAATGTTGCATTCACCACCTGTGCCACAATAGCGGTAACTTCTGCAGCATTCATTGTACCCTGGCCCGGAGCTGGTTGAGGCTCGGGCTGGGCATCCCTATTGTATCGCTGCGCATGTATGGGAAGAATCTTAAATAAGAGAGAAGCTTTATAAGTCCTCAGTAAATATCTCAAATAGCTGAAGATGTAGAATGCGCAATTAATGAATGCAACAGTCCTAAATATAGGGCCATATATCAAAGAAAGCTACGCGGAAAGAATAATAAGCCACACAGATCCTAAGGACTCTAGAACCTGATGGTCTGATACCACTTGTGACACCCCACCTAATTAAATACCGGGTGATCAGTCCTTTATTAAATTAAATCAGAATATCCAGTTGGTTCAGATTACGCATTGATAACTTGCTTTTTGTATGTCGTTGTTATTGAAAGCCAAGTTAATCAAAACCTTCAAATTACCTACAAAATATAACAAACTCAAGTGTAAAGGTAAGTAAGGGTATCAATCCAAATCAAGGGGGTAAGCAAGAGACAAACTCAATTGTAATTCAATTTTTATTTTCTTTTTAGAATTTTTCTTTTCTATTTTTTTTTAGCTTTTCAAATATTAAAACAATTTGGGTGAGATGAGGATTTAAACTAAACTAAACTAAATGAGAGATGAAATGATAAACTAAAAAGTGACTAAAATGAAAAATAAAGTCTAAAACTAAAATAAGAGATAAAGTGAGGTAAATAAATGTGACAACAATCAAGGAGTGGGTCTACCCCACAAATTTTAGCTATTCTAACTAATTAATTTAATTAATTGAATTTTCCTAAATTAATATAAAAATTACAAATAAACTCTCGTTGCAAATGTAATTATAATAGTAATCTTTTAGAAAATTAAGTTTAACCCCCCACAACTCTAGAAAATAGATCTACACTCCTTTTAATTAATCACCCGTTAGGATCGATTGATCAAAATTTATGTACATCTTAGAAAATGAAAATAGAGTTGAAATTAAAGTAATAATACCCCACTTAAGAAACCCATATCTCTAGTTCGAATCTAAAATGTGTATTATAACTAGAATTTCGATTTTCTCTCGAAAATCATTTACCCTCTCTCGAGGCGTAAATTTAAGGGTGAGGGATCAAAATTAATATTCAAAGGGAATTTTCAAGTAATCAAACTAATTAAATTAAAATAATATTAAATAAGGGTTCACCCCACCCCTTGAAAGGGGATTTAGCCTAACATCATATTAAACATGATAATCAAATAATTAAAGGTTAATAAAATAAAGTAGAAGAGAAGAACAATCAAACCAAACCTCTTTAAGTGAAATTGGACTCCAATCCTTGAATTTGCAATTTACATCCCACCAATTTGTGCGATCAAACAAAAATTAAATCAACAATTACACTCAAAAATGGATTCTCACTAATTTATTTTTCTCACTAATCTAAAAAAAAGTAAAATAAAATAAATTCTAACCTAAAAAAACTAAACTAAAAAAAGGTGTCTCTCTCAACAGTTCTCTCTAGAATTTGATTCTCCATTCTTTAAATGGGGTCTTCCATCTTATATAGTAGGCACATGGAGCATGGGGGTATAGTTTGAAGAATTAAGGTGCAAAAGCATGGGGTGTGTGCACATGGGCGTAAATTGGGTAATAGAAGTGCACATGTGCAAGCTAAAGGTGTGAGGTCATGAGGATGAGGGGTGAGAGGATATTGGGGATAAAAATATGATATGGTTATGATGTATTTTAGGAAAGTGGGTTAAAAGGGAATTTGAGGGTATTTGGGTAAAATGGTTTTGCTTTTTGTCTTGGCATGAAAGCAGGTGACAAAAATCGTGTAAGAGGCTTGAAGACAAATGGGTTTGGGTAGAAATGGTTTGGACATGGGTTTGGATCTCCGGGTTTCGGGCATGGGCGAGTTGGATGACCGAACATGGCAGCAGGGGGCGTCTCCAACTGGACTGGATGGCCTTGGGTTATCGCAAGATCGCGGTCGGGGTCGCAGCCAGGGGGTTGGTGGGATTCCGGAGCTGTTGGGTTAGGTAATGGGATCGTCGAAGATTTTTCGGCCTTGGCTTGGGGTAAGGTCTGGAGATTGGTGGGTGAGTGATGGGTTACGAGGGGTCTCGTCGGCAGGATGACGAGGTGGACAACAGGTCCGGGTAGGTTGGGCCATGGGGCTTTCGGGTATGGGGATTAGAGGGGTTGTTGACTGGGTAAAAGGGGTGGTTCTTGGTTATTTGTTAGTGGTGAAAGGAGAGAGGAGAGAGGATGAGTTGTTGGGGAAGATGAAGTAGGTTTGGTTAGGTGTGAGTGAGGAACATGGAACTAGTGTGTAGGTTAGGGAGTATTTGGGTGTATGTATGGCATAAGGTATTTAGGATGTGAGGGGATATGTGTGTGTTTAATTAATGACCCATAAAAAAAACTAAGACTCAAAATAAAATAAAACAAAAATTAACCTAATAAAATGAAAACGAAAAAAATAAAAAATAACAACTAACTAAACTAAAAATAAAAATCAACTAAAAATAAAAATATAACGACACACTACACAAACTCTAAAAAAACTAAACACAATTAAAATAAAACTTATGAAAATAAAAATAAAATAAAAAATTAAAATAGAAAATGAAATAATAATAAACTAACTAAAAAAATAAGAAAATAAAAGAAAACATAAAAACTAATACACGACGCGCTAAAAATATAAAAATTCTAAAAATATATACATTACTCAATAAAAAATAATAAAATAAACCCTAATAATAAAATGACACAAATAAAATAAAATGGGACAAACAAAACACACACGATTCGGGACAGGTTAGGCTAGGTTAGGGTAGGCTAGGGTTATGGGATTGGTAATTAGCTTCATATTGCGCACAATTGCCTTGAAATACGCATTTGAACACCAAAATGTGCATTCGACCTACAAAATACATAATAAAGCGCATAAGACCCAAATTGCCGAGAATTAGCAACTAAAATACGTCTATTCGGGGTATAAAATGTACAGTTTTGGGTGCTTATCATGCATCACTATCGAAAACTTTATTATTAAATACTAACCACTTAATATTTAAAAGATTGATGTCAAAATTTTATCTTTTAATTAATGTAAAACTAGGTTAGCGAAATAATTAAACACTCACCATTCACATCAATCTCATATGATTGGAAATAATTGCAATAATAAATGCAACTGGAGTAAACACTTTCAGTTTAAGTCCCCAATACAATAATCCAACAGAAATTAATCAACAACTGAAAAAAGTAAAAAACTAAATCCAAAATCTCTAAATATCTGAATAGAAAAGGGGTAACATGACCTAACTGATGAAATAAATCAAAAGGAAGAAATGATGGACATAGTGGTGTCTAATACCAAGGTCCTGTAACTTCCACAATAGCTACAACTCATCGAGTGAATGGAACTCCTATGTTGGTGTCCCTGTGGCTGGGCACCTAAAATAATTTGACAAGAGAATAGATTTGCAGGAAACGGGTCAGAGCCCGAATTGAAAATAGTTTAAAATAAGCAAGTGCTTACAATAAATTAATATTCCTATTAGATTATCGTACTCACTTGAGATGCTCACCTCTCATCTAATGTGCACGCCTAACGTACCATCAAACCCTACTAGTTTCTATTCCCATGCTAACTAGTTCTTTCTAGTCTAATGTTTAATCATAGGCCAAAATCGTTCCCATGTATTTCCCTAGTAATATACATAATACCTATAATCAATTTCTCTTTAACATGGATAAGTGGTTTTTCAATTTAGTGTAAGTAAGTGTTCACCAACTTAATTCATTTCAGATTTCGTTATATACATTCACTCTATTTTATATACTATCTACTTCACATAGTAGATAGTATCACAAGTGTATATATACATTCACTCTATATTATATATTTACAATACTGCACCCCGAGACACAGCTGCGGTACCTGCATATTCTGCTATCATGTCCCGATACATCGCTCATTTCATAAAGGACTATAGGTTCAATCTCTCGTGAACCTTCAAAATTAATACACATATTGGAGGTGAACATAGTTCCAAGCCAATGGGCTACGCACATACATATGCACCCATATGACCTTCATCACTATCATTCTCACAGATAGCCCGTACCTAGGTTCTATGCTGTAGTGGTACAAATCAAGATCCCACCCAAAGGATCCTTAAGGCATGATCGTCCACAACGCGCAACCTCCACTTGATAGAAAGCAGCGTAGGCATGTTTTACACATAATAGTTCAATAAATATATATACCCACAACTTATCATATTCATCAGGTATTCATGCAACCCAAATCCCTGAATTTATATATAGTTTTATCGTCTCTACTACTCGCAATACTGTAACCGTACGATCTATCTTTCTATCGTATCTACTCTTTAAGGCTTTCTCATTCCAACACATTCCCTTAGTAGTTACTCAATTCATCTCACTACTAGGCTAATAAATGAATCTGCTTCATAATAGCATAGGTCCTATTCTCTCACTTGAATTAACCTAGAAGGATTTTAACTCATCTCGGGGGAAAAACATTTCATTTTTGAAATCTCGTTAGAACCTAGGAATTCTTGTTTGAACGAGGACGTTCAAACGAACCCAAATCTCGATAGTAATATCGTTGTTTGAACGACCTGGGTAAGTTTTCGAACGAGAATTTCGATATCATCTTCTACCTTCCAAACTTAGAATTTCACCCTCTTCCATCATCCAACACCCATGATAATTTATCTCAACACTAAGTTAAAGGTTCTAAATCATCTCCCTACAGGATTAGGCACTCTTTACCCCATTTTTAACATCAAGTCCTTTGAATTACAATCGGGATTAAGATAAATTCCTCCAATATTTATAAGCTCTAAATTCATATAACCCCCATTAATAACGATTTAAACCCATATTTAATTTCGTGAAATCAACATATAAAACCCAGATTTATCATACCCACAACATGGTTATTCAACTACATGCAAAGCCATACTCCCAATTAAATATTAATACTCAATTTCAGTCCGAAATTCATAATATCATGATCAAAATATTAATTAATCTAACATGGACATTATATGCTCCAAAATCAAGCAAGATAAACCATTGCCTCTTTGTGAACTTCTGATTCGCTGAATGAAACTGGTATAGGGGTGATCCTCACTTCACGATCTATGCGTTGATGTGATTTTTGGTGTGAGAGCTTGAGTCTTTGCCCCAGGGCACCTATGGAGTTATTCTTCTTCCTATTTGGTTCCCTCTCTCTCTTATTTAGGTTTGGAAACTGACAGATAACCTATTACCCATGAACACTTCCCTTTTAGTTTTCTATTTTCGTCCATTTTAATTCCCCAACATCTCAAAAGACCAAAATGCCCCTCTGGGGTGTCAGTTTGGCCTAAATTATCCTGAAATCCAAATAAAATAATGGGGTAGAGTATTCCGACTATCTCGACCCTTTGGGACTCATCGGCGCACTCAAAATTATCATACGAGTTACTTGATAATAAATTATCTTTTAACCCAATAAAGTAATATCAACACGACTCACACGCGCGTCCCAACTAAGTGTATTGAAACTGCCATATTTTTCACTCCCAACCATAATAACATTTTCTTAATTATATACTACTTTATTCTCTAAGTAATATTCAACATAATTATCACCAATAAATACTAACTCTCGTCACGCTAGTAATTATTAAATTTAAATCCAGATTAATTGTAAATAAATTTTCTCCATTTAAATTAATTATTCCTAATTCCATAATTAAAATAAAATCTCGAAAAAATACGGGGTATTACATAGCCTAGGTACGTGCCCTGGCTTGAATCACTCATCATGACTACTCATTTTTAAAGACAACGACTTAGGAACCGATTCACTTGGGTAGCTAAAATGCTAGGCCTCCCTCCTTAAGACTGAGGTTACTTTTTATCCTTCATATCAAAGCAGAGTTACATTTCTCATTGCTTAATGTTAATCGTTGACCTAACATACTCAAGTCTCCACAATCTCGACATGCGATTGCTCACTTTCAAACCTAGAGATCCTTCTTATCTAGTGAAACAAAACACCCACATAATTTTATGCTATGGACCATTGCTACAATCCTTAGCAACGTCCCATGTGATCCCAAATCATATCTATCGAACTAATTACAACAAAACCTCAAATTTTCAATCATTATCCATGCCTAATACCTAATGATTCTCCTCATTAAATTCATACCGAGCCAAGTAGGTGCTATAATCAATCCAAACACTCCATTCCGAGTGCTATCTCTAAAACCATGATGAACATCATCGTGTCTTAAGTCTCCCAAGTGTAAAACCTAACACGTATCAACCTACTTTCAATATTATCCATAAGGGTCATACCTTAAAATAAGCTTATCAACAAGCTATGGAACTAACTCCTAAGTATTCTCACAAACGACATGATTGAATTAGACTACAACATCAACAACCTATGCATCCACATAATAAATTTCCCAACGCTTTATAGAAGGGACACCAATTCAATGATCTCCAATGATCATGCACATTCTAGAGTAGGAGTGATCATGATAAAATCCTATCAAGTATAACAACCGATCATGGTCGTTAATTTTTTTTTCGAGGGCCAAACACTAACCCAATTACTACGTTTTACACCAACTGTAACTCTATGTCCTTGACATCATAAGAAATCCCCAAAGTTTAAAGAGATATATCCTTGTTATCGTAATACATGGAGCAAAATCTAAATTTCACCACTACTAGGGAGTGTCTATCACTTGTACTATTAACTCATTAGCTGACCCACAACACATATCTCCAGAGTCATTATCAGTACATATTCACATGCTTGTCCATAACTATAACCCGAGATCAAACTCATCATATCATATAACTTAACCTTATCGAATACTCAGTTATGATAACTAACATGTGTCACTATATAGCCATCACACTCATTTTCTAGATCACAAGCTATCACCACTATAAAACTTTTGGTAGGATACAGGGCATCGGGTACTACCTATAAAACTATGGGCTAATACTTTTGACGCCACAAGAGATCCTATTCCTCAGTACCACTTTTTCTAGAACCATATTTCAATACCACTATTTCTATCACTAAGTCCCAAAGACTATATATAGATTCATTCTAAATTATCCTGAATCAATATGATTATCCAAACCCAAATTATAATCAAGTCACTTAGGAATTCTAATTTCCATAGAATTATTTATTCACAAGCCATGCTACTTAGTCACCTAATCCCGTAGTTGAAACCACAAGCGTACCAGCTAAGATCCATCTAAAATCATTAGGACTTTTTAATCATCAAACTTCCACATGATACATCTGACACAAGCCTAAGGTTCCACCACCTAACGTCATACACCAAAACTCGATACTTGCTAGATAACACTACCATAACAAATGCAGCGAAATAAAAATGAATACTAACTTAGTCGATCACCAACTCAAAGGCACGATGTGCTTAAGACCTCGACTTTACCATCAAGGTACAAATCGAAATCGTCACCAGCCAAGCGTGACCGTCTCTAACCAATAACGACGCCGAAAGGTCCACTAGCGACCTCATCACGTCACATCCAAAAGGAACATGAACCTAAAACACTAATACCAAGTTGAAACGCCCCGACTCGGGTTTAAAGGTTATTAAAGGACTAACCCGATCCGGTTCGCACGTTGTTTCTGAAGTGCAATGAAACACCCCAAATAATATTTTAATCTAGTTTTATTATTATGAAATGTTACCTTTATTAGCGTGTGAGTTCAATTTACAATCACTACGTGATATGAGCCAAGTTAAGTACCCTAAGGCCAATTAAACATAGCTAGTAACATAAATGCAAGTATATACTTACCTGTATAATGTGCTCAAAATACAAAACAACACACAACCTACCGTAACAAAAGTAAGGATGTGAGCATAATGCTCAGTGGGAACATATACAAAAGCAATATAGAAACGAACGACAGAAAAAAATACTCACACTACAATCACATGTATGCAAAAATATGTATATATCTACATATATACTTTTCGAAATACATGTCCTAATGTATTAAACCGTTTTATTTTGAAAACATTATTTAATGCCGTTTATCACCTTTGTCTTTACAAAATAATAATTTATATCTTATGCTTTGAAACTAACATATTCTCCCCGTTAACTCACCCAATTAAACAATTAACAGATATTGGGAAAAACCTTCCATTTACCTTCAAACCTTTATAACTCAACGTTCATTAACTCACGCCGAGTTATTAATCATTAATTAAGGCTTTATTTCAATGCACGCACACACCATGTTAAGAAAAATACTTATTTTCCTTTCAAAACCTCATATAACACATGCTTGTGTTCATTATGATTCAAATCTCATTAGGTGGATTAAACATCATTAAGTCACTTTATTTAACCATCCCATGTTATTACATGAATATTAAATCTTTGGTATGTTATTCTTGTATTAGCAATTCAATGAATCAATACCATTCATTTATACTTCTTTCGTGAATATACAATTCATCATTTAGCATCATTTTTAGGGATTCCTCCAACACACCCACCCATCACAGCACACGCACACCCACAGTTTCACGAAATTTCACCGTCCGACATGAGAGCCAGTAAACTGCAGTTGTTGTGGGGTTTTTTACTTCAGGGCCAACATACTCCACTTTCCTTTTTATCCAGCCGAGGCCAAAACCCGGGACTTTACCGCCTCATCTTGTGTTACACTTTGAAAATTTCTATTTCGTGTCCCTAGCACTTTAACCTTGATTTCTATTAAAAAAATCATATTCATTTAGGAACGCTTTGTGTAACACCCTCTCCAATATTTTTATTTCATAAAAATATTCTACTTTAAGTAAAATTACCATTTTACCCATGTGTTTCCAAATCATCTTTTACTCCATTTCCACAACTGTTAATTTCTCAAAAACACAATTTAGTCACCCACACTAACATTTTAAGTCTTTTATCCCTTTAATAACTCTTTACACTTGGAGTAATCCTTTGCTTGATTGGAAATATTTTTTACACCTTTAATCCACCTTTTATTTCATAAGTGTTAATATTTCACAATATTAGTAAGTTCCACTCACTAACTATTTCACGTTTACCCATTAACACTTAATGAATAATTTTTGTAAGAAGATTTTCGTTTCCTTTAACATGACATGTAGTCTTTTAATCGTATTCTCATCATACCTCTTAGTCCCAATTACACACACTTTCAAGACTAAAATTTTAACTTTCATTATTTCTTGTTTAATCCCAACTAAACCTTCTCTAAACCTGTTTATATATTTAATATAAAAATATTACAAGTGTTTATGCATGAGAAGGTGGATTTGAAACCCAAAAATCCTATTACATGGCTTAATCATACATTTTTCTAGATATATACCATAGTAAATCATCATTTCCACACAATTTATTCGTAAGGACACAAATTTCCAATTGAGTCCTTTGTAGTTTTGGCTCAATTCCGGACAAAAACATTGAGTCATAGGATAGAGTTCAATTATATCCATTCAGGCCTGTGACGTGTTTGTTGAAGACATAGAGACCAAGAGTATAAAGCTTCATCAAATTGCCGAGTTTAATGTGCCTCGTTTCTACATCATCAACTTGGTTCCATTGTTCCTAAGGTATGAATGCATTTTGAATATATATATAGGAGATTGGAACATTTTATATTGGGTGAACATTGATTTAAAACTGTTGTTTAATTTCAGAAAGATTTTATTAAAAACTTTAAAACAAAGTATATAAAGTTTCTGGGCTAAAGATAGAAAATTTTCAACTTTCTAGAAGTTCATTCGAAATGTCGTTCGAACGAGTTTGTCATTCGAACCACAATGTCGTTCGAACGAGTTTGCCAACGAGTTCCCAAAAGGCCACTGGAAAGTCGTTCGAAGTGTCGTTCGAACGAACTTGATGTTCAAACGAGATTTCCAACGAGATTTCCAACGAGATTTCTAACGATTTCACACTGGAACTTCGTTAGAAGCCTCGTTCGAACGAGACTTCGTTCGAAGGAAAATGTCGTTCGAATGAGTTTTAGCGGGAACAGTTTTTTTGGCAGTTTCAAGCAGTTTTTTCCACTTTCCCACTTCCTTTCCCCACTAACTTTTGACAGAATTTATAAAGTGCGGGAATAACCTTTTTGAACTTAACTTTTTCATACTATTCCATATCTAAGAGAGAGTTTGAGAGCAACATTTCAAAGTGAAAAAGTTCATGTTTTGAGTGTTCATCTTTCAAAGAGAAAAATCATTTAACACTCTAGTTTACACCCATATTGTTTATTCCAAGTCTTCTTTATATATATATACATTGCTTGGAGTTTTGACACCGGTTTATATCTCTACCATTTTGAAGAGACGTTTGGGTTTGCTTCTACATCCCACAAAGAAGAAGAAGTTTTCGTTGATTTATCCACTTGGAGAAAGGCTCCTAGTTTGGGTGACGGTGACCATATAAAGTCTGATCGATAGACTCCGAGACCGCGGTGGAGCTCCGTAGTTATTCGCTAAGCGGAGGTGGATATAAGAAGGAG
Organism: Sambucus nigra; assembly: GCA_949130495.1. Classification (NCBI taxonomy): domain Eukaryota; kingdom Viridiplantae; phylum Streptophyta; class Magnoliopsida; order Dipsacales; family Adoxaceae; genus Sambucus; species Sambucus nigra. The sequence goes on along the minus strand of OX422224.1, from coordinate 182,487,422 downwards.
CGTCGGGGCTTGAAAGGGATCGAGTCGAGTGTTGTAAGTCTACTTTTTTGTATTTGTAAAACCATACTTAGTGGATTTGATGCTAGGGCCGTCCGAAATTTTTTCCCATTGTGGATTTTTCCTCGTACATCGCGGTGTAGTGATTCATTGTTTAATTTTATCTTGCTATATCACCTAGAACACATCCTTAGGTAAAAAGACAATATTTGGTTTAATCACTACTTTGGTTTAATTTGGTGCTAAATTAAATATTGGGTAATGTGTAGTTAATTCAAGTCTTTACTTTAATTTGTTAAAATGGGTTTGGCTTAATTTGGTAAAATTGAGAAATATGACTTAGGCAAATTTTCTAGGACTTGGGTTAATTAAATTGGTTTAAGTGAAATTAACGTAAGTGTGTGTTTTAATTTTATTTCACTTGGTTTTAATTTTAATTTGACAAAAAATTAAAATTTGTTAATTTGTTCTTAATTGAACCATCATCGCCGCTTCCGCATAATCTAAAAGGAAATTACTACTTTTTGATTTTAAAGTTAAAGAATTTCAAATTTTGGGGGCCTCATATTCCAACAAGTGGTATCAGAGCCGGGGCGCTAATTTATCGCGTCAAAGATCCGTTTTTCGGCGTTTATAATTTTTTGTGCTCCTTGCATTTTTTAGGTGGTTCATTTTTTTTACTCACTCTCAAATTTTTTGCATCTCTCGATGGGACGCCTTAATGATAATTTGTCCAGTTCTAATGATAATGAATTTTTTGCTATTCGAGAGGAAGTTAATGGGCTTAAAAAGTGTAACGAAAATTTAAGAGAATTAAATTTGGGATTTGCAAAAAGAATTAAGTTTCTTGAAAATGAAAATTTATGTTTTGAATCTAGAATTGAACTTTTGCAAACCCTGCTATCTTAAAAAGATATTTTTCTTGAAAAGCTCATGGACATAAATCACAATTATAATATTTTAGAAATGCCCAAGAAAGAGAGTGATAATCGAGAAAAGACTCTTAGGGGCATGTTTGCTCACATTGAGGAGGAGCGTGATAACCTTCTAGATATTATTGAAAATTTAAAGAAGGAGTCCCCTAAATTTGAGGAGTCTAATTTATTACTTGAGTCCGATATTTTAAAAATGAAAAATGACTTACAAGACTCGAGTAGTAGTTGTGATGGTTCTAGCTCATCTAGTTCAAATACTTTCGTTGCTAAAGCTAAAACCATTGTTTGTTTGAGAGGGTCTACTTTATCCAAAGACTTTAGAAAATGTCACACCTTAGGTAACATTCCTCGTGTTTTCACACGCTTGCATTGTGTTAGGAAAGGTCACCTTAGGTCATTTTGTTTTGATCTTAAAAGAAGTCCTAGGAAGTCTATGTCTACCATTTCATTAGTTTCCAAATCCCATTATTTTAAATATACATCTATATGGGTTCGAAAATTATTTTTCGACGCGCTAGATATTAGATTTGTTGATTCTCATTTGCTTTCACATGAAACCTCCCTTGCTAAATTTAAAGGTTGAATGTGTTAGTTGTTTACATACTCTAGCCTTTTGTGCTTCATATTAAATATCCTTTCTAGGTGTATGCATGTTTAGTCATTTTCTAGTCATTGCTTTATTTCATATCTCATGCTAGAAATCATGACTTGTTTATCTTTTGTATTTTATTCTTTCACTTTAATTTGCATTAAATGAAAAATACAAAAAGATTTTTGTTTATCATTTGGGTTTTTATTTTTTTTGATAATTTAAGCTTAATGAAAAATTCAAATGATTTTTTTTTTATCTTTTGAGTATATAATTTTATTTCTGGTTAAAAATTTTGAAAACTCAAAAAGATTTTTTATTTTTGTGTGCATTTTAGTTTGACACACTTTATGTGGCATATTCTTGTGTTAGAATCCCATCTTTTACTCTCCCATGCGGATAGAACTTTTATTTTAGATTGTCAATCCTTATTATGTTCTTTACCATGCTTACATAGCGTAGTTGGATTTTGTGTTGCTTAAATGGATTCTATTTTTATATTCCTCTATTCACACATGCACGAGCTCATTTGAAATTTTAACTTCATATGTATATTTGATCTTTGTGAGGTGTTCTCCTACCAATCTTGTCATCTACATATTTGTGACCTAGGAGGACTAGTGCATATCAAAATTCGTTGCACGTGAGATTTGTGAGAAGTAAAAAAATGATAAATATAAATGTGCACGGGGAAGGGCTCCGAAAGGATTTATTTATCCTTTACTAATAGTTATCCATCGTTTGTTTGGATCTAAAAGAAATATGTGGTCCAAAGGCCTAAAAACAGAATAATGGCATTAAAAGAAAATATTTGCCAAGGCTTATGTTTGATAGATATATTCATTCAAAATTAATATATGCTTATTGAGGGAGATTGGATGGTATATCAACTGTTTGCACAATGTTCGTTTATCCTAGTTGTACTTTCAATTTCATGACTCTATTGGTTTGTAGAATCATCAATATGCTAGGCTTGTATGCATTGTGTATGCTTATTCATTGAGTTCAATCTATATTGTCACATGAGGTTATATTCAAATGTGATGAAGTTTGCAATCAAATGAGAATTCCGTGAACATGTTTTAAGTGATTGGGTCTAAATTTAATTATTACTAGTTCACACCCCAACACTTCCATTTACATATGACCCTTTTTTGCCATACGAGTGTGAAAAGCTTATCTTATTTTGTGTCATTTGGGTGTTTATATCTATATATGTGTAATTGAGTCTATTAGGTATATATTATGTATACATATATTTGATATTTTTGTTTAGTCTTTGCCTTGCTTTCTAGTCTATATATGCTTTAATTCATAATTGGTATCCATCTTATTGCATTCTTTGTTGATATCACATGCTTAATACTTATGTATCATATTGGTATCTGTTTCTTGCATCTTAGCTGGTATCCATTATTATTTGTTGGATTATTTATGATTTTGTTGCCTATGTGCTTTAATGTTCTCATCACTTTATGCGCAATTGAATGTTTTTATCTTGTTATCCCATTCTATTTATCCCTTGCGTAGTTTAGAGGGTGTATATGCTTTAATTAGGGACGATAAGTTAATTTTTAATTCTTTAGCCTTTGTCTATTCCTGAACAAAAAGGGAGAGAATGATAGGGAGAGAAATGGTATCTAATCCTATTATAATTGTATTTTAGTTTGGGGGAGAATTTACTTAGGGGGAGAGCGCTATCTTCTTAAGTTGATCAGAGTTGATAAAGGGGAGAATTAATTTAGGGGAAGAACTTACTTTAATTGCAATAAATATTTTGATATTCCTATGCGTTTAATGTGTTTGCTTAAGTGTGCAGGAATTATATTCTAAGTGGCAACTTTCATCGACAAAGCTTTTGATCCTTGGGTCTTCTGTCAAGTATTGGGTGGGATTATTTTTTAGTCTAGTGAGCTTGATGGCCCTTTAGGATTTTTGTTTAGTTTTTGTCCCAAAATAGACAAAGGGGGAGATTTATAAGGACATAAATTTCCAATTGAGTCCTTTGTAGTTTTGGCTCAATTCCGGACAAAAACATTTGAGTAATAGGATAGAGTTCAATTGTATCCATTCAAGCCTATAACTTGTTTGTTGAAGACCTAGCAGCCAAGAGTATAAAGCTTCATCAAATTGCCGAGTTTAATGTGCCTCATTTCTACGTCGTCAACTTGGTTCCATTTCTCCTAAGGTATGAATGCATTTTGAATATATATATATATATAGGACCTTGGAACATTTTATATTGGGTGAACGTTTATTTAAAACTGTTGTTTAATTTCCGAAAGATTTTATTAAAAAATTTAAAACAAAGAATATAAAGTTTCTGGGCTAAAAATAGAAAATTTTCAACTTTCTGGAAGTTCGTTCGAAATGTCGTTCGAACGAGTTTTTCGTTCGAACCACAATGTCGTTTGAATGAGTTTGCCAATGAGTTCCCAAAAGGCCACTAGAAAGTCATTCGAAGTGTCGTTCGAACGAGATTTTCAACGAGATTTCTAACGAGCTCACACTGGAACTTCGTTAGAAGCCTCGTTCGAACAAGTCTTCGTTCGAAGGAAAATGTCTTTCGAACGAGTTTTGGCGGGAACAGTTTTTTTGGCAGTTTTGAGCAGTTTTTCCCACTTTCCCACTTCCTTTCCACACTAACTTTTGACAGAATTCATGAAGTGCGGGAACAACCTTTTTGAACTTAACATTTTCATATTATTCCATCTCTAAGATAGAGTTTGAGAGCAACATTTTAAAGTGAAAAAGTTCATGTTTCGAGTGTTCATCTTTCAAAGAGAAAAATCATTTAACACTCTAGTTTACACCCATATTGTTTATTCCAAGTCTTCTTTATATATATATATACATTGCTTGGAGTTTTGGCACCGATTTATATCTTTACAATTTTGAAGAGATGTTTGGGTTTGCTTATACATCCCACAAAGAAGAAGAAGTTTGCGTTGATTTACCCAGTTGGAGAAATGCTCCTAGTTTGGGTGACAGTGACCATATAAACTCCGATCGGTAGATTCCGAGACAGCTGTGGAGCTCCGTGGTTATTCACTAGGTGGAGGTGGATACAAGAAGGAGCGTCGAGGCTTGATAGGGATTGAGTCGAGTGTTGTAAGTCTACTTTCTTGTATTTGTAAAACCATACTTAGTGGATTTGAGGCTAGGGCCATCCGAGGTTTTTTCCCGTTGTGGGTTTTTCCTCGTACATCGCGGCATAGTGATTCATTGTTTAATTTTATCTTGCTATATCACCTAGAACACATGCTTAGGTAAAAAGACAATATTTGGTTTAATCACTACTTTGGTTTAATTTGGTGCTAAATTAAATATTGGGTAATGTGTAGTTAATTCAAGTCTTTACTTTAATTTGTTAAAATGGGTTTCGCCTAATTTGGTAAAATTGAGAAATGTGACTTAGGCAAATTTTCTAGGACTTGGGTTAATTAAATTGGTTTAAGTGAAATTAACATAAGTGTGTAATTTAATTTTATTTCACTTGGTTTTAATTTTAATTTGACAAAAAATTAAATTTTGTTAATTTGTTGTTAATTGAACCATCATCGCCGCTTCCGCATAATCTAAAGGGAAATTACTACTTTTTGATTTTAAAGTTGAAGAATTTCAAAATTTGGGGGCCTCATATTCCAACATTATTTCATAAAATGTTTAATACCAATATTTCTAAAAATGTCCATTTTCATAAATTACCATCTTCCAGTATTCGGAAACCTTGAAATATTTATTTATTATTTTAATTTAACGAAATATCATTTTTTTCACAAAATTACATTGTTTGCAAACATTTTAATGCATAAAATAGTTTTCATCATTATTACTAGAAAATGAACTATTTTCATAAAACAACAACTTTTCCCCTTTCAGACCTAGAAATAATTTTTCTTACTTCAGTTCAACAAATAAAATCCTTCTAAAATTTTTATTTCATAAAAATATTTATCATTTCAGTTTTACTAGAAAAGATACACAAATAATAATTTCTTACATTTTTATCTCCCATAAAAATGTATAATTTCAGTTTTACTAAAAGAACTACACAAATATAATTTCCTACATTTTTACCTTCCATAAAAATTTATATTTTCGGCATTACTAGAAAAACTACCAAAATAATTATTTCTTACATTGCTATCTCCCATAAAAATGTATATTATCCCTTTCACTTGAAAACCCATTTACCCATGAAATCATACTAATTTATCTCATGGATGCAAACTATTCACAAATCCTACATATAATAAGCCCAATATAAGCAAATAACTAATTAAATTTTTACTTATCAATAAACCTAAACCAAGGTTAGTAAATCCCACCTCAAAGACCCCAAAAATGGTGGGGGTAGTGGAGAAGATGGGTGACTCCCTCACCACCAAAGGTGGACTTAAAGGGAGTCACAAAAGCTCCTCATTGAAAGCTCCAAGTGTGCTGCATTGAAGCTCCAAGAAATGCTTCTAAAGTCCCACTTCAAGAAAACTCTCTTCAAAATCCTCCAACAGCATCTCATAACATCTCCCTTTTCAAAATCAAGACCCATTTCAAGATCCAAAACTCCCTCTTCAAAACCTCTACAAGTTGTCCCATCCTTGTGTGGAGCTTTAATGGTGTTTTTGAGATATTTTAATGGAGTTTCCAGTGAGAGAAATTTGTGGTAAAAGGAATCTATGAATTTGGAGAGTATTATGACTTTGCAAGAGCTCATGAGATGGAGAGGAAAGTGAAAAATTTGATATCTCAATGAAGGCACAAGCATGGAGCTCCCCCCCTCCCCTCTCTCTCTCAAACTATATGATCCAAAGTGAAGGCCTTGATCCATTTTTCAGAAATTAGAGTATCCAAATGTGTGAAAAACTCTACCCAACCTTTGAAATACGAGTTAGATAAGGACAACACAAACAAACAACATGTGACTGTGACACCCCACTTATTAAAATAAGAGGTGACCAGCCTGATACTCCAATAATATACAGGAATCACAGATGGTCCATTCTTAGCAACACTGTCGTGTAAATAAAGTAGGATATAACCTCCAACTATTTTAGAAAACGGATGTCAAATAATTTGTATGTTTAAATAAAACCATAGGGACAAACCAATTTTTATAAAAGACGGTGGATAAAAAGAGGGCGTACAATAGATTAATTATCATACAACCAAGTAATAACCGAATAAGCTGTCGGTTAACAGTCCAATACAACAGTTACACAAAGTATTACAAATAAATAACATAGTATATATTAAATACAAATCTGGGGCAACACGCCCGAATGTCCCGAATGATCGTAACTAGAGTATAGAAAAGATGGATTCTTCTAAAACAAAAATCTTACAACATCCGCAAAAATGCTGTTGCTCCCTGACACTGAGAAGGAAGGATCATATCGGGCACCCTTGCGGCGGAGCACCTGAGCAGAAAAGAGAACCACACAAGAAAGAGAAATATAAATGGGTCAGGGCCCATTTTGATATGATATACGCGGGAATAAAATGCATAACAGTTATGAGTGCTAAACATCATAAACAAGATGGATTCGCTCTTCAATAATAATCATCCTCACCTCTTAACTAAAATACACATTCTAGAGTCGCACTAAATCATTATGAATTAAACCTCATGTTTAATTATGAGAAATACCTAAATTCCATAGTCATTCTTAACTTACAATGATGATTATGCATTAATGCAAGAGTATAAATTATTTTTAACTTAATAAGATTTCCGTTTTAGTTTTTCATAATTTAATTGCACAGTTCCTTTTCTCTTTAGGAAACATATTCAAAGTAATTTATCTCTCAATATGCTTTAACATCAATGCCAATTCCACTTTACTAAGAATAGTTATAATCACATCATATAACGATTCTAAGACCATCCTTTCAGGTACCCACACTGGATGCACCCCTAAATAGCTATCATCTTCCAGGGCCTATCACCAAGACAACCTGGGCATCCTACATTGCATAACGTCGGGAAGCGGCCATATACGTTCGATAGTGAGTCATAAACACACCCATAATTACCTCACTTCGAACAATAATCACACAATATATATAATAACCGGTCCTATGGCCGAGGACTATATTCACCTTGCATTCACTAGCCAGGGGACTTCACCTCATGCGCGTAACTTCCCCTATGATAGCATTTAGAGATTTTTGTATATGCAATATATAATTTATAGATTATTCCCCTTTAAAACAATCACTTTTTGCATTTTTCCAAAAATCATTTATGCTTAGCAATGTGTGCTAATTTTAAAATATGTATTTCTTATTCACGAAGTCATGTGTTATTAACAACCTAGGCCACAAAGTAAAATTTTCCTCACACTCGTCTCCAAGGGTTCAAAGTAATATCACGGGCCACCAAGGGTAAATATTCCTCAATGCTCGTCTCCAAGAATCCTAGACCATACCTTCCTATTTCCATTAGTCCTAGGATAGTCTTCTAGATGAAAACGACACTAACTTCTATTGAATAACACCCTGAATAAGCCACGTTATTTCCATACTAATCTAGGTTCTTAGATCGCCTAATATAGACCACTAATATTCTTAATTACTTCCCAGGAGAAGGTTCCTAGGCCTTAAACCTAAAGGAAAAGGACTAGAAACTAAGATAGAAAAACTATATAAAACAGCAGGGTTTCCAAATCTATTATCCCCTGGTAGCGAATCGATTCGTCCAAAAGCGAATAGATTCAGCTGAGAAAACTATCTTCCTGTCTCAGCCCGAATCGATTCGGCACTAACCCGAATCGATTCTGTTTCCCAGACCTGTATCCCCCATCTTTAGCGAATCAATTCACAAGGGGGGTGAATCGATTCGCCCTGGACGAAATGCCGAGTTCTGGCTATGGGTTGTATGAACCCTAAAATCCCCAAAACCCAATTCTTCAACTTATCTCAACCTCAATAACTAACAATTCTAGCAAATCATTCCTACACAACTACTAACTAGTAAATTCTTCTCAAATCATATTTAAATTAAAGATTAAGGGTTTAAACCCCAAAATCCCCAAAACCCAAAAATGGTTTAAATCTAAAAAACATAACTATATATACAAATTATTCACACTAAATCATACACTTGCAAGTAAGAAACTTGCCTCAAGTTGGTATTCTCGAATTCTCTTCCCGAAGCAACGATCCTAAGCTCCAACCCTCCAATTCTCTATTTTCTCTCCATTTTCTCCCAAGCTCTCTCTTCTCTCTCTCTTCTCTCTCTCTAACTCTCTTAGGTTTAGAAACCTAAAATGAGAAATAAATGAGTTTGCAAGACTAATATAACCAATTTCATTAAGTCTACTCGTTTAAATGTTACTACACAGTTAAAATGACTCGTAACAACATAATTAAATTATAACTCGTAAAAAATATCCCAAAACCCAAAATACAACTAGGCTCTTATTTTGACTATCTCAACTATTTTCGAACTAACCGTACCCTCAAAATTGGCATTCGAAATATCATAGAATATTTTATGTTCCAACGTCATATTAAACCATTTATAATGATCCAATTGGAATATAAGTCATAACCGTCGCTTAAAACACAACGACGCAATAAAACACAATATAATGCTATTTACATTCACATAACAGTAAATATGCAAAACTTGGTAAATATTATCTCATAAATCACTCAAAATAATATTTACTTCAACTTTCTTTATTTTATAAAATTTACACACCAGGAAATTTAATGTAAAATAATCACTCAAAAGTAAGGGGTATTATAGTGACCCCCCAAAACCATTTGGAAAATGCCCAAAATGACCCCTAAAATGCTGATTTTTATCACTTTCTCTCTCTAAAAATATATATTTTTCTTTTATTTTGAAACTTTTAACTTGAGATTCATATTTCTTGCATTTTTTTGGCTAAAAAATCATATTTACAATAGTCGTTTGGCCTCCCGGATTGTAATATACAAGGCACGCAAGAATCAGAACCTCAGCAAAAAACATATTTTTTTTCTTCCCCTGGTATTATTCCTTATATTTTTTGAGTCTAAATATATGGTCGTAATATTTTTTTGAGTTACCAATTGTCCTAAACAATTCGCACAAAACTGGACTTTTGCAGTATCACGTACCATCAAACAATTTGTACTCAGGGTCGCATAGCGTTCGTTGCTTGTCCGAATCGTGTGGAACTTAATCTAAATACTTAAAATAATAATATAAATGAAAAATAAAACTCATGAGAGACATGCAATGCAAAACTTTCTTGTTTAATTTATATTGTGATACTTTACATTTCGTACACATTCGTTCCGTGACATATTTTCCTCAAACTTAACGGACATCCTCGCTAATAATATTGGAGATTAAATACACATTCATGCGACACATGCATCATGGGATTTATCTCATTTAAACCATTTACGTAATACACCACCTTACGTATTACTTTACGTGTTACACATGGATTATTTATTCCTCTCTTTGGATAAAACACCTCAAATAATGTTAAATACCTAATTTCTATGGCGGGGTATTACATGAAATGTACAACTTCATGGATGTTTATGTGGGATACAACTAAATCAAGATGAATTCAATTATTGCAGAGAAAACATCATTCAAAACTCCCTTGAGCAATTTTATGCACAAAATGATGCATTTTGGGTTGAAGAATGCTGGAGCAGCATACCAGAGAACAGTAACGACCATTTTCCACGATTTATTTCATAATATTTTAAAATTTTATTAACTCAATTAAAATTTAGCATCGATTTAAATTGTTCTCGTGGAAAAATAATTTACCATATTTTTTCTTTTTACCCAAAAGCATGCATATAAGGTGATAACAAATAAAATAAATAAATTAGTCTACAAGACGTCGATATACGAAAAAAACCACAAAGGGAAAACCCTCGAATGACCCAACCAACAAATCACTGTGATGTGGTTTTACAAAGTATAAATAATAGACTTACCAAATGACTCGATCCCTCACAAGCCTTGATGCTCTTCTATCTTCAATAACTCCTCCATAGTGCAATGCCGGAATCCACCCATGCAAGCTCCCACAGCACACGAGTCCACGCGTGCCTCGGTATCCACCGATGAGGGTCAATAATCGTCAAAAACTGTAACTAGCACATACAGAGTCCACCATATAAAAACACGTTCACTTAAGATGAAAGAAACAAACTTGGTGCCCAAATAAGATCTCAAAGCATATGAATTGTGAATCTTGGATCTTGAAATGTAAAGGGTGAAACTTGGGGCTTGGGACTTTTGCAAACAGGTGTAGAAACATTTTTCGCCAAAAGTTCTTTAAAATTCCGTGTATAAAATAAGTAAATAGAAAAACATGAATTTTGAGGTGGCAAACTCGTTCAACGAGAATAACATCTCGTTTAAATGAAAACAAGTTCGTTCGAACGAGACTGCAATCTCATTTGAAACTAGCTTTTCACGAGAAACCACTGTAAAGCAGTCCAACTTCGTTATATATTCGTTTGATCCCTATTTTGAACAAAAGCATAAAGTCATTCGAAAAAGATATAAAACTATGACACCCCGCCTAATAAAATACCGGGCGATCACTCCTATATCAAATTAAAACACGAGTCTCATATGGATCATTCTTAGCATCACTGTCGAAAAATCCATTTAATTACTAATAACCTATTAGGCCGGTGTCAAAATTTTACTTTACCACTCTTTTTAACCAACTAAAATTAAAACAACCACACAGTTTTGGGTAAATGAAACTGAAATGAAATAAAATAACCGAACACTCAGTCAAAATATACAACCATATCGAATGATTCTCTAAAAGAATAAGTGAATGCAATTGGACCTTTGGCCCAAAATATTTATACAGTACCTCCTATCTAGAGTACAATAATGAAAGCCTCAATTAAAACCTGCACTCATCCATAGCTGCTGCAGCTGACGTCTGACTCGAAGGAATTGTCATCCAGGCGTCCCTGTGTCTGGACACCTATATATATATATATATATATATATATATATATATATATATATATATATATATATATATAATATAGCAAGAAAGGAAGAGTAGATAAACGGGTTAGAGCCCGAGTTTTGAAAATATTTAGCAAGTGCATAAATGCCTTATTTTTTTAGAATAAGGTTTTATCTCATATTTAAGTTTGGTATCGCACTCCTATGAGATACCTTTCACCTCTCCACTAACAGTTCACTCCTAGTGCATCCCTCCAAACATGCTAGTCAAGCTACCCTGCTAAACTAGTCTCTCACCCAACCGCTATCAACCCTAGATAGTCCAAGTAATGTACTAAGGGCTAAACTTCACTCCAGTCTCAACGATATGCCATGTTTGTACGTGGGGTGTCTCGCAAAGCAAAATCCAAACAAGGAACCCCCCCAATACACTACTACGCGGTACGATCAATCGTCGAGATCCGCTAGACCCGCAGTACAGAAAGATATATATCATAAAAAATAATAATATTAGACCACTAAGGATTAAACTTCTCCCCAGTCTCAACACATTGCCATATTCGTGCGTGGGGTGTCTCGCAAAGAGAAATCCAAACAAGGAACCCCCCGATACAATACTACGTGGCAAGGTCGAGCGTCGGGATCCATTAGACCCTCGGTACTCGATTCATCCATATATATATATATATATCACCATATACATCCGGATCTATCTCCCGGACTGAGGATTCGTATACAAAGTATTTATCAATACTTTTCATTTTTCTCAAAACTTCCCATTTCCTTTCTTATATCTAGGAAATATAAATATAAAATCCAATTCATTATCATGAATTGCTTTAACAAATAATATACTTTTAAAAGCCAATTTTATTATCATAAAAATGCTTTTCCGTTTTATATCATCCCATTTCCCTTCTCATATTCAAGAAATGTATTCAAAGCCATTTTTATTATCATAAAAATTCTTTGATCATATCACATGCTTCCACTTCCCTTCTTCCATACGAGAAGTGTTACCAAAGCCAAACATTTACCCCATTTCCCTTCTTCCATCTAGGAAATGTAAATTAAAGCCAATTTATTATCATAAATTGCTTTAACAAATCTAATACCGCCCCTCCGGGTTTCCCCAGTGGACGCGCCCCTAAATTACTATCATCTTCCAGGGCCTATTAAACAAGACAACCTGGGAACCTACCAACGTCGGGAAGCAGCCATATGCCTGCGGTAAAGTCAATACCACACCCAGAATCTCCTAACCAGCGCAGTACCAATAATCACTCATATGGCCTATAGGACTATATCCACCCTGCATTCATTAGCCAGGGGGCATCACCAAACGCATGCAACTTCCCTTATGACAGAGATTTAGGGAGGTGTGTAACTATAAATTATCATTTATGAAAAATCATTTCCTTTTTCCATTTTGAAAACTTTCATATTTTATTTTCAAAATTCTTTATTCTCATTAACATATATATTACCTTGTTCTCATACACAAGACATATACTACATAATACACATCCATATCATATTTTATATATACTTTAATCACATAGTATATATATACCATATATTCTTCCTAGAATATATATAAATAGCCATAATTGCCAATCTCATCTAGCGATGACCAACAACCCCAAAGATTCTCTCAAAGAATCATAATCATGCATTCATATACGCAAGATACTATACTCAAAGTATTTCCTTACTTTAATAATTCATACATACCTTATTCCCATATAAGGATCTATTGGATATCTCCAATCATACTAATTCACCCTAAGGGAATATATACATATACTCCCAATTCCTCAAGTCCTTTAGGACATAACCCTCTATGATACTCCAATTTAGAAGACCCCTAAACTTTAAACTCAAAGGGGAGAAGGAATAACAGTCTCCAAAATCTTGGGCTGAAAACTATCGGTCGACCGGTCCTAGATCCCTGATCAACCGCGGTTTGCAATTAGGCCTACGAAACCAACCAGTAGGCTCTTTTTCCTTGACGCGGTCGACCGGCCTTAGGGGCGCGGTCGACCGGTCACACCAGGTCCTCAACACTAAATTCTCCAAATTCTTCATCCAACAACCCAATTTCATTATCGGGGTTTCTAAATTACACCAAAAATCATCCCAAACATCTACAAAATTAATTCTAGCCTTTATTTTTCCGATTTTCGATTTGATTCCCGAGTTGATAATTTCACCCTGGATCTGTAATCTTATAAAAATCATAACAATTCAGACAAAAATTGAAAAAATGTGCGGTTGGCGTCCGCGCGACTGTATCGAAAAGATCTACAACTTTTGTGTTTTGACCGAAAGCTAAATCAATTCTCTTCCTGGTCTAAATAATCCCACAAGCTTACGGGGTTACTATTCATCATATTCTTCGAGAAGATTTCGGCCATTAAAGCTTCTCCCAAGCTTTTGTCGCCTTACCCAACGTCCTACCACCTCAATCAACTACAACTACACACATAATACGGGTTCTAAACCTACTAGAGCCCGAAATCACCAATTAATTTAGTTTAAAACCTAAGTTCCTCAAAATGAATTATTATTGGGGTTTATCTGTTTTAACTCCCGAAAACCCGTTTTATCCACGAAAACCCGCCCCAAAATAGTTAGGGTTTGTTTATACCAAAATACAATATGAGATTTATGCTAAAAAATAAATAAAGCAAGTAACCACTTGCCTTGCGGATATAATCCGACGACCTCCAGTCGAATCCGACGGAGTTTGGCCCGAGATCTCCATTTCTCTCCTCTTTTTCTTCCTCCTCTCCCGCTTCTCCCTCTTTTCTCTCTTTTCTCTCTTCTATTCTCTTTTTCTCCCTCTCTCCCTCCTTTTATAAGGAGAAAAGGGTTTTAACCCCTTAAAACCCAAAACGACTCGTTTACCCAATTTCGAGTTTCTTTTAACTCTAAAATTTCCTGAAACTCATTTTCGACAATCAGACACTCTTTTCCGACTATGTCGACCATTCCGAGACTCATGGCGCAGTCAAAATTTCCATCCGAGGTACTTGACCGAAAATCACTATTTCAACCCAAATTAAATAAATGCGATATTCTCAATAAAATATTATATTCTGTCGCTTTACGTAGCAGCGACATATTATTAAAATATTCCAATTCATTTACTTTATCCCAAAAGTAATTAATTCATCCATCGAAAGTCATTTAATCCTCGAAAATCCTAAAAATCACTATTCCGGGAAATTCTCCAACTCCCAACTATATTTAATTATGGAATTTAATCGTCTCCAAAAGGGCGGGTTGTTAGATACTCCCCCCTTACAACGGAATTTTGTCCTCGAAATTCGGAATACAATCTACACCGAATTAGGTTCATAAATTCCACTACGTCTTAGTACCCCCAAACTCTCAAGGTGCTAATACGATAGTCCTCTACCATATTCCACCTACCTCAAGGTGTACTCCAAAATACTAGCTTAACGATAAGCTCATCTAAACCTCTACCCGTAACACACAACAACGAAGCGTAACTCCAATGGCTTCACCTGTTGCCAATAAGAGAAACGAGTCTATAACTACAGATTTACATCTCGTGAAGATTCAACTTTATATACTACGCCCCTTCTATTTTAGGCCGTATATAAACCAACTTACTAAGGTGCCCATACACCTTTCTAACCTGTGCATATCTGCACATTCATAGTTAACGTCTGACACATAACACTCTCTCCCAATAAGGGTCTCCTTTCCTCGATGTAACACTCATATATGGGTCCTCCCGACCCGCGAAGTTTAATCCTCCTAACCTCGGCGCCACTAACTCTATCGAACCTACTTCCTAATAATACTACGTTCTATGCGTCACCCTAGCTACGCGAAATGACTATAATCTTAAATATGTCCCTAGTGCCCAAGGCCTCTCTCGAGTCCCGACATTTACTTGGTTTCATGCGTGGGACGACTCGTCGAAGCGAAATCCAAACAAGGAACCCTCCCATTACACTACTCCCTTGTGTTGTCGATCATCGAGATATAGCGACCCAAGGCACACCAGCGGGATGTACTAAATCCTACCTACGCTAAGCTACGAACGCAATTCTACTATCTCATCCTTCCGCCCATATGGAAGGAAATCTAACCAATCGAAGTGCCCACTTTCTATAAAAGTGTCACGAACATCCTACCCAAAACATACTTCCTCAAAATTTGCCTCTTCATTAAGGCCTGACTATGATCCTCAAATCAATTTCTCTAAGTCTTACTCCACCCACCCACTTATGGTGAAAGGACTACTTTAGTGCTTTTCCATAGCACAACATTTCCATAACCATACTATCATCATACGGCCCAAAGTCTATAGTGGTTCATCCACACTATAAGACTTTCCCACAAAACCAATGTCCTTGCATCCTATAACATCTCTCCACTCCCGACGCCGTTAAGATTCATGTGTGGAGCGTCTCGCAAAGCGAAATCCAAACAAGGAACCCCTCCACACACTCCTACTTAACTTTGTCGGTCATGGAGGTCCGTTATTTCAAACATGTAACCGGGATAATCATATCCCCTATTCCAACAAAAAGGTGGTCTGAACTCCTATCTCTACCTAAGAGTCACACCACCCTGCGCTCGCACTAATTTTTTTAGTCCTTGCGCAACCAATAATGAGCTTAATCTTACAGCTCAACTAAAATCCTGCGACCTTAAATCATATCTATAAGATCGCCATATACTCAGATCACGATAATGAAACCTCTACTCATCGAAGTTCCATTCACCCATAATAATAAAGGCGAACTCAACCTGTATCCAGGTGAGATATCGTAACAATAACCTGTTCCCTCCAGAAACCATGGACACGATAGTCTTGCCATCATTAGCCTGCTATCGCTCCGAACAACCAATAACATTATATACTCACCATATTACCATACTCGTATAGACATATAAAACGAGTATCAGAACCCATATATATATATATATTCAATATATCAACACCCGCCTCTATGGCGAATGAAGGAAAATAAAACTCTGCTACTGAGGACAACACATAGACACGCATGATATTATGTTATCGAAACTTCCACAAAACTCAAAATACCCACACGAGTCTAGGGCTAACGAAATACTGCGACTTTATCTAGTCACATCAAATATACCTCTTCCTTCTGAGGTGAAACTCATATCAACAACTTCGCCTTTATCCACTGTCGGTCTCTAGCCAATCCTTATGTGAATAATCCAAAACATCACTTTTCTCATTCCTGCTGAATCACGAGGACTCATAGTTAAAACTATCCATAAGATCCCTTTCGAGTCCTTATTGTCACTCGGAAATTCACTTCAGTACCACTCTCTACTATAGCGGTACTGCAATACTCATAACTACTATACTTTCGTAGTCATCCCAAAATCCTTAGCAATTGCCACAAGGAGAGTGACCTCTACTAAGGTCCTCATCCCCAGCTTCAACTACTCCCCACCTCCCGCTACCATCCAAGTCCCGCACATGAATCTCGAACGAGCGCGTAAAAGATTGCTATAATCTTCTAACATGGCAGGAGAACGAAATCTCACAAGAGAAATCAACAATCCTAATCCTGAGGCTCTATATCAAATGAGAGAAACGTTGAAAGCGTAGTACATCCGCACAGATTCCTAAGGACACTAGAACCTGATGCTCTGATACCATCTGTGACACCCCGCCTAATAAAATATCGGGCGATCACTCCTATATCAAATTAAAACAGGAGTCTCATATGGATCATTCTTAGCATCAATGTCGAAAAATCCATTTAATTACTAATAACCTATTAGGCCGTTGTCAAAATTTTACTTTACCACTCTTTTTAACCAACTAAAATTAAAACATCAACACAGTTTTGCGTAAATGAAACTGAAATGAAATAAAATAACCGAACACTCGGTCAAAATATACAACCATATCGAATGATGCTCTAAAAGAATAAGTGAATGCAATTGGACCTTTGGCCCAAAATATTTATACAATACCTCCTATCTAGAGTACAATAATGAAAGCGTCTATCGAAAACCTGCACGCATCCACAGCTACTGCAACTGACGTCTGACTCGAAGGAATTGTCATCCAGGCATCCCTGTGTCTGGACACCTATATATATATATATATATATATATATATATATATATATATATATATATATATATATATATATAATATAGCAAGAAAGGAAGAGTAGATAAACGAGTCAGAGCCCGAGTTTTGAAAATATTTAGCAAGTGCATAAATGCCTTATTTTTTTAGAAAAATATTTTATCTCATATTTAAGTTTGGTATCGCACTCCCATGAGATACGCTTCACCTCTCCACTAATAGTGCACTCCTAGAGCATCCCTCCAAACATACAAGTCAAGCTACCCTGCTAAACTAGTCTATCACCCAACTGCTATCAACCTTAGATAGTCCAAGTAATGTACTAAGGGATAAACTTCACTCTAGTCTCAACGCTATGCCATATTCGTGCGTGGGGTGTCTCACAAAGCGAAATCCAAACAAGGACCCCCCGATACACTACTACGTGGCACGGTCGATCGTCGAGATCCGCTAGACCCTCAGTACAGAAAGATATATATAAATATATATACCATAAAAATTAATAATATTAGAGCACTAAGGATTAATCTTCTCCCCAGTCTCAATACATTGCCATATTCGTGCCTGGGGTGTCTCGCAAAGCGAAATCCAAACAAGGAACCCCCCCCGATACACTACTACGCGGCAAGGTCGATCGTCGGGATCCATTAGACCCTCGGTACACGATTCATCCATATATATATATATATATATATATATCACCATATACATCCGGATCTATCTCCCGGACTGAGGATTCGTATACCAAGTATTTATCAATACTTTTCATTTTTCTCAAAACTTCCCATTTCCTTTCTTATATCTAGGAAATGTAAATATAAAAGCCAATTCATTATCATGAATTGCTTTAACAAATCATATACTTTTAAAAGCCAGTTTTATTATCATAAAAATACTTTTCAGTTTTATATCATCCCATTTCCCTTCTCATATCCAGGAAATGTATTCAAAGCCATTTTTATTATCATAAAAATGATTTGATCATATCACATGCTTCCACTTCCCTTCTTCCATACGAGAAGTGTTACCGAAGCCAAACATTTACCCCATTTCCCTTCTTCCATCCAGGAAATGTAAATTAAAGCCAATTTATTATCATAAATTGCTTTAACAAATCTAAGAACGCCCCTCCGGGTTTCCCCACTAGACGCGCCCCTAAATTACTATCATCTCTCAGGGCCTATCAAACAAGACAACCTGGGAACCTACCAACGTCGGGAAGCGGCCATATGCCTGCGGGAAAGTCAAGACCACACCCAAATATCCTAACCAACTCAGTAACAATAATCGCTCATATGGCCTATATGACTATATCCACCCTGCATTCATTAGCCAGGGGGCATCACCAAACGCACGAACTTCCCTTATGATAGCGATTTAGGGAGGTGTGTAACCATAAATTATCATTTATGAAAAATCATTTCCTTTTTCCATTTTGGAAACTTTCATATTTTATTTTCAAAATTCTTTTATTCTCATTAACATATATATTACCTTGTTCTCATACACAAGGAATATACTACATAATAGACATCCATATCATATTTTATATATACTTTAATCACATAGTATATATATACCATATATTCTTCCTAGAATATATATAAATGGCCATAATTGCCAATCTCATCTAGCGATGACCAATAACCCCAAAGATTCTCTCAAAGAATCATAATCATGCATTCATATATGCATGATACTATACTCAAAGTATTTCCTTACTTTAATAATTCATACATACCTTATTCCCATATAAGGATCTACTGGATATCTCCAATCATACTAATTCACTCAAAGTGAATATATACATATACTCCCAATTCCTCAAGTCCTTTAGGACATAACCCTCTATGATACTCCAATTTAGAAGGCCCCTAAACTTTAAACTCAAAGGGAAGAAGGAATAACAGTCTCCAAAATCTTGGGCTGAAACAGCATACTGGTCGACCGGTCCTAGACCCCCGATCGACCGTGGTTTGCAATTAGGCCTACGAAACCAACCAGTAGGCTCTTTTTCCTTGACGCGGTCGACCGCCCTTAGGGGCGAGGTCGACCGGTCACACCAGGTCCTCAACACTAAATTCTCCAAATTCTTCATCCAACAACCCAATTTCATTATTGGGGTTTCTAAATTACACCAAAAATCATCCCAAACATCTACACAATTAATTCTAGCCTTATTGTTTCGATTTCCGATTTGATTCCCGAGTTGATAATTTCACCTCGGATCTGTCATCTTATAAAAATCATAACAATTGATAAAAAAATCGGAAAAATACGCAGTCAACGTCCACGCGACCATATCAAAAATATCTACAACTTTCGTGTTTTGACCGAAAGCTAAATCAATTCTATTACTGATCTAAATAACCCCACAAGCTTATGGGGTTACTATTCATCATATTCTTCGAGAAGATTTCGGCCATTAAAGCTTCTCCCAAGCTTTTGTCGCCTTACCCAACGTCCTACCACCTCAACCAACTACAACTACACACATAATACGGGTTCTAAACCTACTAGAGCCCGAAATCACCAATTAATTTAGGTTAAAACCTAAGTTCCTCAAAATGAATTATTATTGGGGTTTATTTGTTTTAACTCCCGAAAACCCGTTTTATCCACGAAAACCCGCCCCAAAATAGTTAGGGTTTGTTTATACCAAACTACGATATGAGATTTATGCTCAAAAATAAATAAAGCTAGTAAACACTTTCCTCGTGGATATAATCCGACGACCTCGAGTCGAATCCGATGGAGTTTGGCCCGAGATCTCCATTTCTCTCCTCTTTTTCTTCCTCCTCTCTCTCCTCTCTCTCTTTTCTCTCTTCTCTTCTCTTTTTTCCCCTTCTCTCCCTCCTTTTATAAGGAGAAAAGGTTTTAACCCCTTAAAACCCCAAAACGACTCGTTTATCCAATTTAGAGTTTCTTTTAACTCTAAAATTTCCCAAAACTCATTTCCGATAATCGGACACTCTTTTCCGACTATGTCGACCATTCCGAGACTCATGGCACAGTCAAAATTTCCATCCGAGGTACTTGACCGCAAATCACTATTTCAACCCAAATTAAATAAATGCGATATTCTCATTAAAATATTATCTTTTGTCGCTTTACCCAGCAACGACATATTATTAAAATATTCCAATTCATTTACTTTATCCCAAAAGTAATTAATTCATCCATCGAAAGTCATTTAATCCTCTAAAATCCTAAAAATTACTATTCCGGGAAATTCTCCAACTCACAACTATATTTAATTATGGAATTTAATCATCTTCAAAAGGGCGGGTTATTACAAAAACTCGTTCTAACGAACTGAAACTCAAATTTTGTTTTTCTTTACAAATATATAAAAATAGTTTCAAACAATTTAATAACAAAAACCAAAAACCATATATTTTTTCCAAGGACTCATAATCAATACACATTTATACACACGAGACCCTCAATAAACATGAAGATAAACTTAGCACGATAATCACTACACGTTATATCCATTATTTAATTTGGCCCCCACGTCTTCATCGAAGAGTGTCATAAGCTTATGGGATTAACAACATAAAGCATATCCAGTGACTCAAATAATTTTGTCTGAAATTATGCCAATTACATACAAATTGACTCGAGTGGAAATTTGTCCTTACAAATATCACCCTTTGCCTATTCCGGGACAAAAATCTCTCTAAAAGACTCATTCCCCAACCTCATAAAGAAAAAAAGAGAGTACAAATGCTCAACAGACACACAAACATGAGCTTTACTTGCCTGAAAATTTTGCCCGTAATCCCACAGACTTAAACACACATTCAAATGCAAAGAGAATATAAAATGTATAAGTCGGTAAATATTCTTGACCTAGGTAAGACGACTACCCCTAAGATAAAGATACTAGACATGCAAAGAAAATATACCATTCCCCTCCCCCTTTTGTTCAGGAATAAACAAAGTAAGATAGCATAAACAATTACTCCCCCCAAAACAAATCTCCCCCTAAATGCGTGAACATGGATAAAAATTATAAACATAGGAATAAGGGAATAAAATATGCAATGGTGTAAAGTGTAGTAGACACACAACAAGGAAATTCAAGCACAAATAATCCAAATGATTTAAGGATATGGTAAACATGGACTAAATGTTAACCGCAAAGACTAAAAAACACACTACTATCTATAATATATGCAAAATATACCAATGAAAATACGTCGTACATATATAGGTATAAACGGCCACAAAACTCGATATAAAACACATAAGCTTTACACACTAGCATAGTATCAATGTCTCTAAACATGTGGGATGGAATGAATGGGCGTGAACTAGATACAAATGAATTATGGTCCAAACATTTAATTATGTTAAAAAAGTTCTAATTGATAGCAAAACTTTATCAAAATAAGCTTTAGCATCAAGTGACAAGATATATTGAACTTAATAACAAACAAGCACAATGCACATAAGCCTAGAATATTGATGATTCTACAAATCAATAGCGAGAGTGCGCTTGCAATCAATAAATAAACTTGTTTAATTAAATTCCAATTTTATCCCCAGATTTTAATTAAAACCCTAACTCATGCATCTAATTGTGATTGACAGAATATTCGTAACCTAGCATGCATATAAAAAACAATCACAAACACAAATTTGAGGAAAAATCCCCCAAAGGGGCAAAACCTTTTTATTTCACTATATTATGTAAACTATGACTTACAAATACAGAGAAATATAGCTTGTTGTGACACATAAATACTCGGAGGCGTCAGTTCATTATCGTTGGCAAGAGATCCCACAAGAGCTCCAATGGTCAGCAGTGAATATAATCTTACTTCTTCACAAGATGTACTCTAAGAACAAGTAAAATGAGTAACAAGGGTTTAAAACGATTCACATAAATATTTGGGATGTTTTGGTGAATCAAAAGAGGTTTAAAACTTAAGAGATGAAGTCTTAAAATTGCACTTGTTCTACAGAAAACATATTTGTAAAGAATTGAAAAACCTAGAGGCAGAAACATGTATTTGTAAAAAAGTTAAGTCGGCATGGTTGTTCGAACGACATATGGGTGTCACTCGAACGACAAGAGATGTCGCTTGATCTCATATTGCGCGACTTATCAAACGAGGTAAAAGAAACCAAAACAGTACGATTTTGTTTGATGAACTTCTTCAAGCGAGGTTCGCAGGACCTATCTCGCAACATGCAATGTCACTTGATGATGTCATTTTAATGAGATCATCCTATCATTTGAACGACACAACTTTGTCGCTTGAACGACTGAAGTGTTAAAATATATATATTTGCCAACAGGTCTCTATAAATTAATTTTGACTTAGGAAATCCGACTTATTTTGATAAAACATTTTAGAAAAATTCCCAAATAAATATAAAAACATTAAAAACTTCAAATTAAGCATTATACTTTTTAACGAGTGGAGTTAGTGGGAATGGTTGAAGATGCATGTACCGCGTTGCTCGATGTTGTTCCACTACACACGTTTGAACATGATGGGTACGTGAAGCTCATGATTCAGATTAAGGCCGTCATGGATGATTTTGTTGACATGCATGTAGTGGTATACGACATAGTTGCTGTGATCTAGGACACATATAAACCCCCTAGATTCTAAATAGACATTTACAAAATCATGTCCTTATAAATCTCCCCCCATGTCTATGCTGGTATATATGTAAAAATATCCAAATTATGCAACCCAAACTAAAAGTTAATGACATACAATTTAATATTCCCCCAAACCCAAATCTGTAAATACTGAATAACATGTCTTCAAAATTATTTCAACATTTTCAATTCTTCAACTTTTCTTTGTCATCATTAGGGTGTGCAAAGGATGCGCAAAATGTACCTACACACATGAGATAAGAAACAATACCCGTGACGTGCAAAAGTTTGAAATATAATTATACGCAAAAATCAATATCAATTAAGCTCAAGAAAATCATTATCAAATCAAACAAGTAAGCAAACATTTCCCCCATAATTCGTTCTCCCCCTTTTTGTGATGTTCCCAAATAAACAAATAAGAAGAATAAAAAAAAAGGCATATGGAGATTGTCACAAGGTAATAAACTGCTATTTTTGAAGTTTTAAAATTATTCTGACAAAAATTATACAACAAAGATTCACACCATGAAAGAACACGAAAATAACCAAGTCGGTGATAGAGAAAATAAAGGGATGTTAACAATTTAGATAGCAAAATCAATGCAAACAACTATAACATATGTGCACGATGAATTTTGGATATTCCTAATGAATGAACTCAATATCTTCCTAGGGCGTAAAAGAGGTGGAGTTATAAGAAATTGACTCAATCTAATAAACAAATCAAAGTTCAAAGTGATTTCCACACCGGTAACACCCAAAACTATTTAATGTTTTTTTGAGATTTTCAAGAAAGTGTAAACCCGTTGATATAAAAATCCAACCAAACTCCCTCAAATGTCATAATGATCATATAATGATATATATTTTCTTGTGAATGATGATATTATCCATTGGCTACTTTTTTCAATGCCACACTTTTTTGTCTCTTTTCGAATGTTTAGCTCTTAGCTACTTTTTTCAATGCCACACTTTTTTTGACCCAATATAAACGGTGGCTTAATCGCAAAGGATATTATGATTGCCTATCATATCCCTCCACTATTTTTCACACCAAATATAGATATTGAAACAAATTCCTCACGGGAAACGGATATGACATGCACTATGATTATTATTCGCATTTTATCGCATTTGGTTCGTTGTATAGGCAATATTGAGATGGAAACACTCAAACCAATATGTGATAGACAAGTACAAAATTCAAATAAAACTGTGCATGTGTGAATTAAAGGAGATAAGGAGCCAAGCATGTATAAAGATATCACTAATCACATCTCAATGACTCCATACATTATAAAGAACATGGATGAAATGATGTAGCATCTCAAATCACTATCAAATGGTCATGTGTAATATGGAAATGAAGTGGTGACTATGGCTATCATAAATGTTCATCCATAAAAGGTGTAAACAAAATACAAAACTCTTTTTTCTGTTTTTCAAAAAATTTATAAAAAGAAAATCTTTTTGTCTTTTTAAAAAATTTATCAAAAACAAAATCTTTTTAGATTTTTTAATTATTTTTCAAAAAGTAGATTTTTTTATGTATTTTTCTAAAAATATGAAAAGAAAAAATACTACAAAAATGATACAAATGATACATCTATCAATAGGAATCATATGATATGAACATGAAAATGCATCCTATTCTAGTCGGTAGACATAAAACTCAAGGAAACGACTTTGTCTACGACTAACTCACAGATAAAGTGCTCGCTTATTCTAATGTGTTTTTTGCACGAATGCTATACTAGATTACGGGATATGTGTATCGCGCTGGTGTTATCACAAGAAATAGTCATGGTGTCCTGTGATATCCCATAATCCTCCAGTATCTTCTTTATCCACAAAAAGCTGTGTGCAATAACTCCCGATGGTTATATACTCAGCTTCCGTAGTGGAAAAAGAGATTGAGTTTCACTTCTTGCTCAACCAAGAGATATGAACAGAACCAAAGAAGAAAAACCCACCAGAAGTGCTCCTACAACCATCTACATCCCCGGCCCAATCGGCATCCGAATAGGCAGGCAAACGGTCATCGGTATCAAATGAATACCAAATACCGTATGAGAGAATCCCACTTATGTATTTGATAATACATTTTAGAGCGAGTAAATGTGACTCTTTCGGGGATGCCTGATATTGCGCACAGATTCCAACACTAAAGGCTATGTCGGGACGACTGGCAGTCAAGTAGAGAAGACTACCTATCATACTCCGATACAAGGTTTACTCTACATCCTTGCCTGAAGTGTCCTTGCTAAGCTTAGTTGAGGTACTCATTGGTGTATGTGCGTGCTTAGCGGAGTCTAAATCAAATTTCTTCACAAGTCTTAGGTATACTTGAATTAGGAGATGAACATCCCATCCTTTAGCTGATGAACCTAGAGACCAATGAAGAATGTAAGCTCACCAACCATGATCATCTCTAACTCACACTTCATCTCCTCCACAAAGTCGTGAGCATATCGGGAGCACATGGATCCAAAAATTATGTCGTCCACATAGACCTGGGCAATAAAAATATCACCGTTTCCTCTTCTAACAAATAACGTCTTATCAAGTCCCCCCTCTTGAAGCCCGGGGTTAAGAGATAGGAAGTAAGCCTCTATTACCAAGCTCGGTGAGCTTGCTTCAAACCATACAGGTATTTTCTAAAAAAATAGATGTGATCAGGGTGCTTATGGTCTTTAAACCCTTTTGGTTATTCCACATAAACCTCTTATTGTATAATTCCATTAAGAAAGTCACTCTTGATATCCATATGATATAACTTGTTGCGCAGATGACATGAGATGTCGAGTAGTAAATTTACGTACTCAAGCCTCATAACAAGAGCAAATGTCTCGTCAAAGTCTTCACCCTCTATCCTTATTTCAGATAATGGTACCATTGTCATCCATTGTATTCTTATAGACCCACTTGGTAATAATCACATTCTTCTCACTAGGTCAGGGGACAAGTTCCCAAACACCATTCTTTCTAAACTGAGGTAACTCATCCTGTATAGTAGATATCTAGTGTTCATTTTTGAGTACTTATTTAACATTCTTGGGTTCGAATTTAGACATGTAGCACATAAAGTTAACCACATTCTCTAGACGAGAACGAGTCTTGACCCCTAAGGTGGGATCTCCTAGAATGACAAAAGGGTTATGACTCTTGAGAGCCCAAGCAGGTGTGTCCCCTAAGTCAGGAATAGGGTCCACCCTGGGTGTGTGAGGGACAATGGGATCATCAGCTGGAAGTGCGTCATCCTCACACAAAAGGTTACAATCAATAAACACTAGTGGTTCATCACCTTTCACGGTGACTTTTATTGACTCCATAACCTTAGAGCTACTCAGGTTAAAAACTCGGTATGCTCTACTTGTCGATAAATAACCTAAGAATATTCCCTCGTCTCTCTGGGAGTCAAACTTTCCTAATTGCTCTCTATCTCGTGGGATATAGCATTTTCTCCCAAAGACACGAAAATATGAAAGGTTAGGCTTCTTTCCATTCCATAATTCATAAGGCGTTACATCGCCTTGAAAAAAACCGAGTATATCCCCATACGAGTGTGTGGACGAAGGCAAACCCTATTCACTGCATGGCACGTGGTATGCCAAGTATATCCCCATACGAGAGTTACATCGCCTTGAAAAAAACCGACCATTGCTAATCAATCTAGTATAAGGAGTTATGACTCGACCATAGACTCAATCGGAGATGACTCATCCTCGACCAATGGCTCATTGTAGGGAACCTCGACCTTGTCCTAGAAAAATTATCAACATGCCTTACATCATTGATCCTACGATCTACCAACCTGGACCTCGAACATCATCCGAATGATGAAGACAGGACGAGATATCTCAACAGGACATGTGTCATTCCATCAGTGTACTATAGATTTATAACTCAGCCTCGGCCTGGGTGGATGATCAACTATGGACATTTAGTAGAGTGTGTGGATTGGGGAACGCGTGGGAGTGTGCGCATGGGTTGTGGATCCCATGTGGACAAAATCGTTATATTAACATCTCCCTCACACGTGAGGGAATATTTGATCATCATGATCTATATGTGACAGTGACAGCTGGATCCTCCTCTTTGGCTAAGAACATTCCACACATTCTTATTACATGCTTGTGGGGTACACTACACCCCCATGCACTATAAATTGTTGTCTTCTACATCTTTGTAAGGAATCGATCATTATAAATCCTAGCTGAAGCTCTATCAAAATCACAGTAGAGAGAGAAAGCTTGAGTGTTCTGTATCCCATGGCCATAAATGCCCTTTCTTAGTGGATTTCACACACACTCACACAATGGAGTAGGCCAAAAACCATTTGTATTATTTGTTATCTCCCTCTTTGCCTTATCCCATTCTATATCTTCATATCTGTTTATACTCCATTGATACAGTGGTTTCAGCTTACATATTTACATTGATTTGGTGATAACATTTCTGGTATCATTAATCTAGCGCAGTCTGTGGGAATCAAGTATAGCTTTTTCCTCATCTTTGTTGAGTTGGTACTCACCAAATTCTCTGGTGGTGATCCAACTCCCCTCAGGTGGGCTTATATCACCATTAAAAGAGCTCTAGTGGATCTTCTCAAGCTTTTCTTCAGATTTTTAGCTCTTTAAGTTCATCG
This sequence comes from Sambucus nigra, assembly GCA_949130495.1. NCBI lineage: Eukaryota > Viridiplantae > Streptophyta > Magnoliopsida > Dipsacales > Adoxaceae > Sambucus > Sambucus nigra. Next base: position 182,459,545 of record OX422224.1, on the reverse strand, counting down.
CAGACATGGCCTCCGATTTACCTCTGGGCATTGGCCCAAGCTCCAGCCAAGGTCCACCCCAGTAAAAAATGGTTGAGGCGGTGGCGATGCTGTGTTCCTTAGCAGCCAGCCAACAGAAGATTGAAGAAAAACTCGCTACATTCAGTTAGAGGCACTGAAGAGGAGTTGATAACTCCGGCCTCCATAGAGGTGTTCTAGGTCCAATAGCTAGGGGACCACCCTAGGCCCCACACAAAGATCTCCCTTCTCAATAAAGGCATAGAGACATGGTCGACCCTGGGCATTTATGCCTGGGGAGGCCGGGTCAAAACCTATATGATGATGAGCATGATCAATGTGATGATGAAGACGATAGAGAATATTGGAAGCGTTACCAAATCTTTGGAGACACTATGCATCCAATTCAACCCATCAGAGGATATAGTGACAAGTCGAGTCGATAATGTAGGCCATAGGCATCGGCTTTAGACAGGTTAGGCAGAAGGTCGGCCTTTGATAAGCTCAACTCGACAGTAGATGATTTGAAGAACCGTAACTCTAAATCTCGAAGCATTACTAAATCCAGGAGAAATGATAGATGTGGTGATCATCGACTTCCACGAGACTGAGATGAGGAACGACATGAGGTTAATAGTTGACAGGGCAGTAAGAGAGCTTTCAGTTCACCCAGTCAATAGATAAGTGACTGAAGATAATGTTATCCAAGCCGAGAGAGAGGTTGCAGCTGCGACTGAGAGGCCTTAGAATGATTTAATACAGCGATTGGAGGACAAGATAGGGAATATACTGAAGATCCGAGACCCTTTGTAGAGGGGTTACACCGAAGGCTCCCCCATTGTGGCACCGACTAAGTTCAAGCCACCGTTGGTCACACCTAAATATGACAAAAGAACTAATACCATCCATTATGTGGAGATGTATCAATTAGCTGTAGATATCTACTCAGTCTCGGACGAGATGAGGTGTTGGGCCTTCTCCAGCACACTTACCGGTGCCGTTCATGCGTGGTTCACCTCTCTCGCCAAAAACTCAATAGAAAATTTCAAGCAGTTGGCAGAGAGGTTCATATATAATTTTTTCTTCAAAGTGAAGCCCCCAAAAAAGACGACACACCTGTTGTACGTTAAGTAGGGAAAGAATGAAAGTCTGAGCGAATACATAGCTCGCTTCAATAAGGAGAAATTAGAAGTAAAAGATTATGAAAAGAGCATTGTTATGACCGCCCTGATGGGAGGGTTATAAAAAGGAAAGCTCCTCTAGAAGTTCATCAAAGATCCTCTAAAATCCATGCCTGAAATCTTGGCTATGGCTGGAAAGGTTATGAATACGAAGAAGGCGATGCCTACTAAGGGAGACGATGATAAAAGAGTAAGCAGTGGAAGTAAATTCCATATTCAAAGGGTAAAGATGGTAGGAAAAGAAGTTAGCTCTGAGCATATTATGAATGAGATAAAGAACTATCAGTCGATAAAATGGCCGGAGAAGTTAATAGCTCCTCCTCACAAGAGGAATAAGAACTTGTGGTGCAAATTCTACCAAGATCATGGCCATACAACTGACAGATGTTTTGCTCTAAAAAATGAGATTGAAAAAATGTTAAAGGATGGAAAGTTAAGGAAGTATGTGGATAAGAACAATTCAAACGGTGACCAAAATGACACCCAAAAAGTAGAGGAGAGATAAATACAGGCCTGATGCCCCCAAGTAGCTAAGATAACGATGCCCCATACTATGATGATTAAATTGACCCCGACCTACCACCTCTAATTACCGATCCTAAGGGTCGAATTCACATAATTTTTCTCGGAGTTAAAGATTTTTTTAGGACTTGTAGGCAGTGGGAAGGAAATTGCTAATAGGAAAGATCATGTGTTAGAAGCCAAAGATCTCCCTTTAAAGCCCAAAGAAGTTCACTCGATAGCTGTTGAGCCAAAAAAGGTGAAAATAACAAAAGTTAATATGAATACCCTGATTGTTTATTTCTCAAGATTGGATTTTAAGGGGATCTTATCCCCACATGATGACCCTTTGGTGATCACCACCTTGGTATATGGGAATGAAGTCTCCAGAATATTGGACGACGGTGGTAGCTCGACTGATGTGATGTTCTGGTATTACTACAAGGGACTAGGGTTGAGTAAGAAAAGGTTGATCCCATATCACCAACCTCTCATTGGTTTTAGTGGAGGGAAAGTGCATCTCATGGGAATCTACGAGATGGAAGTTAGAATGGGGAAAAGTTGGCCAAAATACCTCACAAAGAAGATCAGTTTTATTATTATGGATGAGAACGTCTACTCATCCTATAACATAATTTTGGGAAGAGTACTCCTCAAGGAGTTTGAGGCCGTGCCTTTTATAGTTCACCAGATGATAAAATTCCTGACTCATTATGGAGTAAGGGAACTTCAAGGTGACCAAGTTGAGGCACGTGAGTGCTACTTTAACCCAGTTGAAGAGAGAGAGGCACATAAGAGGGACACTGTAACTTATAACATTTACACTCTTGACCTAAGAGATGAGCCCAAGATGAAAAAGGGCGAATTCACTGAGGAGGTAGAATTCATTATCCTCAATGAGGACGAGCCAAAAAACCCATCCAAATCGGTAAGGACCTGAAGAAAGAGATTAAAGAGGAGTTGATCAAATTGCTGAGGAAGAAGCAAAGAATTTTTTCTTGGAGACATGAGGATATGCCTGCAATAAATCCTAAGGTCCTCTTCCATAAGCTCAATGTGGCCGAGAATGCAAAGCCGATCAGACAAAGAAGGCGAATGTATTCTAGGTAGAAGTATGATGTTATCAGAGATGAGGTGAAAAAATTGGAGAAAGCCGAAGTCATCAAGGAAGTTATCTAACCTGAATAGTTAAAAAATGTTGTCATTGTTCCTAAGGCCAACGACAAGTGGAGAATGTGTGTATATTTCATAGACTTGAACAAGGCATGCCCCAAAGATAGCTTCCCCTACCGACAATTGACCAGATGGTTGACACCATGAACGACCATGAATTAATGATTTTTATGGATGCCTATTAAAACTATAATAAGATATTCATATATCCGATCGATGCTTAGAAGACATCATTTATTATCGACAAAGGGACCTACTGCTATAAGGTTATGCCTTTCGACCTGAAGAACGCTGGGGAAACATACCAGAGATTGGTAAATAAGATGTTTAAAGATCAGATAAGGAAAACCATGGAGGTATATGTTGACGATATGCTGATAGAGAGTCTCAAGGACGACACTCATGTAGCCGACCTTAAGGGAACTTTTGATACCATGGATGAGTACCGAATGAAACTCAACCCTTATAAGTGTGTTTTCCGGTGGTGGAAGGTAAGTTTTTGGGTTTTATTATGAACCAACGGGGGATTGAGGACAACCCTGAGAAGATTCAATCTCTGATGGAGATGAAGACTCCAAAATGCATAAAAAGATGTCCATAGGTTAACTGAACAAGTAGCGGGACTGAGTGGATTTGTGTCGAGAGCAACAAACAAGTGTCTATAATTTTTCAAAGTGTTAAGAAAGGCCTTTGAATGAAATGAAGAGTGTGAGAGAGACTTCTAGGAGTTAAAGACTTGTCTTGGCTCGCCACTTTTATTATCCCAGCCTGTTCAATGGGAAATGTTATATCTGTATTTAGTCGTGTTAGAGTTGGCCATCAATGCACCAATCGTCAGAGACAACGATGGTGTGCACAAACGAGTGTGTAATTCAATAGTAAAGCCATCCAGGGGTCCGAGAAGAGATATCTTAACCTGGCCTACGGTTTAATTCATGCCTCGAGAAAAATAAAATCGTATTTTCAGGCGCACACTATAGTCGTCCTCACCAACTCTCCTATCAGACAGGTCATCCATAAACCTGAGAAATTGGGTAGGTTGATGGACTGGTCGATAGACCTGGGAGAATTTGACATTATCTATCAATCGGGGATAGCCATCAAAGGGAAGCCTTTGGAAGATTTTATCGCCGAGTTCACTTGGGACGAGGCCGATAGTGAAAAGTTGAAAAACCCAATACCAAAGACAAAAAAAAGTAAGCAAAAGACTGACTGCAGTCGAGATGAGCTTCATAAGCGGTAGTGTGATAAAAAATAAAGAAGGGAGATATGTTTTCAAATATGGGACTCTGGAGCAGGGTTCTTTTTCCAAGGAAGGTATTGTTTGGAATTTTTTTATGGACGTCTCTTCATGTCAAGCCGAAAGTGGAGAAGGCTTGCTCGTGTGAGTCCCAGATGGTACTGGCATCAAATATGCTCTAAGATTCAGTTTTAAGGCTTCCAACAATTAGTCAGAGTATGAGGCTCACCTGGTAGGACTTTCCCTCATTGGCGCATTAAACGTCAGCCAACTCTTGGTTTATAGTTATTCCAGAATAGTAGTGAATCAGATATTAGGGTCATATGAGGCTAAGGATGATAGAATGGCCAAGTAACTAGTAAGGATAAAGGAAACTCTGAAAAATTTCAAGGTGGTGAAGATAAAAATGATCCCTTGGCTATATAACAACCGAGCCTATGCCTTAGCGAGATTAGCCTCCACCACCAGGACAAAGATAAGAAGGTCGGTGCCAGTGGAGATCCTATACCAATCGACCATTGAAGAAGAGGATGACACGGTGGAGTGTTAATTAAACTTGATCCTAAGAGCTTCATGGATGGACCCCATTATCTGATACATCAGAGATGGAGAGCTACCTGATTCAAAAGCTGAGAGGAGGAAATTGAGATACAAAGTGGTAAAGTTATCCATCATAAAAGACGTACTATACAAGAAGGAATTCATCTTACCCCTAATCAGATGGGTCCATTTGACCGAGGTGGAGTATATCTTGAAGGATGTGCATGAGGGGTCTTGCTCCAGCCACATAGGATGAAAATCATTTGCAAAGAGAATTGTCACCCAGGATATTAGTGGCCGACATTGGCCAAGGATGTAACTAGTTACGTGAAGAAATGTGACAAGTTCTAAATATTTTCCAGCATCCCTCATCAACATCACCAACTTTTGACTTCTATCATCTCCCCCTGGCCATTTACAGTGTGGGAGATTGACATGGTAGGAAAATTGTCAAGGGCTGTAGGTAGCTACCGATATCTGATAGTGGCGATTAATTACTTTTCTAAGTGGGTGGAGGCCGAGGCTATAATCATTATAACAGAGAAGAAGACCTTCTAATTTATATGGAAGAATGTTATTTGTAGATATGTCCTACCCACACTTTTATCTCAGACAATGGGAAGCAGTTTAAGAATATATCCTTTGAGAAGTAATGTGAGAGGGTCGGCATTAAGCAGTTCTTTTCAACTCCTGGCCAACCCCAGGATAATGGTCAATATGATATGATGAATAGAACAATAATTGATGGGATGAAGAAAAGTTAGAAGATCATAAAGTCCTATGGATATAAGAGGTGCATGCAGTCCTATGGGCCTATAGGATGATGGAGAGAACACCAACGGGGGAGACGTCTTTCATGCTTGCCTATGGTTCAGAGGTCGTGGTGCTAACATAGATCATTCTTCTAACTCATGGAGTTCAGACATATGACCCAAAGGAGAATACTGTATAATGTAGACTGGACCTAAATATAATAGAAGAAAGAAGAGAAGATGTCGAGGTTAGGCAAGCTTCCTATAAGAAGAGAAGAGGAAAAATTTATAATAAAGAGTAAAGGCCTGACCATTGGTAGTTGGCGACTTATTTTGAAGAAGACTTGGCCAAAGCTAAACAAACTTCATCCCAACTGGCATGGCCCCTACAGAGTCATCGAAGAGGCGGTTTCAGGAACATATTGGTTTAAGAACTTGGAAGGAGATCCATTCTCCAACCCTTGGACTGCCGACCATCTAAAAAAGTATTATCAGTAGGAATTTTGTATGAATTTATTTCATCAATATAATAGTGTATGAAAAGAAAGTCATGAATGAAAAATTTCCCAAGTGTTCTCTGCTATTTAGTTGTATCAGTAGTTCATAATGTATGTGTCGTTTCATCCTAAGCTATGGAACATCATTCGTGGTGAAGTAGCTTTACCTTGCTCTCAGTGACATGACAGTTCGAATGGGGCTAACCTCATCCATGGACTCTCAATAACACCGAGAGGGAGGAATAATATTTTAACATAATTAATTTGGTGGAAAACTCTCTCAGTCAAGACGACAGTGTATGACTGAGGTAGCTCTCGTCCATACACCCTCAAAACGACGAGTGGGGACTTGTGATATAACACCATAATTTTATGCATTCAAACTCAAAAATCACTTTATTGTGGTTTATCTTAACATTATTAATTTGGCATAAAACTCTTTCGGTTGAGGCTACAACATATGGACAAGGTAACTCTCATCCATACACTCTCAAAACTACGAGAGGGGACTTGTGATATAACATCATAATTTGGTGAATTCAAATTCAAAAATCATTTTATTGTGGTTTATCTTAACATCATTAATTTGGTGGAAAAATCGCTCAATCGAGATGATAGAGTATGGACAAGGTAGCTCTCATCCATACACTCGCAAAACGACGAGAGGGGACTTGTGATATAACACCATAATTTGGTGAATTCAAATTCAAAAATCACTTATTTGATTATTGTTATCTCGTCTAAGGACGGGACGATGTGTGAAAAGAAATTTTTTAACTGGTGATCTCAAGGTTATAAGCCATTCAAGCATGGTTACTTGTTAAACATCAAACGAATTTAGACATACAAATAAATAAAGACAACTCATATATATGAGATAAACTCCATTCACTCTTTCATACAAATATGAAAGTAAACTCAGTACAAAATTATGTTCAAATTTAGATTGACAGAAATAATTATTCACAAATGCCATTACAAAATAAAGGGTATTGATCACAAACGACCACCCCATACAGTTATCTCCACCCTCAGGGTCGACTCTCTAGTAGTTTCATCGATCTAGGTTAGCTCAACATTGATGGTTGGAGTTTATTGATTTGATCAATATTGATGGCCGACCTTTCAGCGTCTCCCTCGGCTTGGGTCTGATCAACAACAACATTTGTGTCAGCCTCAAGTGGGACCTCAGCCATAGTGGTGTCTTCCTGGGCTATGGGCAGAGACTCAATATACTCCAAAGTTATCTCCATAAAAGGATACTTTATGTCGGGACCTTTTATCTCAGAGATAATGCATGAGACGACCACAGAGAATTTTGTGAGTACCCATCAGAAGGTTGTCTTGAGGCCCCTCTAAAAATACTCCATGCTGAAGTCAAGAAACTCATCAGACGACTTGTTTGCTTCTATGGACTCATCTTTTATCTTATGAATGGCCTCGGTCGATAGAGCCTCGTCCTTGGCTTTTATGATAGCAGCATCAAGGTCTTTGGAATGTTGGGAAGATTGGGCAGTTAGGGCTTCATCCTTCTATTTAAGCAGTCATCCTTTATCTTTAAAGACTCGTCCTTATATTTTAAGGCATCAAGGGCCTTCTTATAGTCAGATCGATTGTCCCTCAGCTTGTTCTTCAGCTCTTCCTCAAATTTTGATGCCTTGTTAGCCTCTTGAACCTTTAAATAGTTCTCATCCATCCACTGTGTGGCCGAGGAAAGAGCACACACAGACTGCAGAAGGATGAGAATAAAATTGTCAAAACACATATAAGTAGTAAACGATGAGGTAAAAGTTCTCATGAAGGAGCAAGTATCTGAGCCATAGAATGGAGGTTGAAGTTAAATACCCGAGGAGGTGGTATTTTTTACAAGAACTCATAGTCCTCCTTGGATGGGACAACAAGCATTTCCATCTTTGATCTTGAAGCCGAGGGAAGTATTGAACCCGTGTAGGTCCTCAGCTGGGATATGTTGGAAGACCAGTAGTGCTCGAAAGACTCCTCTAAGGACGAGTTGGGACTAAAAGAACATAGCACTATCTGGGTAAGAGGAGTTATTCTCTTACTCGTTTGGCTATCTCGATGGACGTCAATGGGAGGGGGTGGCACCTTTATTTTCTGGCTGACCTCAGGTTTATGTGGACCTATAGCATTTGTCCTTTTCATGGGATATTTTCCACCTTTTTCAAAACATTCTTCCGGGTGGGAGCCATCATAGTCCGCAGGTCGTTAGAGATGTGTGAAGGGTGATCTGCAAAAGAAAAGAAAAAAGGACCAGTCAGTAAATTCAAGGACGAGAACAAACTTTAGAAGGATAAAAAGTTTAGTGACACACACAAATCGGTTAAGGGCAACCCCCAATCCAACCTCCTCAAGAAAGTTAGGAGTCATGAAATACTCAAATTTGGGAAAGGTGTCACTATTCCCTTGGTCCTTAAGATAGTTAACTATATCCCAGTCATCAACGCTGAGTCCGGGATCTAACTTGGCTAACATAGATGGATTGGCCTAAACGCATGGAACCCTCGACGTGTCCTCTGAAGGGTCAGCATCGACAGGAAACTACCAAGCACCATAGACGAAAATAAACCTCGGTATACAATAATGGTTTAATATCTGGGAAACATGGATAATCTTTTTTCCCAGTTTCGTTTCCCCTAAGTGAAAGTATCCAGCCTGATTCTTGGAAGACGAGATGTTATAGCAGGCTCTAAAAATTTCAATTGAAGGCTCATTTGTAAATGTAATTTTCCAGAGGGAGATATAGCCGAGAATAATCCTCCATGCATTGAGGGCCAGCTGACGGTCGGGTGAATAGGAAGGTGAAAGACAACCTTAAAAACCTGATCGTAAATAGCCACTTCCGCCTTTAGGCCGTGGAACACTCTTTTTGTAGAAGGGTGTCTACCTATAAAAAAAAGTAAATAAAACAAAAAATACTTTTTTTATTAATGACATTCGAGAGTTGCCCCGCAAGGTCCACCGCAGAAGTCTAAGATTGAGAAGTGTAGCTGCAAGGGTCACTACCACTGCAAGGGTCACTGCAGTAATGACATTCGAGAGGTGCCCCGCAAGGGCCACAGCAGAAGTCCAAGATTAAGAAGTGCAACTGCAAGGATCACTACCACTGCAATGGTCACTGCAGCAATGACATTCGAGAGGTGCCTCACAAGGGCCACCGTAAAATTCCAAGATTGAGAAGTGTCACTACAAGGGTCACTGCCACTGCAAGGGTCACTACAGCAATGACATTCGAGAGTGCCCTACAAGGGCCACCGCAGAAGTACAAGATTGAGAAGTACCACTACAAGGGTCACTGCCATTGCAAGGGTCACTGCAACAATGACATTCGAGAGGTGCCCTGTAAGGGCCACCGCAGAAGTCCAGGATTGAGAAGTGCCACTGCAAGGGTCACCGCCACTACAAGGGTCACTTCCACTGCAAGGGTCACTGCAGCAATGACATTTGAGAGGTTCCCCGCAAGGGACACCACAGAAGTCCAAGAATGAGAAGTACCACTGCAAGGGTCACTGTAGCATTGACATTCGAGAGGTGCCCCGCAAGGGCCACCGCAGAAGTCCAAGATTGAGAAGAACCACTGCAAGGGTCACTGCCACTGCCAGGGTCACTGCAGCAATGACATTCGAGAGGTGGCCCGCAAGGGCCTCCGCAGAAGTTCAAGATTGAGAAGTGCCACTGCAAGGGTCACTGCCACTACCAGGGTCACTGCAGCAATGACATTCGAGAAGTGCCCCGCAAGGGCCTCCACAGAAGTTCAACATTGAGAAGTGCCACCGCAAGGGTCACTTCCGCTGCGAAGGTCACTGCAATAATAACATTCAATAGGTGCCCCGCAAGGGCCTCCGCGAAAGTAAGATTGATAAATGCCACTGCGAGGGTCACTGCCACTGCGAAGGTCACTGTAAGAATGACATTCGAGAGGTGCCCCGCAAGGGCCTCCGCAGAAGTTCAAGATTGAGAAGTGCCACCGCAAGGGTTTCAGCAGAAACTCATATTGAGAAGGAACCACGAGTAACTCCTCATCATGAAACGTCATTCTTTAAAAGAACAACAGTATTAACACTTTGCTTTCTTGTACAGGGTGCCTAGTTGAGCAAGCAGGGCTCAAGTAGGCTAGTTGGGACCTCCTGGGAGTCTTGTCTTAGCATCTAAGGGACAAGGTATGTTGAGCAAGCTCAACCACTTAGCACTATAGGATTGAGAGAATACTAGTAGGAAGACCCAGAAGTCACTTAAAGACTACACACACTTCACAATTGGTCACAAGTTAAGTGAGCAGCCAAAGAGCTGGTTATTCACAAGAAATAAACTCTTTATAAGAAAATGAATTTTCCAGAAGAAGGGGTCCTCAAGATCCCTCTCAAGAAAAACAACAATTTTAGAGGAGAGGGGTCCTTAAGGCCTCCTCTCTCAAGATTTGCAAAATTGCACCATAAGTTACCATTGCAAAAGATAATTACCAAATATGATTTTTTGTCTTCATTAGTGGACATATGTGCTTTTTGATTTTGGTCGGTGCCAGGTGGTGCCTACAGGAAGGACAAGTAGGGTTGCCTACAGGTAGGGACAAATGGCACACTTCAGAAATTTTCCCCCACCAACTCTCTCAATTTTGGCGCCCAAAAATGCCAACTCATCCCTAATGCCCTAGTATAAATAGACATCTGGGCAAGGTCAAGAAAGAGAGACTATTGAAATTGCACTGTTACTCGGCTAAAAGATCACCAGACCTACCTAGTATTCTCTTCCTGCTCATTCTCTTAGTGCCGAGTGCCTTGTTCTTTTACTCCCCACTAACAGCCATCATTCTCAGGTGTTTCTCTTGAGAAAATTACTATTTTTGCTGTGAAAGTTCATCTTCTTGCAGTGAGTGAGTTGAAGCTTGAGTTCCATTGTTACCAGAAGGAGAAAGTTTCTTGAGAAGTTGCACCAGAAGACCTTGAAGACCATGCAAGCAGTGTCCATTGGAGTGGGTCATGCCTCACCCTTTCCAGTTATTCATAGACCCCAGTCTCACTACCCTCCTACATTTGGCGACTCTACTGGGGAGGTATTCTTGCTTTAATGGACAAAGAAGGTTTCAATGTCTCTAAGCAGTTGGTTTTTTAGGACATTCCGTCTGGTAATGGAGCTCATAGTGACCAGGCTACTCAGGAAGAAGTGGTAGTGATCGGAGCCAAGGCGCCTGCGCCTCAGGGAGGGCATACCAGTTCTCCGGCAGTGGCTCCAATGGAAGGTATGAATCTTATGGTAATGTTTTTTGACTTTTTGAAGAAAAATAACGTGGACCTATCAAGCTTGGGTCAAGGTTGTGTGACACCTATTGCTGCCCCTTCTGGAGGGGTAGCCACCCCTATTACGATTTCGATAGAGATGATTCTGTCCTGAAAGGCGGCGCTGGAGCAGGTTCTGGCGCCAACAGGTTCGCTAGATGCTAAAAGAATGTGTTTGGAGGAGTCACCCTCTAAGGCTGTTACTATGGAGGAAGTGAGGAATCTCCTCTCCTCCTCTCAGAGAGAGGGTTCCCACCTATACAAGGAATTACAAGACCCCTATCCGCAGGAAGTAAGTGAGAATCCATACCCTGAGGGGTATATTCCACCAAAATTTATCAAGTTCGGCGGTAGGGGGAGAATCCTAGAGAACACGTGAAAAGGTTTGTCGAGTACCTGGGAATACATGCTGGCGACAAGAACCTGAGGTTGAGGGAGTTCTCTAAGACCCTCACTAGAAAGGATTATACATGGTATTCCCACTTGGCGCCTAACAGCATCCCTACTTGGGAGGAGATACACAGGCAGTTCCTCCAGAAGTTCTTTGTAGCGGAGGACGAATTTACATTGAGGCACCTAGCACAAGAGGTCCAGAAGCTAGGAGAAGAGTTGATGCATTACATCAAGCGATTTCATGAGAGGGCCTTAGATGTCCATGAGGACATGGCGGAGGCCAGGTTACTATAGATATGTGTGGAAGGACTCTTAGAAGAGTACAAGTTGCACTTGATCAACGAAACTAGAGATGGAACTTTTAGAGAATTCACCAGGGCTGCTAGCAACATAGCTATGATAATCAAACCAAGAGCCCCGGGATGGAGGACGCAAGTCCCACTGACTTTCAGGAGGTTTCAAGTTTCAAGGAGGCAAGCGGTTAACTATGAGGATAGGAGTCCCAAAGGGAAAAAGGGAGGCTCTGGGGCCAAGATTTACAGTCCCGACAACAAGAGAAAGGTTGGGGAAGATGCCCCACCGCCACTACCATGTAGTGTAGTTGAGGCTATGGATTGTTACCGCACCTTAGTACGAGAAGGTGTAGCAGGACCTCCTCACCTAAAAGGAGAAACCCCCACTGCAGCTGACAAGGACAATCCAAAGAACTGCGAGTTGCACCAACGAGTGCAGCACTCTACCAAAGATTGTTACTACTTGCGAAGGATCATTGGTGAGCAGATGGCCAACGGTACCTTGCAGATACCCCCTGTGGATGTTAACGAGAACCCACTTCCTGCGCATCACTTTGACACCGCCAACATGGTAGTTGCCTATGACGAAGAAGCTACAAAAAGTCTGATGAAGTGGGAGAGCAGTGAGAAGTTATGTGAGGAGTTAGAAAATCTATCACTAAGCAGACTTGAGCTAGAAAGAAAGCAAGAGGAGTGGTTCTTCACTCTGGAACAAGAAGATGTAAGCGGGGAAATTGAAGAAGCGGCCCTCTCGAAAGGCGAGGTAGATGTCATTCTTGCCCTAGATGAGGGAGGGACCTCCGAGGCGGAATATGTCTGCAGTGCCCAGACGTATGAGGTGGACCTAGATGTCGAATGCGAGGCCATCGCAAGAAGCCCCAAGTTCAAGTGATGTTTTAACCAGATAGGGGTAAAGTACGATACAAGGGTGTCCATCACGAGGAAAGTCTTGGAGGAAGTACAGCAGCGTGGAGATCCTTCGCTAAATTAGCAGGGGGCAATCAGAAGGATTATTAAGAAATATACTTCTGAAATGGTGTTTTCAGAAGCAGATAGGTTGGTGCCTTACTTCCATAACCGCCCGTTGTATATTACAACCACGGTTAATGGAGTCTCATTTCCCAGGGCGTTGATGGATGGGGGAGTATATATTAACATCATGCCCATCAGTACATTATATGAAACAAGAATTGACCAGGGAAAGGTGGTTCCGGTACCACTAGTAATTTCTAAATTTGACAATGCCGGAATGCAGTCTATTGGATACATGAATATGGGAATCAAGTTGGGAAATTTCACCTCCCACGTCAAATTTAATATTATTAATGCTAACACTAGCTACCAATTACTCATTGGAAGGGTATGGATGCACACTCATGGCATAGTGCCTTCCACCTACCATCAATGTGCGAAGGCAAACATTAGGGGTACAGAGATAGTGATCAAGGCCACGCAGAGACCCTTCGCCGTTCAGGAGGACCACCTGGTAGATGCTGCCTTCTACATCGAGTTAGATGAGGAAAGAAAGGTCTCTGCATGAAAACTAGAAGGGATCAAGGTAGCCGAGGGAAGGGTCCCGCAGAAAAAGTCCGTTCATGACCGTCTAGGGGGGAGGATAATCCCCCACATGGAAAAAGGCAAGAGGAAAGTAGAGGAGGTAGCTAGACCCCCTCGAACTTGCAAGAAGGTGGTCTTGTCTGATGGAAAGATCATCTACCGTTTATAACGGTCTGCGCGGGTGGTGTTCTGGGATGAGAGAATCGACCCGACGCTCGAGTGTTTTATCATTGATGAATCCCATATTGTTGAGCATGTTGAGGAACCAGAAGAAGCTCCAGAATGCATGCAAGACGGACCTAGAGAGCAGCTGCAAGAATTATAGGAAATCAAGTTGGGGCTGGAAGAGGGCGAGAGTAAACCCATTCTAATCTCCAAGTGCCTAGAACTGAGACAAAAGGAAGAGCTCATCGGGATAATTAAGGAGTTCACTGATGTATTTGCCTGGAAGTACACAGAGATGCCAGGAATAGACGCAGAAGTGAGCTCTCATAGATTAAACATCCTCGCCAATGCCCTTCCGGTAAGGCAAGCGACACGTACATACAAAGTGGACCTTGATTTGAAGATAAAAGCTGAGGTAGAGAAGTTGTTAGCAGCAGGGTTTATCAAGCCTATTTAGCACCCTATATGGCTTTTCAGCATAGTGCCAGTGGTGAAGAAAGACAAGAGCCAAATCAGAATCTGTGTAGATTTTCGTGATTTGAACAGGGCGTGTCCTAAGGATGAATTCCCACTACCAAGTATAGACAGCTTAGTGGATGCCAGTGCGAGACATGAGATGTATAACTTCATGGATGGGTATGTTGGCTATAACCAGATTAAAATGGACCCTGTCGATACGGAGAAGACTGCCTTCCATACACCGTTAGGGAACTTTCACTATAGAGTCATGCCCTTCGGATTGAAGAATGTCGGGGCCACATACCAGCGGACCATGATGGCAATTTTTCATGACCTATTTCATGATATACTAGAATTCTATGTGGATGATCTGGTGGTGAAGTCTAAGAAATAAAGAAAGCATATTCAGGATCTTAGGAGAGTATTCGAAAGGTGTCATCAGTATAAGATGAGAATGAACCCCTCAAAGTGTGCCTTTGGGGTTACTGCGGGGAAATTCGTAGGTTTTGTGGTGAATGGACAAGGGGTGCAAGTGGATGCAGAAAAGATGAAAGCCATTGTGATGATGCCACCGCCCAAGAGTCAGAGGTAACTTAAGAGCTTCCTGGGAAAGGTATCCTACCTGCGGAGGTTTATACCTGCGCTGGCAGAAGTAACTCATCCGTTCGCGCCTCTACTAAAAGACAAAGCCAAGTGGGTTTGAGGAGAGAGACAGGAGAAAGTGTTCGAGAAGATTAAAGAAATCCTAGCCTCTCCTTCCACAATGATTCCCCCCAAAGCCGGAGCGTCGTTGCTGCTCTACCTTAATTCTACAGAGAGATCGATAGGGCCCCTCTTGGCGCAAGAGAAAGAAGGAGTGGAAAAGCTGGTCTACTACCTGTCAAGAGTAATCTCTGGAACAGAATCGAGATACACCAGCGTTGAGAGACACTGCCTGGCGTTGGTATTTGTAGCCCAGAAGTTGAGACACTATCTTCTAGCCTTCACAGTTCACATAGTCACCAAGTGTGATCCCATCAAGTACCTCCTCGCGTGGACTATACTCGTGGGATTAGCAGCAAGGTGGTTTTGATCTTGTCAGAATATGATCTAAAATATGTAGTGCCCAAAGCCATTAAAAGCCAAGCAGTAGCAGATCTGCTGGCCCATTTCCCAAGTGGAGTTTTTAAACCACCTAGTGAAGAGCTACCCGGAGAAAGTTTTCAAGTATGCATGGCGGAGGAGGTAAAGAAGTGGTTTATGGAGTTTGATGGTTCCAGTGCTCAAGGAACAGGTGGGGCTGGCATCATACGTCAGAAGGGAAAGAGAAGATCACCCTCTCCTTCAAGTTAGATTTCAAATGCTCAAATAATGAAGCTGAGTACAAAGCCCTTATTATAAGGATGTTGGAAGCACTCAGAAGAGGGGTCGGGGTATTGTGTATACGAGGGGACTCCAATCTAGTAGTGAGGCAGGTCAATGGAGAGTTTTCCTTTAAACATGCCAACTTAGCGCCGTACAGACACATCATCCAAAGGCTGCTGGGACAGTTCTTGGAAGTAACTGTGGAGAGGCAGACGTGAACGATGAACAAGCACCCTGACGCGCTCGCCACCATAACACATAAGATGGACATGGAGGAGTCAGAAGACATCATCACGATGAGGCGGAGAACAATACCCACTACTGTAAAATCCTTATTCCCAAGTAACGAGCCAGAAGATTGGAGGCGTCTGGTGGAGAAGCAACTTGAAACCAGAGAAGGGACAGTGAAAATATTAGAGTTAGCTAACTATCATATGCTGCAAGGAACTCTCTACTTTAAAAGTCTTGGAGGGTTTCTGGAAAGGTGCGTAGGGGAGCAAGAAGCTAAGGAGAGGTTAATAGAGATGCACCAGAAGCACTGCGGAGATACCGATATCCCCCTTTATAGACGACTGCAGCGAAGCTGGTATTATTGGCCTGCCATGAGCATAGAAGCGACCCTCTTGCAACAAAGTTGTTTAAAGTGCCAAGCTAATTTTGACCAGCTGACGGAGGCTAACTTTATGGAAGCCTTCGAAGATTGGAGACAGCCGTACCTACCATATCTAAAAGATGGGGAGCTGCCCGCCGAAAGAGCGGATGAAATTTACCTTAGAAAAAGGATAGCCCATTTCTACTCGGTCGAGGGAGAGTTATATAGGAAGGGGTACAATGAGAAGGCGCTAAGGTGCATAGCCAAAGAGGAGGTGGAAAGAATGCTGAAAGAAGCTCATGATCCCTCCCACATGGGAGGCGCCAAACTGTATGATCAACTGATGACGTTGGGATACTACTGGCCGACTATAGAGGCTGATTCCATCGGGCATGTGAAAAAGTGTAGAGCATGCCAAGTTCACGGGAACATTGTGTATGCTCCCTCCGTCGGTCTGCAAAGCTTGGCGGCTCCTTATCCCTTCCATACGTGGGCATTCGACCTAGTAGGAAAGATAACCCCGGCATCTCATGGAAAGACTTTTATCATTGTGGCTACATAATTGTACACTAAATGGGCGAAAGCCATTCCTTTGAGGAGAGTCAACGCCCAAGTGGTAACCCAGTTTATAAAGGACTATATCATATGCAGGTTTGGTATACCCAAAGTAATATTAATGGATAATGGGAAGCAATTTGTATGCAAGGAGATGGCCCTCCTCACAAACAGGTATAAGATTGTGCATAATAGCTCAACCATATCCTACCCCAAGGGCAATGGCCAAGCAGAGGCTACCAATAAGACCCTGATAAACATTTTGAAGAAAATGCTAGAGGAAATGCCGGGAGCATGGGACGAGAAGTTGCCTATGGTGTTATGGGCCTATCGTACTTCAAAAAGAAAGCCAACAGGGTTCACTCCCTTCTCCCTAGTATATGGGACCGAATTTGGCCTACCAGTGGAACTGGCGGTGCCTTCAGCCAGAATTTCTCTTGGCAATGGGCTCATCCCCGACCCAAGGCATGTGCAGCTGGAGGCGCTGGATGAGTATAGGGACAAGGCGAGAGAGAATTTCAAAGTCTACACTCAGCAACTATCCAGGGCCTACGAGAACTTAGTCAAGCGTAGAGAGTTCCAGGTGGGAGATTTAGTCCTGCGAGCATCAACTCACCATCTCCGTAGCGTGTCGGCATCAAAATTCAAACCTAACAGGGAAGGCCGTTTTGTCGTCAGAGGAGTGGGGAAGTCGAGCTACTTCCAAATATCAAAACTAGAGAGGGATTGCCTCCATTCCATCAACTGCAAGTGGCTGAAGAGGTATTATGCTTAGTAATATCTAACAAATTCTTTGTGTTTGTCATGTCTATAATGGATTTCGAGGATTGCTCCTATACCAAAAAAAAAATTTGTAAATTTTTTTAGAGCAATACTACATTGTAAACAGCACACAAAAGTAAAGAAATGAAATAGAAACACTTTTGATCATTGTTGATGTTTGCTTTGTTTACTCATCTATATATATATACATAAATATATATACACTCCCTACTAAGTTAGAAGAGAGTACACAAAAATTAGGAACTTTGCTCACTACACTTGGGAGGTAAGTCCATCCTAAGAGAAAGTATACTGAGAAAAGTCCCCCAGACATAAATTAAACATAAATTAATAGAAAATATAGGGGGAGATTAAATTCCTCCTCTTTAATATTACAAAGAACAGTGAAACTCTTAAAGAGAATATAGAGCAAGGACCCCAAAGACTAGGGGCTAGCTAATTCAAATAGTTTTTCAATAAAATCAGGCTTTCGAGAAGGGGACAGGGATCACCCCCCTCTCAAACCTAGCCTTTATGACTATATGTAGTAGTGCGCAGGAGTACCCCCACAGACAGGAGGGGCAATCCCAGACAGTAACATGCAAATACCTTATAGCTACAAGAGGTGCAATTTTTTGAAAAAATATATATATATATATATATATATATATATATATATATATATATATATATATATATATATATATATATATATATATATATATATATACGTAACTTCTCATGTTAATGCAAGTACCCCACAGTATATGGGGCAGCCATCATCAGTAGGCTAAATGCTCATAGAAATTAGAGCAAGTCATATAAAACAAACACCCACAATTTAAGCGGAGAACAAGGGAAAAGAAAAGTGCAGAAGAAACAAAGTGTCTCATTCAGGAATGATAAGTGATGTACACATAGAATTCTGACCACTACAAAGCAAGAAGTAGCCTATCTGCTAGAAAATACAAAAAATAAATCATCACGAGCGATGGCACCAGCATACGACGGACCAGCCTCCCGCATAAACTGTTCCTCCAACCTGATGAATTTAGCCTCGTCTTCCTCATCGCCAGACTCGAGTCTGGCAAGCTTCACCTGCAGTAACGCGATCTGATTCCAAATTCTCGCGACCTCAGCCTGCCGCTGCTCAACTCTGGACTGTCGGGAAGTGTGAAACCTCACTATCTTTCGGAAAGGAACACTCAGAAAGGGGCGAACCCCCGCCTCAAGCCAATCCAAATGAAAATGATAGAACTGTTGCAAATTACGGAGAGCATCCAAGAACAGAAAAATGGAAGAGCTAGTCATCTTAGTAGGGGAGGTAGCCAAGAACTCATGAACATGGTTGGTAAGAGCCCTCGGGTTGAAGGCCGTAAGACTGTCAATCTGAAGTATACTTTGAGAAGTGAATGTCGTGGGATGGTGCTCTAAGATGAGATCCAATAGCTGACGCTCATGTGCCCTGAATCGTCCTGGTAACTCCTCACGCCATAGTCTACCCACAATAGTCGCAGCATCCTCTACTTCATCATCGTCGTCGGAGTGGCGAGACCCCGCCTCAGAAGGGAGGAAAGAAGACTCTCCACCAGAATCAGCGTCACCTACTAAAGGAGTGACCTTAGAACTATGATCTATCTCCATATACATCCCACTGCCAAACTCCACAGTCATCGGAGTACTCTCATGCACCTGGAAACAATGAGACAAGGGTGAAATGGGAACGCTTGCACAACATACGCAAGAAGAAAAGAGGGGAATAGTAAAAAGAGGGGGTATGCTAGTTTAATACCTCTCTCGCAGTTTCCCCACTGCTAAACTCCACAGTCATCGAAGTACTCTCATGCACCTGGAAATAATGAGACAAGGGTGAAATGGGAATTCTTGCACAGCATACGCAAGAAGAAAAGAGGGGAATAGCAAAAAGAGGGGGTATGCTAGTTTAATACCTCTCTCGCAGTTGCCCCACTGCCAGACTCCACAGTCATCGGAGTACTCTCATGCATCTACAAACAATGAGACAAGGGTGAAATGGGAAAGCTTGCACATCATACGCAAGAAGAAAAGAGCAGAATAGTTAAAAGAGGGGGTATGCTAGTTTAATACCTCTCTCGCAGTTGCCCCACTGCCAAACTCCATAGTCATAGGAGTATTCTCATGCACCTAGAAACAATGAGATAAGGGTGAAATGGGAAAGCTTGCACATTATACGCAAGAAGAAAAGAGGGGAATAGTAAAAAGAGGAGGTATGCTAGTTTAATACCTCTCTCGCAGTTGCCCCACTGCCAGACTCCACAGTCATCGGAGTACTCTCACTCACCTAGAAACAATGCAACAAAGGTGAAGATGGGAATGCTTGTACAATTTAAACAAAATATCAAAGACATAAGAATGACATGAGGGAAGTAGATACCCTTATATACTGTACCTGAATAACTCTCTCCATAACGGTAAAAGGAGGAGGTGCAGGGGCTCCCATAGGGGCTGCCGCACTAGTCGATGCTCTTGAAGGGGCTGTCTCAGCGACCAGTGTTTCTGAAGAGGTGGCCTCAATCTCGAGTGCTCCTAAAATAGATACCTCAAAGACGGTAGTTGCAGGGGGTGCTCCTAAAGGGACTATCACAGTAACGAGTGATCCTAAAGAGGCTACCTCAACCTTAGGCGCTTCCGAAAGAACAACCTCAGCGACGGCAGTCGCAATGGGTAGGCGAGGCTGCGAATGGCAAGAAAGGGTAAGAGGTAATAAGTCACCTACCTCATGAATGACAGATACCTTAATTAAAAAATAGGGAGAGGGAAATTCCTTAAAGGCACAATAGAGATAGCTTCCGGAAGGGGCGCGATAACAGGGAAAGCTGATCCATATATAGGGGCTGATGAAGAGACAATAGTATGAGCCACACTCGAAACAACACCAAAAGATAACTGCAACAAAGTGAAAGAGGGATACGATAAGTACAGGCGGGATAGAAAAGAAATATATAACTAAGAAAATAGGAAAGTACCTGAGCCCCATCTAGAGGGGAAGAGCGGAAAAGGATGATCGACGTAGTAGAGGCTGTGCTGATAGCCTGCGAAGAATGAAAATATGTTATTCATCACATGTTCGAGGAAAAAGATATTACATGCTCTAATAGAAAGGCCTGACCTGAAGTGTGGGCTCACTAGTTGAAGCCATAGTAAATATTGGGCCACGAGGAATTGCCTAAACCAAGGGTCTGTCGTCCATAGATATGCGGACCCGAGGGATAGAAATCCTCCCCGAAGAGGATAAACTTGAGATAATAACGTCAGGTAAGGGACGAGTCCCTCCCTGAGAAGAAAACCCAAAAGCCATTAGGACCCGCTACTGAAAGGAAACAAATATTCAAAAAAAATACATACCTTAGATGAAGAGGTGCCCAGGGGCTCAGCTGTAGAAGTGCCCACCGCCGAAATAAGAGAAGATGAGGTGACAACGTCGGAAGGCACAACCCTCTACACATTGTAAATGGGTAAATAAAAGGAAGAAGTAAAGAGGAAAAGGTCACAATGAAAGTTGTGAGAATGGCGAGGCATACCTGAGCAGAAGGAGAAGTCATGAAAGCGGTCCTGATGCCGGTAAGGTGCACAGATGAAAGTTGCAGGGAAATGACAGCGTACACAACCAAGATGTAATTAGAACATTAACAAATTACATCAGATGGTAAAAGAATTAAGGAGATAGCAAACCTCTCTAAAAAGGCCTCGAGAAGAAATGATCATGGAGTTCCTCTCCCGCTAAAAAGGCGTCAGTCGTAGTGGGGGAAGAGGAGATCTACTTGCCTCCATGGAAATGACCTGCAAAATATGACATAATTCTTTCATTAACAAATAAAAAAGTAATGAGGGGGAAGAAAGAAAATCATATGCAAAAAAAAAAAAAATTAACTAGGGGGAACACTTACAGCAGCAGGGCACGTAGTCTGGCCATAAGGGAGATGGGTGGGGCTAACTCCCCCAGGAGAATGGGATGCCTCATCATCACTAGAAGACTCTCTCGAGACTGATAACAAAGCATAAGTGTCAGTAGTGTTTTCGCCATGGAAACCCAGGTCGCCATATCACCCGAAGAAGAACTATGGTCTTCATAGGAAGGGGTGCTTCCATAATCAACTAGTTCCTCTTCCAATGAAGGGGAGGGAGATCCAGGAGGTGAAACTCCGAGAGAACTAGTTCCACTAAGTAAAGAATGTCGTGATATAGTACCTTCTGCAATGGGAATAGACGCGACCTACGCCTCCTGGGAAGAAAGGCTCGGTGAGGAGTAACCCTTCTCTTTCACTACTTGAGAGGCCTCCTCCACCACAAGATCGCCAGGGTCGGACTCTTGATCCACAGTAGAGGAAGCAACCATGCCAACACAGTTTCCTTTCTTCTTCTTTGCAACTCGAGTCCTCACAGGACAAGGGGGGAGGAGAAGCGGTAGTAGCAGGAACAAAATTAGATACATCTGTGTCAGGGTGTTTCCTTTTGCTCTAGTAGAGGTGCTCGCTTTCCCTCTGCTTTTTGATTGGCTTCTATACTTCACGGGGGGAAGCTCAGTCGACAGAGGCTGAAGTGACTCGTCAAGGAGAGGCTTCACTAAGACGGGAATGGCCTGCTCCAAGGGTGGTGTGGAGGTAGTGCTGAGAAACCAAGGATCCTTCTGCGTCCGTTTGACCAAAAACTAGGCTTTGGTATATTTAATTGGGTTAGTCTCATGAGGAGGACCAACTACACATTCTTGGATAAGACGAACCTGCCGTTGCCAAAGAAGGAACCAAGATGAAGTAAACAAAGGATGATAATCGCAAGGAGGCACATAGAGACCACCCAAACCACCAACCCTACGAAATAATCCCCAAAGAGTGAAGTTGGCACACGCCTCTGAAAACGCCTCAGAAAGATCAGTGTAGGTAGGAAGATGAGGGATATGAACGCCCTGATCATAGACAAACTGTCGTCTTGCCCTCTCGGAATGATAAGATTCAGCACACGGACCTAACTCGATCCAAGAAGGGAGGTGTCATGGTAAGAGCATCATCACCACATTAATATCAAGACAGGTGGAAACAGACCCCACTGCTGAAGGGCAATAGAAAGTCCCACCATCGCCAGGGAAAGAAAGCGAGCTGAAAGTTCCCCCAGGACGCTTGGTATAAGGCCGAAACTGAAAATCCTCAATATCATCAATCAATAATCCCAAAGATTTTTTTGGAATTTTTTTATGCCATCGAAGAAGTTGCGCAGCATCGCTATGACAAGAATGAGTCCCCGGAGCAAAGTGGGGGAAGTGCTCAAATAAAAAGTCCATCAAGAGAGCAACATTTGCATAATTAGCAACATCATACCGACCACAAGACCTCTCTACATCTACATGTGCTCGGTCCATCCAGGTGTAAAGAGAACCAAAATGCAAGGCGGCCATAGGTATTGACCTGCCACGTGATAATCGTACAGCCAGTCCAAAAAGAAATTCGCGAGGGGAATCTTCAGGCTTACCTGGCAGAAGGAACTGAGTCAGAAAGGTAACCAAGAAAGCGGCCAAATGTGATGGAGAGTGGATCTTGGGACCATCCTGGGTTCTGGGGACTGAACGGGAAGTCTCTCCCTTCTGCAACTGCTCAAAATCCCTGAACCAGTACCTTTGCCATTTGGCAAAGGAATGCTTAGAATGAGCAGTTATATTTATAGCTACATACTTTGAGCACTCACTGAGAGCCGACTGTAGCTCCCCCACCATCTCCTGCTCTAAAGAATCCTCGCACTCATCAGAAAAACCTGTTGCCCAAAGAAAGGAAGAGCATACAATTCACATACATCCTCTAAAGTGATGGTAAATTCACCCCAACCCGTGACAAATGTGTGGGAATCCATACTCCATCGAGACAATAAAAGATTAAGAAAAGAAATATGCCTCGATATGGTGCAGGACTTCAGGCTGCTGACGACGGTAAAAAGACCCACCTCCCTAAGAGTAGTCACGTAATTGGGAATGCTCAGAACATAGTCGACCCAGCTGGCCCACTCCTCCGGGGACCCCCCGCAACTTTGACGTCAATATTAGAATAAGGAAAATCACCACGGTCGACGCGGACTCAGAGAATAGAATCTGGAGAAGCAGTGAGGGAATCAGTAGATTCACTTAATCCCACGTGAATAGTGCTAGAGAATTTTTTCTCAAATTCGGTAAGAGAAACCATGAAGTTGTCAGCCGGACCAAAAAAAGGAGCACGACGATAAGTATTAAAATCCCGCCCTTGACGAATGCGCATATAGTCCTTCCATGCATGAGAAGAGGATGACGTAGCTGAAGAACTACCGAGAGTCATCGTCTCAATAAAAGAACTAATCCTGGTAGAGATCCCAAGTGAAGAACCCCGGGTATCCCCCACCGCCAAAAAGAGAGGGGAAGTGACAACCCCTACAGAAACAACAGATTGCAAGGAACCCCCTAGCATGAAGCCAGCCCGCGATGAGTCCACAACTAAAGAGGGTCTTGCGACGCCAAGTGGTGGCATTGATGAGGAACCCACAGTACAAAAGGGGTCTCGTGAAAAATCTGTAGCAAATAACACATTACTCGCAGAAACCCCAGGAGGGGCTACCCCAAATGTAAAACCCAAGGATGAGTTGAAATTGGACGAGACCCCCAATCCTATAGAGTCACTGGTCGAGACACCCAGTTACACATTATCGCTGGTCGAGACACCCAAAGTTGTAGAAGAATTACTCGAGACCCCCATCCCCACACCCACTAGTCGCGATACCCAAGAGCGCGTGGGAACCAGGCGAGACCTCGCTTTTCAAACCGTCGAGACCCCTCTCCATAAACCAGATGGGGGTGAGACCCCCCTTTTTATGAACGCTTCTCGGCGAGACCCTACTCCAAATTTTTTTTATGGGCGATACCCCCTCCACAAACCAGATGGGTTGAGACCCCCTTTTACGAACGCTTCTCGACGAGACCCTACTCTAAATTTTTTTTATGGGCGAGACCCCCTCCACAAACTAGATGGGTCGAGACCCCCTATTACGAACGCTTCCCGGTGAGACGTTACTCCAAAAAAAAAATATTTGGGGAACCAGTTGAGACCCCTGCTCTACAAACACAAAAAAATTCTGATGTTTTTTTCCATCCAAGCAGTCGAGACCCTCCACTCCCAAACAGAATTAGTCGAGACCCTCTTTCCCCAAATAGAATCAGTTGAGACCTCCTTTCACCAAACAGAAATTAGGCGAGACCCCCTCTCCCAAACACAAACCAGAATCAATTAAAAAAATCGGTTGCTCGAAATCACGATTTGATTTCATAAACCAAAAAATCCTATTTTGTTTCTCATCAACCACCAATATCCCTCGCTGTTAACAATAACTAAAAAAAAAATCCGTCGACACCCCCCTCTCCCCAAAACTCATTCCAACAGATGAGGAACCCTTAGTAATTGCGAACCACCAGTCACTGATGAGATCAATGGGGATCCTCGGCGACGACAGCCACAGACGAGACGAGAATCAACCTAGCCGATTTTAAAATATTCAAACCGACGTTTCTTTTTTTCCTTTTCTCTTTTCAATGGAAATAAGGGTTAGGAAGAGTATAAAACAAGAGGACTATGAGGAGTTCACATTTGAAGAGGTATTGGATGGATGAGAAACCATTAATGGGGTGTTTTGAAAAAGCTAAAGCCAAAAAAAAAAATTATATGGCTATGGTGTTTTAAAATCCTTTTCTCTCCCTTTGTCTCACTACAAACCCAAAGACCCTATGAGTTTTTTTTTAAGAAGATGAAAGAGCTAAAGAAAAAGGGTCTTATGTTTTTTAGATCAGAGTGGAAAACGTGTAGGAAAGCCAAAAAGGTGATGACCTTTTTTCCGAAATGATGAGATGACAGTTCCCACACTGACGCGTGGATTCTCAAGAATTAAAAACCTCGGATAAAGGGACACCGGACTTAATGATCCTAGGGTCCCTAAATATATATATATATATAATTGTTGAAATTGAATTTATGGCGTATAAAGTTTTTTTTAGTCTACCCAACCAAAAAAACTTTGCACGAGGGGCTAATGTAGAAGGGTGTCTACCTATAAGAAAAGTAAATAAAATAAAAAATACATTTTTTTATTAATGACATTCGAGAGGTGCCCCGCAAGGTCCACCGCAAAAGTCCAAGATTGATAAGTGTCACTGCAAGGGTCACTGCCACTACAAGGGTCACTGCAACAATGACATTCGAGAGGTGTCCCGCAAGGGCCACCGCAGAAGTCCAAGATTGAGAAGTGCCACTTCAAGGGTCACTGCCACCGCAAGGGTCACTGCAGCAATGACATTCGAGAGGTGCCCCGCAAGGGCCACCGCAGAAGTCCAAGATTGAGAAGTGTCACTACAAGGGTCACTACCACTGCAAGGGTCACTGCAATAATGACATTCGAGAGGTGCCCCGCAAGGGCCACCGCAGAAGTCCAAGATTGAGAAGTGCCACTGCAAGGGTCACTGCAGCAATGACATTCGAGAGGTGCCCCGCAAGGGCTACCGCAGAAGTCCAAGATTGAGAAGCGCCACTGCAAGGGTCACTGCCACTACAAGGGTCACTGCAGCAATGACATTCGAGAGGTGCCACGCAAGGGCCACTACAGAAGTCCAAGATTGAGAAGTGCCACTACAAGGGTCACTGCCACTGCAAGGGTCACTGCAGTAATGACATTCGAGAGGTGCCCTACAAGGGCCACTGCAGAAGTCCAAGATTGAGAAGCGCCACTGCAAGGGTCACTTCCACTGCCAGGGTCCCTGCACTAATGACATTCAAGAGGTGGCCCGCAAGGGCCTCCGCAGAAGTTCAAGATTGAGAAGTTCCACCGCAAGGGTCACTGTCGCTACCAGGGTCACTGCAGCAATGACATTCGAGAGGTGCCCCGCAAGGGCCTTCGCAGAAGTTCAAGATTGAGAAGTGCCACCGCAAGGGTCACTGCAATAATAACATTCGATAGGTGCCCTGCAAGGGCCTCTGTGGAAGTAAGATTGAGAAATGCCACTGCGAGGGTCACTGCCGCTGTGAAGGTCACTGCAACAATGACATTCGAGAGGTGCCCCGCAAGGGCCTCCGCAGAAGTTCAAGATTGAAAAGTGCCACCGCAAGGGTTCCGATAGAAAATCATATTTAGAAGGAACCACGAGTAACTCCTCATCATGAAACGTCATTCTTTAAAAGAACAACAGTATTAACACTTTGCTTTCTTGTACAGGTTGCCTAGTTGAGCAAGCAAGGCTCAAGCAGGCTAGTTGGGACCTCCTGGGAGTCTTGGCTTGGCGGCTAAGGGACAAGGTATGTTGAGAAAGCTCAACCACTTAGCACTATAGGACTGAGAGAATACTAGTAGGAAGACCCAGAAGTCACTTAAAGACTACACACACTTCACAATTGGTCACAAGTGAAGTGAGCAGCCAAAGAGCTGGTTACTCACAAGAAATAGACTCTTTATAAGAAAATGACTTTTCCAGAAGAAGGGGTCCTCAAGATCCCTCTCAAGAAAAACAACAATTTTAGAGAAGAGGGGTCCTTAAGGCCTCCTCTCTCAAGATTTGCAAAATTGCACCACAAGTTACCATTTCAAAAGATAATTACCAAATCTGATATTTTTTCTTCATTAGGGGACATATGTGCTTTTTGACTTTGGTCGACGCCAGGTGGCGCCTGCAGGAGGGACAGGCAAGGCTGCATGCAGGTAGGGACAAATGGTACACTTCAAACATTGTTCCCCACCAACTCTCTCAATTTTGGCGCCCAAAAATGCCAACTCATCCCTAATGCCCTAGTATAAATAGACTTATGGGCAAGGTCAAGAAAGAGAGACAATCAAAATTGCACTGTTACTCTATTAAAATATCACCAGACCTACCTAGTATTCTCTCCCTGCTCATTCTCTTAGTGCTGAGTGTCTTGTTCTTTCACTCCCCACTGACATCCATCATTCTCAGGTGTTTCTTTTGAGCAAATTACTATTTTTTCTGTGAAAGTTCATCTTCTTGCAGGGAGTGAGTTGAAGCTTGAGTTCCATTGTTACCAGAAGGAGAAAGTTTCTTGAGAAGTTGCACCAGAAGACCTTGAAGACCTCGCAGGTAGTGTCCATTAGAGTGGGTCACGCCTCATCCTTTCCAATTATTCATAGACCCTAGTCTCATTACCCTCCTACACTTTTATTCTCACCAAGGACACGAATAACCACATTCAGCTTGACTCTATACAGATGCCTCTAAAGAATAAGGTCAGATTTCAATGGCTGGAGCCCCATTTGGAAACCTCTATTAGAAGTATGTTATAGTCATAACAGAGAGAGGAACAGTAGTTAGGGGTACAACAACATTAATCGTCGGCTCGACAGAGTTCGAAAAAATTTCCACTAAAGATTCGTCTTGGCCAGATGACTCACCTTAACTAGAGGATAAAGTCAGAGATAAGCTGTCGATCGGAGTAGAGGACGAGTCAGGCATCTCATCCCTAAAGACCTCAGAAGAAGAGGGTATAATGGTATTTAAAGGAATCAGAAAGATTGGTCATAAAGGGAATGCCTCGACCTAGCATCTAGCCTCGACTTCGGCCTCGTGTTGGCGGATTTACTGAAGAGCCTCTCCCTAAGGTTTGGAAATTGGTCGATCATCTCCTATAGTTTCTTTAACATCCAGAAGCCGATATTATACTTAAATGAAATTAGTCTAAAAGCTAATAAAGAACAAAAAAGATAAAGTTTGAGTGTTATTGACCAAAGGATTAAAAAGGGGGAAATGAAACGTTCTTATCAAGAACAACCCAAGAAAAATAATGGTTTCAACCGGAGAAGAAGACCAGAGTATAACTGAAAACTTCATCCGAAGGAAGGAGAAATGATGGGGATACCCAAAAGTGTCACCAAAACCCAGAAAAAAACCAATCTCAACTCCCATAGGCCCTAATGGTTGGTAAAGAAGCTCGCCGAAATTTTTTACATTCACCGAAAAACTAATAGTTCTTAATAAAGGGAAAAATCAATGGAAGATTAATAAAGAAAGGGAAGGTAGAATACCTGGGGGAGTTTTTCACCCAAAAGCACCAGGAAGAACCCTATAAGCTGACCAGAAAAGCTTGAATAACAAAAATGGGAGAAAATGGCTGAAGCTCTGTTAGAGAGAGAGTTTTAGTGCGAAGAAGAAGAAGGATGAAAGAGAAAATATATTTTTAAAACCCTTTAAATACTCTAAATCATTATGCGTAACTTCCAAGGCATACATCATTAAGGCACTATACCCTAGGGCACACCAACAACCATCATTTTTGGGGCCACACGCCATTCCACACGATGGTTGCCAAGTGACAATCCAATCTTAATCGAACTTTTCGGATCTAATATAGGAAAGGACTCCTTTTAAACTCATACCCAGAAGATTATTTATCCCTCATCCTTTATTTCACATTGAAGACTAAGGGCTAGGAGTGATTGATATTCAAAGTATAGGCCCATCCCAAAGTTACATCCCCTTGGTTAAAGCCGACCATTGCCAATCCATCCAGTATAAGGAGTTATGACTCGGTCATGGACTCAACCCGAGATGACTCATCTTCGCCCAATAACTTACTGAAGGGAACCTCGACCTCATCCTGGAAGACTAGTCAAGATACCTTACATCATTAATCCTATGATCTACCACCCTCATCCTCATCCATCATCTGAACGATGAAGACAGGATGAGACAACCTAACAAGACATGTGTCATTCCATCAGTGGACTATAGCTCGATAACTCAGCCTCGAACTGGGCAGATGACCGACTGTGGACGATTGACAGAGCATGTGGATTGGGAAACTCATGTGAGTGTGCATGTGGGTTGCGAATACCACGTTGACAAAATTGTCACAACATCTCCCTCACACGTGAGGGAATATTTTATCATCATGACCTACATGTGACTGTGATACCTGGATCCTCCCCATTATCTAGGAACATTCCACACTTTCTTATCACAGGCCTGGACAGTACACTACAACCCCATGCACTATAAATACTTATCTTTACATCTTTGTAAGGGATTGATCATTATAAACCCTAACTGATGCTCTGTTAAAATCACAGTAGAGAGAGAAATCTTGAGTGTTCTGTATCCTATGGCCATTAGTGCCCTTTCTTAGTGGATTTCACACACACTCACAGAGTGGAGTAGGACAAGATTGGCTGAACCACATATATTTTGTGTTATGTCCCTCTTTGCCTCATCTCATTCTATATCTTCATATATGTTTATACTCCATTAATACACTGGTTTGATCTTCCATATTTACATTGATTTGGTGAAACCATTTTTGGTATCATCATCACGTAGTAGACACCGCCTTTGTCCAAAATCTCTTAAAAACTTTATGACCTAGAAGCATATCTCCAGCCATATCCTGAATTATCCGATTCTTCCTTCCAATTATCCCATTTTGCTGAGGAGTCTTCACGGTTGAAAATTTACGTTTGATACCAAGGTTATCATAGTAATTATCCACCTTTGCTTCCTTAAATTTAGTGCCATTGTCACTACACATTCTATTGATAGTGACACCATGTTGATTTTGCAAGACATGATGCTTGGTCATAAGAAACTCTACAGCATCGGATTTCTCTCAGAAAACCTACTATGGAGTAACGAGATAAATCATCTACCATCACGAGGATATACCTCTTACAACCAAAACTCCCAGTACCAGTGGGACCGATAAGATCCATGTGAATCAACTCAAGCACTCATGAAGTGGTAAGGGAATTTAACTTCTTGTGGGGGATACGGGCTTGCTTTCCCAACTGGAAGGGTCCACAAACCACAAAATTTGGCTTCCCAAGTGACGATAAGCCACGTACTAGGTTCTTTTTAGCTAAGCGCTCCAAATCTCTAAAATTCACGTGACCTAGATGTTGATGCCACAAATCTATAGGAGTGATCGTGGCGATGTTGCAGAAAAATTAGGACTTGGACATGATTCCATAACAATTATCTTCAGTCCTCACCCCTTGTAATAGAAGTTTACCATCTTAATCATAAACATTGCACTCGTTCTGGTCAAACTTTACTCCAAAGTCAACGTCGCATAGCTAGCTAATGCTGAGAAGGTTCGCTTTTAAACTTTTGACGTATAAAACATTATCTAACTTAGGAAATCATGATATTTATACTATACCTCGTCCTAATATGATAGACTTTATCCCACCTCCAAAAGTGACTTTACCTTCCTTATGATCCTTTAAGTAGGTAAAAAATTAGACGCCACTTGTCATGTGCCTGGAGCACCCACTATCAAAATACCACTGTGAGGTATTATGTTCTTTAAGAGCAACATGAACAAAAAGGGCTTTTATGTCTAGCTTAGGTACCCAAGAGGTGGTAACCTTATGTTTTCCCTTGTCATTGTTGGTTTCATCCGAGAGTTTGGAAGTATTCGCTAACGGTAAAGACATTCGTTGGTCAAATTCCATTAAACTCTGAGATGTGGAAACTAGAAACTCAACCTTCTCTTGAAGAATAGTAAGATCACTAGTCGCATGTGACGAAGAAAATGTACGTCGTGTCTGACCCATACTATAGAAGAACTCCCTAAGGTGGCCTTTTCTTTTAAAGTAGGTACAAAAATACACAGTCTTAGGCCGACCTTGGTTTGCTTTTCTTGGTCGAACTCTTCTTTGGGGTTTTAGTTGATGGTCGTATGGATTCATAGTAAACTCAGGAATTAGTTTCGATGTAACATGAGATGTGCAAGCACCATTAAAACCTATTCCCTGCCGTTCACCAAACCCTAATTCAGGGGCGAGGAGCATCTTTCTCATCTTTCCAGATCTATCCTCTATCTTTACCTTGACCTCTCGAGCTCTCTCATGGTCATGAGTGAGTTGGGCAACAAGGGCTTTAAGTTTCTTTCGATCCTCCACGGAGGAATGGAGTTCACTCATAAGATTAGCCACTTTCTTGGTTAAGTCCCTTTTCTCCTTCTCAAAACAACTCTTTCTCTCTCTAAATAGTCTCTCTCTCACTCTCACTCTCTCTCAAAATCGACTCTCTCTCTATGCAAAATCGCTCTCTCCCAACACAAACTTTCTCTATCTCTATCTCTATCTCTCAAGGTATTGCTAATGGAGGACTCTCTATATCGCATCTCTCTCAAATATTTCTCTAAGGTGATGATCCTAAGAGCTAAATCTTTGTTACGATTTTTAGTTTTATATGAATCATCATACAAATCGGTATAGGCGCATCGTAGATCACTCTCACTCTCACTTACAGCATCCTTCCCCTCACTCACTGTTGATGTAAAAAATTAGATTATCTCTAATTAATTAATCACAGATAAAATAAATAAGACAAAAGATTTTTAAAGTGGTTCATCCTTATAAGAATGGCCTACGTCCACTATTTTTGTATTGCTGACTGTTTGACTAGAATTCTCAATAAAATTGTTTACCAAGATATCCAGAGTCCCCTTCTAATGAGGAGGTTACAATGTATTTATAGCCCTGAGGCTGTACATGTGAAAGGATAATGCGCTGTTATCTAGTAGACATATACATCTGTACGATAATTATGAGCATTCAATGCGCAGTCGTCTTTTTGATTCTCTTGATTTGAGTGCTCTGTACGCTAAGTAGCTCGGACCGCCTGAGTTGCTCGGTATGCTTAATTTGCTCAGAGTCCTTAGTTCCTCGGGGTGCCCAAGCTTCTTGGTATGATTGAGTTGCTCGGGGCGCTTGAGTAGCTCGGTGATAGTATGTTGTTCGTTGAAAGTGTTTGTAATTTCCATGTAGGTTGACACGTGTCTTCAAGCGAATGGTCCATGTCAGCAGACTAAATTTGGTATCAACAGAAGCCCCCAATATTTTACACTTTGAGGTTGAAGAAAAGTGTGGAATATTCTGCTCGAAAACTGCTCAGATTATTGGTTTTTATGGTTTTTAGCAAAATGTTCGTTGTATATAACTCCTTTTTGAGCGTATAGTATTAGGCCTCATAAATATTTTGAATTTTCATGATCACTTCGATATTTGTGCCCTTTTCTTCTTTTAACCGCCAAAAACGCAAATGGCTTTCCTTGTAATCATTATTTTTCTCTATTCCTGAGATAAAGTATTTAAGCGCGGCAGAAATCCTATCATTTTTCACTTTTCAAATCTGTATCTTTGAACTCTTCATTTTCTCTCTGTCTTGTGCCTTCGTTCTTTCCATCGTTCATTGTCAACTGATATCTCTATTTTTGTAAGATTTTCTTACCTCTTCTTTATTTACTTCGTTCATCATGGTTTATCTTGTTGAATCGCTTGACAAATTTCGGTCCGAATTTTTAATCCCTTCGTCGGTTATTTTGGAAGAACTTTCTGAACCTTTTGATTATTTTTCTTTGGCTGAGGGACATTGATTCCCCTGTCTTTTTGTATCCGAATGTGGCTTTTCTTTCCCACCAAACCCCCTGTGTTTGGAGTTTTGTCAATACTTTGATGTTGTACCTGCA
Organism: Sambucus nigra; assembly: GCA_949130495.1. Classification (NCBI taxonomy): domain Eukaryota; kingdom Viridiplantae; phylum Streptophyta; class Magnoliopsida; order Dipsacales; family Adoxaceae; genus Sambucus; species Sambucus nigra. The sequence goes on along the minus strand of OX422224.1, from coordinate 182,426,747 downwards.
AGAATAGCTCCAAATACCTGGAGGATAGTTAATGGCGTACATAGGTTGAATCAACTTCATAGAACTCGATTAGGGATTCCAGAGATTATATACTGCTATAGATGGGTTGTCAATGATACTGCATTCTATTTAAAAACTAGGTTTTTGAATAGAGCTTTAGTTGTCAATCTTCCTGATGCCAATAGGGATTATTTTGATCATGGGGTTGTTATGAAAAATTGGCAACACCCTCCATTAAATGGTGATGATGTATATCAAGGTCCCAGGTGTCCACCTTATGGCAATGGGATAGGTTGTTTTTATTTTTTGAAATTTTGTTTTCTTTGTGTTCGATAAAATGCATCACTGACATTTGTTTTTGTTTGTTACAGTTGATAGTAAAAGAAAATCTCCAAAAGAGGCTGATGTTAATTTAAAACATTTAAAACTTATTTGGGATTTGCATCAATCTGTTGCTGAGGAGAAAATTAGATCTGCCTCCTACTTGTTGCAATATAAAAGCTATACTTCATCTTTCACTGCTCGTCCTCTTCCAGTGGTAGTTAATCTTGACCAAGTACCAGCCTCTGAGACTAGTGTGGAAGGTTCTTACTCTCAGTCGAGTATTCCTATCATTGATCTGATAAAGAAGAGAAGAACTCCTACCTTTTTTTAACAAATCTGCCTCTGCCATTGTGGAGGCAAAGAAAAGTAAACAAGATGTCCCAGAAGAAGGGTTAAAAACTACTGATGTACCCCCTCCTGCTGCTGCCAAAAAGACTGGAAGGAAGCCTCTTGTGGCTTCGAGCAAGACTGTCGCTATCTCTCCTCCGAACAAGGTTATTATCATATCACCAATAAAGATAATGTCTTTATTTGAAAATGTTCCTGCTCCTCTATGGAGGTTAAAGGAAAGCTCTTCTGAGAGACCTGCTGAACCTATCTCTCAACTTTTAAATGTTGAAGGTAGTGTTCCAACTTTTGTTCCTTCGAGCTCTGTTATGGGCTTGGAAAAATCTTGGACCATCCCAAAAGTCCAAGGCATTGAAGATACTCTTTCTCGTGAGATAATGACTAACCTGGCTGCTCAACACATTACCTCAGTAAGTATCTTTAGCTCGACCCCTTTATTTATTTATTTTAATACTATGTTCATGTATTGACTTTAAGTGATTTATTTTTTCATCTGGTGACGTGTTTCAACAGCATTTTGAAGAAGGATGAAGCTATCAAGGCTTCAAGTTCCTCGGGAGGAGTAGAGGAAGATTTTATTGGGCTGACCCAGTCTTTAAAAGACTCTCGTCAAAAGTACGAGGAAGATAAAGTTGCTTGGGAGAAGAAGCTCAAATCCATTGAGCTGGACATAAATTAAGCGTTGAGTGCCTCTAAGGAATTGGAGAAGAAGTTGAAGGAGTTTGAACAGAGCAACAAAGACTTTGAACAAAGCAATACGGACCTTGAAGTTAAGCTCAAGTCTGTTGAAGAGGAAGTTGTTAAACTTCAAGATGTTGAGCGATAAAAAATGGAGGTGGAAGAGAAGTTGAAGGCTGTCGAGGAGCTCCTTAGGAAAAGGACCTCCTCGGAGAAGGCAAAAAGGAAGAAGGCAGTTAAAAAATCATTTAGTGCTGGTTGGGACAAAGGATGGAACAAGGGCCTGGATGCCATGTCTTCTTAAATGGAGTATGCCAGCCTCAAATATTTTAGGGATGGATGGATTACAGCCTTGCAGGAGCTGAAAGTTACTGAGAATTCTGAGTTATTTCAGTAGCACACTCATGGCCCTCGTCCCTCTCCTGGAAAAGAAGAAGAGGATGAAGCTTCTTCAGATGAATCTTCCATGATGATTAGAGATCGAGTCACTGATGTTCCTGTTGTTCAACCTTGCTTTAAGCAACTTTAACCAACCAGTACTTCTGCCGAGAAACTAGTCTTGCCCTCCGAGAAACCAGTCTCGTCCTCCAAACCTTCTGAGGAAGTCATAGGAAACAAGGAGAAGGTGTAGAGCTGTTCGGATGTTTATTTTGTTATTCTTGAATGTAACCTCAGACTTTGTATTTTCTCTTATGATGAAATAAAATTCTAACTTTGGTTGTTCATCTTGAATTTCTCTTTCACTTGTTCTGTTTGTGTCATTATTGATTCTTTTTATTTCTTCTCTTTGCTAGTTTATGGCCAGGATAGAGCTCTTATTATCTCATGACACATAATTGATGAAGAAATGCAATGATTATTTTAAAGCTGGTCATGAAGATCTTAATAAGGCCCAAATAATTGACATCCTCGGATCAGGTGATTCTTACCGAGCAGTTGAATCTTACCAATACCTGAAGTGTTTGCTCGATCGTGCAGTTGCCAATAATGTGGCCTACTATGATATGATTGAAGATCTCCAAGGAATGATCGAGGAACTTCAGCTGCAGTACAAAGAGTCCTCCACACTTTTGCATCAAGGATACGAGAAGAAATATCAGTAATTGAGTGCTGACAAAGGGTATGACAAATTCATCTCTGCTCATGAGAAGAAAGAGAGTGTTCTGAAGCTTGAAGTTGAAGAGCACAGGCATATCGCTAAGTTGTTGGAGTAGGAGAACATTTCCTTGCAAGAAGAGATAAAACAACTTAAATCTGCTGCATCTTCCTCAGGAGCCTTGGTCCCTGTTAACGATGAAGGTTTTTCTTTTTTGGAGGTAAAAAATGCCAACTTACGAGATGAGTTGAAAACTTTGAAAAGAGTTGGGCCTTACACATCTACTCACGAACGAGCAAGATCTTCTTATTGTGGATGAGCAACGGCTGGTCGAATTTCTATTGAATTAGCGAGAACTCAATCGGCCTTGGAGAATCAGTAAGTTCAGTTGATGGCGAAGAATCAAGCTTTAGCAGAAATGTCCAAGAAGATTCGGAATTTTACTGACCAACTCTCTTCCCAAAGTTCTTCTTTGAAAAATAAGGAAATTCTGGTGAAGAGTCTCCACGAGAAACTGGAGAGGTTAACTTATCAATTTCATAAACAACCGAGAGAGTTTTGGATGGCTGGGTATAATGAAGACCTTTACCATCTTGATGCTCGGATCTAACAATCAAATAACGAGGGGTACAAGTAAGGGTGGTTGAATGCACTGTGTGTGCTAAAATTGGAGCAGGACCACTACTTATGAGATTATTATGACCCTGGGGTGCTCAATTTGCCCGTGCCTCCTTTTAAGCTTGACATCAGTTGGATTCCTACTCGGGCAATTCCTCAATGTTTGATCTCCAAGTATATCGGCGATTACAGTCTTCATACCAACTTTCAGACATCTCGTCCAGAGCATTTGCTTGATTGGCCATCTGGGTTGAACGTTCGAATGCTTCAAGATCTAAATTTTATAAATTCCCCATATATATTAGATGATCCTCCTACTGGGGTAGAACCTGTTTCAAAGGCAGAAGAGAAAAAGCCAATATGAATAGGGTTTTTTATGTAATGAAGTATATCATATGTAATTCTACTTGATTTGAATGAAGAAATTTTTAGTCTTTTGCCATCTTATTTTCTTCTAAATAACTTGTAGAATGTCCTTGCTTGTTGGTTGATAAATATATATGTATATATTATACTTATCCCATTTGTCGTCTGATTATATTGACTTGCCACTCTTTGGGCCTAAGCAATGGAATGATTTGCATCCCATTTTCCTACTTAGTTTGGTATTAACCAACTGGAGTTGATTGTAATTGATTTACCGACCAACTGGAGTTAGTGATAATTAGTTCCCGACCAACCGGAGTTGGAGGTAATTGATTCCCGACCAACCGGAGTTGGTGGTAATTGATTCCTGACCAACCGGAGTTGGTGGTAACTGATTTCCCGACCAATCGGAGTTGGTGATAACTGATTTTCCGACCAACCAGAGTTGGTGGTAATTAATTTCCCGACCAACCGGAGTTGGTGGTAATTGATTCCCGACCAACTGGAGTTAGTGGTAACTGATTTCCCGACCAACCGAAGTTGGTGGTAATTGATTTCACGACCAATCGGAGTTGGTGGTAATTGATTTCCCGACCAACCGGAGTTGATGGTAATTGCTCTGAATTTGGTGTGTAGTGTGTAGCACTAATTATTCCAAAAAAAAAATTCAACAAAGAGAGAAACTGGGTGAAACATCACTTTATTCATACTGAAGAAATTGCATTACATAGGAATTTTAATTACTGATAATACTTGCGTAGATGCTCTGCATTCCATGCATTCTTGAATTCTTCTCTTTCCAAAGTTGCAATCCTGTATGTCCCTGGACGAACAAATTCTGTTACTCTGTAGGGTCCATGCCAATTGGCTTCCAGTTTTTTATTCTTTTGGATCACTTTCTTCAACACATAATCCCCTTCCTTCAAATCACACTTCTTCACCCTTTTATTATGGAACATAGTTGTTTGTTGTTGATATGCTGCATTCTTGATTGCTGCTTCTTCCCTAACTTCTTTGAGCATATCCAGGTCTATTCTTCTCATCAAATCACTGACAGGAGAACTGAAATTAAGCACCCTATGCGTGGGTAGACTCAATTCAGCTGGTATGACAGCCTCACTCCTAAATGCCAGCATGTATGGAGACTAAGTTGTTGCTGTTCCTGGTGTGGTACGATAAGCCCACAGCACATAATGTTGCTCGTTAATCCAATTTCCGTTTGCATCATCTAGTTGTTTCTTCAAACCATTCAACAACATTCTATTTGTCACCTCAATTTGTCCATTGCTTTGGGGATGGACTGGTGCATAATGGATCTTCAGTACATTGGATTGACGATAATACGCAGTAAACTCCTCGTTATCAAACTCGGTTCCATGGTCAGTAATGAATGCATGTGGGAGACCATATCTGCAGATAATATTCTTCCAAATAAATTAATAGACTTTGTCGTATATCATATCAATGAGAGTCTTAGCTTCCACCCATTTGGTAAAGTAATCCACAGTAACCACAAGGTATTTCAATCTTCCCCTGATTGTTGGAAGTGGCCCGACCAAGTCTATCCCCCACAATGCAAATGCCCAAGGGGACGTTATGGGTGTTAACAATGCTTGGGGAGTTATTCGAATGGAGGAAAAATGTTGACATTTATCGCACTTCTTAGCATAAGCTGCGCAATCAGCTCTCAGTGTCTGACCTATTACATGGGCTCCGCAAGACCCTTCACGGACCTCTTCGATCAAACTTTTCACTTCGGAGGGATGGACACATCTTTATAGCCCTACTATAACTCCTCGTCTATAAAAAATGCCACTGGTTAATACATAATGAGCAGCCTTAAGCTTTAGTTTCTTCGCTGTGAGTTTATCAGTTGGTAAAGCTCCCTCCTCAATATAGGCCCTAATGGGATCCATCCAAGATGGTCCCAAGTCGAGGGAAATGAAGTTCATCATCAGGTCTTCATCTATGCTCCGACCAACCAATATTTCTATTGGAATTGTTCTTCGTAACTCGGTGCGTGTGGCTGATGCTAATCGAGCTAGGGCATTGATACGACGTAAATATTTCGTATTTCACCCGTTAACGTACGCGTTATTAACCCCCTCGGGTACCTTAATTCCTATATTTATGCTCGATAATCAGAAAACCTCCATTTAATATGATAACATGCTATATGAGGTATATTTGGGCTTTTGTAGGGATTACAGGTGCTTAGTATGAAGTTTGGATGCATTCTGACGAAGTTCCGTACACAATCGCACGCGCAAGGGCAATTTAGTCATTTTACAATTTGGGCAACTGGCTCAATGTCTTCACGTAATTTGATTCCCTCTGAACAAGCTTTGCGTGGCCGCAAACGGTGCACGATTCCGAGTCCGAACGAAGAAGTTACGGGCTTTTGAGCTGAAGAGAAAGACATCTCAACCAAAAATAGGGGAAAAATTCAAGACCTGTAGGTCCGAATAGATTCGCCCCTTGCAAATCGTTTCGGTTGGAGACAGTATGCCAGTTCCTCTATTTTCGAATCGATTTGGACCAGCCGAATCGATTCGCCCCCCATTCCGAATCGATTCGGATTTTACCCGAATCGATTCGCCCCTCTGGCAGTCTCGAGGAACCTCCTTACCGAATCGATTCGGACCAGCCGAATCGATTCGGCCCTGCTGATATTTTTTTTTCTTCCATTTCATTTACAAGTTTGCCATGGGATTTGTTTTGTATAAATACTCTTTCTCTTCATTTTGAAGAGGAGAATTCATTTTTAGGTTAGTTTAGCTTAGGGTTTGGGGATTTGAGAGTTCTTCTTCTTCCTCTCTTGGTTTGACACCCTTTAGGGTTTGTAATTGGTACTTTCATCTTCCCTCTCCATTAATATTAGTTGTATTTCATTTGTTCTTGCTTTGTAGTTAATTTACATGCTTTATTAATTAGTTTACTTGCTTTAATTCTTGCTTTCTTAGTTTAATTAGTTTAATTTAGTTTAATCCATGTATAGTCCGTAGATAAATAGGGTCGGGGTTGTGTTCCGCCATTTACGGGTTTGGACCTCGAAAGTTAGGGTTTCGTGTAAAATTGTATTTAATTGAAACCTCGCGTATTAAAGTCGGATTATTATGCGTTTAACTTTCTTTGTCATGCAACGTTAGTGTTTATAGCGATATTCCGAATTTAATCCGCGTGTGACCATTTTTGATTAAATGTTTAATCTCGCAACTTTGGGTTAACTTCCTTATTGTGTGATGTTTACGCTTAATTGAAAATGCTCGATTAAATTGTTTTCGAGCCTTAACTCTAATTAGTCGTTATTTCGATCCGTGTGGTAGAATGCGATTCCGATCCTCGCTTTACTTTTGTGTAGCGTAACTTATTCTTTTCTTTTCCACCATAACCACCCATCACCTTTTCTTTTATTTATTTTACACTTTTATTCCTGAAGTTTTGAAACAACTAAAATCTAAAATTTAATCACTCCCTGTGGATTTCTTACGATACCCGACTTATCGCTGTGCTTGCCTCGCAAGTGTAGTAGTAGCTTAGGTTTTTGCATCGCGGCGGCGAAACACACAACGATTGTGTCCTCACACGAACAAACTTTTACCGCTCGATCAGGCATCTGCTCTCGCATTCTCCAATCTTGGTATTCTAATCAACTGAACTGTAGTAAAACTCAATACCACCTCCATTGTTTTTTCATGATACTTGACCATCAATTCTCCTTTTGCTGCATACATCCCCATAATTTGATTTACTATTTACTGGGAATCACTGAATACAACGACCTGCTCTGCCTTTATGGTTTTAGCTAGATTTAAGCCCAAGATCATAGCTTCATATTCGGCCTCATTATTAGAAGCTTTAAATTGAAAGCGCAGAGCATACTCCATATCAATCTCATCTGGAGTGTTTAAAACAATCCCTTCTCCACTGTCTGTAGTGCACGACGAGCCATCCACGTACAAATTCCATATAGGTACTTCATTATCAAACTCTTGATCAGACAGAGTTCCTCTGTGAAATATTTGATGCTTCCTTTTGTCCTCCTCTGGCACTTCTTACTTCTCGTTAATCCTCTTCTCTTGCTCGTCCAAGGATGGAGATTGGTCGGGGGTTAAATTTGATGATCCCGTAACATCCACGGGTTGGTCTGCATTAAGCTCTTGCTCGTTGGAGGAATTATCCTGAGTAAATTTTGCGATAAAATCCGCTACTGCCTGCCCTTTGAGCGATAATCGAGGCTCATAAATTATATCATATTCACCAAGTTCTAGTGCCCAGTACATCAATCTTCCTGATTTCTCCGGTTTATGCAGAGATTGTCTTAATGGCATATCGGTGTAAACCACTATAGTATGGGCTTGGAAGTATGGCATCATCCTTCTTCTTGCTTCAATCAGTGCTAGTGCCAACTTCTCCAGCCTTGGATATCTAACTTATGCTCCTCGAAAAGCCTTGCTGGTGTAATAGACTGGTTTTTGTACTTCGTCCTCCACCCTTATCAACGCCGAGCTAACTGCATTCTCTGATACTTCCAAATACAAGTATAATCTTTCTCCCATCACTGGTCTGGACAACAATGGAGGTGTCCCCAGATATTTCTTCAATTCTCGAAAGGCCTCCTCGCATTCATCATTCCATTCAAAAGTTTTTCGGAGTGTTTTGAAGAATGGTAGGCATCTGTCAGTTGCTTGTGACACAAACCTATTAAGTTCTCCAACTCTCCCTGTGAGACTTTGCACTTAATTCTTCGTCGTTGGAGATCGTAGCTCGAATAGAGCCTGGATCTTTTCAGGATTCGCCTTAATTCCTCGTTGGTTAACAATATATTTGAGAAACATGCCTTCTCGTATTCCGAGTATGCATTTGGTGGGATTCAGCTTCATTTGATATTTCTCTAGTTGATCAAAAGTCTGACCTAGGTCGACTAGATGATCAGCATCTTTCTTGGTCTTCTTCAGCATATCGTCAACATAAACTTCCATCTTATGACTGATTTGCTCCGCAAACACCTTATTCATCAGCCGCTGATATGTCGCACCTACATTTTTAACTCCAAAAGGCATAACATTATAGCAATAAGTTCCCCTTGGGGTGATAAAAGAGGTACTCTCCCTGTCTTCAAGCTTCATTTTAATCTGGTTGTAACCAGAATAAGCATCCATGAAACTCAACAATTCATGCCCCGAGGTTGCATCCACTTGTTGATCGATTCGGGGCAAAGGAAAATGATCCTTTGGGCATGCGTTATTGAGATCGATGAATTCTACACACATCCTCCACTTGTTATTTTTCTTCTTCACCATCACCACATTTGCTAGCCAATCAGGATATTTGACATCTTTAATAAAAGTGGCTTTTTGTAGTTTCTCTACTTCTTCCTGTATAGCTTGGTTCTTCTCAGGACTGAACACTCTTCTTCGCTGCTTCACTGGCTTAACTTCCTTGTTCACGTTGAGCTCGTGACACAGGAAACTCTGGTCTATCCCTGGCATGTCTTCATGACTCCATGCAAAAGTCTTCTTTCTGCATCTTAGAAATGCTATCAATTTCTGTTTTATCGATACATCCAGTGACGCACCAATTTGAGTTGTTCGTTCTGGATGCTCGTCGTCCAGAATGATTTTTTCGGTAGCCTCCATGACCTGGACTTTCACGAGATGAGACTCGTCTCTAGGGTCTAACGTTTCAATCTTTGTATCTTCTATTTCATCTACCTGATAGGTAGTAGTCTTCTTCCTGGTTTCTTTACGCTCTTCCTGTTCGGCAGATAAATAGTAGCATTCCCGAGCTAATTTTTGGTCGTATTTCACAACTCCCACTCCAAAATTGGTTGGGAATTTTAAATATTGATGTATAATAGATGGTACTGCCTCGAAATTCTTCAGACTTACCCTTCCCATGATGATATTATAATCTGATTGGACATTTTTATCCATTACGAAAAAGCATACGCTTTCTGTTCGACAAGAAGGCCATGTACCAATAAGCATATCCAACTTGATCGTCCCAAGTGGAAAAACCTTCTCGCCAGTAAAACCAAGGAGGGGCCTATGATCTGTCTCCAACTGGGCTAGCTTTAGATTCAAACTGTCAAAGCATGGATAGAACATGATATCTACCGAGCTACCATTATCCATTAGTACTCGTGAAATCACCACCTCCTTCATTCTCATCTTGATCACCAAGGGGTCATCGTAAGGATATAGTACACCTGCGAGGTCGTTCTCAGAGAAATCGATGACCAATTTGTCTTTGTTCACCTTCCTCGGGCGATCATCTTCAGCCAGATTTATTCACTGAATGTATGAGCAAGCTTGAGCCTCATTGAGGTAAGCTTTCCTCTCTGCAGTCATATCCCCACCTCCTGCATCTCCACCTGTAATAACATTACATTCAAATGATCCAAAATGGATTGAAAATACCTCACGTTCTAGCTGCCTTGGTCTTTTGGGGATATCGGGGTCATCTTGGTCATCTTCTGGATCTTCTTCATGACTTCTCTTCTTGTCTTCTTTTGATCGATGAGGAGATATAGATCTTTGCCTTCTTTGATCGTTGGTCTTTTCACCATTTCAGCGATCAACATATTTGGTCAATTTTCCCCGCCTCATGAGTGCTTCAATTTCATTCTGAAGAGATATGCAATGCTTGGTAGTGTGACCATGGTCTTTATGGAACTCGTAATATTTGGACTTATTCCTCTTGTCAGGATCTGCCTTCATTTTTTCTGGCCAGTTTAGCTCCTCGCTGTTCTTGATCTCTTCCAAAATGTGGTTAATATCTACCTTCAAAGGAGTATAATTTCCAAACTTCTTCAACTATTCCAGTGCTTGCTTTTCTTTCGACTGTCTGTTTCCACCATTATTCTTCTGATCCTTCTTCTCAGTCTTGTCATTCTCAATCTTGGTTTCCTTAGTATTTTCATTCTTCTTTACAGCCATGACCTCCTCGGCATTCATGATTTTGGTTGCTTTTGCCATGGTCCTAAGCGGATCCTTGGCTAAAGTGTAATACAATTTATTCAGCAACAGTCCACTCATTAGAGCAGTAATTGTTGTTTTCTCCTCGTAATCAATTACCTCAAGTTTCTCGTTATTAAAACGAGTAATATAATCCCTGGTGCTTTCACCTGTCTTTTGTCTAACACTTAGCAAGTGTGCTACTCGTTTGACTGGTTTCACTCCAAAACAGAAGTTCCTTATAAAGAGCTCTGCCAGTTGAAGGAAAGTCACAATCTTTCCTCGAGGAAGGTTGCTGTACCATATCTGAGCTGACCCGGTAAGAGTTCCTGAAAATGCCCTGCATCACATCTCATCTGGAACTGCATAGATGTCGGCAGCACCTTGGTATTGTTCTATATGAAGGATAGGGTCAGTTTTTCCATCATACTTAGGCGTCACCACCTGAGCTTTGAATTTTGATGGTGTGGTAAAATCCATAATTTCTTGTACGAATGGTGTCCCTTGGACAAAAGTCCTTTGTAGAGGATTCTTGACCTTAACCATTTCCCCCAATCTGTCCTCCAACCTTTGAATAGAGCCTTTCCATGCATCATTTCCCACCTTGGGCCTATTTGTTCGAGCAACTGATCGCGTTGAATTTACCTCTTGGGATCTTTCATTACGAGCAGTTGGTCGTGATTGGGTAGAGCCTTCCCTTAGATCGGATGGTGGTGGAGAGTTCCTCGACGCAATCCTAGGAGGACTTCTATTCCTCCTAGTGCCCAAACGATCGAAAGGAGAGACTCTACTCAACCTTTCTAGAGCACTGGTCCTTTTCGAAGATAGAGTGATATTTCATTGAGAATCTGTAGCTCGTACTGAGGAAGTTCGACCAGGTTGATAAGAAGGATCATTAGATCTCTCAGTACGATATGATTCAGTGCATCTAGATCGAGATTCCTCTGGGAATAGAGTTCGCCTAGTTCGCAAAGAGGGTAGCAGGTATTTCTCTGAACACTTCGTTGTCCTGATTGGGCTGGCATTCCACCTTGAACAGTTTGTATAAGTTGACGCATGGTTTCTTGCATGGCCGTTTGGCCTTAGGCTAAATTAGCCATTATGCTAGCCAAATCTGAAACATTTGGGGGAATAGATGGATTTGGAGGGATCCCAGCATTTCGATTACTGGATTTCGGGTTATCAGCCATTGATAATGAATTATTTTGGTAAAAAACACTAAGTATAGTCGTTTCCCACAGACGGCGCCAATCTGTTGATGTAAAAAATTAGATTATCTCTAATTAATTAATCACAGATAAAATAAATAAAACAAAAGATTTTTAAAGTGGTTCAGCCTTATAAGAATGGCCTACGTCCACTATTTTTGTATTACTGACTGTTTGACTGGAATTCTCGATAAAATTGTTTACCAAGAGATCCAGAGTCCCCTTCTAATGAGGAGGTTACAATGTATTTATAGCCCTGAGGCTGTACATGTGAAAGGACAATGCGTTGTTATCTAGTAAACATATACATCTGTACGATAATTATGAGCATTTGATGCGCAATCGTCTTTTTGATTCTCTTGATTTGAGTGCTCTGTACGCTAAGTAGCTCGGACCGCCTGAGTTGCTCGGTACGCTTAAGTTGCGCAGAGTCCTTAGTTCCTCAGGGCGCCCAAGCTGCTCGATATGATTGAGTTACTCGGGGTGCTTGAGTAGCTCGGTGACAGTATTTTGTTCGTTGAAAGTGTTTGTAATTTCCATATAGGTTGACACATGTCTTCAAGCGAATGGCCGATGTCAGCAGACTAAATTTGGTATCAACACTCACATTGCTTTCACTATCTAGGTGTCCCTGTGAAGTAGCATCCTCATCTGCATGAGGTGCACTATCATTACTCACATGACTAGCCATGAATGTGTTGAAGTTACATTGATGCAGTGACTCGTCTCCAGAATCCACCGACTCGACCTCACTATCGTCACTAAGGGAGGCATTTAAAGCATTTCTGCCTTTGCCTCTACGTTTCAACCTAGTTGGACTCTCAAAATCCTTATGACCTCTACCTTCACACTAATTACATCTCTCTTCGTCTCTTTTAGGCGTGTCCTTTTTATCTTTATCATTTTTCTTTCTAGATTTATTTTTCTCAATTCTTTTTATCCTTGAAATTGCCATTATTTTTCCATCTGAGAAATTTCTTGAAAATAAAGCCAAATTGTCTAAATCAAAATCAAACTCCGAATCTGACGTCTCTTCCTCTTTTCTCTTAGACGACTCACCCCTCTATCTAGCTGACCCCTCATTTTTTTCTAACACGGGCTTTAAGTGCCACCCCTTTATCTTTTGATTTAATCGTATTAGGAAACATGTCAATTTCATATGTATGGAGGTCTCCTACCAGTTCTTCTAATTTTAGACTGCTCAAATTTCCTATTGAATTTAGCACAGTGACTTTAGGGATAAAATGCTTCGACAATGATCTCACAATATTTTTAACTACTCTAGCATCATGAGTATGTTCACCAAGATTGAAACTAGTGTTAACAATATCAGATAAACGAGCATATAACTCATCAAAACGCTTAGATTCAAGCATGGTAATTGTTTCAAATTGAGTAGTTAAATTTTGTAATTTATACTCTTTAACTGCTTCATGGGTAAGTTTAAGAACAAGCCATGCTTCTTTTGTCGTGGTACACATCATGATGTGTCGAAACTCGTCATGGATGACGGCTCCAGAAATTCCACTTAGCCCACGAGAGTTATATGTGCTCCATTAAAATTCTTCCTCAATCCAGTCTGAAACCGGTTTAAGGTTTGTCACATTTCCTATGGTGACAGAGGGAGGATTCCACCCTCTTTCACATACAAACCAGACAAGTTCATCAATGTCCTTTAAATGAGATTTCATACAGGATTTCCAATATGCATAGTTTGTCTTGTAAAAAATTGGCACCCAATTATACAAATTTTCCATTGAGTTTGCACTTTTTCAAAAATCAATTTTTAGACAAAAATTGATATCCAGAAAAATTGTGCGAAAAAATTACATGGTATAATTTTTTAGTTGGATCTGATACCAATTTGAGAGTGCGCTAGCAATCAATGAATAAACTTATTTAATTAAATTTCAATTTTATCCCTATATTTTAGTTAAAAGCCTAACTTATGCATCTAATTGTGATTGACGGAATATTCATAATCTAGCATGCACACCAAAAACAATCACAAACACAGATTTAAGGAAAAATCCCCCAAAGGGGCAAAACCTTTTTATTTCACTATATTATGTTAACCACGACTTACAAATACAGAGAAATACAGTTTGTGACACACGATTACCCGCAGGCGTCGGTTCATTGTCGTTGGCAGGAGATCCCATAAGAGATCTAATGGTCAGCAGTGAAGATAGCCTTACTTCTTCACAAGACATACTCCAACAACAAGTAGAATGAGTACCAAGGGTTTAGAATGATTCACATAAATATTTGGTATGTTTTGGTGAATCAAAAGATGTTTGAAACCTAAAAGATAAAGTCTTAAAATCATAGATGTTCTGCAGAAAACAGAGCTGTAAAGACTTGAAAACCTAGATGCAGAAATAGGTATTTATAAAAAAGTTAAGTCGGCGTGATCATTCGAACGAGATATGGGTGTCTCTCGAACGACAACATATGTTGCTTGATCCTATATCGCACGACCTATCAAATGGGGTAAAATAAACCAAAACAGTACGGGATCATTTGCTTCGAGATTTGCGTGACCTATCTCGTGACAAACAATGCCGCTTGATGAGGTCGTTTGAATGACATAGCTTTGTCATTTGAACGACTGAAGCGTCAAAATCTAGGTTCGCCAACAGGTCTTTATAAATTAATTTTGACTTAGAAAATCCAACTTATTTTGATAAAAACATTTTAGACAAATTCCCAAATAAATACGAAAACATTAAAAACTCTGAATTAAACATTATACCTTTTAGCGAGTGGAGTTAGTGGGAACGGTTGAAAACGTACGTTTCATGTTGCTTGATGTTGTTCTACTATGCACATTTGAAGATTATGGGTGTGTGAAGCTCAGTATTCGGATTAAGTCCGTCATGGATGATTATGTTGACGTGCTGAATGTAGCGGTATACGACATACTTGCTATGATCTAGGACACATAGAAAACTCCTAGATTCTAAACGAACATTTATAAAATCACGACCTTGCAAATAGCGTCATGAAAAAATAAGCATAACTAGGATTCGTTGTACAAACCCATTGATCTTCAACTAAACACCCTCAAAAGATAAACATATATCATATTTTCTTTTCTTTTCTCAATTCTTTTGAAGTTACTTTTTTTGAATGATCAATCATTAAACTATACTAACCCTTTTTGGCAATTTTTGGATTTTTATTTCATCTAATATTTTCATTGGGCTCTTGCCAATGGTGGCTTTTCAGTGCACCCTCATACCTTTTCAATACAATCAAACAATCTCACGGGCAACTTTTTTTACATGCACAAATCCTCCATAGTTGCCGTCTTTGATTTGGACGGTGCCTAATATCCAACTTTTTTGACCTAGACTCCAAATCAAATTTGTCACGACTCGAATCTCTCAATCTCTCCTCAAGATCAACAATCCTAGACTCGAGTATACTTATAGACTCCTCAAAATCTCGAAGATTTTTCTTCATGACCTCCATAAAACCATGAAGACTATCTCTCTAACCCTTAACGTACTCTAGATTATCTCAAAGATTCCTCTCACGTGCCCTAAGATTCTCAATCAAAGCAGTATCATCATTTCCTATGGAACCAACCTAGCTTCCAAGTTTAAGTTACCCTTTTTCACCTTCAATGTTTTCCCATACAATTTATGGAATACAACTTGTAGTTCACTCTTCTCCTCTTCTTCTTATTCTTCTTCTTCATCCTCAGTATCATCTCCACTCTCTCGGCCAACACACACTTGGGATTCACAAACTATGGCCTTGGAAGTGTCATGTAAAGGAATATCTTCATGGGAAGATTTCTCGTCAACACTCACATGACTAGCCATGAATGTGATAAAGTTGTGCTCGATAGGGGAATCATTTCTCTCTCCTGGTTCACTATCACTAAGGGTGACATTAAATGCTATCAGTTTCTTACCCCCCTCCCCCCCCCCCCCTTCTTAGTTTAGTGGGGCACTTCACTACCGTATGGCCATAACCCTCAGAACCATAACATCTCTCTGAATCAGTCCTCTTAAAGTTCTCATTCCTATTCTTAGGGATGTGATCGGCCTTATAGTTCTTAATTTTCTCAAACCTTTTTGCATCTTTCGATTGCTTTTAGAATTTGAGAAATTTCTTGAATTTCTTTGCCAACATGGCAACCTCCTTTGAATTGATGTTAGACTTATCATTTGAAACATGTGTTTCCTCATTCTAGGATTTTAAAGTAATGACTTTTTCTTTCTTCGTCACATTCTTAGAGGTAAACATGTCAAGCTCATAAGTTTGTAAGTCACCTACAAGATCTTCAAGTTTCGTCGTGTCTAGAGTACCCATGCAATTGAAAATAGTAACCTTTGGATTAAATCTGACAGACAACGACCTTAATATTTTCTTTATCACTCAGTTATCGGGTGTCTTCTCTCCCAAGTTAAACGATGAGTTAACTATGTCAAAAAATCTAGCGTAGAACTCATCAAAGGTCTCACTCTCTAACATCTTAATCATTTCAAATTGAGCAGAGATGTTTTGTAGTTTGGAAGTCTTAACAACACTAGTTACTTAAGGGGTGAGTTGGAGTATATCCCAAACCTCTTTTGACATCTCACGTGTTATAATACGACAAAATTCCTCCAAGATGAAAAAATAGTAAAGAGAATTTAAACCTTTAGAATTATATTGCAATAATTTATGCTTAGTCTTAGTCCATGACTCTATAGGTGTTAAGTGAATTGTCTCTCCATCTCTTGTGTTGATGGTGACAACCCTTTAACAATATCTAACTACACCTACTCATATATAGCCTAACTACTGACATCATACGCATTTTTCAATAAGCATAATTCGACCCATCAAATTTAAGGGTTTTAAAACCATTAAACCCTTTGAAATTCATGCCTAAAGACACTAGATCAAAAACAAAAAAACAAAGTATTCTTCTTTGATACCAATTTGAGAATGCCCCTACGGTGTACTCTTAGTCAAGGATAGTTCGAATAAGCACAAGTCTAATATTTTATGTTTTTAAAAATTTTAAAGTTTGAACTATTAAAAAAAATTAACCCAATTAAAACCTAGCACCGATTTTAAACTATTCTTTTGGAAAACTAATTTGCCAAATTTTATCTTTTCACCCTAAAGCATGCATCGAAGGTGATAGCTGATAAAATAAATAAATCAATCAACAAGAGATCGATATAAGAGGAAAACTACAACGGAAAAAGTCTAGGATAACCCATCTAACATATCACTATGATATGGTTTTACAAAGCATAGACAGTAGACTTACAGAATGACTCGATCCCCCACAATCCTTGATGCTCTTCTATCTTCATCCACTCGTCCATAGTGCAACACATGAATTCACCCATGCAAGATGACATAACACACGAGTCCACGCGCACGTAAGTATCCCCCGATGAGGCTCAACAATCGTCAAACACCATAATCAGCACGTACGGAGTCTACTGCATAAAAAAACATTCTTGCAACATGAAATAAACAAACTTGGTACCCAAATAAGATCTCAAAGCATATGAATTATGAATCTTGGATCTTGAAATGTAAAGGGTGAATCTTGGGGCTTGGAGCTTTTGTCAACAGGTGTAGAAACATTTTTTTGCCAAAAGTTCTTCAAAATTCTAAGTTTGAAACAACTTAAATAGAAAAACATGAATTTCTAGGTGGAAAACTGGATCGACCAAAACCTAGGGTCGTTCGAACGAGAATAACATTTCGTTTGAACAAAAATAAGTTTGTTCGAAAAAAACCTCAATAATGTTTGAAACTAGTTTCTAATGAGCTTCTAATGAGAAACCACTTTAAATCAGTCCAATCTCGTTATATGTTCATTTGATCCCTACTTCGAACTAAAGCGAAAAGTCGTTCGAACGAGATATAATACTTGTTCTAACGAACTAAGCTTGGAATTTTTTTTCTTTAAAAATATATATAAAAATAGTTCCAATCAATTTTAAAACAAAAACCAACACGTATAAAATATTTCTAAGGACTCATAATTAATACGCATTCATACCTATGAGAGCCTTTGTAGACTTAAAGATAAAATTATCACGATAAACAAAACACGCCATATCCATTCTTTGAAGCTTGACCGCTATGTCTTCAACAAACAACGTCATAGGCTTATGGGATCAACAACATAAAGTCTATCCCTTGACACAAATAGTTTTATCCCGAATTATGCTAATTACATACAGATTGACTCGATTGGAAATCTATCCTTACACATGTCCTAATGATTGTATACTCTATAGAAAAGAGTATAAAAAGTTATTAAATGCCCCACTTGTGGAACATCCATGTTTAAGAAGAAGAAGAGTTTGAAAGAATAAAAAAGGGACGGGGGGAACAAGGTGTTCCTACGAAAGTGTTATGTTACTTTTCACCTATTCTGAGATTTAAAAGGTGGTTTCAATCTGCAGAGACCACTAAGTCTCGAACATTGCATGCAGATGATATAATTATTGATGGTTTGTTGCATCACCTAGCAGATTCACCAACTTGGAAATTAGTTGATGAAAAGTGGCCCGATTTTTCAACAGAACTAAGAAATCGTCGATTAGCACTATCAACGGATGTAATTAATCCTCATAGCTCCCTTAGTAGTAGGTAAAGTTATTGACCGTTCATGTTGAATACATATAACTTAGAACCAAAATTGTATATGAAGATAAAGTTTACAATGTTGACTATGTTGATATCGGATCCAAAATAACCGGGGAATAATATATATGTTTATTTGGCTTTGTTGATATAAGATCTGAATACCTTGTGGCATGAAGGAGTCAAAGCCTATGATGCCTTTAGACAAGAATCTTTTACTTTGCAGGCAATACTGTTATAGACAATTAATGATTTTCCAGCAGAAGGATATTTATCTGGAAGTGTTGTTCAAGGCTATAATGCTTTTCCAATATGTAATGAAAAATCGTATTCCACTATATTAGAACACTGTGGTAAGTGCGTTTATATGGGACATAGGAGATGCCTTCCATATAACCATTATTTTGAAGCTAGAAAAAGGCTTATAACGGTGAGCAAGAGTTTCGATCCTCCCCTGAACTTTTAAGCAGTGAAAAAATATTAATAAAAGTTGGGAGACTTAATGTTTCATGGGGAAAGAAAGTAAAAATGACGAGGTCTGTTAATTTGAAGAAATCATCAAAGCATAAGAGACTGAGGATGGTAGCTAATTTTGATGAAAAAGGCAGTCATAGTAGCAATGGGGTTGAAATTTGTTGTAAGAAGAAATCGATATTTTTAAACTTCTTATTGGTCGGATTTGCCTATTTGATATAACTTAGATGTCATGAACATTGAAAAGAATGTTTGCGACAATATCATTGAAACCTTGCTAAATATTCTTAAAAAAATGAAGACGGGTTGAAGTGTTGACTCGACCTTAAAAAATGGGCTTAAGAAGCGAGTTAACACCACAGGTTAATGAAAAAGAGACATACCTACTACCAGCATGTTATATGTTATCTAGAGAGGAAAGTAAAATGTTTTGCAAAACTTTGAATGACCTTAAGGTCCTGAATGGGTACTCTTCTAATTTTATAAGATATGCCTTTATCTAAGATTTAAAATTGTATGGCTTGATGTCTCATGATTACCATATTCTAATGTAAAAACTTTTTCCAATCGGAATTTGATCGGTGTTGCCAAAACATGTGAGCTATGGAATCATGAGAGTATGATTTTTCTTCAGTACCCTTTGTGCCAAAGTAGTGGATGTACAAAAACTAAAAGAAATTCAGAATGAAATTTTGATCACATTGTGTTTGCTGGAAAAATACTTTCCGCCATCATTCTTTGACATTACTATGCATTTAATGGTGCTTCTTGTAAGGCAGGTCAAACTTTGTGGTCCTATTTTCTTTCAATGAATGTAACCAATTGAAATGTTAGAACAGTCTACTTTTCTATCATGTATTAATATAAGTAAATAAGTGTACCGATTTAGTTTTTTTAATGTGTTAGGTACATGAAAGTATTAAAGGGTTTTGTGAGAAATCGTAATCGCCTAGAAGGTTGTGTTGATCAATGTTACATAGCAGAAGAAGCTATTGAGTTTTGTTTTGAGTTCTTATCGTAACTAGATGAAATTGGAATTCCTGCTAGTATGGATGATGATAAACCTATAGGAAGTTTTGATGTCGTTGAAGTTGATCGCATGTCATTGGAGCAGGCACATCTTCATGTATTACATAACATTAATGATGTTCAACCTTATATAGACTATGACTTTTCTAACATCCCATTAATATGAAGTTACTTCCTCACATACTTATTTCTTGATATATTAAGAACTAATGATGTGTTACTCATTAATACCTTGTAAGGGAGCATGAATAGTACTTGAAAGAAACCAATCGTCGAAAAGGGGAAAATAAAATGTGGCTTGAAGATGAGGACAATCATACCTATATCCATTAGTTACATAAAATGGTATGATTAATTTAGGGACATGTTGACCTAACCACGGATTTAATTTTCATGAGACATTACCTATTTTTTAGTTTTCTTTTAAACAATGCCATTGTTTTGTTATTTATTAGTTTCAAAGTATAAACACTTATGAAATTCTAGTCATAAATAGTGTCGAAGTCTAATACCAACTAGTGAAAAATTGCGGCAAAGTGGAAAGTAAAACTAAATAGTTGGTAAAGTATAATAATAAAACAAAGTGGGAATAAAGATGAAATATCCCATTACTTTAATATGTTAATTTGAATTTTGTTTTGTAAGTAACTAAAATTCTTATATTAATAGGTTGTGCTTGAAGAACAACTTCCAAACAACAATATCTTAGATGATTTAAAATGGATTGCTTTTGGACCTCGTCGAGACGTCATCAAAGTTCACTGATATGTCATTAGTGGTATTCTTTACCTAACAAAAGGCTCATGATGATACACGAGTAACTTAACACAATGGAATAAGACTAGTTGCTGAGATGCTACAGATAGCTAGTGGAAAGGGCAGTAACCCTGTTCGTACCGATATTATTTTATGTGGTGTTATAAGGGAGATATGGATACTTGACTATTTTTCAATTCATATTCCGTTATTCAAGTGCGATTGAGTTGATAACAAAAATGGAATTAACATAGACGAGCTTGGTTTCACATCAGTCAATCTTGATAGAGTCAGTCATAAATTCGATTATTTCATCTTAGCTTCTCAAGCGAAACAAGTTTTGTACGTTACTTACCAGATGAATCCTAAATAGTCAATTGTATTTTAAACTACTCAAAGGGATTACTATGATAAAGATGATGAAGACGATCTCAATGATGAATGTCGCAGGGATGACATTTGCACCAAAGTTTTTCCAACTATTGAATCTTTTGACGTCGTTGAGGAATCTTCTGAAACTTATACGCATGAAGATTGTGAGGGGACATGGATAGAAAATACAACAATGTAATTTGTGTTAGACGATATTATGATGCCTAGTGTTTGAATTGTTCTATATTATTATTATTATTATTATTATTATAATTATTATTATTATTATTATTATTATTAGTAGTAGTAGTAGTAGTAGTAGTAGTAGTAGTAGTAGTAGTAGTAGTAGTAGTAGTAGTAGTAGTAGTAGTAGTAGTAGTAGTAGTAGTAGTAGTGTTGTGGTGGTGGTGGTGGTGGTGGTGGTGGTGGTGGTGGTGGTAGTGGTAGTAGTAGTAGTAGTAGTAGTAGTAGTAGTAGTAGTAGTTGTAGTAGTTGCTTAAAATGTAAGCTTGTTTGGTGACGTTGTCCAACTTTTTTGTTCTTTGTGTGGAACCTACAATAGTTAATTGTTGGAAATTGAATGTATGAAATATGGGTTGTGTGAAATTTGCTCTAGACTATGGCTTATCTTTTGCGGCTTAATATTTTGACAATTGTGTTCTTGTACATTTTAATTAACATAGAATGAAATAAAGAATTTTAAGTTGTGGTATATTTCAGTAATTGTATTGTTTGAGTATTTACGAATTACTTGTATTAGGGAGATCTATGTTGTCACTCTTTTTTATGTTTTAGCAGTTCAATTACTTCAATTTGAAATGAAAAACGTTGACCTCGAACATGTGGAGAATCCTTCAACATATAGTATTAAAGGTAGAGGGGTGGTAAAGCTAAAGCAATTAACTAAAATAAACAACAGTGAAAAATGGACAAGAGTTATATGTAATGATCTTAGGCAACCATTAAGTGCTAGAAAAAAAGAATTATCAAGTTATGGGTGTTTGTTGGTGAAGTGCTTTGTGCCGATAACTTATTCAAGTTGGCATAAAGTGAGAGTGTTCTATCTTGATCTTAATGGAATATTTATATAATTTAGTGTCCAACACACACCGGTCCAAATTTTATCTTATTATCCTAAACATGCATCTAGGTGATAAAGCAGATAAAATAAACCATGCATTCAATAAAGGAAAGTTAAGGAAAACCCCCTTTTTCTGTAAAACCTTTTTTCATTCAGCACTTTAGAGAGTTTACAAGACTATCGACTTACAGACTACCTGATAACCACCACTAGTATAATTCGTAGTACCTTCACAAATATCTAAAAATACGGCTTCGTCTAGAGTCATCCACACATGGGCTTCCACACTCGGTATCCACTGATCAACCATCGTTGCCAGCACTGAATTCCCTCAGGTATCAGAAAATCAATCGTGAAAAAAATCTCTCCATAAGAGTTGTATGCTAGATACAAGCTATAGAGTTTAAACTTGATTCATTCAAATAAATTTTGGGGATGATGATTTATGAATAAAAAAGGTTTTCTCAAAACAAAAGGTTGAAAACTTTTACAAACGATATGCAGCAAAAGTTCTGGAAAAAGTCTTAAGGAAATCAAACACGAAATAAGTATTTATAAGGCGAACAGAAATTTTGAGGCGATGGCATCGTTCGAATGAAATCACCGACTCGCTTGAATGAGAAATGGACCTTATTTTAATGACAACAATGTCATTTGAATAATATCCAAATCTTATTTGAACGAGCTTTAAACGAGCTAAAGTAGTACGCCCTTGTGGGATGTTTGATTGAAGAAACATTATAACAAACCCTTCTGACAAGATACCAATCTCGTTTGAACGAGTTTACCATATCTTATGAAGGAGATGCAGGCACAAAAATTATTTTTAAATACAAAAAAATTGTCTCGAATTTTAAAGAAAAAATCCTGTTTTGAATTTTAATAAAAATGAACATCCCAAAATAAATTTAAGGAATAAATTCAAACACTAAAGAGTTATACCTTCAAAGTATGGAGATGCTGGAACATTATAGATGTTGGATCTTCGGACTTCATCTTGGATTGAATAAAACGGTTGCGAAATATGCCAAAAACTTATGTAAGCCTAGCTATTTGAACAATGAGAGAAGATATGGTCTTACATAAAGTGCCAATGAAATTGAAGAATGATTTGTGGGATGAAATATAGGTAATAATAGTTGGCCTTTAATATATATTTACATGTCAATGCATAGTTTTACTAGTATAAATACAAACATGTTTGTAGGATTTTTTCTTTTGAACATATGTTTTCCTTCACATTATGTTCTTACTTCTTACCAAGGGCATGGCTAAAGTAGAAGCTATGATGCTTATCACCTTGAACCATGCTTATTACTATGCTCTCTACATCATACTCATGTTATGGGTGACTCACTTAATAAATTGTCTTGTTATGTTTGCGTTGTACTTGGTACAAACTTTCTTCTAAAAACCTTTTGTCATGAATATACTGGGTGTATGAACAAAGTTCTGATCTTCCTTCGATTTATTGCATATGTTATTCTAGTCCTTCTTTATCTATTGGAATTTTATGCTTGATTATTTCTTCAAAATTTGGGACAGACCTCTTGTCCTAAATATGTCTATTAATAAATCATGTTTACTCAATTTTGTGTTCAAGTCAACAATTGACTCGTAGTTTCATTTTATGCGGATTAGTTTCAATAAAGTTGCTTTCTATTCTTTTTATCACAAGATATCAATAGGATTTGGATAGTGCACCATCATTTTGACCGTTTACTATCATTTTATCAAATGATAGTGCACAGGTCCATATCTGTTTAACAAAGTCTTCTTTTATGTAACTTGTTTGGCTTTTATCACATTCCGATGTTATCATCTGACGGTGCACAAGATCATAGACATTTTATCATATTCCGATGTTATATATATATATATATATATAGCTATTGTGTGTGTGTGTGTATATATATTTTGACTTAGTCCCATCTCCTAAGATTTCTTAGTCTCCCTTCCCATGTATTTTTAAAAATTATAGTTGTAACACCCCGTAATTTGGAATAGTTATAAATTGGCATTTGAATTACACGTGTGCACTTAATTTAAAATAAAATGGAAAATAATGTGAATGTGAAATAAATATTATTTAACGTGAAATGAATTAATATTTATGTGATTTAATATTTACTAGTGTGATAAAGTAAATAAATTAATGTCAAACGGTATTTACGTCGTAAGCGAGTAAACACAACAGGCTTTGATAGTATCTCAACCGTTACGCGTGTGTAAGTTATATTAGGTTAAGATGAGATAATAATGATGGGTAACTCGATGATGATTTCAAACGCACGGTTGATCTAGAATAGGTCAAAATAGTCACAATTAAGTACCCAGGGGTAGTGTTTGGATCCTGAGATGTTTTAGACTAGTCAGTACTAGTATATGGGCGTTTTGGTCATTTTAATGGGACATGAATAGTCAAATTCGGGTTTAAGCTTATATATTGGAAGGTTAAGAGGATATAAAAAGTCATTCAACAATCTTAACGGTTTCCCTCATGTTATACCAAAAGTTAGAGAGAAAGTAAAGAGGAAGAAAGGAGGAAAGTCATAAGCTTTTAAAGAAAAAAAGGAGGACTAGAGGAAGACGACTAGCGGGAGAATTTCATCAACAAGGAGGAATCTTTCACACACAAATCAGACCCTACAAGTATAGAGGCAAGTAATTATCTTTCTAAATAGATATATGTAGTTTTCAATTCATATCATTATTGGAAACATGGTTTTTGGGTGGGATTCATATAAAAATAGGGTTTTGGAGACACGAATTCATAATAAAATTGTGTGATGGAGATGAATTGAAATCTGAAAAGTGGAATTCCATGTAGATAAATGAATTATTAATTTTGAATATGGAATAATTACGAATTTTTATGGTGTGGTGAAAATGTTATAATATTAGGAGATAAATTCTAATTCCCATGTAGTGATCATATGTATAGGAATTTTAAATTTAAGATGAATCTAAGTCATCTTTAGGATTCATGACAATTTATAATCATTGGGAAAATATGTTTATGATTGATAAACTGGGGTTAAAACCTTGTTTAAAATTGAATTGAAAATAAACTTTACGGTTTGCAAGGGCGAACCGATTCACTCTCAAGCCAAACTGATTCGGTGTACCTGTTACGGCCAAAATTGGTTAATTGATGTAATTTGTTCATGAATTGGTTTTGGGATAAATTATGTTGTTCGGAGGTTGTCAGGAGTTTTGTCAAAATGATTAAAATTGAAAAATACCTTGGAATGATTTGGGGATATAACTGGGGTAAAAAATTGAGTAATTGTGGGGAATTATACTCGAAAACTATAATTATGGAATTTTGATGAAAAATTAGATAAATAGGGATACGAGCTGAGTGATAATGGTACATGTCCAGAATATATGTTTTGGGAATCATATAATTTATTAAGTGAATAATTAAATAATTGAGAATGGAAAATATATTCGGTAATTACAAAGCTAAGTACTACGAGTAATGGGTATGGTTAGTCGAAATGATTGAATATATACAAGTATAGAGTTTATATATATATATATATATATATATATATATATATATATATATATATATATATATATATATCCATGTGCATGATGTAATTATGTGAACATACTACTCTAGTGCTATCATCGGATGTTGCGCGATGTGAGTGAACTTCCCTGCTGAAAAATATCATGCTAGTACGGACCCCAGGTCATAGCGCCACGCATGTGCACTTTTGAGATTTAAGTTTGAAGTGACTTAATCTGGGTATGGTTATGACTCACTATCGAAGAACTTATGATCGCCTCCAATACGTTTATGATTTTATCGATTTTGGTGTGAGATTCTTACTCGGTAGCCCAAGATCATGTGTGTATGCCTTAGTGCATGGTAGCATTTTAGAGATCCACATCCAGTGGGCTATTAATCTGAAGGATGTTGGTTATACGCAACATATGTGTTCTTGTTTTGTTATAGAAAATACGTATATATATGTGCAGAAAAATATATATGAGTATATGCCACTAATGTGTGAGCATTGAATAAATAACTAGTGAAAGTTATTTGGAGTGAATCGATAAATTATAATTGAGAATTGTAATTATAGAAAGTTATTTGACATGAATTGATTAATTATAATTGAGAATTATAATTAAACGAATATGAAAATTTATTTTAAAATTCACGTGACACAAGGTAGCATATGGAATTAAGGATATTGGAGACTAGTTAAGGAGGATAGCATAACTAGGGATTGAAATGCATACGTTAGGTGCAAACTATAGTTGAAGGGTGAGTATTATCTCGTGTGAGTGGGACACAAATTTAAATATGGAAGAAAATATTCATAATTATTATGCAATTTAATAACTTGGAAAATATTTTAAATGGTTTTGGGCTCTGACATGTATCAAAATTATTTTCAAAAACTTTTAGGTGTCCAGCCACAGGGACGCCAAACATTGTTATCATTTCCAGGTCATCAGAGCTGCAACATCTGTGGAGTGTTGCAGAAATTGTTTAGTCATTTTGTATCTTTGATATTCTACATAGGATTCAACCAATTATTGTATGGGTGTAGCTCCCAATGTCAGTTTATTTAGTTCAATTGTATTGCATTATAAACCGATGGTTGATTCAGTGTATGTATTGGATTTTTGATAGTGATGCTAAGAATGAGCCATTTTAGATTCCTGTTTTATTTTAGTAGAGGGATGGCCACCGATTATGTTAATAAGCAGGGTGTCACAAATGGTATCAGAGAATCAAGTCTATGCAAACTTTTTACGTTTTCAACATTGATTTTCTTTGATATAGAGCCCTATGCTTAGGACTGTCGATTCCCATTGCAATTTACGTATAATTGAAGTGAATGTTATATGATTTAAGTTGGGTTGTGTATGCCGAATAATGGAGGACATCTAATAAGGGCCGTTAGGAGGACTGCAGGAGGAGAGGCTCGGACAGAGCCGCAGACTATTAGAGGAACGATGATTGCAACAGAGGATGCTACTATTGTTGCTCAAGCAGTTAATTCAGTGAAGACCACTAGGGAGCTGCATTTTCACCAAGAAATGCCATAGAGGACGACAACGCTAGTGCAGACTCACCCAATTTAGTTAGTATGGGAGAGAGTTAGGGGGGTCATTTAGAAGGGCCATTTGTCAGAGTCTCCGGGAAATGCAGATGTTGTATTAACTAGCCAATGGAAGGGGAACATCTAAAGGCATTTGAGTATGGTGGAGTGCAGTGACACTTAGAAAAAAAGTTTGGCAATTTTTTTAAGCTCATAGGGGCAGCGTTACATTAGTGGGAGTCATTCACCACGATAAAGGAACGAGATACAATGTCTTTTACAGAGTTCTGGGTGCGCTTTGATTGCAAATACTTTCCTTCGGCTAATAAGACTGAGATGCAGATAAAATTCCAGGATGTATAGAAGGGAGATCGTTCACGAGTAGAGTATGAAGAAGAATTCACCTGATTGGAAAATTTTATGCCAGACAAGGTAAATTCCAAAGAAAGGAAAATGAGGATGTTTATGGATGTAATGAACTAGATAATTAGACAGCATGTATTGGCGAACCTGACATTGCAGAATTACTCTGATGTCATCAATGCTTCACTATTACATTGTCAGGATCACCGCTTCCACCTGAATGGGAGCAAGAGATCTAGAGAGTCCAGTTAGTCGAGCAAGTCAGGGAGAATGCTGTCAGTTGGACACCAAAGCATCAGCAGTTTGGGAGACACCAAGAGAGGAATTCCAGTAGGGAAATTCAGTTAAGAGATTCCGTTTTGGGGTTTTTGGCCAAATGACAATGGGTTTAGATAGGGCCAACAGGTCCCACAGTAGCAGCATTAGCAACATGCTCCTCAGGGCTAGTAGGGATAGCTAGACCACGAGAAAAATGGGGGCGGGTAACAGTTCCAGTGACGGGGATAGCCTCCATTCGATCAGTGATAGGGGAATTTGGTAGGGCATTGTTACTATTTTGAGGAGGTAGGCCACATGAAAAGAGAGTACCCGCAACTAGGTCAGGAACAACAACAGGGTGCCCAACATGGGCAACAGCCTCGGATAGCACCTGTAGCACTAGAAATAGCACGAACAGTCCCACAGCAGTAGGGACAGATGTAGTATGGGCATGTATATAACGTCTATAATGCAGTGATATCATAGGCGCTGCCAGCGCCACTTGCCGCCGAGGGTACGTTTCCTATCTATGGGCATATGGGTCGGGTATTATTTGATTTGTGAGCATCGCATTCATTTATATCTACTAGATTTTCATATACATTTAGTTTATTAGAAACAACCGATAGCATTATCATGTGTTCAGATTCACTTTTGTTTAGTGGGCCATGTATTCACTCCGTATGTAGAGGGGTGGGGATAGATGTCAGGAGACTGAGTTTAGCAACTAACTTACTTATGTTAGATATGAATTGGTATGATATTATCCTGGGCATGGACTGGTTGGCAGAATATCGGGTGATGGTGGATAGTTTTGGTAGGACCATTATGTTTTGCCATTCCCGAGTATGAGATGTTCTTAGTGGTGATACCTTTTCCTGAGGGCGGGTCAAGCACTCACACCTGTATTATATTGATGAGGAGACCACACATGAGGTGGTTGCATCATTATAATCGTTCTAAGTGGTTCGGGAGGTTACGAACGTATTTCAGGAGATATCGGGTTTGTCGCCAAGCCGAGAGATAAAATTTATTATCGATTTATTGCCTGGGACTACGCCGATTGCATGGGCATCATATCATATGGCCCCATGAGAGATGCAGGAGTTACAAGACCAGATTAAGTAGATTTGGGGAAGGGTTTTATTCGACGGAGTACACTGCCATAGTGTGCTCCAATGGTGTTTATGAAGAAGAAGCATCTGATTACCGAGAGTTGAACAAAGTCACAATTCGAAATAGATATATGTTGCCTACAATTGATTACTTATTTGACTAGTAGAGGGGACCAGCAGTGGCACATTAGGGAACATGATGTCCCTAAAACTACATTCCTGGCATGGAAAGGGTAATATGAGTTTCTTATTATGCCGTTTGGGCTAACCAATTCTCCAGTAGTATTCATGCATCTCATAAATAGGGTGTTCAGAGATTTTCTTGACTAGTTCATGATTGTATTCATAGACGATATTATGGTATAATTTCGGGTTGAGGATAAGCATGCAAAAGAACTTGTGTATGTTTACAGATATTACCGGATCATCAGTTGTATGCCAAGTTCTCCATGTGTGGATTCTGGTTATGTGAAGTGCAATTCTTGGGTCATGTGGTGTCTAATACAGGCATATCCGCGGACCCGATTAAGGTGTTAACAGTGAGGGAGTGGGTACAGCCCATGACATCGATAGAGATCTATAGTTTATTAGGATTGGTAGGATATTATCACTAGTTTATTAAAGGCTTTTTAAAAATTATGGGCCCATTGACAAATTTGACTTGCAAAGGGGTGCCATTTGTATGGGATTATTATTTTGAGTTATATTTTGATGAGCTAAATGACAAGCTAACCTCAGCACCTATGCTTACGCTACGTAGGGTAGGAGTGGAGTACCTTGTATTTACCAATGCATCCTTAAATGGACTTAGGGGTGTGCTACAACAGGCGAACCGGGATATAAATTATGGTTCTCGCAAGCTTAAGTCGCACGAGAGGAACTAACCCACACATGATTTGGAGTTAGCTGCAGTAGTTTTTTCCTTACCAATTTGGAGGCACTATCTCCTGGGGGAGAAATTTAATCTGTTCACAAATCATAAGTCACTACAATATCTGTTCACCCAGAAGGATCTTAATATGAGATAGCACAGATGGTTGGAATTCGTGAAGGACTATTAGTTTGATATTCAGTACCACCCAGGGAAGGCTAACGTGGTAGCAGACGCATTGAGACGATGGCCTACAAAGGAGTTAGCAATGGTCTGGAAAGCTAAGTGGAGGGAGCTTTGCCAACATAACACAGTCGCCAAGTCTTGTATGGAAATATTGATTATCACGCCTGAGATTATTATGCGGGTTGTGAAAGCACAGAAGGGGGATCAGTTTGGCCAGGACGAGGTATGACAGCCGTTGGCAGAGGGGGCAGAGCCTTACTCGATCAATTCTAAGGGAGGCTTACACTTCAATGGGAGACTTATACACCTAGATGATGGAGATTTGAGGAATACCACTATGGAAGAGGATCACGGGTTGAGATTTGTGGTACATTTCGGTGGGAATAAGATGCACCAGGATATGCGTATGAAGTATTGGTGGGTAGGTAGAAAATAGGACATAATTGAGTTTGTCTCGAACTGTGCTACATGTCAAGTATTGAAGGTAAACCCCCAGAGACTGATCAGGATGTTACAGCCTTTAGAGATTCCGATATGGAAGTGGGAAAGAATATTGATGGATTTATCATGGGGCTACCGACATCACATAGGGGCCATGATTCTATATAGTTGATTATGGATCGATTGACCAAGGTGGACCACTTTTTACCAATATGGACAGACTATACGATGGCACAGTATGCCCAACTTTTCGTAGTCGAGATAATGAAAATACATGGGATACCGATTAATATTGTGTCCGATATGGATAAGAATTTTGTGTTCTATTTTTGGCAGAGTTTACAAGAGGCATTAGGAATTGAATGGTGGTTGAGTATATCCTATCAC
This sequence comes from Sambucus nigra, assembly GCA_949130495.1. Classification (NCBI taxonomy): domain Eukaryota; kingdom Viridiplantae; phylum Streptophyta; class Magnoliopsida; order Dipsacales; family Adoxaceae; genus Sambucus; species Sambucus nigra. The sequence goes on along the minus strand of OX422224.1, from coordinate 182,396,133 downwards.
CCATAGATTGATGGGATGACTGAGCGGGTGAATCAGATGTTAGAAGATATGCTCAATATGTGTATACTCGACTTTAGAGGAGGTTGGGAGTAGTATCTTCTATAGGTGGAATTTACGTATAATGATTCTTACCGGTTTACCATTGGGATGGCACCTTATGAGGCATTATATGACTGACCTTGTCATTTTCCCGCTTGTTGATTAAAGGTGGGGGATGATAGAGAAAAAAATTGAGCCTCTAATGTATTTTTGTCATTTTTGCAATTCCTTTTCCATCAAAATTCACTTGAACCTACAAAAATATAACAAAACTAGTGTGTAGCGGTAAGTAAGGGAATATCAATCCAACTCTAAGGATGAAACACAAAATATGAGAAGACAAAAGTATAAATTCATTTGCATTTTATTGTATTTTTTATATTTTTTCTTTTTATATTTTTATGGATTTTTCAAGGGATTATTAATTACCTAACTATATACTAAATTTTAAAGTACTAACTAAGATGTAAAAGCTAATAAAAAAAATGAGGTAAACAAAATTGTTCTAAAAAGTAAACTAACTAAATTGGACTCATGAGGGGTTCAAAATACATCCCATGAATGGGAGATTAGCCCTCAATAATCATCATCCAAAATATAAGATAAACAAAGGAAAGCATGCGATGATTAAAATAAAAGTAATAAGAGAGGAATAGATCAAACCCATTTTGCCGAGAATTAGGAACTAAAAATTGTCTATTCGGGGTAAAAAATGTACACTTTTGGGTGCTTATAACACCACCCCCAAACAGAACATTGCTAGTCCTCGAGAAAAATATAGAGACAAATAGAGATAAGAAGCCAAAAGTGTACCACTTTCACGAGCACTTGCGATTGCACTTAACATGTGCAACAAGCCTTTGAACCTATATGTTACCCTACAGGACGAGTTTTGTCTCGTGAGGGTTTACAGGGAATTTACCCACAAAATTCTTTATTTGCAAATGGTAGTCAATCTCTTATTAGATGTAGAATAATCACACAAACCATCACAAGATAAATATTTTGAGAAATACAAGCTAGAGGTGTAAAAAGTGTAGCTAGGTAAATACTCAAGGCACATCCTTCCTAGAATTCAACGTGTGTGTGTTAGTTTGGACCAAAAAAATAAAATTAAAACTAAAAACATAAAATTAATAAAAACTAAAAAAAAGAAAATTGAACTAAAAAATAAAACAAACTAAAAAAATAGAAATAAAAATATTAAAACTTAAAAAATAAAATCCTAAGCTATTAAAAACTAAAAATAAAATAAAATAAATAAAAATAATCTAATAAAAAAACAAATAAGATAAAATAATAAAAATAAACTAACTAAAAACTAAAAACAAACAAATGAATAAAGCAAAGAAAAATAAAGAAACAAAACTCAACGCGCAAATAAAATATAAAAAATCCTAAAATAAACACAACTCAAAATAAAAAAATAAAAAATAAAAATTCTAACAATTAAACGACACAACTAAAAAATATAAAATAAAATAAAGGGGGACAAACCAAACACACACGGGGCTCGGGAAGGTCGGGGCTAGGCTAGGGTACGGGGATAGGATTTCAAGTTTTGCTCCATTTATCTGTGTAATTGCCTCGAAATATAGCTTTAATAACCGTAACATGCAATCGACCTACAAAATAAACAAAAACGCGGATAAGACCCATTTTGCCGAGAATTAGTAATTAAAAATCGTATATTCGGGGTATAAAATGTACACTTTTGGGTGCTTATCAGGGGACAACAAGCTCTTTGGACTTAATATGATTCAAGATACTTGTGTCAAGATTTAGCTCATTCAGGGTCTCATACGGATTGCTTAGGATATGCATAAGAGTTATGCCGATACAAATAGGATATATGTAGTGCTTGATGTGGTTGACTAGGTATTGCTACAGGTGTCTCCTATGAAAGGAGTTATGAGTTTTGGTAAGAAAGGGAAACTTGTACCATGATATGTGGGTCCTTTCACGATTATTGAGAGAGTAGGGCCAGTGGCCTCTCGACTCGCTTTGCCAGAGAACCAATAGAGAATTCACGGCGTATTCCATGTGTCATCATTGAAGAAGTTTAAGCAAAGTGAGATGGCTGCTTAATGGCACATTCCCTTAGAGGAGATTTATTCGTAGCCTGATATCTTATATAAGGAGTGATCAGTTGCTATTATAGATTGTAGTGAATGTAGGTTACGGTCTAAAGTGGTGTCCTTAGTTCCTATTCAGTGGGGACATCACAACGCCGACGAGTCGATGTGGAAGTGGGAGGATGATATGCGTGAGAGTTATCCCGAGCTCTTTATTAAAAGTATGCCCAAATTTAAGGGACAAAATTCCTTTTCAAGGAGGGAAACATGTAACAACTCGTAATTTGGAATAGTTATAAATTAGCATTTAAATAACACATGTGTACATAATTTAAAATAAAATGGAAAATAGTGTGAATGTGAAATAAATATTAATTGGCGTGAAATGGACTAATATTTATGTGATTTAATATTTACTAGTGTGATAAAGTAAATAAATTAATGTCAAATGGTATCTCCATTGTAAGTGAGTAAACACGACGAGCTTTGGTAGTATCTCAATCGGGACGCGTGTGTATGTTGTATTAGGTTTAGATGAGATAGTTATGATGGGTGACTCAAATAATGATTTTGAGTGCACGATTGATCCGAAATAGATAAAAATAGTTAGTGTTTGGGTTATGGGACCTTTTTAGACTTTTTGGGACTAGTATATGGGCATTTTGGTCATTTTAATGGGACATGAATAGTCAAATTTGGGTTTAAACTTATATATTGGAAGGTTAGGATGAAATAACAAGTCATTCAACAATCTCAAGGGTTTCCCTCATGTTGTACCAAAAGTTAGAGAGAAAGTGGTGAGGAAGAAATAAGGAAACTAATTAGCTTTTTAAATAAAGACAAAGGAGGATTCAAGGAAGACAATTGGGGGTAGAATTTATTCAAAAATGAGGAATCTTTCACACATAACTCAGATCCTACAAGTATAGAGGCAAGGAATTATCTTGTTAAATAGCTATATGTAGTTTTCAATTGGGTGGGATTCATATACAAATGGAGTTTTGGAGACATGAATTCATAATAAATTTTTATGATCAAGATGAATTAAAATTTAAATAGTTGAATTATGAATATACAAATGGGTGGGATTAATATACAAATGTAATGAATTATGAACTTTGAAGAGGGAAGAATTATGAATTTTTATAATGTGGTGAGAATGTCATAATATTTAGAGATAAAATATATTTCCCATTTAGTGATCATATGTATAGGAATTTTATATCTAAGATGAATGCAAGTCATGTTTAGGATTCATGACGATTTATAATCATTGAGGAAATATGTTCCAGACTGATGAATTGGGGTTAAAACGTTGCTGAAAATTGAATTGGGAATGAACTTTGTTATGTGCATGGGCAAATCGGTTCGCCCTCAAGCCAAACTCGTTCGGTGTACCTATTACGACCATACTTGGTTAATTGATGTAATTTAATCATGAATTGGTTTTGGGTTAAATTATCATGTTCGGGGATGGTTTAGTAGTTCTGGAAAAATGGTTAAAATTGAAAAATACCTTGAAATAATTTGGGGATATAATCGGGGTAAGAAATTGAGTAATTGTGGGGAATTATATTCAAAAATTTAATTATGGAATTTTGATGAAAAATTAGGGAAATAGGGATACGGGTCAAGTGATAATGGTGCGTGTCCAAAATTTATGTTTTGGGAATCAATTAATTAATTAAGTGAATAATTAAATAATTGAGAATGGAAAAGATATTCGAAATTTTGTAGGCTGAGTACTATGACTAATAGGTACGGTTAGTCGAAATGATTGAATATATATATATATATATATATATATATATATATATATATATATATATATATATATATATATATATATATATATATATGTGTGTGTGTGTGTGTGTGTGTGTGTGTGCGTGTGTGTGTGTGTGTGTGTCTGTGTGTGTGTGTGTGTGTGGATGATATAATGATGTAAACATACCACTCTAGTGCTATTATCGATGGTTGCACGATGTGGGTGATATTCCCTGGCGAAAAAAAATTGTCTAAGTATGGACCCCAAGTCATAGGGCCATACATGTGCCCTTTTGAGGTTTGAGTTCGAAATTAGGTAATTTGGGTATCGTTAGGACTCACTATTGAAGAACTTATGACTGCCTCCAATACGTTTATGATTTTACCAAGTTCGATGTGAGATTCTGACTCGGTACCCAGGATGATCTGTGTATGCCCTGGTGCATGGTACAATTTTAGAGATCCGCATCCGGTGACCTGTTAATCTGAGGGATGGTGGTTATATGTGACGTATGTGTGCTTGTTGTGTTGTCGAAAATATATATATATATATATATATATATATACTAGTGGAATGCTCGTGCCTGAAGGCACGACAAAAATTTCAAAAGCACATAATCACAAAACGGCAAAAAATTTCTAAGTAATTGCAAAACAGCTCGTTCCTGAAGGCACCCACTAATTTTTGAAAGTGTACATCGTCGATTGAACCATACGGCATATTTAATTTGCAATAGATAAATAATTTTTTAAATAACCTATGGTCCGAACCTATTAGTTTAAAAAAAATAAAACAAAATTTGAACATTTTTTCGCATGCATACACCGTGTTTATATACATACATAATTTCCCCAAAAGTTTTTTTACAACACATAATTGTAAACAATTTTAAAAAATAGGCAAATTTTCATATATTTATATGACTAATAGTCCATCTTGGACCTCGCATAAACATCATATCAATAAAAAAATCTAATTAAAGCCCATGTAAACATTTTAAAATTTTTGAGTAAAGTCTACTTTGTTTGTAGCTCTATCCCAAATTTAAAAAATAAGAAATACTCTCAACAACAACAATAATAATAGTCCATTGAACCTCGTATAAACATCACAATTTTAAGTCAAAAAAATTTACAACACAACTAAGTGTAAACAATTTACAAAATTTGGGCAGAATTCCCTTTGTTAATAGGACTATCCGCCATGTTTAACAAATAAAAATTACTCAAACAACAACAATCTACTGACTGACTATGCTGGTAGTACATATGCAGCTGAGCTAACAACAATTCGCTAACAAATAAAAATTACTCCAACAAATAAAATTATAATTACTGGTACTACATAGGCAGGCAGCTGAGCTGAGGGGATGCTAGCGTACCCTCCATCGTAGATTGCCTGGCTTTCACGACCACCGATCCACGCACTGTACTGATGCATCAAGGCCTCTGCTGGTGCATTTTTCTGAGTTCTGGGAGGTTATATCTAATGAGGATGCTTCGCAGTTGCATCTTTGAGTCTTTTGAACAGCATAGATCAATCTATCTATTACAACTGAAAAAAAGAGAGCAAATTCAGTAGAGAAGGAAACGGGACAGAATGGGGGCTGCCCAAAACGTTGTCAAGTCCCACCAAGTATAGGTGTAAAATAAAGTAAATACTGTAAAATTTTAAAGATAAAATAATAAAGATATTACCTTTCCAATTGTCCCTCAAAATTTTCAACCATGGTTCTAACTGGATAAATAGCTTCACCCAAGAAATCACACAAAATGAGATGACTTGAAAATTTTCATACGAACAGTAAATTCGTCATATTTAACTCTAATACCTCCACAAAAATAACTATGCCCCAATGTATAAACAATTGTAGGTACCTCTGTTAGAATACTTTTAGTACCTCCATTATAACCTAATAAATTAACTAACTTAACATCCTTAAAACACATTGTTTACTTAAGCAACCAAAATAAGTGGCAATAATGATTAAATGCTCTGTTTTTTTTATATAAACTATTGATAAGAGAAAATCAAACAAATATAGAAAAAATCAAACTTGACTGTGTTGCGGTCCAGTCTTATTGTTTGCTGTGAGTTGCATAAGTCGGGATTTGCGTAGTCTGGGGAATTCACGGACAATTTAAGCAATCTGTGATTTAGTGCATATATTTAAATCCCCAATATAAATTCCTTATGAAAACAAAATTGCTGAATGTAGAAAAAATAAAGTAAAAAGAAGTTTACGTACTGGCCTGCAAATCACCATGTCAAAATTTTATCTACAACAAAGAAAAAATAATGATAATCCACAATCATAAAGAATCAACAAAAATTCAAAAAAAAAAGTATAGCACAAAACCACTAAATCGAGAATTAATCATGGAGAAAACTATATAACCATGAGAAGAGCGATATCAATATGAAATGCATGATATTTGTGCTTTATTTATGAGAAAAGCATTGTGTGTATGTGGTGAGAACTAATGAAAGGTTATACGTGTAACGAAGAACGGAGACAAAAACAGTTTACATATGTCGTGGTATCATCATCGCAGTATGGAACTGCTGCTTCGTAGTATCATCATCGAAGAATTTAGATATGTCGCGGAAGTATTACCCCTTTTTAATGCTGCAATTCAAACAAACATGACGAACCTGTTGCTCTGTTATCGCTTGGAAGTATTAATTTTAAAACCGAGCAAAGTATATTTCTACTGCTTATTAAAGTTATCGCTTGGAACCTGCTGCTCTGTTATCCCTTTCTTCTGAATCATTTGACTTTTTCGGTTTAAAATCTCAAGCGAAGTATAGGTTAAAATGTTGAAAGTGAAAAATGTTGATACGAAGAGGAAAAATATAGACGTTTTTCTCTATTACGCAACCCAAAATAACTTCAAGGGACTTCTCGAGCTGCTACAGTTCTTCAATACGCATCCCCTGAAGCTCCTCACCCCTCATCTTCTTGTACTTATACGGAGTATGTCATTATATATACACTATGATGGGAATAAAAGTTAGATTGAAGTTGTCATTAATTTTCAACCATAAACGCTTCGTCTGAACAGTAAACGCTTAGCCTCAATAGTATATTTCTACTACTTATTAAAATTAGATTAAGCTGTCAACAGTAACTATAATCATCAAATCATTTGCCAATATATTTCTAATAGAATTTGATGATTATTGTGCACTGTGTTCTACTGGTTTGCCAATATAGTACTCAGTGCACACTATGAACACATTGCTATTCGACTATTGAGACTAAGCATTTACTGTTCAGATGATATAGTACTCAATGCATATTAATCCAAGACATATATATTGAACCTTAGTAGAACATACATATATATGACAGGCCAAGACAAACTAAACCTCACCTAACCTAAACCTCGCTACAGCCTCTTCGTGCTCAAGTCTTGAGGTTCCCAAAACTAAAAATGAACAGAATTAACTACAGAGTAAAATCATGTGTCAACACTATAAAATAGAAAGAATCTTTGAGCCAAGACATGTAAAGAAGAGGCTGGGAATTCAAGGCAGGTTGAAGAAAAGTTAAAACGGAAGAAAATGGAGGATAATCCCATAATAATTTCATAAATGACAACATTGGGAAAATGTACCACTGTGGCAAGCTTGGGGAAAATGTACCACTTTAGCAGCCCTATTGTTGTTCCCGGAACCTTTTTGTTCTTTCAATAGCACTATATTATCTCTTACAAGCTTCACAAAGAACACCAAACTCAAACGCCTTCATGGTCACTCCCATGCCTTCATACACTGATCCATTTATGACCATAGGTAGTTGTATTAATTTATTATTAATAAATGATAACTATGATGACCTTCATCCAAAGAATTATATTTCAAGGTCTTCTGTTTATTTGGATGAAGGTCATTACTAAAACAAATGGTATTAATAAATACACAAACAATCTTCTTTACTTTGTAGATGAAGAGCTGGTCCTTTTTATGTTGTAACTCTTCCGGGTTTTCTATTTCCATCTTTGAGTATGCATATCTTTTTTACGGCCAAAATATATGCCTTTTAATCATTAAAGAAATTAAAAGGTGCACTCGTTTAGCAAAGTAATGTAACACATTAAAAGGCATGTTATATACATAGAATGATAGGATGTGAATAATTGAATAAAAGTTATGTTGGAGATTTCTGATTAAAGAACATCTTGACAAATTCAAGGGGCTTGTGCCAGTGCCAGTGTAGTGTGGTATAATGGGAAAATTTGAATGGAAAAGTAAAAAATAATAATCTTGATCTTTCTTATTCTTGTATATTTCAAAACAGTAATCCATTTCATTGAGTTCCCACCTCAAAACTAAAGGCATGACTCCCAAAAATCAGCCATGAAAGTGACAAAAGTAATTAATGAAATAACAACGCGTATGTTCACAGAAACTGCAATTTGTTTTCGTTGATCGTGAAAGATGTTGGGTTTTAGCTACTACCAAAGATGATCGTGTATTTACAAGGGTATTTTGAACACTGCATTTTGGTTTCTCATGCTAGATCATACCTGGTTATTGGTCAATTTTATCCTTTTTGACTTGCTTTTGACTTTGCTCTAAGAATTTTGGGGTGGTTTGTGAAGGTTGCCGAGTCCCTAGGGTATATTGTTCTTGGCTGGCGCCATGTCCCAACTGATAATCCTGGTTTAGGAAAGTCTATCTGTAGCATAGCCTGTCATTGAGCAAGTGTTTGGATTCTTCCATTTTGACTGCTTCCATATATTCTGTAGCAGATCCCGGTATAGTTTTATTGTTTACTTCCATTTTCATTGAATGAATACCCTTAGCTAGTGTTTAGCTAACAAACTCCAATCTGAAATATAAGAGGAGAAGATTGAGACTAGGGAAAACTAATTTTGAATAAGAATATATAACAATATCTAAAATAAATTGACGATAACTAAATTATTAAATATAAGATAAGTAGAAGATCACATGAATTAGACGAAGACACCAATTTCAACTGACAATGAAAAATGGAGGGATGTTCTTTTCCAAAGTATGCAGTAACCCAACTCCTTTCATCTCGCTTCCTAAAACTTTCAACCTCACCCAAAACAGCTGTTGAATTATGCTTCTCGAATGCCACTTGATTCTAGACTATAGTGATAAATGTGGGCATGTTAGTGCTTAGTAAAAATCAATTGAACGTGGGGTGTGAATTACTAAAAATGGGTTCAAAATTTCCCTTGGAAATTTTGTCGAACAATTAGTGTGGCCATTGTGAAAATATCCATGGTGGTTGGGTTCATTTTATTGTCAACACGGATTAGTCATAAGTCTGCTATATGTCACGGTTGGTCATGTGATTGCATTAATTGGATAAATTTGAGATTGGATCCACTGTAGGAGGATTTATCTTCTAATCTAATACCCAACAATGATTCTGGACTAGTGGCTTCTCCAGCCATCTCTGGTTGGAGACATCTCAATAACAAATTTCTTTGCAATGTTTGGGAAGACAGTGATGGTCGGACTGATGCACCTTTACAGTACCAAACCTGAAACACAAATTAGAGATGGTGTGTAATTGAGATACTGAATAAAAGATTGATATCTTTCAAAACCAAAATCAGTACTTGAACCCCCTAATTAAACACAAAATTTAAATGTAGCAGAAAAAGCATAAATAGTACATAACTAAACACCATTTCAACCGTTTTAAACACCTATATGTTTGACCAAAAAATGCAACACTACATAAATGAGGGATGGTGAGTACCTTCCGAACTAGATTTCAAAAAATCTAGAGATTATACCTTGGGAGGTCTGGAATGGTTGCAAGACTCTCTTTGGCAAAGAGTTCTGATTCATTGGGTCTGCAAGTTAAATTTCACTACTTATAAGTGGTAAACGGGTAATAACATATAGAAAGATAAGTCAAAAGTAATTAGTATGACTTAATAAATTATCTTGGAACCCAATCAAAACACACAATCAATTGTTAAGAAATTTTGAAATTATCTTATTGATCATTTTTTATAAGGTTCAGTTCACTTTCCACAAAAAATGTGAAATCAAAATCTTATAACAACTCAAGCACCATAAACAATAGAACCATCCCTAAGATAGCCTAGTATAATACAGACATATAACAGTGATTAAAGTTATATACCTGAAACAGTTAGCTCAGCCACGCCTAACACCTACCACGGTGTGTAGGTTTTATATAACAGTGTTCATTTGTTACATTCTCAAACTCCTATATACAGATAGCATGTAAACTAAATAACATTATTATATGAATTGAACTGATGAATTCACAAATGCTATATCAAGGAACCACACAGTCTACTAAACTATTCCCCCCACCTGAACTAATCCATGTGCTTTATACTCTTACTCCATGGAAATCAAAACCTAATAATCAAGCACGAAAAAGAGAGTGTGCACCATAGTTAAAGTAAAATTTGACAATATAATGAACAATTATACATAATAAGGTACGGGTATACACTACGCATACATAACCAGTAATAACAAATGTAATGACTAACTATACTGAATATAATCAATAACCTAAAATTCTAAGGATACAACGAACTCATTAACTTGAAACATTAAAGAACCTAAAATTGAAAAAAAAATGCAGAAACAATATTAGAAAGAAATACGGTCAAAAGTAGTGAGGGCATAATTCCACCCCCGAAGTGTACAAAGTGTTTTAGAAATTAGAAACTATGGCATTCTACTATCATGAAGAGAAATAAAAAAACACGCATAAAAAATAATCAAACTCATTGTAACTATCACATGTAATTTCCAAGGGTTCCCAACAACTAAAAAATAGAGAACTACTTTCCTTTCGCTTGGTAGTTAAAAGGAAAAAACTGTAGAGATATACCTACTTTCCTTTCTCTTGTTACAATGTTTAATTTATCACCATGGACCTGAGATAATAAAATTGAATTTTCATTAGTACAAAATAGTAGAAAGATTAATAATCATACACAAAAAGGGTACAATTATAATTATTGACAAAATATCAACCCCCAATGAACTTTAACCAAAAAAGGATACATTAACTCAAACCAAGTTAAACCCAAAATCAAACAAAAAAATGTTAGATTTGAAATACCCAATTAGAATACCTGAATCATTTATTTGAAACCCCCAAATTATTTATTTGAAACCCTTCAAACCCAACAATTCAAGTGAGTGAAGATTAAAATTCCTCAAATAACTTCAACAAAATCCTATAATCGAAATAAGATTCTTGAAATCAAAAAGTGTGTAATGTACCTGAATCCCAGCCCACCAATGCATAGATAACTCGAAATACTTCGCTTGAAAGCCTAACCCCTTCACTATTGTTTCCTCCAAATCATAAACACATAAATAGAAATATCAAAATTAAACATCTACAAGTCCTAATACAACATTTTGAAACCCTTGATTACAAAGCCAGTAAAAAACCTAAGCCCCCTTCGAAGACCTAAATTATAAAGCCAACAGCAAGGACAATTAATTTCTTACCTGAAGCTGATGACTACAGCAACGCGAGCTAATGACGGAGGCATCGCGAGCTGATGACGGTGGCAGCGCGAGATGTTGACGGAGGCAACACGATGTGGGCGGCAGATGAGGGTTTTGGTTTATGGAATATGACCTCGTTTTTCGGAGAAAGAGGGAGAGAGAGATGAAGACGTGGGTGAAAATAAGGAAGATGAGTTGAAATCTGTACCTCTATTTGTGAAAATACGAATTTAGTCTTAGTTTTGAATTAAAGTAAGAGAGAGAAATCAATTAAGAGGAAGACAAAAGAGGGGGAAACCTAAAATAAATGGGCAAAAGAGTAAAATTGAATTAATCGATCTCAATCCTTCATTTAGTGCATTGTTGGCTCATTGTGGATCCCTCATTGTGTTATGATTTATGGAATAGTAACCAACATTTTACTCCTTATTTTTTTTTATATATATATATATATATGTGTGTGTGTGTGTGTGTGTGTGTGTGTGTATATGTGTGTGTGTGTATATATATATATATATATATGTGTGTGTGTGTGTGTGTGTATGTGTGTGTGTGTGTGTGTGTGTGTGTGTATATGTGTGTGTGTGTGTGTGTGTGTGTGTGTGTGTGTGTGCAGAAAAATATATACGAGTATACGCCACTAATGTGTGAGCATTGAATTAATAACTAGTGAAAGTTATGTGGAATGTGTCGATAAATTATAATTGAGAATTATAATTGTTGAATGTTATATGACATGAATTTATTAATTATAATTAAACGGACGTGAAAAATTATCTTAAAATATGCGTGACATAGGGTAGCGTATGGACTTAAGAATATTAGAGACTACTTAGGATGGATAGCATAACTAGAGGTTAAAATGCATATATTAGGTGGGGACTATACTTGAGGGGTGAGTATTATCTCATGTGACTACAACACCAATTTAAATTTGGAAGAAAATATTCATTATTATTATGCATTTTAATTACTTGCAAAATATGTTTAAAAGGCTTTGGAATCTGACCCGTATCAAAATTATTTTAAAAAACTTTTAGGTGTCCAGTCACTAGGACGTTAAACATGATTATCACTTCCAGGTCATGGGAGATGCAACAACTGTGGAGTGTTGCAAGAATTGTTTAGTCATTTTCTATCTTTGAGATTCTAGATAGGATTCATCCCTTTATTATTCGGGCATGGTGCCCAATGTCAGTTTTATTTCAGTTTATTTAATTCTATTGTATTGGATTATTGTATTGGCTGCAAACCGATGGTTTATTCAGTTAATGTATTTCATTGTATTCCAGTATTCAGATTTGATTATGTGATTGTTAATTTAATTACTTATCTAGAATGGTTTATGGTGAATGGTTTTATCTACGATAATTTAATTAAAGTTTAAAATTGACACTCGACTTGAATAAATAATAAGTGGTTAGTAATAAATTATATTTTTGATAGTGATGCTAAGAATGAGCCATTTGAGATTCCTATTTTATTTTAGTAGAGAGATGGCCAACCCTTATTTTAATAATTGGGGTGTCACAGTAGTAAGTCCAATAATCACCCAAAATTGTTCATAACTACTCTATAACTGCCCTATTTCCTTTTCAGAGAGAATGACACTTATCTCATATTGATTACAACAAGACTAATAACTAAAAAAAACAAAAACATGAGAGTGGCTACAAATAAATCTTAAAAATGGGACTAAATACTTAAGATCCCCCCCCCCCCCCCACATATATATATATATATATATATATATATATATATAGTATCTAGGTTTCCCTAACTAAATAATAAACGTCCACTAAACTCTAGTTGATACCACAACTGGAGCTCTACAAGTATCTCCTCGTCTTCTTACAATTATCTCAATTGAGACTATTGAGAGTACTAAGTGTCTGTTTGTACCGTATTTGAGGTTGGACATGCGCAAACAAATCTCTCATATGGCTCAGGACTAAAGACAAACTGAAATTTTCCCTTCATATTTAGCCAACTAAACTTAAGTAACTAAATCTCTCATATGACTCATGGAGAAAGGTAAGCCATAATTTCTCCTTCATCTATATTCATTTATGAATAGTGTTGCTTGGTTTGATTCCCTATATTGAACAAACTCATTTGGCTAAACCTTTGCATACTCCTTTAATTTTGTTGCCACCAACTTTACATGCTTTTCACGTGAAATGTTCTTGTATTGATAAAAGTTTTACGTTGAGTACATCAAATCAATAAAGGCATCCATATTCACGTGGCCTTTGAACATTATAACTTCAACCCAACATAAGGACATATTTCCTTAGCATTAAAACACGAAATCACCTGCGTCGTCATCTTTGTCTATTGTACCCAACTTCTGATCTCTCAACGACACTAAAAGAATAGTCTATAAGATCTATTTTCACCATTAGATTGTACCTATTGGCTCATTGAAGAATGTCTTTTTTTTTTTACATGTATTCCATCTGCACCCCTCTTTTGCCTTCTTGCTTTGTTCATTGACTAGTTGATCCGAATTTTTGAAATGAAAAAACAAATAGGCTACACGATACTTATATTACTGAACTTGATAATGTAACTTACTGTGTTGAGTATCTGTAGTGAAAGTAGTTGTTATATAATGCCTATATACAACTATACAGGGACAGAGGTATGCATTCCATCTGCCCCCCCTCTCTCTCTCTCTCGGCTTTCCACCATCCGCAAAACTACATATCCCTTCTAATAATGGCTCCACCAAAAATTAAAGAAGGTAATCTCTATTTCTGTTAACCTGATTCATTGGGTTTGGACCAAATATACAGTCATTTGTTACAGTTTGGTTCGGCACTGTCAACCTGATTAATTGGGTTTAGATAAAAGATCGTTGGTTTGGGTAAGATACGATTTATTTAGTCATTTTTTTAGATCTCCTAAGAGACAATTTATTTTAGTGGGTTTGATTTCTTTCTTTTTGTTCAAATTCTTATTTTGTTCAGATTTGTTCAGATCTGCTAATATAAGATCCTTGGATTCTTATTTTGTTCAGATCTCTCAAACCTGATTATGAAAATATTAGGAAAAGACCAACTATTATCATTTTATTTTATCAAGAGATGGAGACTTCAAGCGGTTATCATCTCAATGACTATCATCACTACTCCTTTGCTTCTTCTCAAAGGGACGTCACTTTCAGGCTGCTAACTGTATCTTTCATCAATCAATCATTTTCCCACTTCTTTATTTATCTCTAAATTCTATTTTGACCAACTATATCTTTTTCTATTTTAAAAAACTTTGAAAGAGCCCGTTCCATGTTATTTTTGTTTGAAAACATCACAATCCCTATAATTTAGTCCCAAGACAAAAAAGTATGTATGAGTCCGCTTCTTCAGATCTTCGGGTCTTATTTTCGATTAAAGGTTGGAGATATTGAATGAAAAATTTGAGTTTCAATTGGTGTTTTTGTTTCACCTTTCTCTTTCCCCTTCATTGAATTATAAATGGGAATTTTTATATGATTATGTGTTTGTAATTATTTTTTAGTTTCAAAGTTAATATCCTTTTAGGGTTTTTGACCATTTGATCATATGGTTCAAGATTCAAACGCTCTTTATTTCAATTTGGGTTTTATTATCTTAATTACAGAGTTGAAATTTAATTTTTTGCTTTGAGTGTAATAATTTCTCAACATTGAGTTTTCGTTTCTACTATTTGGTTTATGCAGATTTTAGGGCTTGAAGTTGTGCTTTGGCTCCATAGTACGATATGAATTCCTCATATTCTATTCATTCACGCAACTTTACATTTGGGGGTAAAGTTCTATTTCGATTATTTCTTTAAATTGTGAATTTTAGGGTTCTATTGTATGTGTTTGGTTAAAGGTAATGCTACAATTTTTGTTTGGCGAAGAGAACAACAGTGTTTGTGTGGATAGTGGTTTATACGAGGTCTGGGGTATGGATATTTTTATAGATATTTTATTTGAGTGCATTTTGTATTTTTTTTACAACTTTGTACTATTTTATTGGTCCTTATTAGAGTTGTATTTTTGTATTATAAGAATTTTTTATAAATTTCTATATAACGTTTTTAGCCTTAAATTGGTACTGTCATTTAATTGTTAATTTTGGGACTTGTTTGGATCATTTGTGGTCACTATCCTTGAATTTTTATGGTGTTTAAATTGTACAATTTATTTTATATATATAACACTACTATTAATGTGTACTTTTTAAGATTCAAACACTCCTAATCGGGTGTTTATTTAGACGCGTTAATCGTATTTACTTGAATGTGTATGCTTATACTATCTTACTCATATTTACTTACACGTGTTTGCCTTTTTTATCGTAATTATGTCATAACTCTGCTGATTTATTGGTGTATTGACTTGCCTATATCATTATTATGGGTTTTATTATTTGAAAGAACACATGAGATTCATTTGGATCAGATGGTACTTTGTTTGTAAATCATTAGCCTATACTTCTCTTCGTAACTTTGATGTGAGATATTTGAAAGCCGAGTCATTGTTGTACAATTTTGTAAGAACAAACAAATTTTTGTTTATTTTAGGTGGTGATCCAATATGAATCAAATTGGAGCTTCATTTTCATGGTGATGAAAACTATTTGGTGAAGTAAACCAATATTTTTAAAAAAAAATTACATCCAATATAAATCAAGGTGTTTACTTTTTATCTAATCTATTTATGTTGTTTTGTTTAGTAGGTTGGGATTTAAGAGTTATTATATCATCTATTCAACTATGGTAAAGTTAATTACTTGAAGTTCTTTGTTAGTGGAGAATTCATCTTATTATATTATATATTTGTGATTTTCCATCCCAAGGTAATATTGTACGTCACTGTGCTGAAATTCATTGGTACTTGAATAATTTTCGTTAAAAATATGAACACATTGATGATCGAATGCGACCTAATTTATTTATGTTTTATGATTTGTTTTGCAGATTTAACAAATATGGTTTTCCTTTCTATGTTCATTATTAAGGCGTTCATCATTAAGGTTGGTTTGCTGCCATTGAGAGAACTCAGTCTCACATCACTGGCAAACAGCATATTAGTTATGGCATGTCAGGGATTTTCTGGCAGAGTATAAGGAAGCAATGGAGAAAGTAAGAGAAGAGGAAATTTTAGCGAGGAGGAAAGAAGCCAAAGAATGGAGAAAGCAAAAGGAGAAAGAACACGAGAGTCGATGTAGAAGAAGTGATTCTTCTGACGGACAAAAATTGCGATCGTGACTGGTACAAAGACTAGGACCGAGATCATGAAAGGCCCCGTGATAGAAATGGTAATAGAGGAAATCATGATTGGGTAAAAGGGTCAGATTCAACGCACACGAATTTTAAAAGAGGAAGAGATGGGAACAGTGTTATGTTCTATTTCAAAATCCAAACATAAATCAAACAGTGTTATGCATTAGGTAACCATTTTGAACTAGTAACCATCAGGTAATCATTTTCCACCAGTAACCATCTGAATAACCATGATGGGTAAAATTATTGAACATCATTGGTGCATCATTTTGCATTCTATGGGGTAATTCAGTAACCACAGAAAAATGATGCACCAATAACCACAGAAAAATGCTTGAAAAATGATGCACCCGATTGTATCCAATAGCCAATAACTATCTGAATAACTAGTAAATAGTAGTGGTCATGAAATCAGTGATGTAACAGAAAAATAATGCACCAGTAACCATCATCAAGGAGGTGAAAAACGGTGCAAAATGATGAACCAGTAACCATCTGAATAACCATGATACATCATTTTGCATGAGTAACCATTAAGGAGATTCAATCATTTTACCCAACATCACTGAATTACAATGATGACCATGGCCTATTTTTGTTTGTTTTAAAGTGGTATTGTGTCTAGTATGACCTGCACAATGTTTGTGCAGTAATTAATAATTAGAGTAAATTTTCAATAAACAAAAATAATGTATGTTTGTGTGTGTGGTTTATACTTGCAATTCAGTAGTTTAACTCAATACGTTTCTGAATTAATGTTATTCCCCCACTCTTTTTTTGGACTTTTACAGGTCACTTGATTGTGATTAAGGTCAAACGGGTTACAAAATCGCATTAGGAGGTTAAGGTCAAACGGTGCGAAGTGATTTCATTTATCGAATCATGTCTATTGATGACGTGCAAGTAAATGTTTTAAATCTATTATAACCAAACAATTTGAAGCGATTTATCTAGATAGATATGCCCTTGAGAAGGGTGATTTTTCCAAAGCTGGATCCGAAGAGAGAAGTCTGGAGGAGAACCAGAGAGTTGAAAAGAAAATACGAGAGTCGAAGGGTCATCAATTTACTCCGAAATGGTTTCAACCTGATAATGAAACAACTCATACGCCCCGGGTGGCTTGGAAATATACCACTTCAATGGCATATATTCTAAACATCGGGATGCTATTGATAATTCAGATAGTCTTTAAGAGGTTAATATTACATCTATACCACTCAACCCCTAGCAATTCGGAGATTTAGATGCAGAATAAGATATTTTTCGATCCAATGTTTGTTTCCCTTCCTACTGTTGTCCTTCAACATTTTCTTTTTTTTTCCCTTGAAAAATTGGTTTGAATGTAATATTGTTAGTTTAGCTTCAACATACCAATTCTGAAGTTGATATGCCAGATTCTTTTTTCCTTAACATTTCGTTTTATATTTTTAGTATGTAGGATTTAAGTTTCTGATCACCACGAAACTAATCAAGTTCTTTAGTATTTTTGTTCTATATTTACCTGAATTGAAATGATAGAGCATATATTTTATATTTGCGCACTCTCTCTCCCTCTCTCTCTCTCTTAGACTACTGCACTAATCAAGATGAGAGGTAAATTATTAATCAAAAAAAACTTTTTTTACAATTATGTGTTGTAATTTTTTTTACTTAATTGGTTCGTAAAACAGTGTATGTATGTATATAAACATAGTGTATGTAAAAAAGTTTTCCAAATTTTTTCGATCTTTTTGAAGTAATAGGTTCGTATCATATGTTATTTGAAAAATTGTTTATCTGCTGCGAATTAAGTAAGACGTATGGTCCTATAAACGACACATACTTTCAAAAATTAGTGGCGTGCCTTCAAGCACGGGCATACCATAGTATGTGTGTGTGTATGTATGTGTGTGTGTGTATATATATATATATATATATATATATATATATATATATATATGTGTGTGTGTGTGTGTGTGTGTGTGCAGAAAATAAAATAAATATACGGGCATGATGAGTTAAAAAGAGAATAATAACTAGTGAAAGTTATGAATATCAAATTATAATTGAGGATTATAATGATTAATTGAAAATGGCTAATGGTGAATTAATTGATGACAGTTAATGACTTAAATTAATAGATTATAATTGAGAATTATAATTATTAATCGTAATTGAAATTTATTTGGTAAATACACAGTGATGAGATAACGTATATGATTAAGAATGTTGTGGGACAAGTTAGGCAGGTAGCATAACTAGGCAATTAAAATGCACACGTTAGGTGTGCACTTTGGATAAGAGGTGAATATTGTCTCATGAGTGAGTGAGGCACCAATTTAAATATAAGTGAATGAACACATATTTATTTATGCATTTTAATTACTTGCAAAATATTTTCAAAAAGATTTGGGCTCTGACTCGTGTCAGATATATTTTTCAAAACCTTTTAGGTGTCTAGCCACAGGGATGCCATGCGTGATTATTTTTCTAGGGACCGAAGCTACGACAGCTGTGGGATGTTGCAAGGTTTTGTTTAGCCATTTCTATTCTCATATTACAGACAAGATCCTTTTCCATATTCAAGAATGTTGCCCATGTCAGTCGAATTTATTTTATTTTATTTTATTATTGGGATTTTTTATATGAATGTTATATCGAAGGTTTACTCGGTTAAGTTGCATGCTATGGATTTCTGTTTCACACTTAATACGTGAATATGGACTTTTTTTTTATTATTTGAATAAATTATGGTTTTATAATAGTGTTGTTGTGTCGTGTTGATATAAATTAAAATTTACACGACTTAGTTTAATAATAGGTGGTTAGTAATTAATTGGTTTCGACAATGATACTAAGAATGAGCCAATAAGATTCCTGTTTTGTTTTAAGGATGGGTTGTCCACCTATTATTTTAATAAGATGGGTGTCACATATGGTATCAGAGAATCATGTTCTAGAGTTCTTAGGATCTGTGCAGACCTACTACGTTTTCAGTGTTGCTTTTCCATGTTGTAGATCCCCATGCTTAGAACTGTTGACTCATATTGTGATTTATGTTCTAGCGCTATTATGTATATTTGAAGGTAATCATATAAAAGTTCGACTAGGTCTTTGTATATCGAATAATATAGTATGACCAACAAGGGCCGATAGGAGGATTGTAGGAGGAGAGGCTCAGATGGAGCCACATAGTATTATGGGAATAGTGACCGCAACAAACATCACCACTATTATTGCTCATACATTTAATCATGTGATAACTACTAGATCACATCAGTTTCCCCAAGAACCAACACAACAGATGGTGGATCCAATTCACACTCACCTAGTGCAGTTAGTATGGGAGAGCGTCAAAGAAGCCTTTTTTGAAGAGTTATCCTCCATAAATTTCAAGAAAATTCGAACATTGTATTGGCTAGCCAATGGAAGGAGAACATCCAAAGGAATTTACGTATGATGGAGTGCAGTGACACTTGGGATTTAATTTTGGGTGATTTTTTAGCTCATGGGAGTACTGTTGTAGTCATGGGAGTTAGTCACCACATATGAGAAGAGATATAGTAGAATGTATCGGGGAATTTGGGTGCGGTTTGACTGGAAGTTCTTTCATCTACAGTTCAAACAGAGATGGGAAGGAAATTTCTTTACTTTTAGAAGAGGGAAAATCATAGCCGAGTATAAGGAAGAATGTTCTTGTTTAGCAAACTTCATATCTGATGAGGTGATTACAGAGGATAATAGGGTCCTTAAGTTTGATGATGGACTCATGGGTAGGATACGCAACATGAATGGGAATTTGGCTTGAAAGACTGGTGCCAATGTCATCAATACAATACTTTTACATCAATGATTCAATATGAAAGGAGAGAAGATCATGGGAAAGTCTAGACAATAGAGTACGACTCGATGTATCGATGTTGTGGAACACCACTAGTGAATTACTAGGCAAGGAGACCCGTTTAAAAAGAATTAAATCAAGGGAATTCCAATTAAGTGAAGGTGGATTTAGATAAGGCCATTAAGGCCAGTAATGCATTCCATATGTCCAGTAGAGCCAGGGGAATAACTGCGTAACCATTGTGGCCGAGGCTACCAGTTCCAAAGATAAGGCAACCCTGATGTGGCCAGTAAGGCTAGAGATAGGGGCATTATGCAGGGAGGTGTTTATAGATGGAGATAAGGACCAATTGCATTAATCTTGTCCACAGAGAGTTAAGGGGATAGGATAAGGGTGCCCAACCTGGGGAAACAGTTACAGAAGTTTTTGGGAGAGTTTAGACCTGAGTATTACGTACGAAGACAATTTAAACAACTAGAGACATTGGCAATTGAAAGTATAAATTTTATCCATGGGAAGATAGGATAAGTTCGATGTGATATGAGTGCATCACAGTATTTGGGTTACTAATAGATTTGCGCGTGCAACGGGCTTAGTAGATGTATTGTTAGTATCACTATTGAGTGTATATATTTATCATTGTGACTCTCTTCAGTTACATCTATAGGGGAGATGGTGTGGACACTGGGAGGATATGTTTTTGTAGATTGACTCATTTTAGATAAATGCTATACGAGTATGATGATTATCCTTGGTATGGATTGGTTAGCAATAGTGAGTGGTGGTGGACTATTATAGTAAGGCTATCGTGTTTGTTATTCTAGGATATAATGTGTTATTTTTTAATGTCTCACTTGAAAGAGGGTCGATTCGCATGTATATTATATTAAAATGGAGATTTTAAAGAATGTGGTTTCTCGTTATATTTTATCCCGATGCGTAGGGAATTTACCGAAGTGAGAGAGCTATTATATAATATAAGACCAGCAAAACTAGGTAGTGTAGTGTAGAAAGTACTAGGAAAGATAAAACCCTTAGTGGAAGGGTGGGAAATCTTGAGGATATATAAGTCATTAATGTTGGGGTAATCAAGAATACCCTTACGATATAGTCACGCCGACCATGCAGGGACAATTTTTAAATAAAAAGGTTACATCTGTGATGTTTGTGCAGAAGTGCATGGAATAAAGAGTATATAGT
The DNA here is from genome assembly GCA_949130495.1 of Sambucus nigra. NCBI lineage: Eukaryota > Viridiplantae > Streptophyta > Magnoliopsida > Dipsacales > Adoxaceae > Sambucus > Sambucus nigra. Next base: position 182,374,478 of record OX422224.1, on the reverse strand, counting down.
TGGCCTAGTTAGTTTGATTTTCATAATCGTCCGGGATAAAGGGGATGTGGTAATAAATGTGTTGAAATGTATGCTTGTGGGGAGATAGATACAGAAAAAATGGACTGAACTATGGTTGAGGAAGGAGATAGTCTGATTATATATATACAACAAGGAGAGCTATCAAATTTGAGATGGGATACATGCGAGGAATTTATCGCCAAGGGAAGATATAACAACTTTAGGAGAATGGAGCGAAGCCCTTCAATGGAATGCTAAGGTTAGTGTGGGCATAGTATGATGTTGATTTTACCAGGCGAGGAGGACGCATAAAGTGTGCAGATTAGAGCAAACACATAGGTCACAATTTTGGAGTACCTCATGAAAGGGAGTAAGATGTAACACGTGACGTGGAATATTGAGCTTGTGTATCAGTCTGAAGTGAGACATAATGAAGTTGTCTCCATGTGCCCTACTCGTTGATGAGAAAAGCTTGTTCCATGGCAATCCACAAGATTTTTTTTTAATAATCGATGATTCCAGTAATGAAATGGATAGGCAGACTGATGAAGTTCATTTTTGGGTTACCAACATCATGAATGGGTGAAGATTCCCTTTGGGTTTGTGGGATTGGTTGACCGAGGTGAACTAATTATTATTAATTTGGGCGACTTAAATTGTCGGGTAATATACCCAACATACCATTTGAAAGAGGAAACGAATCAGCACAAGATGTCGCCCAATAGTTGTTGTGAATCAGGATGAGATCCTTAAGTTCCACCTCCGATTGGGAGTATGAGAAGGCGGTGGGGACGAAGTGAATTTTAAATAAGTCATATTACAAATAGACAGAGGAGTAAATGGTAACAATGACTAGGATTTTGAAGGATGATAAAGATGCGTATTCTAGACTTTAAGGTAACTGGGAGGAATAATTATCATTAGTAGAGTTTCGAGTAATGAATCGTACCATGTATTATTAGAAAGAGTTCCTTTTGAGGCTTGAGGAGGGAGCTTTTGTCGTCCGCCCTGTTGTTGGTTAAGGGTGGGAAAATAAGTTCCGCATGTCGGACATGATTTAGAGGATTGAGATAATTGAAGTTATTTTCATAGAGTTTAGGAATGTCGTAAGAGTTACCTCATCGCGAACCGAAGAGTTAAAGACTGGCGTGAGTGGTCAGAAATTATTGTGTGTGTCTCCTAGGAAGGGGGTTATATGATTTAGGTAAGAAGGAAAGTTGGCACCTACGGAAGTGTGGCCTTTCCCACATGGAGATGATAGAGGCAGTGGAGTATATTCTCTTCTTATTGGAGAATTATTAGCGGATTTATGACAGTTTTGCATATCATTGTATATGTGAGACCTTACAAATGATAGAGTAGAACAGTATGAATGGTTTGAATAGAGTTTCCGCTAATCTTAGGACGTAGCGAGTTGGACTTTAGATAGGATGATACCACTAGTGAATGAATAGTGGAGGCACCAAAATGTTATCACGAGTTGATTATGAGTACATTCGGATGCCATGTGGGTAAGGATCCGAAGTTTCTGATACCAGGGTTAACCCAAATTGCAGGGAAAAAAATTCATTGTCAAGGGGGGAAGTATGTAATACCCCGTATATATATATTATTGGATATTATATATATTTAATTTGATATTTAAATAATGTGTGTGACACATAATTTAGTTTACGAAATAATGGGAAATTAAATTAATATTAATTTAGAATGAAATGAATTGACATTTATGTGATTATTTATTTACTAGTGTGCTACAGTAAATGAAATTATATTAAATCGTAATTGAGTAAACGCGACAGAATTTAATAATATCTCAATCGGGACACGGGTTAGTAGACGTGTGAGTAAATGATAATAGGTTAAGATGGGAAAATATTGTCAAGTGACTTGGGTGACGATTTCGAGTGCACGATTGATCCGAAATGGGTCAAAATAGGCAAGATTGAGTACTTTGGGTTCGTGTTTGGGTCTCGGGAGCTTTTTACATTAATCAAGACTAATTTAAGTGACTTTTGGACTTCTTAATGGCACGTGAATAGCCAGAAAGGGGATTTGAGCTTATAAAATGAAGGGCTTGGGTTTAAGGAAGAGTCAGTTTACAAATTAAAAATTTAGAAGAGTTTTACAAAGAGTTTAAGAGAAAGTGACGAGAATTGGGAAGAAAAATTCAAGAGTTCAAGTGAGAGATTGAAGAATAATTCAAGAACCTACTAGGAATGAAGATTTGGGAAGGAAATTCTTGGAGGATTAGCAACATCTTCACCAAATCCTTTAAACATTAAGGCAAGCAATTATCTTGCTATTTAATTTGTGTGTTTAATTTCGATCATATTATAGTTGGGGATATGCCCATAGTGCACCTACTGCCTCAGAGACATTAACTTCGGCATGCATGACAGCCGAGGTAACAATAGCTCGAGATTACCCATCAGCGATGTTGTCCTTCACTAGGTCGTCCACAGCCGACATTGCAAGTACCACCTTGATTAGGCATTAGTCGAGGTCAACATGACTTATGGGGTCAGCTATCCATCAGGTCGGCCACACCCGATGTTACAAGTATCACCTCGAAGAGGGCACCATCTGAGGTAAGTCTGGACATGGGTTATCCATCAGCATCACCATCAATATCGGCCATAACCGACGTTATAAGTTTCTCCTAAGATCAGCAAAGCTTTGCAGGCTCAACATCAAGTGTCATGACAACATCGGCCTCGGCCGATGTTCCAGATATCTAACCTCGGTTGGCATCCCAGCCAAGGTCATCATATAATCCCCAGCCAAGGAAGGGGTCATACTTCACCAACCTCGTACTCATCCAGGCCGAGGTTGGTACCAAGCAGAAATAGTTGAGCATCCACGCGCACATATATGGCTCGAAACATGTGGACAAATACGTTATAACGGAATCATTACCTCCACGTGAGGGAATATTGAGGTCATCATTACATAGTTGAGATCAACAGTTTCATCCTTACACTGACTGGATCTCTATGTACATGCACATTACATGCTTGGGGGGTACATTACACCCCCCAAGCACTATATATTGATGTCATCCTCAACATTGTAAAGGATCAATAATTACAAACCTAGCTAAAGCTCTGTCAATTGACACAGTAGAGAGAGAAAGCTTAAGAGATTTTATCCATATCCGTTAGTGCCTTATTTTAGTGACATTAATCACTCACTTGCATAGTGGACGTAGGCCTAATTAGCTGAACCACTTACATATTAGTGTTCATCCTCTTCTCCTCACCTCCTTCTATATATACATTTGTATTCTCCTGTGCTGCCATTGTTATCACTTGCTTGAGATTGTCAACACCTTATCTTCTAGCATCATCATTTTGGCACCGTCTGTGGGAACGGGAAGACATAACTCTTCTTTTCCTAGCTTAACTTCACCGGAGACTCTGGTGGTGAACCAGGACTCACCCCTTACGTGGAGCTGTTTCACCATTGAAAGAGGTCCTTTAAGGTATTAAGCTCACCTTCTTTACAAGCTCTTTAGTTTTAACATATGGGATCGGAGTTACCACAATCTCCTCCACCATCTGGTGCTGGAGGACCCAGCTCTATCCAGGCACCATCCCAGTCTGAAATAGTTGAGGTGGCAGCAGGCTCGAAGTCATTGGTCACAACTCAACAAGCAATAAAGGAACAATTTGCACAACTCAGTCAAAATATGATGAGGCCACCAGGGGTCTCACCAGAGATGATTACTCCAGCAGCTTTTCAACCCCACCCTGAAGCCAGGGGACCACCCCAGGCACCGCGAAAGGACCAACTTACCCCTCAGCGGAGGAGGGACGTTGGTGACCCTAGGCGTTTATGTCTGGGGAGGCAAGGAAACCCTTTCCCTAAGGATAGGTATGATGATATGGAGGTAGAATATGCTCCAGAGGACTGCTGGGAGACGTATGAGGTTTTGAATAACACGGTACATCCTATCCATCACATCAGAGGTGTGGGGGAAGAAGATATGGTGGTGCCCAACAAAGAGGGTCAGATTTTGACCGCTTGAGAAGAGGGTCAACCTTTGAAAGGCTCGTCTCAGTCAAAGACCTATGACAAAGTCTATCTAGGTCTAGAAGTGTAGTAACCTCACAAAGGAAAGATGAGGAACATTGACCTCATCAGGGCCGACCCCAACATGGCCAAGGCAGGGATCAAGAGGAGGTCAATAGCCGACGTTGTGCAGCAGTTGGGGAACCCTCAGTCCACCCCTTGGAGGTGGATGGGGACAACCTCAGTCAGGCTTACGTGTCAAGGCCATGGAAGGACTCAATCCAATGCCTAGAAGAGAAGATAGGGAACCTCATCAAAAGCCGAGACCCACTGTAAAGAGGGTTCTCAGAGGGTTCCCCTTTCGTGGCAAGGGTAGTGAACTTCCCAACCCTTGCCAAATTCAAACCACCTATGGTGTCTCCCATGTATGATGGTAGTACCAATCCTGTGCATCATATTGAGATGTACCAGTCTGCGATGGACATTTATTTAATCCCAAATGAGATGAAGTGTCGGGCCTTCTCTGGGACTTTGACGAGAGCTGTATACATCTGGTTTACCTTTCTTCTGAAGAACTCTATTGAGAACTTTAAGGGCTTGGCTGAACGATTCATTCATAATTTCTATTTTGGGGTGAGACCTTAAAAGAAGGCCACCCATCTATTGTACGCCAAGTAAGGCAAGAACGAGAGCCTAAGAGACTAAATTGCTTGATTCAATAAAGAAAAATTGGAGGTTAAAGATTATGAAGAGAATATAGCTATGATGAACGCTGAAGAGGCTATGGCCGCAAAGTATGAGGATGAGAATGGAAGTGGAAGTGGCAGTGGGAAGTTCCAAAGGAAGAAAGATGGAAAAAGAGGTCTGTAGATGACAAGTTTGCACACTATACTCCTCTAACTGTGAGCTGCGAACACATCCTCAATGAAATAAAAATGACCGGTCCCTGAGATGGCCGGAGAAACTGAAGGCTCCTCCGCATAAGAGGAATAAGAACATATGGTGTGAGTTCCACCAAGACAACGGCCATATGACATACAAGTGCTTTGACTTCAAGGATGAAATTGAGAAGATGTTGAAGTCTGGAAAGCTCAGGAAGTATGTCGATGGTAAAGCTCCTAAGAGGGGAAAAGATGACCCTAAAAGGAATAAAAATGACAAATGTCGAGATAATCCGCCAGCGAGAAGAGATGATGACTCAGATGGTGATGATAAGGACGATACTGACCTCCCACCAAAAGACGATAATGCCTCTATGAAGAGGGTTGGTATGATCTCCTTTGGAGTTAACACCATCTATGGAGGACTAGTAGGGGGTGGCTCAGAAGTAGTTGACCGTAAAGCTCATGTGGCAGAGGCTAAGTCAGTGACCAAAGTAGAGGTTGTGAATTTAGCATCTTCAGAGGCTAAGCAGAAGAGAAAGAAGGTGGATAGGGATACTCTTATAGTTGGGTTCTCCCAACTTAATTTCAAAGGTATCGTAGCTCCACACGATGACCCTTTGGTAATCACCATGAGGGTGCATGGGTGTGAGGTTTAGAGGTTCCTTGTTGATGGTGAAAGCTCCGTGAATGTTATGTTTTATCCCTGATTCAAGAGCCTAGGCCTCAGTAGAGCAAGGCTTGTACCCTATGATCATCCATTGATTGGCTTCAACAAAGAGAAGGTCCATACTTTGGGCATGTTTAAGATGGATGTACGAATGGGTGACGAGTGGCCTAAGAAGTTGACCAGGAGGATCAATTTTTTCATGATGGATGAAAATGTCTTTTCAGCCTACAACCTCATCATAAGACGAGTATCCCTCAAGGAATTTGAGGCCGTGACGTCAACGGTTCACCAAATGCTAAAATTCCTGGCCCCCTATGGGGTAGGGGAAGTGCAAGGTGACCACACCACGGCACGAGAATGCTACTTCAACTTGGCGAAAGAGAGAGAGGCACATAAGAGGGAAATAACCACATATAATTTTGATACTCTTGATCCTAGGGATGAAACAAAGTTGAAGAAAGGAGAGGCCGCAGAAGAGGTAGAATCCATTTCCTCAATGAGGATGAACCGAAAAAAACTGTCCAAATCGGTAAGGCTCTAAAACCGGAGATCAAGGAAGAGCTGATAAGATTCTTAAAGAAGAGGCAGAGTGTCTTCACTTGGAGCCACACAGACATGCCTGGCATTGACCCGGAGGTTATATGCCACAAACTCAATATGGCAGAAGATGCTAAGCCAATCAAACAAATACGAAGAGTTTACTCTAGGGAAAAGTATGATGTCATCAGGGAAGAGGTTAGAAAGTTGGAAGAGGCATAATTCATCAGGGAGGTCATATACCTAGAGTGGTTATATAACATCATCATTATGCCCAAAGCTAACGGGAAATGGAGGATGTTCATAGACTTAACTGATTTGAACAAGTCTTGCCTTAGAGATAGCTTACCCTTGCCTCGGATTGATCAGATGGTGGATGCCACAGCAGGGCATGAGCTCATGAGCTTCATGGATGCCTATTCCGAGTATGACTAGATTTTTATGGACACATAGAAGATAACATTCATAACTGACAAGGGGACCTATTGTTATAAGGTCATTCCCTTTGGACTGAAGAATGCAAGGGCCACTTACCAACATCTTGTAAATAAAATGTTTGAAGATCAGATTGGTAGGACCATGGAGGTATATGTAGATGACATGTTGATGAAGATCTTGAAGGCTCAAACTCATGTGGCTGACCTAGAAAGAATTTTAGACACTATGGACTTATACAGGATGAAGCTCAACCCTCCAAAATTTATCTTCGGAGTAGAAGCTGGAAAGTTTTTTGGATTCATCATCAATCAAAGAGGAATATAGTCTAACCTCGAGAACATCAAGTCTTTGCTTAATATGAAGACACCAAGAAGTATAAAATACGTTCAGAGGCTCACTAGAAGAGTTGATGCACTCAACAGATTTGTTTCCAGAGCTACGGACAAGTGTCTTCCATTTTTCAAAGTTCTTAGAAAGGCCTTAAAGTGGGACAAAGAGTGTGACAAGGACTTTAAGAAGCTCAAGTACTACCTCAGATCCCCCCTGCTCTTATCCGGCCAACTCTGAGGGAGAAGTTGTATGTTTATCTAGTAGTCTCAGAGTCAGCTATAAGTGCAGCCATAGTACGAGAAGACGATGGGGGTATAGAGACCTGTATACTTCAATAGTAAGGCTCTTCAAGGGTCTGAAAAGAAATATCCTCAGATGGAGAAGTTGTCCTACGCCTTGATACACGCTTCCAGGAAGATGAAGCCCTATTTCCAAGCCCACTCTATGGTCAACCTTACTAACTCCCCACTAAGGCAAGTCCTCCACAAGCCCGAGAAGCCAGGAAGATTGATGACCTGGGCCATCGAGTTGGGAGAGTATGGCATTATTTATCAACCCAGGGTGGCCATCAAAGGGCTGGCACTCGCAAACTTTGTTGCTGAGTTCATATAGGAAGACGCTGAGATTGAGAGTAGTCCAGGGATTACAGATGAATCAGATAGTAATATCTTCCAAAATCCAGAAGAGGTTGTCTCCAGCAGATGCAGAAAAGGAGTAGCTGAGAATGAGGAAGACATGTACCTCTTCAAGAAAGGGACCCTGTCAGGGGGGAACTTCTCTTCGAATAAGGATGTTTGGAACCTCTTTGTGGATGGGTCTTCTTACAAAAGTGGAAGTGCCGCATGGCTGAACTGTTAGCTTCGGATGGTACCAACGTTGAATATGTGCTTAGGTTCAACTTCAAAGCATTGAACAATGAATCCGAATATAAGGCCTTGATAGAAGGCCTCTCCTTGGAAAAAGCCCTTAGAGTTGGCCGACTCCTACTTCATAGTGACTCGAGGTTAGTTATCAACCAAATACTTGGAGTATATGAGGCCAAGGATGAAAGGATGTCCAAATACCTGAAGAGAGTAAGAACGATGCTAGAAGGCTTCGAAGAGGTCAATATGAAGAGGGTACCTCGGTAAGACAACGGTCGTGTAGATGCACTAGCAAGGTTGGCTTCAGCAATAAGGACAAGCATCAGAAGGATAGTAATAGTTGAGATCTTGCTCAAACCGACCATTAAGGAAGAAGAGGTTGCCAGCTCTTGTCTCAACTTAAACCTATGGGACTCATGGATGGACCCCCTTATCAAATATATCAGACAGGGAGATCTGCAAGAATTAAAGTCAGAAAGGAGGAAATTGAGGTACAAAGTTGCCAAGTTCTTAACAATAGGAGATGTCCTGTATAAAAAAGGATTCCTACTACCTCTCCTCAGATGTGTCCATCCCACAGAGGTCCTCCACATCCTACAGGATGTACATGAGGGTTCTTGCTCCAGTCACATAGGAGGAAGAGCTTTAGCCAAAAGGATAATTACGCAGGGATACTGGTGGTCGACCTTGGCCAAAGATCCTGCTGCCTACGTGAAGAGGTGTGATAAGTGCCAGAGATTCTCCACTATACCTCATCAACCTCATCAACTTATGACGTCAATCAGTTCTCCTTAGCCATTTGCAGTATGGGGGATTGACTTGGTGGGACCATTGCCAAGCGATACTAACAACTATCGATTTCTACTTCTCCAAGTGGGTGGAGGATGAGCCAATGATCATGATTACAGATCAGAAGACCTTTCAGTTCATCTGGAAAAACATCAAATGTAGACATGGCCTTCCAAAAACCCTCATCTCAGACAACGGAACCCAGTTCAAGAATTATTCCTTAGAAAAATATTGTGAAAGAGTGGGGATTAAGCAGTTCTTCTCCTCTCCTGGCCGACCCCAGGCAAATGGGAAAATTGAAGTCACGAACCGAACAATCCTTGATGGGATTAAGAAGAGGTTGGAATAAGCCAAGGGGAGACGGATAGAAGAGGTTTATGTAGTGCTATGGGACTACATGACAATGTCAAGGACGCCAACGGGGGAAACCCCATTTATGTTGGCCCATGGCTCAGAAGTCGTCATACCTACAGAAGTAGGCCTCCCCACCCACAGAGTTCAGACCTATGACCCTCAGAGGAATGGGGAATAAAGAATACTTGACTTAGATCTAATTGAGGAGAGAAGGAAAGACGCTGATATCAGACAGGCAACCTACCAGTAGAGAACAACAAAGTTCTACAATCAAAGGGTGAAATCAAGACCTATAGCTGCAGGAGACCTAGTGCTGAAGAAGACGTTGCAGAAGGCAAACATCATTAAGTTGGTGATAAGTTCTGAGGTGAAACATCATAATTTAATGACCTCAGACCTTAAACATCATTAATTTGGTGGCAAATTATGGGGTGAAACATCATACTTTGGTGACCTCAAACCTTAAACATCATTAATTTGGTGGCAAATTATGAGGTAAAACATCATACTTTGGTGACATCAAACCTTAAACATCATTAATTTGGTGAAAGTATGAGGTGAAACATCACATTTTGGTGATCTCAAACCTTAACCATCATTAAGTTAGTGACAAGGTCTGAGGTGAAGCATCACAATTTGATGACCTCAAACCTTAAACATCATTAAGCTGGTGACAAGGTCTGAGGTGAAACATCATAATTTGATGACCTCCAACCTTAAACATCATTAAGTTGGTGATAAGGTCTGAGGTGAAATATGAAAATTTGATGACCTCAGACCTTAAACATCATTAATTTGGTGGCAAATTATGAGGTAAAATAATTTACTTTGGTGACCTAAAACCTTAAACATCATTAATTTGGTGAAATTATGAGGTGAAACACCATACTTTGGTGACCTTAAACATCATTAGTTTGGTGAAACTCATAAGGGTAAGAATATTTTGGTGACCTCAGACCTTTAAGACAACATCATAATATGACTAAGCAACATTCAAGAGAGCAATCATTGAAAGAAGAAAAATCTTCTGAAGGAAATGGTATTACATGAAGTAATCAGAGTTATAGATCAAATATGCCCCAAAGTATGTCATCAGAGTTTACAAAAAATTACAGATGAAAAACCAAAAATTACAAGTTAAAGGCTTCACAAGTTAAGGCTTAAGGTTCGAGCGCCGTAGACGTGTATACTTGACCGACGTTGGTAACATCAGCTCCGTCGTCTCTATGGTTAACATCCTCAGTCTATGTGGCTTCCAACAGTGCAGTCTCTGCCAGAGCAACACCTTCCTCTTCAACCTCTTGCAAGGCCTGAGCAAAGCGAGAATCATCAAAACCCAGAACAACAAAGTCTGAGGCAGTTAAGCTCCCTGTCTCCTTCTCTTTTGAAGCTTCCCACTTCCCAGTTACTTTAATACCTCTTTCGAGATATTCAAAGCTGAAGCTTATAAACTGGTCAGAGACTTTGTAGTCGACCAAGATCTTCTCAGAGGCATCCTCAAGGGCAGCCTTTACTACAGCATCAACCTTTGCCTGGAGGACGTCATCTTTAGACTGCAAAGCATAGGTTTGGTCCTTCTTAATCTTGGATATGTCCCTATCCCTCTGCTTCACCTTATTTTTAGACTCAACCGAGGTTGTATTCAGATGTTAAACCTTTATATTTAAAGAGGCTTGCACCTTCTGGGCTCATTTTCCCTTCTCAATAAGGGGAAACTTCCTCAGGGTCCAGTCAATGAATTGGTGCATAAACAGAATACCCTGCAAAACAAAGTCAGATGTATGAGTTGAAGCCTTAATCCATTTAAAGCCGAGGTTACACTTGAAATAAAAAAGAAAAAGATTTTACCTGGATTGACCTATGAAGGCTAAACTCATCCAGTAGGGGGTATCTAGGGAGCGTAGGAAACTCTTATCTGCATCGATCATTACTGAGCCGATGGCATCCATTGCCTTCAGACCATGGCCTATCAAGTTGTCGCTGATCTTTAGCTGCTCTAGACGAGCAACCAGTGCATCATTAGAGGAGATGGGGATGGCACAATCTCCATTTTGGTTTTTAGAAGGCCTCTAATCCTCCGCATCAGTAGTAGTCTTACTGTTCTTTGTAACATCGGCTTTGGACGTGCCAACGTTCTGATTGGTGGGAGGGGCAACATTATGCCCTGCCTTATTCATCAGTTTAATGAGACTGGGGGAAGACATCTCCCACAAGTCGTCTGAGATGCCTTCTGGGCATTCTACAAAAAATGTACCCAATTTAGTAAATCAAAGATATCAAAAAGGCAGAGGTACAACTTATGGAAAATAATACTTACGAAGCTTGATTAGAGGACTCCCCCCAATCCAGTCTCAGAGAGATAATAGGGGGTCATCAGATGCTCATATTTTACCAGCCAACCGTGCTCCCCTAGATCCTGAAGATCCTTAACCTTTTGTAAGTTATCCTGGCTAAGCCCAGGGTCGGCCTTGGCGGCAAGTGATACCTTCCCCCACCTCAGAGGTGTCCTCGACTCCAACGATGAAGAGGTGGCACAAGGAACAAATTCCCATGCCCTTGAGGTAAAGAAATATCGTGGTTTCCAGTTGTGATTTGAAGTCTGGGTAATCAAAAGCATCTTCTTGTCAGACTTCCTAGAAAGGAAATGGTAATAGCTGGGGTGGTTTTTAGCAGAGGATGGGACATAGCATCTCGTGAAAACTCTAACAGGACATTTTGAGTGGTGGACTGCCTTCCAAAGGACAATATCACCAATCATCACCCTCCAGGCATTGGGGGATAATTGTGAAGGGGCCAGGTTGATATGGGAAAGTATGTTTTTGATCGAAGGATGGATGGGGAGACATAATCCCAGCATAAACATCTGCTCATACACACAAATTTCCTAATCTCGGCCACCAAAGACTCTCTCACCTATCAGAGGTCTCCTAAGTATGATGGAGGGACCTATGAAATAGAGATGCCTAATGGCTAAGAGGTGTAACAACCCGCGTAATTTTGGGCTATTTTAAATTAATTTCTGAAAAATGAAGGAAAATAAAGTTTTTGATAAAATTATTTTTATTGCTCAAATATGTTGGTTATTATTTTTAAAGGCGAGAATTTCAAACGGTTTCGAAAACAGAGTTAAAACAGATTTTAAAATGATTTTAAAATGTTTTTAACTCTTGGAGTTGTTTTGACTTCCAACTCTTCATTTCTTTGCCTTATTTAAAGGAGTCTTTTGGATTCCAACTCTTCATTTCTTTGCATTATAAAAGGAAGTCATGGGCAAGCCTTTTTAACATACTTTTGGCACAAATTTTGGCAGCAAATATATTTTATATTCCTCTTCTTTTTATATACACATTGGCCGTTGAGATTTGTGAGTTCCAACCTTAGATTAGAGGTGTTCTTGGGGCTATTTTGTTGGAGGTTCTTCGAGGAGCTTTTGTAGATCTTTTGAGTTGATCTTGAGGATGTGATCATTGGTTTCTCATCATGGTTTGAGGTATGGGGTTTTACACAATATGCTCCTTAAATCTCGCGAGTGTTATTCTCTTTGAATTCTTGTCTAATTGAACTCATATTTGAATTGATAAATTCATTGAAATCTTAAAAATAATTGTTGAAATTATTTTGATTCATGTGGCATCATTATATTGTTGTTGAGAACGATGTCATGAGATTTTAATATGGCACGGATGTTGAGTACCCGCCAAAATACCTATTCCCGGCTATGGCTTGATAAAGCATATGCGAATGGGGTGAGACCTTGTTACCCATTGATGTGTTGTTGAGAAATTATATTGATAAATGCTTTGAGATTCGCATTTTGATTTGAATATTCGTACTCGTGTTGTTACATTTTATTCATCGCTAATATGTATTTGTTGAGCATCTTTCTTGTCGTATTGTGTACTTTCCCATATTTTCTTTGAGTGGCAGGCTAACGCAGATTTGGGCGCTATGGATTAATTGGAGATTGATTTTTAGCTTGGATTATTTGGGAAGAATTTTAATACAAGATGAGAAGACTTGTATTTATTTATTTTGATGTATAGAGCTTTGGAGATTTGTATTTTATTTTCTAGTTAGTTGTTGTATGTAATTCGAGAGATTTGGTATTTAATTTGAAGAGATTGAGATTTGTAGTTTCTCTTTTGTTGTTGTGGGACTTAGATGCTCTATACCTTATCACTTGTGGATTTGGATTTATTTTATCGCATTAGCGCTCCGTTTGCTCTCCCCGGGAGGGCGGGGTGTTATAAGAGGTAGTACTAAGAAACAGTACTCTCTATCTCTGTAGCCTCTGAGGTGTCAATATAACTTTCATGACCATCATCCTCATCCCTTGTAAGGTCGACCTGGGCAAATGAAGGGACACCATCAGGAAATCTCTGAGCAAACTCAGCCCTGGTGGTGTCCGATAGAGGGATAGCATCGATGGGTGGAGGAATAGCCATGCTCGGCCCCATAATCTCAACATCAGAAGAAGTCTGTGAGGTGCTAGCACTATTGTGGGATGAGGCACGACTTTGGACCTCTTCTTGATCAGGGACTTGATCTTGCCTAATCGAGAAGTCCATAGCCTCATGGAATGAGTCTACAAACGTAGGGTCTGAGGTAGATAACTCAGACTCAGACATTGGAGAAGGGTCAACTGGATCCTCTACTGGCTCAGCAGGCTCGATTGTCTCAGGGTATATCACATTCAGAGGTGGAAGGAAGATAGGTCTGAGGGGGAAGGCCTCATCCCTATGAGCTTCCTCTTGGGCTAGTTTTATCTGCCTAATTTTTTCAAAGGTCTTCGCTCTAACATAAGGGAAATCTTCTATGAGCTTATACAGAGGTCCGAGCATAAGTCAGACGACCTTACACTTTGGGAGCCTAACCACAAACAAATAACTGGGCACAAACTAAGCTAAGGATCAAACTTGGTTTTTGGAAAATTTCAAACTAAGAACAGTCAAGAACAGGTTCATCAAAAAACTCAAGGGGTCACCAAAAAACTTAAATTACTCCGAAAAATGCAAGAAATGGAAATACAGGGATGAAAAATGGCAAAAGAAAGGAATAATCAATACCTGATGGAGTACAAAATGAAAAGTAGGAAGATTAAGAAACAACTCCATAAACAGCTTCAATTAAGTTCTTAATGAGAGAGAGGAAACGCGGAAGGCTCGGGCAGTAAAAATGAGAGAAATGAATAAGAAAGATAAAGGAAAGGGTTTAAACCCTCAAAACGCCTTGCACGCATCCTAAGGACCATTATTTCCTTAGGAGCCCAAAAGATAATCAGCATCATTACACTGTCAGGAACGCTACCCACTTCAGAAGTGGACACCTGTCAAAGAGATATTAGTACATAAGGAAATACAATCTTGGACATACATACCACTTAGTCACCTACTTACATAGGTAACTAAGGTCTATGGGGTGATTGATATGCCCAAAGTGCACCTGCCAGCTCAGAGGCATTAACCTCGGCATGTATGATAACCGAGGTAACAATAGCTCGAGATTACCTATCAACGATGTCATCTTTCACCAGGTCGACCACGATCGATGTTACAAGTACCACCTTGATTGGGCATCAGCCGAGGTCTACATGACTCATGGGGTTAGCTATCCATCAGGTCGGCCACAACCGACACTACAAGTATCACCTCGAAGAGGGCATCATCCGAGGTAAGTATGGACATGGGTTATCCATTAGCATCACCATCAACATCGTCCATAGCCGACATTACAAGTTTCACCTAAGATCAACAAAGCCTTGCAGGCTCAACATCAAGTGTCAAGACAACATCGGCCTCGGCTGACGTTCCAGATATCTAACCTCGGTTGGCATCCCAGCCAAGGTCATCATATAATCCCCAGCCAAGGTAGGGGTCGTACTTCACCAACCTCATACTCATCCAGGCCGAGGTTGGTACCAAACAAAGACAGCCGAGCATCCACGCGCATATGTATGGCTCGAAACACGTGGACAAATCCATTATTACTGAATTATTCCCTCCATGTGAGGGAATATTGAGGTCATCATTACTTAGTTGAGATCAGCCAGGTGTCATCCTTGCACTGACTGGATCTCCATCCACATGCACATTGCATGCTTGGGTGGTACATTACACCCCCCAAGAACTATATATTGAGGTCATCCTCAACATTGTAAATGATCAATAATTATAACCCTAGCTGATGATCTATCAATTTACACAATAGAGAGAGAAATCTTGAGAGAATGTATCGATGGCTATTAGTGCCTTATTTCAGTGACATTACTCACTCACTTGCACAGTGGATGTAGGCCTAAATAGCTGAACCACTTACATATTGGTGTTCATCCTCTTATCCTCACCTCCTTGTACATATACATTTGTATTCTTCTATGCTTCCATTGTTATCACTTGCTTGAGCTAGTCAACACCTTATCTGGTGGTGTTATTTCCAGCATCATCAGTTAGGAAAAATTATTTTGGGATGGATTCATTATAATACCCCGTATTTATGAGTATATAGAATTTAATTAAATTGGCAATTTAGGATTTAATTAAATTGGTGAATTGAGATTTATGTAATTTGGAGAACTTATAAAATTTGGTTATTTAGAATTTAAATTAATTCATTAAATGTTAATTTCAAGCGTGTTATATTTTGAGGTGAAAATAAGAGGATTTTATAAAGTTACTTGAATGGTGAATTTGATGTCACGGTTGATTCCGAAAAGGTTGAAATAGTTGGAATAGTATACCCAGGCGTATATTTTGGGTCCCGGGGCGATTTTAGACCAACCTAGCACCGTTTAAGTGTGTTTTGGTCATTTGGGAGTTGGTGGTTTAGAGAACTCCGAAAATTGTAGTTTTATATCTTCCCATTAGATAGAGGGACTTGGGTTAACACAAAGCTATAGGGATAGAGGCCATAGGATAAGTGGAGGAGGAGAGAACTAAACTTCCTACAACATTTTTCGCCCTGAATGCAACGGAATCGAGATCTGGGCGAGGGGAGAAAAAACATAGCATTACACAAACAAATTTCAGACCAGCTATTGTGAGGCAAGTATTTATATTGCAATTTATATTAAGCATGGTATAATACCCATGTAGAATAGGATTTTATTTACATGTTTTGAAAGATTTAATGTGAATTTGGGTGGGTGTAATCCATGAATTGAATAGGAGTGAATGTAGATATATTCCTTAATGTTGGTAACACGAAATCAAAGGGGTTGGGATGATTTATGAGAATCAAATCTGGATTCTTGATATATATATATAGATGAAGGAGATGATAAAACTAAGGTTTTAAGTTATTTGAAGAAAACTTAATTCTTGGATTGAATAAGTGATGTTTTTGTGAAAACTTTTCATTGGAAATCATCCCTATGTACTAGAATAAGGTGTAGTGATGTTAGTTTAAAGCTTGGTAAAGAATCATGAGGTTTTGGTTGATGAAACTTGAAAAAATGCTACTGCATACCTAAACTGGGATTCTGCAGATTTTTTAATTGATTCAGCTCCTTGGTCAAATCGATTCGGTTGGGCCAGAATTGTGAAATTCCCTCCTTTAAGACCTTAAATTGTGATTAATTAATTGGGAACCTTTTGAGACATCTTTAGAATATTATGAGGGATATAATGAATGACAGTAGGCCTTGGTATGTTTGTGACTTAGTCACATTCGTGAGAGTTTAAGGCTAAGGCTAGATGGGCTTAATGGTTAACGTAATGATTCGAGAGAATAAAAATGGATCATGGAAAGGATAAGGGAAATTATGATTTAGACCAGTAGGACAATTTTGGATTAGCTATTGAATTGACTTAGAAAGTAACAATGAGCCCTTTAAGTAGAGAATAATGCTCGGGAATATACGATCGAGTGTATATTATGAATAAATTACACAGTGAGTATTTGAGAGATAAATACTACGTACGGGTGGTTTTTATAGGTTAAGAGTATTCCTATACGGATTAGTATTATAGGTTGAGTGTAGACCTATACGGATTATTATAGTTTGAGTGTATACCTATACAAATTTATGTTTATAGGTGGAGTGTATGCCTATATTGATAATATTCATGGGTCCTATGTGTGACATATGGATAAAAATGTGTGTATACCTATTATTTGCTTTCATATGTGTGTGAACATACCTTTTCTTCTTGCTATCACAGAATTTCCCGCGCAGTGGGCGATCCCACTTTGTCGATTCCAGAGAGGTCTGGATTTGTTCCCCAAGACATAGAACTAAGGGCGACTCACTATGTGTCATGTATTAGTGTGTCCAGCATGTCGTTTGGGTATGTTAGGTCTGTGTGTAGCCCAAAGACTTAGAACTATATTCACCTCCACTGATTGTTATTTGATTTTTGGGTTCGAGGAGATTTACCGATCCAACAATCCTTATTTAGTACGAGAGGAACTTGGAATGATAGCAGATTACGCGAGTGTGCATCGATATGACCAGTTCGGGAGATGCTATATATATATAAATATATATATATATATATATTATACTCTTGGATGTTAATCTTAATTATCTGTGATAGTAAGGAGACTAGATAGTGTATATCTAAACAATGATTAATCTACTTATGTATGAATGTAGTGAGACTGGATAGTGTATATAAAAAAGAGGCTAAATCTACTAATGTGTAAATATTAGTAAGGATTGATGGTGTATATCTAAAATGGAAATTAAGTAGACAAACTTAATGGGAAGTCTTAAACGATAACATATGTGAAATGTTAACTTTGGTTTAATAATAATATAAGAGATATGTTAATTATTAATTAACTTGATAGACTACTGTATGGGCCGTACAAGTAAGTTAAGGAGAAACTTAACTTATGACTTAAAGGTAATTAAGGGTATACGGTAGCGTCCTGTATGGGCGGTATGTAATACCCCGTATTTTTATGGATTTTAAATTTAGGGACTTATTAAATTTCTGGGCGATTAGTAATGAAAAGTTTGGATTTGGAGGAGGTTATGTGATAGAACCCGTAACTGATTAACTGCATAATTCGCCATACCTGTTTGATCGATCAATCGAGCCAAGAGCTTCGATCGATCGAAGGTTCAATCGATCGAGCCCCAAACCTCGATCGATCGACCCCTTCTGGCAGACTCATATTTCCCCTTTTTAAATTAGTTGAATTAAATTTAATGAGAAATAATTCTTGGACACCCTTATTAAAATGTTTTGGGAGATAAAGAAGACCAGTAGGACATATGAATAATTTTGGGACCTTAATGTAAGACGAGAGTTGTATTTTTGGGATACTTACATATAAGGGACGATGAAACTAGGTATTAAAGGGAGAGAAGAGTAAGATAGTTACGTTGGAACATAAATGAATACCTAATGAATTTTACACTTGAGAGGATAGAGTCCATGAGTATTACGTAGTAAGTTGGAAAACAAATCCCTTGAATTAAAGATAGGGACGAACCGTTATACGTGATAACTAATAATGGGAAAATCAGGATAAATGTCATGATTATGGGTTATGGGATGAACCTAAATTGAAATTATAAAAGTAGTATATTTATATGACTTTGTGTATGCATATATTATATGCATGTGGAAATCATGCCCGCGCTACTTGCTATCCCTGAGGTTACCGTGCTGGGACGGTCTTATCTCGAATGGGCCTTCATGGGGGATATTGACTCGTACCCTAGAAGATAGGAATCCTAGGTAAAGGCTATCGAATCGATAGTCATGGTCCTAAGAGACGCGAGGGTATGTGTTGACCTCTTGGACTTGGAAAATATGCTTCGCCTCAATATAGTTTGTGTATGTATTAATACAGTTCGAGAGTGATTCTGAACTTGTATTTCCCTTAGTACGATTGATACGGGGATTGGATAGCAGAGTATGCCCGCACCATAATTTATAGGTGGGGTGCTGTTAGAATATATATATTATACGAGTATTTAATATATATATGAAATTCTGAAATGTGGAACTTCCTATTGTGTTGATGGTAAGTAAAAAATGAATAATGATTTGAAATTGGAAATACTTGTTTTGAAAAGTATAATATGACACTGGGAAACTTTATTAATAAATAAAGTTAAAAATGAGAGCTTTGTTACTGAATGAAATTTTCCTCTTAAATAATTATATTGTTCAGTTTTAGATCTTACGAGTAACCTAAGATAAGTTAAACCGTTGGGAAGGTTAGTGCGATAGGTGTGCACATTAGAAGAGAGGTGAGAATTTCTCAAGAGAGTGTCGCACTAATATGTTGTTGCATTGGCCTGTAAACATTTTAAATACTTGTTAAACAAATTTTAAATCATTTACACTATCGGGCTCTGACCCGTTTATATTTCTCTTTCTCTCTTGTATATATATGTATATATTACAGGTGCCCAGCCACAGGGGCGTCTTGCATAGGATCCTTTGGAAGGAACGTGCTGCAGCTTAGGTGGGAGTTGCAGGCCTCTTGCTTAGACGACTTCGTTTATTGATTCCAGTCTTATCATATTTATTCAGTTGGGCATGTGTCGCCCGTTTCCATTATCCAGTTGTTTTATTGGGCATTGTGATTCATATTTTTTTAGTATCTTATTCCTTGGGATTTATTATTGTCAGGATGTTTTCATTTGAGTATTAAATGTTGGGATTTAGTTGTTGAATGTTTAAATTATTTGGATCATATGTTCCAGGATAATTGTGGTGTGATTCTTTAATTTTTAATTATTGTAAAGATTTAAATCTTGGTTTAAAAAAAATGGTTTTGACACTTAGCTTAATTAATTAGGGTGTTTAAATTGGAAAAGTTATGTTTCGACAGTGATGCTAAGAATGAACCAACTGTTCACCTTGATTTAATTTAATAAAGGAGTGATCACCCGGTATTTAATTAGACGGGGTGTCACACGGTACGGGTGAGATAGACTGATTGGGAGTTTATTATATACTTGTGCCCTAGTTGGATTGGGTAGAATGACTTGGAGGTTTAGTAGTAAACGTTAGGCGCGCACTATAGAAGAGATGTGAGGAACACAAGGGAGTGTTCGCAACCTAACATGTGTATTTAATAACTATTCATTTAAACTGAAATTTAAATGCTTGCTAAATATTTTCAAAAGAACCGTGGCTCTGACCCGTAGTTGCAAAAACATTTCCAAAACCTTTTAGGTTTCCATACACAGAGATGCCAAGTAGGATGATCTGTTCCAGGGATGCGGAGATGCAGCACTTGTGGATGCTTACAGGTTTTTGGACTTAGTCGCTTTAGTTATTTCATTTCTAGAGTAGGATACAGTTCAGTATTTCATTTAGGTGTGTTGCCCCAGCATTATTTTTATTTCAGTCAGACTCTGTATTCAGTTGGACTTTATATTAGACTTGGGAACCGATGGTTTATTTGGTATTTTTTATTCATTATTCATCTTGTGTTGGGTTTATATTATTGCTATGTGGATGGTTAATGATTATAATTTTCTTCCACATGTTATTGTGTTAATAAAAGATAAAATTTGGCCTCAACTTTTTGAATACTAGATGGTTAGTTAAATTTTAAAAAGTTTTCGATAGTGATGATAATAATGAATCGAATGAGATTCTTGTTTTATTTTTATAAAGGACTGATCAACTGGTACTTAAATATGTTAGGTGTCACAGATGGTATCAGAGCATCAGGTTCTAGTGTTCTTAGGATCTGTACGACTTTTTACATTTCAACGTAGTGTTCTTTGATATAGAGACTTATGATAGGATTGTTTTATTCCTCTGCATATGAGATTTGTGTTCTCCTGCTATTAAGTATAGTTGATGCGATTCATATACGAGTTTGGTTGGGTTTCATACACCGAACAAAATTGGACGACCAACGAGGGCCATTAGGAGGATTGTAGGAGGAGAGGCTCAACAGAAGACATGAAGTATTCTGGAAAGGGTGATCGCGATAGAAGTCACCATGATTATTTTTCAGACAAGTGATAGTAAGATAACAGCTTGGGAACAGTAGTTTTCCCAAGCATTGCCATAAATAATGATAATACAATGTCAGATTCACCCACAGTCGGCAAGGGGGAAGTCAGTGGGACTCTTTTGAAGATCCATCTATAAGAATCCGGGGAAGATAAGAAATTTCATTAGCGATTGGAAGGAGATAATCCAATGGTAATTGTGTACGGTGGAGTGCAACGACACCCATGATTAAATTTCAGGTGGAAATTTTTGCTTATATAAGTAGTGTTGAGTGATAAGAGTCTGTCACCACTTATATAGAGGAACATATGGGATTAAACGAGAAATTTGGATGTTGTTTAACCATAATACCGTCCATCTACTGTCCAGACAGAGATGCGAATGATAATTTTGAACTTATCACAAGAAGGCCAGGTAGAGGTCGATCGTGAGGGAGAAGTTGACTTATTTAGCGAACATCGTAACCGCCAAAGGGGATACAAATGATAATAAATAGGGGGTCCGTATGTGTATAAGGGACTCATGGGTAGAATACAAAAGTTTGAATAGGAAATTAGGCTAGGAGGACTAGTGCACATGTCGTCAAAGTCATATGTTGAGAACATTACAAACGCTTCCATGAGAGGGGAGCCAAAAGTGTGACAGAATTTATTCAAAGAGCAAGACTAGATTTAATGGTGACACGGAAACACCACACAAGGGTATACCTGGTAGGGGACCCATTTATATGATTTGGACTAGTTGAATCTTTACTGAGTTACGATGGGTTCAATCGGGGCCATCAACGAATTTCATATGGGAGTGAAGCCAATGAGACAACGAGAGTAGCAATCGAGGTGAGGACTACCATGTTCGAGAGAAGGACACCCCGATAGGTCCAGTGGGGCTTGAGATAAGGGAATGGCATAAAAAGGGTTCCTATGTGCGGATGGTAAGGTCACTTGAAGTGGACTTGTCCATAGCGAGAAAGCAAAACTAGCCAGAATAGGAAGTATATGGGACCGATGACGGTGGCGCATAACAATGGGAGGAGCAAGATTTTTGACAAAGAAATTGGGCTAAAAGAGTTAGGCCTAGATATTTTCAACCCGAGAATGGTGGGTTTAGGTAGGACCAGAAAGGTCCTCAGTAGCTATAGCATTCAGTTTCTCAGGGTCGTTAGGACCAAGGGAACAATGGGAAAGACCGGCAGGGTCGTAATAAGAGGTAGAGATATTTTTTTAGACGATGTTTCACTTGTGGGTACATTGGACATAAAAGAAGGAATTTCCCAAGGCGAGGTAGGGGAAACTATAGGATAAGATCCTGGATGTACAACTACTGCAACAGATCGTGGGTCAGTTTCAACAAGAGAGTTGGGTTCAGGGACCAGACTATTGGGTAAGGCAGAACCGAAATGGAGGTTATATTTTTGTTCCATCCTTTTGAATATGGGATTTGTATGGGTAACATGAGTGAGTTACTAGATATGATTTGTAACACTACAATTCGAGTGCGAGTCGAGTTTAGTAGGTGCGTTGGCCGTAATAGCCTTATCATGTATGTATTATTAATTACCATGGGGCAACATGGCTTTTGGTGTCGCCTACGGGAGATATAATGTGTACACAAGTTTACTTCGTTAGAGAGTTATGAGAATAGAGTAGACTACTTGCGGAATCTTATTTGGTTATTGATGGATTGAGCGATTGTAGATTGTGATAGTGAGATCCTGTGTTCGCTACTCCATCGTATGATTTATTTGGTCGAGCCTATATATATGTGTATATATGTTATAATATACTGTGTAGTAGACTTGAAAGTATGCATTGATACTATATATTAATCCTGATGAATAGGGACATCTACTGATGTGATTCAGGGTATAATGAGTTATTGTCGAGCAGAGAGATATAACTTGTTATTAATTTAGCAATGAGCACCTAGTGACAAATAGAGCGTAGTGCAGTATGTGGCCTTTTGTAACATGAGAATGGACGAGTATACTTTTATGGCAGGAGACATAAATTTGGGGGAACATCTTATGGGTTGAGGGCCTAAGTGTATCGGGGGGGGGGGGGGGGGGGTTCCTTGTTTTGATTTCGCTTTGCGAGACATCCCACACATGAAACTTAGCACAACATTGGAAGTGGGGAGATGTTTAGTCATTAGAACATGGGTTTATTACCTTCGTTATGGTTTGATTATACAGTTATACATAAGGGATAATAACTATGTTATAATTTGGGGCTAGTGAATGCCAGGTAACATATGTGCGGTTATGCATAGGTATAGGGTGTATGGACGCCCTAAATAGCTAAATTAATTTTAATATTATCTGTGAATAGGAGAGGTAGAAATATGTAGTAATCTTATGACTATATGATTATGGCAATATTGAGAGCTTAGAGTACGAGCCTTATCCGAATTTCAAAGACAAAATTCCTTTGTAAGGGAGGAAGTATGTAATACCCCGTATTTAGGAGGATATAGAATTTAATTAAAATGGTGATTTAGTATTTAATTAAATTGGTGAATTAAGATTTATTTAATTTGGAGAACTTATTTAATTTGATGATTTAGAATTTAAATTAGTTCGGGAAATGTTAATTCCAAGCATGTCGTATTTTGAGGTGAAAATAAGAGGATTTTATAAAGTGACTCGAATGGTGATTTTGAGATCACGGTTAATTCTTAAAGGGTTAAAATAGTCGAAATATTATACATGGGCTTATATTTTGGGTCCCGGGATGATTTTATACCAACCCTGCACCGTTTAAGGGATTTTTCGTCATTCGAGAGTTCGTGGTTTAGAGAACTCCGAAAATTTTAGGTTTATATCTGCCCATTAGAGAGAGGGTCTAGGACTAACACAAATCTAAAGGGAGAGAGTCCAAATGAGAGGTGGAGGAGGAGAGAACCAATCTTTCTACACCATTTTTCGTCCCAAACGCAACGAAATAGAGATCAGAGCAAGGGGAGAACAACCATAGCATCAAAAAAATGAATTTCAGACCGGCTATTGAGAGGCAAATATTTATATTACAATTTATATTAAGCATGTTACAATACCCATGTGGAATAGGGTTTGATTTACATGTTTTGGAAGATTTAATTTGAATTTGGGTGGGTGTAATCAATGAATTGAATAGAAACGCATGTAGATATATTCATTAATGTTGATAACACGAAATCAAAGGGGTTGAGATGATTCATGAGAAGACAATATGGATTCTTGATGTATATAGATGAAGGACATGAGAAAACTAGGGTTTTAAGTTATTTGAAGAAAACTTAATACTTGGATTGAATCAGTGATGTTTTTGTGCAAAATTTTCATTGAAAATCATCACTGTGTACTAGAATAAGGTGTAGTAAATTTGGTTTAAACTTTGGTAAATAATCATGAGGTTTTGGTTGATGAAAACTTGGAAAAACGCAACTGCGTACACGAATTGGGATTTTGCAGATTTTTTAATCGATTCGGGCTAAGGCCGAATTGATTCGGGTGGGCCTAAATTGTGAAATACCCTCATTTAATCCCTTAAAATGTGATTTATTAATTGGGAACCTTTTGAGACATCCTTAGAATATTATGAGGGATATATTGGATGATAGTAAGACTTGGTAGGTTTAAGACTTAGTCACATTTGTGAGAGTTTAAGGCTGAGACTAGATGGGATTAATGGTTAATGTAATGATTCGAGAGAATGAAAATGGATCATGGAAAGGATAAGGGAAATTATGATTTAGACCAGTAGGACAATTGTGTATTAGCTACTGAATTAACTTAGGGGGCAATAACGGGCCCTTCGAGTAGAGAATAATGCTCGGGAATTTACAATAAATACTATGTACAGGTGGTTTTTGTACGTTGAGTGTGTACTTATATGGATTAGTGTTACAGGTTGAGTGTATGCATATACAGATGATGTTTATAGGTTGAGTGTGTACCTATACGGATTGTTATTATAGGCTGAGTGTATACCTATAAGGATTAATATAGGTTGAGCGTATACCTATACAAATTTATGATTATAGGTGGAGTGTATACCTATATAGATGATATTAATGGGTTGTGTGTATGCCTATGTGTGACATATGGATTAAAATGTGTGTATACCTATTATTTTATTTCATATGTGTGTGAACATACCTTTGTTGCTTTCTATCACGGAAGTTCCCGCGTAATGGGTAATCCCACCTTGCCAATTCCAGGGAGGTCTGGATTTCTGCCCCAGGATATAGAACTTAGGGCGGCTCACTATGTGTCTTGTATTAGTGTGTTCGGCATGTCGTTTAGGTACGTTAGGTATGTGTGTAGCCCGAAGGCTTAGAACTATGTTCGCCTCCACTGATTGTTATTTGATTTTAGGATTCGAGGAGATTTATCGTTTCAATACTCCATATTCGGTACGAGAGGTACTTGGACTGATAGCAGAGTACGCTAGTGTGCATCAATATGACCAGTTTGGGAGATGCTGCATTATATATATCTTGGATGTTAATCTTACTTATGTGTGATAGTAAGGAGACTAGATAGTGTATATTTAAAGAATGATTAATATACTTATGTATGATAGTAGTGAGACTGGATAGTGTATAGCTAGAAGAGGCCAAATCTACTAAAGTGTAAATAGTATTAAGGATGGATAGTGTGTATCTAAAACGGAAATTAAGTAGAGAAACTTAATATACATGCTTAAACGATAACATATGTGAAATTTTAAGGTTTAATAATAACATAAGAAAGATATTAGTTATTAATTAACTCGATATATAATGTATGGGCCGTTCATGTAAGTTAAGGAAAAACTTAATTAAGGACTTAATGGTAATTAAGGGTATACGATAGCGTAGTGTATGGGAAGTACGAGTGAGATAGATTGGTTGGGAGTTTATTAGATAATTGTGCCCTAGTTGGATTGGGTAGAATGACTAGGTGGGTTGAGTACGAAATGTTAGGTGCGCACTATAGAAGAGAGGTGAGGAACTTAAGGGAGTGTTTCCAACCTAACATGAGTATCTAATAACTATTCATTTAAACTACAATTTAAATTCTTGCTAAATTTTTTCAAAAGAACATAGGCTCTGACCCGTACTTGCAAATTTTTTTTCAAAACCTTTTAGGTGTCCAGCCACAGGGATGCCAAGCTGGATGATCTGTTCCATGGATGCGGAGCTGCAGCACTTGTGGATGCTTACAGGTTTTTGGACTTAGTCGCTTCGGTTATTTCATTCCTAGAGTAGGATACAGTTAAGTATTTCATTTGGGCGTGTTGCCCCAGCATTATTTTATATTAGACTTGCTAACCAATGGTTTATTCGGTATTGTTTTATTCATTATTCATCATGTGTTAGGTTTGTATTATTGCAATGTGGAATGTTAGTGATTATAGTTGTCTTCCACATGTTGTTGTATTAATAAAAGGAAAAAATTGGTATCATCTTTTTGAATACTAGGTGGTTAGTTAAAATTTAAATAGTTTTCGACAGTGATGCTAATAATGAACCAAATCAGACTCTTGTTTTATTTTTATGAAGGACTGATCACCCGGTATTTAAATAGGCGGGGTGTCACATTCACATGTAAACTATGGGATTTTTTGGAACTGATTTCTATTAGGAAGATTATAATCTTTCCATACAAATTCTGGATTTTAAAGAATTAATAATGACTAAAAATGATGGGATATTAGAATGATTGGATGAATGGATTTTAGAATAGTGATATTCTTGATTATAACTATAAATCCCATGAATTCGATGTTTAAAATGTGAACTACTATTTAAAGGTTATTATGAGCATGAATGGGATTATTATCTATTGTTATAAAAGAATTGGAATTGTTGTATGTGTTGAGAAAAATATGGAATTTAATAAAAAATCGTATTGATGTTCAAAATTGGGCTTTGGTCCAGAATCGAATCGATTCGAACCTCTTGGAGAATCGATTCGGACAACGAATTGATTCGGGTCAGTAAGCCCAATCAATTCAGACTTGCTGGAAGATTGAGATGGGGTTATATTTTTAATTGGAGACAAAATAGGATATTTTGTGAAATTAGAAAACCCAAAATTTGATGTTATGGATCACTAGTAATTTTATATAATACTGTAGGGCCTTGGGATGAATGGGTCATTGTTCGGGAGTGTAAATTAGTATATTTGGGAATGGTATTTGCTTTCGAATATTTGGTATGAAAATTCAAAAAATTGGGACATGGGCTGAGTGATGTTAATTACGTGTCCAAAAATTGTTTTTAGATATAAATTAATTAACTAAGTGAATTTTTAATTAATTGAATATATAGAATGGAACTTTGAAATAATATTGTATTTATGTCATTAGTGAGAGTTATGATTAATTAAAATATATACATGTGTGGAGATTTTGTATATATATTATATTTGTGTGAAAGATATAATTATATGAATATAATAACATACCTCTCTAATGCTATCATCGGAGGTTTCACAAGTGGGTGATCTTCCCTGCCTAGGGAATGCAGGGTAAGTATTATCCATAGGTCATAGTCACCACCCATATGCTTGATAAGGTTGAAATTCGAAGTCAGGTAATTACGGTTATAGTTTTGGCTCACCATCGATGAACCTATGACCACCTGTAACGTTGTTGTTTTCTATTACAGTTCGGTGTGGGATCTCGACTTGGTAGCCAGGATGATGCGAGTATTCCCTGGATTATGATAGCATCATAGAGACCTCCATTTGGTAAATTATTATTGTTATTAGGGATGACGGTTATACATATATAGTGAGTGATATATATATATATATATATATATATATATATGTGTGTGTGTGTGTGTGTGTGTGTGTGTGTGTGTGTGCAACAAATATATATACGGGCATGATGAGTTAAAAAGAGAATAATAACTGGTGAAAGGTATGAATATCAAATTATAATTATTAATTGAAAATGGATAATGGTGAATTAACTCATATGATAGTTAATGTAATAATCGGGGGTTTTCAAATCTATTAACCGGCCCTAACTACCTACAGTCATTGTTTCAAGCCTTATAAAGTATTCAAATTTAAAAGTTTTCTAAGAAGAATGAAACTATACTTGATGCCTTATAGCTTTACTAAATTAACTTGGACCCGCTGAAGTTTTAATAATTACAAAGTAGCCCTTGGAAACTTCAAACCAACATGACTTGACTCATTCCTAACCCCTAAATCTCAACATTATATCAAATTCATCATTTAGACTTCAACTAACATAAAATTATAATTTCAGCCCTTGAAAATTTCTAAAATTATAAAATTACCCCTAAACAATATCAAAAGTACACTTCAGAGGATATGAATGCATATACTTGACCAGCCAAGGACCAAACACCAAAGTTTTGAAAACAAGCCCTAGGTGAAAATTAGGAAGTTTCCACCATTAAAGCTTGAGCTTCAATGGTGAACTTCCAAATAATGATCAAAAGTGCGGTTTAAAGCTTTGAATGTCAATAAAATGTTATGACTGTTCCCAATAATCTCGAATCGATTGAAATAATAAAATGTTATGACTGTTCCCAATAATCTCGAATCGATTGAAATTGTATTTTGAACCAGAAAACTATAAATCTTAAATTCCCCCTTTACAATCCCTCTCAACCTCCGAAATCAAAACCAAACTACTCCTACACATAGCATAAACCAAACTATGTTCATAATAATAATCCATGCCATATCCTTAAAATCCACGAATGTTAGGTCAAATTTTCTGCAAAACACACAATTATAGAACTTGAGATATTCTGCATCTCAATCCACTAAACCTATATATTTGGATTCCTTATGAAATATTATGTTCAGTTTTTTAACAAATCATCTCAAATGGTTTAGAAATTAAGTAGTTATTCTAGGTCAAAAATTGGAAACCATAAAGTCAACTCTCGAGGGGAAGAACATGAGCATTTTGACTAGGAACTTTGACCTCTCGTGTGATGGCATGTGGCCAATCAAAATTTTCTGATTTTTTTTCCAATATTTTTATTTTATTTTTTTGGACAAAATGATATAAGGTAAGGCTATGTTTGTAATAGACTAACCTAAGTTATAGGAAAACGAGGTTTTAACTTAGAAATATTTTTCCTAAATTGCCATTTGATCGCTCCTGACTTTTCTAACATATGAATTTGAACCCCAAATTTTGTCTATGAATACTTCAAAATATTTTAAGACAAAAAGACTCTTGCACCAAAGTTCAAATATGAACTTAAGTCCAAAATTTTAAAATCCCAGATTATTTACAATTAAACTCCCAGAATTTTAAAAGATATAATTTTTTGTATAAACTGACCAACCCACTCCCAAATTTTAACAAATACTTATATACCAAACATTGTAAACAGATAATCACATACTAACACCTCCCAATATCTAATTTTGATACATAAAGTCGTACGATATACCGAGCAAGTAGGTTTTCCTACCTTTTCAATATTAAACTTTGCATATTTGACATATTGTTATTGATATCACTATGTGATAGATCCTATTTACTCTTAGTATGTGCATGTTATAATACTACATATTTTATTTAATATCATCTATATTTGAATTTGAATATGGATCAATTTGTAACAACCTGCCCTTTTGGAGACAATTAAATTCCATAATTAAGTATAATTTGGAATTTTGAGAATTTCTCGAAATAGTAATTTTTGGGATTTTCGAGGATTTAATGATTTTCGAAGGGTGTTATAAATTATTTTGGGACTATATAGGTCGAAGTAATTTAATTATATGTCGTCGTGGAGAAAATTGACGAAAAGGTCAGATTTTAAATTGGAAAACCCGCAATTACTTTTATGGGTTAGAATAGTGATTTGCGGTCAAGTACCTCGGATGGAAATTTCGACTGCGCCATGAGTCTCGGAATGTCCGAGATAGTCGGAAAAGAGTGTCCGATTGTCGAAATTAAGTTTCGGGTAATTTTAGAGGTAAAAGTAACCCGTAATTGGGTAAACGAGTCGTTTTTGAGTTTTAAGGGTTTAAACCCTTTTTCTTTCTTTATAAAGAGGGAGAGAGGGAGAAAAGAGAAGAAAGAAGAGAGAAGAGAGAGAGGAAGGATAAAAGAGGGGAGAAAAGGGAGATTCGGGCCAAACTCCGTCGGATTCGACTCGAGGTCGTCGGATTTCATCCTTCAGGCAAGTGTTTACTTGCTTTATTTACTTTTGGGCATTAATCTCATATCATAGTTGGTAAAAATATGATTTTGGGGTTAGAACCCTTAAAATAAAATTGGGTAAAAGTTGATTATGAGTTTACATATTGATGTAGTGTAAACTCTTAATGATTTTTAGTGTTAAAACCATGTTAATGGAGTATAACAATGGGTTTAAATGTTAAGTTGGGGTTTTTATGGTTTTGGGGTTTAAAACTAAGAGAAATGATTCAATACCCCAAAATAATTGATGTGTTAGTTGTAAAACATAGATTACATGTTTATTGAGTTGTTGGGTGAGGTTAGAAACAACAAAAATAGAGAAAAATGGAGTTTGAGATTTTGGGAAGACAATGAATAGTAACCCGTAAGCTTTTAGGGTTATTTTGACTAGGAAAAGAATTGATTTAGCTTTCGGTCAAAACATAAAAGTTGTAGATATTTTCGATACGGTCGCGTGGGCGCTGACCGCGTATTTTTCTGATTTTTCTACGATTTGATATGATTTTTACAAGATGGCAGCTCCGGGTTGAAATCATCAACTCGGAAATCAAATCGGGAATTGGAAAAATACAAGCTAGGATTAGTCGTGTAGATGTTTTGGATAATTTTTGGGGTAGTTTAGAAACCCCGATAATGAAATTGGGTTGTGGGATGGAGGATTTAGAGGATTTCGTTTTGAGGACCTGGTGTGACCGGTCGACCGCGCCCCTATGGCCGATCAACCGCGTCAAGAAGAAATGGCCTACTGCTTTGTTTCGTAGGCTTAATTACAACCCGCGGTCGACCGGGGGTCCAGGACCTGTCGACCGGTACTCTGTTTTCAGCCCAAGATTTTGGAGATTGTTATTACTTCTCCTCTTTGAGTTTAAAGGGGGCTTTCTAAAATTTGAGTATTAAAGAGGATTATGATCTAAAGAGATAACATAATCATATTGATCTTGGTTGAGTGAATCCTATGAGTGGATTAGAATAAATTTGGGGAGTATAGTTATATATTCGCTAAATGAGAAATGGTATAATTGGAGATATCCAATAAATCCTTAGATAGGATTGAGATATATAGTGATTATTAAAGTAAGAAATACTTTGGGTTTAGTATCATGCTTATATGAATGCATGATTATGATTCCTGGAGGGAATCTTTGGGATTATTGGTTATCGCTAGATGCTATAGGCCACTATGGCCGTTATTATATATATATTCTAGGAGGAATATATAGGATATGTATATACTGTGTGATTTAGGTATATATATATATATATATATATATATATATATATATATATATGTTATGATGGAAATGATTTTGAAAATATAAAAATGAATATTTTCAAAATGGAAAGAGAAATGTTTTTCATAATTAATAAAATATGTATTGCACACCTCTCTAAATCGCTATCATAAGGGAAGTTGTGTACGTATGGTGAAGCCCCCTGGCTAATGAATGCAGGGTGGATATAGTCTTATAGGCCATGTGAGCGTTTGTTGATATATATTTTTCTGCGCTGGTTAGGAGATTCCGGGTGTGATCTTGACTATCCCGCAGGCACATGGCCGCTTCCCGACGTCTTGCGATGTAGGATCCCAGGTTGTCTTGATGATAGGCCCTGGAAGATGATAGCCATTTAGGGACGCGCACAGTGGGGAAACCCGGACGGGCGGTCTTAGAACGCGTTATATTAAAGCAATTCATGATAATGGATTGGCTTTAATTACATTTCCTGGATATAGGAAGGGAAATGGGTTATATGTTTAGCTTCGGTAACACTCCCGGATGGAAGAAGGGATGTGGAAGCATATGATATGGTAAAAGCATTTTTATGATAATAAAAATGTCTTTTAATTACATTTCCTGAGTATAAAAAGGGAAATGGGATAATTGAAAAAGGAAAAGCATTTTTATATTAATAAAATTGGCTTTTAAAAAGGTATATGTTATGATAAAGCAATTCATGCTAATGAATTGGCTTTTAAATACATTTCCTGGATATGAGAAGGGAAATGGAAAGTTTTGAAAGAAAAATGATAAATACTATGTGTATAGAATACACCTCA
Source organism: Sambucus nigra (assembly GCA_949130495.1). Taxonomy (NCBI): domain Eukaryota; kingdom Viridiplantae; phylum Streptophyta; class Magnoliopsida; order Dipsacales; family Adoxaceae; genus Sambucus; species Sambucus nigra. The sequence goes on along the minus strand of OX422224.1, from coordinate 182,342,437 downwards.
GTCCGGGAGGTAGATCCGGATGAATATTATTAAGATGATGATAAGTAAACCTCAGTCCGGGAGATATTATCCGGATGTAATTGTAGATGTATATATATATATATATATATATATATATATATATATATATATAGAGAGAGAGAGAGAGAGAGAGGATCACAAGTGGACCAAAAGAATGGACTTTTTAATGGACTTAACAAAAAAGACTAATAACCCACTAATTTTAATTCCTTGGTGTAATGGGTCCGCGCCAGCGGCACCCAATAACCGAGACTTATTAGTCTTTTTTGTTAAGTCCATTAAAAAGTCCATTCTTTTCGTCCACTTGTGAACCTCTCCATATATATATATATATATATATATATATATATACACATTTGTGCGTGTTACGGGCCTAATGGATCTCTAACATTAACCCTGCCAAGTAGTAGTGTATCGGGGGGGTTCCTTGTTTGGATTTCGCTTTGCGAGACACCCCACGCTCGAACTTAGTGCAGTGTTGAGAATGGAGGGAAGTTTAACCCTTAGCACTTGGACTATCTAGGGTAGATAGTGGATAGGTTATTAGACTAGTTAGGCGGGGTAGCTTGACTAGGAAGTGTTGTTAGGATGCGTTAGGTGTGCACTACTAGAGGAGAGGTGAGGGGTATCTCATGGGAGTGCGATACCAATTTAAATATGAGATAAAACTATTTTTCTAAAAATAAAGCATTTATGCACTTGCAAAATATTTTCAAAATTCGGGCTCTGACCCGTTTATCTACTCTCCTTTCTTTCTATATATTATATATATATAGGTGTCCAGACACAGGGACGCCTGGATGGAAATTCTTTCGAGTCAGACGTCTGCTGCAACAGCTGTGGATGCTTGCGGGTTCTCGGTAGACGCTTCTTTCCTTGTACTCTAGATAGGAGGTATTGTATAAACATTCGGGCCAATGGTCCAACTAATTTTATTTATTCTTTGCACGATATTCGATATGGTTGTATAATTTGAACCGAGTGTTCGGTTATTTTAATTTATTTCATTTTCATTTCAGTTTTATTTACGCACTAAATTGTGGATGTTTTATTTTAATTGATTATAAGAGTAGTTAAGTAAAAGTTTTTAACGCTCGCCTAATAGGATATTAGTAACTAAATGGATTTTCGACAGTGATGCTAAGAATGATCCATATGTAACTCCTGTTATAATTTAATATAGGAGTGATCGCCCGGTATCCCATTAGGCGGGTTGTTACACAATTTAATCCTTCTCACCCAATAACTGATATCATGTTCCTTATTGATTCAGTTCACCCTTGCACTTTTGTGGCATTATTTATATTATGATCATTAGTATTAACTAGGAAGTAGACTAATGTGTTATCCCACAAAACTTTCTACTTGGCCTAGTGGTCTCAGATGATTGAGAGCCTAGATTATTTCTACATATGTATGAGTGCCACTTTAATTATATACCTAATCGGTTACTTTTCCCCAAAGGTTTTGAGTTGATTATTATTTTGGTTTTACTGATGGCTTAATTATTTCTATACCCCTTAGTGAACTGGTAAGTATGGGATTATTAGTTTAAAGAACCTTGATACTCTTTAAAAACTGATAAGTATGGGATTATCAACTTCATTTTTTTAGTGTTGCTAAAAACTGAATTCTATACACACTCTAACTCTCACCTATACATATACTTATTATAGATCTGGCATGGTCTGCATAGCATATTTTTGCTAATTCCTTTTCCCTCCAGATGCACATGGAGAAAGAGGATAATATCTCTTCCCTTTTAAAGACAGATATCGGTCACCTGTTTGCATACGTGACTATGTGGGGAGAGAATAAGCCAGATGGGAGCAAGGAGTGGAGCTTTTTCGATTTTCTACTTTATCGTCTATGTTAAAAATATGTAACTCACCCCTGTGGTGGTACTACCATATGTAAAATACTTTAATAATGAATAAAATTATGTTATTATGCCTTATCTTTAATTCATTGCTTTATATATACCCTCTTGTACATTCATACCAAAAAGCAGGGTGTGACATTTAATGACATTGATTAATAGATTATAATTGAGAATTATAATTATTAATGGTAATTGGAATTTATTCGATAAATACACAGTGATGGGGTAGCCTATATGATTAAGGATGGTGTGGGACTAGTTAGATGGGTAGAATAACTAGGCGATTAAAATACACACGTTAGGTGCACACTTTAGATGAGAGGTGAGTATTGTCTCATGACAGAGTGTGATACCAATTTAAATATGAGTGAATGAATACATATTTATTTATTTTAATCACTTTCAAAATATTTTCAAAAGGATTTGGGCTCTAACCCATATAAAATATATTTTTCAAAACCTTTTAGGTGTCCAACCACACGGACACCAAGCGTGATTACTCTTCCAGGGGTTAGAGCTACGACAACTGTGAGATGTTGCAGAGTTTTGTTTAGTCCTTTCTATTCTCGTATTCTAGACAAGATCCTTTTACATATTCGGGTATTTCTCCCATGTCAGTCAGATTTATTTTATTTGATTTGATTATTGGGATTTATTGTATTAATGTTATACCGATGGTTTATTCGGTTAAGTTGCATGTAATGGATTTCCGTTTCAGACTTAATGTGTGAATGTGAACTTTTGTTATCGTCTGAATAAATTATGTTTTGATTGTGGTGTTGTTGTGTCACATTAATAAAGATTAAAACTAACACGTATAAATTTAATAATAGGTGGATAGTATTTAATTGGTTTCGACGGGGATGCTAAGAATGAGCCAACGAGATTCCTATTTTGCTTTAGTAGAGGGCTAGAGACCCAATATTTTAATAAGTGGGGTGTCACACTTTGCAATCAAACACACCCTTACTTAATTTGTTAGTACGACATTTAACTTTGTCTATATATTCAAGACATAAGTTGGGTTCTCGTTAAATCTATTTGATTTATTTGATAGACCTTAGTCCCATTCCTTCTGAGATGATATATATAATCTCTATAATAAGACCTTTAGTCATATGATCTGCTAAATTTTTGTTTGTTCCAACATAGTCGACTGTAATTACTCATTCCTCAAGTAATTGCCTCAAAATTTGATGTCTTAAACTAATGTGTCTAGATTTTTCATTATAAGCTTTTGCTTGAAACCTAGTATTTTGTAGTCTGATTATCACTATTAATCATAATAGCAAGAGATGGATTTTTCCAAGAAGGAATATCAAACAATAAGTTTCTGAGTCCTTCCGCTTCTTTACATGCCTCTTCTAGGGATATGAATTATAATTACATTGCTAAATCAGATACACGCATTTGTTTTTTGGATCCCCCAAGAAATAGTCACTCCTCTTAGTGCAAATATCCAACTAGTATTGGAATTTGATTTTGATTTAAGATTATCCCGACTAGAATCACTATATCCTTTCAATATAGATAGATTCCCTATATAATTTAACTCATAGTACCTAGTCATATTCATGTATCTATGAACTTTGTAAAATGTTTTCCAATGCTCTTGTCCTGGATTACTTATAATTCTAAATTTTATGCCCACTACGTAGGCCATGTCTGATCTAGCACAATGCATGGCATACATAAGATTTCATACTGTCATATTTAGGATGATCCATAGTTGCCCAATAATTTTCATTAATTTGATACTCGGTTGTGTTAGCTTTAAATTTAAAATCATTATCTCTTTTTAGAAGCTTTTCTATATTGAGAGGTTGATATAATGTTGATGTATCATCTTTGCTCATTATTTTGATTTCTAAAGTCACATCAGCTTGTCCAAGATCTTTTATATCAAATTTTGATGATATAAACCTTTTAATTTCTTTAACATGTTTGACACTTGACCAAAATATAAGCATTTCATCCACATATAAACAAATAATGGCACCAACACCATTTGCAATTACTATAGATAAATTTATTGATATTATTTACTTTAAAACCATGGGATCTTATTATCTTATAAAACTTTTCATACCATTGCATAGGAGCTTGTTTTAGGCCGTGGAGAGATTTGACTAATTTGTGCACTTTCTTTTTATGTCCAGGAAAAACAATCCCTCCAAGTTGTTCCATATAAATCCTTTCTTCCAAATCACCATTTAGGAAATCCCTTTGTACATCCATTTAATAAATCACTTAATTATAGATTGAAGCAATAGATATTAGAAGTCCAATGATGATTCTAAGTAGAATAGGACATGAAAAATCCTCAAATAGTTATATATAAATAATAAGAGTCAATCACCACCATTGGATGGAGATAAAAAATAAAATTGTGTGACAAAATATTTCATAGTGAATACATGTTAATATTTCAAACATCTCCAAATAGTAAAATCCCAAAAAGTGAGTACAATGATAAAGGATAAAGTAAATTTAGTATCTCTGAAAAGATAAATTAAAAAAAACTAACAGTAGGATCAAAAACTATATCTTCAAATTGGTGGTAACTGGGTGCTCGAGTGAGAAAGCTAAGCCCGATTAACTGGAGCACCTTGAACAATACGACGGATTTGGACCATCGTAATAAGATAAAAGTTACGCACTCAATTAGTAACACTAGCAGTTATGCGTATTAATAATAAATCTACGGTTCTTATTTTAAGTGTTATACCCCACCCTTACCGGTGTTGTTATATCTAGAATGTGTATAAAATATCCCACTAGATCCAATAAATGATGAGATAACTAGTATATACCATATCAATAATATCATAACTGTGATTTACCCAAATAATTATATATTATAATAATAATACTAATACATAAATTGGGACTGGACCCCACTTATTATGGGGTCACTAGTACACCAAATAATTAGTGACCAGCCCCCATTTATTATGGGATCACTAGAACATAAGTTTGTCATTTTTAGCTATTGCAGAAAAAATAAACCGGCACACCCCTCTTTCATTACTCCATAAACTGGCACATCCCTCTGCCCTTACTCTATAAACTGACACACCCCTCTGCCCACCTCTAAATAAATAACCAAGATAACAAGACCATGACTCTAACCCGAGCCATGCTAAAATAGTTAAGTATCCATACCCGACCTATGGTATTACCCTCAAGGATACCTAAGAAACCCCCTTCTTTAATTTGAGATTGGATTTCATATTTTAATCATTTTATCTTCCTAATATGTCGAAGGGACATAACACATGTAGTATAAACAGAGGCTAAGTTCAATAATTGACATAGTATTCTGACATTTTGAATGTTATTTTTCATTGGGGTGAAAGTTCATCATATGAAATTTACTACCATTATTCAAATACAACCAAGTAAACAAATACCCATCAACTTAATACTCTTTATCTTTATATAGAATATATTATTATAATGACCTAAATCTCACTAGAGTATTCAATCCTTTAAAATTACAAATTATGGAGGAGAGGTGAATTTAGGTCTAACATCATAATTATAACTAAGAGAAATATTCATATAAATGTTTTTAACAACTTAAAAATAATTATCTAAATTAAATTTCCAAAACTTATGTAGATGAAGAATCAACATGTAACTAATCCAATTATACCAAATTAGAAATACAGGTGTAATTATAGAATCCATATCAAGAAGGGTTCTAATTCATATAAATTCCATCAAAACATGAACCCATACTTTTTATTGCAATTGGATTAATAAAATACTAAATTCAATTATTTTGATTAATTTGAATAACTATCATATGAATTCATAAATTTAAGTATATTAATTTATTTATAAATGAAAGTGAAACTGCACCCTAGGTTAAATGGATTATCAGAAACACACATCAAATTTTGATTTTTCAAATTTTATATATGCACCAATTAAACCAACTATTGTGTTAAACAATTTAGCAATTTTAGTCTTGACCTAAGAATGCATCTGGGTGAGAATAAACAATAATAAAACAGTAAATCACAACACACCGATGTACGAGGAAAACGAACAACGAAAAAACCTAGGACGACTGATTCGTATCGAATATTGCATTTATTTACACTTATGCATTTTAGTCCCCTCAGATACCTTAATCACTATTTTTATGCTCATTAACTAGACAACCTCTTTTATGTATGATTATATGCTTTATAAGGTATAATTGAAATTTTGTAGGTAATAAAGTGTTTAGCGTGATCAGGCCTTTATAAAATTAAAACATAATGTCTAGACTGGTTCATTTTTAGCATTACTGTCGAAAACTTGTTAATATTTACTAACCATCTAGTATTTGAAAAGCTGGTGTCAAAGATTTAAAACAATTAACAATTAAGTATCAAATTCACCATACTAAATAAATCAACACCACAAATAATGAAATACTAAATCAAATATGATATGATCGGAGTAAACACCCCAGTATGAAACTCTAATACAATAATCCATTTAACAACTAAATTCACAACTAAATAGTAAAGAAAATACAATGTCTCTGGAAAAAGTTATTATAAAAGAAGGGAGACATGACCGACTGAGATAAAATTAAAGGATGCATCGGAGCTGAAAGGAATGGAGGCGTCTACCAAGTAAGTCCTGTAATCGACTACAACAACTGCTGCAAGGGAAAATGATAATGAAGTCCTAAGATGGCCCTCCCTGTGACTGGGCACTTAAAAATGGTTTTTACAAAAGAAAAGAGATTTGGGGAAAACGGGTCAGAGCCACCATAAAACAGTTTAAAAAGTTATCAAGTGTTTAAATGCAACAATTTGCAAATATAATATTCATGTTAGGTTTACGTGCTCTCACTTGAATTGCTCACCTCTCATGTTGTGTGCACGCCTAACGTATCTTATTAACCCGTCCTAGTTATGCTACCTCGCTTAACTATTCAAACCAAATCTATTACTACACACAGTAACTCTTAATGTTCACACATATCGCCTAGGCAATACATTATAGCATTTTCCTATCCATGCGTCAATTATAAATTTCTCATTTTATGGTTAAATATTTATATATTAGAGTTATCCTAAATATTATTATCTTTCTCTTCTACTAGGCACACACAGTAGAAATAAGTCGTCAGTATATATATATATATATATATATATATATATATATATATATATGTGTGTGTGTATAATACTACTACACCCTTAGGTTGAGCCTCTTAGCGCATGCATACTCTACTATCATGTTCCAGTACCTCACGTACTAAATAAAGGACTATTGGTTTAGTATCTCACTTGAACCTTAAATTCAATTCACACATAATGGAGGAGAACATAGTTCCCAGCCAAATGGGTCACACACATACCTATGATCCCATTCAACCGTCGAAACTATTATACTCTTAGATAGCATGTATCCAAGGTTCTGTGTTATGGGTATGACTCTAAAATCTCCTTTATGGGCTAGTCAGGATAAGAGCGTCCACGTCGCAAAACCTCCTCCCGATAGCAAGCAGTATAGGTATGCCATACACATAATATATCATTTAATGGGTATACACACAATCTATGAAACACACAATTTAAGTATATATTATATTTCTCTATAATACTCATGGTACTTTATAACTTACGATCATTCTCTCTATCGCGATTCATCATTTTAAATCCTTTCATTCCTCTTTTTTATATTTCTATTAGTTAACCTAAATTTCTCACTCCTAGATTGTGTAAAAAAAATCACTCAAATGTTATCATAGGTCATTTTACTTCCCTCGAATATACTACATAAATATTTAAACTTTTCAGGATAAAATTCTAATTTTTTTGAAACGTCATTCAAACGAACCTGGCATCTCGTTCGAACGAAATGTACAGGTCATTCGAATAAGATGTAATCTCATTGTGACACCCCTCCTAATAAAATACTGGGCGATCACTCCTGTACCAAAGTAAAACTGGAGTCGCATATGGTTCATTCTTAGCATCACTGTCAAAAACAAAAGTAATTATTAATAACCTATTAGGCTGGAGTCAGAATTTTATTTAACTAACATTTTTATACAAACTATACAAATAAGACACTCACACGGTTTATCTATAGAATTGAAATGAAATAAAATAATCGAACACTCGGTTTAACAATAATACAACCCAAAAGAAAATCCGCATTAAAAGGCGGTAAAAGAACAAATAAATTTAGTTGGGTTATTAGCTCGAATATGCATATAGTACCTCCTATCCAGAATACAAGGATAGAAGCGTCTACAGTAAACCTGCATGCATCCTCAGCAGCTGCAGCAGACGTCTGACTCGAAGGAATCGTCATCCAGGCGTCCATGTGTCTAGACACCTATATATATATATATATATATATATATAGCAAAAGAGAGGAAAATAGATAAACGGGTCAGAGCCCGAGTTGTGAAAATATTTTGCAAGTGCATAAATGCTTTATTTGTGAAAAATATGTTTTATCTCATATTTAAATTGGTATCGCAGTCCCATGTGATACCCCCCCACCTCTCTTCTAATAGCGCATGTCTAACATACCCCTCTAAAAATCCTAGTCAAGCTACTCTTCCTAACTAATCTGTCACCCCCAAACTTTAAAAGTCCTAAGTAAATTGAGTACTAAGGGCAAAACGTCTCCCTAGGCTCAACACTATGCCATGTTCATGCGTGGGGTGTCTCGCGAAGCGAAATCCAAACAAGGATCCCCCCGATACACTACTACTTGGCAGTGTCGATCGTCGAGATCCATTATACCCTTAGTACACAAAGTATATATATATACTTATATAATTATATACATTATCATACTCACTTTCATATACGTATCACAATATACATCCGGATAGAATCTCCCAAAATGAGAATTAATCTTTATTCCTTTTATCTTTACTCTAGTCAGAGATATATAATATCTTGTTCTCGTACACAGTTAATATACTATACACACAAGTAGAATAACCATCCCAACGAGCTATAACTCGAGGATGCGATCTCTATGCTATCATCTACCAGGAATCGCTCAGGTATCATCCTGGGTACCAACGGTCGAAAGCTCACACCGCCTTAGTAAAATCCAAATCACAACGTATGGGAAGCGGTCATAGTTCCTCCCCAAAAGTGAGACGAAACATACCCACCACATCTCACCCCTAATAAAAATCACACAATATAAAATGGACGCTATGACTTGGGGACTATACGCTCCATGCTCCTCAAGCCTAGGGCCTCACCCACATCGCGCAACTTCCCATGATAGCATAGAAGGGGTATGCTTCACATAAATATATATACAATTAACACATAGATATATATACATATCCGTGCCATATTATATATACAGTAATCACAACACATATAAATATTCTACATCGTTCCTCAGATATAAATAGCCAGAATTTCCAATCACACATAACGATGGTCAATAATCCCAAAGATTCTCGCAATTAATAACACTCAAGTATTCGCACACTCACCATACTAAACCCGAAAGTATTCCCTCACTTGATAAATAATCTGTAACTTATTCCCCATTAAGGATTTGTATGATTTCTCCAAATAAACGAATTCATACTAAGTAAATAAGTGTATTACAAATTCATCCTAGTAGTCTCGCAGGCTATACTTAACCATAATCAATATAATTATGTTGTCTACGCACAATTATGTATGCCTAAATGCCCACTGAAACTATTCCAAGAAATCTCCATATGCGGGGGAGAGTGATGAATTTTGACGCCAGCCTAATAGGTTATTAGTTAAATAAAATTTTGATGCCAGCCTAATAAGTTATTCCAACTAGGGTTAGGTTTTCATGAATAATTTCTTGGAATAATTTCTTGGAATAACCCCCGGATACTATATTCTGACTATTTTGGCCATTCTGAACCCAACCACGCACTCAAAATCTCCATCCGAGTCACTTAAATGTGATTCACTAATTAGACTCAACATCACTTACTACGGGTTTTCCAAATAAAATATTGTCCTCTGTCGCTTTATTCCACTACGACATGTAATAAAAATAATCCAACTCATTTACTTATTCTCAAAAGTAGTTATAACATGCATCGAAAATCATCTAATCACTCATAAACTCCAAAAATTATTATTCACAATAATTCCTCAAATTTCTAAATCACACCTATTTATGAAATTTAATTATCTCTAAAATGCGGGGTGTTACATACTTCCCCCCTTACAATGGAATTTCGCCCTCAAAATTCGGATATAACCTGCACCACCAACCTAGGATCGCTAATTACACTACATCTCAGTAGACCAAAGTCTAAAGGTGCTAATACAATGGTCTCCTACCATATTCCACCTATCTTAAGGCATGTGTTCAAACGTACTAGCTTCAACATAAGTCTAAGTCTTCACATGCAACAACATTACCTTGGTCGTAAGGTTGACTCTAACGTCACATTATACTTAGTGCTTCTATAGCCACATGTAATTAAAACGAGCATACACCCACCGCTCTAACTTATCGATCCCATCGGAGATCTGCTATTCTAGGCATCCTCCCATTCACATCGGGACATCTGATTTCCTTCAAAAAGGAAATTACTCTAATGTTTGACTACTCCCATCAGTCTCATCGGTTATCTTAGGCATGCTACCCCTTATTGCCCCACACACTTGGATTATCGCGCACCTCTTATGACATTCCATCCAACACACTCCAAATTCATTATGACTGCCTTACAGCATTATCTTAGATTTTATATATCACGCCCCTTCTATTTCAGGCGATATGTAAAACCAATCTACCAAGGTGCCCATACACTTTTTTTGGATCCGTGCCTATCTGCACAACCATTGTAAACGTCTGATACGTACACTCTCTCTAAATAATGGGCCTTATTTCCTCGGCGTAATACTCCTACATGGGTCTTCCCCACCTGCCAAAATTCCATTCTTTCTATACTTGGAAATCCCATCCTTCTCAAGGTTAACCAACCAATATTTTTGTGGTTAACTCATAACAATCTTCCTATATCGGCGCCACTAACTGTGTTGAACTTACTCCCTAATAATCCTACAATCTAAGTGTTATCCTACCCACGCGAAATGATTATAATCCTTAGTATATCCCTATTGCCCAAGGCCTCTCTTAACTTTCGATATTTGCTTGGTTTCATGCGTGGGACGTCTCGCAAAGCGAAAACCAAACAAGGAACCCTCCCATTATACTACTTCCTAGCGTTGTCGATCATCGAGATATAATGGCCTGAGACACACCAGCGGGACGTACTAAATCCTATCTTGCTATCCTACTAACATACTTATACCACTTTAACTTTTCACCTTGGCAAAAAGGAAAATCTAACTAATCGAGGTGCCTACTCCCTTCAAACCTGTTGTGAACATCACACCCAAAACATAACGTCTTCGAATTAGCCTTCTCATTAAGGCCTAGCTGCAAGACTTAAATCAATTTCCTTTACCTCACCTCACCCACATACTTACGGTGAGAGAACCATTTCAGTGCTATTCCATAGCACTTCCATCTCTATAAGCACACAATCATCACACGGCTCTTAGTCCATAGTGTTTTCTCTACACTAGGTAACTTATCATCAAAACCAATATCCTTGCATATCATAACATCTCTCCACTCCCGACGTCGTTAAGGTTCATGCGCAGAGCGTCTCACAAGCGAAATCCAAATAAGTAACCCCTCCAATACACTACTACTTAACTTTGTTGGTCGTGGAGGTCTGTTAGCTTCAATTGTGCCACCGAGATAATCCCATTCCACCGATCTACAAAATGTGGTTAGAACTCTTATTTCCTTCGAGGAGTCACACCACCAAGCGCTTGTAATAACACTAAGTCCTTAGCGTAAACAATAATGAGCTTAAACTCACAGCTCAATAATAAACCTTGCATACCTTAAATCATATTTATAAGGTCGCCACACACTCGTACCATGATAATGAAACATCTTCTCACCGAAGTTCCATCCATACATATAATAAGGGCGAACTCAATCTGTATCCAGATGAGATATCGCAACAACAATATGTTCCACCCTAGAACCGCGAACACGATAGTCTTGTAATCATTTGCCTGCTATCGCTCTGATAATCCACAATTACTTTCCTCTTATGATAGTGCCCATGCTCGTATAACACACACAATACAAATCGAGTAGTATAAACCAAATACAAATCCAAAATAGTACCTCGCTATCGCGGAAAACATACAGACATATACCATATAATGTTATCTATACTACTAGTAAACTTAAATCACACACGAATCTAAGGCTAACAAAAAACCACGACTCTATCTAGTTACACCAAATTTACCTCCTCAAGCTGATACCATAACATCTTCGCCAATCTCCCTAGCTACTCTAAATGGTTCTCGGACATGGTACACTTGCCCTTAACATAACTCCAAAACTACATTAATTAGTGGACCCATCTATGCATCCTTCTCTCGTCCTTTAACTCCTATTGAGAAAGAACTAACCATGTAGCTCAACACTCCACATCATCCTATTTCAAAGAATTCCCCAGGTGGATACCCACCAATGGGGTTTCCTAAACATAATTTCTCCACAAGTGTTAGTAACACTTACTAGTGAGCCTATCATTCCTCTGAAGGTCCCTCTCTTCATTGTACCTACCTTAATTCGATACCAAGTTCACTGATTCCCATAATTCTTTATTTACTATCGGCCTCGGACCAATCCTATGTGAATAATCCAAAAACTGTATTCCCTCCATATATGGTGACCATCATTTTCACCATTTCAACATTGCTCCCATGAGTGAAAAATTTTCCTCAAATTTCCACATATGGTTATTTCCACATCCTGCTCTAAAACGAAGCTTCCAAGCCTTGTACTCCCAATGAATCACATTACACTTACCCCACATATCTTAACTTCAAGGTATGGTCCTTATCGAAGACCCTTCGAATCTTTTTCCTAATTCACTTCACTGTGTATTTCAAATTTAGCACCCCTCTCTACTACAACGGTACTCAAATACTCATAACTATTATTCTTTAGTAGTCACTGCAACCATCCTTGACAAATGCCATAAGGAGAATGAACTCTACTGCGGTCCTCATCTCCGACTTCAACTAACGGTTCCAAATAAGTCCCGCCTTCTGCTACCCTTACAATGGCCTTCTATGGTCGTCCTTCATTGATCAGAACACAAATCTTGAACAAGCTCGCAAAAGATTACTATGATCTTATGAAACGGCAGGAGAACAGAATCTCACAAGAGGAATCAACAATCCTAATCCTAAGGCCCTATATCAAATCGAGAGTAATGCTGAAAGCGTAGTACGTCCGCACAGATTCCTAAGGACACTAGAACCCGATGCTCTGATACCATCTGTGACACCCCTCCTAATAAAATACCAGGCGATCACTCTTATACCAAATTAAAATAGGAGTCGCATATGGTTCATTCTTAGCATCACTGTCGAAAACCAAATTAATTACTAATAACCTATTAGGCTGGCATCAAAATTTTATTTAACTAGTATTTTTAAACAAACTATACAAATAAGACACTCACATAATTTATCTATAGAATTGAAATGAAATAAATAACCGAACACTCGGTTTAACAATAATACGACCCAAAAGAAAATACGCATTAAAAGGCGGTAAAAGAATAAATAAATGAAATTGGGTTTTTAACCCGAATATGTATATAGTAACTCCTATCTAGAATATAAGGATAGAAGCGTCTACAGTAAACCTGCATGCATCCACAGCTGCTGCAGCAGACGCCTGACTCGAAGGAATCGTCATCCAGGCGTCCATGTGTCTAGACACCTATATATATATATATAGCAAAAGAGAGGAAAATAGATAAATGAATCAGAGCTCGAGTTGTAAAAATATTTTGCAGGTGCATAAATGCTTTATTTGTGAAAAATATGTTTTATCTCATATTTAAATTGGTATCGCACTCCCATGTGATACCCCTCACCTCTCTTCTAATAGTGCATGCCTAATGTATCCCTCTAAACATCCTAGTCAAGCTACTCTGCCTAACTAATCCGTCACCCCCAAATTCTAAAAGTCCTAAGTAAACTGAGTACTAAGGGATAAACTTCTCCCCAGTCTCAACACTATGCCATGTTCATGTGTGGAGTGTCTTGCGAAGCGAAATCCAAACAAGGAACCCCCGATACACTACTACTTAGCAGTTTCGATCGCCGAGATCCATTATACCCTCAGTACACAAAGTATATATATATACATTATCATACTCACTTTCATATACGTATCACAATATACTTTCGGATAGAATCCCCCAAAATGAGAATTAATCTTTATTCCTTTTATCTCTTTACTCTAGCAAGAGATATATAATATGTTGTTCTCATACAAAATTAATATACTATACACATAAGTAGAATAACCATCCCAACGAGCTATAACTTGAGGATGCAGTCTCTATGCTATCATCTACCAGGGAATCTTTCACGTATCATCCTAGGTACCAATGGTCGAAATCTCACACTGCCTTGGTAAAACCCAAATCCAAACCTTTGGGAAGCGGTCATAGTTCCTCCCCGAAAGTGAGACGAAACATACCCACAACGTCTCACCCCTAATAAAAATCACATAATATAAAATTGACACTATAACCTGGGGACTTTATGCTCCCTGCTCCTCAAGCCAGGGGCCTCACCCACATCGCGCAACTTCCCATGATAGCATAGAAGGGGTATGTTTCACGTAAATATATATACCATTCACACATAGATATATATACATATCCGTACCATATTATATATATTCAGTAATCACAACGCATATATATATATTCTACATCGTTCCTCAAATATAAATTGCCATAATTTCCAATCACACATAACGATGGCCAATAATCCCAAAGATTCTCGCAATTAATAACATTCAAGTATTCGCACACTCACAATACTAAACCCAATAGTATTTCCTCACTTGATAAATAATTTGTACCTTATTCTCGTTTAAGGATTTACATAATTTCTCCAACTAAACTAATTCATACTAAGTAAATAAGTGTATTCCAAATTCATCCTAGTAGTCTCGCTGCCTATACTTAACCATAATCAATATAATTATGTTGTCTACGCGTACAATTATGTATGCCTAAATGCCCACTGAAATTATTCCAAGAAATATTCATCCCTAATCACCCTTAATTTAAATAAGTTGCGGATTCCATTTCCAAGCACCCAAGGACTACATTTCACTCAAATAATAATTTAGAGGTCCCCACTCTATTTTAGGAACCTCAAACCTTTAATTTCTTAACCCATTTATTTTCCTCGAAAATATATTTTTAGCGCCACAAAATCTTAGCACCCTCCTAATCCCTACAAATTTCCCTCAATGGCTAGATGTTTTATTCCTAAATGGATACTTATTTCCTCAAATAAAGAAGATAGAAACAATTAAAATTGGAAATCATCCCATAAAATTAACCCTAGGAAAAATTGCCAAAAATCCTGAAGGATCGATCGATCGACCCTTGGCTATCGATCGATCGATCACTTCGGGCAGCTTCATCTCCGAGAAGCTGTTTCAGCCATTAAAGCTTCCCCCAAGCTTTTATCTCCTCTCCCAACATCCTCCAACCTCAGTCAACGACATATAAACATATAAAAAGGGTCCTAAACATCCTAGAACCCATAACCAACAATCGATTTCAATAATTTCCTAAGTTTCTCGAATTGGATATTATTCGGGGTTTACTCGTTTAACTTCCGAAAACCCGTTTTGATTCATGACAACCCAACCCCAAAATCTTCTAAATTGTTATTACCAAATTATGATATGAGATTTATGCTTAAAAATAAATAAAGTAAGTAAACACTTGCCTCGTGGATAAAATTCGATGACCTCGAGTCGAATCCCGCGGAGTTTGGCCGAAACCTCCATTTTCTTCCTCTTTTCTCTCTTCCTTTCCTCTCTTCTTTCTTTTCTCTATTTTTCCTTTCTTTCTTTCCATCTCCCGTTCCTTATATAGGGAGAAATAAGGGTTTATCCCTTTAGACCCAAAAATGACTCGTTTACTCAATTACGAGTCCCTATTAGCCCAAAATTTCCCGGAGCCTAAACAATACCCCTGGATACTCTATTCTGACTATTTCGGCCATTCTGAACCTAACTAAGCACTCGAAATCTCCATCCGAGTCACTTAACTGCGATTCACTAATAGACTCAACACCTCTTACTACGGGTTTTCCAAATAAAATATTGTCCTCTGTCACTTTACTCAACTGCGACATGTAATAAAAATAATCCAACTAATTTACTTATTCCAAAAAGTAGTTATAATATGCATCGAAAATCATCTAATCACTCATAAACTCCAAAAATTATTTTTCACAATAATTCCTAAAATTTCCAAATCACACCCATTTATGAAATTTAATTATCTCTAAAAATGCGGGGTGTTACACTCGTTTGATCCTAGTCGTTCGAATGACTTCTTAGGTCTTTCGAACGAGTTTTTTCCAATTCATCTTCTAACGACAGAATCTGCCTTTTTCCACCATTTTTTATAAACCAACTCTTCATTCCACAACTCCAAACCCCCATACAAATGTTCCCAGCAATATACTAACCTATATACATGATTTCTAACCTTTTGTATTCATCAAATCATCAAAGAACCTCAAATAAATTGAATTAATTCATGGTTGTCCTCAAAAATAATATTTTACCATTTATTATCAAGAAAAAATATAAAATTCAAAAATTTTCAATTTTAATTGTTAGAAATTCATCAAATTTCATCTTCTAACATAAGAGTCAAATATTACTATCAATTCTACCCAAAAGTATAATTTTCATTTCCTCAAATTTATCATAAACTTTCATGAAATTCAAAATAGTAAATATCCTATTCTAACATGGATATGATATTCAACTAAAATTCAGCAAGATAAACACTTGCCTCTTAATGTAGGTCTTATCGGTTGAAGAAGAAATATATGGTTGTGGTCTTCTCTCTCTCATCTACAATTTGGTGATGATTTTGGTGCAAGATAATGACTTTTGGCCTTAGAACTCCTAGGAACTCTCTTCTTCTCCCTCTTGTTCTCTCCCTTTGTTTTGGTAAGTGTAAACTCTCATGTCTCTTACGTACCAGTACATATAACCTCTCAATTTTCGTGTGTCCCTTTTTTCCAAAATTTTAAAAGACCAAAATAGCCCTTTGGGGTGCCGATTTGGCCTAAAAATGCCCCAGGACCCAAACTAAACCCCCGGATAGACTTTTCTGACTATTTTAACCCTTTCGGACACACCGACGCATTCAAAATGACCATATGGAATACCAAAAATGAAATTATATTTTATTTTCCAATTTAAGTCCTGACACGACTAACACGCGCGTCCTGACTAAATTTATCATAACTGTCGTATTTTTCATTAACGATAATTTTAAACGTCTCATATCATTATTATTACTCATTCACTAAGTAATATTCAATATAAATAAATATTAACCCTTATCTCGTTAATTAATATTTATTCAAATTTGGATTAATCTCCAATTAATATTCCCATTATTTAAATTAATCACGATAATTAATTAAATTAATCCCACATTTAAAATAATTAAAATTATGGGGTATTAGAAAAAATTTAACCTAAAAGAATAAATGATAAATGTTTATAAGTTTAATAAAAAAAAATTACCTAACACTTAACTAAAATATAAAATACATAAACTAATGCTAAAATGAAATCTACTAAAATCTAAATAATAATAATAATAATAATAATAATAATAATAAGAAGAAGAAGAAGAAGAAGAAGAAGAAGAAGAAGAAGAAGAAGAAGAAGAAGAAGAATAATAATAATAAGAATAATAATAATAATAATAATAATAATAATAATAATAATAATAATAATAATAATAATAATAATAATAATAATAATAATAATAATAATAATAATTGTGGGTACCTCGATTTGTCATCACGGGCCCAGACGAGTAGCCCAATATAAACGGCCCAAAGTCCGGGGTCCTCATATCTCAACTGAATTCGGTTGTGACTTAGTCTACTCCTAAAATCTCGTAAGGAGATATTGTAGGAGTAGAAGATGCACGTGGGGGAGTCCAACACCCCCACTCTCCGACAACAAATATGTGTATAACAAACCCTAAGCCCGGGGCAAATGACACACACTATATTCTCTGTAAAACACTCCCTGGAGTTTATAGAAATAAGACTGAGAGCACCACCGTGGACGTAGGCATTCTTGCTGAACCACGTACATACTGTGTTGTGTGATTGGCAATCGTTATCTTCTTTATTTTCTTGGGTGATTGAGCTTTTCTCATTTATTTGTGTTGAATATAATTGTCACCACAATTGGCGCCATTTGTGGGAACGTTTGACTTCCTTTAAGAAAGCCCTCACCAACAAAGAAGCTAGGATGTCTAGTCACTGTAGCATTGCCCCTCAACCAGGGGATATCCAAGAACAGCCTGCCCCACACAAGATCAGATCTGAAGTTTGGCGTTCAGACTAGAGAGCTCGCCCTGAGCGGCAAGCCTCAGAAGAAAGTCAGGGACTAGTGAAGTCTACACAAATCTGCCGGTTGATTGATGCCTATGAGGCAAGGCTCCAAGAGAAGGGAGAGACCGCTCTCAAGCTAGAGGCTGAGAATGCTCGCCTCAAAAGGAGATTAGAGAGGATGGAGAAAGAACTCCATAGCATCACTAAGCGACATTCATACCGCACTCCTATCCCTCAGACGAGTAAGTCTCGCAGCCGAGGAAGGATCCCCAGACGCGGATTCCAAAGAAGTGAGAATCTCGAGTTAGATGATGACTTGCTCGAGCAATAGCGACCAGCTCGCCGTTACAGGAGCCCAGCTCGAGGTGATGAGGATATACGAAATTGGGTCCGAAGAGAAATGGACCAACATCCAGCACATCGGGGCGCCAGATCAACCAGAGAGCTTGCTTGGTGAGCTCTCAGGACCCAGATAAAATCCCCTTTATCAAGGGAGATAGAAGAAGAAGAATCCCCTAAGAACTTAACAATCCCTAGATTCAAGATCTATGACAGAAAAACTGACCATATTGATCACATTAGGCAGTACAGACAGACAATGACTCTCTAGAGCCACATAGATGCACTAATGTTTCGGATATCTCCCTCAAACCTCCATGATGTGGCCCAAAAATGGTTCGAGAGGTTCCCACACAAGTCCATTAGAAGTTTTGAATCCCTGGCCGAGCTCTTCACGGCTTGCTTCATTACCAGCATCTCCCATCCGAAGAGGATGGATGATTTGCTAACAATGGAGAAGATGCCCCAGGAGAGCCTGCGGGACTATGCAAAGAGATACTGGGAATTTTTCAATGAGGTCGACGACTACTGAGAGCAGGTAACGGTAGCCTCTTTCAAGATTGGCCTACCCAGCTCGTGCCTTCTGCACCAATCCCTGACGAAGAAGGAGGCCACAACCATAGATGACCTGATGGCTCGCATCGAGAAATACGCTAAAGTGGAGGATGTGACCCACCTCAATATAGGGGAAAACGATCAAAATAAGCTCACTGCCAAAGTCAATGATAAGATTTAGAACCATAATAAAGGGGGCAAGAACGGCTCCAAGAACGGAGGAAAGAACGATGCTTCGAAAGAATTTCAGGTAGTGAACACTGTTTTCAAAGAACTAGTCTACAAGATCCTGGCGAATATCAAAGACGATCCATTTGTTAAGTGGCCCAGATAGATTGGAGGAGATCCCTCAAAGAGAAACAACGTGCTGATATACACTTTTCACAAGGAGGGAGGACATAAGACTGAGCATTGCAAGGCTCTTAAGTCTCACCTCGAAGAACAGGCCCAGACTGGGCACCTGAACGAGTTTATAGAGAAAAAGGCAGAGAAAGTCATTGCGAATGGAGAAACAAGACCCGATAACATACTCGAAGACGATGCTGGCCATGAATTCACAGTTATTCATGGGGCATCTGATATGAAGCAGATTCTAGGGAATTCATCCCGAATGGAAGTGAAAAAGCTTACGGCAGTAATGTAAGCTTTTCAGATCAATCCAGCGAAGACACAAACAGGAAAGCATCGGCGAGTAGATGACGTCGACTATAGCAAACATATTGTGTTCACAAATTAAGATCTGGTGGGGGTAAGAACCCCACATCATGACGCCTTGATCATTATGCTTAAGATAGCCTACTATGACATCGACAAGTTGCTCGTCGACCACGGAAGGTCATCTCAGGTAATGTATCTCGACCTATTCAGGAAATTGAAGTTAAGCATTGCCGACTTGAAGGAA
Organism: Sambucus nigra; assembly: GCA_949130495.1. Taxonomy (NCBI): domain Eukaryota; kingdom Viridiplantae; phylum Streptophyta; class Magnoliopsida; order Dipsacales; family Adoxaceae; genus Sambucus; species Sambucus nigra. Next base: position 182,322,216 of record OX422224.1, on the reverse strand, counting down.
GCCACTGTCCCTCTAGTTGGCTTCGCTGGAAAAGTAACTATTCTATTGGGAAATATCGTGCTACCGGTAAGAGCATGAAGTGTCTCTAAGATGATCGAGTTTCTGGTGGTCGACATCGACTCGCCATATCAGGCTATCCTCGACAGGGGGTGGCTACATGCAATGATGGAAGTCCCTTCGACCTACCATCAGAAACTCAAGTATGTGACTGAGCGAGGAGTAATGGAGATTCACGGAGATCAGGCGATGGCAAGAAGGTGCTTCATAGCGGCCATCCGCCCGAAACCAGAGAAGAAGGTCAAGAAGGCCAAAAAGAAGGTCGAGGAGCAAGAAGGTTTATACCTTCAAAATAACAGTTAAAATATGGAAGGCCCAGAGTGGAGGAGACCAGGCTCCTCCCCTCTGAGCGGTTCGTGGAAAACCTGGAGAATATAACAGCCGGTGGAAGTAAGAAAGGAAAGAGTTTCTTGATCGGGACTTCTCTTACAGATGAAGAAAAGAATGTATTAACGGTGCTACTAAGAGGTAACCTAGACGTTTTCGCGTGGGAACTATACGAGCTCCCTGGCATTGATCCTAGTGTGGTTTTCCATCAGTTACACGCCGACCCCACTTCCAGGCCTATCGCGTAGAAAGCACGGTGAACCGTGCCCGAGAAGGCGAAGGCTGTAGAAAAGGAAGTAGAGAAGCTGCTGGATGCAGGATCCATACAAGAAGTTCAATTCCCTAAATGGATTTCCAACCCAATAGTAGTTCCAAAGAGCAATGGAAAATGGAGAGTTTGTATAGACTTCACTGACCTTAACAGGGCCTGCCCTAAGAATAGTTTCCCCCTCCCAAAGATCGACCAATTGGTAGACGTTACAACAGCTCATGAGAGAATGAGTTTTCTAGATGCATATTCAGGGTATCAACAGATTCCTCTATATGCACCAGACCAGGACAAGACCGCGTTCATTACCACTGTTGGCTTATACTGTTATAAAGTTATGCCCTTTGGGCTCAAGAATGCAGGATCAACTTACCAGAGGCTAGTCACCAAGATGTTCAAAGACCAAATGGGAGATACCGTGGAGGTCTACATCGACGATATGCTCGTCAAGAGTAAGCACAAAGAGGACCATCTCTCAGACCTATCAAATACCTTCGATATCCTCAGGAAATACTGAATGAAACTCAATACGAGCAAATGTTCTTTCGGTGTCCAGTCAGGAAAATTCCTCGAGTATTTGGTTAGCGAGAGAGGAATTGAGGCCAACTCGAACCAGATCGATGAGATAAACAGGGTACATCCCCCTCACATAATATGAGACGTACAGAAGCTCACGGGCATGCTCGCTGCTTTGAATCATTTCATCTCAAAGTCCTCTGAGAAGTGCAAGCCATTCTTCCAGCTCCTAAAAGGAAACAAGACAGTAAAATGGAATTAAGATTTCTCGCAAGCATTGGAAGAGCTCAAGGCTTACCTTAGCTCACCGCCTTTACTCGTTATACCTTAAGAAGATGATCCCCTGTACTTATACCTCGTCGTCTCCAGTCACGTCGTTAGTTTTGCATTGGTGTGCGAAAAATCAGGAGTCCAACACCCAGTTTACTACACGAGCAAGACCTTATTAGACGCCGAGCAATGCTACCTACCACTAGAGAAACTATCTTTTGCACTAGTGATAGCTTTGAGGAAGCTGAAGCACTACTTCGAAGCTCATAATATCATCGCCCTCACATCACACCCCCTTAAACCAGTCCTGTGGAAAGCGGATCTGTCTGGCAGACTATCCAAATGGTCAGTCGAGCTCAGACGATTTGACATCCAATTTCAACCTAGGAATGCAATCAAGGGGAAGGTCCTCACCGATTTCATTACAGAATTCATAGGCGAACAGCCTTGCGAACAACTTCAACCTATTAAGCAAATGGAATATCACCCATCAGTAGGAGTCTGGCAACTGTTTGTTGATGGAGCCTCCAACTCAAAGGATCAGGCTGGGATTTGAAGCCTCCAATAACAAGGCAGAATACGAAGCTCTAATAGCCGGCCTGAATAAGGCACATGCACTGGGGCAAAATAGCTGCAGGTGTTCGGTGACTCGTAACTGATCTCTAATCAGATAAGTGGGGACTTTAATGCAAGAGATGAAAGAATGGAAGCCTACCTCGCCTTGGCAAAGAATCTAATGTCCAGCTTTGAGGAAGTCAGTGTCCAACAGTTTCCCATAGGAAAACAACCATGTTGACGCCCTGCCAACCCTAAGTTCAGCAATCGATTCTGACTTAAAGAGGTTGATCCCCATCGACTTCCTCGCCCGTTCGAGCATCAACCAGGGCGACGAGCTGCCAAACATGGAACATATGCTCCAGATCGAGTCAGCAACAAGTTGGATGGACCCTTTGAGGGACTATTTGAAAGATGGTGCACTTCCAAGTGATAATAAGGTCGCTCATCAGATAAGAGTCAAAGCTGCTCACTTTCACTTATCTCTTGAGGTAAAACTATACAATAGATCATTCACCGGCCCTTATCTTTAATGTGTCCACCCGAAGGATGTCGAGAAAGTCCTACACGATATTCATGAAGGAATATGTGGAAGTTATATTAGAGGGAGGTCACTAGCTTTTCGAGCAATAAAGGAAGGCTACTGGTGGCCATATATGCAAAGAGATTCGACAGTGTATGCTCACAAATGCGAGAAATGTCAACTACGTGCTCCTATGGTCCACCAACCTGCCAGCGACCTAAGATCGCTCACCAGCCCATGGACTTTCGCCCAATGGGGGATGGACATCATAGGACCTCTTCCAACCGTCGCCGGTAACCGCAAGTATCTGTTGGTTGCAACAGATTACTTCACCAAATGGATCCAAGCAGAGCCACTAGCAAATATCCGAGATACAGATATGATGAGGTTCATATGAAATAATATAATTACCCATTTTGGAATCCCCAGAACCATCATCACTGACAATGGAACACAGTTTGAGAGTGGCCCTTTCCAGAACTTCTGTAGAGAACACGGAATCAGACACTATTTTAGTTTAGTGGCCTACCCCTAGAGCAATGGTCAAGCTGAAGCTTCCAACAAAATAGTGATCGATGGTTTGAAGAAACGACTAGAGTGAGCCAATGGCGCTTGGGTAAGTGAGCTGCCACATATTTTGTGGGCCTACCGCACTACCCCATGGCGAGCACCTGGGAAACCCCATTCTCACTAACATATGGAATGGAAGAATTCATCCCCTTGGAAGCTGACCTACCAACCATGAGAACCACCCTTCTCGACCAAGGCTAAAATAATGTAGCATTACTCGCTGAACTTGACCTAGCTGACGAACGAAGAGAACTTGCCTTAGTGAGGCTAGCGAGCTATCAGCAACAACTCTCGAAATACTATAACAAAAAGGTCAATCCATGGGCATTCCAAGTTGGGGACTACGTCCTAAGGAAAGTTCTTGGAAGTGCGGTAAAACCATCAGATGATCTATAAGGAGCCTATCAGTTAGAAACACTAGAGGGAAAAGAGATACCTCGAGCTTGGAATGCAGCCAACCTAAAAAAATTCTATTTCTAGTTTTTCTTAAGTTATCTTTTATTACATTATTCGAAGTGGAAACTCATTTTTTATTTTGATTAATAAAAGATTATTTGGCAATGGCACTTTATGAAGTATTAATTCTTTGTTAGGAACTTTATAACTTGCACATCTTTCCCAAGTGACAGGCACCTTACTCAAAGCATAAAATCAGGGTTTCACCCTCCTTAGGTTTTTATTATGAAACACGAACGACCTCCTAGCATTGCCCTGGAAATATATGAAGCCCTACAGGGTACCCTTAGGCAGCTTGACCAAATCCAATTGGTCACCAAACTGTGTTTGGTTCAGAAAACCTGATCGGATAGAACATCCAACACCAGGTGTGTCCTCGTCATTGCCACACTTAGGCCTAAGGTAGTGTGACGGCACAACCTAAAAGGTAAAGTAAGGCAGAATGGTATCCCAAAAAGTATACTAAACTGGGAGGATACTCACTCAAAGAAACAACCCTACAAATCAAGTCGGCTAAAAAGGGCCCAAGATAATCAAGTAGGAAATAAATGAAGTAAAATACATACAATGCATGTTTAGTCAGCAAAATCGACCAAGACATAAAGATTACATCATTTCATTACATGTACAATGAGTTACATCCAGTAGAATATTAATGAGGCTGAGGCCTCTGAACAAGATAATTATCCACTTGTGCTCTTCGACCATCGTCCAGATGAGGAGCCAATTCCTCCTTGACCTCATTCACATCTGGCTTTCACAGTTTCCTGGGGATAACATAGATAGGGATCCACTGATCGTCCCTCCTGAAAGGATTTGGCCTCAAAGTTGAAGGAGAGATCTCATGACGGTACCAGAGTACTGAGTTCCTTGGGACTTGCATCTCTCTGAGGGCGCTCAACCATCCCCTAAGAAAAGATAGTTCTTCAAACTCTGTCAGTCTCGTCGGAGCATCTATCCAACCTTGTTCATAACCGTCAGTCCATACTCGCCGAGGACCTTTCTTGAACAGATGCCTCAGCCATGTGATATCTCTTTGAAGCCCAGCAACAATAATGTATGCTCGACGAACATCTTCTCGAAGCTCGTCCATCTCCCTGGTTGTCCCCCCTGAATCTGTGCCAGCTCGCTGACTAACCGATGGGGTAAAACCTTCGGAAACTTGGGGGGTAGCGCTCAGCCCTGTGCCAGCTCGCAGAATAGCCGATGAAGAGGAGCCCCACAAAATTTGGCGTGCGACACTTGGTGCATGCTACCTGAGGTGCAACACTTCCCTCCTCAGGGTCTCATTCTCCTGTTGCAAAACTTCTTCGACTTGGTTAATCTCACTGGCATCGAGGAGTCTAGCTCTCAGAGTGTTCACTTCTTCTTGAACATAGGCACCAACCTCTTCCATCTCCTGAAGTCCATCTTTTAGTTTAGCGACGAGCTCAGACTGGTCTATAAAGCTCTTATTCCTCGATCGCAACAACTTGAAAATCCTTACGAAGGTTTGGCAAACTTGATTTCTCACATTAGGACCAAGAATTCTTCCCAGTTGATAAGTGGTGGGTATATACTCATCTACATCAATCGACTACAAGCCATATAAGCAGTAAAAAGTCGAATAATCAGTGCACAGAAAAGAAAGTACTTTCATTTCATTCAAATAAAGGGGTCCAAGTATATCGGTAATTAAAAAAGAGCAGTACAAATAAAGAAAAACATACAAAGGAAATATTAGGAGCAGGTTAGCTAGCAACCTCCGTTTGTTCAGAGGTTACCAGTTTCTTTCCCTTATCATCAATAGCAGAGGCAGCTCCCTCAGACGGAACAACTGATGTTCCCTGAGTACGAGGAAGACCAACATGAATAGTTTGGGAGGCAGGGACTACACCTTCAACGGCTAGGGTAGGCGCATCATCTACAACAGGCTTTAGGCATGGATCATGCTCGTCATATAAGGGTGAGTCAATATCCACCCCGACAGCCAGAAGAGCTTAATTCCATCGCTTCTTAAAGTTCAGATGACTAATGTAGCCTATCTGAGCATCAGCATCCTCATATGTAGCATCCCACCCGAAATTATACGAACTCTCCTTAATGGTGGCTGCCTCGAAATCCATCTTCTTCAGCTTCTCTGCCAGCACCTTATTTTCCTCCACCACGGCCAGCTTGCTCGTGTAGACTAGGTCGTAGGACTGCCTCAGCTCATTCAGTTCCTTTATCGCTGCCTCCTTTGCTCTATTGGCATCAAGAAGGGCGAGATCGAAGGACATCTGGGCCTCATTGGCAGCCCTTAATCTGGCCTCCAACTCGGCATTCCTCCCCTTCATCTCAGCATTTTGCCTTTCCAGATCAGCTTTCACCCTTACTAGCTCGTTGCGAGTACAGTAGAGGACGTAGAAATCAGTCACAAGCTGCAGAGAAGAAGAAATATTAAGCAGAATGTTGAAATAATGGAGAAAAATCAAACTTAAAATTATAAACTTAAAGGAAAAATAATACTTACCAAGGCTAGCCTCTGGCTCACCTTCAGAGCCAACTGATCAGTCCCCATCGCCTTCTGACGATCAGTAGGCAAAATTGCTCTTTCGAGCAACGCAGGAGCCAATTAGGGAGAGAGGGCAACAGAGGCCCCCTCAGGTAAAGCAGACACGGGCACCAGAGCATGGTCGGCCTTCGTTCTCACCTCATATCTCCTTCTCTCCTCTTCCCTATCCTTCTTCTCCCTCTCATCCCTCTTCCTGTCCTCTACCTTCCTTCCTTCCTCCACTTTTTTCCTCACTTACTCTCTTTTTCTCTCTTTCTCTTTCAATAGCTCCTCCTCCTTCCTCTTCTTCTCCTGCTCATGGGCAGCAGACTGAGAACCGGTGGCAATATCCCCACTGCCGTACTTTTGCTTCTTTGACCGCTGAGCAAGAAGCATACCATCATCATCATCATCACGGATTGGATTCCTCCTCGGGGGAGCCATATCTTCCTTACTGGAACTACTGGATGTACTTAAAGGCTCCTGAGCCTCTGATACCTCTTTCAAGCTGGAAGATCCTTCACTACTAGAGCTCGCTTCACTAGAACCACCTTCAGCACCTCCCATATTATCACCTTCGGAGCTGCTCCCTTCCTCGTCCAACTGAATGGGGTCTACAGCAACTTCTTTAGTGATGTCCAACTCAGGGATGCTGTCTACAGGCTGTGCGATAAAACTAGACCCAATATTTATATACTCAAGGAGAAAAGCAACCGACTGAGGATGTTCACTGTCAGCCAAAGGTTCCCTGATGTTCCAAGCTTTGATCAGCTCGGCAGCTCGAACCTCAGTAAGAGCAGGTTCCAAATTCTTTGTCCTCGCTAAAAAAAGGAGAGAATAATATAAGAGAAATCATACATTAATAAAAAGATCGAAGAGAAAAACAAAAATTTAGCCTACCTATGAACTCCTCCCCATAAAAGGGGACCGTGAACCAGTCAGACCCTAACCCCTCGGTATGGGGAGGAAATTGCCAATTTCTAGAAAGAAAACCCTCTTTCCAGTAATCTTTATGGGAATCAAGTAGATTTACTACTAATACCCTGTCAGGACTCCTGGCCTTGAGGTAAAGAAGTCTAGAACTTGTTCGCGAGAAAGAATAGCAGAAGCATATTTCAACGAGCCCTAATTTAGTAACATAGAGTTGGTTTATCCTATGGACACCATGAACTATCTTCCAAACATTTGGTGAACACTGTGCAGGAACGATATTGAAATAACCAAAGAAATGCACAAACAAATTGCTTGGAGGGAAAGTGAGGCCCCCTTGAGACATCAACATGACATGAATCCAATGAGCATCCTCTATCTCTATAACATTCTTAGGGAAAGACAGTACACTCAATCTCTACCCAGTCCGGGATATTATAAAACTTCCTAAACTCAGGCACTGACTTATTACCTATCTTTGTCATTTGTAAACTCTAATTACGAATTCGAAGATATCTCAACAGGAAAAAAAAACACAGAGAGAGAGAAAAGGGGACTTATGAGATTAAAGTTTGTCTTGGATGATGCAAGATCACAAGCCCAGACGATGAAGAAGATTGAAAGCAAAGTAAATAGGGACCAGGAGAGGAGGGTGCAACGACAAAATCTTGAAGAAGACGAGAAAATATGAAGAAGCTTGAAACGATGGTATGGAAATACTACTCCAAATGAACTTTTAAACATTTCTAATCATATCGCACGAGACGCGAAGGAGGCTGCCACCAAAATCAAGTAGAGAAATCCAGTCTTGGGAAGAGTTACATACTTTACGAGAAAGCCATTACGATAAATCATTTAAATTTATTGAGCCCAAATTGTGGCCCAACAACTTTAGGGGCAATTGTGGGTACCTCTATTTGTCATCATGGGCCCAGACGAGTAGCCCAATAGAAACGGCCCAAAGTCTGGGGTCCTCACATCTCAACTGAATTCGGTTGTGACTTAGTCTACTCCTAAAATCTCATAAGGAGATATGCTAGGAGTAGAAGATGCACGTGGGGGAGTCCAACACCCCCACTCCCCGAGAACAAATATGTATATAACAAACCCTAAGCCCAAGGCAAAGGACACGCATTATATTCTCTGTAAAACACTCCCCGGAGTATATAGAAATAAGACTGAGAGCACCACCGTGGACGTAGGCATTATTGCTTAACCACGTACATACTGTGTTGTGTGATTGACATTCGTTATCTTCTTTATTTGCTTGAGTGATTGCGCTTTTTTCATTTATTTGTGCTGAATATAATTGTCACCACAATAATAATAATAATAATAATAATAATAATAATAATAATAATAATAATTAAAAAAAACTAACCTAATAAAATAAAATATTAATAAAACTAAAGTGATAATAAAAATTAAAAACAAAATAAAAAAAAAACTCACACATATTATATTTAAATAAAAAAAAAGCTGATGCGTAATACATACTCTAATATATACACCTATACGAGCAAATAAATCCTATAATTATACACGACCTAAAATAATATATAAAATAAAATCTAAAAATTATATACGACTCAAATAAAAATCTAGAAATTCTAAAAGATACAAACTAAACACACACGACGTTTGGGGCATGTTTGGACTCGTTGTAGGCTTATGTTCATGTTTGGGGACAGGTATTTGGTACGAGAATTGGGGTTTTATCTCGTTTAACCGCATTTTTCCTTAATTTAATTCTTTAAACTCTACAAGAGGCATTTGGCATAAAAAATAAACATGAATGCGCATAAGATCCATTTTACCGATAATTAACAATTAAAAACTGTCTATTTGGGATTTTATTAAAACATATTCGGGTTCTTATCATTATAAACCATACATATTACCTTTCATACCTGTGTTTAGAATGATTCTTGGGATTCAATTATTTTCTTATTAAATTGTTGCAATTAAGCATGTGAGAATGGGAGAGAAAATAAAGAAATGAAAAAAAGAAAAGAAAAGGCGAGAAATAAAACAAAACAAAGCTGATGCATAATACTAAACTGACCTAATACAATAAAATATTAATAAAATTAAACTGATAATAAAAATTAGAAATAAAATAAAAATAAAACTAACACATATTATATTTAAATCAGAAATAAAAAAAGTTGATGCGTAATACAGACTCTAATATATACACCTATATGCATAAATAAATCCTAAAATTATACACGACCCAAAATAATATATAAAATAAAATCTAAAAATTATATACGACTCAAATAAAAATCTAGAAATTCTAAAAGATACAAACTAAACACACACGACGCTTAGGACATGTTTGGACTCGTTGTAGGCTTATGTTCATGTTTGGACTTGTTGTAGGCTTATGTTCATGTTTTGGGACATGTAATTGGTATGAGAAGTGGGGTTTTAGCTCCTTTAACCGCATTTTGCCTTGATTTCATTCCTTAAACCCCACAAGAGCCATTTGACCTACAAAATAAACATGAACGCTCATAAAACCCATTTTACCGAGAATTAACAATTAAAAACCGTCTATTTGGGATTTTATTAAAACATTGTCGGGTTCTTATCATTATAGACCATACATATTACCTTTCATACACTTGTTTAGAATGATCCTTGGGATTCAGTTATGTTCTTATTAAATGGTTGCAATTAAGCATGTGAGAATGTGAGAGAAAATAAAGAAATGAAAAAAAGAAAAGAAAAAGTGAAAAAGTGAAAAATAATACAAAACAAAGTTTATGCTTCATACTAAACTGACCTAATAAAATAAAATATTAATAAAACTAAACTGATAATAAAAATTAATAATAAAATAAATACAAAACTCACACATATTATATCTAAATAAAAAATAAAAAAAAAACTGATGCGTAATACAGACTCTAATATATACACCTATATGCGCAAATAAATCCTAAAATTATACACGACCTAAAATAATACATAAAATAAAATATAAAAATAATATACGTCTCAAATAAAAATCTAGAAATTCTAAAAGATACAAACTAAACACACACGATGCTTGGGACATGTTTGGACTCGTTGTAGGCTTATGTTCATGTTTGGGGATAGGTAATTGGGACGAGAATTGGGGTTTTAGCTCCTTTAACCATATTTTCCTTGATTCAATTCTTTAAACTCTACAAGAGGCATTTGACCTACAAAATAAACATGAACCCGCATAAGACCCATTTTACCGAGAATTAACAATTAAAAACCGTCTATTTGGGATTTTATTAAAACACTGTCGGGTTCTTATCATTATAAACCATACATATTACCTTTCATACCTGTGTGTAATGATCGTTGGGATTCAATTATGTTCTTATTAATTGGTTGCAATTAAGCATGTGAGAATGTGAGAGAAAATAAAGAAATATAAAAAAGATAAGAAAAAGTGAAAAATAAAACCAAAAAAAAATCAAAATAAAAAGAAGAGAAAAAGAAGAAAATAACAGAAAGAGAAAGTATTTTCATTTTTTACATAGTGTTCACTAATTTTTGTCGCTTTTCAATATTATATCCAATGTTTGTTATGGAAATCATATTCCAATTTTGAGGTTGCCCACTTTTTTTTGTTATCCCATGTTTTTAATACCTAAACACCTTTGAATATGTACATATCCCCTTCTTTCATAACCTCAACCCAAAACCTACATTACAACCCTATAAAAGTCCTATGTGACCCTAAAGTGAATGTCACTAAAAAGTCATAATAATTGCGATAATTTCTGAAAATGCATTTCACCTCATTTAATGATGATATCCTTTCATTGAGATTACATATTTTGCATTTTATATATAGCATTCTTCAGTTTATGACATGAGTGCGACCTAGTTTTCATTTCCATTTACTCTTTATGCTTTCATGTCCCGTGTATTCCCTCCCGTTCTTAGTGATTTTATTTGTTAAGTGTAATATCCAGAAGGATTTAATGTCATGCATGCTTTAATGATCATTTTCATGTTTATAAAAGCTCTACCAACTCAAAATACTTCTGTGTGCTCGTTTTTCCTCCCACTCTTAAGGTTTGAGTTGTGATTGAAGTTGTTCTATAATGTTAACAACTAAAAACTTTTGTGTGAATTCATTCACTTTGCTAATAACGTGTTTGAAATCCTTTTCATTATTGTTGAGAAAGTCTTTTTTATTAATTAGGCCTATTTTAAGGAAACTTGATGTTTGTGGTTTTCATCCCTGAAATCCTCACGAGACAACACTCGTCCACTAGGGTAACCTAGGGGTTTAATGGCTTATTGCATACGCTAAATGTAATAATTTTTCCAAAGTGGCATTTATCTCCTTTGTATATACATCCTCTCTTATGGTGGTACTTGTAGTTCTTTTTTCTTTGCATTTCATTGCTAAGGACTAACAATGTCTAAGTTAGGGGGTGTGATTCGTATCGAATATTGCATTTCTTTACCCTTTAAACTTATGCATTTTAGTCCCCTTAGGTACTTTAATTCCTATTTTTATGAACATTAACTAGGAAACCTCTTTTATGTATGATTATATGTTTTATGAGGAATAATTGAGTTTTCGTAGGATTAAAGTTCTTAGCATGAAGTTTGGTTGCGTTACAGAAAACTTCCAGCATAAAGCGCACATTTAAGGGAATTTTAGTTATTTTATTATTTGGGTTTCTGACCCAATGTCTTCCTATAAGTAACCCTCTGATCTAGATTTGTGTAGCCTCCCATCGTGCCTAATTTCGATTTATAACGAAGGACTTATGGCATTTTTTGTAAGTTGATCTGGGAAGAAGAATGCAAACCTATCATGGTTGAATTGATTCGGCCATTTTGTGGGAATCGATTTGGATTAGACCAGAGCCGAATTTCTCCTATAGCAGAATCGATTCGGCCCTTCAAATTTTGATTTTTTTATTTACATGTTTACCCCTAGGGTTTTGTTTAAATAGGTTTTTACTCTCATTTGTTTTGGGGATCATATTTTTTGTTTAGATTAGAGTTTTTTGGGTTGGGATCTCTTCCATAGGGTTTCATTCTTTTGTTTCTAAGCACCCAATTTAATAATCTTTTTCCATTTGTATATGTTGTTATAGTTCAATTTCTTATTTTTTATCTTTGTTGACTTACTTTTCTTGCTTTGTTATTTAGTTGTTGTTAGTTTAATTCTTGTTTTCTTTAGTTAATTAGTTTTATATGTTATTTTAATTAGGTGTGGTTGCTAGTTTTAAGGTTGGGTTCATATTTCCACCATTAATGGGTTCTTGAGCTCAAAAGGTAGATTTTGGTTTGAAACACTTTTAATTGAAACCTTGTGTATTAATGTTGGAATATTATGCGTTTAACTTCCTTTCTCACGCAACGGTAGTGTTTATAGCGATATTACGTTATTAATCCATTCATGAACATTTTCAATTGAAAGTTTAATCTTTCATCTTTGAATTTGATTTCTTTATGTTTGATATTTATAATCAATTGAGTATACTCGGTGAAATGCTTTTGAATCAAATTACTAATTACACGTTGTTAGCCCATGGTGGGGATGTGATCCCAATCTCATTTTGTAAATCTTTGTTTACTTTTAATTGTGTAGTTAAAATTTTCATTTTTCCCTTTTAAACCATCACTTACACTATTATTGGAGAAGTAATAAATCAATTAACGTCCATCAAACATTCCCAATGGATTTTCGGTACCAGGTTAGCCGCTATGCTCCATAAGAGTGTGATTAAAGTTTAAGTTTTTTGCATTGCATCAGAAATCGATAACAATTATTAGCGTATCTACACGAACACTCGATTTTCACCTCATCAATGGTCCAACCACAAGTCCACTATGATATAGGCAGTTTTACAAGAACAACTTAGACTTACTCACAGACTCGATGCTTTCAAGCCTAGAAGCACTTCTTAGTTCCTTGTAAACTTCTTCGTAGTCACCAATCGATGCTTCTAATGGCCAGTTAACACAGGAACTTACCATTTCTAGGTACCCCGTCGATCTTACTTCTCATGGTACTGGTCCAGTCGTCGTACAACACGAAGCACAATCTCCACAACGCAAAATGCTCACAGTATGAAGAGAAAAATAGTTATCTTTTAACACAAAGGAGATAAAAAAAAATATGTATATGTATGTGGGATTGTTGGATCTCAAACTAGGGTGTAAATAAGGGTTTAAAGGCCTTTGGAGTTTAATAGGAAAGTAACTTTCGTCCAAAAACTCTCACAAAAAGGTTTTCAGCACATCGATTTATAGAGAACACAATTTTTGAGGTGGAGGAAACTTGTTCGAACGAAAATAATAGGGTCGTTTGAACGAAAGCAAAGATCTCTTTTGAACAAAAGTTAAACTCGTGCGAAGGACCTTGCCTATTTCATTCGAAAGAATAACGAATGACTATCAAATGATATTTCATTGACAAGAAGAAAATTCTCATTAGAAGTTCGCTTGAAACTAGTTTAAACGACATACCACATCTCATTTGAACGCTCGTTCGAACGACTTATGAAACTTAGTTTGAATGTCCTTGAATAGTTTGTTCGAGCGACTTAAACCAAATAGTATTTTTTCTTCAAAAATTATTTTTACAAGAAGGCCTCAAACAATATTTTGAAAACAACACCCAAATGAATCTAGGGATCAAATATAAAAATGTATTCATACATAATCGAGATCCCTTAGATGTTGAAGAAGAAACTCGACATGAAACTTAGTATGTACTTGATGTCTCTTTATATTGTCCGCTATAGTCTTTAATCATGTATCACAGGCTCGAAGGACAAATTGAAACACATCCTAATATAAGACCAAATATTTTACTTTTTATTTTGGCGTATACCATTTCAAACCGACACTTCAAATCACACTCCGGCATCTCCAAGATTGAAAACATCCCTACATATCAAGAAGGTATAAAACTTTAGGTGTTCATAGATTCTTTAAATCGTATTTGGGATGCTATTTTTATAATACCTAGGCTGGCATTTAAAAAGGATTTAAAAATAAAATTTTATTTTTGGCCTCATTCCAACGAGATTCACTCTCGTTCAAAGGAAAAAGGAGTTTCGTTAGAATTTTCTTCAAATGACCTTTAAACGAGGTTAGCTCTGGTTGGCAGAACGTTCTCATTAGAAGCTCGTTTGATGTATGCTTCGAATGACATTATCTTTTTGTTAGAACATAATGCTTACTCATTCAAATGAAAGCCTCTTTTAGTTTGAACAACATTAATTTTCGTTTAAACGAATTCCATTGCCTCAATTTTTGTGCCAGATCTATAAATACCTGTTTTGAACTCTTTTTTCATGAGGCTTTTGGGAAAATGCAAACATCATAACTTTGCCAAACTTTTTCATATTTTATTTCACAAAACACTTTTCAATTCATAATCTTTATATCCTCACATGATTTGTTAATATTTGTGAAACCCTAGAGTTTCAATACCGTACATACATTTTGTGGAGAGCAATCTCTACAGCTGAATTGTGAACCGATGGTTCACTATTGAAGATGGTAGAAAGCTGATCGGTGGATACCGAGGGTAGACCGCTACCTGAGGACGACTATGGACCGAGTCGTCTTCTATTGGAGGTTTTGAAGATGTTGTGCATCCCACTTAATTTAGCTAAGTCTCTGTAAGTCGTGTGTCTGTCAAAACTTATGATAGTGCTAAATAAAGGTTTTTCCCTTTTAGGGATTTTTCCTCATTTACTGTGCCGACTGCATGCCTAGTTTAATTATTGTGATTTGAACACTGTGACACCCTTCCTATTTTAATCTCTAATCATCAATCTTTTATTAAAATAGAACAATATTTCTCTTATGGATCATTCTCAACATCGCTGTCAAAAACCAATTTAATTATCAATAACCTATTAGGCCCGGTGTCAAACTTTAAACTTCTAATTTTGTTAACTTAAACCAACAACAAACCATTCACATAGTTAATATACACATAATTGAATTAAATAAAGCAATGGTCGATAGCTCTCGGTAAAACATTTATACAACTATATCGAAAAAATGCAAATAAAAATGCAAAATAAAATAAAATAAAGAACAACAGTTGGGTACATGCTCGAATATTTTAACAGTACCTCCTAACTGGATCACATGGATAGATGCGTCTAAACAATTCCTGCCAACATCCACAGATGCGACAGCAACGTCTGACTCGAAAGAATAATCATCTAGGAGTCCCATTGTCAGGACACCTAAAAGGGTTTTTGAGTAAAAGAAAAAGAAATTTCCAAGCGGGTCAGAGCCCAAAGAGTTTTAAAACTATTTAGCAAGTTCTTAAAATACTTTAATATTTAAAATATGATATTCCCCATATTTAAACTGGTGTCGCACTCACATGAGATACCCCTTACCTCGCATCTAACAGTGCACACTTAACGCATGTATTTTAAACACCCTAGATACGCTACCCAACCTAACTAGCATCTCACCGAACTTCTAAATACCCAAACATTATCTCATGTCCCGCGTATATTATTCCAAGCTTTCGCCCGAGCTTATACCTTATAATTTCTCGCTTATCATTTATTTATTCATTATGAATGACCTTCACTAGTTATTACACTATTCACAATTTAGTGGTATTTATGTCGTATATAATATTCTCATCTTTATATACGTATATCACATATTTTATTCCGGAGTTTATATTCCCGAACACTATAAATTTATTTTTCATCTCATTCCTTATTTTTTTCCGAATATATATATATATATATATATATATATATATATATATATATATATATATATATATATATATATATATATATATATATATATATATATATATATATATATATATATATATATATATATAATATACTATACACATCAAGTATATCCATACTTAATTATCACACACTATATAAGTATAATAACCATCCCTCAGAGCTATAACTCAATGGATGCAGTCCCTAAATGCTATCATCTTCCAGGACATACACATAAATCATCCTGGGTACCAGCGGTAGGAATCTCACACCGCCCTAGAAGAAATCAAAATCACAACGTAGAAAAAGTGGCCATAGTTCCTCATTGGAAATAAGACAAATCACACCCAAGACGTCTTATCCCTGATAAATGACACAAAATAAATAAATGGACAGTATGACCTGGGGACTATACGTAACCTGCTCCTCAAGCCAGGGGCCTCACACACTTCGCGCAACTTCTCATGATAGCACTAGAGGGGTATGCTTCACATAAATATATCATTCACACATAGCTATATTTATAATTATACATATATATACTGTCTTTATACCCGTAAATATATGCCATCAAATCGGGCAATTCATGCCTATCTCCCGTGGCATTAGCCTATAATTCCGAATATACCAATTCGTATTAATTTGTAAGTATACACATAACATATTTTAATCCCATAAGTATTCACTCACTTATGATATAATTATCACATTTATTATTTCCGAATAGTAGCTTATCACGTCTGGCGAGTATTCTTAAATCATCCGACTCGCACGTTAGGATTTAACTCATACATATTATCGACATATATATATTCTACACACACACACACACACACACACACACACACACTCCTCCAATTCATACCCCGAATATTTTTACCACTAATCCCAAGGGTCAAATATCACTAAATTAATCATTTAGAGGTCCCCAACATATATTTAGGATCCCCTAATATTTATCTTCAAAAATAAATCCTCCTTAAATCCTTTAAAATCAAGAAAAATATTTCAAATCTGACAAGGCCGAATCGATTCGCTCCCATGCGAATCGATTTGAAATTGTTCAGTTTTCTAATTGTGACGAGTTTCGCTTCTTCTTCTTCTCCCATTCTCATCCCAACACTCATCCAACCCTATTTTTACGGATTCGAACATAACCCAACATCCATATACATATCTACACACTTGTATATACCTAAAACACCAAATAATTCATGGGATTCCTCTGTTAAATCAAGAATTTCACCTTATTTTCAATTAACCCTAAATGTTAAAATTATTCAAATTTCTCACTAACAATTACACCATTAACATGGATTTAAACTTAGATTTCATATGGAGTTATTATCACCTCAATTTACATGAAATCATTTCCCAAAACCCCCATTTGGGTTTAAGAATCCCAACCCAAAATCCTATAGTTTTCTCTCCAACTATGATACGAATAATAAACACACTTAAACAATTAAAGAAAGTTAAACACTTGCCTCTTTGGTTAAATTCGACGACCTCGTGTAGGGATCTACCAGAGATTGGTCGGAGTTCTCCTCCTTTCTCCTCTTTTCTTTATTTTCTTTCTCTATTTCTCTTGGCTTAAAAGAAGAGAAATAAGGGTTATCCCCTTATTAAACCCAAAATTGACTCGTATACGCAAATGTAAGTCCCTACTAGTCGAAAAAGTCCCCGGAACCCAAATGCTACCCCCGAGTACTCTATTGAAACTATTTCGGCCCTTTCGAGACCAACTGTGCACTCGAAATTCCCATCAGAGTCACTTATAAAAAAATTCACCTTTTTAAATCCAACACGACTCCGCACGTGTTTTTACAAACAAAATATTATTACTTATCGCTTTTCCAACTGCGACATGATATAAAATAATCCAACTTCATATACTTGTTCTCGTAAGTAAATATTACACACATTAATATTAATCCGATACTTTCCAATTAATATTTAACCCGTACTTCAATTTCTCTTTCACTTAGAACTCTCAAAAATTATTAAATTACAACCATTTATGTAATTTAAACATCCCTAAAAGTATGGGGTATTACATACTGGCCCCCTTATAAGGGAATTTTGTCCTCGAAATTTGAATTCAGCTGGTACTAAAATTGAGGATCTTTAACAACACAACATCCTCTAGAACCCAAAATCAGTCTTAAAATAACACAAGGGTTACTCCACTATACAACCGCTAGTGGTACCCACTTATCTAAAGGCTTAATCACTGTATCCTCAACTTCACGACAAGCTTGTTCAATTCTCTTCATACTGATATACTCCATCAGTTATAAGCTCTCACCTTAATAATGGCACATCACACATTGTGCTTCTATCGACAACATCTAAATAAACTACGCCTATATATCATTGTCTCTAATGGCTCAATATTATTGGAAGGCCGCACATCATTAAGTTCTAGCTTACCATGTTCGTCCCAACACAAAACTCCCATCCTAAGAGAAACCATAAGAACATTTGACCACTTCTATCAGTCCTTCAAATCTCGGTTTATGGCGACATAACTCTTACGACGCTCAAAAGTCCCCCCAAAATATTTTGTGGTTAATGCCCTCTTGACAACGGACTCTAAATTGTGTCTAAACCAAAAGTCTAGTTATTTTCTCACCTCTAAACAACTGGAGGGGGATTAACAAGGCTTTCCACTCAAAAGCTCAAATGGCACCTTGTCCACGATAAACTGGTACGAGCGACTACACACCACTCTACCAATCGGTAATTTCTTTTCCCAATTATCGTACCCTGACTTAATTCAATTACAAGTTAGGTCAATTATGGAAGTAAACTAACCGCGGTGACTCTAGAATTGCATTCATACGACTTTACTAGTCTTCAATCACCTCCCGTCTACTCATCGAGCCATAGGTAACATGACTTTCCCAAAACAAAACGTCATTCCCACTGCTTCCCAAAAATCCTTATTGGAGGTGGGTTTTAAGGATCTTATCCTGATTCACCACACTATTGGGCGGAACCTTGCACCGATGAAATCCTTATTTTCTAGCCTGTCTACCCATTCCGTCACTAGAATCGTCGGCTTCATACAAAATTTTTTGGTTGATCATCTCGAACCAAAGTATTTCCATCTGTGAGTGTGCACCCGCAGACAATATCACTATGTCTCACCTAAGACCAATTTCCACTTATAATGGCTCACATTAAGTGGTACTTTATACTCCCCTTCTTTCCCCGGGTATACTAAAAATCACAGCTCGTGTACTTTTTACCACATGCGCACTTCTGGGCCCTTTTCTTACCTTATAGACATCAACATTATATTTATACGCAAGCCACTCTCAACATTCGACTGAGTAGGACTCCGCTCTATTTTCACACAATAATTGGATTTTCCTGTTCTCAAGGGATATCCGAATAAATGGCTTCCAATGGACTTTCAACTTATTTTGGGTGTGCTACTCTCATTGCATATATATACTTGGATCATCGTCTTTCTCACACATCGTTCAATTCATCAAGCCATTCCACCTTGTTTATAACTGCCCCACAGGCATATATTCCACACATTTATTCCCACGTCCTCCTATCTCGAATGATTTGAAATCAACTAACTAGGGCGCCCATACACCCTATAATCGGTGCATATTAACACTACACTGGAAATGTTACACACTTTCCTCAAAACTGGCCTCGCATTCTCGACGTGGCTATAACACATGGTTATTCTTAATCACCCCATAAATCGAAATTTAATTCTCCTTAACATCATTCCACCCTTTAACTCGTGGTGGGAAGAAATATTTTCAGTGCTCTCTCACGGCACTAGTGGCTCCACATGCCTTATACTACATAATAGTTCTCAGCTCAGAATGTTTTCTCTACACATTCCTTAATTAATCTTCAAAACTGATGCTCTAGCATTTATTCACGCCTCTCTACTCACGATGTTTAATAAATTCATGTGTATCTCATCACGCAATAACATTCAAATAAGGAACTTTCCCCAATACTCTATCACTCGTCATTGGCGGTAATCAAATTCCATAAACCTCAAACACATAACCATGACTCTCAAAATCCTATCCCCAGACATATAAATATAAATATCAAGCACCACGTGTTTAAAGGAGTGGTATAACCATGCGCTCTCCCTATCACCAAGTCTTGAGCGCTAAACATAGTAATGAGCTAAATCTCTCTGCTCAATAGTGAATCCAATATACCTCAAATCACATCAATAAATTCCCTACACACCGGCATCAAATATCTCGAGACAACTATACTCTCCAAAGTCTCTATCATAATATAATACAAATGCAAGCTCGACCCTCTTTCAGGTGAGACATCGCCAAAACAACACATCTTGTCTTAGCACTGTAAACACAACAGCCTTGCATTATGAACCCACTATCATTCTAACCATTCCATACTCAGGATAATATCATACTCGGATAACACATCACTCGAACGAGTAATTCTTATAAAATATATACCACTATGCCTACACCCGCTTCCCCAAGAATGAAAACCCTTCCATACCTTGAAAAATATATAAAGATAATATTGTTATCGATATACACACTAAACTCATCTCACACACAAATCTAGTGCTAATCAAGATACCGTGACTCGCTCGTGTCACACAAAGCATACCCCATTCTCCCGAGGTTAAAACCCATTCTCCCAAGGTTAAACCTCATATATAAATATAATATTGTCAATGGCCCTAGATGCTCAAATGGTTCCTAAACATGACACACTTGTATGAACTGAACCAAAAACTATCTTAATTATTGCCCTAGTTAGGCACTATACTCTTGTCTCTTTTTCTCACTTCGGGAAAAATAAATGCATGTGGTCCTACTCTCCTGATAAAAAATATCTCTCTATATATAATCAACTTATCTATGGCCATGTTGTCCGACCCTAGTAGCCTCAACCTTAACGGTCACCCTCGTTGTTCCCTTAGATCCGTTAGCTCTAAGGAACAGAGTATTGGCCTTACCAGTCCCAACTGAATACACTGTCACTCGGTAGGAGTTCAGCTATTTGAATCATTTAAATGGGTCCCCTTATGGGTCTCCCCCTAAGGTGTTTCACTAGAACCGTTACATCCAGTCTTACTCCCTGACTAAATTATCCAATTCTTTTATCTCCCTTAACAAAGAAGCATTAATATCCTCATTATCAAAACACGACATAGTCGCCATCTTCTTTGACCTTTCAAGCAAAATTCCCCCTATTTGCTGGAGACTCCACTTATGAGTCTATTACCCACTTCAGGACTCTTTTCTCCATTATACCAAATGTGGTGATTCACTCCCACCATTACAACATTGCTCCTATAAGCCAAGAAAAATTTTACCCTAATTTTTCACTTTTCGGTATACTACTCCCTAATATATGCCAAAGCCTTTGGGTATCTTACATCCATTGTCTACACACACAATCAACGCATTTATCAAAATTTGAATGAGTGGTCCTCTTCAAATATTCCTCCGACTCTCTTCCATTATAACCACGCTGGGTGAGTTTAATTTAGCACCACTTTATGCTATAGTGGTGCTTAAAAATATATGATGCACCCAAGTAGTCTTTGACACCCCGCCTAATTAATCCCGGGTGATCAGTCCTAAATCAAGTTAGAACAGGTTTCTCATTTGGTCCATTCTTAGCATCACTGTCGTTTATTTAAATTACTAACCACCTAAGTGAGAAAAACCAGACTAGTGCCAATTTTATCTTTCATTAATTAAACTAAAACCCATACGGAAATTAAAGCAATAAAACCATCACAGATAATTGAACTAATCATTCCACAAGTAAAATAATTAACCGAATAAACCATCGGTCCAAATAATAAATCCCATAAAGACAAGAATAGAAATCCCAACAAGTCTAAAACAAATAAATAGAAAGTGAGCGACATGCTCGAATAACTAATAATGAGTCTCTACATTAAGAATGAAAGAAGGAGGCGTCTATCAAATGTCCCGCAACATCCACATATGCTGCAGCAACGGATTTCCTGGAATCGAGTCAAGTCTGGCGTCCCTGTGGCTGGACACCTAAAAGGTTTTTAAAAATTTTTATAGCAAGGGTTAGTACCCAAAACATTTGAAAACATTTAGCAAATGATTAACTTGCAGTAATAATAAATATGCATGCTCTTCATATTTTAGTTAGTGTCGCACTCTCTTGAGAACTTTCCTTGCCCCTCCTCTAATGTGCACCACTAACGCTTTAATCATCACCTAGTTATCTATCTCGTGACTAGATAATTATTAAAGTCTCCTTGAATCCCTTCTACTCTAATTTGAGTAACTGTGATTATGATTTTTTAGTCATTAGTAACATCAACTTAATTAAATCATTTTCCCTTTTTTTTATTCATATAACTACTCCACTCGTTATACATATACAACAACTCATGCTTGTATTTATTTAGCCCGTATATAATAATCACCTAATTATATACTTAGAATTTATTGCAGCATTCACACACATACTGGAATATATAAAACACTAACAACCACCCGAGTAAAAATACTCCCCGGATAAAATTTCTCTAAAGTGCTAGTACACTAGGTATATTCACATATCCTAGTTATCCAAGTTAGATTCGCTCACTAACTTGGTTTAGTATACGATTGGAGGCGGTCATATTCCTTCCCGGAAAGTGAGATGCCCCTCACCCCCTGCAACGGACGCTATGACCTGGGAATCTACTCGCCCTACTCCTCAAGCTAGGGGATTCATCCACTGCGCGTAACCTCCCCCTATAGCACTAGAGTATAATAATATCTAACCACTGATATTAAGGCATACACTATATATATATACTATCACACACCGTATATATATATACATACATAAAAATGTTCCAGCTACACCGTGTACTAACCCGTGACACAAGCCTATTCCATTTTTATTATGAGGTTATTACCCAACTCGAATTATTAATAATAGCACATTAATAAATTCAGTTATTTTTTTATGTTGCCCTCACCATTTAATTGGACTAAATCTCATAGCCCGAATTAACCTCACCCGATTCTAAATCCCGACTCTAAATTTCCTAGTCCATTACTACGTAATATAATATACTCCGATGTCGCTCAACCAATTGTGACGTGACACCCAATTTCTACTTCCATCTTCTAATTAATTTCCTCACAGTTAATCAGATTTAAATCATGTATTAATATTTTTCTCAATAATATAACACATAACAACTTTTATATAAATCCCTCCATATATAAACAAACTGGGCGAACTGTCAGTTTCTGCCGACCGTCGATCGATCGACTTCATGGCGTCGATCGATCGATCGAACAGATACTCGTCTTCTTCGCGAAGACGGACAGCCATGGGCGAAAATCTGCAAACCCTAATTCCTTCTACACTGAAACTCAGTCCCTTTTTATATTTGTACATATTAGGAAACCCACTAGAACTCTCCAGAATACTCATCCACATTAATAATTCGTCCATTAACTCCAATTTCTAAAATTTGGGGAAAGTTTCACCATTAACCCTAGGTCCATTTATACCCCAATTTCATCATCAATTTCATTTCCAAATATGCAGATAACATTCTATCAGATATGCAATAATTCACCATTATCAGATTTTACCAGAATTCACACCCAAATTTAGTAAATCAGAATTGTAGTTTTCAAAATCCCATGTTCATCCCATTTACACCCAAAAACGGATTTCTACATAATCACTACACATGAATATGAATCGAAAACAGATTTAGTGCTATTGCAAGTTATCCACTTGCCTTAAGGTTCGTAGAGTCTGAATTGGAGCTAAATCCCAAGGTTGAAGATGACCTTTGATGGCTCTCTTTGATCCCCAATTTGGCTTTGGCTGCTGTTAGGGTTTCCTAACCCTTAATTTGCTTTCTCTGATTAAGTTCAGCCACCCCCTTATTTCTTTTTATTAGATTAATTAACTTAATCCCGTTTTTTGACTAATGGGCCAAGCCCAAGTGACCCAAATGTCCCCGAGTGGGCCCGGCTATGTCTAAAAACGTCCCGTGACCCGTTCACTACCCCCGGGTACACTTTTCCGACTATCTCGGCCCATCCGGACTCAACTGTACCCTCAGAATTTGCATCCGAATTAATTTATAAAAAATACTTATCCCCCACCCCATATAGTCTTATACCGACTTCCGAATGTGATAAGTACCTCCTCGTCACTAATACTCGAGGCGACGTAATTACATTATTACTATTCACTTAGTAAATAAGTTTTCCCTAAATATTAACCATTCAATCCCAGATTAATATTTAACTAATGGGCCAAGCCCAAGTGACCCAAATGTCCCCGAGTGGGCCCGGCTATGTCTAAAAACGTCCCGTGACCCGTTCACTACCCCCGGGTACACTTTTCCGACTATCTCGACCCATCCGGACTCAACTGTACCCTCAGAATTTGCATCCGAATTAATTTATAAAAAAACTTATCCCCCACCCCATATAGTCTTATACCGACTTCCGAATGTGATAAGTACCTCCTCGTCACTAATACTCGAGGCGACGTAATTACATTATTACTATTCACTTAGTAAATAAGTTTTCCCTAAATATTAACCATTCAATCCCAGATTAATATTTATATATATTATTCTGTTCTAATTAATTCATTAAATTACAACACACTAAGTAATTTAAAATCTCCGAATTAATTAAATTAAACGTACCAAAAATACGGGGTGTTACATACTCCCCCCCTTATAAAGGAATTTCGTCCCCGAAATTAGATCGTACCTGCGTTGAAAAGTTCTGGATATTGTTCCCGCATATCCTCCTCTCGCTCCCAGGTAGACTCGTCAACATTGTGATGACCCCACTGTACTCTAACAAATGGAACGACCTTGGATCGTAATTTCCGCTCACTATGATCCAGAATTGCTACCGGCCTCTCCTCATACGAGATGTCTGGCTGTAAGTCGATCTCCTCGAGTGGAATATGCCAAAAGGCTCTCTCGCTCCTTCGATATTTCTTCAGCGATGCCACATGGAATACATCGTGTATTCGCTGAAGATGATCTGGTAATCCAAGCTTATATGCCACCGGTCCCACCCTTTCAATAATAGGGAAAGGTCCTACGTATCGCGGTGCTAACTTACCCTTCTTGCCGAACCTCATCACCCCTTTCATAGGGGATACCCGGACTAAAACCTGGTCCCCAACTTCTAGCTCCACATGTCTTCGAGAAGCATCAGCATAACTCTTCTGCCTGTCCTGAGCTATTCGAATCCTTCCTCGAATCAACTCTATCTTGGCAGATGTTTCCTGGACAATATCCGGCCCCAAGAGTTTGTTGTCCCCCACCTCTAACCAACAAGCGGGTGAACGACAAGGTCTCCCGTACAGTGCCTCAAACGGTGCCATGCCAATTGTGAATTGGTAGGAATTGTTATACGCAAACTCTACCAAAGGAAGATATTTCTCCCATCCTCCCCCGAAGTCCAAAATGCACATTCTGAGTATGTCTTCCAGCATCTGATTAACTCTCTCAGTCTGTCCGTCAGTCTGTGGGTGATACGCTGTACTCAAGCGCAACTCCGTGCCCATTGCCTCCTGAAAGCTCTGTCAAAAGTGGGCAACAAAGATTTTTGTCTCTGTCTGATACGATATTTATCGGCACTCCATGCAGCTTAACAATCTCTGCTATGAATAGCTGTGCATAACGCATCGTCTCAAAGTCTGTGCGTACCGGCAAAAAGTGGGCTACCTTGGTCAACCGATCCACAATAACCCATATGGAGTCGTGACCCTTCTGCGATACCGGCAACCCTGTGATGAAGTCCATGGAGATGCTCTCCCACTTCCACACGGGAATGTCTAACGGCTGTAGCATTCCTGATGGTCTCTGGTGGTCAACTTTCACAAGCTGACACGTGGCACATTTCGAAACAAACTCCGCTATGTCCCGTTTCATCCCTGCCCACCAATACTGCCTCCTCATATCTTGGTACATTTTATCCCCACCGGGATGTACCGCAAATTTCGAACCATGGGATTCTGTCATAACGGCGTGCTTTAAATCCTCATCCTCTGGCACCATTAACCTCCCATTAAAACGTAGGCCTCCTTCTGAGCTAATCGAGTAACCTTCCGCTCCCTCAGCTAACAACTGGCCCACCCTATCCCGGCAATTCTGATCCTCTGCCTGAGCCTTCACAACCCGCATAATGATCTCGGGTGTGATGGACAAAGCCGACATGCAAGCCTTTGCTACGTCGTCCTCATATTGAAGCTCTCTCCACTTCGCTTTCCATACCTCCGATATTTCCCCAGTCGGTCTTTTGCTCAATGCGTCTGCTACTACATTGGCCTTACCAGGATGATACTGGATATCAAACTGGTAGTCCTTCATGAATTCTAGCCACCACCTTTGTCTCATATTCAGATCCTTCTGTGTGAAGAGATACTGAAGTGACTTGTGATCCGTGAATAGAGTAAACTGCTCTCCTAGAAGATAATGCCTCCATATCCTCAAAGCAAAAACGACCGCTGCCAATTCTAGGTCGTGAGTGGGGTAATTCCTCTCGTGGGGCTTTAGCTTCCTGGAAGCATAAGCTATAGCCCTTTCCTCCTGCTGGAGCACACCCCCAAGACCCCGTAAGGATGCGTCTGTGTAAACCCGATACTCTAGCCCTCCCTTTGGCAATGCCCGCACGGGTGCAGATGTCAACTTGTCCTTTAGCTTGTCGAACGCTAATTGACAACTATCATCCCACTTGAAAGGTACCCCTTTCCGAGTCAGATTTGTCAAAGGTCCTGCAATCTTAGAGAATCCTTTAATGAATCGCCTGTAGTAACCGGCCAATCCCAGAAAACTGCGCACCTCGGTCGGTGTCGTGGGCTGTCCCCACTCCCTCACCGCCGACACCTTATCCGGATCCACTGCAATACCCTGATCTGACACGACGTGACCAAGGAACTGTACCTCCCATAGCCAGAACCCACACTTCCCGAATTTGGCATAGAGCTGATGATCCCTCAGTGTCCGTAGAACCATGCGTAAATGCTCTGCGTGCTCCTCCTCGGTACGTGAGTAGATTAGGATGTCATCAATGAACACGATGACAAACTGATCTAGGTACTCCCTGAAAACCCTATTCATACGGTCCATGAACACAGCTGGTGCATTGGTGAGCCCGAAGGGCATCACCCTGAACTCATACGATCCATACCGCGACAAGAAAGCGGTCTTAAGAACATCCTCTTCTCGGATACGCAGTTGATGATACACTGACCTCAAGTCGACTTTGGAGAAGTAAGACGCCCCTCTCCATTGGTCAAATAAATCATCAATCCGAGGCAACGGATACTTATTCCGTATCGTCACCTTGTTCAGCTCCCTATAATCCACGCACAAGCGGAGTGAACCATCTCGCTTCTTCACAAACAACATCGGCGCAACCCACAGCGATGTACTCCGCCGAATAAAACCCTGACCCAGTAGTTGCTGAATCTGTTCCCTCAATTCCCGCATCTCTGAATGGGCCATTCGGTAAGGTGCCCGAGCAATCGATCTCGTCCCCGGAGCCAAATCGATAACAAATTCGATTTCTCTGCTGGGTGGTAATCCTGGTATTTCCTGGAATACATCCTCAAAGTCCCTCACCACGGGAATAAAGTCTAAAAGGACTACCCGCTGCTTCTAATAACCCAGCCCGTTTAGCAAAATTAGATTTAACGAATGAATGCTCCCATGTTAAAATTATGCTACATACATAACCATGAATGAAAAACATACCCTCAACTGCTGGCGGCGCCTGCTGTGCTGGCGGATTTGGAACGTTCCGGACATTATACACACGCCCGTAGTGTATTTGCCACTGATGCTTTGGGGCGAGTGGAGTTGGTGCGACTGGTGGTATCTGCCCCTGCTGTCCCTGATGGGTAACCTGCTGACGGCTTCTGCCCCTCTGCGGGCACTCCCTCTTGAAGTGTCCTGGCTGGCGACATACATAACAGAGCCTCTGCACGCCTCCCTGTCATTGGCCCTGACGTGGCTGGCCCTGCTGGCCTCCCCGATTGTTCCCTTGGCCCTGACGGCCTTGAGGAACCTGCTGCTGCTGCTTAGGGTCTGGCTGCCCCTGCCTGGACTCCTGTCTTCCCGGTTGGAACCCACCAGGCTTAAATCTCTTTGCCTGATTCCCTTGCTGAATGAATTGTGGCTGAGTACTACTAGTGCAACCACCCGTAACCGCCTTGCCCTGCTGGCTCGATTCACCTGCTCTCTTATTCCCCTTCGAATGGGCACGATGATCCCGACAAAGTACGAGGGCAGCATTAACGACATCTGCATAAGTCATTAACGTCGAATTCCCAATCAAATGTTGCCTGATCCTCCAGGCTAAGCCATTCATGAACCTTGACCTCTTCCACTCCTCATTGCTCACCTCATTTGGTACAAAGCTTGCCAAACGGGTGAACTCTTGCTCATAATCTACCACAGACCGGTCACCCTGTATTAACTCACCGAACTTCCTTCGCATCTCCGCCTCTACCGCTGGTGGAACGTGGTTACGGTCGAACCGCACCCCGGACTCGGGTACCGCCATGAAATCTCGCTCTTCAGTGGTGGTCACTGACTCCCACCATTGTAGGGCTGCCTCCGACAGACGAAAGGAAGCAAGCTTCTGCCTCTGCACATCGGCACACTCCAGCATACGCAGATGGCGCTGAATATTCTTCTTGCAGTCACAGGCCTCCACCACATCGATGTCCCCCTGAAACTCAGGTGGGTGACCCTTCTGAAAAGTCTCCCTAACTCGCTGCCAAGACGGTGGCCCCACTGGAGCCTGAACTGCTGGAGCCATTGGAGGCGGTGCCTGGGGCTGTGGAAAATGAGCTGCCATAGCTTGCATCGCTGTTTCGACTGCCTGGGCCACTATCACTGCCACTTGAGTAGTAGAAATCAACTCAGGTGGGGGTGGTGGTGGCGGTATCTGCGGCTCCTGGTGGGCCTCCCTCACCTCATCTCTAGCTTCATCCCTTTCCGCTCCCTGTCTCATCGGTGACATCTGAAATAGATTGAATTGTATAAGTACACAATTTATACAAAAACTAGTAGCAGGAATACGATATCTCACAAGCGGAAAATATAATCAACAGTCCTAATAATAGGGCTCTATAACAACCGAACGCTACGCTGAAACGTAGAAAGCCGTACAGATCCTAAGGACAACTAGAACCTGATGCTCTGATACCATCTGTGACACCCCGCCTAATTAATCCCGGGTGATCAGTCCTAAATCAAGTTAGAACAGGTTTCTCATTTGGTCCATTCTTAGCATCACTGTCGTTTATTTAAATTACTAACCACCTAAGTGAGAAAAACCAGACTAGTGCCAATTTTATCTTTCATTAATTAAACTAAAACCCATACGGAAATTAAAGCAATAAAACCATCACAGATAATTGAACTAATCATTCCACAAGTAAAATAATTAACCGAATAAACCATCGGTCAAATAATAAATCCCATAAAGACAAGAATAGAAATCCCAACAAGTCTAAAACAAATAAATAGAAAGTGAGCGACATGCTCGAATAACTAATAATGAGTCTCTACATTAAGAATGAAAGAAGGAGGCGTCTATCAAATGTCCCGCAACATCCACATATGCTGCAGCAACGGATTTCCTGGAATCGAGTCAAGTCTGGCGTCCCTGTGGCTGGACACCTAAAAGGTTTTTAAAAAATTTTATAGCAAGGGTTAGTACCCAAAACATTTGAAAACATTTAGCAAATGATTAACTTGCAGTAATAATAAATATGCATGCTCTTCATATTTTAGTTAGTGTCGCACTCTCTTGAGAACTTTCCTTGCCCCTCCTCTAATGTGCACCACTAACGCTTTAATCATCACCTAGTTATCTATCTCGTGACTAGATAATTATTAAAGTCTCCTTGAATCCCTTCTACTCTAATTTGAGTAACTGTGATTATGATTTTTTAGTCATTAGTAACATCAACTTAATTAAATCATTTTCCCTTTTTTTTATTCATATAACTACTCCACTCGTTATACATATACAACAACTCATGCTTGTATTTATTTAGCCCGTATATAATAATCACCTAATTATATACTTAGAATTTATTGCAGCATTCACACACATACTGGAATACATAAAACACTAACAACCACCCGAGTAAAAATACTCCCCGGATAAAATTTCTCTAAAGTGCTAGTACACTAGGTATATTCACATATCCTAGTTATCCAAGTTAGATTCGCTCACTAACTTGGTTTAGTATACGATTGGAGGCGGTCATATTCCTTCCCGGAAAGTGAGATGCCCCTCACCCCCTGCAACGGACGCTATGACCTGGGAATCTACTCGCCCTACTCCTCAAGCTAGGGGATTCATCCACTGCGCGTAACCTCCCCCTATAGCACTAGAGTATAATAATATCTAACCACTGATATTAAGGCATACACTATATATATATATACTATCACACACCGTATATATATATACATACATAAAAATGTTCCAGCTACACCGTGTACTAACCCGTGACACAAGCCTATTCCATTTTTATTATGAGGTTATTACCCAACTCGAATTATTAATAATAGCACATTAATAAATTCAGTTATTTTTTTATGTTGCCCTCACCATTTAATTGGACTAAATCTCATAGCCCGAATTAACCTCACCCGATTCTAAATCCCGACTCTAAATTTCCTAGTCCATTACTACGTAATATAATATACTCCGATGTCGCTCAACCAATTGTGACGTGACACCCAATTTCTACTTCCATCTTCTAATTAATTTCCTCACAGTTAATCAGATTTAAATCATGTATTAATATTTTTCTCAATAATATAACACATAACAACTTTTATATAAATCCCTCCTTATATAAACAAACTGGGCGAACTGTCAGTTTCTGCCGACCGTCGATCGATCGACTTCATGGCGTCGATCGATCGATCGAACAGATACTCGTCTTCTTCGCGAAAACGGACAGCCATGGGCGAAAATTTGCAAACCCTAATTCCTTCTACACTGAAACTCAGTCCCTTTTTATATTTGTACATATTAGGAAACCCACTAGAACTCTCCAGAATACTCATCCACATTAATAATTCGTCCATTAACTCCAATTTCTAAAATTTGGGGAAAGTTTCACCATTAACCCTAGGTCCATTTATACCCCAATTTCATCATCAATTTCGTTTCCAAATATGCAGATAACATTCTATCAGATATGCAATAATTCACCATTATCAGATTTTACCAGAATTCACACCCAAATTTAGTAAATCAGAATTGTAGTTTTCAAAATCCCATGTTCATCCCATTTACACCCAAAAACGGATTTCTGCATAATCACTACACATGAATATGAATCGAAAATAGATTTAGTGCTATTGCAAGTTATCCACTTGCCTTAAGATTCGTAGAGTCTGAATTGGAGCTAAATCCCAAGGTTGAAGATGACCTTTGATGGCTCTCTTTGATCCCCAATTTGGCTTTGGCTGCTGTTAGGGTTTCCTAACCCTTAATTTGCTTTCTCTGATTAAGTTCAGCCACCCCCTTATTTCTTTTTATTAGATTAATTAACTTAATCCCGTTTTTTGACTAATGGGCCAAGCCCAAGTGACCCAAATGTCCCCGAGTGGGCCCGGCTATGTCTAAAAACGTCCCGTGACCCGTTCACTACCCCCGGGTACACTTTTCCGACTATCTCGGCCCATCCGGACTCAACTGTACCCTCAGAATTTGCATCCGAATTAATTTATAAAAAATACTTATCCCCCACCCCATATGGTCTTATACCGACTTCCGAATGTGATAAGTACCTCCTCGTCACTAATACTCGAGGCGACGTAATTACATTATTACTATTCACTTAGTAAATAAGTTTTCCCTAAATATTAACCATTCAATCCCAGATTAATATTTAACTAATGGGCCAAGCCCAAGTGACCCAAATGTCCCCGAGTGGGCCCGGCTATGTCTAAAAACGTCCCGTGACCCGTTCACTACCCCCGGGTACACTTTTTCGACTATCTCGGCCCATCCGGACTCAACTGTACCCTCAGAATTTGCATCCGAATTAATTTATAAAAATACTTATCCCCCACCCCATATAGTCTTATACCGACTTCCGAATGTGATAAGTACCTCCTCGTCACTAATACTCGAGGCGACGTAATTACATTATTACTATTCACTTAGTAAATAAGTTTTCCCTAAATATTAACCATTCAATCCCAGATTAATATTTATATATATTATTCTGTTCTAATTAATTCATTAAATTACAACACACTAAGTAATTTAAAATCTCCGAATTAATTAAATTAAGCGTACCAAAAATACGGGGTGTTACATAGTCCTTACAACCCCATCTTCCCTAGAAATAATTGGGTTGACCTCGACTACGATCATCATCCCCAAAATATTCTTCAACTTTAACTGATCCCTATCTATTGCTGTCCTCCTAACGTCCCACATCTGTCGTCCTTCATTGTTCGGCATACGTAGCACACCCGAACGCATATAAGATTCACTATAGTTATACATAATAGTAGGAGAACGAAATTTCATCATAGGAATTAACAATCCTAAGAATAGGGCTTTATATCAAATAGAAAGTAATGCTGGAGACGTAGTATGTCCACACAGATTCCTGAGGAAACTAGAACCTGATGCTCTGATACCATTTGTGACAAACCACCTATTTTAATCTCGGCTGATCAATCCTTTATCAAAATAAAATAGGATTTCTTATATGGATCATGCTCAGCATCACTGTCGACAACCAATTTAATTACTAATAACCTATTAGGCCCGATGTCAAATTTTAAACTTCAAATATTATTAACTTAAACCAACAACAACACATTCACATGATTAATATACACATAATTGAATTAAATAAAATAATGACCGATAATTCTCAATAAAACATTTATACAACCATATCGAAAAAACACAAATGAAAATGCGAAAAAAATAAAATAAAGAACAAAAGTTGGGCAACATCCTCGAATATTTTAACAGTACCTCATATCTAGATCACAAGGATAAAAGTGTCTAAACAATTCCTGCTAACATCAACAGGTGCAGCAGCAACGTCCGACTTGAAAGAATAATCATCTAGGCATTCCTCTGTGTGGACACCTAAAAGGGTTTTGAAGTAAAATAAAAAGAAATTTCCAAGCGGGTCAGAGCCCAAAGAGTTTTGAAAATATTTAGCAAGTGCTTAAAATACATTAATATTTAAAATATGATATTCTCCATGTTTAAACTAGTGTTTCACTCACATGAGATACCCCTTACCTCTCATCTAACCGTGCACACCTAACGCATGTATTTTAAACACCGTAGTTACGCTACCAAGCCTAACTAGTATCTCACCGAACTTCTAAATACCAAAACACTATCTAATGTCCCTCGCATTTTATTCCAAGATTTCGCCCGAGCTTATACCTTATAATTTCTTACTTATAATTTATCCATTCATTATTAATAACCTTCACTAGTTATTACATTATTCGCATTTTAGTGGTATTTATCTCGCATATAATATTTTCATCCTTATACACGTATATCACATATTTTATTCTGGATTTTATACTCTCGGATACCACAATTTTTTTTTATTTCATTTTTTATTTTGTTCGTATATATATATATACACAATATACTATACACATTAAGTATATCCATATTTATATACCACCTACGATATAAGTATAATAACCATCCCTCGGAGCTATAACTCAATGGATGCAGTCTCTCAATGCTATCATCTTCCAGGGCATACACACAAATCATCCTGGGTACCATCGGTCGAAATCTCACACCACCCTGGCAAAAATCCAAATCACAACCTAGGGGAAGTGGCTATAGTTCCTCACTAGAAATATGACGAATCATACCCAAGACTTCTTATCCCAGATAAATGCCACATAATAAATAAATGGACGCTATGACCTAGGGACTATACGCAACCTGCTCCTCAAGCCATGGGCCTCACCCACATCGCACAACTTCCATAATATCACTAGAGGGGTGTGCTTCACATAAATATATCATTCACACACAAATATATTTTTAATTATATCATATATATTCTGTCTCTATACCCGTATATAAACACCATTAAATTCGGCAATTCATGCTTATCTTCTATGGCATTAGCCTATAATCCCGAATATACGAATTCGTATTAATTCGTAAGTGTAAACACAACTTATTTTAATCCCATAAGTATTCACTCACTTATGATATAATATCACATTCATTATTTCCAAATAGTAGATTATCACGTCTAGCTAGTATTCTTAAATCATCCTACTCGCACCTTAGGATTTCACTCATACATATTATCGGCATATATATATTCTACACACACACACACACACACACACACACATACACACACACACACACACACACATACACACATGTATATATATAGATAACCCACCGAAATAATTTCTTGAGTGTCGCTCATCCCAAACACTCCTCCAATTCATACCCTAGGTTTTTTTCCCACTAATCCCAAGGGTCAAATATCACTCTTTTAATCATTTAGAGGTCCCCTCACTATATTTAGGATCCCCTGCTATTTATCTCTAAAAATAAATCCTCCTTAAAACCTTTAAAACCAAGAAAATTATTTCAAATCTGACACGGCCGAATCGATTCGCCATTGACCGAATCGATCTGCACCCTTGCGAATCGATTTCAAAATGGTTCAGTTTTCTAATTATTACGAGTTCCTCTTATTCTTCTTCTCCCATTTTCATTCCAACACTCATCTAACAATATTTTTATGGATTCTAACATCACCCAACATCCATATACATATCTACACACTTGTATATACCCAAAACACCAAATAATTCATGGGATTCCTCAATTAAATCAAGAATTTCACCCTATTCTCAATTAACCCTTAATGTTCAAATCTTTCAAATTTCTCACCAACAATTACACCATTAACATGGATTTAAACTTAGATTTCATATGGAGTTATTATCACCTCAATTTACATGAAATCATTTCCAAAAACCCCCCATTTTGGTTTAAGAATCCCAACCCAAAATCATATAGTTTTCTCACCAACTATGATATGAATAATAAACACACTTAAACAATTAAAGCAAGTTAAACATTTGCCTCTTTGGATAAATCCGACGACCTCGTGTCGGGATCCACCGGAGCCTTGTCATAGTTCTCCTCCTTTCTCCTCTTTTCTTCTTCCTTTCTTCCTTTCTCCCATTTCTTTCTTTTCTTTCTCTATTTCTCTCATCTTTAAAGGAGAGAAATAAGGGTTATCACCTTATTAAACCCAAAATTGACTCATATATGCAAATGTGAGTCTCTATTAGTCCAAAAAGTCCCCATAACCCAAACACTACCCCCGGGTACTCTATTCTGACTATTTCAGCCCTTCCTAGACCAACTCTGCACTCGAAATTCCCATCCGAGTCACTTATAAAAAATTCACCTTTTTAAATCCAACACAACTCCGCACGTGTTTTTCCAAACAAAATATTTTTACTTCTCGCTTTTCCAACCGCGACATGAGATAAAATAATCCGACTTCATTTACTTATTATCGTAAGTAAATATTGAACACATTAATATTAATCCGATGCTTGCCAATTAATACTTAACGCGCACCTCAAATTCTCTTTCACTTAAAATTCTGAAATTATTAAATTACACCCACTTATGTAATTTGAACATCCAGAAAGGGACGGAGTATTACAAACATTTATTTTATGAAAACCTAATTCAATCGAAGATAAAATTTGGTAAAAATTATATTAGTGTGTTGGGAATTAAGTATATAAATTAATTCATTAGATGTCGTGCACTCTCACTTAAACTATGACACAAACAGGTTTTTCCAAACACAAAATAAAGCCAAAACATACAAATTGATTATATTGGAAATTTTTCCTTACAAATCTCCGTCTTTGGATATTTCAGGACAAAACACAAAAACAAAACCCTACTAGGCCATCAAGCTTAGTAAGACTCAATCCTAACCCCAAACGGAAAAAGTACAGTTGCTTAACTGATAGAAACTTAAGTGGCTTTGCTCTTGTGAAATTTTGTGACAATCATTGCTAAACATGCACACTAAAAACACCTTTCAAATGCAACTTGAATATACAAATATTAATTTGTGTATGAAAAAACCTCCCCTTTGTCTGATAATCTCCACCTAAGATAGGACGTCTCGCCCAAGGTAAGAATTTCTTCCTCTGAGTTAAAGGGATAGATACCATTTCTCCCCTTTTTTGTTCAGGAACAAACAAAGAATAAAGATGCACAATAAAACAACTTCTCTCCCTAAATGTAATACATGAGAACATAAACGAAAATAAGAATATCATGCAATGGTGTGAAGTGAAACATGCAATGACAAATGACTTGGAAACACAAGCACAAATAATCCAAACAATGACATGTGACATACCGTAAAATTCATAAATAGATTGATCAAGTCTAATACAAAAATCAGGAGAATAAAAAAAAACATTTGATAACATCCTCGACATAACGAAATACATAAAACTAAAAAAATAATATAATAAGAGATAACAAATGCTGAACAAAATAAAAATCATCTCTAATACTAATCACAGCCACTATAATAAGCCACTCTGGAATATTAATGTGTCTCAAGCAATCTCTGACTTGGAATAATAAAGAGAACAAACTATAAAATACAATGACCTGTTAAATCCAAGTTATACATAAAGTGGGTGAGCTACACTTGCTCGACTCTTACATCTGAGGAATGTAGAGTACAATGCCTCTAGAGGTGATACTCCAATAAACCCAAGTCTACATCAACTACTATAGTCTAAGACTTTTGAAAAAAAGATACTACAACGTAAACAAAAAGTTTATGAAGAATATGATTATAAATGAATTTGGGCTAGAATATAACTACACATCCTTCTCTCATCTTTTAGTGGATTTTAGATTATTAATTACCCAAACCAACAACCTTAATTAACTTGCAGTTTTAATCTAAGCCCATATGCTACCCATATAAATAAAGTTTATCTCTTAATTCTTTATTCTTTAGTATCAAAATATTAAGTTAATCTCTTACAGTATGAATCATGTATTGTACGGTGGTTTTAAACCTAAAGTACATCCTACTAAAAAACCAAGGTACTACTAACGGTCTTATATCTTAAGTATATCAATCTAGAGCTATCTCATGTCGCAATATAATGTACACCTCTAGCATATAGAACACAAGAATCTAGAATCATAAGCATGTAAGAATTCATCCCTACTATAAATTATCTACATCTCTAATATAACACATAAATTGATACAACTAACTCTAGTACCGTAATACATAATCAAATATGGTGGGAGTAAGAAAATATATATGTCTAACATCCACACATAGTTAAAACCCCTCGGATGTACAAGTAAATGGAATATTCGAATGCTTTCACATAATGAAGTCCTATCTTTATTGCCTTCGGTGATCACTCGCACGTACTAGGCATAGTTATAAGTAATCCCACCCCTATAACCTCAAAGCATAAACAAGGGATAATCACCATTCTTTCCTATCAACTGCATAAACTACCATACCCAAGATTAAACGATGACCATCAGCCACATATTCAAAGACTATACGACGATGACCCTCATGTATTCCCCTTGGGACATGTGTACATAGACTGTAGTGTCTAGAGTAAAATGACTAAGGTAAAGCCCATAACTATCATCGGAGTATTAGTGCGGTCGACGTAGTACACACCCCATAAAGGATATCCCCTCTAGTATGTCACTCAATAGCACTCACATATGGTATGCATTGCAGAAAAAACATACAAACAAATATAACCCTCTCTAACGGGTTGAAATAACCACATACACATACAGACCTAACACTACCGGGTCACACTTAGCATCATTATAATAAAAAGGTAAACCACACTTTTACCTTACATCGATACCATACATCATTAACCCTAGCTCCCAGGGTTCCCAAATCTAGATATAGTCTTACATCTAACTTACACTAGAAAGACGTAACATAACTATAGTTAATCTTCTATAACCCAAGCCTGATATTCCAAGGCTCCGTGTCCAAGCTCTCAAATCATATCCAAACCTAACCTCCTTTATATATAATTGTCCCAACAACAATATATACCAATTTCTAACTAATATATACAATCTCAACATGATTTAAAGGGGTGGATATCAGATTTGAATCAAGAACCCTAGTTTTATAAACATCTTTAATTGAATTAGGATTTTCATGGAACTATTCAATTGACATGGGGATTTTAAAGGATTTACAATATAAGAACAAGTCCTAACACTTTTGTAACAAATTCAATTCAATTTCATGAGGAAATCAATTAATATAGGATGAAAATTAATGTAATTAATATCTTGCTTAAGTTAATTACATAATTAATTATTTAAATAATTAAAATCATATTATAAAGTGATTAAGTTTAGATTTCAATGAATGGATATAATCTAACATAAAAGAAACTATTGTCAAACTCTAAATAAACTCTCCTTAATATAATTTATGGAAAAAAACATGCAAAGATTATCCCGATTCCTCCTCTTTTCTTAAAGTTCCTTCTCTCTAGTCTCAAGGTGCCTCCCAAATTGTAATATGTGACTTATGAGATCCTTAATGACTCACTTAAATACTTAAATCCTGAAATTATAATTGGGACCTTAGTGGGACTCATCTAAAAGATTCTAAAATCACCACCAAATGACTTAAAACATTACCCAAGCCTTATGCTAACCCAATAGGCCTAAAATCCATCATTTTAAAATTTTGAATGTTCAAAAAGCTGAATAAAAAAAATAGTACAAATCAAGTAACAAACAACTCAGTAATTGAATAATAAATCGGTATATGTTTCTTTTATAAAGGAGATCGAATTTATTAATGAAGTGAGAGAAAATCCCTCTCATGGCAGCATTACATGAAGGAGCCATTATGTGAATAAATCAAACTTATAAATAACTAAATTAAACATAAGAGATATTGAATTCCTTAAACAAGTCTTCATAAAAGGAGCATGGAGGATATTTTGAGGGACTAGATTTAAAGGCTAACTTAATGTCATCGTAGATCAATGTAATGATGTTACGGGCATTCATCGCAATATTATCAGACTCACTTTTATTCCTAGCACACGAAATTCCCAACATATGAAAGAAGTGATCGTTATACAAAGAGTTTCTTTGATTGAATTACCCTTAGTGCATAACCACCAATTCATTAGTTCACCTTTAACGATTGAGAAAGTGAACTTTAGTCCCATCTTTTTTTAAAAATAGCTCCAAATCGCTTTCTCCATCTCCCTTTTAGCAAATAAATGATCCTTATTTTCATCCTTTGGATTAATACAACATCTACACTTCGAGGGAAGGGGAATTTTTAATTTCGTAATGTTCCCTTATAAGGGTAAACCATTATGTAAAAGTCTTCATATGAAAGTAGAAACTTTAGGAAAAATATGTTTATCCCAAATGGAAGAGAAAGACAGTTGAACACAATCTTTTTTTCTATAAAATTCCCATTCGATTTTTAGAGTAAAATTTTCATTCACCTTCGAGTTTTTGTTAGTTTAAATCTCGCTTTGCATTCATTTCCAAGTGTGACTTGAATAAGATGAGGTGCCTCTAAATTCATGATTATGAAGTTTTCTATATTTATCTTTCATGAATTTAGACCACAACCCATCTTTATTAAAAAAAAGAGTGCCATAATTTACAAGTGTACGCCCTACACACATAGTCCATTAATCTGATACCAAGACCTCCTTCATTTTTGGAAGGTAAATTTTATCCCATTTAATCCAGTGTTTTTTTAATTTACCTTCATTTGATACCCATGATAAATTGATAAAGGAATTGTTGATGTATTGAAGGGTCGATATGGGAGGATTAATGGAAGCTAAGTAGTTAAAGGGAATAGATTGTACGACATTCTTATGAGAATATTTCTTCCTGCTTGATAGAGAGTATTAGTAACCCAACCTTCCATGCATTTTTTAATTCCTAATGATAATGCTTGGAAATGAAGCCTTTTCTTTCTACCTTCATATATCATCACGCACAAGTATTTAAAAGGTGGTTTTTTGAAAGAAAAACTTGTGAGGAGATGCATCGCACGAGTTTTTCTATTGGAGGATTTTTTTAGCATTAAAAATAATCTTTTGGAATGGTTTATGAGCTACCCCGAATTGTCTTCGTATTCTTAAAGGAACTTGAGAAGATTTTTAGTATACTTCTTATCACTCTTAGAAAAAATCAATATATCATCTGCAAACGATAACGAGCAGACAATATGTCAAGATAATGGAAGAGCAAAATGGTTGATAAGTATCTGTTCCATTCATTAATATAGACCATGCGAAAATACTTCAGAAGTAATCACGAAAAGCGCAGGTGATCTTGGATCTCCTTGTCGCACTCCTCTCTTATAGGGGAAAAATTGCAGAGCTTGCCATTTATTGATATTAAATACTAGCAACCTGAAATACATCTCCAAATTCAATCTATGATTAGTTCACAAAAGCCAAATGATTGAAGAGTTTTAATAAGAAAGTGCCATGAGAGACGATCATATGCTTTTGACATGTTTAGCTTATAGACCACATTATCTCAACGCACTTTTTTATTAAGATGTGTCATCATTTCTTGGGTAAAATAATATTTTCATTGATATCATTCCCTTTAAGGAACCCCGTTTGAGACAAATAGATTATTTTAGGAAGAATATCTCTTAAACGGTTGACAATGAATTTTGTCAGAATTTTGCTACAAATGTTGCACAAACTTATAAGATGATAGTCTGAGCATTCTTTTGGATTTTGGATTTTTGGAATGAGGATAATGGTTGTGGCAGACCAACTTAGAGTGATATCTCTTCCCAGTAAAAAAGATTGAATCACTTCTATAAGGTCCGCCTTAATAATGTCCCAAGATTGTTGGTAAAACACACTAGTAAAGACATCAAGGCAAAGGCCACAATCATTATTCATAGAAAAAACTACTGCCTAAATTTATTCCTCACTTGGGATCTACACAATCATTTCATTAATTTCTTCATTCATCAACTTTGGGATGCATTGGAAAATATTTTCATTGGAGGACAAGGTTGATAGTTCTCCCAGAAATTGATTTGAAGTGATTCCAAATTTCATGTTCCATTTCTGAAACTGAGTCTATCCAGGTACCATTAATCTTTTTTGATTTTATGGATAGTGTTGATACTTGGTTTGTGTTTCACTATAGAGTGAAAAACTAAGTATTAAAATCTCCAACTTCTTCCCATTTAATACTCAATTTTTTTCTCTAGTATTCTTCCTATTTTTTAGTTTCAACGGGTACTCTACATTGGAAAGGAGATCAAATTGGTGTTCTTTGCACAAAAGGTTGCCCTCTACTTCACACAAAATTGCATCAATTTTTTTGAAGGTCAGCAAGTTCTAAGATTTGAGGGCCTGTTTTAAGTTCTAGAGTTTTGAGGCAAAGATCTTCATAGGCTCACCTTCTTGTGGTAAATCCCATGATTTTTTTACAATATCCTTGAATGAGTGGTAGGTTATCTAGGCATTTATAAAATGAAAAGGTCTATGAGTTTTATCAGCAAGGAAAAACAATATTGGTAACAAGAGGACTGTGGTCAGATTTAGTACGAGAAATATATTGTATGGACGTTTGATAATTGGTAAGAAACCATTATTCATTGTCAAGCACTTTATCTAGTCTGACCCAAATGCATGATGCACCATCTCTATTTTTACACCATGTAAAGCGAGACCCAATGAAAGGAAATGGAAGCAGATCTTCTTGGTTTAACGTGTCATTGAACTCAGTTGCCCCTCTAAAGTCTATGATGTCTCCCCCAACCTTCTCATGTTGAGTTGAGACAATGTTGAAGTCCCCTCCAATTAACCATTTTTCTTATATCTGTTAGCAGTGTCGAGAATATCCTCCAAAATCTCCTCCCTATCCACTCTATCACATTTAACATACACATTCAAGAATTGTATAGGACTATCAAAGTTGACATGGATAGCTCTGAGAGTAATGATCTGGTCCTTGCTTTTAATTTTGTCAACGACCCAATTAAATTTCCAAAAAAACACAGATTTTGGTGTTAGAGTTTGAAACACCTCCAAAAAATTTATTTTCTTGCAAACATGCCTCAATTTTCTTTCATCTATTTTGGGCTCCATCAATGCCACTACATCAATATTATGAATTTTGATGATTCTCTTGAGTCTACGAATAGAAGGTAGATTTTCCACCACACGAATGTTCCAAAAAAGGAGATTAATCATTGAGACAAGATTAGAGTTTTAGTATTTATTATTTTATCCGCTGATCTAGTTGTGATAGGATAATTTTGTACCAAACTTTGATAGTTTTTCCTCTTGCTTCTTGTCACCACTGTGAACTCCCGTTATTTACATAAGCATGGGTATTTCTCAGTCATCTCATTCGAAAAGATTAAAGAGTCTTCTTTATATAATGTTGTAACATTTTCATCTATTTTGATTTCCATTTGTCTCTAAACATAACCCCAGAAGGGCAATTATGAGGTCTTGGGGATAAGGTTAGGTAGGTCAACAAAGAAGGGTTTTGGGAGACTTTGATAAGAGCTGTAAAAAGTGTCATATCAGTTGGAAACTCTGGAATTTCACCTTCTTCCATACAATCATCTTATAATAAAATGGGAGTCTAGTTTCCAAGAATCTTGGGATCACAGTTTATGTTTGAGATATTACTTTGTGAGGGTATAGTTAGGTCAATGTGGGTAAAAATAAGGTTATTAACTGGTTTTGATAGGTTATGTTCATCTTCGATTTCAAGGTTCCTTGTATAAGTGGTATTCGGGTTTGAGGATGTATGGGTAGGTTTTGAATCATTATGGATTGACAATGTTGAAGGGTTATAACGGTTAGAGGTTACTTTTGTTTCAAAGTTTTCTGAAAGAATGGTTTTAGGGTTTGGACCACTGTGGGCGTTGGTTGTGTTTTTGGTATGTGGCAAAGGATATGTAACTTTCTTGGTATATTTTTGTGCCATATCTGGATAGGTTTAGTTGAAGTGTTGGTTGGGTATGATTAAATAATTTCTTTGCCTTCAATCAAATCTGTAGTGTATTTTTATGGATAAAACTTAGTTCCATCTTCTTTGAGCAAGATTGTTCTGAATGGATTGCTCTCCTACAGTATTGGAAGAATACAAGTATATTTTCATACGTAAATGGTTGCCAAAAACCATTGGATCCATAACTGATCCATATGTGTTTAGCCATAGGTTTAGAGATATCAATTTCCACGCAAACTCGTGCTTAACTAGGTCTAGATACATTCACAGTGGCTTCATCCAATTTGAGTGGCATACCAACAACTTGTGAGATAGAGAATAATGCAGTTTTGTTGAAAAAATGTACAGGTAATAAAGGTAGAGAAATCGAGATGGGGTAAATTGACCAATCAACTTGAGGATTATAATCAGGAAACCATTTCATAATCTTGAGAGGAGCCTAATAAGTGTACCATTTTTCTTTGAGCCAAAGTCTTAGGTAGACTTATTCAGATGAAAATTTAATGAGTATATGATTATCATCAATGAGACCAATATCGAAAGCAACTTTTAAAGTGAACGTAAAAAAATACATTTCTAATCGTTTCCATAGCATGTCTTCCGAAAGGGAATTCTTCAATAAGTGTGTGTTTATAAGGTTCAGCCAAGATTGAGATATCTTATTCACTCAAATTTAGGGTAAGTTCTTCTTTATATTGGCTTATATGTTTAAGGACAATTGATAATTGACTAGTTCCACCTCCAAGAATGGAAGAAAATGATTTTTTTCTCTTCTCTCTGTGGGTCGGGTAGCTTAGGGTTAGGAGAAGATGCCATGGAAGGTTGGGGGAGAAAGACGGTTGATCGGTATATGTCCAACTATCAATTATTTTATTAATGAATTCCCATTTATTGAATCCGTTTTCAATTACAAATCAAATAGCACATAAAAATGTAAATTGTGACATCTCCTGTCACAACAAACACACATAATTAACTTTTCCCCAAATT
Source organism: Sambucus nigra (assembly GCA_949130495.1). NCBI lineage: Eukaryota > Viridiplantae > Streptophyta > Magnoliopsida > Dipsacales > Adoxaceae > Sambucus > Sambucus nigra. Next base: position 182,278,352 of record OX422224.1, on the reverse strand, counting down.
TCACAATTAAATAATGCATATAAAAATACGGGGTGTTATAATGATACTAAATTTTATGCATATAATGATACCAACTTGAATACACAGAGTGTAGCATAAGATACCAATGTAAACAAACCACAAGAGCAACACCAATATTATCATATATTATGCCAATTAGGATCAAAGATGAAACAAATGCCATTAAATTTAAATGAAAGGATTCAAAATAAAAACATACTAAAAAAGCGTGTTATTTACACTAAGTAAACATCAACAACAAACCTAGATTGGGGGGGGGGGGTGAATAGGTTTGAAGACAACCTATGACCAATTTTGAATTTTATCTAATTTTTCTTTTACATCCAATTAACCTAACACATGAATTAACTAGGTGAGATGGAGTTTGTCTCATATAAACCACATAACAATATTGATTAGGTAGATATGGAAGGAATAACTAGAAAACACAACCTAATTCCAATTTTAGCAATTGGACTAGATCTAGATGTGATCTATGTATAGTGTTTGATCAAGGTGTGCAATTGAAACATTAATAATCACAAACATTCCATAAGACATATTTAAGAGGAAAACCCCCCACATAAAAACTTCATACGCACTCCATGTTCTATTTATACTTGAAAAAGGTTTTACACAAAGAAAGAAGGTACTTCTCACTCATGCCCTCATGAGTAGCTACCTATGAATTTTGAACTTTTCACCATAAAAGAATAGAAATCTGCAATGAGCTCCATGCCGCTAATGAAGAAGTCCGCTACCTACCTTAGAATCATGATAGGCTCTAATTCATTAAATGAATTAAAGAACCTCCAATTTTAGATCACGAAGTACTTGATCATACAATTCAAAGGTAAATAGATTTGAACTGAATAAGCTACGTGAAATTTGAACTAAAACATTCTCAATTCTCTCTCATAATATAGATCCAATATAGATTTAATTATTATCAAAATAGTAGGAAACAAGTGAATTTGGAAAGAGAAGTAAATGAATAATGCTCTCAACTTCGAAATTCCTCTCTTATATGTATTTTAGTTATAAGGTTTTCATGCTCTTGAAAATGGAAGGGAAATGAGATTTTAAATAGGAATTTTTCTAAAAGCGTCCTTCGTCGTGTGCATGGTTAGATCTATCCATTCATATGGTTTTGTACATTAGGGACTTTGAACTTTTTCCGTTCGAATGGGCGCATTTTGTAGCCATTCGCACGGTCAAAATTAATCATTTGCATGCTTTCGAATTATTTTTCTCCAAAATCATTTAAATTGATGTGACTTGATCACAATGCTTTAAAAAGGGAAGAGAAATTCCCAAAAACATTTTCAAACAAGTTTAAAGATCTCTAAGATAGTTTAAACATTTAAAGACTTGTTCCTCCAAATTTTATAATCCTCACACAATTTTTAAAAACGTCTTGTGTACGTGTGTGTTTTAGCCATAATCAATTCATAATCTATAAAAAGGATATTGTCTTCAAATTATAATGTGAATGCATAGAAACAAAGTCTCCAAATGAGTCAAGGTCCATGATTTTCAATCCTCAAAGTTCAAGGTTCATCTAACCAAAACTAGACCACGTCTCACTTATAGCAAATCAGTCTGTGTGACTTGATAGGCTTAATGTTTTGACACGAGAATATAACTAATTTATATAAAGATGAAAAATTTACATTTTCAATCTCCCCTTTTGGTTATTCTTTGGCAAACCCCCTTAAAACAAAAAAATGATCTTATTACCCCTACAGTACTCACACCTCACTAGACATATAGTGAGAGTAATATAAGGGTAATGTACAAAATCTATAACGGAAAACACTCATCCAAAGTCGATTATGAACATGGGATGGAGATGGAATCAACAATGCTATACCTACAATCACATGAAACAACAAATTGCATCATGCAGGAATGCGCAAAGAGAAACTCCCCTTTCTTGGGAATACTCTGAAAAAATAATGTGATATAGATGATTTAAAGCATGTAAGCATGTGGAATATGATATCATGTGATATAGATGAGTAACACATGTAGTATAGCTCCCCCCTTTTGACATATCCCCTATACAAATCCCCCATTTGGGCACATGGGATATGGAAAATATCCTTCTTCCCTTTAATTTCTTTCTCCCTCATTTTGACATATGGGAAGTCTATAAAGTTTTCAATTCATCCCCTAAATATAGTAATTTTCTTCACCCTATTTATGCTATGGAATAAAGACAAAGATAGACCATGGACAATGAATATAAAATGGTAAGAAATATCAAAATGGCAATATAACTAATAAAGAAAGAGCTAGGAAAACATGTGAAATACCATAACTATAATAGGGTATTACACAATGAGCATACACAAGTGTATCATCATATGAATCTCAAAACAGTAACTAGTTGATGAAATATATCAATCAATAAGAAGCAAGATATATGATATACAAACAATATAACTATAGTGCGATCATGTAAAAAGAACGGATATAGAGATTGGATATATCAATATAAGCATAAGAAAATTCTACCAAGAAAGAATCAAGATATCGCGTGAGAATGGGCCAATTGATAATGGAATCCATAAATGTAACATCATGTAGAATAAGAACCATGATACCTCAATGACATACAAAGAGTAAAAGTACATAACCCATTCACACAAACATCCAAGCAATAAGTACCAAATAATAATTACAACTATGTAATCACCTTGGTACCAAACAAAGGCTATAATAAGGTGTCTGCAAGGAATAATTAATGGATATAAAGATACACATAAAATATCAAATAATCCTCAATCACATGTTGTGTCACTCCACCTATTATAATCCTGGGTGATCATTCCATTATTAATTTTAACAGGAATCATTAATGGTTTCATTCTTAGTATCACTGCCGAAATCCAATTATTTTACTAATACCCTAATCGCCCGATGTCAAATTTTAAATCTTTTTATTAATAAGCAATAATCTTAAACTAATAAATCACATTCACCATTCCAGTAAACATAATAATAAATGATAAAACAACAAGATAAATAAATGTGCCTGGAATAACCGCGCTAGTCTAAAATAAAAATACAATCATCTATAATATAAAACCAAATCCAACACTGGAAATAAAATGGAAGTACAATGTCTTTGAAATAACCACTAGCTAGAGATGGGCGACATGCCCGACTGACAAAAGTGAATGATAAAGAAGAACTAATAAAGGTGGAGGCGTATACAACCAAGGTCCTGCAACGTCCGCAGTAGCTGCAACACGTCAAATATGAGGGAACTCCCAAGACTGGTGTCCCTGTGGATGGGCACATAAGAGGTTTTTACAAGTAAAATAGTTAGAAAATATTTTTCAAGTATTTAAAATGCTATAAAGAGAAAATATTGTATACATGTTAACTTTACGTTCCCTCACTTGAGATCCTCACCTCTCAACTAATGTGCACGCTTAACGTATACTTCTAAACCAATCTAGTTACGCTACCCCACCTAACTAGTTTCAATTAAATCTCTCATTGCCTAATAATTTGTTGTGCCCACCCGTATTGCCCATACAATACGTTGTCTATTTCTAACCCTCTTAGTCAACAAAAATCACCAATTAAATATTAAGTTCCCTCATAATTAAATAACATTAAATATCACTATCTATCTTATTTACTAATGCACACATACTAGAATAAATCATAATCACACACACACACACACATATATATATATATATATATATATACAAATACGTCATCCATAAGTAGAGCCCTGTGATGTGGGCATACTCTACTATCAAGTCCTGGTACATCACGTACTAAGTAAATGACATCTGGTTCGGAATCACTCTCGAACCAAACATTCACAATTCACACAATTTGGATCCGAACATAGTTCCAAGAGTTTGGGCTACACACACCCCTAACGTACCTAAATGACCGGTCAAACTCTTATACACACAAGTGGTGCTCAATCCTTAAGTTCTATATTATGAGGTAGAAGTCAAAATCCCCCTAATGGGCACATCAGGATAAGACTGTCCACGATGTGAAACCTCCCGTGATAGCAAGTAGCCTAAGTATGTTCACACATGAGAATTCACAAAATATCTATTCACATAACCTATATATATATCATCAATAAATGTGTACATGCAACATATAATATATGTCCCGTACGTAGTATATATAACTCTCGAATATCCTAAGTATTATTAAAATTCGATTATACTTCTCATCTTATATTCCCGGGTATCCCTCACTACTCGAAGTGTGCTAATTATTATTTAAAGTATTTCAGTAGGTAATTCACTCATAATACCCTACTGATCTAAGTCATAGGTTTGCTCACGTTCACAGTGACTCATTCTCATTCCCCGAATTCATTATATTAAAAATCACACCAATTAATCGTAGACTTAATTCATCTCACTTATGACAAAGTACAAATCCTACCATTAGCCTACTGGTAACCACAATATCTCTCACAAGGTTTTAAAGGTATCCCAAAAGTTCCCTTGTTCATCGATTTCAAGTTCGAGGCTAAAATAGGGAAAATTGTCAAAATCTAGAAAACCTAGGGGTGTAAGCGGTACGGTTTGGTCCGTAAATAGTATATACCAATACCAAAACCAAACTCTGGATGGTAAAACCAAACCGTACCAGTTTACCACTTGGTACACCAAAATCAATGCCAAAACCAAACCGGTCGGTATTTCGGTTTTTTTGGTAATTTCGGTTTTTTCTGGTTTCGGTAAATTCTGGTTTTTTCTGGTTTCGGTAAATTCTGGTTTTTTCTGGTTTTTGGTTTCGTTTTTTTCTGGTTTTGGTAAACACTAAAAGCCCCAAAAAACCAAAAACAAAACCAACCAGCTTTTTTAAATATTAAAACAAAAACCAAAACCAACTTTTTTCTGGTTCGGTACGATAATCTCGGTACAGTTTTTTTTGGTTTCTGTAAAATCGGTACGATACAGTAATTTCGGTACGGTTTTTTTCTAGTTTTGGTAAATTCGGTACGGTAATTTTGGTAAATCGGTTTTTTAAATATTAAAACCAAAACCAACCCACTTTTTTGCGGTAATTTCGGTTTCGGTAAGACCGGTTTCTAGTATTTTAATATATGAAACCAAAACCATTTTTTTTTTACCAAAATGGTACGGTGCGATAAAAACCCATACCGCTTCCACCCCTAAGAAAACCGAATCGATTTGCCCAATGGCCAAATCGATTCACCTTACTGAATTGATTCTCCTTACCGAATCGATTCGAAAAGTTTCAGTTGTCTCCTTCGTTCTACCGTTGCGTTTTTCACCATTTTCAATCATCAAAACCCTTCATGATAAATTCCCAAAGTCCCAACCAAGCCTACGAGACCCTATAACAACATGTATAAATGATTTCTAACGTAATCATAACATCAAAGAGAGTCATTTAAATCATATTAAATCTTCAATTTAACTCTACCCCAACTTATTCTTTTTATTCAAGAAAATCCACAAAACCCATATTTCTCTATGATTATCATCACATATGGTCTGATTTCATTTTATATTCATGCAAGAATTCAATCTACATGAAATTCCTACCAAAGATCATAAATTAATTCTCCAATTTAAAGCCAAAATCATTCATTCATGGGTATTGTTCAATCCTACTCTAACATGGATAATATATGCACTCAATTTAGCAAGATAAACACTTGTCTGGAATTGTTGGTATGATTTTATGCAAAAAGGTTTGGGATTTCCTTCCTCTCCTCCCGATCTAAATTCTGGAGGTGGTGGTGTTGTAAAAAGGGTGTGGGAAAGCCAATGAGCTCCTTATCTTCCTCCTCTAATGGCCTTTCTTTATTTTTTTAACTTCGAACCCGAACCCCCTCAAAATAACTTATGACATAAATCTCTAAAATTCGTAGGTCCCTTTTCCCAAAAAATCCAAAAGACTAAAATACCCCTCCGGGGTGTCGATTTGGCCTAAAAATGCCCCGGGATCCAATCCAAACCCCCGAGTACACTTTTTTGATTATTTTAATCCTTCCGAACACACTGACTCACTCGAAATGACCATTTGGATGACCCATAATTAAATTACATCTTATCTCATAAGTTTTAGTCCCGACACGACTGACACACGCATTCTGACTAAATTACCGTAACTGTCGTATTTCTCACTCACGACAATCATAATACGTTCTTATTAATTTATTACTCATTCACTAAGTAATAATCGATATAAATAAATGCTAACCCTTGTCTCACTAATTAATATTTTTTGAATCCATATTAATTTCCCATTTTTAATTTAATTAATGCCAATATAAAAATCATTAAAATTTTCGGGTGTTACACCGCCTATTTAAATACCGGGGTGTCACAGGTGTGTGACAACCATATCAACAAGACTTAAAAAATTGTGATAAAATTGAAAAATACACATGTGATACTAATTGAATAAGAGAATATGACAACATGCTAGCAACAATGAATAAGTAGCATGCCAATAACTCCACAATCAAGTGATATCTAAAGATAACATCACATAAGATCAACATGGCAATGGCATGAAATGAGTAATGATGAAAATTCACACTTGTAGAATAGATAAGGGCATACACAAGACAATAAAACGTTAACCATATGATAAGCATGAGATATGCATGAGAACATGTCTCTCCTTAAAAGCAAATGATACTCACCCTAAAGATATGCATGCAAGAAGCAAATCATTAACAACATGATAAAGAATGACATATGTGGAATGTGAAAAACATGTGAAACATGATAAGAGCGTATGTATCATAACGAGATATAAATAGATCATGTGAGAACATGTGAGCACGTGAACATATATATTGAACATGAATTGATGTGATAGAGATATGTGAGCATTGCATATGTGATCATATGATATAATAACAATGATAAAGTATCAACAACTAGTCAAGGCAAACACACCAAGTAGTGTATCAAAGATAGAACTAGAAAAATACTAACGTGAAAAGTATAATATCAACTTACAAACTCCAGTCAGGATCTTATAACTCGCTCGAACTACCTAGGGAAAATAAGCACATAAAATGGCGGTCGATAACAATAGTAGAGAACATGTAAATCTTTAAGAAAAACCTTGAAAGTCACATAAGTTCTATGATAAGTATCGAATCAAGGTACAATCTCTAAGGTAGAAGGGTACAACACAACTTAGATATATATGTAGGAATAAGTGTACTACCATAACATAAACTGCCTGGAAATTAAAATATGTACCCCAAAAAAAGCACCATATGCACACTCCAAAATATGCAATGTGCGTATGGAGCCATGTGAATGTACATCAAATGAATCCGTTCGTATGGAAAACATGGAACATACCAATTTAGCCTCAAAACTCCAGAAGATTCTACCCCAACCTCCTGAATCCCAACTCTTTGTATCTATGGGATAATAATGAATGCAAATGAAAGAAAGATAATCCACTTTGACTTTAACAACACCAATATTGGATAAAAAAAATGCACAAAATAGGAAAAATAAACTACTCACACACATATAAATAAAATGCAACTAAAAGGCATATAAAGTGTGCTTATAATTAGGTGACTCATGATTCAATGATTTTTCATATGGATTTCATTTAAATCTTGATTAAAAATATGGATTAAAAACAAATTTAACTTGTATTCAATCAATTCAACATTAATGGCATCAAATTCTCATCAAATTAATATTTCACAATTTTGTAATATTAGTCAGCGTGTGATTCATGCGACAATAAAGAAAACATAATCAACATGAATACACATAATCAAATCATGCAAACTTTACAAATAATTTTTAAAACACAAGCATTATATCAATATACTTTTGAACTCAAAATGACAGTTTCAAGCCATTAACTCCTTCAAACATGTTGATAACATTTTATAAAATGCCATCTAAAAGAAAGTTCCTTTTTTAGAAATGCTTAGCCGTAAATTCTTTTTCATGCTAGTTCAAGCTCTTGGTTTATGGATATTTTTCAATATATTTTGTCTTTTGCCATTGATTGGTTTTTCACATGCTTAGATGTAACCTACCTAATAAAATTTGAATTTCCAAAGTGGGTGTTAACACTCTAGCGGTTGCCCTTATCAATGATTTTGGAAACAGTCCCTTTTTTAAACTCCTTTATAGTAAGGAAAACACGAAATTTCTCATATGGACCAATGAAACAGTAATAAGATCTCAAGGATTTGATTATGATGAAATTAAGCACTATAAGCAAGATTAACATTATACATCATATGCAACGAGTGATATGCATGTGCACAAGTAGTGTGAAATCAAATACCGTAGATCTCAACAAATTTGGCAATCATGATATATCAAATGAATTTCAGTCAAACAATTGAATCAATCAAACAGTGTATATTGAATGGTTTAGAATTTATTTGTTTAATCATCATTAAAGTTAAATCAATCATCAAATCCTAATGAATTAAAGACTTAACCGCATATATCACAAAAAGAATAAACATAATATCTTTTTCAATTTTTGAATAAGAATGATGCATGATTATTTACAAAATCATGTTTACATAAAAAGATAATTCATAGAAAGTAAATGCATGAAGAATGCATATATGCATGAAAATCTTACCAACGCATTAAACGGGACACCAATTTAAGTCACTCACCCACAAAGACTTGTTTCCCACATAAATAAAGAATGAACTAGGAATGGGAATCTACAAGAACCTAGTCATCCTAAGTAAACTACCTACATAGGTAGAGATGTGTGTTACATCCCCAGGATACTAAAACTTAATCTATTTCATCTCAAGTTTCTTTTGATTTCTTACAAATCAACCTTGAATCTAGTTGCACTCATAGGCAATTACCTAAAAACTTTTGAAATAAATCTCTCATTTCTCATTGGATTATTATGCCTAGTCCTTGGAATTTAAGCATACATTCTAGGTCTTGGTCTAAGAAACTCTCTTCTAGTCTCACCTCTCCCATACAGTAGGAGGTCCATTAACTTAAAAACATTTCCCACAAAGCTCACTAAATTTTCTCATATGGATAAAAACTAAATGTTCAATCTCAAATTATTCTTTTTCTTTTAAAATGATTGCATTTTGTGATTTCAATGTCTCACATTGCTTTGAAAAAATTTAGAAAACTTGTTTAACAGTAAAACACTTTAAATGAAACTTTTCAAACTTTTCTTCTTTCTCATCAGATTAATTTTTCACAACTTTCATCTTGTTCAAACTCAATGTTTCATTCTTTAAGTTTTAGAGACTCTTGAAAAGGTTCATCATAAGGCTCATGAATATCATTCATCTCATCACCACTCATATATTGTGATCTAAGGATAAAGGTGTGTGCACTCTCACTATTACTTGACGAAGAATCATTAAGCGTCATATTCTTACAAGTTCTAGTCCTTTTCTTCTTCACCACACTCTTAAAAGACACCATATCATCTTTATTTATAATGAACGTAAACTTCACTTTCGTTTTCTTTCAAAAATAAGGAATGAGTTTCCTTAATCATGTGAGGAAGACTCTCTCAATGAGTCAACTTCAAAATGAAATGACACATTTTGTAAAAATCAAATTCATTTTGCAAAGATTCCAATCTCTTTTCAAGTTCATTTTTAGCATTTTCATAAACAAGAAGTTCTCCCTTCACTTTTTCAAATTCAAAAGTAAAATCATTTTTCTCTTGTTTCAACACTATAAGTATTTCGAAATCAACATTTTGACACTTGCCTGTAACAGCCTTCGCAATCTGACAAGTGTGGTGGCCAACCGCCATTGCCGAAATACACCGAGCGTCACGAAATAAGTAATTATTCTTAGCATGTGACGGATATGAGACATATAAAAATTCATTACACAAGATAATAATTAAATTGATCTGATAATAATAACCATTCATGCAATACTAAAATTCATCACCATGCTAATCTCTAAATAAATCCAATCTCAAATAAATAGAAATCTGAGTAAAGTAATCCAACTGCAAATATATAAATAAATCATAAACAACTGTGGAAGCGATTGGCCCACAAAATCCGTAAATAAAGTCTATAGAAATGCAACAGAAAAGAAAATAAACCTAACTAATAAATCATCTAAAATAAACTCTAACTACACCTCCAAAATATCTCCAATACTCCTATGCAGCTACTCCAGCGCTAAACTTGAAATGTTAGTCAACGTAATGGATCAGATCCCACCACATGAATACAAGCTACTCTCCCTAATTAGGGTCCGTGAACCCAGAAAGTAGCATTATACATAATAAATACCACAATAGAATATTTTAATTTAACGATATAATTAATAACATACGAATAACGTAAACTACCTCTATCTACCATACAAGTAATCCACCCTAAAGTGTAAGCCCAAATACCCCATTATTATTTCCAAATTCATTCTTTTCCTTACTTAATTTAATTAATCAATTATTTTAATTCATGTGGCACCAATATGTCTAGTCGACTCCTTATCGTTCTTGCACATATTCTTGGCCCCCTTAAAGTTCTACACGTCACACCCATTCTCCTCACTATAGCCAGTCAACTTGTATTCTGTCAGTTCTACATATACTCATGAGATTTCACACACAACACATCACTATAGTCAGTCGGCCCATATAACTATCAACCCGCACATAGTCGTGATGCCAACACACACCCACGTCGCTATAACCAGCCGACCCGTTTAACTGTCAGCCCTATACATACTCACGCCGAAAATTAATTTTCATACCCATTTATTGTCTTAGGTATTAATTCTAAATTATCTCAAGTTCTCATTATCTCATCTCAGTATTTTAAATTAGCCCCTCCCTATTATAGAGCATAATACTCGAACTCACCCCTAGTCCCATACCTAGAGGTCTCCAAAATACAAGCCCATCCTACCCTATGTTATACGATGAATTTCTAGCAATTATCTCTTCCTAGTCTCGCGTTTATGCTATCCAAATCAACGGAACGACACCAAAATCAGCCCCACCCTAAAATATCCCATCCATAAAAATCTACGCTAACTAGTCCCATACATAGAAAGTGCTATCCGGAACTAAGGCATACCCACTAGTCCTATACCTAGCAAGCATTACAAAAAATAAGATGAAAGCATACTACCCAAAATCCCGTCGTTCCCGTGATGATACAAATAATCAAAAGAATAAGTCGCGTGATCCAATTACTCAACAATTTTAGGAATTTCTCATTCAATAATAATTTAATTCAATTTTATTAGGTATTAATTATCAATTTCTCATTACTCATATCTCATTTTCTCATTATCTTATTTTATCCCCACCCTATTATAGAGCGTAATACCTCAAGTCTACCCCTAGTCCCATGCCTAGAGGTCTACAAAACACAAACACGTCCTACCCAATTTTGTAGGATCAATTTCTATCATTAATATCTTCCTAGTCCTGTGCCTAGGTTATCCAAATCAACGAAACAAAATGAAAATTAGCCCCACCCTAGAATATCTCATCCGTGAACATCTACACTAATTAGTCCCATACCTAGAAAGTCTTAACCGCAACTAAGGCATACCCACTAGTCCCATAGCTAGCAATTATTTCTAATATTAATGTGAGATCATACTACCCGAAATCCCGTTGTCCCCATGGTGATGAATATAATTAACACAATAAGTCGCACAATTTAAATTATCAACAAATATACCATTTCTCATGCGGTCACAATTTACTTTATTTAAATTTGTTCAATCCATCGTGGTTATTAACATAATTTATTTTATTCCACAATTATAATGTCAACATCATGCGAATTTAAGGAGCACACAACAATAATTTACTTTGATCATACATACATAGTTTCATATGATTACACAAGCCCATTTTTCATTTAAATAACGCAACCATGATTTTCAACATGGAAACCTACAACCATAATAACAAAGCCAAATCGCTACCCTAAACACATAAGGGTTATGAGTCTTAATTCAGATTAAGATTTTTCAGAAAAAATAGTCCCAAATTATATTTCACTTTCCCTAATTAAGATTGCTAATTTATTTTATGTAAATTAATGTTTAGGTGACATTTAAAACACGTAATACTAAAGAGAAAGAATAGAAGTATTCATGCCTGTGGAAAAGTCAGTTTAAAATTCTGATTAGACGGTTGTAATCCTCTTGAAAAATTAGCAAAGAGTTGTTCTTGAATAATCTTGAGAAAACACCAATTAAGACTTTAAAACTTTGAGTTGAATCCTGATTAAATTTGAGGCTAGGGTTTGCAGGTAGAAGAAGATCAAAATTATAGGGGATTACTGCTCTTACAGTTTTTAAGAATGAGTTTTAAAAGTATAGCCATGGTTTAGAAGTATATAAAGAGGATTAGGAGTTTTAATTAAAACAAACTCAAAAATGTTACGTTATTGTCGCCCTTGACCAAATCGAATCGATTCGGCTATAGGGCCGAATCGACTCGTCCTTGTGTGGGTACCTAGATTTTCCATCATGGGCTCAGACGAGCATCCCAATAGAAACAACCCAAAGTCTGGGCACCTCGTATCTCAACTGAACTCAGTTATGACTTAGTACACTCCTAAAATCTCATAGGGAGATATTCTAGGAGTAAAATATGGACGTGGGGGCGTCCAACACCTCCACTCCCCGAAAACAAAAATGTATATAATAAACGCTAAACCTGGGGCAAAAGGCACGATTTGTATTATCTAAAAAACACTCCCCGGAGTATATCGAAATAATACTAACTACACCACCATGGACGTAGGCATTCTTACTGAACCACTAATATACTGTGTTGTGTGATTGGCATATTTTACATTCTTTATATGCTTTGGTGATTGCGCTTTTCTCATTTATTTGTGTTGAACATAGTTGTCACCCAAATTGGCTCCGTTTGTGGGAAGAGTTTGTCTTCTTTAAAGAAACCCTTCACCAACAAAGAATTTAAGATGTCTGGTCACAGAAGTAATGCCCCTCAGGCAGGGGATATCCAAGAGCAGCCTGCCCAATGTAGGATCAGATCTGAAGTTCAACGTCCGGATCAAAGGGCTCTTCCTGAGTGACCAGTCTCAGAGGAGAGTCAGGGACCAACACGGTCCATACAAATCTCCAGATTGATTGATGCCTATGAGAAAAGGCTCCAAGAGCAAAGGGAGTCCGTTCGCAAGCAAGAGGCTGAAAACGCTCGCCTCAAAAGGAAATTAGAGAGGTTGGAGAAAGAACTCCACTGCAGCACTAGGTAACGTTCACTCCGCACTCCTAGTCCTCAGGCGTGCAACTCTCGCAGCCGAGGAAGGATCCCTAGACGTGGATCCGAGAAAATTGAGAAGTACCAGTCAAATGACGACTCGCCCAAGCAACATCCAACGGCTCGCCGTTACAGGAGCCCAGCTCACAGCAATGAGGATATACAAAATTTGGTCCGAAGGGAGATGCACCAGCACCCAGCACATCGGGGTGCCAGATCAACCATAGAGCTTGCTCGTCGTGCTCTCAGGCCCCAGATGAAATCCCCTTTCTCAAGGGACATAGAAGAAGAAGAAGAAGAAGAAGCCCCTAAGAAGTTCGCAATTCTTAGATTCAAGATCTATGACGGAAAAACTGACCCTATTGATCACATAGACAGTACAGGCAAGCCATGACTCACTGGAACCACAGGGATGCACTAATGTGCCGAATTTATTCCTCGAGCCTGCATAATGTAACCCACATGGACATGGGGGAGTCCAACACCCCCACTCCCCCATAGGTCCATTAGGAGTTTTGAGTCCCAGGCCGAGATCTTTACAGCTCGCTTCATTACCAGTAGCTCCTATCCAAAGAGGATGGTTGTTTTACTAACAATGAAGAAAACGTCTCAAGAGAACCTCCAGGATTACTTGAAAAGATACTGGGAGTTGTTCAACGAGGTCGAGAACTGCTCAGAGCAGGTAGCAGTGGCCTCTTTCAAGATCGTCCTACCCAACTTTTTCCTTCTACACCAATCCCTAACGAAGAAGGAGGCCACAACCATCGATGATCTGATGGCTCGCATAAAAAAGTATGCCAAAGTGGAATACATCACCCGCCTCAGTACAGGGGAGAATGGTCAAACTAAGATCGCTGCCAAGGGTAATGATAAATATGAGAACTAAAAAAAGTAGGCAAGAATGGCTCCAAGAACAGAGGTAAGAACGATGCTTCAAAAGCATTTCAGGCAGTGAACACTGTCTTCAAAGAACCAATCTATAAGATCCTGACAAAGATCAAATATGAGCCATTTATTAAGTAGCCTAGAAAGATAGGAGGAGATCTCTCAAAGAGAAACAACGTGCTGAGATGCACTTTTCATAAGGAGGGAGGACATAAGATTGAGCATTCCAAGTCTCTTAAGTCTCACCTCGAAGAACTGCCCCAGACTGGGCACCTGAACAAGTTTGTGGAGAAGAAGGCAGAGAAAGTCGTTGCTAATGGAGAAACAAGACCAAGCAATGTACTCAAAGATGATGTTGGCCATGAATTTGCAGTTATTTATGGGGCATCTGATATGAAGCAAATTCAAAGGAATTCAACCAAGATGGAAGTGAAAAAGCTTACGGCGGTAATGCAAGCTTTTAAGATCGATCCAGCGAAGACACAATCAGGAAAGCGTCGATGAGCAGATGACGTCGACTATAGCAAACATACTCTATTCACATATGAAGATCTGGTGGGGGTAAGAACCCCACATCATAACGTCTTGATTATTATGCTCGGGATAGCTAACTATGACGTTGACAAGTTGGTCGTCGACCAGGGAAGCTCATCCGAGGTAATGTATCTCGACCTATTCAGGAAATTGAAGTTAATCATTGCTAACTTGAAGGAAGCCACTGTCCCTTTAGTTGGCTTCGTTGGAAAAGTAACTATTCTATTAGGAAAGATCGTGCTACCGGTCAGAGCAGGAAGTGTCTCTAAGATGATCGAGTTTCTGATAATCGACATCAACTCACCATATCAGGCTATCCTCGGTAGGGGGTAGCTATTTGCAATAAGGGCAGCCCCTTCAACCTACCAATAGAAACTCAAGTATGTGATAGAGCGATGAGTAATGGAGATTCACGAAGATCAAGCGATGGCAAGAAGGTTCTTCATAATAGCCATCCGCCCGAAACCAGAAAAGAAGGTCGAGAAGGCCAAAGAGAAGGTCGAGGAGAAAGAAGGTTTGACACCTTCAAAATAGCAGTTAAGATATGGAAGGCCCGGTGTGGAGGAGACCAGGCTCCTCCCATCTGAGCGGGTCGTCAAAAATCTGGAGGACATAACAGTCGGTGGAAGAAAGAAAGATAGGAGTTTCTTGATCGGGACTTCTCTTACAGATCAGGAAAAGAAAGAATTGACGGTGCTACTGAGAAGCAACAAAGACATTTTCCCATGGGAACCTTACAAGTTGCCTGGCATTTATCCATATGTGGTTTGCCATAGGTTACACGTTGACCCTACTTTCAGTCCAATCACACTAAAAGCCCGGCGAACTGCGCTCGAGAAGGCTAAGGTCGTAGAGAAAGAAGTTGAAAATATACTGGATGCAGGATCCATACGGGAAGTTCAATTCCCTAAATGGATATCCAACCCAGTAGTAAGTCCAAAGAGTAATAGGAAATGGAGAGTCTGCATTGACTTCACTGACCTTAACAGGGTATGCCCAAAGGGCAGTTTCCCTCTCCTAAAAATTGACCAATTATTGGATGCCACCGCAGCTCACGGAGAATGAGTTTTCTGGATGCATATTCGGGGTATCATCAGATCCCTATGTATGCACCAGACTAAGACAAGATAACTTTCATCACTACTTTCGGGTTATACTGTTAGAAAGTTATGCCCTTTAGGCTCAAGAATGCTGGAGCAACTTACCAGAGGCTAGTCACCAAGATGTTCAAAGATTAAATGGGAGATACCATGGAGGTCTACATCAACGATATGCTCGTCAAGAGTAACAAAAAAGAGGACCATCTCTCAGACCTATCAAATACCTTCGAGATCCCCAGGAAATACTGAATGAAACTAAACGCGAGCAAGTGTTATTTCGGTGTCTAGTCAGGAAAATTCCTTGGATATTTGGTTAGAGAGAGAGGCATTGAGGCCAATCCTGACTAGATTGATGCGATCAACAAGGTACAGCCCCCTCAAATGATACGAGACATACAAAATCTCACTAGCATACTCGTCGCTTTGAACGGTTTCATTTCAAAGTCCTTTGAGAAGTGCAAGCCATTTTTTCATCTCTTGAAAGGAAAAAAGATGGTAGAATGGAATCAAGACTGCTCACGAGCATTAGAAGAGATCAAGGCTTATCTTAGATCACCGTCTCTTCTCGTTATACCTCAAGAAGATTATCCCCTTTACTTATACCTCTCCGTCTCCATCCACGCCATCTGTTCCGCACTAGTGTGCGAGAAAGTAGGAATTTAGTATCCAGTCTACTACGCGAGTAAAACCTTATTAGACACCGAGCAGCGATACCTACCACTGGAAAAGCTTGCCTTCGCACTATTAATAGCTTCGCGAAAGCTGAAGCACTACTTTGAAGGTCACAATATCATCGTCCAGACATCACACCCCCTTAAAGTATTCCCACGGAAGCAGATCTGTCTGGCAGACTGTCCAAATGGTCAGTCGAGCTCGGACGATTTGATATCCAATTTTAGCCCAGGAATGCAATGAAAGGGCAGGTCCTCACCGATTTCATTACAGAATTCACAGGCGAACAACCTTGCGACCAACTTCAACCCACACAAAAAGTGGAGGATCACCCATCAGTAGGAGTTTGGCAACTGTTTGTCGATAGAGCCTCCAACTCAAAGGGGATTGTGCTCATTAACCCCGAACACACAATCCTCGAGTAAGGGATCAAATTGGGATTTAAAGCCTATAATAACGAGGTAGAATATAAAGCTTTGATAGCCGGTCTGCATAAGGCACAGGTGTTGGGAGTCAAGCAGCTACAGGTGTTCGTGGTCTCCAACCAGATTAGTTGGGACTTCAATATAAGAGACGAAAGAATGGCAGCCTATCTCGCCTTGGCCAAAAATCTAATGTCCATCTTTGAGGAAGTCAGTGTCCAACAGTTTCCCAGAGGACAGAATAGACATGCCGATGCACTGGCAACCCTAAGTTCAGCAATCGATTTGGAATTAAAGAGGACGATCCCTATCGACTTCCTCGCCCGTCCGAGCATTAACCAGAACGACGAACTGCCAAACCCAGAACATATACTCCAGATTGAGTCAGCGCCCAGTTGGATGGACCCTTTGAGGGACTATTTAAAAGATGGTGCATTTCCCAACGATAAAAGGGTCGCCCATCAGATAAGAGTTAAAGCTTCTCACTTTCACTTATCTGTTGAGGGCAAACTGTATGAGAGATCATTCTCCGTCCCCTACATTCAATGTGTTCACCCGAAGGACGTCGGGCAAATTCTTCATGAGCTTCATGAAGGAATCTGTGAAGGCCATGTTGGAGTAACGTCACTAGCTTTCCAAGCAATGAAGGAAGGCTACTGGTGGCCATATATGCAAAAAGATTCGGTAGTGTATTCTCACAAATGCGTAAAGTGTCAACTACATTCTCCTATGGTCCACCAACCTTCCAGCAACCTAATATCACTTACCAGACCATGGCCTTTTGCCCAATAGGAAATGGACATCGTAGTCCCTCTCCCTACCGCCACCGATAATCGTAAGTATCTGTTGGTCACAATAGATTACTTCACCAAATGGATTGAGGTAGAGCCATTGACGAATATTGCAGATATGATGAGGTTCATATGGAAAAATATAATTACTAATTTTGGAATCCCTAGAACCATCATCACTAATAACGGAACACAATTCGAGAGTGGCCCTTTCCAGAACTTCTGTAGGGAACACGGGATCAGGCACTACTTTAGATCGGTGGCATACCCCCGGAGCAACGGCCAGGCCGAGGCTTCCAACAAAATAGTATCAACGGGTTGAAGATATGACCAGAGCGAGCCAAAGGCACATGGGTGAGTGAGCTGCCATATATTTTGTGGGCCTATTTCACTACCCCACGACGAGCAACTAGGGAAACCCCATTCTCGCTAACGTATGGAATGGAAGCAATCATCCTCTTGGAAGTTGGCCTATCAACCATGAGAACCACCCTTGTCGACCAAGGCCAAAACGATGCAGCATTACTTGCTAAACTTGACCTAACTGACGAAAGCAGAGAACTAGCCCTAGTAAGGCTGGCAAACTATCAACAATAGCTCGCGAAATACTATAACAAGAAGGTCAATCCAAGGACATTCCAGGTTGGGGACTATGTCCTAAGGAAGGTCCTCAGTAGTGTAGTAAAACCATCAGACGGCAGGCTGGGTCCAAATTGGGAGGGACCATTCAAGGTGACAAAGGATGACCTACAAGGAGCTTATCACTTAGAAACGCTGGAGGGCAGAGATACCCCGAGCTTGGAACACAGCCAATTTAAAGAAATTCTACTTCTAGTTTTTTAGTTCATATTTTGGCACATTTTTGAAATTGGCAACTCAATTTTTATTGCTTGTGATTAATAAAAGATTATTTGGCAGTGACATTCTGAAATGTTAATTTTGTATTACGAAATTTATAACTTACACTCCTTTTCCAAGTGACAGGCATATTACTAAGTATGAAGAAGCAGGGAATCACCCTCCTCATGTCTTCGTTATAAAACATGAACAACCTCTTAGCATTGCCCCTAGCAATATATGAAGCCCTACAGGGGACCCTTAGGCAATTACCAAACTATGTTTGGTTCAAAAAACCTGCTCAGATAGAACATCCAACGCCAGGTGTTTCCTCGCCATTGCCACACTTAGGCCTAAGGGAGTGTGACGACAGGACCTAAAAGGTAAAGTGAGGCAGAATGGTATCTTATAAGCATACTAGACTGGGAGAACACCACTCAACAAAACAACCCTTCAAATCTAGTCGGCTATGAAGGGTGCAAGATAATTAAGTGAGAAATAAATAAAGTAAAAAATATATATAGAACACGTGTCTAGTCGGCGAGATCGCACAAAACATAGATATTATATTACTTCATCACATTTACAATGAGAATGTACAACCAGTGTTTAGTCGACGAGATCGTCCAAAACATCGATATTACATTACTTCCTACAATGAGTTACATATAGTAAAATCCTAATGAGGCTGAGGCCTCTGAACAAGATAGTCAGTCACTCGTGCTCTTCGGCCGTCGTCCGAGTGAGGAGCCAATTCCTCCTCGACCTCATTCTCATCTGGCTCTAATAGCTGCCTATGGATAGCCTTGATAGGGATCCACTGGTCGTCCCTCCTGAAAGGATTAGGCCTCAAAGTTGAAGGAGATATCTCATGACGATACCACAATACAGAGTTCCTTGGGACTTGCAGCTCCCTGAGGGCACTTAACCATCCCCTAATAAAGGCGAGCTCTTTAAACTCTTCCCACCTCATCAGAGTGTCTGCCCAACCTTGGTCATAACCATCAGCCCACACTCACCAAGGTCCTTTCTTGAACAGATGCCTCAGCCGTGTGACATCCCTTTGAAGCCCAAAAGCAATCACGTATGCTCGATGGACATCTTCTCGAAGCTCATCCATCTCCCTAGCTGTACCCATACATCGGAACCAGTCTGCGAAGCATCCAATGAGGTAGAACCTCATAAGATATGAGGAGCACCGCTTGGCTCGGCACCAGCTCAAAAAACAATCAACGAAGAGGAACTTCGTAAAACACAAGGTGTGACGCTCGACGCATGCTCATGCTGAAGAATTTATTTGGCTTGATTGATTTCACAGGCATCTAGGATCTTAGCTCTTAAAGTGTTCACTTCCTGTTGGACAGAGGCACCAACTTCTTCCATCTCCTGAAGCATATCTCTCAGTTTAGCGACGAGCTCAGACTGATCTATGAAGCTCTTATTCCTCAATCACAGCAATTTGTAAATCCTTATGAAGGTTTGGCAAACTTGAGTGCTTGCATTAGGACCAAGAATTCTTCCTAGTTGAGAAGTAGCGGGTATGTATTCATCTACATCAATCGATTACAGTCCATAATGAACAGTAAAGAACAAAAGAATTAGTATGCTGAAGGGAAAGTGCTTTCATTTCATTAATGGAAGTCCAAATTACATCGATGAACAAAAAAAAAGAAGTACAAATAAAGCAAAAAATACAAAGGAAATCCAAGGAGTAGACTAGCTATCAACCTCAATTTGTTCAGAGGTTGTCGGTTGCTTTCCCTTATCAGCAGCAGCAGAGGAAGCCCGCTTGGACGGAACAACTACTGTTTCCTGAGCAAGAGGAGCACCAACAGTAATAGTTTGGGAGGCAAGGGCAACACCTCCAATGGCTGGGGCAGGAGCTTCGTCTATAACAGGCTTTGGGCCTGGATCATGCTCATCGAACAAGGGAGAATCAACATCCACCCCAGCAGCCAGAAGAGCCTTGTTCCAGCCTTTCTTGAAGTTCAGACGGCTGATGAAGCATATCTGAACCTCAGCATCCTCATATGTGGTAGCCCACCCAGAATTATACGAACCTTCCTTAATGGTGGCTGCCTCGGACTCCATCTCCTTCAGCTTCTCCCCTAGCACCTTATTTTCCTCGACCGCGGACAACTTGCTCATGCACATCAGATCGTAGGATTGCCTCAACTTATTTAGTTCCTTGATCGCCGACTCCCTTGCTCTACTGGCTTCAGCAAGGGCGAGATCAGAGGAATTTTTAGCCTAGCTAGTGATCTTCAAACTGGCCTCCAGCTCGATGCCTTCCCCCCTCAACTCAACATTCTGCTTCTCCAAATCCGCGTTCCTACCCACCAGCTCTTCGCGAGTACGGTAGAGAACGACAAATTCAGTCACGAACTGCAAGTATAAAAAAAGCATTAGAAGAAAGTAGTGGGCAGAGTACTACAAGTGTTAAAGAACACAAATAAACTTACCAAGGCTAGCCTCTGACTTTCTTGCAGATCTAGCTGGTCAGTCCCCATTGCCCTTTATCGATCGGCAGGCAAAACTGCTCTCTCAAGCAGCGCAGGAGCCAGTTGGGGAGAGGTGGCAACTGAGGCCCCCTCGGGCAATGCAGACACGGACACTAAAGCTTGCCCATCCTTTATCCTCGCTTCCACTCTCCCCTTCTCCTCTTCTCTCTCCTTCTCCCTCTCAGCTATCTTTCTCTCCTCTAACTTCTTTTTCTCTTCAGCCTTTTTCCTCTCCTCTTCTTTATCTCTCTCTCTCTCTCAATTGTTCTTCCTCTTTTCTCTTCTTCTCCTACTCATGAGTAGCAGATTGAGAACCGATGGTGACATCCCCACCGACAAACTTTTTCTTCCTTGACCACTAAGCAAGAAGCACATCATCATCATCATCATCACGGATCAAGTTTTTCCTGGGGGGGAGCCATTTCCTTGCTGGAACTGCTGGATGTGCTTGAAGACTCTGTAGCTTCAGAAACCTCTACCGAGCTAGAAGATTCTTTACCACTAGAGCCCGCCTCACGGAACCACCTTCAGCACCTCCCCGGATATCACTTTCAGAGTTGCTCTCTTCCTCGTCCAACTGGATGGGGTCAGCAGTAACCTCTTCAGTAATATATAAGTCAGGAATGCTATCTATAGGTCGTGCAATGAAACTAGATCTGATGTTTTTGTACTCCAGAAGAAAAGTAGCTAACCGGGGATGTTCACTGTCAGTTAATGGCTCTCTGATATTCCAAGCTTTAATCAGCTCGGCAGCTCGAACCTCACTAAGGGCAGGTCCAAGTTCTTTGTCCTCGCTAAAAGGATAACAGGAAAATATTAAAAAAATAAAACATTGATAGAAAAATAAAAAGAGAAGATCAAAGGCTAAGATTACCTATGTACTCTTCCCCATAAAAGGGGACTGTGAATCTATCAGATCTCGACCCTTCACTATGAGAGGCGAACTGCCAATTTCTAGTAAGAAAACTGTCTTGCCAGTAATCCTTATCGAAATCAGGTAGGTTTACTACCAATACCCTATCAGGACTCCTGACCTTGAGATAAAGAAGGCCAGAACTAGTTCGAGAGAACGAATAACAAAAATAAATTTCAGTAAGCCCTAATTTAGTGCCATAAAGTTGATTTATTCTATGGACACCATTGACTATCTTCCAGACGTTGGGCGAGCACTGTGCAGAAACGATATTGAAGTAGCCGAAGAAGTGCAAAATCAAATTGCTTAGGGGGAAGGTGAGCCCCCTTAGGACATCAACAAAACGTGAATCCAATAAGCATCCTCTATCTCTCTAACATTATTGGGGACAGAAGCGCACACGATTTTTACCAGTCTGGGATATTATAGAACATCCTAAACTTTGACATAGATCTATTACCTATCTTTGTCATTAATAAACCCTAATTATGAATTCGAAGCAAATTCAACAGAAAAACACAAAGAGAGAGTAGAAGGAACTTACGGGATGAAGGTTTGGCTTGGACGACGCAAGATCACAAGCCCAGACGATGAAGAAGATTGAGAGCAAAGTAAATGAAGACCTGAAGAGAAGGGCGCAACATCAGAAGTTCAAAGAAGATGAGAAAAGGTGAAGAAGCTTGGAACGACGGTATAGAAATGTTGTTATAAGTAACCTTTGAAACATTTCCAATCATATCGCACGAGACCCGAAGTAGGCTACCGCCAAAATAATGTGGAGAAATCCAATCTTGGGAAGATTTAAACAATTTACAAGATAGACATTATGATGAATCATTTAAATTTATTGATCCCAAATTATGGCCCAACAACTTTAGGGGCAATTATGGGTACCTCGATTTGCCATCGCGGGCCCAGACGAGTAGCCCAATAGAAACAACCCAAAGTCTGGGCCCTTAGTATCTCAACTAAATTCAGTTATGACTTAGTCCACTCCTAAAATCTCGTAGGAAGATATTCTAGGAGTAAAAGATACGTGGGGGAGTCCAAGACCCCCACTCCCCGAGAACAAACATGTATATAATAAATCCTAAGCCTGGGGCAAAAGGAACGATTTGTATTATCTGAAAAACACTCCCCGGAGTATATCGAAATAATACTGACTACACCACCGTGGATGTAGGCATTCTTGCTGAAACACGTATATACTGTGTTGTGTGATTGTCATCTTTTACATTCTTTACATGGTTTGGTGATTGCGCTTTTCTCATTTATTTGTGTTGAACATAATTGTCACCACACCTTGAATCACTGCTAAGATGCCCCAGAAATGTATAAATGCTAATAAACAACAAATTTTACCCCAGTTTTCATTTCCGATTAAAATTCTACTTTTCATAAATAAAATTCCACATTTCAAATTACTAAAAATAATTAAACCCAATTTTTTTATTCTGAATAAATTTAAATTAATTTTGATTTAAACTATAACTCGGTGTTACATTGTCAACCTTTTCAAATTAGAATTTTGTTCCCTCAAAGATTGATTTTCCATTTTAAATTGAAAAATCAATTACATCAACTCACCCTTCTCTTGTTCAATCGATTTGACTTGATTATCCAATTTAACATTCATAATTTTCATTTTGAGAAGTTGAGAATTAATTCATTATTCTGACTCAAGGATTTGACATTTTCAATTTTGTCAAAATCTGCATTCATAGATTTTTTTATTTTTTCGAGAATGAGATGATATCGTCACACTTATATCAAATCTCAATTTAAATTGAATTAAACCCTCACTTTGACTCACAAGCCTAGGATTCGAAGGAATGGGACAATCGATGCAAGGGAAATTAGGACAAGCAATTTCCATTATGGTCACTAGATCTACTCAAAAGGAAACTAAATCTAGGCACAAAGCACAACAAACACACAAATAGAAAATGATCAACTTAAGAACGTTAATTCTATTCAAATGAGAACCATCCTCTGGTACCAATTCAAAAATCATGTTATTTTCACTAATTAAACATCAATAAAAAAACTTATATGCGGTGAATAGGTTTGAAGATAACTTATGACCAATTTTTTTATTTCAACTCATTTTGATTGCAAATTCAATTAACCTAGCATATGAATTAACTAGGTGAGCTAGATTATGTCTCATATAAACCACACAACAATATTAATTAGGTATATATATATATAAGGAATGACCAGAAAACAAAACCAAATTTCAATTTCAGCAATTACACTAGATCTAGATGTGATCTATGTATAGAGCATGGTTAATGTATCCAATTGAAAAAATAACAATCACAAACGTTGTATAAGACATATTTACGAGGAAAAACACCACCTAGGGGGTAAAAAACCTCAGACGCACCCTAATTTCTATTTGAACATGAAAAGAGTTTTATACAAAGCAAGAAGGTATCTCTTACGCATGCCCTCACTAGTAGTTACCTATGAACTTCAAACTTTCTCCCATAGAAAAATAAAAATTCGCAACGAGCTCCACACCATGCATGAAAAAATCCATTATCTTCCTTGAAATCACGCCATGCTCCAATTTCTCCAATGAATCAAAGCATCCCCAATTTAGATTGCGGATTAATTGGTCATACAATTCAAAGGTAGATATATTTGAACTGAATAGGCTATGTGAAATCTGAATAAAAACACTTTTAATTTTCTCTTAAAATCATAAATCATGTATATATATATATATATATATATATATATTATCAAAATGGGAGGGAACAAGTGAATTTGGGAAGATAAGCGAAGGAATAATGATCTCAACCTTGAAAATCCTCTCAGATATGTATTTTAGTTATGAGGTTTTCACACTCTTGAATATGGAAGGGAAATGGGATTTTAAATAGGAATTTTTCCAAAATATACTTCCGCCGTGCGCATGGTAAGATCTGTTCATTCGCAATATTTTGTCCAGTAGGGACTTTGAACTTTTTTCATTCTAACGGGTGCATTTTATAGCCGTTTGCACGCTTCCATATGCACAGTAAACATTGACCATTCGCACGCCTCCATTTTTTCTCCAAAATCATTTTAAATTGACTTTCCTTGATCCCAATACTTTAAAAATCAGATAACAACCCACAAAAACATTTTTAAACAAGTTTAAAGATCTTTAGGATAGTTTAAAACATTTAAACACTTGTTCCAGCAAATTTTATAACCCTTACACATTTTCAAAAATATTTTGTGCACGTATCTTTGTTATAGCCATAATTAATTCACCATATAGAAAAAGGGTATAATCTTCAAACTTCAATATGAATCAATGGGAACAAAAGTCTCCAAATGAGTGGCAGTGCTGTAACAACCCGAGGTCTTGGAGACAATAATTTATTTATTTTGGGAGAAATAAATAATATTTTATTGGAGAAATAATTAAATTGGCAATTGAGGTCAAAATTTAGAGTCGTTAGAAAGAGTCTCGAATGGAAATTCTGAGGGTACCATAGTGTCCGGAAGGGTCAAGAAAGTCGAAATGACTGTACTTGGGGTCTATTTGGGTTCCGAAATAAATTGGGACCGTTTGACTCGAATTAAAGTAACCGAATCATTTAAAGTGTGTATTATCATTTAAAGATGTGTATCTTGGGAGATTAGTCTAAATTAGCCTACGGGAGAAATAATTCTCCAAAGAGAGAAACAGAAAGAAAGAGAAGAAGAAAGAAGAAGAAAGGAAGGAGAAAAAGAGGGAGAAAGAGGATTTCTGGGCCAATACGCGATCTTAAGGCGGATTCAGACCCTACGAACCCGAGGCAAGTGATTAAACTTGCTAAATAATTGTTGTGTACTAATTATTGCATGATTTGTGGATTGAATTTTGGGTTTTAGGTTTAAATTGTTAAAACCTAATTTTTGGGAAAACCTTGGATTTGTTATTAACAAAACGAATTTGAGGTTAGAAATCAATTAGAATATGTTCTTGGATGAATAATAATGTTGTGTTGGTGTTTGGGTTGGATCAAAATGGTTGGAAGATGATTAAATTGATTTTTGGGTATTTTGGGTTAAGAAGAAAATAACCCATTTAGTAGCTTCCTGCACTTGCCGAATCGATTCGCCCCTATGTTGCAGATTGCCCAGGTCTTTAGGTCCGAATTGATTCGGCATGTAGCAGACTCCCAGGTCTATTGGACCGAATCGATTCGGATTGGCCGAATCGATTCGCTTTTTTTGGGCCGAATCGATTCGGAAACAGGGGAATTTTTGGAGATGTTTTCTAAGGAGATTTTCATCCCATTTTGTTCGAGGTCATCGATTTGGGGCCTCTATATGAGACATTTGGAGTTAGTTTTGGAGACTTTTAGAGGGTTTCCATCGTACGAAATTATGGGAGTCATATTAATTAAAGTTGAGGATTACCGATTAGAGAGTTTGGTATATTCTAAGTGGGGAAGCCCACCTTGATTTGGAGAATCATAAATGCTATTTGATGTGCATACGGATATAGAAATATCCTTATTGATTATTGATTTTGGAGATATCTCACACAATGAGAAATGCAAATTGAGGTGCATTAGGATATAGAATATCCTTAACTTAAATAGAATTGGAAGACAATTCAAAATAGAAGCGACATGAGAGCTTCAAGCGAGAATTAGTATAGTATATACTAGGGGGGGAATGTGTGAGTAATGACGATTGGTGTATCATGAGAGAGATATACTAAGCAATGATGTTAATTAAATTGCGCCAAAGAGCGTATAATGAATATGGAAATGATTGTTGCAGGTATGCCTTATATAATGGTATATCTTTATTATGTGGGATGTATGTACACCTTATATGATGGTTTATATGCATGTTAAGCATACCCCCTCCTTGCTATCATTGGGAAGTTTCGTGCGTAGAGGGTGAGCATCCTGACAAATAACGCAGGGTGTGGATATTCCCCAGGTCATAGGCGTCCTTTGTGGTCAACAAATGACATTTATGATATACATTTATTTCTTTTGGGGGTGAGATGGAGGGGGTATGTGTCGCTCTCACTTGCCGGTTTGGAACTATGACCGCTTCCCGGACGTTGTGTGCGTGAGTAGATCACGAGGTGGGTGTCATTGAACTCCACCAGGTGGCCCTAGTTTGCTTATGGGCTGCTGGAAGATGATAGCATGTGAGCCTGCGTCCTTCGAGTTATAGCTCGGTTGGATGGTTATTATTGTTTGTGTTTGTACTTGGGTATCAAGGGCATAGTGGACCTCAATAACCTACATTGCCCGGATTAGTGTATCGGGGGGGTTCCTTGTTTGGATTTCTCTTCGGCGAGACGTCCCACGCACGAACCGCAGAGTAATGTTGGAACTTGGGGATAAGTTTAGTCCTTAATGCTCATACTCATTTATATATATATCACCTATCCCGACAATCGACAGTGGCAGGAGTAGTGTAATCGGGGGGGTTCCTTGTTTGGATTTCGCTTCGGCGAGACGTCCCACGCATGAAACGCCGTGTACTGTTGAGAATTGGGAATATTCATAAATTAAAATTGGAAAATAATTTGGGCTACATGCATCATGAATTGAGGGCATAACGAGCCTCGAGGATTAATACGGTCAGGAGTAGTGTAACGAGGGGGTTCCTTGTTTGGATTTCGCCTTGGCGAGACGTCCCACGCATGAAACGCAGTGCCGTGTTGAAAATCGAGAGGAGTTTAGTCTTTAATATTCATGATGCTAATAACTCATATATAATTACTATAATAATTATATTTATGGTTTCATGCCTTATAAGGGCATCACTAGAATACAAAAATTCTAGTAAATGAGATTGTTGATGTATTGTGATGATGTGGACATGATTGGATCATGTAACTTTATATGTTCAACAAATGAACATTATAAAGATGATTATAATTATTACATTAAAGTTAATGTATATAACTTATAAAATTGTGGAAACAAATGTATATTGGGTCATAGGTTAGACGGTTTCACTTAAATACTTCTTTTGGGTTTAAGCTAGAATCCTCTTACCTAAATAGAATCAGGCATCCATTTGGAGATCACGTGCATACGCTTAATGCGCGCTTTAGTTGAGAGGTGAGATGGTTTTTATGGAGAGCTCGATTCCAACTAAATCATGTATAATGCGTTTATAATTATTATGCATTTTAATACACTTGCTATAAAATGTTTTTCAAAACTCGGGCTCTGACCCGTTTATATTTCCTCCTCCATGTATATACTGTATTACTTCAGGTGTTCCTCCGCAAGGACGCCTTTGATGTTCATCCATTCAGGATTCGTGGAGCTGTGGCAGTAGCGAACTGTTGCGGCACTTGGCTTTTGTTGATTCCTATCTTTGTATATCTAGATTAGGATTCAGTTGTATTGAGTTAGTATTCAAGTGTTATAGATTAACACTTTCATATTTCACTTATCAGTTAATTGTATTGTCTGCTACCCGACAGCATATTCGGGTATTTCGTTGTTGAGATTTTGTTGTACAATGCATTTTACTCTTTAATATTATTGGAATTTGCACATTTCACTCATCATAATTAGACGTATATTGTTGGTTACGTGCATTATTGGTTTTGTTGTTGTTGTTAAATAAAAAGTTTTAAAAAATTTTGACAATTCGCACTTAATGATTTCGGGCAGTTAGACTTATATTTTAGTGTTGTATGTTGATGTTGAGATTGTGCCATCTGAGATACCTGATTTATTTTAGTATAGGGCTGGCCACCCGTTATTATTTAGAGCGGGTTGTCACAAGTGCATGATCTTCAATGTTCAAAGTTGAAGGTTTATTTAACCTAAACTAGACCGTGCCTAACTCATAACAAATGAAGTCTATGTAACTTGATAGGCTCAACGTTTTGACACGAGAATATAAAAAATTTATATAACCATACAAATTTACATTCTCATGTACCATATATATATGTAAATATACCAATAACACACAATCATATATAGGTATAACCACCCAAAAACAAACAAAAGGCATAAGTCTTCCACACTCATATAGTATTGATGTGTTTAAATAAAAGTGGTACGGAGTAAAGGGGTGTGAACTAGAAATAAAAATATGCCCCAATCACTCCAAATATATCCAATGAGTTCTATTTGAATGTAAAAACTTATCAACTTCAATTTAGCCTCAAGTGACAACAAACATAGACAATACACACTAATCTGGTACCCATTTATAATCCATACACAAACATACACAAGCGCCCATTTATAATCCATGAGCCTACTATAACGGATTCTTAGACCCGCTATGGAAACCTTGCAGAACCTCAATAGCGGTTACCCTAATTGATCCACGGGTGCCAAAACTAAAAGGAACCCTAATTTCTTTATTTTCTTCTTTTCCTTATTTACCCTTTAATCTAAATTCTTCTTCACATACTACCCTAATTAGTTTATCATCCTTACTCTTTTACCCTAATTCCTCTCATGTTTAATACTTCAATTACTTACCATAAATACCAAATAAAATCCCTAATTTAAATAAGTACAATTAGCATAACATATTTATTATTGTTTCAAACAAATTCCATAATTTTAATTAATTTCATTTCAGCTTAAACCATTTTGATAAAACTTTATTTTTGCAATGAAATAATTATAACATCCAAGTTTATAATTAAACTAATCATTTAAAATTCTCCCAATTTTAATATTCACTTCATCCCCAAAAAATTACAGGGTATTACATAATCTTGCCTTAAATTTATTGATTGAACCATCCAAATTTCATTTCGTATTAAATATCCATTTGCACCTAGTTGGTTTTTCTCCAGGAGGAAGATTTGTAATAATCCAAGTTAGATTTGACAAAATTAAATTTATTTAATTAATGATTGCTTCTTTTCAGAAGATAAGATTTCCTGATGTTACCACTTCATGAAATGTAGTCGGCTTATCTTCCACATTAAGAACAAATTTGTCTTATTCGTAGTTTCACTCACATCTCCCTCAATAAGATAAATTACAAAACCAGGTTCAAATGACTTTTTGGTTCTTTATCTCTTACTCCTCCTTGGTTCAACATCCTCCGTTGATTCCAAAGGAGACACTAGTTATGAAAAACATTACAAGGTGATGGTTCAATGGTCGAATTATTATTTTTCGATCCTTGATTCAAAATACTTGACTTTTTTAGATGTTCAAATAATTTCACATCTACCGGCTCAATAATTTCTTGATTTTCAAGGTCCAAAATTTTTTAAGTCGCAAGATAATTAGAGTATCCAATAAAAATACATCTGTAAGTCCTATTTCCTAATTTGGGTCTCTTACGTTCATGTTTTCTTACATAAGCAAAAAAACCTAAACTTTGAGACATTTAATATTAAGGTTACGATTAAACTATAATTCATATGGTGTAATATCCTTGTTATTAAATGGAACTATATTTAGAACATAACATGCAGATAATTTGTTTTTATCCCACATAGACAAAGGTAACCCTAAATTGATTAACATTGCACTTACCATTTAAATAAAAATCCTATTTTTTTTATAAACTCACAAGGGTAGTATTTACCACCTCTATCTGATCGTTGGATTTTGATTTTTCGATTTTGTTGAGTTTTAACTTCCTCTTTTAAAAAAAGAAATTTCCCGAATACTTCACATTGCTCTTAAGAAAATATGTATATGCATATTTAGAATAATCATTGATAAAAGCTAAGATATATTAATTTCCTCCTTGAGTGACACTACTCTTCATATCACATACATCACTATGTATAAGATCAAGAATTTTGGATGTCATCTTAATATATTTAAATGACTTTGTAGCTTTCTTAGATTGAGCACAAATCTCATACTTATCGTAATGGTCAATTTTACAATAAAAAATTATTCCTAGATTAGTCATCTTTTTAATACTTATATAATGAACATGACATGATTTACTATGCCATAAAGAAATATAATCAACCATATAAGCAAAAATAATATCATTTATTATATTAAATTTGATCATGTCGTTAGAAGAGTATCTTTTGCCAATAAATTGACCATTCTTGGATAAGACAAATTTATCTGACTCATACATTATTTTGAAATCTCTTTTATTGAGAAGGTCTTGAGGCACATGGTTTTTACACATATCTGTTACATGAATTACATCAATCAAAGTAAGAACCTTCCTATTCATCAACTTCAATTCCACTATTCATTTTCTAATTACTTTGGCGCAGAGGTTGTTTTTAATTTTGACTTCTTTTCCATAGATATCTTGATATGTTTTTAAAGGAGAATGATCTTTATAGATATGAATGGTTGATCGGGTTTCTAGTCACCATCAATTTTCATTATTAACATAATTTTCTTTGCACACCATTGTAATAAGATCTTCAACATTGTTGTCTTCCTTACCCACATGTTTCCATCAAATGCCTACTTTTTAATTGACATTATCGAGCAAAGTGACCCGATTTCTCACAGAAGTAGCATTTACCTTTCTTCTTCTTATTTTCACTTTGGTTCTTGAAATTTGAATAATTCTTTACTTTAAGTTTAGAATCTTTGGTATCCTTGGATTTATATCCTCAACCATATTTGCCTTGGAATTATTATCACTTTGTTATTCCTTCTTCTCCTAAATACAAGAATCTTCTTCAATGTGAAGGTGTCAAAGAAGGGATTCAATTGTCTATGTCTTTTCATCATGATTAATTTTCTTAATAAAGATATTCCTATTGGAAGGAAGTTTGGAAATAATTACCCCCACTTGAAATTAATCTTGAAGATTTATTCCAGTAACTCTAATATCACCAACTATTTATTGGAGTTTATGGGCTTATGCTACGACAAATTTATTATTAGACATTCTATAATTGGTAAAGTTAGATATAGGAAATTTATGGTTACTCGCTTCCTTATTTTGACATTTATTTTTTGAGTACCTTCCACAACTCCTTTGTTGTAGGAATCATCCAATGTGCACTATAAACTGATTTAGATAATGCATTGAGAATGTGTCCTCAACACATAAATTCTTCTTCTTTTCTCTTCATCCATTTTTTCTTGATATATTTACTCTCTTCTATTGTGGGTTTGAGAAACCCTTCAATTCCATCATCAAGAATATAAGTTTCAGATATATGAGAAAGAAAATGATTTTCTCTTGCCAACAAGTCAAGTTTTTACCATCAAAACAATCACATCAAACCAAATGTTGACTCACAACTCATATATATTGTGCCATTATTCCTTTCATTTTTTAGAATGGATTTAGTTTGTAAAGTCCCATATAGAAACTTTACACAAAAGTGAATAGTATATAACAAAGGACAAAAAGTAGACTATTTGTGTTATAGTCAAAGAGGATATGATATGGTGCTATACGGTGGTGTCAAACATTACCATTGGGACACATCGCTCATTCGCACAATGTGCAAATGGGATATTGGGAGACTTAGGGCACATTGGTTGCATTAATAATGCAGTTTGCATTTAGCACGTGTGCGTAATATATCATTGCGTTCAATTTTATCAAATTCAACCATATCTATGGTTGTGGTGGAGTGATCTGATTAAAGGATGTCATTACCCAAATGGGTTGATTTGAACGGCTTGAGCATGTCGTGATGATTCGTATATGGTTTGTACATTCTCTTATGATGAGACGTCAAATTTGGATTGTGAGAACAAAATAAATTCGAACTATTATGATCCAATATAAGAGGTTTCTGTTCATGAAAAATCACTCAAGTGGCTATAAAAAGAGTTCCAAACCTTTGTTTTGGACAACAAAAATTAATGCATTCTTTTATCCCTATCCTATATTATTTTGCATTACCTAGTTCATAATTTAGAGTGTTCTTGATTGGATCAAATCGCACATAGTTTTCATCCAAAAAGTGAAACCATTGCGTTGTGTCCCAAAGTATTTTTTTATTATAAACTCCATTGTTTACTCACAGTCTTCAATAAGAAAGGGAGAAATATTTCCTAAAAGACAATGTTCCTAGAACGTGCCTTGTAGTAACATGAATTCACTATTTTTAATTTCTCATTTCATTAATTTCCAATAACGTTCTCAATATTTAAAGTTTGCTGAAAGCTGTAGACACCACATTTTATTACCCTTCAAGCACATTCTTTGGTCCATAACACCATCCTTCTCACCCTTGGACCCCAGGTCCTACTTCAAACCCTGACCCGGAGGCCACCGGTGGCTTTTGAGCTTCATATGACTTTGTTCAACTCTTGTAATTAAGAGTATCTTAATCCACTTTTATAGGGATCCAAATACCCTTTCCAATGATCCATACCATGCACGAATCGACCTCATAATTTGCACATGATTGCTTTTTTACTCTAAACCCTGACCTAGAGGCCATTGGGCAATTCTGAGCTCCTTTTGACCTTGGTTAACTCTCATTATCGGGGGCTTCTCAATGCAGTTTTATAGGGCTCTGAATACCCTTTCCAATGGTCTTGTCTGTGCATGATTCATACCTAAAATTTGCATTTTATGCCCCTTTTGGGCTACCTATAGGCACCGGGTCCTCTGCCTATCGGCATTGTGGTACTTTTTTTAGCTCGCAAGATAGGAGATATGCCAATAGGTAGTCCTAGGCCTATGCTGATTGACAGACCCCTTAACGCTAAAATGTTTTTTGTTTAAGAACGCCATGACCTCATTCTCAAGGACCCCTCTTGAAATCTGGGGAGCTCTTGCCTCAAAATTAGTGTGCCACCTTCCAAAGATATCATTTTCCAAACATTCCCTCCATATTTTCTAACATCACTTTCACCCCACCTTTGCCATCCATTTGACCGCCACTTCATCACCATAAAAAACTAGCCTACATCACTTCAAAAATTAGGAGCAAATATTCATAGAAGGTCTAAATCTATCCTTTTCTAGTTCATTTAACTAGTGTCATTTAGTGCACTTTATTATGCTTAGCATATCTTTTGTTTTAGTTTTAATTTCTCACCCTTAATAATCCCCTTTTTATTACTTATATACACAAAAATGTAGTTTTATAAATTTAAAAACAGTGGGTTTAATTAGTTAACCCAAAATTGGAATTTTCCTCTCCTTTTGCCTACAATTCTCCACTTGTGCACATTTTTCAACAAACAAAAAATGAGAAAATTCTAGTTTTGGGTTTATGGATAAAATCCCGACCTAATGTGTTTTTAAACTACATGGACTTAGATACAATTTCTAGCTAGGTAAGCATCTCAAGTTTTCCTCAGGATTCGAGTCCTCTTTTTTAATTTTTTTTGCTTTCTTCATTCTCACTTTTATTAGTATATGTGGGTATATATACACATACACACACACACATACACAAACACACACTAGTTTATATGTTCTTAAGAACTCTGTGATACATGCATAATCATTTTTTTGTAGTGAATCGTGATTCGATGTGTTGCTCGAAATATATTATATTTTCATATTTTTATTCTCTTTCGTTTTCACAATCCCGTCAGACATGTAAATTTATTTCCTCATAGTGGATTATGATCCGGTATATTACATATAGGATAGCCTTTTTTCTTTATTATACTTTTAGTAGCCCTGTCAGGCATGCATAGTCTATTCTTTGCAATGGATAGTGATCCGGTGTTCTGCTCACATTTCAGATACCTTTTCCATTATTTTTTTATTTATACTCCTCATAGTGATCCATCCCCATCTTTTGCATGACTTGAGTACAATTTATTTTCACACCTATTTCACTCCGCACACATTATACACACAAATTGCATTTCGAATAAAAAGAGAATGTCATCATAGCCTATGAGAGACCGAAATGGTGGAATGGGTGCCTAACACCTTCTCATTTCGTAACTTCATCCCCAGACCTATGACCTATTTGATTTTGTATGCATCAGTTTGTGCTTGATGACATTTCTTCAGGGACGACTAAATCTTTTTTTAGTTTTGAATAATATAGTCCGGCGAATTCATTTTCTATATTTTCACCCCTTTGACAATGTCCAATTTATTTTCGTGGGAGACTACGAATACCATGTGAGTGGTGAAAATGAAAGTTCTCTTCCTTGATCCCATTCTTCACAAGTTAGCGACTTTTTTCTTCGGGGTGAACCCATATGAGATTTTCTTCGTTCGCATTTTAATCCCGATATGGCCAGCGTGGTGACTCTGCTGGTGACAACTTATTTCATTTTAGAGTAATTGACTCTATTTACACGGGTTTTGTTTTTCTCTCTCTGAATTTTCTCTATTTTTCTATATGTGTGTATATATTTTCACTTCCATGTTATACCTACTCTCATGCTCTCATGTTCTATATTCTTTTCTGCGTCATGATCATTCTCATAGCACATGTATATATCATCTCTTTTAACCAATGCTTCATGCTACACTCACTTGTATGTACTTAGCATGTTTCACCACACTTACTCACATTTTCACATACTACCACTTGTATATATCCATGCTTAATCTCACTATAACACACTTTGATATTACTCTCACTTCTATATATCTTCATGTTTTCCTCACTTACACATATTACCATATCTCTCTCACTTTGTGCACATCGTTCTCCCACTTATGTATATTCACACGTCTCATATTTTATATATACCATCATGCTTTGTATATGCTCCATGCTTTATGTACATATTTTCTATCTTTACTCTCCTTATTTAGCTCCCTTATCACATGTTGCTCATATATATTGACATGATCTACCTCATACTTAATAGTAGTACTTCTCCCATTTAGAATACATAAGAATCTCCATAAAGTACTAATTAAGACTCATGCATTTTGCACACTACGTCACATGAGCACTACATTATAGCTAAAATTTGTTACTTACTGGGGGACATTTAGTGATGGGTCTCGTGGGGAGGATTAACCTAAGAGATACTATTTTCACCTTACATTGGCCTAGTACCTTTAATGTATATAAAATGGTCCCCCCACATCGTATCGCTTGATCGAACTCACGATGGGGGGCTTGTAGTAAGGAACTCATTCATGTAAGTTGAGTATATCGAATTCAATCTCACATGTATCTTCTCCATGAGGTATATGATGAGGAAATTCATGTACAACAGATATATCAAATGACTTATCCATACATACCGATGAATGATTACCATTATAGGCAAGAGGTATATAATGGAAGTCATGCCAAAGGGGGAACCTTTACACTAACCTCCTAATGCATTAACTTCATATAAGCTTCTACCCTAGGACACTCATACCTAGTTTACCAATTTCAATGCGAAACTCTATCAAAATTTTGGGTCATCTTGCCGCCTAAATTTTTCACTATTTCACATGTTTTTAAAAACAATACCATGTCCATAAGTCTGAAAACATATAAAATTGTGTCATACAATGCGTACTCTATCTTTTCCCAGACTTGGGTCATGTCCGCAGAGTTTCTCTAAGCATAACATAATACAAGTTAAACCTAATAATAACAACTATATTAGGGAATTTCCCTTTAACCCTTTAATAAAAATACCGTAAAATATTTTTTTGCCTTTTCCTAAAAATACCAAAAATATCCATCATCAATAAAAAAAAATCTTCCCCTCTCAGGTGCAATCGCATACCCTAGTTTTGGCCTCGCTCTCTATTAGCTCAGATCCTCTATAAGGCCAATTTAGAACTCTACCATCTCTTCTGCTACCTCCACAGAAGGTGAACAGTTCCTCCAAATACTCTTCATGGAGAACCTTAATTAGAATACCAATGTTCAGCCAAACTGGATGACATACCTCTCACAGCTTAGCTGCAAGATTGATAATGTCCAGGCAGATGTCCAGGAGATGCAGTGAAATAAGGTTCAGAACATGAGGTTCCCAAGCCTGACATTATCTTCTCCTGTACCTTGAGTCCACAAGAACCAAAACAGACATGGGTTCTAAAAGAGTATCAAAAAATCCCTCTAATCCCATGTGTCCCACCTATTAATTATCCACCGCCAGCTCAATTGCTAATGTTAAACCTTGCCCAGCCAAGGGAAAATTTACTAGTGCCTATTCCTATTTATCTGACACGGGAGGAATTGAACAAGTTTAAGGAAGACCTCGGGTTGATATCCCAGAAGTTTGACCAAATCAAGATCTCAGGGAACTACATGGATTACACCCACATGTCTCCCTACCAGGAAGTGCAGTTGCCGAAAAGTTCAAGATGCCAGACATAAAAAAATTTGGAGGTAGCAGACTGCGACACCCCGCCTAATAAAATAACGGGTGATCAATCCTATACCAAATTAAACAGGAATCTCATCTGGTTCATTCCTAGCATTACCGTCGAAAAACTTTTTAATTACTAACCATTTAGTCTTTAATTAAGCTGATGCCAAATTTTATCTTATGAATTAAATCGAACACATCCAATATAATAGGAAACCAAAATAACTATCACAAGAGTAAATCTAATCATGTCACATAACAAATAAAAGAGTTAGTTAAACAACATCAACTAAAAGCAATCCACAAAGTGCAACTATAAAAGAGTGCCGATACATGCCAAAACTGAATATAAAAGTGCAAACCCAATAGTACAACTGAAAAGTACCTATCTAAAGAGAGAATAAGAGAGGCGT
Organism: Sambucus nigra; assembly: GCA_949130495.1. NCBI lineage: Eukaryota > Viridiplantae > Streptophyta > Magnoliopsida > Dipsacales > Adoxaceae > Sambucus > Sambucus nigra. The sequence continues at coordinate 182,240,878 of OX422224.1, read as the reverse complement.
CTAAACAAATATCCCACAGCAATCCACATATACTGCAGTTATGCACCCTGTAGGAAGAATCAGGCATGACACCTCTGTGGTAGGACACCTAAAAGGTTTTGAAAAGGTTTTATAGCAATGGTCAGAACCCAAAACATTTGAAAATATTTAGCAAGTGAATTTAAATGCAAAAAATTAAAATGCAATTATGCTCTTCCTATTTAAGTTAGTGTCGTACACTCTCTTGAGGACACCTCACCCCTCTACTAATGTACACGCCTAACGAACTATACATGACTCACCTAGCTACCCACCCTGTAACTAGCGTTGTCACATATATTATACTATTTTTCCCCAATACTAAATCCCGAATGAGTTTAGCATACACGTTATAAGTTGTTATTCACATTAACTTATTTAAACCAATTCTCATTTAATACTATATAACCATTTCACAAGTTATATTAATTATACATTTACACCATGTATATATCCGTATATAATTTTGCACTATATATACGTATCGTATCACAACATTCACGACATGTCAGATATAAATGCTATCACCCAACGCGTAGGAGGCAGTCATAGTTCCCCCCGTAAGTGCCCGTTCCATACCATAACGACCCACCCCTATGACCTGGGGAATATACTCGCCCTACATTCGCGAGTCAGGGGACTCATCCACTTCGCACAACCTACTAAGATAGCATTAATATTGGTATACTTTACTATAAATATTATTCACATAAATATTTATGTCATATATGTACTACACATCACCGTATATATATAGAAATCTAGGTTGCCGGTGTACTATGTCCATACATAAGCCTAAAACATTTAAGTCTATGGTCCGACTTCATTTTAATTAATTCTACACTGAATAATTTTCATTATTTTTGGTGTCCCCCTACCAAGTATACCTGGACTCACTCCATCTCTCGACCCGAAATTCAATAGTTTTAATCCGTCCTTCAATTTCATGGAATTAAGTCTACCCACATAATTAACAAGATTACAATTTACTAAATGATGAACCTTACATTTACAATTTCATTAATCCTCTAATTAATTCAAGGTTAGGTACTCACAAATTAAATCCTAAAGCATACTCAAATTTCAGAAATTAGCAAAGGTAGAAACTCTTAATCTCCAACACATAACTTGTCTGAATTAGGGGAAAACAAAAATTTGATAGATTTAGTAGGTGGTTCAAACGACAAACCCTATTGTTCGAACGACAGTGGCTCTCATTTGAACGATATACCAGGTCATTCGAATGACCCTAGTATCATCTTCTTCTCTCTCTTTTGCCAGAAAACCCTATCCGCCATTAACACATTTTAAACCTTCATTATGTGCATATCTCTTCACCAAAACGTCCCCAGATTCATCCTATATTCAAACTTTTATCATATTCAATCTAAACCTAACAATTTCATCAATTAGGGACTGGGCATCAAATTCATCAAATCTTAACACCTCTACAGATTTATAAATTCCCAATCAAAGAAGTCTCCAATTTCTCATGAACACAAACCTTAACGTATTAATTGAATCCCACATCCTTTAATATGAATAGGTAAATAAAAATTAACAATTGCAAATTAAACCACTTGCCTCAATTTGTATATCAAAGCCTTTGGAAGAGCATGTTTGATTGAATTCAAGGATCTATTCTTGTTATTGAAGATATCTCCCAAAATCCCCTAATTGTATTCTAATGGCTTTCCTCTTAAGCTCTCCACATTTTTCGTCTTCTAAAATGACTTAAAGTTGCCTTACCCTTACACAATTAGGGTTAAAAGATTTAATCCCATTTTTGGGCACATGGGCCTCCTAAAAAGGGCCCAAACTCCCTATTTGGATCTCAAATATGTCTAATGAAGTCCCGAAACCCATTATATACATATGTCAACTCATTTTGGACTATTTTAACCCTACCAGAGTCAACCGCTCGCTCAAAATCGTCATCGAAATAATAATTTTTAAAATTAACTTCCACTTGTCAATTTATTTAAATATCCCAATTAATTAACTTCATTAATTTACGATACAAGTAAATTACCAAATTACCGAATTAATTAATAAAGATAAAACCCAGAAATTACTAGGTGTTACACAGACCTCCCATCATACACCTTTATAGCTATCATCATGCTATGAATATACTTGGAGCTTCAAAAAAATAATGGCCCAGATGTTCTAACAGACCCTTAAAGAGAGTATTGTTTGATGGTTCTTGTTACTTGAAGAATCTCAAATTTGTAGTTGGGAGGATGTAGCTCGAGAATTCATGACCCAATACAAATACAATGACGAGTTAGAAGTAACTCGATGAGACCTTGAGATAGTCAAAAAGAATATCGGGGAATCAAAAACAACTTTATCACTAAGTGGAGAGAAAATACCGCTACCATGACAAACCGACCTTTCAAGGAAGAACAAGTAACCATTGTGAAGAATTTACTTCCGCATATTTGAATCTCTATGAGAATCCATTACTACGCCCTACAAAAGGTAGGTATCGAGATCAAAGAAGGTGTTATCAATTAGAAAGCCGAGTTTGAGTCGAGGGTGCCAATAGGACAGTTCATATCTCGCAAGTATGATAAGGTATCTGATACTACTATCTGAAACCATTAATAACAATTCTCAGCCTGCTATGCCATGGGCGCCTGAGGATCACCCTAAAATATTTAAAAAGGAATACATCAAGCTCTATGTTCCATTATTAAAGGTTTACCAAGATCCCATATCTTAAAACCTCATCAAACCTTTGGATCATCGCCCATTAACAAACCCACTTTCAAGGAACTTCAAGCAATATGCTCTTTATGATTTACACCAAATCATTGGGCACACCAATGACCAATGTTTCCACATGAAGGACATTATTCAAGGACTCATTGATAAGGGGTATTGGTCCTTTAGCCAATCATAAACCTAATACTAATCAAAACCCTATGCCAACACACTAGCTGAGAATCCAGATATTGATACTTCCACCATTATTCGACTCACCAACATACCAGCTCTACCTTACAATTACCTTACACCCTTCAAAATAGTGTCCCTCTTTCATTTTTCATCCAAAAAATTCAACATGCCAAGACTTATCTCTCATGATAAGGGCTTGCATCACCGTTCTATCCCCCCCAGTAATAGAGAGAATGGAGCTAGCGATTATTTTCAATTAACTCAAAGATGTTGGGATGGAACTACCACCAATGATGGCCCTCAAAGAGGACAATTGTGAAAGAATCAATGATGTATACATGGAAGACCAAGAATAGTCTAGACATACAAATGATTAGTTTGTTTCAGCAGGGTAATTAAGCTTCAAAGGTATTATGCAGGTCATGTCCAACTTGCATCACCATTCGACCCCCCTCAGTAATAGAGAGAATGGAGCTCGTGATTATTTTTAATGAACTCAAAGATGTTGGGATGGAACTACCACCAATGATGGCCCTCAAAGAGGACAATTGTGAAAGAATTAGTGATGTATACATGGAAGCCCAAGAATAGGCCAGACATACAAATGTTTAGTTTGTTTCAGCAGGGTAATTAAGCTTCGAAGATATTGTGTAGGTCATGTTCGATGAGTTTGTTAGGAGAAAGAAGTATGTACAACTTCTAGACTGCTCACCATCCCAAGGATCAATGGATAACTGGTTCCCTCTTTCCAACACTTCTCTACTGAGTGGGAAGATTTATACAACGAAGCAGTTAAAGTTGTAGAATGCATAGATTTTTTTACAGAGATATAATATTATTTCCACATTGGGGGGTGATGACTCAAACCCTTCAGGTAACTCAGATAATGAACCAGATAGTAGGGATATCAGCACGGCTGTCTCCTTATATGGGATGATTTCTTTTGAAGAGTTGTTATCTCGAATTAATGAAGTATCCATCATGCTAGAAGTGGATGAGGACATAGGGTTTTTGTTCATTCCAACATCCATAAATCATGTGACCTGAAGAGGGTGATACTAACAAAACTCAATTTTTTCATCAGCAAACATGCATATGGATAAAGAAAAAGGGGTTTCCGAAGAACTTGTGATACCAGAAATGTCGATCAAATAATGTAAAATCCCTAAAAAACTCAAGAAGACCCAAGCCAACATCACTTTGTGGGGGATTTTCATATCCTCCTAATTGCATAGAAATGCTTTGATCAAGATCCTCACAGGACCCATAATTCCTCCTAATATTACCCTTGAAGAAGCCGTCCATATAGTTGGATCTATGACTGTGATGAGTCTCATCTCCTTTGTCGATGAAAAAATTCCTAAGATCGGTACTGACTATAATTATGCTCTTAATATCTCGATGGAAGTCGTGGGAAAGATGTTTCCATTGGCCCTTATCGATAGTAGTCCCTCTTTGAATGAACTATCAATTATCTCGGGTTAAAATTCAGTGATCTCACCCCACTTCTGCTATCATGTGCGCCTACGATAACACCCGAAGAGAAGTTATGGGTTTAATAAATCTCACACTAAGGGATGGCCCTATAAGCCCCCAAATAGAGTTTTAGGTTATCAATGTACCAGCCTATTTCAACTTGCTCCTTTGGTCATACATGGCTTCATAGTATCAAAGGTGTGTCCTCCCACATCCATCATAAGTTAAAATTATTTGCCAGCAATCCAATCATCACTATAAATGGTGATTACTACAACTATGATGGCGTCTACACAAGTAACCTTATTTTAGAAATCCAGTATGGGGCTATATACATTCTTTCCTGAAGTTTTAAGATCGATCCACTTCTTGACCTAGCTAGGGATAACTTCAAGGACAAAGTATGCCCTGAGCACGACCCGCATGGCAATGTCCATGTGATCCAATTGCTCAAGAATATTCATTTCATTACCTAAATAGGTCTAGGTTACTGTCAATAGGGTATTCTTGAATCGATAATTCTAAAAGAAGCTTTCCCCCTAGGGCTTGGATTACCAACCATCACTAGCTGAAGTTATGGCCCTTCACTAGCCATATCGAAAGAGGGTGTTGAAAAGAAAAGAGGCCATCTCAAAAGACTCCTTAAATGGGCAGTTTACCAAGGAAGGCGAGGATTTTCCCTTCTCCAGTTTCCCCAAATGGTGGCACGAACTTGTTGAGAAGAAATTCAAACCCGAATTAAAAATCCTCTATAAAGACAAGATTGCCTAGACTAAAGACCGGACGCATAATAATATACCCCTGATCATTAAATATGAAGATTCAAGGTATTTAACCACTGAAAGTATCAAAATAAGTCACAACGATAAGTCATTTGGTTTCCACACACTGGGGATCAATATCTGTATGGTTCACACCAAGGCTGAGCCATCTGACCCATCTGGAAAGATATTCCCTACTGAAAAAACACTCCTTAACTAATATAGTGTTGATTTCAACCCAGCTCTAGCCATCCTAAATCCTGCAATTTACCCACTGCAAAATCGAAATATGTCCCCCCTTTCTTATTATTGATATTTATATAAATGAGGCCTCTTTTGTTGAGGTTCTTAATGTTGTATTTCTAGAAAAAATTTCTAATTAAATGAATGAAGAGTTTGAGTATCTTGTTGGGCCTAATATTAATTGCATTGATTCTAATCAAAGCATTGATGAAGATGATCTAATCAATGAATAATTCTAAAATGATCTTACTAAGGAAACAATGAAATAACGCAATCGAATTCAAACTAATGATGATCCAACTATTGTTATTAATATCAGTTCTAGTAGTAATCCGTGCAAGATTTGGATAGGGTCCACCCTCAATGAGCACAAGTGATCGCAATTAGAAGAACTCTTGAAGGAATTCATGGACATCTTCGCATGGTTATGCCCTGACATTCTTGGTATCGATCCAAAGATCGTGCAACATGAAAATCCTACTCATCCAAAAAGTAATCATGTCAAGTAGAAATTGCGAAAGCTTCAAACTGAGTGGTCCCTCAACTTCAAAGATGAAGTGTTGAAATATTTAAACATAATTTTCATCAGTGTTGTCGAAAATCCTACATGGCTCACAAACATTGTCCTAGTGCCAAAATTCAGAGGAAAAGTCCGCATCTGTATCAACTATTGGGATATGAATAAAGCATCTTTAAAGGAATATTACCATTTACCCAACGTCGACATGATTATTGATAACACTACGAGTCATTCCCTCAAGTAATTTAGCGACATTTTTATCGAGTACAACCAGATCAAGATTCATCGGAACCACCAAGTGAAGTCTTCCTTCATCATGCCATGGGGAACCTCTTGCTACACCGTTATGCCTTTCAATCTCAAAAATATTCGAGCTACCTACTAGAGGGCAATTACAACCATTTTTCACGATCTTATCCATAAAAAAGTCTAGTTGTGATGGATCCTGGCATCGACCTAACCCATCAAGGAAACCAAACCCGCCAAAGAGAGCATGTCCTAAACATTTTGGTCAAGGTAGACCAAAGCCTTTTTATATTTTTTTTCCCGTTGCAATCAAAGAGACCACCTTTGATAATTTTGTTTTAAGATATGGATAGTTTCTCACATGTGTGTTCCTAGATATGCTCCCACACAAGTTCATGCACGTGTTCCCACATGCACTCCCAACACGCTTCCACACATAAATATTTGAGAATTTTCATAAGAACGTGGAATTTTTAGTCAAACTTTATCAAAGTTTGATCAAGAAATTTCAAAGGATGTCTACTCCTTTTGAGAACTCCTCTCGAACTAATGATTGAGGTTATGAATTGTTTCTATTGTAGGGTTATTATCATGTTCATGTCATTTATCCCTATTTCTAGATTGTTTCTATATTTTATATTTAAAAAACTCTTGAAAAATACAAAAAGATTTTGGATTTTTCAGAAAAAAAATTGGAAAAAGCTCAAAAATATTCTATTTTTTCATAAAATTTTGAAAATGTTCAAAAATATTTTATCTTTTGATAAAAATTTGAAAAGATAAAAAGATTTTTGTATTTTTGTTTTTCACCTTATATGGATGTGAAATTAAGATGTTCGACTCAACCCTACATTCCATTTATTTTTATCACTTTTTCATGGTGTTTTGAGACATGACTTCGTTTCTTTAGTGTGCTTAATAATGCATGGCTATCATTTTATTGTTCATTCATGATCACCTACTTCATGTTATACTTTTTATCACCTTTATTTCACACTTTCACGGACTTAGTGAATATTTTACTTGTCATATGTCGAATACAGTATTCTCATCTTAATAATGTTTAATAACACACCAAATCTACTAGAGATAAGTTGTGCTTATAAGAACCACTTCTTGGATTTCATTTTACAAAAAAATCATTTTATGTTAAGCAATGAAAAGGGCCTATGAAAGAGGATTTTTCTCTTTGTGTTAAAAGCCACCATTTAGAAAAGAGCATAAAAAATTGACGGAACACAAAAATAGAAGTGCCAAGGCCATTTTTATTCATTGATGGTTTTCTACAAATAATCATTATGGTACCTTAAATAATTTGAGAGTTACTTTTTAAAGATTTAAAATTTTAAGGGTCTTATAAAGTTGAATATTAATGGGTATGCATAACGGACTCTCTTGAAAAATATTAAATAGTTTAGCATTATTATTTTGAGAAGCATTTAAATTCGGGGCATGCTGTATAAACTCGAGTCACTTTCATTTACGCTCAACATACTTACACCTAAGGTTGAAATTTAGTTCTTTCTTCAGAATAATCTCACGACTTTGTGCAACTTTATTATGTATGCCTATGTTGATTTGCCTATGAAAAATGTTCATACAATTTCACTTTGTTTTCATAATTCGGATATTTTAGTGTTATTCCATGGTGTGATGTATTTGTACCTATATGTAATTTAATATTTGAAAATTTTGAAAACTTTCGAAAATAGTTTGTATGCTTGTTGGAATTTCATCGCATGTGCTTTATTGATTATTTTTATGATGATATTTCTTTTGGATTCGCGTGATGCTAACATTTCAGGATTAGTTTCTAACCATTTGTCTATTACGGACAAAAAGGGCAATAACAAATTTAGGGGAGTTTATTTTTTTAAATGCGTATGCTCATCACGATATTTCTTTTATCTTATGTGTTGAGTTTATTTTTTAAAATCACATTCACCTCATGGTATTTCTTTTGTCTCATATGCTTAGGTCTATTTTGTCTTGGGGATCAATTTGTCTTCAGGTTCTGTTTTGTACCAGAATAACCAAATGGTGGGATTTGTAACAACAAAATTTATAATTGCTCATTTTATTTTTATTTGGCTTATCCCGTTGCACGCCACTGTACCTTCATAACCGTTCTCAAGTCTTTGAAGAGAAGAAACATGGGTGACATTTGTGATATTGATGAATGTTCATCACAACTTTACCCAACAAGATCTATGAGGTGGTTGGGTAAAGCTTTAAATATTTAAAGGTTGTTTTTAAAAAGAGTTTGAATTTAGGACATTTTCAAAAAAAAAAAATCATTCTAAGAATTTTTGAAAATCTCGCCAGCTCGTTAGAACGACTTGGTATGTCATTCGAACGAGATTGGGCATGTCGTTAGAACAAGGTCCCCGCGTTCAAATGAGATCTTGTGCATCACATTTTTGGTTATCTCTGGAAGGTCATTTGAAGTTTCATTAGAAGTAGTTCGAATAAGATAGGGTACATCGATCGAACGACATGACAGTTCGTTCGAACAAGTATGCATGTTTTTTATTTTTTAATAAATCTTTTCCAAATGTTTAATCCTTCTCTCTTTCAATAACTTTCCCTATAAATAGATATGTGGGATTAGATCTTCCCATGGGACTTTTTAGAGTTATTTTTATGATCAAACTCTTCAACCAAACCCCTTGGATCATTTAGGATCATTTTATCGAATCAAGACGAAGACATTCAAAAGTTCTAAACCCTTGTAGAAATTTTCCTTAATGCTAATTTGTGGAGTAAATGCTTTATGGTTGAAGAAGAAAGGAATTGCGACTCTTGAGGCTAATTGGTGGATATCGATGAAATATCTACTTTTTTTCGGTGGTGATCGATATAATTGTTTTCTGTTAAAGATTAAAAGACATTACTACATTAAACTTAGTGGAGCTCTAAGTTTTTTGTAAGTCTGCCATTGTCTGTTGAGTCTTAAACAATATTGAGTTAAAGGTATTTACCCAAAGGTATTTTTCCTCTATCTTTTCCCAATATATTTGATTAGGAATGTTGGATTCATATATTATCTTGTATGTTCAATTTAATTTAAATCATGATAAAATCTGGTAAAAAGTTATTTTTCCTGATTATCCTAGGATATATGTGAATCCGTATAACCCCCGTGCATTCTCAACATTCTAGTGCAGTATCAAACATAAATTGGTTGGAGTGTGGGTTTCATATGGGGTCCACTTAAAAGGTCACATAATGAATTTCTCACATCTCATAGGCAACATTTTTGTAGGGCTGATTTGAGAATGAGGAGATTGAAATACAAGGAGTAAGTTGATTATGTTTGACTTTGGGGTTGCACATAAGCTCATAGTTCAATGGTAAATATACCTCTCTCATAAGAGGTTGCGGGTTCAAAACTCTGTGAAAGGAGTACCATTGTGTAATTTCAAAAAAGGATTTCGGTACTTCTTTAATTCCCTCAGGGATAAAATTCTCGACAACTCGAATAAATTGTAATAAAGGGATGAGACTTAAACATTCCCTTTTTAAAAAAATATATAAACTTTTATTTTGTACTCTATTTTTTCCCTCGACATTTATAGTGTTAAACTCCGTTTGGCATAAATGGTTATATAAAGTTATTAACTTTCTAATGAACAATTATCTCCGTCCTTTTATTCATTGAAATGAAGGACTATAAGAGGGAAATAAATCAACTTTCCTTTTTCAATTAACTTGTGCTTGGAACAGTGGATAGATAATAAAATATGTACATTTATGAGATATATTGTAGACTTAAACACCTCAATTTTCGTAATATAGTATTACAGTTTTATAATGATAATTAATGTTCATCACAATTTATCCCCTTACCTATTTTCTTCTAATTTGGTTAATTTATTTCTATTTTGAAACCCAATTTTAGATGTAAATAATTTTGTGGGTGAAATGAGGGAACATGAGATGTGTGAGGAATTAAAATGGGTGTTTTGAGAAATGATTGTTTGAGGAAAAATTGGGAGAAAAATGCTTATTGTCTTATTTCTATAATCCACTTATTAAGATGTACATTTTATCCAAAACTCCCAAAAAATATCCTAATGAGTTTTCAATCATACATTGGTTGGGTTGTGAGGTTCATATGGGGTTCGCTTAAATACACAATGCATTGCTGACACCTAATAAGCAATGTTTTTAGGGGACTGATTTGAGAACGAGGATGTGTAAATACAAGGAATAGGTTTTGTATCTTTTTGTGGTCACAGATGAGCTCGTGGTCCAAGGGTAAGTGCACCCCTTTCATAAGAGGTTAAAAATTCTAAACTCCGTGAAAGGAGTATTACCGTGTAATTTCATAAAAGAGTTTGGTAAGTTCTTAATCCCTCCAGATTAAGATTCTCCACAGCTAGAATAAATTGTAATAAAGAGAAGAGACGTAGACCTTCCCTTTTAAAAAAATATAAAATCACTTATTTTATATTCTATGTTTGCCCTTCACATTTATAGTGTTAAATTCCATTTGGTATGAGTGGTTATATAAAGTCATAAACTTTCTATCAACAAATTTTTTCCCTCCTTTTTTTCATTAAAATGAATGCCTATGAGAAGGAAAGAAATCAATTTTCCATTGTCAATTAACTTGTGTTCGGAAGAGTATATGGACAATAAGATGTGTGCATTTTACGAATCATATCGTAGATTGAAACACTTGAATTTTTGTAAAATATATTACAAATTTTTTCACCTCCCTCTTTTCTTCTAGTTTGGCTAATTTGTTTCTAACGCGAAATCGAATTTTAAAGGGATGAAATTTTGAAAGTGAACTTAGGGAACGTGAGATGTGAGAGAAAATAGTGATGTTTTGAGCATTGATTTTATATGGAAAGTTTTGGAGAAAAATGTTAATTGTCCTATTTCTATAATCCACTTGTTAGGAAGTACAATTTCTGTAACCCCCCCCCCCCCCCCCCCCCCAAAAAAAAAAAAAAAGAAAAAAACTATAGTGAGGTGTCAAACATACATTGGTTGGGGTGTGGGTTTCATATCGGGTCCACTTGAAAGGACACACAATGCGTTGTTGACACTCATAGGCTACCTTTTAAGGGCTGATTCGAGAACGAGGAGGGAAATATAAAGAGTAAGTTGACTATCTTTTACTTTGTAGTCACACATGAGCTCGTAGTTCAATAGAACTGCACCCCTCTCATAAGAGTTTTGTTTTGGAAGAGGGACCCCCCTAGATTTTATTAAATGATATTAGAGAGAGCAACCCTCTCTACGTGGATGGATTAAAAAATAAAGCATGAGAAAATTAGAAAGAAAGTTGGTTTTATAAAATAACCAACAATACCACATAGAAAACCTAAGCATAAGAAGTATGAAAATCAGAAACGAACTCCTTGAATATTTTTGCTTTTGATCCCTTGTAAGGAAAAGCCTTAAAATCCAAACTAGTATCCTCGTGAATCTGACTGATAATGACCTTGGTATGTATATGTATATCCTAAAAAAAAAAATTATTCCAAACACGCCAAATATGACAACAAATAAACCAAGCAAGCATTAAGCATAGTAAAACTCTAATATTCATTCGTCATCTCCATCCACCATGACGTGAGTCTATATTGCAAACAATTCTATATGAAATCCAAACCCATAACTTCTTGAAAAAATGTCCAAATATGATTTCCCACTAAACTGTTATTATAAAGATGATCTCGAGTTTCTTCCCTGGCATTATGACAACATCCACATTTGGAAACATGAGAGAATTCTGAATCTCTTCTAATATTTGAAGATAACAATTCCTTTATGTGGAGGTTTCCACATGAGTACTGAATTTTTTGCGGGGATTCTACTATTTTAAATTTGTGAAAATGAAAATTGAACACAATCACGAGGCCTAATAGTCTCCCAAGCCGATTTAATCAAAAAATTCCCTGACTATCTAAATTCCAAGCTATACAATTGGAAAAATCCAAATTGTCATGCATGATATTCCAAACCAATTGCAACTTGCGCCATGTATTTGAAGAAAAAATTGGATTACCAAAAAAAATATTTGAGAAAAGCTTATTGTATTTTGCTTGCACGAAGTTAGCCCAATGTTTATTAATGTTATAGGTTCCCCACCACAGCTTGCACCCATAAACAATGCAAATATTCTTAACACATCTCAGAACCAATCCTCCTTCCTGTCGAGGAAGAAATATATCACTCCAATTCACCCAATGAAATCTTTGTCTGTCATCACTCCAACCCCAGAAATTTTTTTGAATCTTCAATCTCCATAACAACTAATTGAGGGGGATCTAAAGCTGCAAAAATATTGAGCACCATTGATTGAAGCATTGATCTAATGGAAATCATCTTTCCCGCTTGTGAAAATATCGAACCATTCCATGCATGCAATCTAGAGAAGATTTTATCTAACATATTTCCCAAAAGAGATTTTTTCCTTCGACCAGTATATAAAGGAACTCCAAGGTATGTAATTGGTAGGTTTTAATACGTAAAACTAGTGGAAACTTCAATAATATTTCTACGGCTCCTATTGACATGTTGTGATAGTAGAAAACAACTCTTTGCTTTATTAATAAGCTGGTCCGATACTACTTCATACCTTTAAGGAATTTCATGAGGCTGCTTATTGAGTTTTTTTGTCCTTTGGGCAAGATAAGAATGTCATCCGCAAATGAAAGGGAGGAGATCAATAGACATCCAATTGGGTGAGTAAAATCTTAACTTTTCCAATGGTCATCAGCTGGTGTAATCCTCTTGGTAAAACCTCTGAAGCTACAACAAACAGAGCAGGAAACAAAAGGTCTCCTTGACGAACTCCCCTAGTGGATTTAAAAAAACCACAAGCCTTCCCACTGACACATAGAATACTAACAGTTAGAAATTAATTGCCAAATCATGTCAATCTAATTCTCTAAAAATCCAAGAGCCATAAGAACCTTTAAAATGAATATCCATGACAACCTATCATAAGCTTTGCACATATCCAAATTAAAAACAACATTAGTACCCCTCACCTTCTTATGGAAATTAGTCATCATCTCTTGCACGAGAAGGACATTATCCATCATGGATCTCCATTTAATGAAACTTTATTGAGATGGGGAAATGATTTTTGGAAGCAATCTAGCCCGTCTGTTCACCCTAGTTTTAGAGAAAATTTTCATGGTGAAGTTCATAGGCTAATTGGGCGAAAGTCACAACATTAGTTTGGATTCACAATTTTTGGAATACAAAGAATATTTGTTGAAGTCCAACCGAGAGGAAACTCTTGTCCAATAAAAAAGAACCAGTAGCCTCAACCAAATCCTCCCTAATAATATCCTAGCATAGTTCTTAAAAAAACCATTGAAACCATTCGGACCTGCTGCACTATGCATAGAAAAAACCACTTCTTTGATTTCTTATTGAGTAAGAATCATCGTAATATCCTCATTCTCTTTAGTAGAAGTCTTTCAAGGTATATAAATGAAAATATCCTCATTTGATTGCATGGCAGTGGACCATCCCAAAATTCATTTGAAATGATGAATGAAGCCTTTTTCTATATCCTCTTCACTAGTCAGCCGTTGATCCGAGTCATCTTTAACTTTATGAATCATTAAATTATTTTGATTCCTCTTGGCTATGGAATGAAAAAAAAAAGTGGAATTACAATCTCCATGTTCCATCCATTTAACTCAAGCTTTTTGTTTCTAGTATACCTCCTCATTTTTAAGGTGGTACATATAATTGGACTTAGCTTTATGGAATTCTTCCTTGTTACCATTGTATAAATCCAAGTCATATTCTTATTCCTTTGCAAGCAAGTAGTCCTCTGCGTCTTTAATTTCCTGAAACACATTTTAAAAACATCCTTGTTCCAACTTTTGAGGGATGATTTCAACATTTTCAGTTTACTTGAGAATTTTTGCATTGGAGTACTAACTGAATTCTCCTTCCAGCTTTCGATTACCACTTGAATGAAAGAGTGATGTCATATCCACATAGAATGGAACCTAGAAGGTTTAGGTACCAAATCTAATTTGGATTTAATAGTGAGGAGAATAGGACAGTGATCTGAGTTCATTATGTGCAAGTGTTCCACCAAAGATGAGTAATTATTTTTAAGCTAGAAGGAGTTGCATAAACTTCTGTCAAATCTATCCCATATCCTTGCCCTCTCTTCTCTATTATTGCACCATGTGTATTTAGATCCTATGAATGGTAATTCCAAGTGCCCCACAACGGCAAAAGTATTATTGATGTTCAACACAACACCTCTGTCGATCTCATTTCCTCATAATTTCTCTTCATTATTGGAGACAACATTAAAATCCCCACCAAATACCCATTGATCTTGACAAATGTTAGGCAATTTCATATGCTCATTACACAGTTCTAATCTTCTCCACGATTGCATTTTGTGTAAACACAAGATAAATATATTGGATTAGTGAAAGTTTACATGACTGACTTGCACTGTAAGTGTCTGATTACTGTCACTGCATAACTTCACTATCCAAGCATCTTTCCATAAAAGCCATATTTTATTATTAACAGTCTTCATGCCTACATTGAAATTAAATCTTCTAAATAAATCTTTTGTTATTTAAAATATATACTTTTGTGTTTTATCAAATTTAAAATATGAAAAGTCATATTTATGCAATAAAAATTAATACCACTAGAAAACTTACAAACGAAGAAGATGACCGAGTCAAGTATTTGACAATCTCTCCTTAAGACAAAATTCACTCCCGCCACGGTACTTACGACAATGAACAATGAGCATTTGCCTCCCAGGATAAAACGGTCTTGACACGCGCATGAAGTACTTCAGTGTGCCTGTCCCACGAACCAATTATGTTTGATACTCTATTCGACTCAATCGGGAATGGAAAGTATTGAAAATATACTTTCTCTCCTTTTTGTCTCTTTAAAAAATGAAGACAAGTCTTGTATTTATAGAAAACAAGGTGTTTTTCATGAAAAAACATGTCTTTAGGAAACAACCACTTTAGGGACGTTTTTCATGAACTGTCACAACTTATGGTGAACAGTCACAACCTTTAGGGACAGTTCTGAAAAATAGTCACTATATAGCGAACAGTCACAAACTTTAGCGACAGTTACGAAAATCCGTCCCAGAAAATAAATAAAATTTCCCAATAAACTTCATACATAAATGGGGAACTTTGATACCAAATTTCTTATTCATCATTTATCAGTTTGAAACAAATAAATATATCGCGTGACTCGTCATGTTATAAGAAATGCGCACGTACTTGGTCTTACTTTGACCAATATATTAATTTGGTCATAAAATAATTTGTGTAAAAACACAATATTTTCCAACAATCCCCCACACGAATGAAATTTGGGTGAAGAATCAAATGAACATGAAGACAAATTAGACAGAGTATCAGTGGAAAAGAGCAGCATCGGTAAAGACAGCTTTTGGCCTTGAATCTTTCCTAGTGAGAGACTATTAGGTTTACTAGCTAATCAATGAACGCGATGTCTTCAATTGATCAACCTTTTTGTGTAAACTGCGATAATATAATTCACACGTCCCTTTTCCAAACATTCTTGGTTCTCACTATTGTGTCCGTTTTTGCCTTGGACACCTCTTGGTTTCATGAGCGTGTTAGAGAATTTAACAATGTAGCAGTTGGTTATTCTCATAGAAGTCGCCCCTTCTCACTCATATAGGTGATTTCTATAAAGAGTATCCTGCTAATACCCCACTTTACCCATATGTTCAAGATATAGAAATCATTAAAATAAAATTTATCCTGTTATACGCAGTAGATAGTGCACTGACTCATCCTAGGAATGGGGGGAAGAATTTATTTTCTTCTCAGTAATAACT
Organism: Sambucus nigra; assembly: GCA_949130495.1. Classification (NCBI taxonomy): domain Eukaryota; kingdom Viridiplantae; phylum Streptophyta; class Magnoliopsida; order Dipsacales; family Adoxaceae; genus Sambucus; species Sambucus nigra. The sequence continues at coordinate 182,224,860 of OX422224.1, read as the reverse complement.
AAATCGCACATAATTAGGTTGTCTCGTTGAACCTAATTCTTGGGATCTCCGATCATTTAGGTTGGGTTTCCATTAGGTCAATTATTTTGGGTTTTAAACGACTGTAAGCCCATTCCCCTTGATGAACTTCTCTTACGCTCTCGTTAGCGGATCCGCAATGATATTATTAGGCCTAATGTTATCACTAACAAAGAAAGATTTCTTTATGGTCTTATGTCATGACTAATAAGTCGTGACTTGCCAAATTACTTTATGCCTTTTCAAGCAATGATTTCCAATTGCAAGAACATGCATTAGAATTGTTATCTCAAATTGTCCTCTTTAAAATTGTCAAGGTACCTTGCTTTCTAGGAAATAATATTCATATTCCATCATAAGAGGATTTCCAAACATTAACACCTCTAATCGTGCTAATATATCACTCGGAATACCAGTCTCGAAAGTCATATATTGTTTAAAAATATATTCATAATTTCCTAATGTTTATGTCATTTGTCACTTATATCTTAGTATCGATATTGAACGACTCATTTGTACTTGAGACTCTTTGATCCACTATCTTTATTCTAAAGATTTGTGTACACTCTTAATCATTTCCAACCTTGGAATATAATCAAAGTACGTAAGTATTACTTATCGTTCAATAAATGAAGTACACACTTCTCTAGACAAATGCACATTGGAAATACTATAGTATATTAAATGCACTTATGCAATCAAATACTACACTTTCAGTAGTGTTTATCCTATTTTCAATAGGAATCATCTTTGTTTCTATTTTTGGATAGAAATTATCACCTTAGACAAATTCCCCCACATTATCATAATTCATACAAAGGTTCTCAACCTTTCCCATAAAATTTTTATCGTGGGTTAATGTGTTGAGAATATAACTCATAGAAAACACAATACTTCCCCCACAATGTCAAATATAAATTTGAAATTATACAAAATTGATACATTTATTCTCAACCTCCAAACGCTTTTTTTTTTCCTTTAAAATGAAATGATATTAATGTTTATTTGGACCAACACATATGTCCATTTAGAAGGTATACATTCATTTCATTCTAAATAAATTTTAGTTGAGATAAGTTTCTCTACTTTAGTCATTTCGACATATGTGTCATATTTAGAGAATTTAACAATGTAGCTGTTGGTTATTCTCATAGAAGTGGCCCCTTCTCACTCACATAGGTGATTTCTATAAAGAGTATCCTGCTAATACCCCACTTGACCCATATGTTCAAGATATAAAAATCAATAAAGTACAATTTATCCTGTTACACGCGACAGATAGTGCACTGACTCATCCTAGGAATGGGAGGAAGAATTTATTTTCTTCTCAGTACTAATTAAATCGCACATAATTAGGTTGTCCCGTTGAACCTAATTCTTGGTATCTCCAGTCATTTAGGTTGGGTTTCCGTTATGGCAATTCTTTTAGGTTTTAAACGGCTGTAAGCCCATTCCCCTTGATGAACTTCTCTTACTCTTTCGTTAGCGGATCCGCAATGATTTTATTAGGCCTAATGTTATCACTAACAAAGAAAGATTTATTTATGGTCTTATGTCATGACTAATAAGCCGTTACTTGCCAAATTACTTTATGCCTTTTCAAGCAATGATTTCCAATTGCAAGAACATGCATTAGAATTGTTATCTCAAATCATCCTCTTTAAAATTGTCAAGGTACCTTGCTTTCTAGGAAATAATATTCATATTCCATCATAAGAGGATTTTCAAACATTAACACCTCTAATCGTGCTAATATATCACTCGGAATACGAGTCTCCAAAGTCATATATTATTTAAAATTATATTCATAATCTCCTAATGTTTATGTCATTTGTCACTTATATCTTAGTATCGATACTGAACGACTCATTTGTACTTGAGACTTTTTGATCCATTATATTTATTCTAAAGATTTGTGTACACGCTTAATCATTTCCAACCTTGGAATATAATCAAAGTACTTAAGTATTAATTATCGTTCAATTAATGAAGTATACACTTCTCTAGACAAATGCACATTTGAAATTGTGACATCCCGCCTACTAAAATAAGGGGTGGTCAGCCCAATACTCCAATAAATACAGGAATCATTAATTGTCTTAAAAAGCTTTAGGTGAGGCATCCTTATAATTTGAAGTGAAAGATTTAGGTGAGGCATCCTTCGTGATCGGGATAGAAATATCTCGATATAGATCACGAGGAATGTTAGTATTGTCTCAAAAAGCTTACATTAACAAGGTTTTATAAAGATTCAACATGCAAAGTTGCAATCTCATTAATATTCCACTTCAAAAAGGGGATAAGTTCATCTTGAGTCAATGCCCACGAATTGATTTATAAAGGGAACACATGAAAGGCATGCCTTATGCTTTTCTCGTAGGGAGTTTATTGTATGCACAAGTCTGCACTAGGCCTGACATCAATTTTTTAGTTGGGATGCTAGGCTGATATCAAAGAAATCCGGGGATTTACCATTGGAAAGATGTATAGAAAGCGCTGAGGTACCTACAAGGGACCAATGATTACATGCTCAAATATAGTAAGGTTGATCACCTTGAGGTGATTGGTTATTCAGACTCAAATTTTGGGGGATGCCTCGATAGTAGGAAGAGGACTTCTGGTTATGTTTTCCTTCTAGATGGAGGAGCCGTTTCATGGAAAATGCTAAGAAGAGCGTCATTACATCATCTACTATGGAGGCTGAATATGTAGCTTGCTTCGAATCTACAAATCATGGATTATGGATGCTAAATTTTATTTCAGGACTTAGAATTATGGGATCGATATCTAAGCCGCTGAAGATTTATTATGATAATGTCGGAGCAGTCTTCTTTTCGAAGAATGATAGTTATACCAAGGCAGCTAAGCATATCAAGATGAAATACCTATCAGTGCAATAAGAGGTTCAAAAACAAAGAGTGTCGATTGATCACATTAGTACGAATGATAACATAAAAGATCCTCTTACGAAAGGACTATCTCCAAAGACCTTTATGGAACATGTCAAAGAGATGGGTCTCAATTAGTTAGATTATGATTGCTATTTGTCTTAGTTGATTGACACTATTACTTGAATTCAATAAAAGTGTTTTTTATTTCTATAATTTATGTCTTTTGTGAATGCATTCATATGATTATGATTTACTGCTAGACAGAAATAGTCCTTTATTCAAAAGGACATTATAAGGACATTATGATACCCAATATTAAAGGCTTAGTTTAATGAAGCATTGGTGTTGTAGTACATGGAAGGAACAATGCTCTTGAATAGCATGGAACCGTCATGACTTGCATCCATGAATTGTTTGATTTAGCAAACTATACTTATCAGTTATTGTGCACCTTATGATACCTAATCTAATTATAAGGATTATTAAGACCAAATGGGAGACTGTTGTAAATTAATAATTAAAGTCTGAAATTATTTTTTAATTTCGATTATATTAAATTCCAAAATTATGAATTTCCCATTTATATGGTCTTGATAAATATCAGATAATTAATTAGAAGTGTGATAAATGCAAATATTAAAGGATTGGGTTGTTCTTAATTTTTAGCCACTTGATGGTTTGTGGGAAACATGAAAAAGAGTTCTACTTTTACTAGGATTTTCGGCCCTCTTCCCCTTATAAATAAAGGAGCCCTGCACCATCTAGGGTTATCTCATAACACACTATTTCTAAGGTGGGAGAGAAAATCTGAAATTTCTAATATGCATATTTTTTCATGAACATTCTGGGCACACTAAGAGGCAATTATGGGCTATTCTTCAAGGGGTTCTGATATACCCATATATACCCTCCAAACCGGACGACTCCCAAGGGGGACGACACTTCATCATGTTCCAGACGACCCCTCAAGGGGGCCGACCCTTCATCAGGTTCCGGACGACCCTCCGAGGGGCCGACCCTTCATCAGGTTCTGGACCACTTCCGAGGGGCCGACCCTTCATCAGGCTCCGGACGACCCTCTGAGGGGCCGACCCTTCATCAGGCTTTGGATGACCCTCCGAGGGTACGACAGTACGAGGCCTAAATTAGGCCAGACTCACTACCGGAAGGAACTTTGCCCTCGGCCTCGGTTCATAGGCCGAGGGTGACATCATCACAGCACGTGGTTTGGGAGACGCGTGTAACAGTGCGCGTGAGGCTCACATGGCACATGGGAGACCGTTATAAAAAAATCACACCCTCACGTGAGGGAATATTATGTCATCATTTGGCATCTATAGGTGTCAACAGGGGATTGGCTAGATCATCATTCACATGCACCATGCATACTTGGGGGGTACACTACACCCCCCAAGACCTATATATACTTGTCACCTACAACCCTACAAGAGATCGATGAATTTACTGTAACCCTAGCTAAAACTCTGCTTGTACACACAGTAGAGAGATAGAGTGAGCTTATGTGCATTGTATCCAAGGCCATTAGTGCCCATACTTAGTGGATCACACACTCACAGTGGACGTAGGCCAAATTGGCTGAACCACTATACATCATTGTCTTATTCTTCTTATACTCATCTCCTTCTACACACTTATACACTTATATATCTCTAAGGCTGCCATGGTTACTACTGTTTGAGCTCATTATCACTTATCCGGTGGTGCTAAATCTTAGCATCATCAGTTTGGCGCCGTTTATGGGAACGAGAAGACATCTCTTCCTTTGTACAGCTTGACCATACTGGGCACTCTGGTGGTGAACCAGTTCTCCCCCTGAGAGGAGGTGTTTCACTATTGAAAGAGACCCACTAAGGTTCCCAAGCTCACCAGTCTTTTTTCCAGTTCAGCTTTTCATAGCTCAAGCACATGGCACCTGAGATGCCACCACCACCACTTCCCCCGCCGGATGATGGGGGAAGACCCAGTACCAGTCAGCCGCCGCCTCAGTCTGAAATGGATGATGTGGCGGCAGCCTTAAAGTCTCTGGCAGCAAGCCAGCGGATGATGCAGGAGCAGTTCACAGCTCTAAGCCAGAACATACTAAGACCACCAGGAGTTTCACCTGAGATGATTACTCCGGCAGCAGCTCCAGGACAGCATGAGGCCAGGGGACCACCCCAGGCACCACGCAAAGACCTACCACCCCCTCAGCGGCGTAGGGATGTTGCTGACCCCCGACGTCTACGCCTGGGGAGGCAACGAAACCCTTGCCCTGAGGACAGGTATGACGATCTGGAGGGAGAGGAGGCCCCTATAGAATGCTGGGAACCATATGAGGTCTCCAACAATACTGTACGACCTCTCCAGGATAGTAGAGGAAAGTGCGGGAGACCAAATCTTGATGAGCACCCGAGAGGCTCTGCTTTTGACTCTTGAGCAGGGGGTCAGCCTTTGAAAGGATGGGCCCAGTAAACCTGCGGGAAAAATTGTCCAGGTCAAGAAGTGCTGCGAGGTCCAGGAGGGAGGCAGCAGATGGCCGACCCCAAGGACGAGATGACGGCCAAAGGGAAGTAAACAGCCGACACAGGCCAGCCACAGCAGAACCCTCCGTCCACCTCAAAGAGGCGGCAGGGGATAACATCGGCCAAGCCGACCCTGTGAGGCCCTGGAATGACTCAATCCAGCGACTAGAGGATAAGATCGGTGATATACTGAAGAGTCGGGGCCCTTTTCAGAGGGGATACACCATAGGCTCACCCTTTGTGGCAAAGATAGTCAACTTCCCCACGCCATCAAAGTTCAAGCCACCTGTGGTCACCCCAAGATATGACGGGAGCACCAACCCCGTCCACCACGTGGAGATGTATCAGTCAGCAGCAGACATATACTCCATCTCGGATGAGATGAGGTGTCGTGCCTTCTCTGGTACCCTGACTGGAGCTGCACATGTCTAGTACACGTCTCTTTCAAAAAATTCCATTGAAAACTTTAAGCAGTTGGCAGACCTGTTCATCCATAACTTTTGCTTCGGGGTGAGGCCACAGAAGAAGACCACCCACTTGTTCTATGTTAAGCAGGGGAAGAATGAGAGTCTAAGGGACTACATAGCCAGATTCAATAAAGAGAAGCTGGAGGTGGAAGACTATGAGGAGAGCATAGCTATGACAGCCCTGATTGGAGGACTCCAAAAGGGGAAGCTGTTATGGAAGCTTGCTGAAGACCCTTCGAGGACGATGGTTGAATTGCTGTCGACAACAGGAAAGGTGATGAACGCCGAGGAGGCGATGGCCGCAAAATATGAAGACAAAAAAGGAGGTGCTAGTGGGGGTAAATACCCTAAGAAGAACAAAGAGGGGAAGAAGAGGTCCACGGATGACAAGTTCGCTGGTTACACCCCTCTAACGGTCAGCTGTGAACAGATTCTTAATGAGATAAAGAGTGATCGGTCCTTGAAGTGGCCTGAGAAGCTGAGGGCAGCCCCCAGCAAGAGGAATAAGAACTTGTGGTGTGAATTTCACCAATACCACAGCCACGTAACAGACAAATGCTTTGCTCTGAAAGATGAGATTGAGAAGATGCTAAAAGAAGGGAAGCTCAGAAAGTACATTGACAAAGGTGCCTTCAAGAGGGGCCGAGGGGATGACCCTAGAAAGAAGCGAGGCGATGCATGTAGAGAAGGTCCTCAAAAAAGAGGGGACGACCCTTCTGATGATGAGGACGACCCTGACCTCCCGTCGAGAGACGACCACGGCCCTGTCAAGAGGCTTAATATGATCTCGCTCGGAGTGGGAATGATCTCTGGGGGTCTAGTAGGAGGAGGGTCTGAGGTCGCCAATAGAAAGGCCCATGTGGCTGAGGCCAAGGCAGTGACGAAGACGGTACACTCAACCTCTCTAGAGGTCAAGTCAGAAAAGAGGAAGAAGGTTGATATGGACACTCTGATAGTGGGATTCTCGAGAATGGACTTCATAGGCCTCTTAGCCCCACATGATGACCCTCTCGTCATCACTACCAGGGTGCACGGGTGTGAGGTGCCGAGGATCTTGGTAGATGGGGGTAGCTCTGCAGATATGATGTTTTGGCCATGCTTCAAAGCCTTAGGTCTCAACCGTGCTAGACTCGTCCCATACCATCATCCATTGATTGGGTTCAGTGTGGAAAAGGTTCATCCCCTTGGGGTATATGAGGCCGATGTTAGGATGGGGGACGAGTGGCCGAGATGGCTTACCAAGAAGGTCAGTTTCTTTGTGATGGATGAACATGTGTTTTCGGTTTACAACATCATACTGGGGCGTGTGGCCCTCAAAGGGTTTGAAGCTGTGCTGTTTACGGTCCATCAGATGATTAAATTTCCTACCCCTTACGGGGTGGGGGAAGTTCAGGGAGACCAGACGACAGCGCGAGAATGTTACTACAACTCCGCTGAAGAAAGGGAGGCACACAAGAGGGCTACGACCACTTACAATATTGATACCCTAGACCCCAGGGATGAGACGAAGCTAAAGAAAGGAGAGTCCGCGGAAGAGGTAGAATCCATCATCCTCGATGAGGATGACCCGAAAAAAACCGTCCAAGTCGGCAAGTCTCTGAAGCCCAAAATCAAGGAAGACCTCGTTAAATTGTTGAGGAAAAGGCGAAGCGTCTTCGCATGGAGTCATGTAGATATGCCGGGGATTGACCCTGAAATCATGTGCTACAAGCTCAATGTGGTAGAGGGAGTGAAGCCGGTAAAGCAGAAAAGGAGAATTTACTCTAGAGAAAAGTATGAGGTCATCAGGGACGAGGTCAAAAATTAGAAGACGCTGAATTTATCAGAGAGGTCATCTACCCTGAATGGCTGTCCAATGCAGTCATTGTCCCAAAGGCCAATGGGAAGTGGAGAATGTGCGTGGACTTCAGAAACCTCAACAAGCACTGTCCCAAAGACAGCTTCCCTCTCCCCCGCATTGACCAGATGGTAGACGCTACCGCAGGCCATGAGCTCATGAGCTTCATGGATGCCTATTCAGGGTATAACCAGATCTTTATGAACCCTGAAGACTCGGAGAGGACAGCCTTCATCACTGACAAGGGTACATACTGCTATAGGGTCATGCCCTTTGGCCTCAAAAATACGGGGGCAACGTATCAGCGCCTCATAAATAAAATGTTCGAAGACCAAATTGGGAAATCTATGGAGGTCTATGTAGATGACATGTTGACTAAGAGTTTGAAGGCAGAGGATCATGTGGCAGACCTGGAGAGGACCTTTAACACGATGGACAAATACCAGATGAAGCTTAATCCGGCCAAGTGCATCTTCGGGATCGGAGCAGGGAAATTCTTGGGGTTCATTGACAACCAAAGAGGCATAGAGGCCAATCCTGAAAAGATAAAGGCCCTTGTGGAGATGAAGAGCCCCAAGTCCATTAAAGACGTTCAGAGGCTCACAGGGAGAGTTGCTGCCTTGAACAGGTTCGTATCTAGGGCCACAGACAGGTGCCTACCATTCTTCAAAATTCTCAGAAAAGCCTTCGAATGGAGTGAAGAATGCGATGAGGCCTTCAGGGAGTTAAAATCATACCTGGGGTCTCCCTTGCTGCTGTCGTGACCCGTGCAGGGTGAACGACTTTATGTGTACCTCGTCGTCTCAGAGTCGGCCATCAGTGCAGCCATTGTGAGAGATGAAGACGGGATACAGAAGCCTGTGTATTTTAACAGCAAGGCACTCCAGGGGGCAGAGCAAAGATACCCGAGGATGGAGAAGTTGGACTACGCCTTGATCCACGCCTCGAGAAAGATGAAGCCGTACTTCCAGTCCCATACAATGGTCATCCTCACCGACTCTCCTCTTAGGCAAGTCCTACACAAGCCAGAAAAATCAGGTAGGTTAATGGCCTGGGCTATAGAGCTGGGGGAGTTTGACATTGTGTATCAGCCTAGGATGACCATTAAGGGGCAAGCATTGGCAGACTTCGTGGCTGAGTTTACTTGGGAAGATGATGAAGCCGAAGATGAGGGCCCCGAGAAGATAGATACCCGACAGGGTGAGCTCACCGACACGCCTACAGATAAGGCTGAGACGAGCACCGCTAGAAGGAAAGTGGTTGAAAACAAAGAGGGAAGATACATCTTTAGACAGGGATCCCTCTCCGAGGGAAATTTTTCAGAGGGAAAGACTCTATGGAGCCTCTTCGTTGACGGGTCCTCCTGTGACAACGGAAGTGGAGCTGGACTGATACTATTAGCGCTCGATGGCACAGACGTTGAATACGCCCTGAGGTTCAACTTCAAAGCCTCCAACAACGAGGCTGAATATGAGGCCTTGGTAGCAGGCCTCTCCTTGGCCAAGTCTCTTAGTGTCGGCCATATTTTGGTCCATAGTGATTCAAGGCTAGTAGTGAATCAGATACTAGGAGCCTACGAGGCTAAGGACGAGAGGATGGCTAGGTACCTTGAGAAGGTGAGGTCGTTACTGAAGGGCTTCAGATAAGTGAAATTAAAGAGGATACCTACGCTCGACAATGGCCGTGCTGATGCCCTTGCTAGGTTGGCCTCGGCAACGAGGACATACATCAGGAGGATGGTCCCAGTAGAAATTTTGCTTCGGCCAACTATTGAAGACGCTGAGGGAACACTTTGCAATTGCCTAAATGTTTCTCAAGAAGCTTCATGGATGGATCCTCTGATCAGATACATTAAGGAGGGTGAGATTCCAGAAGCAAGGCAAGAAAGGAAGAAGCTGAGGTACAGGGCTACAAAATTACCTGTCATCGGAGACACCTTGTACAAAAAAGGGTTTTTGCTCCCCTTACTTAGGTGTGTGCATCCCTCAGAAGTCCCTTCCATTTTGCAAGATGTGCACGAAGGATCGTGCTCAAGCCACATCGGGGGCAGATCCTTAGCGAAGAGGGTGATCACCCAGGGATACTGGTGGCCGGTCTTGGGGAAAGACGCAGTGGTATATGTAAAAACGTGTGACAAATGTCAAAGATTTGCCACCATCCCTCACCAGCCCCATCAGCCTCTTACTTCCATTACATCCCCATGGCCATTTGCAGTGTGGGGAATTGACCTAGTAGGACCCTTGCCTAGGGCCATCAATAACTATCGATTCCTCATCGTAGCCATTGACTATTTTTCAAAATGGGTGGAAGTGGAGCCGATGGTGACGATCACAGAGCAGAAGACCTTCCAGTTCGCATGGTAAGTCAGAATTGCACATAGGGTGGACCGTTGGAATGGGTATTCAGTGCCCTTCGAAGATTCATTCAGTCTCGTTCGAGATGAGGAGTTTGAATTTTGGGTCAAACTGAGTCGAGGAGTGCCCGATGGCCTCTAGGTCAAGTTTCGAACACAAACGGATCGTTCGTTCACATGGTAAGTCAGAATTGCGCACGGGGTGGACCATTGGAAAGGGTATTCAGTGCCCTTTGAAGATTAATTCAGTCTCGGTCGAGACAAAGAGTTTGACTTTTGGGTCAAACTGAGCCGGGGAATGCCCGATGGCCTCTAGGTTAGTACTCAGGACATGACCTGGGTTTACGGTGATGAAGGGAGGTACTAGGGACCTAAGGAGGCTTAGGGGGGTAATAGAATGGGGTGTCTACAGTGAATAAAATGGAAATTGAGGATAGGGGATAGAGATACATGAGTGGCTATCGTGTGTCGACTGACGACTAGGATTGTAGGTAACGCGATACCTATAGGATTAATATAAGTTGAGGGTATACTTATTTAATTATTATAAATTGGAATATTCGGAGAGTATAAATCCTTAAAAGTGATTAAGGTGCGAGTCATATTTAAGTTAGAGAATACTTATGGTCTTTGTATTTTAAGTATGTGAATACTTAAATATTATTACGAATGGGAACATTCGGCGTTATTGTCTATCTCTGTATGAGACTTGGCAATTATAGCCATATATACATTTTAGGAGTGATATAGATTATATATACGATGTGATTACAGTATATATAATATGATATGAATACATATATATATGTGTGTGATTGGTATATTTGTATCTTAGAGGCTGGTTCCACGGGCTTTCCTTTGTCGTAGGATTGTAACAACCAGCTTATATATTTTTCTCTAGTGCGATCCGGGGAGGTTGCGCATTGTGGGTGAATCCCCTGGCTTGAGAGAAGGGAGAGTATATCCCTAGGTCATCTCATCCCGCGTTTGAGTGTGATGTGTGTACTCCACTTACAGAGTGAATATGATTGCCTCCACCATTGTGTATTTATTTTTACCATGACCATGAGTGAGTCTGGCTTGGTACCTAGGTTGAGTGAATAAATCCGAATTCGAATAGACACTATGAGACTGGATCCTCGAGTTATATCTCAGTGGGATGGTTATTATACTTGTTGTGTATAGTATATTGCATGTATATGAGGTCAAGATATCATATATCTTTGAGTAGTGTAAAGAGTAAGATGAATAAGGATTTATTCTCATTTCGAGAGATTTTATCCAGACTTAAATTGTGATTTGTATATTAAAGTGAGAATTATATATATATATGAGTTCTTATATATGTTATGTGCTGAGGGCCTAATGGATCTCGACGATGAACATTGCCAGGTAGTAGTGTATCGGGGGGGTTCCTTGTTTGGATTTGACTTCGCGAGACACCCCACGCATGAACATAGCGTAGTGTTTGGAATGGGGAGAAGTTTAACCCTTAGTACTCAGGTTTATAGGGATTTTTGGAGATTGGGTGAAACGGGTTAGTTAGGCAGGGTATCTTAACAAGGTTGTTTAAAAGGTATGCGATAGGTGTGCACCATTAGAAGCGGGACGAGGGGTATCTCATGGGAGTTCCATGCCAATTTAAATATGGGATAAATAATATTTTAAACATATAGAATTTATGCACTTGCAAAATATTTTCAAACTCGGCCTATGACCCATTTTCTCTATTTTTCCCTCTCTTACTATATATATGTATATATTAGGTGTCCAGACACAGGGACGCCTGGATTACAATTCCTTCGAGTCAGACGTCTTCTGCAGCAGCTGTGGATGCATGCAGGTTTACTATAGATGCTTCTATCCTTGTAATCTAGATAGGAGATACTGTAGAAACATTCGGGCCGAAAGACCAATTGTATTTATTTATTCTTTTTTCGCCTTTCTAGTGCGGCATTCGATTTGATTGTATTATGTTAAACCGACTGTTAGATTATTTTATTTCATTTCAGTTTTGTATTTATAAATTGTGTGACGGTTTTACTTTGTTGGTTTGATTAAAAAGATTAGTTAAATAAAATTTTGACACCAGCCTAATAGGTTATTAGTAATTAAATTAGTTTTCGGTAGTGATGCTGAGAATGAACTATATGAGACTCCTGTTTTAATTTGGTATAGGATTGATCACCCAGTATTTTATTAGGCGGGGTGTCAGAGATGGTATCAGAGCATCAGGTTCTAGTGTCCTTAGATATCTGTGCAGACGTACAACACTTTCAGCATTGCTCTCGATTTGATATAGAGCCTTATGATTAAGATTGTTGATTCCTCTTATGAGATTTTGTTCTCCTACTATTATATAAGATTATAGTAAATCTTTTGCGTGCATGTTCGAGATTCGTGTACTGATCGATGAAGAGCGACTAAGGAAGGACGTTATGAGGGCATCAAGAGGCGTGGCTTAGCTAGAGTTATAAGTTGAAGTCGGGGATGAGGGCCACAGTTGAGGTCACTCCCCTTTGTGGCATTGTTCAGGATTGCTGCAACGATTACTAAATTATAGTAATTATGACTATCCAAGTATCGCTCTATTGGAGAGTAGTGCTAAAGTTGAATTACCCCGTGAAGCTAAGTTGGGAAAAAAGTTTGAAAGGGTCTCTGGTAAGGACCATAGGTTGAAGTTAAGTCATGCGAAGTAAGTGTAGCATTACTCAATGGGAGTAGAAGGATCAGGAGCTTTGGCTTAGAGAAGGACACAAAAATACCCATATGTGAAAATTCAAGGAAAATTTTTCACTCGTGGGAGCAATATTGAAATGGTGGGAACGATAGTCGCCATGATTAAGGGAGCAGGATTTTTTTATCATAAAGGGATCTTACGAATGGTTTTTAACCGTGAGTTCCCATGATCTAGCAGGAATGAAAAGAATACAGTTTCTGGATTATTCACATGGGGTTCGGTCAAAGGCCGACAGTGAATACAGAGTTATAGTGATAAGTGAACTTTGTGCCGAATTAAGATAGGTATGAAGAGACGGTCCTTCGGAGCAACGATAGGCTCACTAGTAAGTGTTGCTAACACTTGTGGAGAATTTGTGTTCGTGGAACCCCATTGGTGGACAACCACCCAGGGAATTCCTGGAAATGGGGTTGTTGAGGCCGTTAGTGGAGTTTCCTTTTGACAAAGAAATTAAGGGTACAATAAAGGAGATTGTCAGGGTCGAGTCTATAGAGTCAGAGATACTGATAACCTTACAGGGTCAGGGTGGCCAGAGATGGGGGATGTTGCGATGTGGAGTGTACAACCACACGCTTTGATCTTGCCCGGTAGGGATTAAAGGACAAGAGTAGGGCGCCTAGATGGGGCACTGATTAGAGTAGTTTTTGGTTCAGTTAGGACAAGTGCACCTTGTCCGGGAACCAGTTGGAATGACCAGGGTGATTGGCAAGAATTTTTTGGTGAGTTTCCTCTCGGACGAAGGAGGTGTATTTCATGCGATAATATTGAGTCGCAGTATTTTATTTGCCCTAGATTCGTGTGTACCTCGAGTTTACTGGCGGTATCGATAACATTATATAGGGTATACCTATATTTTTTTCCGCAGTAGAGGGGTCCTATTTTGAATTTGTATCTGATTTGTATTGCTTGTTTTGTATGTGTTGTACGAGTATGGTATTATTTTTAGTATAATATGTTCTTAGTTGATGAGAGCGATAGTGAGCTAATGATTGCAAGACTATCATATCTGCAGTTCCAGGATGGAACAGGTTGTTGTTGCGATATCTTATCTGGATACAGATTAAGCTCGCCTTTATTATACGTTTAGATGGAACTTCGGTGAGTAGATGTTTCATATTTACGATTCAAGTGCGTGGCGACCTTATATATATGATTTAAGGTATACAGGGTTTATTGTTAAGTTGTGATTTAAGCTTGTGGTTGTTTACACTAAGGACTTAGTGTTACTATAAGCGCCTTGTGGTATGGCTCCGGGAAAGAAGTAGGAGTTTCGACCACATTTTGTTGAAAGATGGGATAGGATTTTCCCAGTGGCATGTTTGAAGCAAACGGACCTCCATGACCAACAAAGTTAAGCAGTAGTGTATAGGAGGGGTTCCTTGTTTGGATTTCGCTTGCGAGACACTCCACGCATGAACCTTAACGACGTCAGGAGTGGAGAGATGTTATGGGATGCAAGGATGTTTATTTTGATGATAAGTCACCTATTGTGGAGAAAACACTATGGACTGAGATCCATGTGATGATTGCATGCCTATGGAGATTGAAGTGCTATGGAAAAAGCACTGAAATAGTTCTCTCACCGCAAGTATATGGGTGAGGCAGGAGTTAGAGAAATTGATTTGAGGCTTATAGCCAGGCCTTGGATAGAAGGCAAATTCAGAAGAAATATGTTTTGGGTATGATGTTCGTAACACTTTTGCAGAGAGTAGGCACCCCGATTAGTTAGACTTTCCATTTTGCGAAGATGGAAGGACATACTAATTGAAGTATGTTAGTAGGTTAGTGAGGTAGGATTTAGGACATCCCTATAGTGTGCCTTAGGCCGTTATATTTTGATGACCAATGATGTGAGGAAGTAGTGTAATGGGAGGGCTTCTTGTCTAGATTTCACTTTGCGAGACGTCATACGCATGAAACCGAGAAAATGTCGAAAAATGAAAGAGGTCTTGGGCACTAGGGACATATTTAGTATGGTACTCATTTTACGTGTGTAGGGAACACCTCGATCTTAGGATTATTAGGAAGTAAGGCCATAAGGACTAGTGGCGCCGATATAGGAATATTGTTATGAGTTAACCACGAGAAGATTGGTGGGTTAACCTTGAGAAGGATTGGATTTCCAGTTATAAAAAGAATAGAATTTTGAATTTTTTCTCGGGTTAGGAAAATCCATGTGTTAGTACCAGACCGAGGAAATGAGGCCCATTATTTAGAGAGAGTGTTACATGTAGGACATTTACAGTGGTTGTACAGACAGTCACGGGTCATAAGGTGTGTGGGAACCTTGGTAAGTTGGTATTATATATTGTTCAAAATGGAAGGGGCATAGTATATATAGTTAAAGAATATGTTGTGAGGCAATTAGAAGTAAAACTGAAGTTTATTGGATGGAACGTCATAGGAGGTACGCAATTATACAATTATAATTGTGCAACAAGAGTTAGTACTCCTAAGATAAGCGATGAGACTGATGGGAGTATTCGAGCGTTAAGGTAACCTCCTTTTGGAAGGAGTTAAAAGAGTGGACACCTAGAGTAGCGAATATCCGATAGGATCAATAAGTTAGAGAGTCGGGATCATTTCCTTTAGATTCAATTATAGAAGCACTAGGTGTGATGTTACGTTCGAGTCAACCTTACGACCGAGGTAGTGTCATAGCATATAAAGATATAGATAAGCTTATGGTTAATCTAGTGGATTAGAGTATAAGCCTTAAGATAGGTGGGTACCGAGAACGAGTATATGGTAAGGTACCATTGGGTTAATACTATTTGACTTTTGTGCACTAGGATGTAGTATGATTAGCGACCCAAGGTTGGTAGTACCGGTCGTATCTAAATTTTGGGGACGAAATTCCTTTGAAGGGGGAGGGGGAGAATGTAATACCCCGCACTTTTATGGATTATTAAATCTCATAAGTGGGGGTAATTTGGAATTTGAGAAATTCCTATGAATAATAATTTTCGGAGTTTATGAGGATTAGAGTATTTTTTATGCGTGTTACATTTACTTTTGAGATTAAGTAAATAAGTCGGATTATTTTAATTACATGTCGCAGCTGGATAAAGCGACAAAGGATAATATTTTAATTGGAAAACCCGTATTGAGATGTGTTGGGTTTAATTAGTAAATTGTAGTTAAGTGACTCAGATGGAAATTTCGAGTATGCGGTTTGTTTCAGAATGGGCTAGATAGTCAGAATATAGTATCCGGGGGCAGTGTTTAGGTTCCGGGGACTTTTGGACTAATAGGGTCTCGCAATTGAGTAAACGAGTCATTTTTGGGTTTATAAGGGATAAACTCTTATTTCTCTCTATATATGACACGAGAGAGTGGGAGAAAGGAAAGAAAAGAGAGAAAGAAGAGAAAGGGGAGAGAGGAAGGAAAAAGAGGAAGAAAAAAGAGATCCCGGCCAAACTTTGCGGGATTCGACTCGAGGTCGTCAAATTTCATCCACGAGGCAAGTGTTTACTTGATTTATTCT
Source organism: Sambucus nigra (assembly GCA_949130495.1). NCBI lineage: Eukaryota > Viridiplantae > Streptophyta > Magnoliopsida > Dipsacales > Adoxaceae > Sambucus > Sambucus nigra. The sequence goes on along the minus strand of OX422224.1, from coordinate 182,208,545 downwards.
TTTGGGGCATAAATCCCGTATTATAGTTGGTAGTATAAAAGTATAAATATTTTTGGATTGGTTTTTCGTGAATGAAAATGGGTTTTTCGAAAGATTAACGAACAAACCTCGAATATCATCTAATTCGAGAAACTTAGGAATTAATTGAAATCGATTGTTGGTTATGGGTTCTAGGATGTTTATAACCCTTTTTATGTGTGTATTTGAGGTTGGTTGAGGTTTGCAGAGAATATAAAAAGCTTGGGTTTCATTAATAACTGAAACAGAGTCATCAGAGAAGAATCCCTATTTGATCGATGGATCTATGGCCAAGGGTCGATCGATCGACCCTACAGAATTTTTGACATTTTCGGCTAGTGTTGTTTAAATGGGATAAATTCCAAATTTAATTATTTCTAGATTATTTATTTGAGGAAATAAATATCCATTTAGGGGAAATCAATACCTAGCCATTTAAGGGAATTCATTTGGACTAGGAGGGTGCAAAAAATGTGTGACACTTAAGGTGTAGTTTTGAGGAAAATAAATTATGGAGTTAGATATTAGGGTTTCCTAAAAATGGTGTGGGGACTTATAAATTATTGTTTGAGAGAAATGTAGGCCTTGGGTTAATTGAGTAAGAATCCAGGACTTATTTATTTAGGGGTGTTCGGGACGAGTAACACCCAAGGGAGTATTTCGGTGGGCGATTGTATATTGATAATTGTGCATGTAGAAATATATTTATTTTCCGTCTACATGTTCGGGATAAATCCTAGGATGTGAATAGGATGTAAATTGAGGATACTGGATAGAGATACATGAGTGTCTATCTGGTGTCGTCTGGCGACTAGGATTGTAGGTAACGCGATACCTATAGGATTAATATTAGTTGAGGGTATACTTGTTTAATTATTATGAATTGGGATATTCGAAGAGTATATAAATCCTTAAAAGTGATTAAGGTGCGAGTCATATTTAAGTAAGAGAATACTTATAGGATTATCATTATAATTATGTGAATACATAAATATTATTACGAATGAGAACATTCGGGGTTATTGGCTATCGCTATACGAGACATGGAAATTATAGCACTATATACATTTAAGGAGTGATATAGATTATATATACGATGTGATTACAGTATATATAATATGATACGAATACATATATATCTGTGTGTGATTGGTATATTTATATCTTAGAGGCTGGTTCCTTAGGCTTCCCTTTGGCGTTGGGTTGGAACAGCTAGTTATGTATTTATCTCTAGTGCGATCCAGGGAGGTTACGTGATGTGGGTGAATCCCCTCGCTTAAGGAGCAGGGAGAGTATATCCCCAGGTCATCTCGTCCCGCGTTCGAGTGCGATGTGTGTACTCCACTTACAGAGGGAATATGACAGCCTCCAACATTTTGTATTTATTTTTACCATGACCATGAGTGAGTCTGGCTTGGTACTATGGTTGAGTGAGTAAACTCGAATTCGGATAGGCACTATGAGACTGCATCCTTGTTGTGTATAGTATATTGCCTATACATGAGGTCAAGATATAATATATCTTTAAATTGTGTAAAGAGTAAGATGAATAAGGATTTATTCTCATTCTGGGAGATTTTATCCAGACTTAAATTGTGATTTGTATATTGAATTGAGAATTATATATATATATACACACGTTATGTTCTGAGGGCCTAATGCATCTCGACGATCAACATTGCCAGGTAAAAGTGTATCGGGGGGTTCCTTGTTTGGATTTCTCTTCGCGAGACAACCCACGCACGAATGTAATGCAGTGTTGGTAATTGGAAGAAGTTTAGCCCTTAGTACTCGGGTTTAAAGGGATTTTCAGAGATTGGGTGAAACAGATTAGTTAGGCAGGGTAGCTTAACTAGGTTGTTTAAAAGGTATGCAATAGGTGTGCACCATTAGAAGAGGGGGGAGGGGTATCACATGGGAGTGCGATGCCAATTTAAATATGGGATAAATCATATTTTAAAAATATAGCATTTATGCACTTGCAAAATATTTCAAACTCAGGCTCTGACCCGTTTTCTCTATTTTTCCCTCTCTTGCTATATATATGAATATATTAGGTGTCCAGATTCAGGGACGCCTAGATGACGATTCCTTCGAGTCAGATGTCTGCTGTAGCAGCTGTGGATGCATGCAGGTTTCTGTAGATGCTTCTATCCTTGTAATCTAGATAGGAGGTACTGTAGAAACAATCGATTCGAAAGACCATTTGTATTTATTTATTCTTTTTCCACCTTTCTAGTGAGACATTCGATTTGATTGTATTATGTTAGACCGAGTGTTCGATTATTTTATTTCATTTGAATTTTGTATTTATAAATTGTGTGATGGTTTTACTTTGTTGGTTTAATTTAAAAGATTAGTTAAATAAAATTTTGACGCCAGCCTAATTGGTTGATAGTAATTAAATCGGTTTTCGACAGTGATGATGAGAATGAACCATATGAGACTCCTGTTTTAATTTGGTATAGGATTAGTCACCCTGTATTTTATTAAGCACGGTGTCACATGTAATTTTGGGGGGTAAAGGAGGTAACATGACATGTGTGAGGAATAAATAGGGTTGATTTGAGCAACGGTTTTTGAATGAAAATATTAGAGAAAAATATATATTGTACTATTTCTCTAATCCACTTTTTAGGAAGTACATTTCTCGAAATTCCCAAAACTATTCTTCTGAGGTTTCAAATATACATTGGTTTGGGTGTGAGGTTCACATAGGTTCCACCTAAATGGCCCCAGAATGTATTGATTACACCTCACAGGCTATATTTTTAGGGAGTGATTTGAGAACGAGGAGATGAAAATAAAGGAGTAAGTAGATTATCTTTGACTTTGTGGTCGCACATGAGCTCATAGTTCAATGGTAAGTGCACCCCTATCCTAAGAGTTACGGGTCCGAAGCACCGTGAAAGGAGTCTGACCGTGTAATTTCGTAAAAGCAGTTTAGTACTTCCTTAACTCCCACCACAATGAGATTCTCCACAGCTAGAATTCAATGTAATAAATGGAAGAGACTTAGACCTTCCTAATTTTAAAAAATATATATATCTTTTACTTCGTACTCTATTTTTTCTCTCCACATTTAGTGTTAAACTCCATTTAGCATGAATGCTTATATAAAGTTATAAAATTTCTACAAATAATTTCTCTCTGCTATTTTGAATTATAGGAAATACTATAAGAGGGAAAGAAATCAATTTTTGTTCGGTAATTAACTTGTGTTTGGATGAGTATAAGGACAATAAGATAGGTATATTTTACGAATTATATCATAGATTCAAACACTTCAATTTTTAAAATATACTATTATGGTGTAATAACGATAATTAATGTTCGTATAATTTTATCCCATCCTTATTTCCTTCTAATTTGGCTAATTCCTTTCTTTTTGGAAACCAAATTTTAGAGGGATGTAATTTTGTGGGGTAAATGAGGTAACCTGACATGTAGGAGGAATAAATAACGTTGATTTGAGCAATGATTTTTAATGAAAATTTTAGAGAAAAATATATATTGTCCTATTTCTCTAATCAACTTTTGTAGGAAGTACTTTTGTCCAAATTCCCAAAACCATTCTAATGAGGTGTCAAATATACACCGGTTGAAGTGTGAGGTTCATATGGGGTCCACCTAAATGGACCCAAAATGTATTGATTTCACCTCAAAGGTGTAATACCCCGTATTTTTATAGCTTTTAAATTTGGGTATTGATTAAATTTAAATTGAGATATTAATTTATTATTAATCCGGAAGTTAATTTAAATATTTACTAGCGTGACGAGAGTTAGTAATTATTGGGAAATTGTTGAATATTACTTAAGGGGTAAAGTAATATGTATAAACGAATTTATTTCAATTATCACGAGTGTATAATTTGATAATTGTGGAAATTAAATCGGGGCGCGCCCGTGTCGTGTCGGGATTAAATTCTTATTAATAAAAGTGAATAAATTATAATTCACTCGTATGGTCATTTTAAATGCGCCAATGTGTCTGAAGGGTCGAGATAGTCAAAATAATGTACCCGAGGGTTTAGTTTGGGTCTCGGAGCGTTTTTAAGCCTAATTGACATCCCGATAGGGCAATATAGACATTTGACATTTTTGGGTAATTACACCACGAATTTCCTAAGGATATATCAGCCTTTAGGAGTTGTCTTATAGGGTTAACAAACACAAAATCAAAGAACGACCATTAGAGAAGAAGTTGTAGAGATTTCCAAGCAACCCAAGGCCAAAGACTCATCCGTTTGCACCGCCACCGTCACCAAATCGTAGATCGCGCGACGGGAAACGCAACCATACCTTTTTCATCCACAAATCAGAAACTTGAATCCCAGGCAAGTATCTATCTTGATTCCCTTTTAGTTAAATGTCACACCATGTTAGATTAGGATGATTGAACTTATGTTTCATGGAAGAACTCAAGGATTTAGAGAACCCATTCATATGTTGTAGAGAAAATAAATAAACTCTGGACATCCCAATCACATGTAGAGGATTACCCACGAAATTTGATTAATTTAGAAGTGAGAAATCTGCAAGAAGAAATAGAATAATGGAAGTTTAGTGTAAAGTTAGGGTTCTTGATAATTAAAATAAATTGGCCCTTTAATTCAATTCCGTTGTTGAATTTGTACATGTTTCATGTAGGAAATCTTGCATATATGTATATAGAACTAGTAGTAATGTTATATGAGAGTTTGGGAGTCGTTAATGACGTTTTTGAGAAATTTGGAAGATGAAACCCGTAGGTTTTAATGGAAGTTTCTGGGCAAGAACTGCTTGATCGATCGATCGACCCAAGAACATCGATCGATCGATTGATCCCCTTTCCTCGATCGATCGACCCCTCCTGGAAAACTGCATATTTTTCTTCTGTTCGTTAAATCCGGTTAAATGCGTAGGAACCCTTGATTATTATTGTTAGAGCATAATGGGATATAAAGAGGACCAATAGGGTCTAGGTAGACCCGTTCAGCGAAATTTAATGTAGTATAAAATTATGGGTTAATGGGGAGTTATTCACACAATAAGAAATCATGCATACATTTAATAAAAGATCGAGACTCGTAAGGAAGTTAGACCAGAAGGTAATTGAGAGTATGCCTAATAAAATTATACTTAGGGAGATAGAATACATCGAGAGATGAGAAGTAAGTATGAAATAAATTACACATGAGAATGAGAGTGACAAATCCGTTATGAGAGATAATCGAGTAAAGTGTGCTAAGAACGGATAATTATAATTATGGGTTGTGGGCTCATGTAAGTTAGGAAATGTATATATATATATATATATATATATATATAAATGACTGTGTGATTGTGCATATATTATGTATCTATGTAAAAATTATACCCGAGCTACTTGCTATCACGGAGGTTTCCGCGTCGGGACAGTCTTATCTTGATTGGGCCTTTATGGGGGATAATGACTTGTACCCTAGAAGATAGTATCCTTGATACAGGCTATTCGAGTGATAGTCAGATGGTCCTAAGATACCTGAGGGTATGTGCTGACCTTTTAGTGACTTGGAACTATACTTCACCTCCATTTGTATGTGTTTTTCGTTAATGCAGTTCGAGAGTGATTCCGAACTAGTATTTCCCTTAGTACGAGTAATACGGGGACTTGATAGCCGAGGATGCCAGCACCATAGATTTTATATGGGGTGTCGATAGTATATATATTATGTGAATGACTAATTATAGATACTTAAGTATAGGAACTTTCTACTGTGCATCAAAGTAGTAAATAAATGATTAAACACTCCAACTTTATTATAAGTGTTTGGGAATTTTATAACACTACTGATTTATTTTAAGTAACGTGAAACACATGAGAGAGTTTAATTTTCAGAAATTAATTATCTTAGCCATAGTATTTTCTCAGGATGAAACTTTATGGAAAAGTTAAGTTAAAATAATCTTCTGAGACTAATAGTACGATAGGCGTGCACACTATATAAGAGGTGAGAATTCTCAAGAGAGTGTCCACACTATTAGTTCTGATTAGTTAAGACATGTGTCGCCCATTTCCCTATTCAGTTTGGATTTGTCAGAGATTTATGTTCATTTATTTTTAGTATTCAGTACTCTTTAGGATGTAATTCTTGTCAGGATGATTGCTTTTGTAGTTTTTAAACATGGTATTGGTTTATCTGCATGGTTAAATTCTTATGTGTTAAGTGTCATCTTTAACATTTATGCGATTCTCAAACTGTTAATTATTGAAAAGGTTTTCATAATGGAATTAAATAAAATAGAAATAAGGTTTGAATTTATTTTGACACTTAACTTAATTATTTAGGGTGTTTAAATTGGAAATTTTATTTTGCGACAGTGATGCTAAGAATGAACCAAGTGTTCACCTTGATTTTAATTTAATAAAGGACTGAATACCCGGTATTTAATTAGGCGGGGTGTCACGGGTGGTATCAAAGCATCAGGTTCTAGTGTCCTTTAGGATATGTACGGTTTATTTCTCTTCCAGCTTAGCGTCCTTGATATAGAGCCCTATTTTTAGGACTGTTGCATTCTTTTACGCTTACATCTTCAGTTATATGAGATTTGATAATAACTGTAGACTAATAAAATTCCTTCACATTTTAGATGCCTCTGAGACGCGTACCCCGAGATAGGAATGCCCAGCTTGAGCAGCCAGCAGCTCTAGCACAGAGAATGATGAACGCAACTGAGGTAGCCACTATTGTTGCGCAGGTAGTAAATGTCGCATTTGCGGTTATGCAACAAGCTCCACCCTAGATTCAGGCTGTGGCGTCAGTACTAGCACAACTTTCATCTGCATGGGAGCGGGTCAGGGATGCCTTCTAGAAGGTGCATACCCTGCAGTTCTCGGGTGGTTCAAACATAGTAGTCACCAGCCAATGGAAGAAAGATATCCAGAGGCATCTGCACATGTATGAGTGCACTAGCGTGCAAAGACAGATATTGGCTTCCTTCAAGCTAGTGGGAGCCGCTTTGCAGTGATGGGAGTCCACCACCACCTTGGAAGATAGGGACAACATCAGGATTTAGTCATTTTGGGCGTGGTTTGACTGCAAGTACTTCCCATCCGCTGTACAGACTGAAATGAGGCGGAAGTTACTAAATCTTAAGCAGGAGAGTATAACTATAATTGAGTATGAGGAGGAGTTTATTATACTTCTCACTATAGTTCCAGTTGAGGCACCCACTGAGGAGAAGAAGATACTGCTATTTGTAGATGAATTAGCCTGGAGGATCCGTCAGCACCTCATAGGCAATCTATTATTTAGTACCTACACTGATGTACTCAACGCTGCTTTGTTACACTGTTAGGATCACCGCTTCCATATGCAAGGGAGAAAATGAGAAGGGGAGTCCAGCCAGCAGGGCAGGACTGCGGGCAGTAGTACTGGTAGGGCATCAGCATCCCAGGGGCAGACCCGTCACAGTGAGCAGAATTTCCATCAGGGGGACCCTGCTAAGTGATTCTGATCAGGTGACTCCAGACAGGTATTTAGGGGATTTAGGCAGGGCTAGCAGGGCCAGTTTAATCAGCATGGCCAACAGGGTCAACATCGACAGCAGCAAGGACAGCAGCAGGGCCATCAGGGTCAACAGCATTTCCAATAGTGCTAGTTGGGCCAGTGGCGGGGTGGTAATGGCCAACAGGTTCATGGTCAGCAGGGTAAGAGGGGAGGTAACTTCAGGGGAATATGTTTCGAATGTGATAATAATGACCATAGGCGACAGGATTTCCCAGAGGGAGATAGGGCCCCACAGCAGCAGGGTGCCCATAATGAGCCGCAGAGGCCACTCTTTCCAGCCGCCCTCCCAGCGCCAGCTCAGGTGCCATCCTTACCCGCAATCCCAGCAGCTCTAGTTCAGTAGTGGCAATTATAGTACATATGTGTCTATAACATCCACCAGGCAGCAGCACCTCTGGCACCACCCGCGATTGAGGGTATGTTTCCTATCCATGGCACTATAGCTCGGGTTTTATTTTACACTGGGGCGTCATACTATTTTATAGCTACTCATTTTGCACGGGCCTTAGGGTTATTAGACACGGCAGAGATCACTGTGACATGTGTAGACTTACCACTAGGGACTGGGTCTTTGATTTACTTTATATGCTGAGGTGTAGGAGTAGAGATTAGTAGCTTGATCTTACCAAAAAACATGCTAGTTTTAGAGATGCATTAGCACGATGTTATTATTAGCATGGATTATCTCGCCGCATACAGAGCCATGATAGATTGTTTCGGTAGGAGTATTATTTTTTCCATTCCGGGGCAGCAGATGTTTTTAGTGGCGATGCTTAGCCCAGAGTGAGGATCTTCCACCCATTTGTACTATATAGAGGAGGATACCTCTAAGGAGATTGTGATTCCCCTAGATTTGATTCCAGTTGTTTGTTAGTATTCAGATATATTCCAGGAAATATCGAGCCTACCCCCCCCCCCCCCCCCGGTCGAGACATAGATTTCATCATAGACTTGATGATGGGCACTTAATCGATAGCACGTGCACCGTATCGTATGGCTCCAGCATAAATGAGGGAGTTACGGGATCAGATAGAGCAGCTGTTAGGTCAGGGCTTCATTCGTAGGAGCACCTCACCTTAGGGCACTCCGGTGTTATTTATAAAGAAGAGAAACGGCTAGATGAGGTTACACCGGGAGCTGAACAAGGTCACGATACGGAATAAATATTCGTTGTCTCGAATCGATGACCTGTTCGACCAGCTGAGTGGATCAACCTTCTTTTCAAAGATAGATTTGAGATCGGGATACCATCAGTTACGGATTAGGGAGCAGGATGTATCGAAGACTGCATTCTTGACGAGATATGGGTCCTATGAGTTCAGAGTCATGCCGTTTGGGCTGACAAATGCTCTAGCCATATTTGGGGACTTGATGAACCGAGTGTTCAGAGAGTTCTTGGATCAGTTGGTCATCGTCTTCATAGATAACATCTTGATATATTCACACTCTGAGGAGGAGCATGCCGAGCACTTGAGGCAGGTTCTTCAGACCCTACAAGAACATCAATTATATGATAAGTATGAGAAGTGCGGATTCTGGCTACGGGAGGTACAGTTTTGGGGACATGTTGTGTCATAATTGGGAGTATCGGTTGACCCGAGTAAAGTGTCGGCAGTGAGGGAGTGGGGACAGGCCACGACACCGACATAAATGCGTAGTTTCTTGGGGTTAGCCGGTTACTATAAGAGATTCATCCGAGGCTTTTCAAAGATAGTGGGTCCGTTGATGAATCTGACTCGTAAGGGAGTACCGTATGTTGGGATGATGCTTGTCAATTGGTTTTCGATGAGCTGGAAGATAAGTTGACTTAGACGCCAGTTCTTGCTTTGCCCAAGCCGAGGGTGGAGTATCTGGTGTACACTAGCGCCTCTTTACGGAGACTCGGGGGAGTACTTCAGCAGGAGGAGAAGGCTATAACTTTTGCCTCTCGCAAGTTTAAGCCTCACTAAAGGAATTACCCCACCCACGACCTAAAGCTAGCAGCGGTCATTTTTGCATTGAGGATTTGGAGACATTACTTGTTGGGGGAAAGTTTCGTTTGTTCACAAACCACAAGTCACTGTAGTACTTGTTCACTCAGCTAGAGTTGAACATGCATCATTGCAGATGGTTGGAGTTTGTGAAAGACTACCAATTCGATATACAGTACCATTGGGGAAAGGCTAACGTGGTTGCTAATGCGTAAAGCCATAGACCAGTAGGCAACATAGTAGACGTATGGAAACTGAAGTGGAAAGAGTTGGGTCACCAGGATGCGATAACCCGTTCCTTTGTATCGATCATGTCAGTAACACTCGAGATTGTTATGAGAGTGATACAGGCACATTCAGTGGATACGTTTTATCAAGAGCAGATTTTACTACTTTTAGCTGAGGGTGCTGAGTCCTATTCAGTAAGTTATGATGGGGGTTTGAGGTTTAATGGGAGATTGGTGGTCCCGGAATGAGAAGACTTACGTCATGCAGTGATGACACAGTCTCACGGGTCTAGATTTGTAGTACATGATAAGCACCTAAAAGTGTCTATTTTATACCCCGAATAGATGCATTTTAGTCACTCGTTTTAATTAAAAATGACCTTATATTCGTATTTATTTATTTCTCAGGTCAATACGCACTTGCGGTACAAATAATGCAAAATCAACGCAATTGAGCCCAAATCGTGAAGTGAGAAGTCCATTCTGAGCTTGCCGAGATGTGATCTGATACCCCAAAACAGTCCCGTAACCCAAACTTAAGCCTACACCGAGCCCAGACCATTCCCCGAGCCCCATGTGTGTTGAGTTTGTACCTTTATTATTTTCCTAGATTTTTATTTTTAGTATTTATTTAGATTTATTTAGAATTTTTTAGGATTTATTTTCTATTTTTCTAATTCTTTATTTTTTATTTTGATTTTGATTAGTTTTTAATTTATAATCTTTATTTAATTTTATTTTTCTTAGGACTAGTTTTTAGGAATTTATTTTATTTAGTTTTTAGTTTTTTTTATTTAGTTAGGATTTTTAGTTTTTTTATCTTTATAGAGTTTTATTTATTTATTATTATTTCTTTTTATTTTTTAGTCTCTTAGTAATAAATTAAATTTTTATTTCTAGGTTTTTATTTTTTTTAGTTCTAATTTTATTTTTTTTAGTGTCATTTTATTTAGGGGTTAGGGGTGCAAATTAAACACACACATTAACACACACACACAAAACTCACACACACCCTACTCTCATACACTTTCCTACACCCAAACTTTCATATACCCACACCATAACCCATACACCCTCACACACACAATAATCCCCTAACCCATCTTCAACCTCTCACCTTCTCTCTCCTCTCCCTCCATTAACAAACACCATATCTCACTCTCTCTCACAACCCCATTCCCCACACTTGTTCAAACCCACCTAACCCGGGCACACCCATCTGCAAATCAAAACAACCAACCCCGGATCCGCGCCAGACCCAGGCCACGATCCGGGCCAGACCCGCTCGAACTTGTTCCCCGAATGAACCCGAAACCGACTTGGCAGCGCAAACCCATATCATCGATCCACCTGGAAACCCACCAGCACCATGAAACCCGAGCTCCAAACCCGAAACCTCGCCAGCAGCCAAAACCCGCCGGCCTAGTCCTGCTCAACCCAAGACCCGATCGCGATCCAACCCAACTCGGGTCTGCCCGATCCAACCCAAAACGCGCCCAACCCAAACCCCGATCCAAACCCGACCCCTATCAGCTGTCAATCCACAAACCGATCCAGCCTCTGCCATATCCCATCAAAATCGGAAGACCCATTTGCATCAAAACCCAACTCCTATTTTAATGGAACAAACCTTCTTCCAAACAAAAATCAAATCCCAAATATCTCTCCAAACAAAGCATCGTGGCTTTAAAAGAAGGGTATGGCATCTCACATAGAAGAGACTCTCAGCACAAGAAAAGGGATACGTAGAGAGATAAAACCACTGTGTATAATATGTACATAGTAGATTCATAAAAATTCCAAAAAAATTTGTTTAGTGTTAGAATAAATTTTTAGGTTTGTTTTTTATTATTTTTCGTGTGATCAAGTGTTGAATTTGTGAAAACATTAGAACACACGTGCATGAACGCGATTCAAGGAATCAATTAAAAGGGAGACTTTTTTGTATTGTATTTCTTGCTCTACTTTCGAATTTATTGTTCCATGTTTGTGGTTGCGATTAATTGTTTCATTATGCTTGTCTAACCACCCCGTTCAAGGGGTGGGATGCATTGCGTATGATGTTACTTTAATTCATTGGTTTCATTAATTTTATATTTCTAGGTAAATTAATTTTAAATGTCGCCAATTAATTTATGTAATGAGAGTTAGTAAATGAATTGAACGAATTGATGTTTGAATTTAGGAATCGAACTAGAGATAGGTTTTTCCGATATTTGATTATTAATTCGATGTTAAAATTTAAGGATTGCTATTGTTTTCGTTAAATTGATCCTAGCGGGTAATTTCTGAAAATAATATAATTCCTAATTTTTCATCGTGTGACATTTTTAAATTAATTTTCTGAAAAAGATTTTATTAAATTTATAATTTTAACAAGAGTTAGATTATTGATTTAATATTATCTCGAAATATTTCAAATTAATAAATTGGGAAATTAAATTAATTGAAAATGCAGTGTAATCTCATCTCTTGACCTTCTCACATATTTCACACTCGGTTGCACACACTTTTTCATTATTTAGTCATTTTATAATTTTTTGCATTTGTTAGTTAATTTTTCCCTTGAAATTGTTTTTAAAAATAAAAAAATATTTTAATAAAAAAAATTGGAATTGCACGTTTTCACATTAATTGTTTCACCTTGAAAGTTGGATTGATACCCGTACTTACCGCAATACGAGTTGTTTTTAGACAAGTTTTGTAGGTACTCAAGGGAATTTTGAGAGTGGCTTTTGCACAACAACGATACATTCGCAAAAAGCTTCTTATCAAAGTAGAGAGGCTTGAAAAATCCTCGCCATGGACGATCTCTCTTTACCTTGTCCGGTTTCCCTTTTCGCTTTTTTTTATGAATAATTATTACAAAAGATCGGTGTCAAAATGCACCAAAATAAATACCAAGCTTTAAAAATTCTATACAACCAGTCTAATGAGGAGGGAGGAGGAAGAACTACACTAAAAAAATGATAAATAAAATTACAAGTCTTCAATCATGTCTCCACATCAAGAAAGCAGCAACGGTGCCATTTGATAACTCTTATTTTGTGTTTTCCTTCGGATATGATTTGGAATGTCGCCGCGGACTTAATTAAATTTTGACTACCCATTTCACAAATTTTGAAGATAATAATTGGCTACGTGCTCATTAGGATTTTTTCTTGACTCGTGTGTGTCCAATTCCATTATTTCGGTAGTCGGTTTTCGTTAGTTCGCCCAAATCAAGAGTCCAATTTTTCCCATTTTTCGAAAAATACCAAAAATATTTTCTTCTTTTTTAAAATATTTTCAAAAATCCCAAAAAGATATTTTTTTTCTTCATATTTAAAATACCAAAAAGATTTTCCTTTTCTTATTTTCAAAAATCACAAAAAGATTTTCTTTTCTTTCGACAAATATTTAAAAACCCAAAAAAATATTTCACGCCTCATGGTTGAAGAACGTCCTTTACGGGAGTACTTTGGTCATTTCCCATTGTTTGATGTTAAGCCCGATTAGAACCTCTATTCATTAATTCATGGCTTTAACTCTCAAGCACCCACTGTTGATACTCATGTGTCGTCCACGCACACATCTCCTACTCCACCGCCTTCGGTGTCGAGTGTCAACCTATCCCATGCTTCGCCGTGTACACACTGCTTTCTGGCGGACCACTTGTCCCATGAGTGTCCATTTATATTCTCTCCATCTGACCCCACCACGGAACATCTACGTCCTTATGACACTGTTTTGGAACCACCCTCGCCGTATTCTCACGACCTATCCAATGTCGAGGGGTATGCATACCCGAGCTATTCATGGCGTCCTAATCACCCTTCCATGCAATATGAATCTCAACGCCATGTTATGGATCCTTATGGTTTCTAACAGTCGTCATCGCCACCTTGTGCACCCATTCACGGTCAGTTCTCTCACTACGCACCCCATGAGCCTCAACCATTTGTCCATCACGAAGGCGCTCCCTTTGTGTATGATGAACTTGGCCCCACTCCACACACTTCATTCGAGTATTCTCCGTATAGTCCTATCCATAGTGAGTTGTGTCCACCTCTACCACCGTCGCCACCCTCCACCATCTCCCCACCACCTTGCACATCCGCACTTGAGAGCCTCTTACATAAGTTCGCGCACACTCTTCAATCTCAAAATGAAGCCCTTCAACAACTTGAACACAAGTTTACTGCATTTGAGTGTGCGAACGAGTCGGATTTCACCCCAAGTCAACCCGTTATTGCTCCCACATGGAATGATGATGCGTCGTCTTGTGCCACTGATTTTGAGTGTGACCAACCCTATCTTCCTGAGATTCTCGACATTGAGACCACCCCATGGTCCGGGCCGCAAGTTGACAATTGTGTTGACCTATCTCTTGATTGTGAGACTGATCCCACACCACACCACCCTCTCGAACCCACCATTACGATTTGCCTTTCCCCTTCCATAGAATCCTTATTTATGCCTGAGCCTACACCTATTGAGCCCACTGCGTGTGTTCCCGAGGAACCACTTCATCCTAGGTTAGCTCCGGCTACGAGTGCTCACCATTTTCTTGATATTGAATCCGAGATGGTTTCTACCTCTCTTGATATGGATACTACTACGTCATATTTGGCTCCCCTTGAGCCGAATATTGATGTGGATTCATCTCTCTAGGATCTTAAAGCCTCGTTAGACCCTTTCACCACCTCAGATGGTGACATAATGTTGGCTAAAGTGATCACTCCCTCGTTCATTTTCACACCTCCTCCCGCGAGTACCCTTGAGGATCACTCCGTGCCTCGTGAGGAGTGTGTCTCTCCCACTCGTGAGTTAGATCATCTTCCCACACCCTTTGTCCCACCCGATCCACCCACTGTCCCTTCCACCCCACCGCCTAGTTTGGACCTTGTTATTTCTCCTCACATATTCATATCTAAGCATTTAGGTCCTCACCTACACCCACCCTCCCCCCTAGTACTCCACGATCACATTTGTGACTTTTTCATCGATACCACTATCTATGAGAGTATTTGTGCTACTCTTATCTTTAGTGACACCAAGCTTGTTACTCTATGCACACCACTTCCTTATGGTGTTGATTTTTTCCATCTACCGCTTCCTGGAGTGTCACTACGTGACCATTATCATCGTCCATTTATAGAGTGGTAGCGCACTTTTTATGAGGCTCGCCCCATCACTGTTCCTAAGTCATTTTGCCTCCCCCACCAAATTGAGCACCATTCTTATAGGGCCCTTGTTTCCCTCACATTTACGCTCAATAAGGCCCGTGATCGGTGCCTGTACACCCTCACCCTTACCCTTCGTCCATCCACCCTCCTACCCACCCACCCCCGGTCCACCGATGCTTTGCATCGAGTGATGCACTTTGCTATACAAGTGCATTGACCTATTTTAGCCTTTATCCAACAAGACTAACGCTTCAATCTTGTTTGGGGGTGATTCTCATCACCCAATTTTTTTATGTCGCCCTGTGCTTTTCATAGTTCCTATCCTTAGGGTGAGATTGGTTCGGTCTGGCTGAAGACGTTAAACTTAGCACTACCGGGAGGCAGCTCGTCGTTCATTGTTTCTGAGTATGAGTCTTATCCTGTTTGGGGGTGGTGTTTCACACCACCCAATGATTTTCACATGCTTTATAGACTTGTGCATACTTTTGTATCGCCTATGTTCTTCAGGTTTCATCTCTGCTCCCTCAGGCGGTCATTTTTACAGCGGTTCATTATGATACTATCTTTCCTCCCTATGCTTTTCATTTTTATATGCGGTTTTAAACATCGAGGACGATGTTCTCTTTTGTTTGGGGATGAGAAATTTATCAAAATCATACTTCTTTTGAAAATTTTCAGAAACAAGTGATTTTAAACTTTTTGTGCAGTTAAAAATAAATTTTTATGATATGGTTTGTCTATCATCCCTCTTTTAGAAATCTCGGAATATCTGTGTTTGACCCAAAAATTGCGCTTTTTACAATAAATTAATTAATACCTCTTAAAAGCGTACTTGCACCATGAATTCCTAAACATGGAAATTTTGCACTATCACATTTACAATCAAAAGTTGAAGAGTAACAATATTCTCAAGAGAGCCTTAAAAGATCACTAGTGGCGATTTAAACCCATGAGATTTGAGCTTTTTACCTTTTTGAGGGTTTTAACGTATCTCCGAGTCACAAGTTGACTCAACTTTCTTTTGGGTACTACATTTAGTCATTGCATGATCTCATCATTTTTTCAAATTTGGTTTAATCACTGAGAATGAAATTACTTTAGAGTTGTAAGAAACATGTGTCTTGTAGTTTGTCCCGAGCACCAAACCGATTTTTCCATACACTTACCATTCACCCATTATCATTTTTCATATTACCCTTATCCATATGTCCCAAATACCATCCATCATTGCCATCGTTTTTGAGAAAAAGAGTGTTTGAAAATTCCAATGTAAATTATCTTCATTTGTGCTATGAAAAGAAAAATGCATCACAAAAAAAAGGAAAAGAAATAGAAGAAAAGAAATATGCGATCATAAATTCAAAAGATGAAGGCAATAGTCAGTCAAAGTGTGTCACTCTTCTCAAAACACCCCATCATTCATCTTCTTCATTTCATTATCCCTACATACCTTTCATAAACCCCATTTTTCACCCTTGGTAAAGTGTTCGGGCAAACGAAAAGATTATATGGTGAATAACTAGACATTCTCGACATAGTGATTAGCATTCCTTCATGAGATCTATTTCTTTCATGTATCCGTCCTTTTTTATAAAGTGTGTGAGACGTTTGAACTTGTTTACATTTACTCACATCCTCACACACTAGAGAGATACACTTACCCAATTCTCAGAGAGTTCGATTCAGAGAGATATATCCAGTGAGAATTGAAGTCAAAGCGTTGATTCTATAAAGGCAATCTAGGAATTACTCTAATGATACTTAAGATTACTTCACACTACACATGCTGAGTTTTAGGAAGGATTACGCTTTTGGATTAAGTAATTTCATATCTTATTTTGATAGTTGAATACGATGTTCCTTGATGTCCTTTTTAAGTTGGGTTGTATAGCGTTTCATCATCTACTCAGATACTGCATTTAAATAAGTTTTTGAATTTTGTGGGTATATTCACTGCAAACCTTCACGAAACACCACTCGTCCTGTAGGGCAACCTACAGGTTTAACGGCTTGTTGCACATGTTAAGTGCAATTGCCAGTGCTTGCGAAAGTGGCACACTTTTGGTTACTTATCTCTGTTTTCTCTCTATTTTTGCTCGAGGACTAGCAATGTTCCGTTTGGGGGTGGTGTGATAAGCACCCAAAAGTGTCTATTTTATACCCCGAATAGATGAATTTTAGTCACTCGTTTTAATTAAAAATGACCTCATGTTCGTATTTATTTATTTCTTAGCTCAATATGCAGTTGCAGTACAAATAATGCTAAATCAACGCATTTGCGACGCAGAAGCGGTCAAAAGTATGCATCGAATAAATCAAAGGAGACCGTGAAGTGAGAATTCCATTTTGAGCTTGCCGAGATGTGATCCGATTCCCCGAAATAGTCCCGTAACCCAAACCTAAGCCTGCACCGAGCCCAGACCATTCCCCGAGCCCAGACCATTCCCCGAGCCCCGTGTGTGTTGAGTTTGTACCTTTATTATTTTTCTAGATTTTTATTTTTAGTATTTATTTAGAATTTTTTAGGATTTATTTTCTATTTTTCTAATTCTTTATTTTTTATTTTGATTTTGATTAGTTTTTAATTTATAATCTTTATTTAATTTTATTTTTCTTAGGACTAGTTTTTAGGAATTTAGTTTATTTAGTTTTTAGTTTTTTTTATTTAGTTAGGATTATTAGTCTTTATAAAGTTTTATTTATTTATTATTATTTCTTTTTATTTTTTTAGTCTCTTAGTAATAAATTAAAATTTTATTTCTAGGTTTTGATTTTCTTTATTTTTTTTAGTTCTAATTTTAGTTTTTTTAGTGTCATTTTTTTTAGGGGTGCAAATTAAACACACACATTAACACACACACACACAAAACTCACACACACCCTACTCTCATACACTTTCCTACACCCAAACTTTCCTATACCCACACCATAACCCATAAACCCTCGTTATCCCCTAGCCCATCTTCAACCTCTCACCTTCTCTCTCATCTCCCTCCATTTACAAACACAATCTCTCACTCTCTCTCACAACCCCATTCCCCACACTTGTTCAAACCCACCTAACCCGGGCACACCCATCTGCAAATCAAAACAACCAACCCCGGATCCGCGCCAGACCCAGGCCGCGATCCGGCCCAGACCCGCTCGAACTTGTTCCCCGAACGAACCCGAAACCGACTTGGCAGCGCAAACCCATATCATCGATCCACCTGGAAACCCACCAGCACCATGAAACCCGAGCTCCAAACCCGAAACCTCGCCACCAGCCAAAACTCGCCGGCCCAGTCCTGCTCAACCCAAGACCCGATCACGATCCGCGCCCAAGACCAGCCCCAACTCGGGTCTTCCCGATCCAACCCAAAACGCGCCCAACCCAAACCCCGATCCAAACCCGACCCCTATCAGCTGTCAATCCACAAACCGATCCAGCCTCTGCCATATCCCATCAAAATCGGAAGACCCATTTGCATCAAAACCCAACTCCTATTTTAATGGAACAAACCTTCTTCCAAGCAAAAATTAAATCCCAAATATCTCTCCAAACAAAGCATCGTGGCTTTAAAAGAAGGGTATGGCATCTCACATAGAAGAGACTCTCAGCACAAGAAAAGGGATACGTAGAGAGAGAAAACCACTGTGTATAATATGTACTTAGTAAGGTCATAAAAAATTCCAAAAAAATTAGTTTAGTGTTAGAATAAATTTTTAGGTTTGTTTTTTATTATTTTTGGTGTGATTAAGTGTTGGATTTGTAAAAACATTGGAACACACGTTCATGAACGCGATTCAAGGAATCAATTCAAAGGGAGATTTTTTTGTATTGTATTTCTTGCTCTACTTTTTAATTTATTGTTCCATGTTTGTGGTTGCGATTAATTGTTTCATTATGCTTGTCTAACCACCTCGTTCAAGGGGTGGGATGCACTGCGTATGATGTTACTTTAATTCATTGGTTTCATTAATTTTATATTTCTAGGTAAATTAATTTTAAATGTCGCCAATTAATTTATGTAACGAGAGTTAGTAAATTAATTGAACGAATAGATGTTTGAATTTAGGAATCGAACTAGAGATAGGTTTTTTCGATATTTGAATATTAATTCGGTGTTGAAATTTAAGGATTGCTATTGTTTTCGTTAAATTGATCCTAGCGGGTAATTTCTGAAAATAATATAATTCCTAATTTTTCATCGTGTGACATTTTTAAATTAATTTTCTGATTTTTTTTTATTAAATTTATAATTTTAACGAGAGTTAGATTATTGATTTAATATTATCTCAAAATATTTCAAATTAATAAATTGAGAAATTACATTAATTGAAAATGCTGTGTAATCCCATCTCTTGACCTTCTCACACATTTCACACTCGGTTGCACACACTTTTTCATTATTTAGTCATTTTATAATTTTTTGCATTTGTTAGTTAATTTTTCCCTTGAAATTATTTTTAAAAATAAAAAAATAAAAAAATATTTTAATAAAAAAAATTGGGATTGCACGTTTTCACATTAATTGTTTCACCTTGAAAGTTGGATTGATACCCGTACTTACCGCAATACGAGTTATTTTTAGACAAGTTTTGTAGGTACTCAAGGGAATTTTGAGAGTGGCTTTTGCGCAACAACGATACATATGCAAAAACCTTCTTATCAGTACATCCCAGAGGGGATAAGATGTACCAGGATATGAGACGGCAGTACTGGTGGAGTGGGATGAAGAGGGGCATTGCTGAGTTCGTGTCCAAGTGTTCTACTTGCCAGATGGTAAAGGTAAACCACCAGAAATCTTCAGGGTTACGTCAGCAATCGGATATACCTACGTGGAAGTGGGAGAGTATTTGCATGGACTTTATTACGGGATGCTACATCATAGTGGGGTCACAACTCCATATGGGTTATAGTGGATCGGTTGACCAATGTAGCTCATTTTCTGCCAGTACGGACAAACTATATCATGGGCTAGTATGCACAGTTATTCATTGTCGAGATTGTTAGGCTACATGGGATGCCCCTGGATATCGTGTCTGATAGAGACAAGATTTTTGTGTCGCGCTTCTAGGAGAGATTTCAGGAGGCCATGGGTATAAAGTTGAGATCGAGTTCATCTTATCACCCACAAACGGATGGACAAATAAAGCGTACAAATCAGATGTTGGAGGATATTCTACGTATGTGTTTCCTTGATTTTGGAGAAGGATGGGAACCATATCTTCCACTGGGGGAGTTTGCTTATAATAACTCCTATCAGTTCACGATCGTCATGGACCCATTTGAGGCATTGTATGGCAAGCCTTGTCGTTCTCCATCTTATTGGCTAGAGGTGGGGGACAACAAGTTACTCGGACCATAGGTGATTCAGGAAACTTCAGCTAGGATTGATCTTATCAGGAGTCGTATTCGGGTAGCCCAGGACAGGCAGAAAAGTTACGCCGATGCAAAACGATTTTTTTGAGAGTTTAACATGGGGGACCAAGTATTACTGCGTGTGTCTCCTATGAGAGGAGTAATGAGGTTTGGGAAGAAGGGGAAGTTGCCTCCGCGGTACATGGGACCATTTCCCATTATCGAGAGGATTGGGTCGGTGGCATACAGATTGGTGTTGCCAGAGCACTTGCACCGCATTCACGATGTATTCCACATTTCATCGTTGAGATGATACCTTCGGGATGATATAGCCCACACCCACATCGCGATAGAGGATATTGACTTATAGCCCGACAACTCTTAAGAGGAGAGACTAGTGTCTATCCTAGACCATAGCGAGAGGAAATTAAGGTCGAAGGTAGTTCCACAAGTACGGGTCCAGTGGGAGCATCATAATGTGGAGTAATACACTTAGGAGCGCGAGGCAGATATGCGTGAGAGATACCAAGATTTATTCTTACCAGGTATGCCTTATTTTTTTTAATTTCGGGACGATATTCCGTTATTAGGGGGGCAGTGTGTAATACCCCGTATTTTAATGGCTTTTAAATTTGGGTATTGATTAAATTTAAATTGAGATATTAATTTAATATTAATCCGAAAATTAATTTAAATATTTACTAGTGTGATGAGAGTTAGTAATTATTGGGAAATTGTTGAATATTACTTAAGGGGTAAAGTAATATGTATAAACGAATTTATTAAAATTATCACGAGGGTATAATTTGACAATTACGGAAATTAAATAGGGACACGCCCGTGTCGTGTCAGGATTAAATTCTTATTATTAAAAGTGAATAAATTATAAGTTGCTCGTATGGTCATTTTAAATGTGCCAATGTGTCTGAAAGGGTCAAGATAGTCAAAATAATGTAGCCGAGGGTTTAGTTTGGGTCTCGGGGCGTTTTTAAGTCTAATTGACATCCCGGTAGGGCATTATAAACATTTGACATTTTTGGGTAATTAAACCCACGAATTTACTAAGGATATATCATCCTTTAGGAGTTGTCTTCTAGGGTTAATAAACACAAAATCAAAGAAAGGCCATTGGAGAAGAAGTTGGAGAGATTTCCAAGCCACCGAAGGCCAAAGACTCATCTGTTTGCACCGTCACCGTCACCAAATCGTAGATCGTGCGATGGGGAACACAACCATACCTTTTTCATCCACAAATCAGAAACTTGAATCCCAGGAAAGTATCTATATTTCTTCCCTTTAAGTTAAATGTCACACCATGTTAGATTAGGATGATTGAACTTATGTTTCATGGAAGAACTCAAGGATTTAGAGAACCCAATCACATGTTGAAGAGAAAATAAATAAGCTCTGGACATCCCAAGAATATCTAGAGAATTAACCACGAAATTTGATTAATTTAGAAGTGAGAAATCTGGAAAAAGACATAGAATAATGGAAGTTTAGTGTAAATTTAGGGTTCTTGATAATTCAAATGAATTGTCCCTTTAATTTAATTCCGTTGTTGAATTTGTACATGTTTCACGTAGGAAATCTTGCATATATGTATATAGAACTAGTAGTAATGTTATTTGAGAGTTTGGAAGTCGTTAATAACGTTTTGGAGAAATTTGGAAGATGAAACCCATAGGTTTTAATGGAAGTTTCTGGGCAATAATTGCTTGTTTGATCGATCGACCCAAAAACATCGATTGATCGATGATCGATCGATCGATCCCCTTTCCTTGATCGATCGACCCCTCCTGGAAAACTGCATATTTTTCTTCTGTTGGTTTAATCCGGTTAAATGCATAGGAACCCTTGATTATTATTGTTAGAGCATAATGGGATATAAAGAGGACTAGTAGGGTCTAGGTTGACCCCATTGAGCGAAATTTAAAGTAGGATAAAATTATGGGTTAACGAGGAGTTATTCACACAATAAGAAATCATGCGTATGTTTAATAAAAGATCGAGACTTGTAAGGGAGTTAGACCAGAAGGTAAGTGAGAGTATGCCTACTGAAATTATACTTAGGGAGATAGGATACTTCGAGAGATGATAAGTATGAAATAAATTACACATGAGAATAAGTGTGACAAATCCGTTATGCGAGATAACCGAATAAAGTGTGCTAAGAACGGATAATTATAATTATGGATCGTGGGCGCACCGAAGTTAGAAAGTGTGAATATTTTTAAAAATGTGACTTTGTGATTGTGCATATATTATGTATCTGTGTAAACATCATACCCGAGATACTTGCTATCACAAAGGTTTCCGCGCCGGGATAGTCTTATCTTGATTGGGCCTTTATAAGGGATAATGACTTGTACCCTAGAAGATAGTATCCTTGATACAGGCTATTCGAGTGATAGTCAGACGGTCCTTAAAGATGTGAGGGGTATGTGCTAACCTCTTAGTGACTTGGAACTATTCTTCACCTCCATTTTGTGTGTATTGTGTTTAGGGGTGGAAGCGGTACGGGTTTTTACTGTACCGTACCGTTTTGGTCCGAAAAAAAATGGTTTTGGTTTCATATATTAAAATACCAGAAACCGGTCTTACCGAAACCGAAATTACCACAAAAAAGTGGTTTGGTTTTGGTTTTAATATTTAAAAAACCGATTTACCGAAATTACCGTACCGAATTTACCAAAACCAAAAAAAATCATACCGAAATTACCGTACCGTACCGAATTTATCGAAACCAGAAAAAACCGTACCGAGATTACCGTACCGTACCGAATTTACCAATATTACCGTACCGAATTTACCGAAACTAGAAAAAGTTGGTTTTGGTTTTGGTTTTAATATTTAAAAAAGCTGGTTGGTTTTGTTTTTAGTTTTTTGGGGCTTTTGGTGTTGTTTACCAAAACCAGAAAAAACCGAAACCAAAAACCAGAAAAAACCACAATTTACCAAAACTAGAAAAAACCAGAAGAAACCAGAAAAAATCTAGAATTTATCGAAACCAGAAAAAATCTAGAATTTATTGAAACCAGAAAAAACCGAAATTACCAAAAAAATCGAAATAACGGCCGGTTTGGTTTTGGTATTGATTTTGGTGTACCGGGTGGTAGATTGGTACGGTTTGATTTTACCATCCAAAGTTTGATTTTGGTATTGGTATCTACTATTTACCGACCAAACCGTACCGCTTACACCCCTAATTGTGTTAATACAGTTCGAGAGTGATTCTGAACTAGTATTTACCTTAGTATGTACGGGGACTTGATAACAGAGTATGCCAGCACCATAGATTTTATGTGGGGTGCCGATAGTATATATATTATGTGAGTGACTAATATATATATACTTAAGTATGGGAACTTTCTACTGTGCATCAAAGTAGTAAATAATGAATTAACACTCCAACTTTATTATAAGTGTTTGGGAATTTTGTAACACTACTAATTTATTTTAAGTAACGTGAAACACATGAGAGAGTTCAATTTTTATATATTATTTATCTTAGCCATATTATTTTCTTGGGATGAAACCATATGGAAAAGTTAAGTTAATTAAACTTCTGAGACTAATAGCACGGTAGGCGTGCACACTAGATGAGAGGTGAGAATTCTCAAGAGCGTGTCGCGTAGTAATATGGTTGTTACATTAGCCGGTAATCATTTTAAATACTTGCTAAACTATTTTGAAATTATTTTACACTCGGGCTCTGACCCGTTTTCTGTTACTTCTCTTTCTCCTGTATATATGTATATATTACAGGTGCCCAGCCACAGGGGCGTCATGCTTAGATTCTTTGGATTGGACGTGTTGTAGCTTATGTGGGAGTTACAGTCCCTTGCTTAGACAACCTCTTTGTTGATTCTACTCTTATTTTAGTTCTAATTAGTTAGGTCATGTGTCGCCCGTTTCCCTATTCTGTTTTGATTTGTCAGAGATTTATGTTCATTTATTTTTAGTATTCGGTACTCTTTGGGATGTAATTCTTGTCAAGATGATTTCCTTTGTAGTTTTTATACTTGCTATTGGTTCATCTGGATGGTTAAATCCTTGTGTGTTAAGTGTCAACTTTAACATTTATGCGATTCTTAAACTGTTAATTATTGAAAAGGTTTTCATAATGGAATTAAATAAAATAGAAATAGGGTTTGAATTTATTTTGACACTTAGCTTAATTATTTAGGGTGTTTAAATTGAAAATTTTATTTTGCGATAGTGATGCTAAGAATGAACCAACCGTTCACCTTGATTTTAATTTAATAAAGGACTGATCACCCGGTATTTAGTTAGGCGGGTGTCACAAAAGGCTACATTTTTAGGGACTGATTTGAGAACAGGGAGGTGGAAATAAAGGAGTAAGTAGATTATCTTTGACTTTGTGGTCGCACATGAGCTCATAGTTCAGTAATAAGTGCACCCCTCTCCTAAGAGGTTGGGGGTCAGAAACACCGTGAAAGGAGTCGAACCGTGAAATTCTGTAAAAGCAGTTTTGTACTTCTTTAACTCCCACCACAGTAATATTCTCCACAGGTAGAATTAATTGCAATAAATGGAAGAAACTTAGACCTCCCTTTTTAAAAAAAATAAAATATTTAATTTGTACTCTATTTTTTTCTCTCCACATTTAGTGTTAAACTCCATTTGGCATGCATGGTTATATGAAGTTATAAAATTTCTACAAACAAATTCTCTTTGCTTTTTTGAATTAAATGAAATACTATAAGGGGGAAAGAAATCAATTTTCGTTCATTAATTAACTTGTGTTTGGAAGAGTGTAAGGAAAATAAGATATGTTTATTTTACAAATTATATCATAGTTTCAAACACTTCAATTTTTAAAATATAGTATTATGGTGTAATAACGATAATTAACTTATCGTATAATTTTATCCCACTCCCTATTTTCTTCTAATTTGGCTAATTCGTTTCTTTTTTGGAAACCAAATTTTAGAGGGATGTAATTTTGTGCGGTAAATGAGGTAACATGACATGTACGAGGAATAAATAAGGTTGATTTGAGCAATTATTTTTTAATGAAAATTTTAGAGAAAAATATAGATTGTCCTATTTCTCCAATCAACTTTTTAGGTAGTAGTTTACTCCAAATTCCAAATTCCAAAAACCATTCTAATGAGGTGTCAGATTTAGATTGGTTGGGGTGTGTGGTTCTTATGGGGTCCACCTAAGTGGCCCCACAATGTATTGATTACACCTCAAATGCTACATATTTAGGGATTGATTTGAGAACAAGGAGGTGGAAATAAAGGGGTAAGCTGAGTATCTTTGACTTTGTGGTCGCATATGAGCTCTGAGTTAAATGGTAAGTTCACCCCTCTCCTAAGAGGTTGTGGGTTCGAAACTCCGTGAAAGTCTCTCACAGTGTACTTTCTTAAACGTCATTTAGTACATCTTTAACTCCCACCACAATAAGATTCTCCACAACTAGAATTGATTGTAATAAATGGAAGAGACTTAGACCTTCCTTTTTTTTAAAAATGTAAATCTTTTACTCCGTACTCTATTTGTTCTCTCCACATCTAGTGTTAACCTCAATTTTTCATGAATGGTTATATAAAGATTTAAAATTTCTACCAACATATTCTCTCTCCTTTTTTGAATTAAATGAAAACATATGAGAGGGAAAGAAATAAATCTCCATTTGATAATTAACTTGTGTTTGGAAGAGTGTAAAGACAATAAGATATGTATATTTTATGAATTACATCATAGATTCAAACACTTCAATTTTTGAAATATAGTATTATGGTGTAATAATGATAATTAACGCTCAGTGTAATTTTATCCCCCTCCCTATTTTCTTCTAATTTGGCTAATTAGTTTCTTTTTAGATACCAAATTTTATAGGGATGTAATTTTGTGGGGTAAATGAGGTAACAGTACATGTGTGAGGCATAACAAGGGTTGATTTGAGCAATGATTTTTAAAGGAAAAATTTAGACAAAACTATAGATTGTCCTAAACCTTTAATCCGCTTTTTAGGAAGTACTTTTCTCCAAATTCCCAAAAACATTCTAGTGATGGTTCAAATATACATTGGTTGGGGTGTGAGGTTCATGTGGGGTCCACCTAAATGGCCCCGAAATGTATTGATTACACCTCACGGGCTATATTTTTAGGGATAGATTTGAGAACGATGAGGTGGAAATAAAGGAGTAAGTAGAGTATATTTCACTTTGTGATCGCACATGAGCTCATAGTTCAGTGGTAAGTGGACCCCTCTCCTAAGAGGTTTCGGATCCAAAACACCGTGAATGGAGTCAAACTGTGTAGTTCCGTAAAAGAAGTTTAGTTCTTCCTAAACTCCCACCACACTAAGATTCTCCATAGCTAGAATTAAATGTAATAAATGGAAGAGACTTAGACCTTCCTTTTTTCAAAAAAAAAAATATATCTTTTACTTCCTACTCTTTTTTTTCTCTCCACATTTAGTGTTAATCACCATTTGGCATGAATGGTTATATAAAGTTATAAAACATCTACATACAAACTCTCTCTGCTATTTTGAATTAAACGAAATACTATAACAGGGAAAATAATTAATTTTCGTTTGGTAATTAACTTGTGTTTGGAAGAGTGTAAGGACAATAAGATATGTATATTTTACGAATTATATCATAGATTCAGAAACTTCAATTGTTGAAATATAGTTTTATGGTGTAATAACGATAATTAACGTTCATTATAATTTTATCCCCCTCCCTATTTTCTTTTAATTTGGCTAATTCATTTCTTTTTGGAAACACAATTTTAGAGGGATGTAATTTTGTGGGGTAAATGAGGTAACATGACATGTACGATGAATAAATAAGGTTGATTTGAGCAATGATTTTTTAATGAAAATTTTAGAGAAAATATATAGTGTCATAGTTCTCTAATCAACTTTTTAGGAAGTACTTTTGTCCAAATTCCTCAAACCATTCTAATGAGGTGTCAAATATACATCGATTGAGGTGTGAGGTCCATATTGGGTCCACCTAAATGGCCCTAAAGTGTATTGATTACACCTCAAATGCTACATTTTTAGGTTCTTATAATTTGGCTAATTCGTTTCTTTTTGGAAACCCACTTTTGGAATGATGTAATTTTGTGGGGTAAATGAGGTAACATGACATGTACAATGAATAAATAAGGTTGATTTGAGTAACGATTTTTTAATGAAAATTTTAGAAAAAAATATGTATTTTCATAGTTCTCTAATCAACTTTTTTGGAAGTACTTTTGTCCAAATTTCCCAAACCATTCTAATGAGGTGTCAAATATACATCGGTTGAGGTGTGAGGTTCATATGTGGTCCACCTAAATGGCCCCAAAATGTATTGATTACACCTCAAATGCTACATTTTTAGGGAGTTATTTAAGAACAATGAGGTGGAAATAAAGGAGTAAGATTAATATCTTTGACTTTGTGGCAGCAAATGATCTCAGAGTTCAATGGTAAGTGCACAACTCTCCTAAGAGGTTGCGCGTTCGAAACTCCGTGAAATGGTCTCACCGTGTAATTTCATAAAAGAAATTTACTACTTCCTTAACTCCAACCACAGTAAGATTCTCCACAACTAGAATTAATTGTAAAAAGTAGAAGAGACTTAGACCTTCCTTTTTAAAAAAATATAAATCTTTTACTTCGTACTCTATTTTTTCTCTCCACATTTGGTGTTAAACTCCATTTGAACTGAATGGTTATATAAAGATTTAAAATTTCTACTGACAAATTGTCTCTCCTTTTTTAAATTAAATTGTGTTTGGAAGCGTGTAAGGACAATAAGATATGTATATTTTATGAATTATATCATCGATTCAAACACTTCAATTTTTGAAATATAATATTATGGTGTAATAATGATAACTAACGCTTAGTATAATTTTATCCCCCTCACTATTTTCTTCTAATTTGGCAATTTGTTTCTTTTAGGAAACAAAATATTACAGGAATGTAATTTTGTGGGGTAAATGAGGTAACATGACATGTGTGAGGAATAAATAGGGTTGTTTGAGCAATGATTTTTTAATGAAACTTTTAGAGAAAAATATATATTGTCCTATTTCTCTAATCAACTTTTTAGGAAGTGCTTTTCTCCAAATTGCCAAAACCATCCTAATGAGGTGTCAAATATATATCGTTTGAGGTGTGAGGTTCATAAGGGGTCCACTTAAATGGCCCCAAAATGTACTGCTTACACCTCACATACTACATTTTTAGGGATTGATTTGAGAACAAGGAGGTGGAAAGAAAGGAGTAAGCTGAGTATCTTTGACTATGTGGACACACACGAGGTCAGAGTTAAATAGTAAGTGCATCTCTCTCCTAAGAGGTTGCGCATTAGAAAATCTGTGAAAGGGTCTCATTGTGTAATTTCGTAAAAGAAATTTAGTATTTCCTTAACTCCCACCACAGTAAGATTCTCCACAACTACAATTAATTTAAATAAGTAGAAGAGACATAGACCTTCCTTTTTTTTTTTAAATATAAATCTTTTACTTCGTACTCTATTTTTTCTCTCCACATTTAGTGTTAAACTCCATTTGGAATGAATGGTTATATAAAGATTTAAAATTTCTATCAGTAAAGTCTCTCTCATTTTTTGAATTAAATGAAAGACTATAAGAGGGCCAGAAATAAATCTTCATTTAGTAAATAAATTGTATTTGGAAGAGTGTAAGGACAATAAGATATGTATATTTTACGAATTATATCATCGATTCAAACTCTTCAATTTTTTAAATATTGTATTATGGTTTAATAATGATAACTAACGCTCAGTATAATTTTATCCCCCTCCCTATTTTCTTCTAATTTTGATAATTCGTTTCTTTTTGGAAACCGAATTTTAGAGGGATGTAATCTTGTGGGGTAAATGAGGTAACATGGCATGTTAATGAAAATTTTAGGGAAAAATATAGATTGTCCTATTTCTCTAATCCACTTTTGAAGAAGTACTGTTCTCGAAATTCCCCAAACCATTGTCGTGAGGATTGAAATATACATTAGTTGGGGTGCGAGGTTCATATGGGGTCCACCAAAATGGACCCACAATGTATCGATTACACCTCACATGCTATATTTTTAGTTACGGATTTGAGAACGAGGAGGTGGAAATAAAGGAGTAAGTATATTATCTTTGACTTTATGGTCGCGCATGAGCTCATAGCTCAATGGTAAGTGCACCCCTCTCCTAAGAGTTTGCGAGTTCAAAACTCCGTGAATGGAGTCTCACCGTGTAATTTCGTAAAGGTCGTTTAGTAGTTCCTTAACTCCCACCACAACATGATTCTCCATATCTAGAATTAGATGTAATAAATGGAAGAGACTTAGACCTTAATTTTTAAAAAAAATATAAATCTTTTACTTCGTACTGTAATTTTTTATCTCCACGTTTAGTGTTAAACTCCATTTTGGCATGAATGGTTATATAAAGTTATAAAATTTCTACCAACAAATTTTCTCTCTACTATTTTGAAATAAATGAAATACTTTTTGTTTGGTAATTAACTTGTGTTTGGAAGAGTGTAAGGAGAATTAGATATGTATATTTTACGAATTATATCATGGATTCAAACCCTTCAATTTTGAAATATAGTATTATGGTGTAATAATGATAATTAACGCTCAGTATAATTTTATCCCGCTACCTACTTTTTTCTAATTTGGTTAATTTGTTTCTTTTTGGATACAAAATTTTAAAGGGATATAATTTTGTGGGGTAAATGAGGTAACATGATATCTGTGAGGAATAAATAGGGTTGGTTTGAGTAATGGCTTTTTAAGGAAAATTTCAGAAAAATATAAATTGTCCTATTTCTTTTGATCCACTTTTTAGCAAGTACTTTTCTCCAACTTCCCAAAACCATTATAGTGAGGTTTTAAATATACATTGGTTGGGGTGTGAAGTTCATATGGGGTCCACCTAAATGCCCCCACAATGTATTAATTACACCTCACATGCTATAGTTTTAGGGACTGATTTGAGATTGAGAAGGTGGAAATAAAGGAGTAAGTAGATTATCTTTGACTTTGTGGTCGCACATGAGCTCATAGTTCAATGGTAAGTGGATCCCTCTACTCAGAGGTTGTGGGTTCGAAACTCGGTGAAAGGAGTCTCACTGTGTAATTTTGTAAAAGCCGTTTAGTACTTCCTTAACTCCCACCACAGTAAGATTCTCCACAGCTAGAATTAAATGTATTAAATGGAAGATAATTAGACGTTACTTTTTTAAAAAAAATATAAATCTTTTACTTCGTACTCTTTTTTTTCTCTCCACTTTTAGTGTTAAACTCCATTTGGCATGAATGGTTACATAAAGTTATAAAATTTCTACAAACAAATTCTCTCTGGTATTTTGAATTAAAGGAAATACTATAAATGGAAAGAAATCAATTTTTATTTGGTAATTAACTTGTGTTTGGAAGAGTGTAAGGGAAATAAGATATGTACATTTTACGAATTATATCATAGATTCAAACACTTCAATTTTTAAAATATATTTTTATGGTGTCATAACGATAATTAACGTTCAGTATAATTTTATCCCCTTTCTATTTTCTTCTAATTTAGATAATTTGTTTCTTTTTGGTAACCAAATTTTAGAGGGATGTAATTTTGTGTGGTAAATCAGCTAACATGACATGTACGAGGAATAAATCAGGTTGATTTGAGCAACGATTTTTTAATGAAAATTTTAGAGAAAATATATGTTGTCCTATTTCTCTAATCAACTTTTTAGGATGTACTTTTCTACATATTCCCAAAACCATTCTAATGACGTGTCAAATATACATTGGTTGGGGTGTGAGGTTCATATGTGGTCTAAATGGACTTATTTGAGAACAATGAGGTGGAAATAAAGGAGAAAGCTTAGTGTCTTTGACTTTCTGGTCGCACATGTGCTCAGAGTTCAATGGTAAGTGCACCCCTGTCCTAAGAGGTTGCTGGTTCGAAACTCCGTGAAAGGGTCTCTTTGTGGAATTTCGTAAAAGCCGTTTATTACTTCCTTAACTCTCACTACAGTAACATTCTCCACAACTAGAATTAATTGTAATAAATGGAAGAGACTTAGACCTTCCATTTAAAAAAAAATGTAAATCTTTTACTTCGTACTTGAGACACCCCGCTTATTAAAATAAGAGGTGTCTAGCCCGCTACTCCAATAAACATAGGAATCTCAAATGGTTCATTCTTAGCATCACTGTCGCAAGATAATATACGAGACAACCGCCAAATATTTTTGAAAACGAATCTCAGATATAAATTTGGAAAATAGGAGAAAAGAAAATTCCATCATCCAGTTTATAACAAACGATTGATATGAATAAATATATAACAGTTTAACAATAGTTCTAGAAATCATAACCGAATAAGCTGTTGATTAACAGACTAAATACAAAATATTACACCAAGTGTGACAGTATGTACGAATACTAAGTTGGGGAACCACGCCTGAATATACAGACGGGTCATAGCTAAAGTATCAAAAGAAATGATGCTTCAAATACAAAAATCCTACAACATCCGCAAAATGTCGTAGCTCCTTAACACTGGGAAGGAAAGTCAAAGCGAGCGCCCATTCGACGGAGCACCTGAACATATACAAGAACCACACAAAAAGAAGAAATATAAACGGGTCAGGTCCCGGTTAGATATGATATGTATGTGAATAAAATGCATGACAGTTATGAATACTACTTTCATAAATAATTAAAATTCGCACTTCATTCAAGCAATCATCCTCACCTCTCTTCTAAGTACACATCCTAACGCGTGCAATTCATGTTTAGTTAAACTACCCCTCTACTTAATATGGATAACCTAACTCTGTTCCACCTACCAAGTTTACCAATTGAGATATATTAACAAGTCAATAATCATTAGGGACAATATGCAATAAAAGTTGTTTCATAGTTTCCTTAAATCAATTAATCATTCGGGTGAATTACCATCCCGATGGGAACAGTTACAATCATATAATAAAGATTCTAAGACCACCTTTTCGGGAGTCACCCCACTGGATGCTCCCCTAAATACTATCATCTTCCAGGGCCTATAACCAAGACCACCTGGGTATCCTAAATTGTAACACATGGGAAGCGGTCATATGCCTTTGATTGTGAGTCATAACCATACTAAGAATTACCTCACTTCGGATAATGAAATCATACAATGTAGCAACCGGTACCATGGCCTGAGGACTATAATCACCCTGCATGATTAGCAAGAGGACTCACCTCATTCGCGTAACTTCCCCCTATGATAGCATTTAGAGAGGTATGTAGAAATAGGCCATAGTCACAAACTATTTTAATTTAAACATTAGATCCTAATTTCTGAAATCGTATGTACATACAAAATTTAGCTACAAGAGATAATTACTCTCATAGTAGCCCCAGAAGGTCCAACACAACACTACCAGAGTCTATATTCGTCCTACTCTCGTATACTAGATGAAAAAAGGCATTATACTCCTATAATTAGTCCCCGAAATAAGCCCTAACACTCCCTTACTATCCTAGAGTACCACTCTCCTTATGTGAGGTCATAGTACTTCTTAATTCATCTTAAGAGAAGTTTCCTAAGACATAAAACCAAAAGAAAAGGAGTAGAATCAAAGTTAGAAATAATTGGCAAAACAACTGCCTTTCCGAATCGATTTGCCCTCGCTGAAACCATTCACCCTGGCCAAATCGATTCGGTCTTGGAAGCGAATAGATTCACTCCATCTGAATTGATTGGATCGAGAAAACTAGGCTTCCTATTTGTTTACTGAATTGATTTGGACTGCTCAAATCGATTCGCTAAGCCAAGACCTGTAGCTTACCATTTTAGCGAATCGATTCGCTAGGGGAGATCGATTTCCCTAGGTGAGATTTGCCTATTTCGGCTACGAGTTAAGAAGAAACCTAAAGTCCCAAAACCTATCTTTCTTCCAAAAAAATCCAACATCATCAAATCTCATAATCTATAAACTACTCCATATGATATCTAACTAATCCAACAACTTCAAATGAAGTCTACGTCCTATATCTCAAGATTTTAACAACTAAATCACTTAAAATCCACAAGGGTTTAAACTCAAGAACACTAAACATATATACAAATTATTCATCACAATCATAAAGTTTTTCAAGTTTGATAACTTGCCTTAAGATTGTAGTCACGGATTCTTCCTCGTTGAAATGATTCCAAGCTCGAAATAGCAATTCCCCTCTTTTCTCTCACGCTCTCACTTCTCTCTAACTCTTTAGGTTTAGAAATACCCATAATGAGATATAAATGCTTTTTCAAGACTTAAATGCCTAAATGCATTAAGTCTAACATTAAATGCTACTACCTTCTTAAAATGACTGGTTACATCACATTTATGTCATAACTAGCCAAAAGTACCCCGAAACCCAAAAACACACATGGCACTTATTTTCACTATCTCAACCATTCCCGGACTAACCGTTCCCTCTAAACTGACATATGGGATATCCTTCATTATTTTCTGTTCCATCATCATATTAACATTTTAATAATAGCCCAAATGGAATACAAATCATAACCGTTGTTTTAAAGCCCAGCGACTCAACATAACATAATATTACATTATTTACATTCACTTAATGGTAAATATGCAATACCCATAAAAATTAACTCTTAAATTTCTTAAATTAATATTTACTTCAATTTCCTTTATTTTATATAACTAACCCACAAGGCAATTTAATATAAAAATAATAACTCAAAAGTAAGGGGTATTACAGTACTCTATTTTTTTTCTCCACATCTAGTGTTCACCTCAATTTTTCATGAATGGTTATATAAAGATTTAAAATTTCTACCAACAAATTCCCTCTCCCCTCTTGAATTAAAAGAAAGACTATAAGAGGTCAAGAAATATATCTTCATTTGATAATTAACTTGTGTTTGGTAGAGTGTAAGGACAATAAGATATGTATATTTTACAAATTATATCATAGATTCAAACACTTCAATTTTTGAAATACAGTATTATGGTGTAATAATTATAATTAACACTCAATATAATTTTATCCCCCTCCCTATTTTCTTCTAATTTGGCTAATTCGTTTCCTTTTGGATACCAAATTTTAGAGGGATGTAATTTTGTGGGGTAAATGAGGTAACAGTACACGTGTGAGGAATAAATAGGGTTGATTTGAGCAATGGTTTTTTAAGGAAAATTTAAGAGAAAAATATAGATTGTCCTATTTCTTTAATCCACTTTTTAGGAAGTACTTTTCTCAAAATTTATAAAACCATTCTAGTGAGGTTTAAAATATATATTGGTTGGGGTGTGATGTTCATATGGGGTCCACCTAAATGGCCCCATAATGTATTGATTACACCTCACAGGCTATATTTTTAGGGACTGATTGGAAAACTAGGAGGTGGAAATAAATGAGTAACTAGATTATCTTTGACTTTGCGGTTGCACATGAGCTCATAATTCAATGGTAAGTTCACCCCTCTCCTAAGATGTTGAATGATGTGGGTGACTCCCCTGGCTTGAGGAGCAGGGAGAGTATATCCCCAGGTCATATCGTCCCGCATATGGGTGCGATAATGATTCCACTTTTAGGAGGGAATATTACCACCTCCACCATTTAGTATTTCTACCATGGTCATGAGTGAGTCTGACTTGGTACCGGGGTTAAGTTGATCATACCCGGATGATGATGGCACTTTGAGACTGCGTCCTCAAGTTATAGCTTGGTGGGATGGTTATTATACTTATGATAAAAATATAGGTATAAATATACTTGTTGTGTAGAGTATATTTCCCGTATATGAATATGAGATATCATATAACTTAGACTTGTGTAAAGTGTAAAATGAATAAGAGTTTATTCCTCTTCCGGGAGATTTATACTCGGATGAATAGAAATGTGAATCGTATATTAAATGAGAATTTTATATATGGCATTTTATATACTAAAGTAAAAATAGTATTTGAAACTAGTGAAATTTTTGAAGAATGAACGGGATATATATATATATATAACATTGATGATAAAGCTTAGGTGATAGCTTACGGTTTAACATTTATTATAGCACACAGGGTAGGTGATAGTTATGAGGACTTAGAGGATGGGTGAAAGAGATTAGTTATGCAGGGCAGCTTAACTGAGTCGTTTAAAAGGTATGCAATAGGTGTGCACTATTAGAGGAGGGATGAGGTGTATCTCATGAGAGTGCGATACCAGTTTAAATATGAGAGATTTCATATTCTAAAAATACGGCATTTGATGCACTTGCTAAATATTTTCAAAACCCGGGCTCTGACCCGTTTCTCTATTTTTCCTCTCTTGCTATATATGTATATATATTAGGTGTTGAGACATATGGACACCTGGATGATGATTCTTTCGAGTCAGACGTTTGCTGCAGCTGCTGTGGATGCAAACATGCTTATTTTAGATGCTTTAATCCTTGTGATCTAGATAGGAGGTACTGTAGAAACACTCGGGCTGATAGCCCAATTGTATTCATTTATTCTTTTTGCGCATTTTATTTTGCAGAAATTCGATTTGGTTGTATTATGTTGTACCGAGAGTTCGGTAACCTTATTTCATTTCCGTTGTGGTCTATACAATGTGTGATTGTTTAACTTGGTTGGCTTGATTAAAAATATTAGTTAAATAAAATTTCGACTCGAGCCTAATAAGTTATTAGTAATTAAATTGGTTTTCGACAATGATGCTAAGAATGAACCATATGAGATTCATGTTTTAATATGGTATAGGATTGATCACCTGGTATTTTATTAGACGGGGTGTCATAAATATCTATTGTCCTATTTCTCTAATCAACTTTTTAGTAAGTACTTTTCTTAAATTCCCGAAACCATTCTACTAAGGTGTCAAATATACATTGGTTGAGGTGTGAGGTTCATTTGGGGTCCACCTAAATGGACACACAATGTACAGATTACACCTCACAAGCTATATTTTTAGGGACTGATTTGAGAACAAAGAGGTGGAAATAAAGGAGTAAGCTGAGTATCTTTGACTTTGTGGTCGCACACGAGCTCAGAGTTAAATGGTAAGTGCACTCCTCTCCTCCGAGGTTGCTAGTTAGAAACTCCATTAAAGGGTCTCACCGTCTAATTTCGTAAAAGAAGTTTAGTACTTCCTTAACACCCACCACAGAAAGATTCTCCACAGCTAGAGTTAAATGTAATAAGTAGAAGAGACTTAGACATTCCTTTTTAAAAAAAATATAAATCTATTACTTCGTACTCTATTTTTTCTCTCCAAAGCTAGTGTTAAACTCCATTTGGAATGAATGGTTATATAAAGATTTAAAATTTCTACCAACAAATTCTCTCTCTTTTTTGGTTTAAAGAAAGACTATAAGAGGGAAAGAAATAAATCTTCATTTGGTAATCAACTTGTGTTTGGAATATTGTAAGAATAATAAGATATGTATATTTTACGAATTATATCATAGATTTAAACACTTTGATTTTTGAAATATAGTATTATGGTGTAATAATGATAATTAATGCTAAGTATAATATTATCCGCCTCCCTATTTTCTTCTAATTTGGAAAATTCATTTCTTTTTGGATACCAAATTTTAGAGGGATGTAATTTTGCGGGGTAAATGAGGTAACATGACATGTTTGAGGAATAAATAGGGTTGATTTGAGCAATGGTTTTTTAAGGAAAATTTAGAGAAAAATATAGATTGTCTTATTTCTTTAATCCACTTTTTAGGAAGTACTTGTGACAACCCGCGATCAGAGATAAGGGGTGGCCCACCCGATACTCAAATGTAACAGGAATCATGGATGGATATCATTCTCAGCATCACAACAATAAACTGATTATACGGGAAAACCACCCAATAAATCAGAAAACGGGTTGCCAAAAAGTTTATAATTTAGTTCAGTTTTAAAACCAGTTAAGAAAATTAAATTAAACAACCCAATCTGACAAGCAAGTGGAATTCCAAAAGAGTATATATGATACATCTAAAACGAATATACAAGAAAATGACCGAATATGCTGTCGGTCCACAGTTACATACGACGTATTACAACAGTTTAATATCTTACGTAATACATTCATAAATCAAATACAAAAGTTTGGGCCACACGCCCGAGCAAAGACCCGATCATATCTAGAACACAAAAATGAAAGCGTCTAATACAATGTCCTGTAATATCCGCAAAATCTTACAGCCCGTCAAAAGTACTGGAATGGGAATAATCACAACGGGCGCCCTTGCGGCGGAGCACCTGAGCGGATACAATAGCATACACAACATAGAAAATGAACGGGTCAGGGCCCGATTTTATATGATCACCAGAAGAATAACAAGCATGATAGGAATGAACAGTTATGCATGGATGATAAGGATGAAAATCTAGCATATTAAACTTACATTACAATTTAAGACCTTTTAACTAATTATGAAATGTAAATCATTGACACAAGAGAACTATAAGTAAACATCTTTAATTAAAAACCTTTTCTCATTAATCAAATTACCAATTCCTCCTTACATTCCTTAATAATACTGTAAGAGGGTAGTTTAGATAAGATGGAGGCGTAACCCCTTTTGAGTATGGTGATGACAAGGTTAGTCAGTAAACACTAGTGATTTAGCCACAAGACACAAAGAACAGTTTGGAATGTATGGAACCCAGCTTATACTCACAAATCTCTCGTGTACAACTCACAATATAATAAAGAACTCAGAAATAACTTAGCTAGAGGGAGAGAGAAGTAAGCACCCTAGATACACCTTGGTAGGCAGGCAAACACACTAAACACTCTCAAGGATCTCTGTCATGTATTAAAAGCTTCGCAATAAATGACAAATGGTGGGTGGCAGAACTCTCTGGTTTTTTCAATAACTCTCTCTAGTAAATAATTTCTCAAACTCTTAGAGGGATATCTCCAAAAGAACTCTCTTTTAGAGCTTCTTGATCGATGCCCCTCCTTGGAGGTGGTTGAGGCTTTTAAATAGCCCCCACACCACCCCCGAGGCAGCCAAGTCATTAATGCCTGTGAAAGACCTCCCTCATACCTTATGTCACCAACATTAAATGCCTGATGCACTAGTTGTCTTTATGCCATAAACATTAAATGCCAAGACATGCCTTTTGCCTAACCACTGTGTGTCAGGGGGTTGTTGCCACAGAGGTTGCTTACCAACCGTCTGACAGCCCCAAATACCACGGTGGTTTACTCAAGTGCAGACTTGACGTTGTCTAGCTGGCTAGTGACATCACCTACAGTAGATGGGACATAAAGTAGAGGGTTGTTTGGTTCACAGCAAAGCTCCCGATGGAACTCAAAGCTACTATGCTCTAGGTTCCACGGTGAAGATCTTTCGGTGTTTTACCAGGTGTATCTAAGATGGTCAGGACAAGCCCCAACGGTGCCCCACTTCTCAATCCTCCAAACCAAGTCCCTCTAAAGTTCACACGGTGAGGTTGTTCGATAGAGCATGAAAGCTCTCCCAGGCCCTGCCAAGCCTGGTCTCTCGCGAGTACCGTTCGACCTTACACCCATTCATTATTCTTGTTACAACATTACAGTCGTTACAACTCGTAGTCAATATAAACAAAGATATAATATGACAAAGTAACAATAAGCTAAAGTACGAGTTGCCACGCCAAGCTGCCTCACTAAGATGCCACGCTTGAGCTGCCACGCTGAGCTGCCTCACCAAGATGCCACGCTTGAGTTGCCGCGCTGAGCTGCCTCACCAAGATGCCACGCTTGAGTTGCCGCGCTGAGCTGCCTCCCCAAGCTGCCACGCTTGAGTTGCCTCACCAAGATGCCACGCTTGAGTTGCCACGCTGAGCTTATCCTCAGAACACTGTTGCTAATTGGTGGATTATCCCTAATCCCAGGATTACCTTCAGGCCCCCTCTACATTTGCCCCTTCATGGAGGGATTTGTTGTGGGAACAAGAAGTGCCTCCACGAAAACTTCTCAATCCGATGAACCTTCTCTGTCTGGCCTGCTACTTTGTCCTAATGCCGAGCCTCAACCGTTCTAGCTTGAATATCTGAAATTCTCCCGAAGGACCTGCTAATATTCTCTCAGTAATGTTCGAAAAAGCGAAAAATTCTCCCCGATGTAACTGAGTCATAACTAAACAACGTTTGAGCTTCTGACGAGGGGACATCGTGGCTTTTTTGAACCATTGGGACATCTTCTTCGTTGGGGGGTTTATTGGATATGTCAGAGAAAATCTTGGCGCCCAAAACTCAATCTTGCTTAGGAAGGTAACGATGGCTGTTCCCTAGGTGTCACTTCATTAATGATGGCAGTTCCCTAGGTGTCACTTCATTAATGACGTAGCGTTGTCTTTTCCATTGTCAGAACACTTCCCGAAGTGCCACGTGTACATTTGAAATGATTGCAGGCGGCCGCGCACGTGCAATGGTGGGAAACTTAAATGACGAACTTAAAAAATTTAAACGGCTAAATCTCCCAAACACTTAAAACCTTTCTTTCTCTTACTTTGCCACTACCTTCTTCAAATTTCTTCGCTTTTAGAGAGAGAGAGAGAGAGCTTCCATTGTTGAGCATCTGAAACCTCCATTGCTGTTCAAGCTTATGCCTTCCTTTTCTTGCTCTCATCTTCTACACCACCTCCTGTGGTTGCTCTCCGCCATTGTCGTGCTCAAGATCCTCTTACTCAAGGTTTTTTTTTTGTTTGCTCTAACACTCTGCCATGGCGTCTCCAAGTTACCCCACCATCTCTTCAACCAGTGCGCCGCCTGCTACCGCTGTTGCCACCACTGTTGCCACTACTGCTGCTTCCGCTTTGGACGCTGTCCGTCGTGAACAGTTAAGGTTTTATCGTCGCTCTCCCATTTTTGGCGAGGATGATATTTTTGCTGCTGCCTGCAAGACTGTCAACTTTGAATGCAAGTTTGAGACTTTAATGCTGGGTGATGAGGACGAAGAACCCTCAAAGTGGGGCTTTCTTCCTCCAGAGGGGACTCTCAAGTTTCGTCTGGAGCGAGGGGACTTCCAATGGTCCCAAAATGATTTCGAAGCACCAGGGGGTACTCCTGCCCATTTTGCTGCTTGGAACTCTCACATGGTGAGTTCCCATGGTGATATTCTGAGTAAGATTGGCCTTCAACGGGCCAAATGGTTTGGTGAGTTTACTCTCTCCAAAAATAATGCTGCTCTCCCCATTCTTGTTTCCTGTTGGAACGTGACGACTCACACATTCATCGCTGCGTAGGGCGAGTTTACGATAACCCTAGAAGATGTCTGCGAGCTCCTGGGGCTCGAAGCAACAGGTCATGAGCCTTATACCAATGAGCCTCTCGACGCCCAAGAGACTGCTGATCGTTTGGCGTTGGACCGAATATGCCGAAGTTGCATCGGTTCTTCAAACAAAGCCACATTCACTCCGCTGATTAACTACTTCTTCAAGGGTTCTAGTGAAGGTAGTTCTTCAACTTCAACGGATGCCCCTGGTCAAGGTACTTGGTTAGAGCTCCCTGCTTACATCCTTGTGATTCTTTCCCGTTTTCTTTTGACGGGAAAACCAAATGATCAGCCCCGAAGGGACCTTATCAACATATCCCTTCGTTTGGCCCGGGGCATCAAACTTCCTTTGGCTGCAATTGCCTTAGGGTCCCTTTACACCTGGCTCGACAGAACATTGTTCGACATGGAACGATCACTTGGCCGTTATAACCTGGCCAATTTTGCTAACAGCGTCCTTCTAACCGACTTTCTTTACGTGCGCTTTCCTGTTGTAGCGGCCAAGGCCAACCGACCTCCTTCTGGGGAAACCATTCTGCCCCCATGCTCTTATATTTATCACAAGAGGTAGAGCCGAAAAGAGCTGATCGCCTCAATTGATCGTTTTGAGGACTTTGTTATGAGGCCTTACGGAGAGGACGCCTTTGTTCATACTTGTGATTTCTTCCAGCACGAATCCAGGGTGGTTCAGGTGGGGGTAAACATTGAAGATCCTCAGTTAGCCGTGGTGCTTCTCCTTTCTCTGGGGTATCTGCCTTCCTACACCGAGTGGGGATATTCCAGCGAACATTATAACCCCAATCGGTGTAGTCGTCAATTTGGGTTTGATCAGGGGCCTCCTCGCTCAGTTTTCTAATCTTCAAACCCAAAGGTTAGCTTTAGCGAGGCATGTTCCTTATTTTCCTCCACTACTGCGTGGGGGATAAGTGAATCAATGGCTGGGCGAGTCACCATTCCCTCCAACAAAAGGCAAGGGAATGTGACCAGTCTATTTGCCACGAAGTTCTGGCCGAAACAACTGGCTAACATAGCTGAGTTCATAGATGGCGAGCCTGTGTACCCTCCAGTTCTGTCGTTTTCTGTGTTGGAGCTGGGACTTAAAGGCAACTCCGTTCTGGGGATTGAGTTCCCTCTAAGCAAAACCCCTAAGAGGCCTACCGAAGAGCTTCCTCCGTTATACCCCATGACTCCTACTGCCATACCCAAAGCGAAAAGTGCTGGGGTATCCAGGAAGACTGCTCCTTCGACTGGAGCCACTGCTGATGAAGGGTCTTCGCAGCCATCGACCAAGAAGGCCAAGAGTGGGGTGGCTTCCACGAAAAAATCAAAGTCCAAATCCCAGACTCCTGTGGCAGCCCTTCCCATAGCCTCCGTTCCTCCTCCCATGTCTCCTGAAAGGGCCGAGAGGTTAAGGAGGGAGGCGCAGGCTGAGGTAGATCGGGTAAATGCAGAGTTTCAACGGCGCGCTGTCGTCGTTCCTCCTTCGGTGGATTTCCCTACAATCGTCGTCGATCCCACTGAGCCAGCTGCAAGGAGGAGGAAAACTTCGAAGGTTCCTCAAGCTATTGGCAGTTATGTGACAAGGTCAAGGAGGAAGACTTTAGGCACCAAGTCCCAGCGGAAGCAAGCTCCCACGGTGCAAGCTTCTCATTCTTCTTCCCGATCTGAGGTATGTACACTTATCTTGTTCTCTTTTCCTCTTTAGTTAGAGCAAGCTGCATTTGCTTATATATATTGTTCTTAATTACTTTGGTGCAGGGACTTAAAGAAATGAGGCCTCGTTCTCCTAGTCCCCTAAGTCCCCCCATAAGCCGTTTCGTGGGCGGTCGCTGTGGGGCCATCTCATCCGATACTACCCCACCCCGTTCGCCAATGACCGAGCTTACTTATGCCCGTCGTTCAATCTTATGACGGGCGAGGGAGGCAGCTGTGGAGGGTGAGGTTATAGAGCCCCTGGATGTCTCTTCGCCACCAAAGACAACACAATCCGAGACGACTACCTCAGTCCCCTCTGGCTCACTGGCTTCCTCTGAGGTTGTTCTCCCCATTGTTCTGGCTGCTGCAGGTGACCCTGAGGTAATGATTTCATACTTAATTTGTCTGATCTGGCATTCCTTCTCTTTCACCCCGTTCTGTGTGCTGAATTTGGGATGTTGGTTGCCC
Organism: Sambucus nigra; assembly: GCA_949130495.1. Taxonomy (NCBI): domain Eukaryota; kingdom Viridiplantae; phylum Streptophyta; class Magnoliopsida; order Dipsacales; family Adoxaceae; genus Sambucus; species Sambucus nigra. The sequence goes on along the minus strand of OX422224.1, from coordinate 182,165,849 downwards.
TAGGTCGAAGTATCCTCGCTGCTAGCAAACATTCTTCATCCAACGGTGCTGGCGAGACCTCTGACCACAGTGCCCCTTTTCAATGTTCTGACTGAGGTAAGTAATACTTGGATACATTTCGCCCTTTTTCTGTACTTGTTCCTCTTTACTAACATTGGCTTTTATATTGCAGCTTTCTCCTGATCTTTCACCACCCTCATCTATTCCCAATGAACCCCTTGCGCTTGCTTTGGTACCTTATGTGGGTGAGGGAACTCTGCCGATGGTTGAGGTTTCTGCGGCCAGAGACCCCGTTGAGGCTGATGAGGTAACAAGTCCCCTCCCAACAGTTCCTGCCCCTTTAACCTCCGTGATGACTCCCATTCCTGCCCCTGTTGTGATTCAGGTACTTTCTTAATTCTCTGCATAAACTCCTTCTTATAACGGTGACTTAACAACGAAAACGCTTGTTAAGATTTTTATATGATCTCCACCTTATAACGGTGACTTAACAACGAAAACACTTGTTAAGATTTTTATATAATCTCCACCTTATAACGGCGACTTAACAACGAAAACACTTGTTAAGATTTTTATATGATCTCCACCTTATAACGGTGACTTAACAACGAAAACACTTGTTAAGATTTTTATATAATCTCCACCTTATAACGGTGACTTAACAACGAAAACACTTGTTAAGATTTTTATATGATCTCCACCTTATAACGGTGACTTAACAACGAAAACACTTGTTAAGATTTTTATATAATCTCCACCTTATAACGGTGACTTAACAACGAAAACACTTGTTAAGATTTTTATATGATCTCCACCTTATAACGGTGACTTAACAATGAAAACACTTGTTAAGATTTTTATATAATCTCACTGTTTCTTATATCTCTTCTCAGGTTGCTCGGGAGGATTCCTCACCAGCTCTTTCACTTATGGGCACACCTCATCAGGAACCTGCTATTTTGGAAGAATCTGATCATGCTGACCAAGGTTCCACGACTGGTGTTGAGGCAGAAAGTGAATCTGGGTGTGAATTGCCTCTCCCTGACTTAACTCCTCCTGCCTTTTGCCTAATGGTTCTTCACAATTCTCCCCAAATGACTGTGAGCCATCGCTTGGTGATTGAGCAGTTGGTGAACCATCACCGCGAGACCTTCACCGTGGACTGCCTACGGTCCAATATTCCCGTGATGAGTCATCGACTGCAAGGAATGGCGATCGTTGTTGCTGAGATTGCCAATACTCCCACTTCCAGTGTTACTCGAGCCCTCATTAATCAGTTTTTGGGTTTTCTGAAGGAATTGGGTCGTGACGGTTTCCGTTTCGACTGGCTTATAGCGTATTTGAAAACTTTGAAGAGTCAGCAGCTGATCGGCCAGAGGGAACTGCTGAGAAAGCACCAGGAGGACCAACGGGCTGAGGAGGTTAAGTTAGCTGAGCTGGCACCTCTTTTGGAATCGGTGGATGAAGAAATAAAGAATGTCGAAGAGGCTCTGCGTTTGGCCAAGCTAAAATGGGAGAGACTTCTTATTGAACGCGCACAGGTGCAAACCAGGCTAGAGGTTGCTGTCAACGCTCAAAGCTCCTTTGCGTCAGCTTCTTCGGGCCTTCCTGGGGATTTTTTCTCTTCCCCGGACCTATGGTTCCTCTTAGGGTAGCAAACTCTTGTATATATTTTCCTTCTTCGTCCATTTATGTAATTCTTGGGCAATAGTTCCCAATTTTTTTGTAATGCTCTCTTGTTTATTGAATGAAAGAATGTATATTTTCCAGTTTTATCTTTGAGTTATGACTGCTTTCATATCAATGTCTATACTTCACGTCATCAATAAAACTTGTATATTCATAATCAAAGACTAGATACATCGATGGTACAAACTTAATTGTTTACACATAATAGACTTTCAACCATTTATTATTAATTTTGAATGGCTTATCTTCCTCCAACTTAGAAATTAAGCAATAACCTGAATCATGAGCTTCCTTCACGACGAAAGGTCCCTCCCAATTGGCTGCAAATTTTGGCAGAGGAAGTCCCCTAATGTGTTTCACCGCTGCTTTCAAAACGAGATCTCCCTCTACGAACCTCCTTGGTCTTACCAGGTTGTCATATGCCCTAGAGAGCTGCCTTGTATACATTTGAAAATGTTGCATTGCGTTGTCTCTGTGTTCATCCAATGCCTCCAGCTGCACATGCCTGTTCTGAGGGAGCATGCTACTTCGCAAGGCGTATCGAGCAGAGGGAACTTCCAACTCCACTGGAAGGATTGTTTCAGCCCCGTAGACAAGGGAGAACGGAGTGTACCCTGTGGGCTTCCTCTTCGTCATTCGATAGGCCCACAACGCTGCTGGTATCTTGTCATCCCACGATCCTGGAAAGTCCTCCATCGTTTTAGCCAAGATATTAACCAGAGTTTTGTTAGTTGCTTCGGCCTGATCGTTCCCCTTCGGGTATGCCACCGTTGAAGTGTGATGAACGATGGAGTACTTGTCTGTAAGCATCGTTACTTCTGAATTGATGAAGGGAGTCCCATTATCTGAGAGAATAACATTTGGGATCCCAAAATGACAAATGATATACTCTCTGATGAAGTTACTCACTACCCCAACCGTTGCCCTTCTGAGTGGTATTGCTTCAGCCCATTTTGTAAAGCACTCCGTTGCTACCAGTATCCATATCTTGCCCCTCGACAAAGGGTGTATCGCCCCCACGAGGTCGAATGCCCAAGTGTGGAAAGGATAAGGCGTTGCCAGAGAATGTAAGTCCACCGATGGGGCATGGATCATATTTCCATGAAGTTGGCAAGCTTTGCATTTTCGAACAAACTCGGCAGAGTCTTTCTCCATCGTTAGCCAATAATATCCCAACGTCATTAGCTGATCATATAACTTGGCCCCTCCTATGTGAGCTGGGTCATGGGCTTGTTTGAGGACCTCAGTTGCCTCTTCCTTCGTGATGCAACGCAATGGCCTGTTGAAGTACCCCCTTCGATAAAGATGCCCCTCTTGGATATAGAACCTCGGGGCCCTTCGCTTCAGTCCCATCGCATCCACTTTCTCCGTTGGGACAGTTCCATCTTGAATAAAGTCGATATAGGGCTGCCTCCAGTCCGTTTGGGCTTCTATGAAATGGCACTCAGCTGCTTCAAAAAATAACTGACACTTATCACAATTCCGTTGTAGTTCTGCCGCATCCTGTTTCATTCTAGGCCAAAAATATCCCCCTCTTTGAATTCTTCTATAGAGAGGTATCTCAGTTGTTTCGCAGTGCTCCTCATGTGTTTTCTTCAACCTCCGCTTTGCTTCCTCTGGCCCAATGCATCTCGATAACCATCCCCCTGCATTTCTGAAGTAAAGATTTCCCTGGTTTGTAAAGTATTGGGCTAACTCTCTTAGTCCCATAGCTCCTTCTCCAGACTCCAGTTGCTTCCTGATCTCTCCTCTCCAATCCGCGTCTCCCTCCATTGGTAGTATTGACTGCACCACCGAAGGAGATGTTCTTCGTTGAATCGTAACGATAGTCGTATCGCTCCTCATGACCATCTTTTGAGCAATAGTGGCATAAGCGTCTGGATGACGGTTCATCATTCTGGGATGTCTTCTGATTTTGGTCCGGTGGAACTGACTGAGGAGCCTTTGAATGATCGTTCTGTACGGTGCCAAACTCATGTGTTTCAACGCATATTCTCCGTTAACTTGCTGAATTACTAAGTTCGAGTCACCCTTGATGCAGAGAGAACGAATTCCCCTTCGAAGAGCCTCCAATAACCCTAGCACTAACGCTTCGTATTCTGCCTCGTTATTGGAGCAAGGGAAATCTAGTTTGTAGGAAAGGCAAATCTCCTCCGTTCCTTTTGAAAGGATAACCCCTGCCCCTCCTTTTTTCTCTGCCGAAGACCCATCAAACTGCATCGTCCATTCCTCATCGGTTGCATCCAGATAGTTGGCTTGCAAGTCGTCTCCCGGAATGTCTTCTTTAGGTGGTTCAAACGTTCCTGATGGAAATATTGCCAACAGATCAGTATACGCCTGGCTCTTGATAACACGAGGAACCACACACTTTAAATCATATTCGGAGAGAATAAGGAACCACCTAGCTGCCCTGCCGATCAAGATAGTTCTAGCCAACAAATACTTAATAGGATCACATCTAGTTACAATATGAATTGTAAAAGACAACATATAATGTCTAAGTTTTTGTGCTACAAAGACTAAGACCAAACAATGCCTTTCTAGGCTGCTATATCTAATCTCTGGCCTATGTATGATCCTGCTGAGGTAATACACCGGCCGTTCTTGCCCGTCAATCTCTTGTGCCAGTAAAGCTCCAACGGACTTTGTAGTTGAGGTGAGGTACAACTGCAACGGTACTCCTGCCTGTGGAGGAACCATGATTTGTGGTGAAACGAGAAGCTTCTTCAACTCATCGAGAGACTTCTGGTGGTCCTTTTTCCATCTGAACTTTGTGTTTTTTTTCAGCAGCTGCATCAACGGGTGTGTTACCTCAGCCAATCCTGGTACAAATCTTCTGAGGTAGGAGACTTTATCGAGGAAACTTTTTAGCTCCTTCGCCGTTCTTGGGCACGGCATTTCTAAGATCGCGCGTTGTTTATCCTGGTCCATCTGCACCCCTTGTCGATCAACCACAAAGCCTAGAAACTTCCCGCATGTTACTCCAAAGACGCACTTCAATGGGTTCATCCTTAATTTATACTTCCTACATCGAGTAAACACCTTCTTTAAGTCGTTTAGGTGGGACTCCTCCTTCTTCGATTTGATGACCAAATTGTCCACATAGAATTCTACAAATTTTTGGAAGAAATCGTGAAAAATGGCCATCATTGTTCTTTGATAAGTAGCTCCCGCGTTCTTAAGTCCAAATGGCATTACTTTGTACATGAAATTGCCCAACGGGGTTCTGAATGCCGTTTTCTCTGCATCCGCGGGGTCCATCTTGATTTGGTTGTACCCTACGTATGCATCCATGAAGCTATACATCTCATGCCCAGCCGTGGCATCTATCAGGCTATCAATGGAGGGTAGAGGGAACTCATCTTTGGGGCAAGCCCTATTCAAATCTCTAAAATCCACAGAGATCCTTATTTGGCTCTTGTCCTTCTTCCCTACTGGCACAATGCTAGATAGCCACAGGGGATGCTGTATTGGTTTGATGAATCCTGCTGTCAACAAACGCTGAACCTCTTCCTTAATCTTCAAGTCCAACTCAGGTTTATAAGTCCTTGTTGCCTGTTTCACCGGGATGGCTGAAGGTATCACGTTTAGCTTGTGGCAGCTCACTTCCTCATCTAGCCCTTCCATTTTGGTATACTTCCATGCAAAGACATCTATGAACTCTCGGATTAGCCCAACCAGGGCTTCTCGTTTCTCCTTATCGAGATCCTTCGGGATGAAGATGGGCCTTGGGTCTTCCCCTTCTCCCGCTAAGTTCAACTGCTCCAACTCTTGTGCCTGGGGCCTTGGTTGATTTGCCATGTAGTCTGGTTCTTCGGCGACCTCCTCCACGAACTCCTGTATGTTGGAGTTGTCTATCACCATACACTGTCCCTGCTGATCCATCAAGAAACACTCATATAACGGGTCAGCCCCATCCTCAGTCTCTTCGGCCGCCCGCTCACATCGTTATAAATGGTATACCACCTTCCCCTCTTCAGTGACCACCTTCTTGCATTGCCTGTTGGTAGCTATTGCCACGACCTTCCTCTTCCTTTCTCGCGAAGCCTCAGCGATCTTTCCCCCTGAAAAGCGGCTCAGCACGCTTTGCCGTTGGACCTCATGCTCCATAGGATCCACTCCAAGCCTTACTTTGTTTTTGAGCTGCCTTGTGGTACTTTGAGGTCGAGGGATCTCCTGATGGGTTTCTTCGGTCCTCACCCCTTCGTTACTCGTGGCTTCTTTACTTTGCTCGTTCAGAGGCCCCATTCTATCTTTGATCGAGGGAACCCATGCCCCCTCCATTCTTCTCGTTAGGACTCGAGCATCCTCCTCCAACTCCGTATAAAAGGCCGCATCTACAAAGTGAGCTTCCTCAATAGCAAAAGGCCTTTTTGTAGCCCTAATGGTCACTTCTGTTCCTTTGACATTTGCCTTGGCACATTGATGATATATTGAAGGAACTAAACCTTGATTGTGCATCCACACTCTCTCTATTAGTAAATGATAGGAAGTTGCACTTTCTATTACATGGAACTTGATGTGGGAACTCAGATTTCCCATTACAATTCCCACATTCACATACCCAATGGATTTGGAAGATTGGTTGTCATACCCTGAAATTACCAGAGGCATGGGGACCAACCTTTCTTCTGGGATATCAGCTGCGTGGAAGGAGTTGATCGGCATAATGTTGATGGAAGCGCCCCCATCCATAAGCGTTCTTGCAAAACTAACCCCATTGATACTGGCCGTCACATACAAGGGCCTGTTATGAGGGAACCTTACAACTCTATCTGCATCGCTGAAGGTCACTTCTGATAGGAACTTTTTCACCAGCCTCGCCATGGGTCCCCTCCATTTCAAAGAGGGAACCGCGTCCTTCCTCGCGATGTCTAGGATCGCCTGAGTTATTTCCAGTCTGCTCTCTTTTGGTATCCCCACTTGATCGAAGAACCAGGCGAATTTTGGGGATTTTGAAACTGCGCTGTATTCAACGACTGCCTCCATTTCCTCGCCCTCAACGCTGTATACGTCTTCCACGTCTTTAGCGCTTGCTTCATCGTAGGCTAAAACTACGTTAGCCATTCCTGTGGTGCAATGTTCCAGAGTTTCTTCGAATTCCCTTTGCCTCATTGTTGACCTTCCTTCCTCTCTTTTTGCCTCATCGTCGTAGGCTGTCACCAAGTTGGCCCCACGCGCTGGAAGCGGGTTGTTGTTAACGTTCTGCGGGGGGATCTGCAGCGTCCCTGCCTTCATGTACTTGTCACTGATTCTTCTTAGTGTGAAGCAGCTTTCTGTCGGGTGTTGGATCTTTCGATGAACCTGACAATACCTAGGATCCGCCTTCGTTGCGTCATCGGGTTCTTCCGAAGGAACGCCTTTTGGCAGGTAGACCGTTCCACCCTGGACCATGGCGTTATAACAACTCACCGCCTCTTCTATCGTGCATGGTAACGGTGGTGGGTCTTCTCTATCCCTTCCGAACTTCCTTTTGTTGTCCTTCTTCGTCGCCTTACCCCCATCTGTTCCTTCGGTGTATCCCACTCTTGGGGGTTGAGGCCTTCCTCCCCCAGGTTGTATCAGCTGTCTAAATATCATAGGCACCGCCACCGGGTTTGGTCGTACGACCAATGAGATGTTCCTTGCAGATTTTAAGAACGCCGAAAAAGTTCCCTCGCGCGTCTCATTGATAAGATGGAAGATGTACTCTGGGAGTAGTCCTTCGGCATAAATTTGTAATAGTTTGGACTCTTTGGCCTCCTCTCTCACATCCAGAGACCTTTCCCTGAACCTCCGAATGTACGCCACCACGTCTTCTCCTGGTCGTTGCTTCTCTCTCCCTAGTTGGGTCAGAGTGAATTCATCCTCTGCTAGAAAGAACTTTTGGACAAACAGCACATGCATCTCTTCCCACGTGGAAACACTTTTAGGGGCCAAATGAGAATACCACGTGTATGCTTTATCGGTTAGGGATTTGGAAAACTCCCTCAACCTGAGCTTCTTGTTGTTGCAATGCGCCCTCAGGTGCTCAATAAAACGTTTAATGTGCTCTTTCGGATTCCCACCCTTCCCTGTGTATTTTTCAAAGATGGGGGGAATATAATCCCTCGGGTAAGGCTCATCGTTGTATTCCTGAGGATAAGGTGTCCTAAAGTCGTCATAGACTGAAGCTACCTCGCCTATAGACTGTGAGGAAGCCTGCACAAATTTTAACATCTCCTTTTGCATTTCTCTCCTCATTTCCTCCATGGGCGATGGGGTAACGACCAATGGGGGTGTTGGCTGAATGGCCGTTATAGTTGGAGCCATCATTACAGCTGGCGTCGTTGATACTCCGGAGATTCCCACCACCGGATTCACGACGGAGGGTATGCTTGCCGGGGCTGCTCCCGTTGTACCTGCGCCCGGTGGAACCGTTGGAGCTGCCCCTGGCGTTACGAAGGAATTGGCTTCAAGTCCTCCCAGCACCGTTGAAGCTGCAGGAGTTTGCAAAAACTCATAGAACTTGCTTATGAGGAGGGTCATCTGGGCAGGTCCCAGCCCAGCGCTCGTGGAAGCCTGCGTCACTCCTTGAGCGCCCGTTGTTGTCTGAACTGGGGGCACTTCTATTCGAGGAGCTTCGCTGCTTGCTCTTCACTGTGTTGGATATCATCAAAGTTGAGCCTTCGATTAACGTTATCTTGCGCCATACTCCTTCCTTAGAAGAATGCCTCCCCAGCAGAGTCGCCAAATGTAAGAGGGTAGTTTAGATAAGATGGAGGCGTAACCCCTTTTGAGTATGGTGATGACAAGGTTAGTCAGTAAACACTAGTGATTTAGCCACAAGACACAAAGAACAGTTTGGAATGTATGGAACCCAGCTTATACTCACAAATCTCTCGTGTACAACTCACAATATAATAAAGAACTCAGAAATAACTTAGCTAGAGGGAGAGAGAAGTAAGCACCCTAGATACACCTTGGTAGGCAGGCAAACACACTAAACACTCTCAAGGATCTCTGTCATGTATTAAAAGCTTCGCAATAAATGACAAATGGTGGGTGGCAGAACTCTCTGGTTTTTTCAATAACTCTCTCTAGTAAATAATTTCTCAAACTCTTAGAGGGATATCTCCAAAAGAACTCTCTTTTAGAGATTCTTGATCGATACCCCTCCTTGGAGGTGGTTGAGGCTTTTAAATAGCCCCCACACCACCCCCGAGGCAGCCAAGTCATTAATGCCTGTGAAAGACCTCCCTCATACCTTATGTCACCAACATTAAATGCCTGATGCACTAGTTGTCTTTATGCCATAAACATTAAATGCCAAGACATGCCTTTTGCCTAACCACTGTGTGTCAGGGGGTTGTTGCCACAGAGGTTGCTTACCAACCGTCTGACAGCCCCAAATACCACGGTGGCTTACTCAAGTGCAGACTTGACGTTGTCTAGTTGGCTAGTGACATCACCTACAGTAGATGGGACATAAAGTAGAGGGCTGTTTGGTTCACAGCAAAGCTCCCGATGGAACTCGAAGCTACTTTGCTCTAGGTTCCACAGTGAAGATCTTTCGGTGTTTTACCAGGTGTATCTAAGATGGTCAGGACAAGTCCCAACGGTGCCCCACTTCGCAACGTCGAGAAGCGGCCATATGCCTGCGGGATAGTCAAGACCACACCCGGAATCTCCTACCCATTGCAGAAAAATACATATATATAACAGCGCTCAAATGGCCTAGGACTATATCCACCCCGTGTTAATTTATCAGGGGGCATCACCTCGCGCGCGGACTTCCCTTGTGATAGTATTTAGGGAGGTGTGTGTTCAAGTAAATTAACATTTACCATTTTAAATCTCATTTTCATTTTCAATTTTCATTACCAATTCCCATTTCCATTATCCATGTATTTGGTTCATTTTATTCGAACCTATCATCATTGAATAGTTTGGTTCATTTTATTCGAATCTATCATCATCGAATATCATCATTAATATTCCTCAAATTATAAGTCCCGATTTGTTCTCCAAATAATCATTATGATTCTACAATTCCCCAAGTTCATATGACTCCGATAAGCCCCTAAAGTTTCCAAGCATGGGCATTTAACTTCCTAACTCCTAAAAGTTAAAATAAGAGAAGTAATGCCTTAACATTACTTTAAACACCCCCGGGAAAGAAACCCCAGACGAACCCATTCTAATCTAGGGTGGCGGCCAAACTTAACTAATACTCAAGGACTCTAAGTTTACTTCATTCAAGAAGGTTCCTAAGTCCTAAGCCTAAAGAAAAAGGTTAAAAATTAAATTAAAAAAATAACTCAAGACTGCAGGAACCGAATCGATTCGCCCTAGGGGTCGAATCGATTAGCCCTGGCAAATCGATTCGCTCTGAAAACGAATCGGTTCGGAAGACAAACTCAACTTTCTGCAAATGCCGAATCTATTCGACCTTAACCCGAATCGATTCGGGTACACAGACCTGAAAAACTGCCCCTATGCGAATCGATTCTCCCCAGGGGCCGAATCGATTCGCCCCTGCGATTTTGCCAAGTTTGGATATGGAGTCTTGAACTCCAAATTTTCCTCAAACCCAAAACTAACCAAACCAAAATCATAAATTCCAACCCATACATCATAAATATATCCATAAATCTAACAAAACCCTAAAATGACAAACCATAGCAATTCATAACTATCAATACTAATTATTCTCCTTAAATCACATAGTAGCAAGTAGATAACTTGCCTTGATGTAGGAAATTCAGATTTTGGAAGGTGAAAGAAAGATCCAATCTTCAATTTCTTCCTTTCTCCTCTCTTTCTCCAAACTCTCTCTTCTCTCTTTCTAACTCTCTAGGGCTAGATATGTGAAATGGAAGAATAGAAATAGGGTTGGGGAAATAAAACGTGGCTTAAGTCTAAAAGCCCACTTAAACGATCAATATGCGATATAATTACTCGCAACTACACATTTAAGCTATAACCAGTCAAAAGTGCCCGAAATACCAAAATGCAATATGGCACTTATTTTGACTGTCTCACACCTCCCGAGACTAACTACACCCTCCAAATTATCATTGGAAAAATTATAACTTATTTTAACTTCCGGTTTCATATTAAACCAAAATGTCATTTTAAACCTTATGACACAATAAATCACAACATGGATACTTTTACCTACTCACAAGGTAACTATACAACATTTCAGTAAATATTAACCTTTTCCACATTAAATTAATATTTACCCCACATTCCGGCATTCTATATATAATTTCTACACATAGTAAATAAATATAAAATAGGCTTTCAAAAGTGAGGGTTGTTACAGTAATTTTCTCCAAATTCCCAAAACCATTATTGTGAGGTTTCAAGTATACAACGGTTGGGGTGTGAGGTTCATATAGGGTCCAACTAAATGGCCCCACAATCTATTGATTACACCTCACATGCTATATTTTTAGGGACAAATTTGAGAACGAGGAGGTGGAAATAAAGGAGTAAGTAGATTATCTTTGACTTTGTGGTCCCACATGAGATCATAGTTCAATGGTAAGTGCATCCGTCTCCTAAGAGTTTGCGGGTTCGGAACTCCGTGAAAGGAGCCTCAACGTGTAATTTCGTAAAAGTCGTTTAGTACTTCCTTAAATCCCACCACAGTATGATTCTCCAAAGCTAGAATTAATTGTAATAAATGCAAGAGACTTAGACCTTCCTTTTTAAAAAAAATGTAAATCTTTTACTTTGTACTCTATTTTTTCTTTCCACATCTAGAGTTAACCTCAATTTTGCATGAATGGTTTATAAGGATTTAAAATTTCAACCAACAAATTCTCTCCTTTTTTGAATTAAATGAAAGACTATAAGAGGGAATGAAATCAATTTTTGTTTAATGATTAACATGTGTTTGGAAGAGTGTAAGGACAATAAGATATGTATATTTTTTGAATTATATCATAGATTCAAACACTTCAATTTTGAAATATATTATTATGATGTAATAATGATAATTAACGCTCAGTATAATTTTATCCCCTCCCTATTTTCCTTTAATTTGTCTAATTCATTTCTTTTTGGAAACCAAATTTCAGAGGGATGTAATTTTGTGGGGTAAATGAGGTAACATGACATGTGTAAGGAATAAACAGGGTTAATTTGAGCAATGATTTTTTAATGAAAATTTTAGAGAAAAATATTGATTTTCAAATTTCATTTTTTTAATGGAAAATCCCAGATTTATTAGAATAATGGTAGAAAAGCCCTACCATGGTGGCTTGAACAAGATAGAGAAAGCTTAGAAAATGAAAAGAAGTGTTATTTGAACATTTTTATAGATTGAATTACTAAGAGATCTAATATATAACTTCCTTTTGCTAATTTTGTAAGATCTAAAAAATGATCAAAGAAAGATATGGAATTAGATTGGGCTCCCTGTTTGGCAAGTATGTCAGCCACCTGATTAGTTTCTCTCCAAGAGTGAGTAAACCTGACAGAAGGAAGTTGGATATTTCTAATTTCTGATATAATTTAAATAATATTCCAAGGAGGAGCTTTAATAAGACCATTCAGAGTGTCAATAATCAATTTCGAGTCTGCTGCCACAAGAACTGGGGAGATGTTAAGAGATTTACAAAGCCTTAATCCTCTTAAAATAATAATGCATTCAGCTTGATTGTTTGAGCAAATGCCTTCATGGAAAGAGAATTCATGAATAAATCTCCCTTGATGATCTCTGATAATACCTCCTGAGCCCGCTAATCCTGGATTTCCAAAAGAAGAGCCATCTGTGTTTAGCTTGAATACACCTGAGCTTGGAAATTGCCACTTGATAAGGATGAATTTAGGGATTTTTTGCTTTTCTATGTGGATCTTGAACATGCGGGAAATATGGTCAAAATTGTGATCTTTTGAAGATAAAGATCTAGAAGAGCATAAAGATGTAGCCACTTCAATGACTTGGGAGATAATAATGTTTTCTCCTTCATATCTACTTTTGTTTTCGTTCTTCCAAATTTCCCATAATATAATACTCGGGATGATAATGAGGAGATGTTGAATAAAATCCAGAGAAGAATTCCTTAGCCACCAAGACATCGGCATAATCTTCAAAGAGAAAAATGAGATCTGCAGACCAAAAATGTTAGAAAAAAAATACCAAGTATGCCTGGCTATAGGACCTTTCAAAAATAAATGATCAAAGTATTCTTCATCATTGAGGTAGCAGGAGCAGGTAGAGGCTAAGTGAATGCTCAATTCTTGAATTTTCCCATCGAGAGGAACAATCTGATGAAAGCATTTCCAAAGGAATAAGGAAATTTTGAGAGGATAGGCTTGATTCCACATGAATTTTCACATCAAAGAGGAAGCTTTTGTAATTCTTAGGAGATTCCATGATGAATTTAGGAAAAAATACCATCTGATTTTGGAGTCCAGATCAATTTTCCTTCAATAAGTGAGGAATTATTGTCTAAAAAATCTGATATAGCTGACAATCTTTTCTGAATTTGAGAACCACCAATATTATTATGGGACTTGTATTTGGCCCAGTAGTAATATGACCAAAGGTTGTGGTTCATTCTGAGATTCCACCAAATTTTTGAACTGTGGGCTTTACATAAATCTTCTAAGAGTTTGAAACCTAGGCGCCCTTCATCAATAGGGATGGAGAGATTTTTCCATTTAATCCATTGATGTTTCAAATATACATTGGTTAGGGTGTGAGGTTCATATGGGGTCCACCTAAATGGCCCCACAATGTATTGATTACACCTCACGGGCTATATTTTTAGGAACTAATATGAGAATGAGGAGGTGGAAATAAAGGAGTAAGTAGATTATGTTTGACTTTGTGTTGGCACATGAGCTCATAGTTGAATGGTAAGTGCACCCCTCTCCTAAGAGGTTGCGGGTTCGAAACTCCATGAAAGGAGTCTCACCGTGTAATTTCATAAAAGACGTTTAGTACTTCCTTAACTCCCACCGCAGTAATATTCTCCACAGCCGGGATAAATTGTAGTAAATGGAAGAGACTTAGACCTTCCTTTTAAAAAAAAAGTAATTTTTTTACTTCGTACTCTATTTTTTGTTTCCACAACTAGTGTTAACCTTAATTTTGCATGAATGGTTATATAAAAATTTAAAATTTCTACCAACAAATTCTCTCAATTTTTGAATTAAATGAAAGATTATAAGAGGGGATGCTATCAATTTTCATTTTCTAATTAACTTGTGTTTGGAAGAGTGTAAGGACAATAAGATATGTATATTTTACGAATTATATCATAGATTCAAACACTTCAGTTTTTGAAATATAGTATTATGGTGCAATAATGATAATTAACCCTCAGTATAATTTTACCACGCTCCATATTTTATTTCAATTTGGCTAATTCGTTTATTTTTGGTAACCAAATTTTAGAGGGATATAATTTTTTAGGGTAAATGAGGTAACATGACATGTGTGAGGATTAAATTGGGTTGATTTGAGCAATGATTTTTTAATGAAAATTTTAGAGAAAAATATACATTATCCTATTTCTCTAATCCACATTTTAGGAAGTAATTTTCTCAAAATTCCCAAAACCATTCTAATGAGGTGTCAAATATACATTGGTTGAGGTGTGTGTTTCATATGGGGTCCACCTAAATGGCCCCACAATGTATTGGTTATACCTTACAGGATAGATTTTTTGGGACACATTTGAGAACGAGGAGGTCGAAATAAAGGAGTAAGTAGAGTGTCTTTGAATTTGTTGTCGCACAAGATATAATAGTTCAATGGTAAGTGTGCCCTTCTATTAAGAGGTGGCGGGTTTGAAACTCCGTGAAAGGAGTCTCACCGTGTAATTTCATAAAATCACTTTAGTACTTCCTTAACGTCCACCACAGTAACATTCTCCACAGCTAGAATTAAATCTAACAAATGGAAGAGACTAAGACATTCATTTTTTTTTTAAATATAAATCTTTTACTTCGTACTCTAATTTTTCTCTCCACATTTATTGTTAAACTCCATTTGGCATGAATGGTTATATAAAGATATAAAATTTCTACAAACAAACTCTCTCCCCTTTTTTGAATTAAATGAAAGACTATACGAGTTAAAGAAATCAATTTTCGTTTGGTAATTAACTTGTGTTTAGAAGAGTGTAAGGAGAATAAGATATGTATATTTTACGAATTATATTGTAGATTCAAACACTTCAATTTTTGAAATATACTATTATCGTGTAATAATGATAATTAACGCTCAGTATAATTTATCACCCTCTTTATTTTCTTCTAATTTGGCTAATTTGTTTCTTTTTGGATACCAAAATTTTAGAGGGATGTAATTTTGAGGGGTAAATGAGGTAACATGACATGTGTGAGGAATAAATAAGGTTGATTTGAGCAATGGTTTTTTAAGGAAAATTTTAGAGAAAAATATAGATTGTCCTATTTCTTTAATCCACTTTTAGGAAGTTTTTTTCGCCAAATTCCCAAAACCATTCTAGTGAGGCTTAAAATATGCATTGGTTTGGGTCTGAGGTTCATACGGGGTCCACCAAAATAGCACCACAATGTACTGATTACACCTCACAGGTTATATTTTTATGGGCTGATTTGAGAACTAGGAGGTGAAAATAAAGGAGTAAGTAGATTATCTTTGACTTTGTGGTCGCACATGAGCTGATAGTTAAATGGTAAGTTCACCCCTCTCCTAAGTGGTTACGGGTTTGAAACTCCGTGAAAGGAGTCTAATCGTGTAATTTCATAAAAGCAGTTTAATACTTCCATAACTTCCACCACAATAAGATTCTCCACAGCTAGAATTAAATGTAACAAATGGAAGTGAGTTCGACATTAATTTAAAAATATATATATAAATCTTTTACTTCGTACTCTATTTTTTCTCCCAACATTTAGTGTTAAATGCAATTTGGCATGAATGGTTATATAAAGTTACAAAATTTTCTACCAACAAATTCTCTCTACTATTTTGAATTAAATGAAATACTATAAGAGGGAATGAAACCAATTTTCATTTGGTAATTAACTTGTCTTCGGAAGAGTGTAAGGACAATAAGATATGTATATTTTATGAATTATTTCACATATTCAAACACTTTAATTTTTGAAAAATAGTATTATGGTGTAATATTGATAATTAACGCTCAATATAATTTTATCCCCCTCCTTATTTTTTTCTAATTTGGCTAATTCATTTCTTTTTGGATACCAAATTTTAGAGGGATGTAATTTTGTGGGGTAAATGAGGTAATATGATATGTGTGAGGAATAAATAGGGTAAATTTGACCAAGGGTTTTTTAAGGAAAATTTTAGAGAAAAAAATAGATTGTCCTATATCTTTAATCCACTTTTTTGGCGGTACTTTTCTCCAAATTCCCAAAACCATTCTAGTGAGGTTTCAAATATACATTAGTTGAGGTGTGAGATTCAAATGGGGTCCACCTAAATGGCCCCACATTGTATTGATTACACCTCACAGGCTATATTTTTAGGGACTGATTGGAGAACGAGGAGGTGGAAATAAAGGAGTAAGTAGAGTATCTTTGACTTTATGGTCGCACTTGAGCTCATAGTTCAATGCTAATTGAACCCTTCTCCTAATAGGTTGCGGGTTCGAACTCCGTGAAAGGAGTCTCACCGTGTAATTTCGTAAAAGTCATTTAGTAGTTCCTTAACTCCCACCACAGTAAGATTCTCACCAACTAAAATTAATAGTAATAAATGGAAGAGACTCTGACCTTCCCTTTTAATAACAATGTATATCTTTTACTTCGTACTCTGTTTTTTCTTCCCACATCTCGTGTTAACCTCAATTTTGCATGAATGGTTATATAGGGATTTAAAATTTCTACCAAAAAATTCTCTCTCCTTTTTTGAATTAAATGAAAGACTATAAGAGGGAATGAAATCAATTTTTTTTTGGTAATTAACTTGTGTTTGTAAGAGTGTAAGGACAATAAGATATGTATATTTTACGAATTATATCGTAGATTCAAAAACTTCAGTTTTTGAAATAGAGTATTATGGTGTAATATTGATAATTAACGTTTAATATAATTTCATCCCCCTCCCTATTTTTTTCTAATTTGGCTAATTCGTTTCTCTTTGGATACCAAATTTTAGAGGGATGTAATTTTGTGTGGTAAATGAGGTAACATGACATGTGTGAGGAATAAATAGGGTTGATTTGAGCAATGGTTTTTTAAGAAAAATTTTAGAGAAAAATATAGATTGTCCTACTTCTTTAATCCACTTTTTAAGAAGTACTTTTCACCAAATTCCCAAACCCATTCAAGAGAGGTTTCAAGTATACATCGGTTGTGGTGTGAGATTCATATGGGGTCCACCTAAATGGCGCCACAATATATTGATTAGACCTCACAGGTTATATTTTTAGGGACTGATTGGAGAACGAGGAGGTGGAAATAAAGGAGTAAGTAGATTATCTTTGACTTTGTGGTGGCAGATGAGCTCATAGTTCAATGTTAAGTGAACCCCTCTCCTAAGAGGTCACGGGTTCGAAACTCCATGAAAGGAGTCTCACCGAGTAATTTCGTAATAGTCATTTAGTAGTTCCTTAACTCCCACCACAGTAAGATTCTCCCCAACTAGAATTAATTGTAAAAAATGGAAGAGACTTAGACCTTCCTTTTCTTTTAAAATGTATATCTTTTACTTCGTACACTTTCTTCTCTTTCCACATCTCATGTTAACCTCAATTTTGCAAGAATGGTTATATAAGGATTTAAAATTTCTACCAACAAATTCTCTCCCCTTTTTTGAATTAAATGAAAGACTATGAGAGGGAATAAAATCAATTTAGTTTGGTAATTTACGTGTGTTCAAAAAAGTGTAAGGACAATAAGATATGTATATTTTATGAATTATTTCACATATTCAAACACTTTAATTTTTGAAAAATAGTATTATGGTTGTTGATGTAAAAAATTAGATTATATCTAATTATTTAATCACAGATAAAATAAATGAGATAAAGAAGTTTTAAAGTGGTTCAGCCTTATAAGAATGACCTACGTCCACTGTTTCTGTTATTGATGACTATTTGGGAATTCTCGATTACAAGTTTAATCAAGAAATTCCGGTCCCCTTACAATGAGGGTAATACAATGTATTTATAGCCCTAAGGCTGTAATGTGAAAGAGTAATACATTCAATACTATACATGTGAAAGGGTAATACATTCAATGCCCCTTAAGTGTTAACATCTGAATGATAAGCATTTAATGAACAGTCAAACTGTTGGTTATCCTGCTATTAATGCTTTGTTCGAGGTGCAGCTCGGACCGCCTAAGCTGCTATGTACTCAAGAGTTGCTCGATACTCAAGAGTTCCTCATAGAGTTCTTGTTCCTCGGAGCATCTGAGTTCCTCGGGGAAGCAGTGTTCCTCATTGTAGTATGGTTCCTCGGAGCGTCTGAGTTCTTCGGAAGTGTTTGTTGTTGCCACGTAGATTGCCACGTGTTTTCATTCGATTGAGCCATGTCAGCAGACTAAATTTGGTATCAACAATGGTGTAATATTGATAATTAACGCTCAGTATAATTTTATCCCCCTCCCTATTTTTTTCTAATTTGGCTAATTCATTTCTTTTTGGATACCAAATTTTAGAGGGATGTAATTTTTTGGGGTAAATGAGGTAACATGACATGTGTGAGGAATTAATAGGGTTGGTTTGAGCAATGGTTTTTTAAGGAAAATTTTAGAGAAAAATATATATTTTCCTATATCTTTAATCCACTTTTTAGGAAGTACTTTTCTCCAAATTCACAAAACCATTATAGTGAGGTTTCAAATATACATTAGTTGGGGTGTCAGATTCATATGGGGTCCACATAAATGGCCCCACAATATATTGATTACACCTCACATGCTATATTTTTAGGGACTGATTAGAGAACGAGGAGGTGAAAATATAGGAGTAAGTAGACTGTCTATGACTTTGTGGTCGCACATGAGCTCATAGTTCAATGGTAAGTGAACCCCTCTCCTAAGAGGTTGTGGGTTCGAAACTCCGTGAAAGGAGTCTCACCGTGTAATTTCGTAAAATTCGTTTAGTAGTTACTTAGCTCCAACCACGATACGATTCTCCATAACTAGAATTAATTGAAATAAATGGAAGAGACTTAGACCTTCGTTTTTTAAAAAATTCTAAATCTTTTACTTCGTACTCTTTTTTTCTTTCCACATCTCGTGTTAACCTCCATTTTGCATGAATGGTTATATAAGGATTTAAAATTTCTACCAACAAATTAACTCTCCTTTTTTGAATTAAATAAAGACTATAAGAGAGAATTAAATCAATTTTTGTTTGGTAATTAACTTGTGTTTGGAAAGTGTAAGGACAATAATATATGTATATTTTACGAAATATATCATAGGTTCAAACACTTCAGTTTTTGAAATATAGTATTTTGGTGTAATATTGATAATTAACACTCAGTATAATTTTATCCCCCTCCCTATTTTTTTCCAATTTGTCTAATTCGTTTCTTTCGGATACCAAATTTTAGAGGGATGTAATTTTTTCGGGTAAATGAGGTAACATTACATGTATGAGGAATAAATAGGGTTGATCTGAGCTTTGGTTTTTTAAGGAAAATTTTAGAGAAAAAAATGGATTGTCCTATTTCTTTAATCAACTTTTTAGGAAGTACATTTCTCCAAATTCCCAAAACAATTCTAGTGAGGTTTCAAATATACATTGGTTGGGGTGTGAGATTCATATGGGGTCCACGGAAATGGCCCCACAATGTATTGATTACACCTCACGGGCTATATTTTTAATGGATAACTAGGAGGTGGAAATAAAGGAGTAAGTATATTATCTTTGACTTTGTAGTCGCACATGAGCTCATAGTTCAATGGTAAGTGAACCCCCCTTGATTAGGCATAAATTCTTCCCAATTTATCCCTTAATTTAGTTACTTTTAGCACCTCGAACAACGTAATTGATTTGACTTTATCTCATAATCTTGCTACTGACTTATCCTAACGAGTACACCGAGTTTCTGGTATTTCGTATTGCTTTTACAGGTATTTATTGTAAAGAAACGAAAGAAGGAAATCGGAAGAATAAAGAAAGAAAAGAAGGAAAGTCAAAAGGGAAAAACAATAATTTTTACATGGAATTCGGATGAGGTACCTGAAGAGAAGTTGAAGATATCACTTTCTTGAGCACATAGGAAGAAACAAAACCTCAATCAGAGTCCCGAAACAAAAGATATGAGCAGTCAAAGTTGAGAAAAAAGTCAAACAGGCAGACCGGTCCGCCCATACCCCAGACCAGTCCACTGTGCCATACTCCAGAAGACCTCGGATCGAAAGCAAACCGAAGAAGGATGAAAAATAAAAGAACCGGTCCTCCCCGAATCGGTCCGCCAGAAAATAAAAGGAATCGATTCGCATGGGAGGCAGACCGATCCGCCTAAGGCCCGGACCGGTTCGGCTATCGAGATCTTGAAATCTTATCTTCTCCTAAGAAGAGTCCTAGTGCAACTGAAACTCTTGAATTCTTGTGGGGTATAAAATCCCATTTTATTATCATTATTTATATGGAGAATTACGAAGAATTTTAGCTAATTTTCCATTCTTTTCCAGAAACCCTAGTTTAGATACAATTTAGAGTTTTAATCCGAATAGTGAAGATTATTCAGAAGTTCTTTGATTACAAGTGTTCTTAATTGCTATTGTTACTGCTTGGGTGAGATTAGTGAGTTATTTCCTCTCTTCAATTCCGTTCTACATCAATTCATAAGTTTTCTTTAGATTAATCATGATTTTCTGCACATCAAACAATGTTTTCATTACTTTCAACATGCTAGGCTAGATTTTCTAAGGCCGGGATACATGAACCCAGCCTGATGTGTTAGTTGTATGTGTATAACATTAATCTTCTGAATTTAGTGATTGATTACGACCGTATTGCATAGAAACATAACAATTGTAGATCTTTAGATCTCGTTTGCCTCTCGATAACCGGGATGCTTTAGAGTGCAATTCAAGTGTCACTATCGCGATACCGATTTACTCGTCCTCAGATTAAGTATGATGCGGGGTTGAAACTCATATATGTAATGCTTGGGAGTACTAAATTCTGGGTCTAATTAATCAGTTAAATTTACGATTAGTATTATAACTGCAATACAGTAGGGTTGTGGGATTGTATTCCCATCCTGTTTTTTCTCATCACATAGTTTAAAGTTTAAACACATTCTTCATCAATATTTTAGGTAACTTAGTCTAATTGCATCTTTTCATAATTTCATAATTGCATTTAGTTGTAGTCAATTCTCGAAACCAAATCATTTTTTCTTTCTTTTTAGAGTCAAAGTTAGGATTCCTTCGTCTTTTCCCGTCGTTACCACTTCGTTGTCTTAGTTCCCTGTGGATACGATCCCGACTTACCGGGTTTATTACTAACGCGACAGGCTTGCGCTTGAGCCTAGAGTGAATGCACATTAGAGACACTTTCCGAGTCGCGTCAAGTTTTTGGCGCCGTTGCCGGGGAATTAGGTAGACTTAGGATTAGATCGAGTCAATCTAAAGCTTTGACCAAAAAAAAATTCAAAAAAAAATCCAAAAACTTAAAAAATTCAAAAAGCACAAAAAGATTCACCACCATCTCTCATAACCTTTTAATGCAAAATTCTGAACTCACTCCCACACCCCATAATACTCCAACCAGCATTCACGAAAATCCAATAGTTGAGTATAACCCCGATAGCCCCCACACTCCTAACGCCCCACGGTTCTGGATTCCACCTCCCACACTGTCACACTCAATCTACAATAACACTCCATTTTCCTTCTTAGGACACACCTCCGAGCACACCAAGTGAGAGCACCGAGTCGTTAAGTGATAGAGAGATGTCACAACATAGTAATGCACCTGTCGGTGAGGAAGAGGCCCCGTACCACCCGCTCAGAGAATTTTTATATCCCGAGCGCACTGTCACTCTGGGATGCATTATACTCCCATATAATGCCGGGAAATTTCTCTTTAAAAACGGGATGATCCAGATGTTACCCCATTACCATGGTATGGATTCTGAAAATCCATACCTTCACATTAGGGAATTTGAGGATGTGTGCGATACTCTCAATGATCAAACTTGCACACAAGAGGTGATCCACCTCAAACTCTTCCCCTTCTCGCTCAAAGATAAAGCTAAGACCTGGCTATGGTCTTTATCTCCAAGCTCGATTCCATCTTGGAACGAGTTGCAATTGAGATTTCTTAAGAAATTCTTCTCACCACATCTAACAATCTCCATAAAGGATCAAATTCAAGCGTTCAAAAAATCTGAAAATGAGCCATTTCATCGATGTTATGAGCATTTCAATGAGTTAGTTACTTTATGCCCCTATCATGGATTTGATTCAGCGCAAACCATTTTTTTTCTCTATAATGGGCTGAACCTTAACTCCAAGCAACTCGTTGAAACCATGGGAAGTGGTCCTTTTGTCGACTTAGATGACCACGATGCTGAGCTTCACCTGAGGTATGTCGCCGAGACTACCCAATCCTGGGATACATCTGGCCCTAATTCTCAAAATTGAAATCGTCAAGTGACCACCACTCCATCGGTGTCCGACCTATTTCATGTAGAAAAGAGTTCTATAGCGGACAGTCGAATCGATATACTTGAGAAATAAGTGCGAGACCTATGTGGAATATTTGGAAGAGGACCAACTGGAGCCATACCAAACCCCATTGAAAAGGTGTGTGTGATTTGTGAGGTGGGCCATTCAACTGAGGAATGCCCGACTATAACCGCCTACAAAGTAATGCTTCAAGAGCAAGTTAGTGGTATAGGAGGATTTAAGGGTAATTTCGGTGCACCGCACGGGAATTCTTACAACCCTTCATGGAAAAACCATCCTGGTTTTAGCTATGGGAATAACATGCTGCGATGAACCCTACTTCCCATGTTGCCCCTCCTCCACCACAACAGTTTCAACAAGCCCCACACATGCAAGGAAATGTGCAAGCACCACTACCTCAAGGAGCTTATATCCCGCCACCGCGGAGAACTCTCGAGGATACCATGAATCAATTTATCACAAGACAGAATGCAACCAATGTCAGATCTGATCGTCTGATTAGTGACATAAATACAAGTCTGTCAAAGATACAATCCTCGTTGAGTGTTCAAGAGAAGGGCAAGTTTCCTGCCCAAAGCCAAAGACCTCCCCAAGGTCAAACTAGTGTTAGCTCCACCTCTACTGAACATCAGGAGCAATGTCAAGCTGTGACCACTTTTCGTAGTGGGAGAGTCGTTGATTTATCACCTCCCCCACATGACACAACGAAAGATAAGGAGATTTTGCCCGGCACGAAAGAGGCCGAAGATGTCCCCTTGAATGAGAGTGATAAAGAAGACACTAATGAGCCTGAGGTAGTAGTGAAACCACCCTCCGCGGCAATGTTTCCTCAAAGGTTGATTCCTTCCCATAAAGGAAACCCACGTGATGACGTGCTAGAAGTGCTAAAGTAAGTAAAGTTGAACTTACCTTTCCTTGATGCCATTAAGCAAATCCCAGCTTATACAAAAGTCATCAAAGACTTGTTAACGGTAAAGATAAAGACGAAGGTAAAGAAGAATGTCTTTCTAGCCCAGAACGTGAGCTCCATTCTACTAAATGATCTCCCGCCTAAATTCAAAGATCCCGGTGCACCCATCATTTCCTGCATTATTGGAGAAAATAAAATCGAAAAAGCCTTACTTGATTTGGGAGCACGTGTCAATATCCTCCCTTATTCCATTTAAGGCAACTTGATTTGGGCGACCTCAAGCCCACAAAAGTCACTCTCAAAGATTGAAGATCCCAAGAGGAATAGTCGAGGACGTGATCGTCCAAGTTGACACTTTATACTTCCGGGTAGACTTTGTCATTTGGGACACGGAGCCCTCCTTCAGCTCGAGCAACCATGTTCCCATCATCCTTGGGCGCCCATTCTTAGCTACGGCTAACGCAATCATCAATACTCGGAATGGGCGAATGCAACTCACCTTTGGGAACATGACCTTAGAGACCAACATCTTCCACATAGCCCAACATACGGGGGAAGAAGATGATCTTCACGCAGTGAGCTTCATAGATGAGATAATAGAGGAGTATTTTGAGGAGAATTATTGCGGAGATGCCTTAGGGTCCTGTTTAGTGGCAAGCCACGAGAGTGAGGGAACGTACACCAACTTCAAGAGGGAGGTTAGGGAGTTGAGAGAGTTACTGGATGAGAGAGCGTCGGACGAGGATGCAAGAGATGTTAATTGGGTTTTGATATTCGAGGAGTTACCATCGAGGGATACACGCATGGTTCCCTCCAGCGATAAATTTCCAATCCTTGAATTAAAGAAACTCCCCTCCCATATTAAATATGCATACCTAGGAGAGGATGAGACATTTCCTGTTGTTGTCTCCTCTAGCCTAGACGAAGAGCAGGAGGGTAAATTGTTGAAAATTCTGAGAAAGCACCAAAGTGCTTTTGGTTGGTGCATTGCTGATTTGAAGGGGATAAGTCCTTTGATTTGCACTCACAATATCCATCTCGAAGAGGATGTTAAACCCTCAAGAGAAATGCAAAGAAGGCTAAATCCCAACATGAAAGAAGTAGTGAGAATCGAGATTATCAAGTTATTGGACGCTGGGATTATCTACCCAATATCGGATAGTAAGTGGGTGAGCCCCATTAAAGTCGTCCTAAAGAAGTTGGGCATGACAGTGATTGAGAATGCTAAGGGAGAGCTAGTTAACCAACGTACTACCACCGGGTGGCGCATTTGCATTGATTATTAGAATCTCAATGCGGGAACTAGGAAAGACCATTTCCCCTTACCATTTATTGATCAAATGCTTGAGAGAGTAGCGGGACACCCTTACTATTGCTTCCTTGACGGTTATTCCGGATATAACCAAATTGAGGTAGATGTACTTGACCCAGAGAAAACAACCTTCACTTAACCTTTTGGTACGTTTGCCTACAAACGTATGCCATTTGGCTTGTGTAATGCACCCGCGACCTTTTAAAGGTGTATGTATAGCCTTTTTAGTGACATGGTCGAGAGAGGACTCGAAGTGTTCATGGGTGATTTTAGCATTTTTGGCACCTCTTTCGATCTTTGTATAGAAAAACTGGAAAAAGTACTTACCCGGTGTGTGGAAAAGAACTTAGTGATGAATTGGGAAAAATGCCATTTCATGGTCACCGAGGGAATAGTTCTTGGCCACATAGTATCATCCAAGGGAATAGAAGTTGATAGGGAAAAAATAGATATCATAGCTGATCTTCCCCCACCAAAATTTCTTAAGTACGTGCGCTCCTTCTTGGGCCACACAGGGTTTTATCGAAGGTTCATTAAGGACTTTAGCACCATCGCTAGACCCTTAAGCAACTTACTCATGAAGGACACCCCATTCGAGTGTACGAAAGCATGCCAAAGCTCTTTTGAAAAACTAAAAACCATGCTTGTGTCCGCTCCCATCATGCAAGTTCCGTATTGGTCTTTACCATTCAAACTTATGTGTGATGATTGCGATTATGCGATAGGGGCTGTTTTGGGCAAGCTCATGTCATCTACTATGCTAGCCGAACTCTTACCGGACCACAACTCAACTACTCTACCACGGAGAAAGAGTTGCCAGCGGTAGTCTTTTCCATTGATAAATTCCGGTCATACCTTATTAGTTCTCCCATTACTTGCTTCACGACCACGCAGCATTGAAATACTTACTTGCAAAGAAAGATGACAAGCTGCGACTCATAAGGTGGATCCTACTCCTATAAGAGTTCAATCTATCCATTAAAGATAAGAAAGGGGCAGAAAACATCGTTGCCGACCACTTATCATGGCTTTCGTCTAACGTACCTAGTGATCCCATACCCATAGACGAATACTTTCTGGATAAGCAACTTTTTGTTGCCTCTTCTTTGCCCTGGTTTGCGAATATAGTGAACTACCTTGTCACGGGAGCCGTCCCTCCCGACTGGACACCACAAGATAAGATGAGGTTTATTACTTGGTCACGCATGTTCTTCTATGACGATCCGTTCCTTTTTAAATATTGCGCCGACCAAATCATCCGACGATGTGTACCGGATGACGAGATCCCCAAGGTCATCCTGTTTTGGCATTCTAAAGCTTGTGGAGGCCACTTTTCGATGAAAAAGACGGCCGTTAAAATTCTGCAATGCGGCCTCTATTGGCCCACAATATTCCGGGATGTGAATGATGCTTACAAATCTTGCAATAGGTGCCAATGGATGGGAGCCATTACCCGATGAGACATGATGCCTCTTACCCCCATACTTATCATTGAGATCTTCGACTGTTGGGGTATTGACTTCATGGACCCTTTTCCCCCATCCTTTGGTTTCCTATACATCCTTGTTGCGGTAGACTACGTTTTTAAATGGGTGGAAGCTATAGCTACCATGACAAATGACAACAAAGTGGTGATAAAAATCATGCAGGAACACATACTTTCCCATTTTGGTGCACCGAAAGCGATAATATGCGATAATGGCACGCACTTTTGTAATAGACCATTCGAAAAGCTAATGAGAAAGTATGGTGTCGTTCACAAGGTTGGAACGACTTATCACCCGCAAACGAATGGGCAGGCCGAACTATCAAATCAAAAAATCAAGAACATTCTTGAAAAGACTGTCAATCCTACCCGAAAAGTTTGGTCACTTAGATTGAACAATTCGCTATGGGCCTATCGTACCGCATATAAAAATCAACTCGGAATGTCCCCTTTTTTCTTTGTGTATGTCAAACCTTGCCATCTTCCCGTTGAATTAGAGCACAAGGCGTATTGGGTGATTAAGCAATTGAATTGTGCTATGGATAAGGCTGGTGAAGCCCACAAGCTTCAATTCAATGAGTTAGAAGAACTACGCAATGATGCATATGAGAATGCTAAAATTTCAAAAGAAAGGATAAAACTCGCTCACGATAACATCATTCGACGCAAAGAGTTTCTTCCCGGGGAAAAAGTTCTTCTCTATAACTCTCGGCTTCATCTCTTTTCGGGCAAGTTGCGGTCACGATGGTCTGGCCCGTTCGTTGTGAAGAATGTTTTCCCTCATGGAGATGTTGAATTAGACGATTTAAACGGGGGAAATACTTTCAAAGTGAATGGACAACGCCTAAAGCCATGTCTAGAGGCGTGTGTGGAAGAAGTCGATACCATCTGGTTGTCAGACCCCGTTTACGGGGTAGAGTGAGCTGTTATAGCGTGGTCGTCGCATCCTCGATGCGTATGGGGTGAGAGTCGTGTGTGTAGAGAGAGTCGTGTGTGTAGTGAGCGTCGATAGGATTAGGGTACATTCGGGAAAGAGCATTTGCATGTTTCGGGAATATTGAGTCAAGTGGCTTTGACCATTGGTATCGAGAAGTTTTAATCCAAAATTGATCGGGAGTATGTTGTGAAAGTGAAAATTTTCGGAGAAGAGCATTCGAAACCAAGTTGGGGGGGGGGGAATCTAGCTCAAATACATGAGCCGGACCGGTTCCTTTATTTTGGGGCGGACCGGTCCGCCCCGGACCGATTCCTTTAATTTTAAGGCGGATCGGTCCGCTAGTCGGATTTGCCTGAATATTAAAGGACCGGACCGGTCCGGTCCCCAGGCGGACCTGTCAGTTTTCTGCTGGTCAGTTTTTTTTCCCTTCCCTAGATTCACCCCCCCTTCTCCCCAATCCCATTCATTCCCTCCAATTCGTTTTCCCAACTCCCAACCCTAACCTTTCCCTCCCAAATTCACCCCCTTTTCCCTCCAACCCTTTTCCCTCCAAATCCAACCCCTACACCCACCCTTTCACCTATAAATACACACCCAAACCCTCCCTTCCCTCCACACCTTCAACCAAACTCCTCTCTTCTCCCTCCCTAATTTTCCAAGAAAAAATCTCTCTTATTTTCATGGCCCAACGCGTTGCCCCCACCAAGTATGACTCCACCGACATCCTTCCCTCCGGTCATGGAAAATTCCGTTCTCACCAAGAGGAACATTGGTGCCATCAATTTTTTGGCCCGGATCGCAAACTCCATATAGAGCGCGCTGTCCAATGGACCAGGCTACCCAACTCCGTCACCACCCTATTCATGGCTAGGGGTTGCTTCCGATTCCTCAACAAACCCTATGAAGCGGTTTGGGCAACCAAGGTCCGATCCTTTTATGGCACCCTTGTTCGGACGGGCAAGTTCGAGGCCCAAGCTTACGTGGATGGGAATGTCATCCCATTTTCACTGGCCCGTCTCACGGCTAAGTTGGCCTAATACGATGTTCCGTATGTCCAAGAATTCACCTATCCAAGGAATGTCACCCCGGTTGCCAAAGACGTGATCATGGAGCGCATTGCATCGAATGTTGCTTGGACGGGGCAAACTGTCGCCGTTGGATGCCTTAATGAGAAGGCGCGCCTCACTTTTTGGATTGTGTGCGCCAACATCTTGCAAACATCCAACGATTCCGCGATGCAGCCCCGTCAGGCCACATTGACCTATCACCTCTTTGATCCACACTCTTCCATCCACTTAGCCCGAACCTTATATGCCGACATCATCACCGCAACCTTAGATGAGAAGGGTGTTGCCCCACTTCCCTATGCAAGATTGATTACCTCCATCCACAGGGATGCTGGCATAGCGGCGCCGCTCGATCATACTCGCATTCCCGGTCATTTTGGACAAGGGACTGTGACAACCCGCTCACCAAAATAGGCAGTGGCCAGCCCGATACTCCAATATAACAGGTATCATGGATGGAATCATTCTCAGCATCACGATAATATAAAAAGCATCCAGGATAACCACCCAATATTTTAGAAAAATGGGTTGCCAAAAATTTTGGTTTTAAAGTTAAAGAAAGAATTAAACAACCCAATTTAAGAAGAAAATGGAAACCCCAAAGAAATAAATTACTTAAACATCAAATATAAAGTAAGGGACCGAATATGCTGTCGGTCAACAGACTCATACAATAATACTAAACAAGTTTAGTAAATTACATAATACATTACATTAAACAATTATAAAGGCTTGGGCCTCATGCCCGAATAACAGACTTGATCTTAACTAGAGTACAAGAATGACAACGTCAATTTCAATATGTACCGTAATACACGCAAAGCATCACGGCTCGCCAAAATTCACCGGAATAGGAAAGCCAGAACAGGCGTCCTTGCGGTGGAGTACCTGAGCGGATACAAGATGCAGGCACAATAAGAAGTATGAACGGGTCAGGGCCCGGTTTTATATGATCACCAGATAAGTAAAAAGTATGACAGTTTATGCACTGTAAATCAGGACTAAAAGCAAAAAGGATCTACCTACACAATTCAATGCATAAACTAGGACAATTCACTTAATCATAAATTCAATTTAGTAAACAAGAGATTAAGGATGATTAAACATGAATTAAAACTTTCATCACGTACACTAATTCTTTTCATATATCTATTCCTTAACAGGAAATATATAATCACAATTTTATGTTCTTTGACATTTTATCTCAATTATACACTTTATGGCATTTCATTAAGCTCTTTATAGCATTCCATTCCTTATCAGGAATATAATTATCACCAAATGCACTTTGTGGCATTTCATTGTGCTCTTTATGGCACTCCATCATGTTCTTTATGGCATTTATAATCCATCAAGTCCCACTTGATTAAGAATAGTTATAATTATATTTACATAACGATTCTAAGACCGCCCGTCCGGGTTTCCCCACTGTGCGCGCCCCCAAATGACCATCATCTTCCAGGGCCTATCAATTACGACACCTGGGCACCTACAATGCAAGACGTCGGGAGGCGGCCATGTGCCTGCGGGGTAGTCATAACCACACCCGGAATTACCTACCCATCGCAGAAAATATACAACAACAAACTCTCACATGGCCTAGGACTATATCCACCCTGCATTCACTAGCCAGGGGGCTTCACCTCACGTGCAAACTTCCCTTATGATGGCATTTAGAAAGGGTATGCTTCAAAAGAAAAAATATAACATTTACCATATTCATAATTTAGTAAATTATCATTTACCAAAATCAATACCGTTTCCATTTCATTTTCATTTCCATTTTTCCTATGTATGTTCCATTTATACGGAACCATAACCATTTACATTTTTGTAAACTATATTACACTTTATCCGGAGCCATACCTAATACATCTCATCATTGTAACCTCAATGAATGAAATAAACTTTTGAGTTATTCTCCCAACATTATTTTGTGCTGATAATATGAACCATCAAGACTAATATAGCTCAATTGAGATTCTAAAGTCTCCCAAACATAACACTATGACTCCCAGTTTCATAATAATAAACTAGAAGAAAAGGATGCCCTAACGTCAATTGGTATATCCCCAGAAAAGCGCCCATATATCCCATTTATAACGTAGGGTGATCAACTAACTCATCTAGAATTCTAGGACTC
The DNA here is from genome assembly GCA_949130495.1 of Sambucus nigra. NCBI lineage: Eukaryota > Viridiplantae > Streptophyta > Magnoliopsida > Dipsacales > Adoxaceae > Sambucus > Sambucus nigra. Next base: position 182,135,710 of record OX422224.1, on the reverse strand, counting down.
TAAGTTTACTTCATATAAGAAGGTTCCTAGGGCCTAAGTCCAAAAGAAAGGGTTGAAATTAAACTAAGAAAGTCACTCAAAAGTGCAGGGTTTCCAAATCGATTCGGCCTGGCCGAATCGATTCGATCAGAAAAGTGAATTGATTCGGACCAGCCGAATTGATTCGGTCAGGAAAACTTGACTTTTGCATAATTGCCGAATCGATTTGGTCCACTCAGACCTGGACACTGCCCCTCTAGTGAATCGATTCGGACGGGCCGAATCGATTCGCCCCTGCGAATTTGCCAAATATGGGTTTAAGAGTTATGAACCCTAACTTCCCCAAACTTCAAATCTCTTCCATATCAAACACATCCAACAACATTTATCTACCCAATATCATCCTACATGAATAATAACTAATATAACCCATAATTTCATCATCAAAACTAAAATTAGGGCTTAAACACCATAAATTCCATTTTTGTTCCATAAATGAAAATACACAACTATCACACAATTTACTCATCTTAAATCACATATTAGCAAGTAGAAAACTTTCCTTAGAGTTGAAATCTCATATTTCTTTGTGGTAGATGCAATCCCAATCCTCAATCTCCAATTCTCTCTTCTTTCTCCACTTTTCTCTTCCTCTCTCTTTCTCTCCTTTTTCTCTCTATGTTTAAGACATATAATAGGGAAATTAGGGGATTTAGAAGACTAAAATCGGGGCTTAAGTCTAAAGTTCCCAACTTAAATGGTTAATACCACATTAAAATGACTCCCAAATACGCATTTAAGTTAAAACCAGCTAAAAGTGCCCGAAATACAAAAATACAATATGGTACTTATTTTGACTGTCTCGTACATTCCGGGACTAACTACGCCCTCTAAACAGGCATCCGACAATTTTATAATTCCTTTTAAGTTCTGATTTCATTTAAACCACAGTGTCATTTAAATCACATGACACTATAACACTTGCTACATAATGATATTTACTTACACATACAGTAAATATGCAACAATCTAGTAAATATTAATTTTCAACTCATTAAATTAATATTTACTCCAGTTCCAACATTTTATATGATTACTTCATGCAGTAAATTAATATAAAATGAGTCTCCTAAAAGCGAGGGTTGTTACATACTCCCCCCTTTATGAGGGAATTTCTCCCTCAAAATTTGGGCGTACCCTAATCACATAAAGGGCATACTATTCTAACTATCGTCCTATCACCCTCAACAAACCCCTCTTCATTGTGACGTCCCAAATGGACTGGAACTAAGGTCATCTATATCGATCTCAGTTTACATTCTTTGTGCTCTAGCATAGCACCAAATTGTTCATCACGAACTATCGATCCTAACTTCCTATGGCGAAAGATGATGCCCACGTGACTTGGCACAGTTTACCTTTCCTCCAGAATCACGTTACATCCCACCTCGGGGATACCTACACCAGCGCTAAATGGCTTAACCCCAACGTTACTCAATTTCTCTTCGCATAGGCGTGGCTCATCAAAGTATACGACTCAAAATGCCCAATCATTAAAGAAATGTTACAAGACTACTCCAAGTCCAAGGAACATAATATCTGCTGATTCCATCCAACGAGTATGTGAATTACTCAACTGGCTACACTAGGCCACTCATGGTGCCATACCTTAGGAAATGATTTGAACTATTGTACGGGAATTTTCATCCATACAAACTACTGCTCCCATCATCCATCTATCCAAAGGCGCTCATTCGAGGTACGCCTTTCGGCATTAGGTTAACTTCCCCCCCCCCCCCCCCATTCATCCATCCACTTTAGGGTGGTAAGATATACTCCATTTTCATAAGGTTCCCATTTCTTCCTAGAAACTTTACTCAACCTTTGACACGAATGTCTAATCTCCGTCCACCACCAGTGATAGGCACTTCATACGATTCTACCACTCCTCCATAAAGAGCAGGGTGTACTCCCCTACATATCGTCCATCCATAATGGCCGGAGAAATAGTGATTTGGTCAAACGATCCACACTTACTCTAGTAGGACCATGACTAGTTCGGTGCCGACAATTCAATGAAGACTTCTATGAATATACCTTTCTTCGTTCCACCACTCTTTTTCACACGAGTAGGTGAAATGGTCAGTCACAGACATGGGTGCTCTTGCTACAAAGTCTTCCTAGTTGTGCTCGTTCTACTTGGCTTTCCATGCCTTCACTAATTTCCCCGACGGGTTTTCTACTCGACGCATCTACTGCCCCAATCGCTTTCCCTTAGCGAAAGGGAATTTCCAATCGATAGCCCTTTATGAACTTCATACACCAACTCCATTCCTCCCACTACACATTACAACCACTTGTTGCTCGCGAGAAAGACCAAATTTCCTGCCCAGGAAGTAGTGCCTCATTTATTTAAGGCGATCACAACCACGATGAATTTTAAATCAAGCGTGGAATAATACTTCCCACAAAGTTTAAGCTTGTGAGACGTATAAACAATGGGTCCATGCTCTGGTATTATTACTCCCCCTTCCTGGCAGAAACTTGTTCTTTAAATTCACTCTCGAGCTTAACAAAATGGGCTTAGGAGTAAAACTCAACTCATCCTCTTAACTCCCCGAAAGTTAAGTTACCAACGTAACACTCTATCTAAGAGAGGCCCCATCTCCTTCGGCCTAAACTACCAAATCCCTCGAGATTCCATACTTCTCGTTCCTAGGGACCTAATCCCTCTTAGAGTTAACCCACAACCTATTTGTGGTCAACTCCCTACCACCTTCCTCAATCAATGTCACATGCCCTAAAAGCCTTCCATCCTAAAAATCCTAAGGTCGATCTATATATATCCTATCTAAGTCCTATAAGTATGATACTAAGTATATCCCTAGTGCCCAAGACCTCTCTCAACTCAATCAACGTCTCGCCGAAGCGAAATCCAAACAAGGAACCCTCCTGTTACACTACTACCTCGCATCGTCAGTCATCAAGATATAACGGTCTAAGACACATGATAGGGACCGGTAAAATTTTAACTCACAACCCTATTAATAAGATTCTACTTCTATGTCTTACCATTCTAATAATTAAGGATTTCAACAATTCGGACATTTACTTTCTGTAAAGTGTTTCAAATATTTATTCTAGTATACATACACATCTTTTTAAATAGCCTTCTCGTCAAGGCATAACCAGAAGTCTGAATTCGACTTCATAACTCAATCTCCCTCACATCGATCAGAGGAGAGAACTATATACAGTGGTTCTATCTCGCACTTTAGTAGCCCTTAATCACTCAACTACGTGATTCTCGGCTAAACCTGTCAACCCAAAAAAAGAGAAGAAAAGAAATAGAAAAGAATAGCATCTCTCCACTCCTAACGTCGTTAAGTGTTCATGCACGGAGTGTCTCGCAAAGCGCAATCCAAACAAGGAACCCCTCCGACACATGCCTACTTAACTTGTTGGTCGTGGAGATAAGGCACAACAACCACAAACAAAGTAAACAAACAATCAAATACTCAAGCAAGATAACATAACAAATAACGAAAATCTCCTACCTACCTCTGACCACCTCTATAAAGCCTCAACCGGTATCCAGGAGAGAAATTATAGAACAACTAGTTCCATTCTGAAACTAGAAGTAGGGTAGCCTCGCAATTTATTTGCTTGCTATCACCCCAATCAAACCAAAATATATTTACTTGTATAATACACAAAATACAAGTAACACATAACATACATAATATTCTTTAAAAATATCATCACTCGCCCTATAACGAGTGAAGGAAAAGATAAAACTTCCATACCACGAAAGTCATATAATTACCTTTCTTATAATAGCGTCAATATTACTACAAGCTCGATATACACACCCGAATCTAGAGTAAATGTAACAACCCCGTCTTTTGAGCAGCTATTTTATATTATTTTGCCCGCTGGGCTAATTTTATAAAATAGGGGATGTTGGAATAAATATTGTTTCCCGTAATATTAAGCGGATAATATTTACTATATTTTGTCTATTTACCGTATGAGAAGGTAAATAGCATTATATTATGTTTTATTGCGTCGTCATATGTAAAACGACGGTTATGACCTATATATAATGTTGGGTAAAATTAATGAAATAAAATGAATTCAGAACATAAAATTTGTTCACGTTATCCCGAATGCCAAAATAGGGGGTGAGGTTATTTTTAGAATAGTCGATATAGTCGAAATAAGTGCCACATTGTATTTTTGGGTTTCGGGCACTTTTGGGGTGTTATGACTCAATTAAGTGGATACGAGTCATTTTAATGGTGTATTAGCAATTAAAGGAGAGCATTTATGTTTTAAGACCCGTTTAAGTTCCCCCACCCCTTTTCTTTCTTCATTTGTGAGAAAAGCCAAAGGAGAGAGAGAGAGAGAGAGAGGGAGAGAGAGAGAAGAGAGAGTTGGGAGTAATGGAGAAAATAGAGAGAAAATGGAGATTTGGGCTGAAATTCGTTGCTACCGGAGGAGGATCCGAGACTACGAACCCGTGGCAAGTTTCTTACTTGCTAGATATTGATTTAATGTGATAAATTGCGTGTATAGTTAGTTTTTGGGGAGATATAAACCATTTATGGGTTTTGGGTATTTTTGGGGTTTAAATCCCTTAATCTTAGTTTTAATTTGATTTGAGGAGATAATATTGGTTATAAATGGTGTAAAGATGATTTGGTATCATTTATTGTTGTTGTTGTTGGATAATATACCGGATAAAAGCTTGGAGTTTTCGTTAATGGCCAAAATAGCTTCTCGGGGAAGAAGCTGTCCGCCAGGATCGATCGATCGAGCCTGGGGGATCGATCAATCGAAGCCATCGATCGATCGACGGCCAAGGGTCGATTGATCGACCCCTTCTGAAAAGGTGGGATTTTTTTTAGTTTGTTTTAGCCCTTTTCTTTTAGGTTCAAGGTTTAGGAACCTTCCTTTGGGATGTAATGGGGAGTCCAATAGGGTTGTTTGGGTAGACTAATGTCCTATGATGAAATAGGATGATTGGGCTTACCCGAGGACTAGTTTGTGTAGGTTAATGCCCGAATGATATTGGAGATTAACCGAAAGAATACATTGGAGATAAAAGAAATTAAAGTTGAGATATTTGGGAGATACTCCTTGAGGGAGACTCATTTTAATGGTTTATGAAATTATATATAAACTTTTGGAGACTAGTTTGAAGTTTATGGCACTTCGGGTCTTAAGTCATTAATAAAATATGACACTAAGAATAAGAAAAACATATGCTAATATCTGGTATTAAATGAATAAGTATAAATGATATGGATACACACCCTCTCTAAATCGCTATCTTAAGGGAAGTTCGCGCGTTGTGGTGAAGCCCCCTGACTAATGAATGCAGGGTGGATATAGTCCCTAGGCCATATGAGCGTTTGTTGTATATTTTTTTGTGATGGGTAGGTAATTTCGGGTGTGGTTATGACTACCCCGCAGGCATATGGCCTCTTCCCGACGTTTCGGTAGGATCCCAGGTTGTTTAAATGATAGGCCCTGGAAGATGATAGCCATTTAAGGGCGCGCACAGTGGGGAAACCCGGACGGTAGGTCTTAGAATCTTTATATATATGTAATTACAACTATCCTAAATCAAGTTGGAGTTGATGTATGATAAGTTCCATAAAGAGCACAATGAAATGCCATAAAGATCATGAGGAAGTGCCATAAAGAGCACGATGAAAATGCCACAAGGAGCATATGATGATGATTATATTCCTATTAAGGAAGAGATTTTTACAAAGTGTAAAATTGAGATAAAATGTCACAAAGAGCATAAAAATTATGATTATATTTCCTGATAAGAAATGGAATTATGAAATGAACTAGTATACGACAAAATTTATTGGTAAACATTTGATAAAATGTTGTACCATTTATATATTCCTAAAGAAAGAAATGGGAATTATGTTTTGATGGTGAATGGATATAATTATGTATCCTTGAGTAGCAGTAAATGAGACCTCTCATTTATATATATATATATATATATATATATATATATAATATTGTGCTAAGGGTCTAATGTATCTTGACGATCAGCCTTGCCTAGTAGTAGTGTATCGGGGGGGTTCTTTGTTTGGATTTCGCTTTGCGAGACACCCCACGCACGAATAAGGGCATAGTGTTGTGACTGGGGAGAAGTTAGCCTTTAATACTTGGATTAATTAGGACAAGGTCTAATGTATCTCGACGATCAGCCTTGCCTAGTAGTAGTGTATCGGGGGAGTTCCTTGTTTGGATTTCGCTTTGCGAGACACCCCACACACGAATAAGGGCATAGTGTTGAGACTGGGGAGAAGTTAGCCCTCTGTTCTTGATTTAACCTGAGCATCATTGATATTGCGCTAGGTTGCTCTTAGATTGAGAGGTGAGAAATATTATTGTTAACTGCGAGAGAATTACGCACTTAACTGTCATGCATTTTAGTCACATGGGAATCATATCAAACCCTATGTTGTGCATGTACTCATTGCCGTACAAGTGCTCTACTGCATGGACACCCGTATTTACATTTCCATTTCGGTTGTCATGGAGCTACAGCATATTGCGGATGTTGTAGGTTATTTGTATTAGACGCTTCTTTCCATTGTACTCTAGTTATGTTGAGTTTATTTATTTGGGCGTGTTGCCCAAGTGTTGCACTCATTTATTATATTGTAATATTTAATGTGTAATACTCGGTGTATCTACTTGTATTGGTCTGTTCACCGATAGCTTATTCGGTGATTATTTATTATTGTCATTCTTTATTCATTGATTTTTGATATCCACCATTTTTGCAAATGGGATTGTCTCAGTGTTTTTCTTTTACTTATTAAAAATTTTAAATTGACAGTTCGTTTTCTAAAATGATTGGTGGTTATCTCGTACTATTATTTTAATCGACAGTGATGCTGAGAATGGACCATCTATGATTCCTGTGATTATTAGAGTATTGGGCTGGCCACCTATTATTTTAGTAGGCGGGTTGTCACAGATGGTATCAGAGCATTAGGTTCTAGAGTCCTTAGGAATCTGTACGGATGTATTTCGCTTCCAGCATTACTTCTGATTTGATATAGGGCCTTAAGATTAAGATTGTTGATTTCTCCTGTGAGATTTCATTCTCCTGCTATGGTATGAGAACCCCGAAGATCTTTTGCGCGTTCGTGTGAGACTAGTAAGTCGTCAGATGATGGGCATCAAGGGAGGTTGTCGTGAAGGCATCGCGAGATGGGATTTCTCAGAGCTGTAAGTGGTAGTCCGGATGAGGGCCGCTTTAGAAGTCGCTCCCTTTGTAGCATTATCTTATATTGTTACTGTGACTACTAAATATAGTAGGTATAGTTTTTAAGTGCCGCTACTAGTAGAAAGTGGTACTAATCTTGGGATTCCAAGCGACGCTGATTTGAAGATGAAAGGTCCTTGACGAGGACTACATGTTGGAGTCAAGTTAGATGGTGGGAGTGTAAACTCATTCGATGAGAACGTAAGGCACAAGAGTTGGCCTAGAAAGGGATATAGAAGTGCCCAGGTGCGAAGATCGGAAGGAAAATCTTTTCACCCATTGGAGTGAGGTTGAAGTGGGGGAAACGGTAGTCGCCCCACTTTGGTGGAGCAAGAAGTTTTGCCCATAGAGGAACTCGATAGATGTTTTCAACAGCGAGTTTCTCTGGGATGAAAGGAGTGATGAGAAAGTAGATTCTCAAGTATTCACTCAAGGTTCGGTTAGAGGCTGACAGTGAATAAAGGGTGTTACGGTTAAGGAAACTGTGCATCAAAATAAAGATATTGCAAAGAAGAGAGAGAGCCCTTCAACGGATAGTGATAGGCTCACAAGTAAGTGTTGCTAACGCTTCAGGAGAAGTAGTGTTCATGAGACCCCATCGGTGGACATCCACCCGGGGAAGGCTCAGTGAACTAGGCAGGGGAGGCTAGTAGTATGTTCTCTTTACTAGAAAAGTTAAGGGAACTATGCGAATGATCGATAGAGTAGCTAGTGATGGAAGTAGATTGGTGCGGAGGAGATTAGAACATGTGTCTAGGAACCATTGATAGTGGCCAAGGAGATTTGGCATGAATGTTGGCGGGAATTTCCGCCGTAGTTGAGGGTGGGGTATTCCTTATGATAAGATGGAATAGTATTGTGTTTACCCTAGATTCGGGTGTGTATTTTGAGCTTGTGGTAGCATATCTATGTGGCTTCCATGATAGGGAAGTTCTATATTTTTCATTCACTCGTTATGGGGCAAGTGATGATATGTGTGGTATGTGCTACTTGTATTATATGTAAAATACGAGTAGAAATACTCTTGGTTTGGTGGGTGCGATAGCAAGCGAATAAATCGCGAGGATATCCTATTTCAATTTCTAGAGAAGGACTAGTTGTTCTATAATATCTCTTCTGGATACAGGCTGAGACATTATAGAGATGGTTTACGGTACATGGGTAGTTTTTCATTTTTATTTGTTTTTCTTTGTTTGTTTTTGTTTTATTATTTACTTGCTTTGCTTGTGTATGATATTGCCTTATCTCCATGACCAACAAGTTAAGGGGATTGTGTCGGAGGGGTTCCTTGTTTGGATTTCTCTTTGCGAGACACTCCGCGCATGAACCTTAACGATGTTGGAAGTGGAGAGATGTGCATTTTCTTTCTTTTGTTTCTTTTCTTTCTTTTTGTTGGTTAAGTGCTGGGTTGGAAAGTTTAGCCAGGAATCACGTAAATGAGTGATTAGAGGGCTAAGTTGATGTGCGATATATAAGCATTGTGATAGTTTTCCTCTGATCGATGTGGGGAAGACTAAGATATGAAAGTCGAATAAAGACTTATGATTATGCCTTGATGAGAAGGCCATTTATAAAGATGTATGTGTGTATTTTGAGATAAAGTGTTAGTGGCATTTTACAGAAATTGAATGCCAGATTTGTTAAATTTTCAGTTAATTGAGATAGTAAAACTTAGAAGTAGAAATACATTAGTAGAATTACGAGTTAGGAATTTCAGTGATCCCGATCATGTGTCTTAGACCGTTACTTCTCGACGACCGACGATGCTAGGTAGTAGTGTAACGGGAGGGTTCCTTGTTTGGATTTCGCTTCTGCGAGATGTCCCACGCATGAAACCGAGCGAATGTCGGAAGTTGGGATAGGTCTTGGACACTAGGGATATAAAATAGGGAAATACGTATACGACTAGATTAGGGTAGATATATTGACTTTAGGATTATTAGGACGTAATGCCCTTAAGGCATGTAGTATTGTTTTAGGAAGGTGGTAGGGAGTTGACCACAATAGGTTTGTGGGTTAACTCTAAGTGGGATTCGCTCCCTAGAACGAAGGAGTATAGGATCTTGAGTGCTTCGAAATGATAGGCCATAGATGGTGGGGCCTTCTCTAGATAGATCGTTACGTCGATAACCTATCTTTCGAGGAGTTGAAGTATAAGTTGACTTTTACTCCTGCACTCATGTGTTATGATCGAAAGTGGATTTTAACGAATGAGTCTTTGCCAGGAACGGGAAGTATTAATGCTAGAGCATGAACCCATTATTTATGCGTCTCACATATTTAAATTCTATGAGAAGCATTATCCCCGCTTGATTTAGAGTTTGTAGCGGTAGTATTCGCCTTAAAAGGAATAGAGGCACTACTTCCTGGGCAGGAAATTTCTCTTTTCACGAGCAACAAGTTGGAGTTTGTAAAGGACTATCAATTGGATATTCCCTTTTTTCTATAGAAATGCAAATGGGAGTAGTTGATGCGCTGAGTAGAAGAAACCGTTTGAGAGATTTGTTATGGCATGGAATGCCAAGTAGAATGATATTCACTGAGGGGACGCTATAACAAGAGAGTTCATGTCCGTGATTGACCAATTCTCCTACTAGTGTGAAGAGACTAGTGGTGGAACGGGAAAGGATGGAGTAGTAGCTTTTTGGAATCGAATTTCTGTACGATAGTTCGGATCGATTCTTACAAGGAGGGCGCCGTGAGTGTGGCCTAGTGTAGTTATTCCCTAGTAAGGGTGTGGCGTAATTCGGGAAGAAAGGTAATTTGTGACGGGCTATGTAGGTATCTCCTTCCGTAGTAGAAAGGTAGGATCGATAGTTCATGAGGAACGGTTTCGTGCTAAGTTCGAGCACGGAGAATGTAGACTGAGATCAAATAAATATGACCTTAGTCTGAGTCTAATAGGGACTTTGCACTATCGAGGGGCTTGTTAGGAATAGTAGAACGATAGTTGGTATAGTATACCCTTTATATGATTGAGGTTATACGGCATGCTTGAATTTTGAGGGCAAAATTCCCTTTTAAGGGGGGGGGAGTATGTAACAACCCAGTCTTTTGAGCGGCTATTTTATATTATTTTGCCCGCTGGGCTAATTTTATAAAATAGGGGATGTTGGAGTAAATATTGTTTCCCGTAATATTAAGGGGATAATATTTACTATGTTTTGTCTATTTACCGTATGAGAAGATAAATAGCATTATATTGTGTTTTATTGCATCGTCATATGTAAAACGACGGTTATGACCTATATATAAAGTTGGGTAAAATTAATGAAATAAAATGAATTCAGAACATAATTTTTTTTCACATTATCCCGAATGCCAAAATAAGGGGTGAGGTTGTTTTTAGAATAGTCGAGATAGTCGAAATAAGTGCCACGTTGTATTTTTGGGTTTCGGGCACTTTTGGGGTGTTATGACTCAATTAAGTGGATACGAGTCATTTTAATGGTGTATTAGAAATTAAAGGAGAGCATTTATGTTTTAAGACCCGTTTAAGTTCCCCCACCCCTTTTCTTTCTTCATTTGTGAGAAAAGCCAAAGGAGAGAGAGAGAGAGTTAGGAGTAATGGAGAAAAGAGAGAGAAAATGGAGATTTGGGCTTAAATCCATTGCTACCGGAGGAGGATCCGAGACTACGAACCCGAGGCAAGTTTCTTACTTGCTAGATATTGATTTAATGTGATAAATTGTGTGTATAGTTAGTTTTGGGGGAGATATAAACCATTTATGGGTTTTGGGTATTTTTGGTGTTTAAATCCCTTAATCTTAGTTTTAATTTGATTTGAGGAGATAATATTGGTTATAAATGGTGTAAAGATGATTTGGTATCATTTATTGTTGTTGTTGTTGGATAATATACCAGATAAAAGCTTAGAGGTTTCGTTAATGTCTGAAACAGCTTCTCGGGGAAGAAGCCGTCTGCCAGGATCGATCGATCGAGCCTGGGGGATCGATCGATCGAAGCCATCGATCGATCGACTGCCAAGGGTCGATCGATCGACCCCTTCTGAAAAGGTGGGATTTTTCCTAGTTTGTTTTAGCCCTTTTCTTTTAGGTTCAAGGTTTAGGAACCTTCCTTTGGGAAGTAATGGGGAGTCCTATAGGGTTGTTTGGGTAGACTAATGTCCTAGGATGAAATAGGATGATTGGGCTAACCCGAGGACTAGTTTGTGTAGTTTAATGCCCGAATGATATAGGAGATTAACCAAAAGAATAAATTGGAGATAAAAGAAATTAAGGTTGAGATATTTGGGAGATACTCCTTGAGGGAGACTCATTTTAATGGTTTATGAAATTATATATAAACTTTTGGAGACTAGTTTGAAGTTTATGGCACTTCGGGTCTTAAGTCATTAATAAAATATGACACTAAGAATAAGAAAAACATATGCTAATATGTGGTATTAAATGAATAAGTATAAATGATTTTGAAAATGTAAAATTGGATGTTTTCAAAATGAAAAAGTAATGATTTTCATAAATGTTAAAATATGGATACACACCCTCTCTAAATCGCTATCTTAAGGGAAGTTCGCGCGTTGTGGTGAAGCCCCCTGACTAATGAATGGAGGGTGGATATAGTCCCTAGGCGATATGAGCGTTTGTTGTATATTTTTCTACGATGGGTAGGTAACTCCGGGTGTGGTTATGACTACCCCGCAGGCATATGGCCGCTTCCCGACGTTTCGGTAGGATCCCAAGTTGTCTAAATGATAGGCCCTGGAAGATGATAGCCATTTAGCGGCGCGCACAGTGGGGAAACCCGGACGGACGGTCTTAGAATCGTTATATATATGTAATTATAACTATTCTAAATCAAGTTGGACTTTATGTATGATAAGTGCCATAAAGAGCACAATAAAATGCCATAAAGAGAATGAGGAAGTGCCATAAAGAGCACGATGAAAATGCCACAAGGAGCATATGATGATGATTATATTCCTGTTAAAGAAGAGATTTTTACAAAGTATAAAATTGAGATAAAATGCCACAAAGAGCATAAAAATTATGATTATATTTCCTGATAAGAAATGGAATTATGAAATGAACTAGTATACGACGAAATTGATTGGTAAACATTTGATAAAATGTTGTACCATTTATATATTCCTAAAGAAATAAATGGGAATTATGTTTTGATGGTGAATGGATATAATTATGTATCCTTGAGTAGCAGTAGATGAGACCTCTCATTTATATATGTATAAAATATTGTGCTAAGGGTCTAATGTATCTCGACGATTAGCCTTGCCTAGTAGTTGTGTATCAGGGGGGTTCCTTGTTTGGATTTCGCTTTGCGAGACACCCCACGCATGAATGAGGGAATAGTGTTGTGACTGGGGAGAAGTTAGCCTTTAGTACTTGGATTAATTAGGACATGGTCTAATGTATCTCGACGATCAGCCTTGCCTAGTAGTAGTGTATCGGGGGGTTCCTTGTTTGGATTTCGCTTTGCGAGACACCCCACGCACGAATAAGGGCATAGTGTTGAGACTGGGGAGAAGTTAGCCCTCTGTTCTTGATTTAACCTGAGCATCATTGATATTGCGTTAGGTTGCTCTTAAATTGGGAGGTGAGAAATATTATTGTTAACTGCGAGAGAATTACGCACTTAACTATCATGCATTTTAGTCACATGGTAATCATATCAAACCGGGCCCTGACATGTTTATATTTCTATGTTTGTGCATGTACTCATTGTCGTACAGGTGCTCTACTGCATGGACACCCGTATTTACATTTCCATTTCGGTTGTCATGGAGCTACAGCATATTGCGGATGTTGTAGGTTATTCGTATTAGACACTTCTTTCCATTGTACTCTAGTTATGTTCAGTTTATTTATTCGGGAAAGTTGCCCAAGTGTTGCACTCATTTATTATATTGTAATATTTAATGTGTAATACTCGGTGTATCTACTTGTATTGATCTGTTCACCGACAGCTTATTCGGTGATTATTTATTATTGTCATTCTTTATTCATTGATTTTTGTTATCCACCATTTTTGCAAATGGGATTGTCTCAGTGTTTTTCTTTTACTTATTAATTTTTTTAAATTGACAGTCCATTTTCTAAAATGATTGGTGGTTATCTCGTACTATTATTTTAATCGACAGTGATGCTGAGAATGGACCATCTATGATTCCTGTGATTATTAGAGTATTGGGCTGGCCACCTATTATTTTAGTAGGCGGGTTGTCACAGTAAACACAATACTACTCTATCTTATCATGGGGGATGCACCACCCACTACTAAGGTGGAATTACCACCAACATTCACGCCAATCCCCCCTGGTTAATACTAATGGTTCTCAGACACCGTACTCGAGTCTTATCCGAACCAATATTACTTCCATCAACTCCCCAACTAGGCACTTTATCTTTGGCCTTGATCTCCAATCAACAGAATCAAAATGAGTGGTTCTACACTCCACGTCACAATAGCCCGCGTAGTTCCTTTAACTTCCTCAATAAAAGAGAACACGCTACCAGCCTCCCTTTCTTTAGTTCAATGAATCTTCCCCGGGCGGATATCTACCGTATGGGGTTTCATGAACACCGTTCCTTCAGAAGTGTTAACGACACTTATTATGGAGCCTATCATTCCACTTAAGGGCTCTTTCTTCCTTATACCTACCTTATTTTAGTGTACGGCATCCCTAACCGTACAACTCTTTATTCACTATTGGCCTTTGACCGAGTTTCGCGTGAACGTTTGAGAATCCATCTTCTCCTCAGTCCAGTTATCCCAGAGAAACTCGTTGTCCATGAGCCAAGCTTCCTACACCCACAAATGTGGTGACTACGTTCTCACCGTCTTAACACTACTCCTACGGGCATAAGATTTTCCTCCTTCCTTTTCATCTGGGGACTTCTATCCCCTCTCCAGGCCAAAGCTCTTTGACCTCATGCATCCACCAAATGAGGACGCATCTCTTCCCTCTTACTTCAAGAGGTGTCCCTTATCATGGGCTCTTCTCCACTTCAATTTAAGGTCGCTTGGAATACCAAGCTTAGTATCACTCTCTACATCCCACGGTACTTGGAAAACTACATCCACTGTAATTGGTAGTCGCAGTAGCAAGATAAGAAAATGCCACAAAAGGACGCGACCTCCAACGCAATCCTCATCCCCGACCACAACTTACAGTTCCTAGTAGTCCCATCTCATGACGCCTTCACAACGACCTCCTCTGGCGCCCTTTTTCAACCAACCTACGAATCTCACGCGACCGCGCAAAAGATTCTATGGGTTCTACCTCATGGCATGAGAACGAAATCTCACAAGAGAAATCAACGATCTTAATCCTACGACTCTATGTCAAATCAAAAGCAACGCTGAAAACGTAACGCCTCCGCACAGATTTCTAAGGACTCTAGAACCTGATGCTCTGATACCATATGTGAAAACCTGCTCAACAAAATGGGGGTGGCCAGCCCGATACTCCAATATAACAGGTATCATGGATGGAATCATTCTCAGCATCACGACAATATAAAAAGTATCCAGGATAACCACCCAATATTTCAGAAAAATGGGTTGCCAAAAATTTTGGTTTTAAAGTTAAAGAAAGAATTTAAACAACCCAATTTAAGAAGAAAGTGGAAACCCCGAAGAAATAAATTTACTTAAACATCAAATATACAGTAAGGGATCAAATATGTTATCGGTCAATAGACTCATACAATAATACTAAACAAGTTTAGTAAATTACATAATACATTACATTAAAAAATTACAAAGGCTTGGGCCTCACGCCCGAATAACAGACTTGATCTTAACTAGAGTACAAGAATGACAACGTCTATTTCAATATGTACCGTAATACTCGCAAAGCATCACGGCTCGCCAAAATTCACCGGAATAGGAAAGTCAGAACAAGCATTCTTGCGGAGGAGTACCTGAGCGGATACAAGATGCATGCACAACAAGATGTATGAACGGGTCAACGGTTTTATATGATCACCAGATAAGTAAAAAGTATGACAGTTTATTCACAGTAAATCAGGACTAAAATAAAAAAGGATCTACCTACACAATTCAATGCATAAACTAGGACAGTTCACTTAATCATAAATTCATGTTAGTTAAACAAGAGATTAAGGATGATTAAACATGAATTAAAAATTTCATCACGTACACTAATTCTTTTCATATATCTATTCCTTAACAGGAAATATATAATCACAATTTTATGTTCTTTGACATTTTATCTCAATTATGCACTTTATGGCATTTCATTAAGCTCTTTATAGCATTCCATTCCTTATCAGGAATATAATTATCATCAAATGCTCTTTGTGGCATTTCATTGTGCTCTTTATGTCACTCCATCATGCTCTTTGTGGCATTTCATTGTGCTCTTTATGTCACTCCATCATGCTCTTTATGGCATTTATAATCCATCAAGTCCCACTTGATTAAGAATAGTTATAATTATATTTATATAACGATTCTAAGACCGCCCATTTGGGTTTCCCCACTGTGCGAGCCCCTAAATGACCATCATCTTCCAGGGCCTATCAATTATGACACATGGGCACCTACAATGCAAGACGTCGGGAAGCGGCCATGTGCCTGCGGGGTAGTCATAACCACACCCGAAATTACCTACCCATCGCAGAAAATATACAACAAAAAATGCTCACATGTCCTAGGACTATATCCAACCTGCATTCACTATCCAGGGGGCTTCACCTCACGCGCAAACTTCCCTTATGATGGCATTTAGAGAGGGTATGTTTCAAAAGAAAAAATACAACATTTACCATATTCATAATTTAGTATATTATCATTTACCAAAATCAATATCGTTTCCATTTCCATTTTTCGTATGTATGTTCCATTTATACGGAACCATAACCATTTACATTTTTGTAAACTATATTACACTTTTATCCGGAGCCATACCTAATACATCTCATCATTGTAACCTCAATGAATGAAATAAACTTTCGAGTTATTCTCCCAACATTCTTTTGTGGTGATAATATGAACCATCAAGACTAATATAGCTCAATTGAGCTTCTAAAGTCTCCCAAACATAACACTATGACTCCTAGTTTCATAATAATCAACTAGAAGAAAAGGATGCCCTAACGTCCATTGGCATCCCCGAAAAAGCCCCCACATATCCCATTTCTAATGTAGGGTGATCAACTAACTCATCTAGAATTCTAGGACTCTAAGTTTACTTCATATAAGAATGTTCTTAGTGTGTAAGTCCAAAAGAAAGGGTTGAAATTAAACTAAGAAAAATCACTCAAAAGTGCACGATTTTCGAATCGATTCGGCTTAGCCGAATCGATTCGATCATAAAAGCGAATCAATTCGGACCAGTCAAATCGATTCGGACCAGCCAAATCGATTCGGTCAAGAAAACCTGACTTCTACATAATTGCCGAATCGATTCGGTCCACTTAGACCTGGACACTGCCCCTCTAGTGAATCGATTCGGACAGGCCGAATCGATTCGCCCCTGCGAATTTGCCAAATATGGGTTTAAGGGTTATGAACCCTAACTTCCCCAAACCTCAAATCTCTTCCATTTCAAACACATCCAATAACATTTATCTACCCAATATCATCCTACATGATAAATAACTACTATAACCCACAATTTCATCATCAAAACTAAAATTAGGGTTTAAACACCATAAATTCCATTTTTGTTCCATAAATGCAAATACACAACTGTCACACAATTTACTCATCTTAAATCACATATTAGCAAGTAGAAAACTTTCCTTAGAGTTGAAATCTCAGATTTCTTTGTGGTAGATACAATCCCAATCCTCAATCTCCAATTCTCTCTTCTTTCTCCACTTTTCTCTTCCTCTCTCTGTCTCTCCTTTTTCTCTCTATGTTTAAGACATATAATAGGGAAATTAGGGGATTTAGAAGACTAAAATCGGGGATTAAGTCTAAAGTTCCCAACTTAAGTGGTCAATACCACATTAAAATGACTCCCAAATACGCATTTAAGTTAAAACCGGGTAAAAGTGCCCGAAATACAAAAATACAATATGGCACTTATTTTGACTGTCTCGCACATTCCGGGACTAACTATGCCCTCTAAACTGGCATCCGGAAATTTTATAATTCCTTTTAAGTTCCGGTTTCATTTAAACCACAGTGCCATTTAAATCACATGACACTATAACACCTGCTACATAATGATATTTACTTAAACATACAGTAAATATGCAACAATCCAGTAAATATTAACTTTCAACTCATTAAATTAATATTTACTCCAGTTCAAACATTTTATATGATTACTTCATGGAGTAAATTAATATAAAATGAGTCTCCTAAAAGTGAGGATTGTTACAGGGACCCTCACTAAGAGCGCCAAACAACTAGTTGTCCTACGGGCACGGAGGGGAAGTGATAGTGAAGAGGAGGCTGGCTCGAACGAGAGCGACGAAGAAGAAGAAGAGGTCGTCGGTGCGGATGTCAAAAGGGGCTGATGTCGGTCCAGATGAAGAGTCAGCGGATGAAGAAGACGACCCGAATTTTAAGTGGGCGGGTAGCGACCTCACAAATCGTATGGCGGCGCTTGAGCCACGATTCGACACCCTTATGACCGATTACCGTCACGATACGAGATTTATGTTTCGTTTCCAAGCGGACATATACCGATGCCAAGGGGATCCCAATGAGCCATTGCCCTCCTATTTCTGTGATCCCTATGGCCCCTATGCGCCCGGTTCCTCCTAACCCCCGCCCCAGTGAAGCTTGATGTGGTTATGACAGTTTTTATTTATTTTTCCTGTTCACATGTTTGTATGCTTTTCCTTGTAATTGTACCACAGTCTTGTTTGCTATAAAATCTGCATTTTTCTCCATTTGTTTGTTTTATTTATCACACTTATTATTTTGCCTCGTTTAGATTTTAGTCCTTTTTGCTTGAGGACAATGCAAAAGTCTAAGTTATGGGGGGTCACAAGTGAGTATTTCTAAAACTTCACAAATTTTCAAAAATGCCCAAAAATCTCAAAAAAATCATAAAATTTTGAAAATCCAAAAATATTTTTGTTCAAAATAAATAAAAATTGGAATTCAAATTTTTCAAAAATATCATTAAAAGTTGGCTTCACATCTCAAGTTATAAAAATTCAACATACACAAAGCCGAAATTGACTAAAAATGGAAATTGAGCGAAAATTGACGACTTAACGAATAAGTGTGGAGATTAACAAACCCGGTGAGATTCGAGCCTATCACTTTAAGCGAGTTTTTAAATCAATCCGAGTTAATTGTTCACTCAAAGTTCTTTTCAGTGCCTAAAAAGTCGTCGAGGATCTCAACCCTTTCATTTTGATCGGTTATGAAAAATGTGTGTGATATTGCTTTGAAAAACATGCCAAAATTGATCTCTAAACTTAAATTTATCTCGAAACGCATATGGTAACGCAATTGGTATTTTGGACAATGAAGTAGGCCCTCGTTTGTCACCCAAAAATATTGGCCAGAAAAAGATGCGGAAAAAAAATCACCCTTTTTGCAACCCAAATTGAGCCGAATAAATTTTTCCTTTCGTTTGACAACCCGAAAAACCCAAATATACTGGAATTGTGAAAAATGGAAAAATTCATAATTTAGTCCAAAAAGTGCGTAAAAAGGGGAAAGAAAAAAATATATATGCTCAACAAAAATAGTAAGAAAAGAAAATAAGTGAAAAACAGAAAAAATAGAGAAAAAGAAGAAAAAATGAGCAATAGCCCGGAAAAAGCACAAATGGACATCATAAATGACTTTTCCAATTCCAATCCTTTCTACCATTTTCATTTTACCCCATATACCTTAAAACCCGAAAAAGTCCTAACCGAGTCTAAATTGCGAAATTGGTTACCGCGTGGAGAGCTAATACACCAAAAGATAATAAAAGAGATTGAATGCGCGAATAAGAGGCGATGTTCCTATTTTTAAAACCGTAATCCGTTGATGAGATCCTATCACTATGAAATTTCCGTCGTTCTACTTGTATGCGTGACTTTGCGTCCATTACACTTACTCTTTTATCACGCATACCGAGAGAATAGCCATAATCCGAGATATTCGTTTGTGAGAGCATTCCGTGAGATTTTGAAATCAAAACGAACTTTCGGGTAAGTAATGTAATGATCAATCGGTAGAAATTGGCGGTTATATTTTCGGCTTCGCACACACACACTACGGTTTGAGACTTGTAAATATGACTTGATGATGACTATTTTCTGGGAAAGTTTGAATTGTACAATTTTTAGGTATTTTGAATTTTTTGTTGAGTCAAATTTTGTGGGTATATTCACTGCAAACCCTCACGAGACACAACTCGTCCTACTAGGGTAACCTAGGGGTTTAAAGGCTTGTTGCATACGCTAAATGAAATCGCTTGCCAGCAAAAAAGGTATTATATCTTAATAAAATATTTTTCAAGAGTTATGCCATGCTAGAATTCTTTTACATTGCTCGGGACGCGCAAAGTTCTAAGTTAGGGGGGTTTGATTAGGCATAAATTCTTCCCAATTTATCCCTTAATTTAGCTACTTTTAGCACCTCGAACAATGTAATCGATTTGAATTTATCTCATAATCTTGCTACTGACTTATCCTAATGAGTACACCGAGTTTCTGGTATTTCGTATTGCTTTTATAGGTATTTGATGTCAAGAAACGAAAGAAGGAAACCGAAAGAATAAAGAAAGAAAAGAAGGAAAGTCAAAAGGGCAAAAGCATAATTTTTACCCAAAATTCGGATGAGGTACCTAAATAGAAGTTGAAGATATCACTTTCTTGAGCACATAGGAAAAAACGGCACCTCAATCAGAGTCCCGGAACAAAAGATACGAGCAGTCAAAGTTGAGAAAAAAGTCAAACAGGCAGACCGATCCACCCATCCCCCGGACCGGTCCGCTATGCCATACTCCAGAAGACCCCGAATCGAAAGCAAACCGAAGAAGGATGAAAAATAAAAGAACCGGTCCGCCCCAAATTGGTCTGCCAGAAAATAAAAGGAACCGATTCGCATGGGAGGCAGACCGATCCGCCTAAGGCCCGGACCGGTTCGGCTATCGAGATCTTGAAATCTTATCTTCTCCTAAGAAGAGTCCTAGTGCAACTGAAACTCTTGAATTCTTGTGGGGTATAAAATCCCATTTTATTATCATTATTTGTATGGAGAATTACGAAGAATTTTAGTTAATTTTCCATTCTTTTCCAGAAACCCTAGTTTAGATACAATTTACAGTTTTAATCCCAATAGTGAAGATTATTCAGAAGTTCTTTGATTACAAGTGTTCTTAATTTCAATTGTTACTGCTTGGGTGAGATTAGTGAGTTATTTCCTCTCTTCAATTTCATTTTACATCAATTCACAAGTTTTCTTTAGATTAATCATGGTTTTATGCACATCAAACACTGTTTTCATTACTTTCAGCATGCTAGGCTAGATTTTCTAAGGCCGGGATACATGAACCCAGCCTGATGTGTTAGTTGTATGTGTATAACATTAGTCCTCTGAATTTAGTGATTGATTACGACCGTATTACGTAGAAACATAACAATTGTAGATCTTTAGATCTCGTTTGCCTCTGGGTATTCGGGATGCTTTAGACTGCAATTCAAGTGTCACTATCGCGATACCGATTTACTAGTCCTCAGATTAAGTATGATGCGGGCTTGAACCTCATATACGTAATGCTTGGGAGTACTAAATTTTGGGTCGAATAATCAGTTAAATTTACGATTAATATTATAACTGCAATACACTAGGGTTGGGGGATTGTATTCCCGTCCTGTTTTTTCTCATCACATAGTTTAAAGTTTCAACACATTCTTCATCAATATTTTAGGTAACTTAGTCTAATTGCATCTTTTCATAATTACACTTAGTTGTAGTCAATTCTCGAAACCCAATCATTTTTTCTTTCTTTTTAGAGTCAAAGTTAGGATTCCTTCGTCTTTTCCCGTCATTACAGCTTCGTTGTCTTAGTTCCACGTGGATACGATCCCGACTTACCGGGTTTATTACTAACGTGATAGGCTTGCACTTGAGCCTAGAGTGAACGCACATTAGAGACACTTACTGAGTCGCGTCACCTCTCCTAAGAGGTTGCGGGTTCGAAACCCCGTGAAAGGAGTCTCACCGTGTAATTTCGTAAAAGCCGTTTAGTAGTTACTTAACTCCAACCACAGTAAGATTCTCCACAACTAGAATTAATTGAAATAAATGGAAGAGACTTAGACCTTCGTTTTTTTTAAAATTCTAAATCTTTTATTTCGTACTCTTTTTTTTTTCTTTCCACATCTCGTGTTAACCTCAATTTTGCATGAATGGTTATATAAGGATTTAAAATTTCTACCAACAAATTATCTCACCTTCTTTGAATTAAATAAAAGACTATAAAAGAGAATGAAATCAATTTTAGTTTAGTAATTAACTTTTGTTTGGAAGAGTGTAAGGACAACAATATATGTATATATTATGAATTATATCATAGGATCAAACACTTCAGTTTTTGAAATATAATATTTTGGTGTAAAATTGATTATTAACACTCAATATAATTTTATCCCCCTCCCTATTTTTTTCTAATTTATCTAATTCGTTTCTTTTTGGATACCAAATTTTAGAGGGATGTAATTTTGTCGGGTAAATGTGGTAACATGACATGTATGAGGAATAAATAGGGTTGTTTTGAGCTATGGTTTTTTAAGGAAAATTTTAGAGAAAATTATAGATTGTCCTATTTCTTTAATCCACTTTTTAGGAAGTACTTTTCTACAAATTCCAAAAATCATTCTATTGAGGTTTCAAATATAAATTGGTTACGGTGTGAGATTCATATGGGGTCCACCAAAATGGTCCCACAATATGTTGATTACACCTCACAGGCTATATTTTTAGGGACTGATTGGAGAACGAGGAGGTGGAAATAACGGAGTTAGTAGATTATCTTTGACTTTATGGTCGAACATGAGCTCATAGTTCAATGGTAAGTGAACCCCTCTCCTAAGAGGTCGCGGGTTCCAAACTCTGTGAAAGGAATCTCACCGAGTAATTTCGTAAAAGTCATTTTGTAGTTCCTTAACTCCCACCACAGTAAGATTCTCCCCAACTAGAATTAATTGTAATAAATGGAAGAGACTTAGATCTTCCTTTTTTTTTAATTTTTATCTTTTACTTCGTACACTTTTTTTTCTTTCCACATCTCATGTTAACCTCAATTTTGCAAGAATGGTTATAAAAGGATTTAAAATTTCTACCAACAAATTCTCTCCCCTTTTTGAATTAAATGAAAGACTATAAGAGGGAATGAAATAAATTTAGTTTGCTAATTAACGTGTGTTCGAAAAGGTGTAAGGACAATAAGATATGTTTATTTTATGAATTATTTCACATATTCAAACACTTCAATTTTTGAAAATTAGTATTATGGTATAATATTGATAATTAACACTCAGTATAATTATTCCCCGTCCCTATTTTTTTCTAATTTATCTAATTTGTTTCTTTTAGGATACCAAATTTTAGAGGGATGTAATTATGTCTGGTAAATGAGGTAACATGACATTTATGAGGAATAAATAGGGTTGATTTGAGCAATGGTTTTTTAACAAAAATTTTAGAGAAAAATATAGATTGTCCAATTTCTTTAATCCACTTTTTAGGAAGTAATTTTCTCCAAATTCCCAAAACCATTCTAGTTAGGTTTCAAATATACATTGGTTGGGGTGTGAGATTCATATGGGTTCCAACTAAATGGCCCCACAATATATTGATTACACCTCACAGGCTATATTTTTAGGGACTGATTGGAGAACGAGGAGGTGAAAATATAGGAGTAAGTAGATTGTCTATGACTTTGTGGTCGCACATGAGCTCATAGTTCAATGGTAAGTGAACCCCTCTCCGAGGTCGCGGGTTCGAAACTCCGTGAAAGGAGTCTCACCGAGTAATTTCGTAAAAGTCTTTTAGTAGTTCCTTAACTCCCACTACAGTAAGATTATCCCCAACTAGAATTAATTGTAATAAATGGAAGATACTTAGAACTTCCTTTTTTTAAAATGTATATCTTTTACTTCGTACACTTTTTTTCTTTCCACATGTCATGTTAACCTCAATTTTGCAAGAATGGTTATATAAGGATTTAAAATTTCTACCAACAAATTCTCTCTCCTTTTTTGAATTAAATGAAAGACTATAAGAGGGAATGAAATCAATTTAGTTTGGTAATTTATGTGTGTTCGGAAAGGTGTAAGGACAATAAGATATGTATATTTTATGAATTATTTCACATATTCAAACACTTTAATTTTTGAAAAATAGTATTATGGTGTAATATTGATAATTAACGCTCAGTATGATTTTATCCCCCTCCCTATTTTTTTCTAACTTGGCTAATTCGTTTCTTTTTGGATACCAAATTGTAGAGGGATGTAATTTTGTGGGGTAAATGAGGTAACATGACATGTGTGAGGAATTAATAGGGTTGATTTGAGAAATGGTTTTTTAAGGAAATTTTAGAGAAAAATATAGATTGTCCTATTTCTTTAATCCACTTTCTAGGAAGTACTTTTCTCCAAATTCCAAAAACCATTATAGTGAGGTTTCAAATAAACATTGGTTGGGGTGTGAGATTCATTTGGAGTCCCCCTAAATGGCCCCACAATGTATTGATTACACCTCACGGGATATATTTTTAGGGACTGAATTGAGAACGAGGAGGTGGAAATAAAGGAGTAAGTAGATTATCTTTGACTTTGTGGTCTCACATGAGCTCATAGTTCAATGGTAAGTGAACCCCTCTCCCAAGAGGTTGCAGGTTAGAAACTCCATGAAAGGAGTATCACCGAGTAATTTCGTGAAAGCCGTTTAGTAGTTCCTTAACTCCCACCACAGTAAGATTCTCCACAACTAGAATTAATTGAAATAAATGGAACAGACTTAGACCTTCCTTTTTTTAAAAATTGTAAATCTTTTACTTCGTACTCTTTTTTTTCTTTGCACATCTCGTGTTAACCTCAATTTTGCATGAATGGTTATATAAAGATTTAAAATTTCTACCAACAAATTATCTCACCATTTTTTAAGTAAATAAAAGACTATAAGAGAGAATGAAATCAATTTTCGTATGGTAATTAACGTGTGTTCAGAAAAGTGTAAGGACAATAAAATTTGTTTATTTTATGAATTATTTCACATATTCAATTCAATTTTTGAAAAATTGTATTATGGTATAATATTGATAATTAACGCTCAGTATAATTTTATCCCCGTCCCTATTTTTTTTCTAATTTGTCTAATTCGTTTCTTTTTGGATACCAAATTTTAGAGGGATGTAATTATGTCGGGTAAATGAGGTAACATGACATGTATGAGAAATAAATAGGGTTGATTTGAGTAATGGTTTTTTAACGAAAATTTTAGAGAAAAATATAGATTGTCTAATTTCTTTAATCTACTTTTTAGGAAGTACTTTTCTCCAAATTCCCAAAACCATTCTAGTGAGGTTTCAAATATACATTGGTTGGGGTGTGAGATTCATATGGGGTCCAACTAAATGGCCCCACAATATATTGATTACACCTCACATACTATATTTTTAGGGACTGATTAGAGAACGAGGAGGTGAAAATATAGGAGTAAGTAGATTGTCTATGACTTTGTGGTCGCACATGAGCTCATAGTTCAATGGTAAGTGAACCCCTCTCCGAAGTGGTCGCGGGTTCGAAACTCCGTGAAAGGAGTCTCACCGAGTAATTTTGTAATAGTCGTTTAGTAGTTCCTTAACTCCCACTACAACAAGATTCTCCCCTACTAGAATTAATTGTATTAAATGGAAGAGACTTACAACTTCCTTTTAAAAAAAATGTATATCTTTTACTTCGTACACTTTTTTTTCTTTCCACATGTCATGTTAACCTCAATTTTGCAAGAATGGTTATATAAGGATTTACAATTTCTACCAACAAATTCTATCTCCTTTTTTGAATTAAATGAAAGACTATAAGAGGGAATGAAATCAATTTAGTTTGGTAATTTACGTGTGTTCGAAAAAGTGTAAGGACAATAAGATATGTATATTTTATGAATTATTTCCCATATTCAAACACTTTTATTTTTGAAAAATAGTATTATGGTGTAATATTGATAATTAACGCTCGGTATGATTTTATCCCCCTCCCTATTTTTTTCTAATTTGGCTAATTCGTTCCTTTTTGCATACCAAATTGTAGAGGGATGTAATTTTGTGGGGTAAATGAGGTAACATGACATGTGTGAGGAATTAATAGGGTTAATTTGAGAAATGGTTTTTTAAGGAAAATTTTAGATAAAAATATAGATTGTCCTATTTCTTTAATCCACTTTTTAGGAAGTACTTTTCTCCAAATTCCCAAAACCATTTTAGTGAGGTTTCAAATATACATTGGTTGGGGTGTGAGATTCATATGGGGTCCAACTAAATGGCCCCACAATATATTGATTACACCTCATATGCTATATTTTTAGGGACTGATTGGAGAACGAGGAGTTGAAAATATAGGAGTAAGTAGATTGTCTATGACTTTGTGGTCGCACATGAGCTCATAGTTAAATGGTAAGTGAACCCCTCTCCGAAGAGGCCGCGGGTTCGAAACTCCGTGAAATGAGTCTCACCGCGTAATTTCGTAAAAGTCGTTTAGTAGTTCCTTAACTCCCACTACAGTAAGATTCTCCCCAACTAGAAATAATTGTAATAAATGGAAGAGACTTAAAACTTCCTTTTTAAAAAAAATGTATATCTTTTACTTTGTACACTTTTTTTTCTTTCCACATCTCATGTTAACCTCAATTTTGTAAGAATGGTTATATAAGGATTTAAAATTTCTACCAACAAATACTCTCTCCTTTTTTGAATTAAATGAAAGACTATAAGAGGGAATGATAGGAATGAACAGTTATGCATGGATGATAAGGATGAAAATTTAGCATATTAAACTTACATTACAATTTAAGACCTTTTAACTAATTATGAAATGTAAATCATTGACACAAGAGAACTATAAGTAAACATCTTTAATTAAAAACCTTTTCTCATTAATCAAATTACCAATTCCTCCTTACATTCCTTAATAATACAATCTTTTATTCGGTTTAATCAAGAAGATATAAATTCACTTCATTAATGAAATCTTTCATCATTAATCATCATTTCCATTTTATCTTTCCATTCCTTAACAGGAATACAATTTCTATCAGGTGCTCTTTATGGCACATATTTCAATCACATGCTCTTTGTGGCACGTATCCATGCTCTTTATGGCATTAATATCCATCAAGTCCCACTTGATGGAGAAAAGTTATATTCTCATACATATAACGATTCTAAGACCGCCCCTCCGAGTTTCCCCACTGAGCGCGCCCTTAAATAACTATCATCTTCCAGGGCCTATCGTATAAGACAACCTGGGCTCATAACGCAACGTCGAGAAGCGGCCATATGCCTGCGGTATAGTCAAGACCACACCCAAAATCTCCTACCCATCGCAGAAAAATACATATATATAACAGCGCTCATATGGCCTAGGACTATATCCACCCCGTGTTAATTTATCAGGGGGCATCACCTCGCTCGCGGACTTCCTTTATGATAGTATTTAGGGAGGTGTGTGTTCAAGTAAATTAACATTTACCATTTTAAATCTCATTTTCATTTTCAATTTTCATTACCAATTCCCATTTCCATTATCCATGTATTTGGTTCATTTTATTCGAACCTATCATCATTGAATAGTTTGGTTCATTTTATTCGAACCTATCATCATCGAATATCATCATTAATATTCCTCAAATTATAAGTCCCAATTTGGTCTCCAAATAATCATTATGATTCTACAATTCCCCAAGTTCATATGACTCCGATAAGCCCCTAAAGTCTCCAAGCATGGGCATTTAACTTCCTAATTCCTAAAAGTTAAAATAAGAGAAGTAATGCCTTAACATTACTTTAAACACCCCCGGGAAAGAAACCCCAGACGAACCCATTCTAATCTAGGGTGGCGACCAAACTCAACTAATACTCAAGGACTCTAAGTTTACTTCATTCAAGAAGGTTCCTAAGTCCTAAGCCTAAAGAAAAAGGTTAAAAATTAAATTAAAAAAATAACTCAAGACTGCAGGAACCGAATCGATTCGCCCTAGGGGTCGAATCGATTCGCCCTGGCAAATCGATTCGCTCTGAAAGCGAATCGGTTCGGAAGACAAACTCAACTTTCTGCAAATGCCGAATCTATTCGGCCTTAACCCGAATCGATTCGGGTACACAGACCTGGAAAACTGCCCCTATGCGAATCGATTCGCCCCAGGGGCCGAATC
The DNA here is from genome assembly GCA_949130495.1 of Sambucus nigra. Taxonomy (NCBI): domain Eukaryota; kingdom Viridiplantae; phylum Streptophyta; class Magnoliopsida; order Dipsacales; family Adoxaceae; genus Sambucus; species Sambucus nigra. The sequence continues at coordinate 182,108,076 of OX422224.1, read as the reverse complement.
GATTCGCCCCTGCGATTTTGCCAAGTTTGGATATGGAGTCTTGAACTCCAAATTTTCCTCAAACCTAAAACTAACCAAACCAAGATCATAAATTCCAACCCATACATCATAAATATATCCATAAATCTAACAAAACCCTAAAATGACAAACCATAGCAATTCATAACTATAAATACTAATTATTCTCCTTAAATCACATAGTAGCAAGTAGATAACTTGCCTTGATGTAGGAAATTCAGATTTTGGAAGGTGAAAGAAAGATCCAATCTTCAATTTCTTCCTTTCTCCTCTCTTTCTCCAAACTCTCTCTTCTCTCTTTCTAACTCTCTAGGGCTAGATATGTGAAATGGAAGAATAGAAATAGGGTTGGGGAAATAAAACGTGGCTTAAGTCTAAAAGCCCACTTAAACGATCAATACACGATATAATTACTCGCAACTACACATTTAAGCTATAACCAGTCAAAAGTGCCCGAAATACCAAAATGCAATATGGCACTTATTTTGACTGTCTCACACCTCCCGAGACTAAATACACCCTCCAAATTATCATTTGGAAAAATTATAACTTATTTTAACTTTCGGTTTCATATTAAACCAAAATGTCATTTTAAACCTTATGACACAATAAATCACAACATGGATACTTTTACCTACTCACAAGGTAACTATACAACATTTCAGTAAATATTAACCTTTTCCACATTAAATTAATATTTACCCCACATTCCGGCATTCTATATATAATTTCTACACATAGTAAATAAATATAAAATAGGCTTTCAAAAGTGAGGGTTGTTACAGTAATTCTCTCCAAATTCCCAAAACCATTATTGTGAGGTTTCAAGTATACAACGGTTGGGGTGTGAGGTTCATATAGGGTCCAACTAAATGGCCCCACAATCTATTGATTACACCTCACATGCTATATTTTTAGGGACAGGTTTGAGAACGAGGAGGTGGAAATAAAGGAGTAAGTAGATTATCTTTGACTTTGTGGTCCCACATGAGATCATAGTTCAATGGTAAGTGCATCCGTCTCCTAAGAGTTTGCGGGTTCGGAACTCCGTGAAAGGAGCCTCAACGTGTAATTTCGTAAAAGTCGTTTAGTACTTCCTTAAATCCCACCACAGTATGATTCTCCAAAGCTAGAATTAATTGTAATAAATGCAAGAGACTTAGACCTTCCGTTTTAAAAAAAATGTAAATCTTTTACTTTGTACTCTATTTTTTCTTTCCACGTCTAGAGTTAACCTTAATTTTGCATGAATGGTTTATAAGGATTTAAAATTTCAACCAACAAATTCTCTCCTTTTTTGAATTAAATGAAAGACTATAAGAGGGAATGAAATCAATTTTTGTTTAATGATTAACATGTGTTTGGAAGAGTGTAAGGACAATAAGATATGTATATTTTTTGAATTATATCATAGATTCAAACACTTCAATTTTGAAATATATTATTATGGTGTAATAATGATAATTAACGCTCAGTATAATTTTATCCCCTCCCTATTTTCTTTTAATTTGTCTAATTCATTTCTTTTTGGAAACCAAATTTCAGAGGGATGTAATTTTGTGGGGTAAATGAGGTAACATGAAATGTGTAAGGAATAAACAGGGTTAATTTGGGCAATGATTTTTTAATGAAAATTTTAGAGAAAAATATTGATTTTCAAATTTCATTTTTTTAATGGAAAATCCCAGATTTATTAGAATAATGGTAGAAAAGCCCTACCATGGTGGCTTGAACAAGATAGAGAAAGCTTAGAAAATGAAAAGAAGTGTTATTTGAACATTTTTATAGATTGAATTACTAAGAGATCTAATATATAACTTCCTTTTGCTAATTTTGTAAGATCTAAAAAATGATCAAAGAAAGATATGGAATTAGATTGGGCTCCCTGTTTGGCAAGTATGTCAGCCACCTGATTAGTTTCTCTCCAAGAGTGAGTAAACCTGACAGAAGGAAGTTGGATATTTCTAATTTCTGATATAATTTCAATAATATTCCAAGGAGGAGCTTTAATAAGACCATTCAGAGTGTCAATAATCAATTTCGAGTCTGCTTCCACAAGAACTGGGGAGATGTTAAGAGATTTACAAAGCCTTAATCCTCTTAAAATAATAATGCATTCAGCTTGATTGTTTGAGCAAATTCCTTCATGGAAAGAGAAATCATGAATAAATCCCCCTTGATGATCTCTGATAATACCTCCTGAGCCCGCTAATCCTGGATTTCCAAAAGAAGAGCCATCTGTGTTTAGCTTGAATACACCTGAGCTTGGAAATTGCCACTTGATAAGGATGAATTTAGGGATTTTTTGCTTTTCTATGTGGATCTTGAACATGCGGGAAATATGGTCAAAATTGTGATCTTTTGAAAATAAAGATCTAGAAGAGCATAAAGATGTAGCCACTTCAATGACTTGGGAGATAATAATGTTTTCTCCTTCATATCTACTTTTGTTTTCGTTCTTCCAAATTTCCCATAATATAATACTTGGGATGATAATGAGGAGATGTTGAATAAAATCCAGAGAAGAATTCCTTAGCCACCAAGACATCGGCATAATCTTCAAAGAGAAAAATGAGATCTGCAGACCAAAAATGTTAGAAAAAAAATACCAAGTATGCCTGGCTATAGGACCTTTCAAAAATAAATGATCAAATTATTCTTCATCATTGAGGTAGCAGGAGTAGGTAGAGGCTAAGTGAATGCTCAATTCTTGAATTTTCCCATCGAGAGGAATAATCTGATGAAACCATTTCCAAAGGAATAAGGAAATTTTGAGAGGATAGGCTTGATTCCACATGAATTTTCACATCAAAGAGGAAGCTTTTGTAATTCTTAGGAGATTCCATGATGAATTTAGGAAAAAATACCATCTGATTTTGGAGTCCAGGTCAATTTTCCTTCTATAAGTTTGGAATTATTGTCTAAAAAATCTGATATAGCTGACAATCTTTTCTGAATTTGAGAACCACCAATATTATTATGGGACTTGTATTTGGCCCAGTAGTAATATGACCAAAGGTTGTGGTTCATTCTGAGATTCCACCAAATTTTTGAACTGTGGGCTTTACATAAATCTTCTAAGAGTTTGAAACCTAGGCGCCCTTCATCAATAGGGATGGAGAGATTTTTCCATTTAATCCATTGATGTTTCAAATATACATTGGTTAGGGTGTGAGGTTCATATGGGGTCCACCTAAATGGCCCCACAATGTATTGATTACACCTCACAGGCTATATTTTTAGGAACTAATATGAGAATGAGGAGGTGGAAATAAAGGAGTAAGTAGATTATGTTTGACTTTGTGTTGGCACATGAGCTCATAGTTGAATGGTAAGTGCACCCCTCTCCTAAGAGGTTGCGGGTTCGAAACTCCATGAAAGGAGTCTCACCGTGTAATTTCATAAAAGACGTTTAGTGTGACAACCCGAATATAATTATGATAAATTATATTTAAATCATGCTTATCTTATGTGATATGAATAATGTGATATTAGTATATCTAATGTTAAGTGATTATGTTTATTATAATCCTACTTTCATAAATCATGAAAGGTCGAACTATTTACAGACACAAATTTTAGTTGTTTTCGGTAGAAATGTTCCCGTTAGAGACTAGTTTTGACCTTTATAACATTATAAATGACTTGAGGTGAAAACTAGATAGTTGAATACATGTGAGTTAGGGTTGTAACGCAACAAACGGATCATCAAATGGATGCCCGAGTGAAGAGTTATACCGAAATTACGAACAAGGGGCAATTTGGTCAATTCCCTTTAAGTGGTAAATTGTCTTTTATTAAACCAAATGGTTTAATTTGATTGGTTGGCTTGGGAGGCAGCCTTGGCCGACCTTATAACCTTGAAATATACTTATCCTTCAGCCAAAATCATCCATGAAAGGGATTTGAGCTTAAGGAAAGAGAAGGTAGAAGTTTAGGAAGAAAAGTGAGGAGAAAAAGTGTAGAAAAATCCGTGGAAATTACGTAAAAAGCCCTGAAGGTAATCCTAATTGAAATTCTTGTTATTTATCTTATATTACTGATTTATATGATATAAATCATCATAGGTTTACGAAAGTTTCAGCCCTTTATATGTATGTATGGTTAGATGTAAGTTTATGTTAAGTTGAATGTAGAAACCCTTAAAATTGCTTTGTATTGAAACCCCTTGTATTCAAACTTGCATATCTCTTTGTGTGATTACTGGAATTGAGAAATTCCAATTGGATATGAAAGTAGACTCATATATTCATATCATATCTGAAATTTAGAATTTATATCCTTGTGGTTAGGCCGTAATGATGATTTCAAGTTGGTACATGGTTTCTGTTTTTATACTTCATTTTGGTATGCCCTGAGTTTAGTCAAGCTTTTGAGATAGAAAATGAAGTCAAACAATTATGAAATTTTAATTCTGTACGATTAAGTATGTCTAATGAAAATGGGTTGAAAATCATGGAAAGTTATGCTGGAGAAAAATTATGAAAATTCTTGGAAGTTGAAGGAACAATAGAGGAGCTTGTAGGGCAGATTTCTTGTGTTGTAGAGAAATGTTCATAACTTGCCCTAGGAAGCTTGAAAAATTACACCGTCACTTGTACTGGATAGTATATTCATATATGTTTTCATATTGATGAGGTTGGACCCCTGTATTTGTACAATTTAGGAATATAGGATGGTTAAGTATGTAAGACCATAATTTCAGGCCATACTGGGTACCCCTTGAATGAATGTTTGTATTTTGTCCTTACAAAGGGTAATTTGAGTACATGTTTCATGTGTATATACATTGAGGAGTATAATTTCATGTTTACTTGACTTTGGTTATAAATTACTCATAAGGTATTTCCTACAGTTGAATGTCCGTAACTTTATCAACATGTACATCATTGTTTGCCTTTACCTATATTTTATGGAATGTGACTTAATTGGAATTATATTGTTGATGTATAGTCATGGAAAGTTACATAATTATGTTTGGATAATATTTGTGATTGAGGTTGAGAACTGATCTAGTTGGATTGACAGGTGTAAGGTCTAATCAACCCAGTTCAGCTCCACCAGAAGGAAACTTGAATACGTAGTTGCCAACCAAGGTGAGTGTACTCACTGGAATGATGTATTTGTATACTGTTACGAATGTGATCATAATGTTATGAATATACAATTGTTCATTTCGGTTTACCGAAATGAGGGGTTACTCCTCGACCAGGAATGGGGGAGATTTGTCTATTAATGACAAGGGGTTACTCCTCGACCAGGAATGGGGGAGAATTGTCTATTTAGAAAGGATATGTGAATCATGATTTGGAAAAGTTGGTCATTCATTATGAATGAGCCGAATAAGTAAATACATAAGTATATGGACATGATTTATTGCATTTAAATTCATGCAGTAGTTTAGTAGTGATGCATTCACTGGGCTATTTTTGCTCATGGTTCCTATGTTCACATTTTTCAGGTAATGCGATGTCACTGCCAAATCTAGGAAGTCGGTATGGGTTAGCAAGAAACGGGAGAAACAAAGATTTTCTTTTAATGTAAATGATGTAATTAAGTTAAATTATCATTCAGGAAAGTTTGTATAAATATGACTAGTGTACTGTTGCAAAAAGGTTTTCAGTTATATGGATTTACAATGATGATTATGAAATCAAAACTCGTGTTTATGGTTTGGTTAGATTAATTATGGTTTGACTCACTTTGACTTTCAGACTTAATTATAAGTAATTGGGTTGGGGTGTGTCAGCTTTTGGTATCAGAGCCTAGGTTTTAGAGGTTCTGGAGTGAGAAGAGTCTAGATTTGGCAGTGAATGTTAGAAATATATTTTATTTGATACTAACGAGTATGTTAGGAAAGATATGTATATCTGCATGTTGTTATATCTTTGATTCATTACAGATATAAGAGAATGGAACGAGGGAATGTGAATGTGGGAATAGATGATGAGGCTTCAAATATTCCAGCAGAAGCGGAGGTTGAGCAACCTGTTCAGATAAATGTTGAACCCGAGCCAGAACAACTGACAGATATGCAAAAAATGGCACGTGCTATGACTCTAATGGCAGAGCAACAAGCTAGATTTATGGCTCATGTGGAAGAACAACAGACCAGGCAAATGGAGGCACAAGCCTTGGCTAGGGCTGAGGAGGTGATACACCGGGAAGAAAGAAGTACTTCACATGAGAAATTTATTAAGATGAACCCACCCTCATTTGAAGGAGCAGTTGATCCAGCAGAGGCAGAAGTATGGGTAAAAGAAATTGAACTCATCTTTGGGGTAATGAAGATGCCTGAAAATCAACAGGTAACCTTGGCGACGTATATGTTGAAAGGAGAAGCTAAGTACTGGTGGGATGCCACGAAACATTTGTTGATTACTCCAGGAGGCGGGAATGTGATCTCATGGGATGCTTTTGTTAAAGCCTTGTATGACAAGTATTTTCCTCCGATGTATCAAAAACAAAAGGAGAAAGAATATTTCCTATTGAATCAGGGGAGTATGACAGTCAGGGAATATGAAGCCAAACTTACAGCCTTATCTCGTTTTGCTTCAAGGTTTATCCGGAATGAGGAAGATATGTGTAGCCGATTTCTCGATGGACTAGAGTTAGTTATTAAATCAAGGCTGTCGGCTTTAGAGACTGTTAATTATTCAGCCTTGGTGAATAAAGCCATGTTAGTAGAAAGGGACGTGAATGAAGCAAGAGGGAATCGAGAACGAGGTGTAAAGAGAAGCAGATTCGATCCAAGTTATCAAAAGGGTAGTGATACAGAATATTCGAGACTTGGAGGGCAGAAATTCCAACAGGGTAGAGGTGGAAGTAGTTTGCAAAGGGGTGAGGCTAGTGGTGGAAGAGGTTCAGGAGTTTCAGCACAAAGAGATCCTAATGTTTGTTTCTTTTGTGGGTCATCGGGTCATATAAAAAGAAATTGCCCAAAGTTACAGAGTATAGAATGTTTCAACTGTCATCAGAAGGGCCATCTGAGAAAGAATTGCCCTATGCTATCAAGAGCAGTTTCAGTCAGTAGTGTGGGGCCTCATAAAGGATCCTCTCCAGGAAGTGCCACCAGGGGAAGAGGTACAGGACAAGCAAGTGGATCAAAGGAAGGAGGAAGAGTGTTTGCAATGACGCTGCAAGATGCCCATGCTACACCTGAAGTGGTTACAGGTAAACTCTCTATTGCGAACAAAGATTTATATGCACTCATTGATCCTGGATCTACGCATTCATTTGTGGCATTAGATATTGTTTCATATTTGGGTAGACCATGTTCATTTCTTAATTGTGCCTTATATATTTCTACCCCAATGGAAAGTGTGATTCTGGTTGAGCATGTTTATAAAGATTGTATCTTACGAATGGGGGAACGAGATTTCTATGTTGATTTGATACCGTTGGCCATTCGAGATTTTGATATTATATTGGGGATGGATTGGTTATCATCATACCATGCTTCCATTGATTGTTTTCGCAAAGAAGTTACATTTCATTTGCCTGGTGAACCCGAGTTCCAATTTATAGGAGAAAGGAATGTTGTCCCTAATTGTCTTATCTCAGCAATAAAGAGCAGAAAGTTATTGAGTAAGGGTTGTACAGGGTATTTAGCGTATGTGGTTGATGTTAGTAAGGAAGCACTTAAAGTTGAAGATATACCAGTGGTTAGAGAGTTTTCTGATGTCTTCCCAGAAGAATTGCCAGGATTGCCACCCGATAGGGAAGTAGAGTTTTCTATTGAATTAGTTCCAGGTACTGGTCCAATTTCTCTTGCTCCATATAGAATGGCACCAGCGGAGTTGAAAGAATTAAAAGTGCAATTACAAGATCTGATAAGTAGAGGTTTCATTCGGCCTAGTGTTTCACCATGGGGAGCACCCGTGTTATTTGTGAAAAAGAAAGATGGAACAATGCGATTATGTATTGATTATCGGCAATTGAATAAGGTGACCATTAGAAACAAGTACCCTCTACCTCGTATCGATGATTTGTTTGACCAATTACAGGGGGCCACTATATTTTCGAAGATTGATTTGAGATCGGGTTACCACCAACTGAAAGTGAAGGATTGTGATATTTCCAAAACTGCTTTTCGGACTCGATATGGGCACTATGAGTTTTTGGTGATGCCTTTTGGATTGACTAATGCTCCGACAATTTTTATGGATTTGATGAACCGGGTATTCCACCCTTTCATTGATTCATTTGTGATAGTATTCATAGACGATGTGTTGGTTTACTCGCGTAGCATGGAGGAACATGAGAAGCATTTGAGACTTGTATTGCAGATTTTGAGAGAGAAGAAATTATTTGCTAAATTCAGTAAGTGTGAGTTTTGGTTGAAGGAAATTGTGTTTTTGGGCCACGTGGTCTCGGGAAATGGGATTTATGTTGATCCAAAGAAAGTGGAAGCAATTGTTGAATGGGAAAGTCCTAAGAATGTGACAGAAATTAGGAGTTTCCTAGGATTGGCAGGTTACTATCGTAGATTCATTAAGGGATTTTCAGCAATAGCATTACCACTGACAAAGTTGACTCGTAAAGAAGTGAAGTTTGTATGGGATGAAGAATGTGAGAGGAGTTTTAAAGAATTAAAGAATCGGTTGGTTTCAGCCCCTATACTTACTATTCCATGTGGGAATGAGTCTTTTGTGATCTATACAGATGCTTCATTTCAAGGTTTAGGATGTGTTCTTATGCAGAATGGGAAGGTAATAGCATATGCTTCCAGACAATTAAAGACGCATGAACGAAATTACCCTACACATGACTTGGAGCTAGCGGCCATTGTTTTTGCTTTAAAGTTGTGGAGACACTACTTGTATGGAGAAACTTGTGAAATATTTACGGATCATCAAAGTTTGAAATACTTGTTTACACAGAAAGAACTGAATTTGAGACAGAGGCGTTGGATAGAGCTGATTAAAGACTATGACTGTACCATTCATCATCATCCTGGGAAGGCCAATGTGGTAGCAGATGCTTTGAGTCGGAAATCATCAGGGATTCTTGGTTGTATACGGTGTGCACGTGTTGGAAATATTCTTGACTTAGCATTAATGGGAATTGAATTTAAGTTTTCAAAAAGCGGAGGATTATTAGCACATGTCACAGTGAGACCTTTGTTGGCCGAACACATACGAAATTTGCAGACCAGTGATCCATTCCTTGAGAAGAAGAAACAAGATGTCCTGGATGGTAAAGAGAGTGACTTTGAAATTAAGAATGATGAATCGTTGTGTTATAAAAATAGGATTTGTGTACCGAATGATCCACCCTTAAAGAGGGATATATTAGAAGAGGCACATAGTTCTATTTACTCTATGCATCCGGGAGGTACCAAAATGTACAGAGATTTGAAGGAGTATTACTGGCGGAACAATATGAAACGTGAGATTGCAGAGTTCGTAGCTAAATGTTTAGTATGCCAGCAAGTGAAAGCAGAGCATCAGAAGCCGGCAGGATTATTGCAGTCGTTGCCTATTCCGGAATGGAAGTGGGAGCATATAATGATGGACTTTGTTATAGGATTACCCCGGTCACCAAAGGGTCATGATTCTATTTGGGTGATTGTAGATCGATTGACGAAGTCAGCCCATTTTCTTCCAGTTAAGACCACCTACACTGTTGACAAGTATGCACGAATGTACGTTGATGAGATTATCCGTTTACATGGGGCACCAGTGTCAATTGTATCAGATAGAGATCCAACATTCACTTCTAAGTTTTGGCCTCGTCTCCAGAATGCCATGGGCACAAGTTTGAAGTTCAGCACTGCGTTTCATCCACAAACTGATGGGCAATCAGAAAGGACGATTCAAATATTAGAAGACATGTTACGAGCCTGTGTATTTGACTTCAAAGGTAGTTGGGATGATCATTTTCCATTGATGGAATTCTCGTATAATAATAGTTATCAGTCGACTATTGGTATGGCTCCTTATGAAGCTTTATATGGGAGGAGATGTAGAACGCCTTTGTGTTGGGATGAAGTGGGTGAAAGGAAAATTTTGGGTCCTGAATTGATAGATATGACAACTGAAAAGATCAAAATGATTCGGGAACGGATAAAGATAGCGCAAAGCAGGCAAAAATTTTATGCAGATAAGAGGAAGCATCCATTGGAATTTCAGAAGGGAGATTTTGTATTCCTACGTATTTCACCATGGAAAGGCGTTATGAGATTTGGGAAAAAGGGGAAACTAAGTCCAAGATACATTGGACCATATGAGGTGTTGGAAAGAATTGGGAACCTCGCATATAGATTAGCATTACCTTCAGATTTATCCCGTTTGCATGAAGTGTTTCACGTATCAATGCTTCGTAAGTATTTGGCGGATCCATCTCATCAGTTGAAAACTTAACCAATTGAACTGAAGGAAGACTTGTCGTACATCGAGGAACCATTGGAAATTATTGATCGTAAGGAGCAGGTGTTGAGGAATAAAGTTATTCACTTAGTTAAAGTTATGTGGATGAGCCATGGAGTTAAAGAAGCAACTTGGGAAACGGAGGATAGCATGAAGAAACAGTATCCCCATTTGTTTGGTAAGTGACCTTTATATTAAATTTCGGGGACGAAATTTTCTAAGGGGGGGAGGTTGTGACAACCCGAATATAATTATGATAAATTATATTTAAATCATGCTTATCTTATGTGATATGAATAATGTGATATTAGTATATCTAATGTTAAGTGATTATGTTTATTATAATCCTACTTTCATAAATCATGAAAGGTCGAACTATTTACAGACACAAATTTTAGTTGTTTTCGGTAGAAATGTTCCCGTTAGAGACTAGTTTTGACCTTTATAACATTATAAATGACTTGAGGTGAAAACTAGATAGTTGAATACATGTGAGTTAGGGTTGTAACGCAACAAACGGATCATCAAATGGATGCCCGAGTGAAGAGTTATACCGAAATTACGAACAAGGGGCAATTTGGTCAATTCCCTTTAAGTGGTAAATTGTCTTTTATTAAACCAAATGGTTTAATTTGATTGGTTGGCTTGGGAGGCAGCCTTGGCCGACCTTATAACCTTGAAATATACTTATCCTTCAGCCAAAATCATCCATGAAAGGGATTTGAGCTTAAGGAAAGAGAAGGTAGAAGTTTAGGAAGAAAAGTGAGGAGAAAAAGTGTAGAAAAATCCGTGGAAATTACGTAAAAAGCCCTGAAGGTAATCCTAATTGAAATTCTTGTTATTTATCTTATATTACTGATTTATATGATATAAATCATCATAGGTTTACGAAAGTTTCAGCCCTTTATATGTATGTATGGTTAGATGTAAGTTTATGTTAAGTTGAATGTAGAAACCCTTAAAATTGCTTTGTATTGAAACCCCTTGTATTCAAACTTGCATATCTCTTTGTGTGATTACTGGAATTGAGAAATTCCAATTGGATATGAAAGTAGACTCATATATTCATATCATATCTGAAATTTAGAATTTATATCCTTGTGGTTAGGCCGTAATGATGATTTCAAGTTGGTACATGGTTTCTGTTTTTATACTTCATTTTGGTATGCCCTGAGTTTAGTCAAGCTTTTGAGATAGAAAATGAAGTCAAACAATTATGAAATTTTAATTCTGTACGATTAAGTATGTCTAATGAAAATGGGTTGAAAATCATGGAAAGTTATGCTGGAGAAAAATTATGAAAATTCTTGGAAGTTGAAGGAACAATAGAGGAGCTTGTAGGGCAGATTTCTTGTGTTGTAGAGAAATGTTCATAACTTGCCCTAGGAAGCTTGAAAAATTACACCGTCACTTGTACTGGATAGTATATTCATATATGTTTTCATATTGATGAGGTTGGACCCCTGTATTTGTACAATTTAGGAATATAGGATGGTTAAGTATGTAAGACCATAATTTCAGGCCATACTGGGTACCCCTTGAATGAATGTTTGTATTTTGTCCTTACAAAGGGTAATTTGAGTACATGTTTCATGTGTATATACATTGAGGAGTATAATTTCATGTTTACTTGACTTTGGTTATAAATTACTCATAAGGTATTTCCTACAGTTGAATGTCCGTAACTTTATCAACATGTACATCATTGTTTGCCTTTACCTATATTTTATGGAATGTGACTTAATTGGAATTATATTGTTGATGTATAGTCATGGAAAGTTACATAATTATGTTTGGATAATATTTGTGATTGAGGTTGAGAACTGATCTAGTTGGATTGACAGGTGTAAGGTCTAATCAACCCAGTTCAGCTCCACCAGAAGGAAACTTGAATACGTAGTTGCCAACCAAGGTGAGTGTACTCACTGGAATGATGTATTTGTATACTGTTACGAATGTGATCATAATGTTATGAATATACAATTGTTCATTTCGGTTTACCGAAATGAGGGGTTACTCCTCGACCAGGAATGGGGGAGATTTGTCTATTAATGACAAGGGGTTACTCCTCGACCAGGAATGGGGGAGAATTGTCTATTTAGAAAGGATATGTGAATCATGATTTGGAAAAGTTGGTCATTCATTATGAATGAGCCGAATAAGTAAATACATAAGTATATGGACATGATTTATTGCATTTAAATTCATGCAGTAGTTTAGTAGTGATGCATTCACTGGGCTATTTTTGCTCATGGTTCCTATGTTCACATTTTTCAGGTAATGCGATGTCACTGCCAAATCTAGGAAGTCGGTATGGGTTAGCAAGAAACGGGAGAAACAAAGATTTTCTTTTAATGTAAATGATGTAATTAAGTTAAATTATCATTCAGGAAAGTTTGTATAAATATGACTAGTGTACTGTTGCAAAAAGGTTTTCAGTTATATGGATTTACAATGATGATTATGAAATCAAAACTCGTGTTTATGGTTTGGTTAGATTAATTATGGTTTGACTCACTTTGACTTTCAGACTTAATTATAAGTAATTGGGTTGGGGTGTGTCATTTAGTACTTCCTTAACTCCCACCGCAGTAATATTCTCCACAGCCGGGATAAATTGTAGTAAATGGAAGAGACTTAGACCTTCCTTTTAAAAAAAAAGTATTTTTTTTACTTCGTACTCTATTTTTTGTTTCCACAACTAGTGTTAAACTTAATTTTGCATGAATGGTTATATAAAAATTTAAAATTTCTACCAACAAATTCTCTCAATTTTTGAATTAAATAGAAAGATTATAAGAGGGGATGCTATCAATTTTCATTTTCTAATTAACTTGTGTTTGGAAGAGTGTAAGGACAATAAGATATGTATATTTTACGAATTATATCATAGATTCAAACACTTCAGTTTTTGAAATATAGTATTATGGTGCAATAATGATAATTAACCCTCAATATAATTTTACCACGCTCCATATTTTATTTCAATTTGGCTAATTCGTTTATTTTTGGTAACCAAATTTTAGAGGGATATAATTTTTTAGGGTAAATGAGGTAACATGACATGTGTGAGGATTAAATTGGGTTGATTTGAGCAATGATTTTTTAATGAAAATTTTAGAGAAAAATATACATTATCCAATTTCTCTAATCCACATTTTAGGAAGTAATTTTCTCAAAATTCCCAAAACCATTCTAATGAGGTGTCAAATATACATTGGTTGAGGTGTGTGTTTCATATGGGGTCCACCTAAATGGCCCCACAATGTATTGGTTATACCTTACAGGATAGATTTTTTGGGACACATTTGAGAACGAGGAGGTCGAAATAAAGGAGTAAGTAGAGTGTCTTTGAATTTGTTGTCGCACAAGATATAATAGTTCAATGGTAAGTGTGCCCTTCTACTAAGAGGTGGCGGGTTTGAAACTCCGTGAAAGGAGTCTCACCGTGTAATTTCGTAAAATCACTTTACTACTTCCTTAACGTCCACCACGGTAACATTCTCCACAGCTAGAATTAAATCTAACAAATGGAAGAGACTAAGACATTCATTTTTTTTTTAAATATAAATCTTTTACTTCGTACTCTAATTTTTCTCTCCACATTTATTGTTAAACTCCATTTGGCATGAATGGTTATATAAAGATATAAAATTTCTACAAACAAACTCTCTCCCCTTTTTTGAATTAAATGAAAGACTATACGAGTTAAAGAAATCAATTTTCGTTTGGTAATTAACTTGTGTTTAGAAGAGTGTAAGGAGAATAAGATATGTATATTTTACGAATTATATTGTAGATTCAAACACTTCAATTTTTGAAATATACTATTATCGTGTAATAATGATAATTAACGCTCAGTATAATTTATCACCCTCTTTATTTTCTTCTAATTTGGCTAATTTGTTTCTTTTTGGATACCAAAATTTTAGAGGGATGTAATTTTGAGGGGTAAATGAGGTAACATGACATGTGTGAGGAATAAATAAGGTTGATTTGAGCAATGGTTTTTTAAGGAAAATTTTAGAGAAAAATATAGATTGTCCTATTTCTTTAATCCACTTTTAGGAAGTCTTTTTCGCCAAATTCCCAAAACCATTCTAGTGAGGCTTAAAATATGCATTGGTTTGGGTCTGAGGTTCATACGGGGTCCACCAAAATAGCACCACAATGTAATGATTACACCTCACATGTTATATTTTTATGGGCTGATTTGAGAACTAGGAGGTGAAAATAAAGGAGTAAGTAGATTATCTTTGACTTTGTGGTCGCACATGAGCTGATAGTTAAATGGTAAGTTCACCCCTCTCCTAAGTGGTTACGGGTTAGAAACTCCGTGAAAGGAGTCTAATCGTGTAATTTCATAAAAGCAGTTTAATACTTCCATAACTTCCACCACAATAAGATTCTCCACAGCTAGAATTAAATGTAACAAATGGAAGTGACTTCGACATTAATTTAAAAATATATATATAAATCTTTTACTTCGTACTCTATTTTTTCTCCCAACATTTAGTGTTAAATGCAATTTGGCATGAATGGTTATATAAAGTAATAAATTTTCTACCAACAAATTCTCTCTGCTATTTTGAATTAAATGAAATACTATAAGTGGGAATGAAACCAATTTTCATTTGGTAATTAACTTGTCTTCGGAAGAGTGTAAGGACAATAAGATATGTATATTTTATGAATTATTTCACATATTCAAACACTTTAATTTTTGAAAAATAGTATTATGGTGTAATATTGATAATTAACGCTCAGTATGATTTTTCCCCCCTCCCTATTTATTTCTAATTTGGCTAATTCGTTCCTTTTTGCATACCAAATTGTAGAGGGGTGTAATTTTGTGGGGTAAATGAGGTAACATGACATGTGTGAGGAATTAATAGGGTTGATTTGAGAAATGGTTTTTTAAGGAAAATTTTAGGGAAAAATATAGATTGTCCAATTTCTGTAATCCACCTTTTAGGAAGTACTTTTCTCCAAATTCCCAAAACCATTATAGTGAGGTTTCAAATATACATTGGTTGGGGTGTGAGATTCATATGGGGTCCACCTAAATGGCCCCACAATGTACTGATTACACCTCACAGGCTCTATTTTTAGGGACTGATTGGAGAACGAGGAGGTGGAAATAAAGGAGTAAGTAGATTATCTTTGACTTTGTGGTCTCACATGATCTCATAGTTCAATGATAAGTGAACCCCTCTCCTAAGAGGTTGAGGGTTCGAAACTCCGTGAAAGGATTCTCACCGAGTATTTTCGTAAAAGCCGTTTTGTAGTTCCTTAACTCCCACCACGGTAAGATTCTCCACAACTAGAATTAATTGAAAATAATGGAAGAGACTTAGACCTTCCTTTTTTTAAAAATTGTAAATCTTTTACTTCGTACTCTTATTTTTCTTTCCACATCTCGTGTTAACCTCAATTTTTCATGAATGGTTATATAAGGATTTTAAATTTCTACCAACAAATTATCTCACCATTTTTGAAGTAAATAAAAGACTATAAGAGAGAATGAAATCAATTTTAGTATGGTAATTAACTTGTGTTTGGAAGAGTTTAAGGACAATAATATATGTATATTTTAAGAATTATATCATAGGTTCAAACACTTCAGGTTTTGAAATATAGTATTTTGGTGTAATATTGATAATTAACCCTCAATATAATTTCATCCCACTCCTTATTTTTTTCTAATTTGTCTAATACGTTTCTTTTTGGATACCAAATTTTAGAGGGATGTAATTTTGTGGGGTAAATGAGGTAACATGGCATGTATGAGGAATAAATAGGGTTGATTTGAGCTATGGTTTTTTAAGGAAAATTTTAGAGAAAAATATAGATTGTCTTATTTCTTTAATCCACTTTTTAGGAAGTACTTTTCTCCAAATTCCCAAAACCATTCTAGTGAGGTTTCAAATATACATTGGTTGGGGTGTGAGATTCATATGGGGTCCACCTAAATGTCCCCACAATATATTGATTACACCTCACATGGTATATTTTTAGGGACTGATTGGAGAACGAAGAGGTGGAAATAAAGGTGTAAGTAGATTATTTTTGACTTTGTGGTCGCAAATGAGCTCATAGTTCAATGGCAAGTGCACCCCTCTCCGAAGAGCTTACGGGTTCGAAACTCCGGGAAAGAAGGCTCACCGTGTAATTTCGTAAAATCCGTTTAGTAGTTCCTTAACTCCCACCACAGTAAGATTATCCACAGCTAGAATTAAATGTAATAAATGGAAGAGACTATGGCCTTCCTTTTTTTAAAAAAGTATAAATCTTTTACTTCGTACTCTATTTTTTCTCTCCACATTTAGTGTTAAACTCCAATTGGCATGAATGGTTATATAAGTTAAAAAATTTCTACCAACAAATTCTCTCTACTAATTTGAATTAAATGAAATAAAATAAGAGGGAAAGAAGTCAATTTTTGTTTGGTAATTAACTTGTGTTTGGAAGAGTGTAAGGACAATAAGATATGTATATTTTACAAATTATATGATAGATTCAAACACTTCAATTTTTGAAATATTGTATTATGGTGTAATTACGATAATTAACATTCAATATAATTTTATCCCCTCCCTATTTTCTTCTAATTTGGCTAATTCATTCTTTTTTTAAACCAAAGATTAGAGGGATCTAATTTTGTGGGGTAAATGAGGTAACATGACATCTGTGAGGAATAAATTGGGTTGATTTGAGCTATAATTTTTTAATGAAAAATTTAGAGAGAAATATAGATTGTCATATTTCTCTAATCCACATTTTAGGAAGTACTTTTCTCCAAATTCCCAAAACCACTCTAGTGTGGTGTCATATATACATTGGCTGGGGTTTGAGGTTCATACGGGGTCTAACTAACTGGCCCCACAATGTATTGATTATACCTTACAGGCTACATTTTTAGGGACTGATTTTAGAACGAGGAGGTGGAAATAAAGGAGTAAGTAAAGTATCTTTGACTTTGTGGTCGCACAAGAGCTCATAGTTCAATGGTAAGTGCGCCCCTCTCCTAAGAGGTGGCTGGTTCGAAACTCTGTGAAAGGAGTCTCACCATGTAATTTTGTAAAAGCAGTTGAGTACTTCCTTAACTTCCACCGCAATAAGATTCTCCACAGCTAGAATTAAATGTAACAAATGGAAGAGACTTAGACATTCATTTTAAAAAAAATACAAATATTTTACTTCGTACTCCAATTTTTCTCTCCACATTTAGTGTTAAATTCCATTTGGCATGAATGGTTATATAAAGATATAAAACTTCTACCAACAAATTGTCTATCCTTTTTTTGAATTAAATGAAAGAGTTGAAACACGAGGCCCCCAATTTTAAATTTTTAAATAAGAATTTCCTTTAAGTGCGGAATAGAGATAGTTCAACTAAACAACTACATAAACTAAAAATTAATTTCTTCACAAAGTACAACTAGAGTAAAACCAATTTTAATTTTCTCAAAATTAAAATTATACTAAAAATCAAATTTGTGAATTTTTACTTTAATCCCCGAAAATAATTTAATAC
This sequence comes from Sambucus nigra, assembly GCA_949130495.1. Classification (NCBI taxonomy): domain Eukaryota; kingdom Viridiplantae; phylum Streptophyta; class Magnoliopsida; order Dipsacales; family Adoxaceae; genus Sambucus; species Sambucus nigra. The sequence continues at coordinate 182,090,151 of OX422224.1, read as the reverse complement.
AAGTCCTAGAAATTTACCTAACAATAAATATTTAATTTTTGAAAATTAGGCCAAACCAAATTTTACCAAATTAAGGTTAATGACTTGAATTAAATTAATTAAATTGTACCCAAACTAATTTAGCACCAAATTAAACAAGAGTAGTGAATTAATCCATATTTTATCTTTTAGTCCTAAGCATGCATTCTAGGTGATTTTGCAATATAAAATAAATTCACAACACACAACGTTGCGATCTACGAGGAAAACCCACAACGGGAAAAACCTCGGACGGCCCCTAGCCTTAAGTCCACTAAGTACAGAATTTTACAAATACAAGACAGATGACCTACACAACTCGACTCGACTCGACTCGACTCCCTTCAAGCCCCTGACACGTCTTCTTGTATCAACCTTTGCTTAGCCGACAATACCGGACTCCACTTGAACCTTGGAATCCACCAATGAAGCTTTTGGGAACAACCGTCAACCCCACATGGTGCCTTTCACCATGTGAGAACGCCGCAGCAAAAACAAGTCTTCTTCTTTTAGGGATGTAGAAGTAAACCCAAAATTCTCTTCTTTGAGGTGTAGAGAAAAACCCAGTGCCAAACACTCCAAGCAAAGATATATATGAAGAAACTTGGAATAAACAAACTATCGGTGTATAAATCTTGATTTTGTTCTAAGGATTAAAACATTTTAACAAAAATCAAGGGGACTTTTTCTTGGAAGAATTTGCAGTAAAAAACTATCTTAGATGTGTGAAAAAGTCTTAGAAAAAATTCTGGTCCCGAAGTATATTTAATTGGCAAAAAGATAGTGGGCCAAAAAGTGGGAAAATTGGATAAAATTGTCAAAAAATTGTTCCCGCTAATTTCGTTCGAACGGCATTTTCATACGAACTAAATTTCGTTCGAACGACACTTTTAACGATAAGTCAGAACGAAAAAAAAAATCTCGCTTGAAATCTCATTGGAACGACTTTGGATCTCATTCGAACGGCATTGATTCTCATTCGAACGACCTTTCATGATTGTATATAATTTCGATACGAACGCGTGGCCGCCAGTTTCGTATTTTTCAGATTTTTTTTTTGGATTTGATATGATTTTTGTGCGAAAAGGTGTCCAAAAACAAAATCTTTAGAGCTATGAATTCAAAAAAAGTTGAACAAAAAAATACTAACGGCCAAAATAAATTTCCAAGCTCCTATAAATATATATATATATATATATATATATATATATTAATTCATTCATACCTTTAGGAAACACTGGAATCCACGTGTTGATGACGTGAAACTTGGCACGAAAATCGACAATGATGTTCTCTTGAAAAGTAATGCCGCAACGTCTTCAACTTTAACTTGTCATAGGCTTGAAGGATACACTTGAACAATATCCTATGACTTAAATGTTTTTTGTCCGGAATTGAGTAAACACTACATTAAGACTCAATCGGATACTTGTGTCCTTACACTATAAGAGGGGAAAAATCAATTTTCATTTGGTAATTATCTTCTATTTAGAAGAGTGTAAGGACAATAAGATATGTATATTTTGCGAATTATATCAGAGATTCAAACACTTCAATTTTTGAAATATAGTGTTTTCGTGTAATAATGATAATTAATGCTCAGTATAATTTTATCCCCCTCCCTATTTTCTCCTAATTCGGCTAATTCGTTTGTTTTTGGAAACCAAAATTTAGGGGGATGTAATTTTGTGGGAAAAATGGGGTAATATGACATGTGTGAGCAATAAATTTGGTTGATTTGAGCATTGATTTTTTAATGAAACTTTTAGAGAAAAATATAGATTTTCTATTTCTATAATCCACTGTTTAGGAATTACTTTTCTACAAATTTCCCAAAACCATTATAATGGGGTGTCAAATATACATTGGTTAGGGTGTGAGGCTCATATAGGGTCCACCTAAATGGCCCCACAATGTATTTATTGCACCTCACGGGTTACATTTTTTGGGACTCATTTGAGAACAAGGAGGTGGAAATAAAAGAGTAACTAGAGTATCTTTGACCTTCTGGTCGCACGTGAGCTTAGAGTTCAGTGGTAAGTGAACCCCTCTCCTAAGAGGTTGTGGGTTCAAAACTCCGTGAAAGGAGTCTCACCGTGTAATTTCGTAAAAGTAGTTTTTTACTTCCTTAACTCCCACCACAGTAAGATTCTCCACAGCTAGAATTAAATGTAATAAATGGAAGAGACCTAGACCTTCCTTTTTAAAAAAAATATGAATCTTTTACTTCGTACTCTATTTTTTCTCACCACATTTAGTGTTAAAATCCATTTGTCATGAATGGTTATATAAAGTTATAAAATTTCTACCAACAAATTCTCTCTGCTTTTTTTATTTAAATGAAATACTATAAGAGGGAAAGAAATCAATTTTCGTTTGGTAATTAACTTGTGTTTGGAAGAGTGTAAGGACAATAAGATATGTATATTTTACGAATTATATCATAGATTCAAACACTTAAATTTTTCAAATTGTATTATAGACACCACATTCTAGGACCCCCTATGTCTCCCCTTAGATCCCTAGTTCCTCCCCATCTCACTACAAACCCTTAGTCGCACTCCGAGTACCGATCTAGAATCCCCCAAGCCCTTTTTTACTCCAGTTAACTCTATCGTCAGAGCAAAATCTCTTTGAAAATTTGAAGGGCTCTGAATTCCATGTAACAACCCGTCCTTTTGGAGACAATTAAATTCCATATATATATATCTTTCGTGTACTGAGGGTCTAATGGATCTCAACGATCAACCTTGCCGTGTAGTAGTGTATCGGGGGGTTCCTTGTTTGTATTTCGCTCTGCGAGACACCCCACGCATGAACATGGCTTAGTGTTGAGACTGGGGAGAAATTCAGCCCTTAGTACTTGGACTAACTAGGATTGTTAGAAGATGGGTGACGGTTTAGTTAGTCGAGGTGGTCTGACTAGGATGTTTAGAGGGATGCACTAGGAGTGCACTATTAGAAGAGAGGTGAGGGGTATCTAAAGGGAGTGCGATACCAAATTTAAATATGAGATAAAACCTTTTTCAAAAAAAAATGAGGCATTTATGCACTTGCTAAATATTTTCAAAACTCGGGCTCTAACCCGTTTAACTTCTTTTTCCTCTCTTGCTATATATATATATATATTATATTGGTGTCTAGACACAGGGACGCCTGGATGGTGTAACAACTCCTGACTTTGGAGACTGAGAAATTAAATTTTTGGGAAAATAAAATTTAATTAAATTGGAGAATTTTAAAATTTGGGACTTGAGGCCCAAAAATAGAGAACGTTTCAAAGTATTCCAGATGATGTTTTTGAGGGTAGCATCGATCCCGGAAGGGTCGAGATAGTCAAAATGACTATCATTGGGTTTTATTTCGGCTCCGGAATGTTTTTAAGTCAGTTTGACTCGAATTGGAGTAAACGAGTCATTTAAAGTGTGTATTAACATTTAAAATTGGGACTTATGTTTTAAGGTTTAAGAGGCTTACGGATTAAGCCATTCTCATTTGAGAGAAAGAGAGAAAATCCATAGAGGGAGAAAGAAGAAGGAAAGAAGAAGAAAAGAAGAGAGAGAGGAAGAAAAGCTTGGAGATTCTGGCCCAAACGCAACATCGAGGACGATCCAACCTCTACAAATCTGAGGCAAGTGTTTAATCTTGCTAAATAAGTCATTTGTGTATTTCATTTCATAATTTGTGGGTTAAAGAAATGGATTTTGGGTATTAATATCAAAACCTAAATTTTTGGGTTTAAATCTTGAAATTGATGTTTAGATATGGGTTTAATAGTGTAGAAATGTTTGGGATCAACTTTGGGCTGATTTGTTGGCTTAGAATCATGTTATGATGAAATATTAGGGGTTAGAAGTGAAATTTTAGGGTTTAGAATTCGTGGGTTTTGTTGAAGAAGAAGAACCCTTCAAATTCTGCAGACCCGAATCGATTCGCCCCTTAAGCGAATCGATTCAGCCTAGGCAAAATTGGTAGGTCTGCATTGACCGAATTGATTCGGACCCAAGGCGAATCGATTCGGCCTGAGACAGAAGCCCAGTTCTTTGGACCCAAATCGATTCGCCCTGGAGCCCGAATCGATTCGGAAACAGGGCATTTGGAGTGATTTTTTTCTATAGTGATTTCTAACCCTATTTGGTTGGGTTTATTAATTTAGGGTCTTCTTTTATGATGTAAGAGATATATTTTGGAGACTTATGAGGGGTTTCTCACATGTTAGGATCATGGGGATTTCTTGATATAGTTTGGGGAAAATATATTTGTATGCATAGGAGTTGTGTGAGATTATGGAGATAGTGAGAAACCTCATTGCGGTTGAAAATCCTAATTATAAATCAAAAGTGAGTATAGATATGATGGGAGGTTAAGAACTCTTAGAGAGAGTTGCGAGGGTATGTTGTGAAATTCTAGGCCGACATTTATATCGAATCCTAATAAAGATAGGATATTTTTAAGATACAATTTGACGCCCAATGAAAGAGAGTGGTCGCATATCCTTAGAAATGATAAATTTAAGGAATAAATCAGAGAGGCGTTAGACTAGGGGATTCATGAGAGTAAATGAACCGTAGTCCGAATTAGGAACGATTGGATCGTACTAACAACTAGAATAAGTGGTAGTACAAATTCTAGTTAGGATTGTTTATACATAATTCTGTGGAAATAATAATTGGGATTCCAACATTGAAATGAAGTTGGGATAAGTTGAGGTTTATAGACTATTATTCATGTATATGCCAATGGTCAAATAGTACTAGAGATAATTATGTACTTTTGAATATAGAGGAGAGGTGTAGTGATGGTTTCCTACACTAAACTTTGGGTGATAACCCTAATGTTGGATATATATACATGTATTTTTGGGAGACTATTCATCATAGGAAAAATGGATGAATATGCTTCAAGTGAGGGATTGTATTCACATATCGAGGTAAATTAAATGTGTTGGGACGACGGCTAGTATATTGCGGATTATGTATACTTAATGCCGAGTTTATATACATCTTATACATATGAACTAGAGGTAGTGTATATATATATATGGATTTGTGAATATATATCTGTATGGATATGAATATGTGGATATATTTGTGTTGTTGATATACATGATATGAATATCTAAACCGTATGTGATGGTTTAATCATATGATGGGATCATATGGATGTGTATATATTGTGCATGTGAATGATATATACTTATGTGGTTAAGCATACCCCGCTCATGATATCATTGGGAAGTTTCTGCGCAGAGGGTGAGCATCCTGGCTCAAGGAGCAGGGTGTGGATATTCCCCAGGTCATAGTCGTCCATTGTGTTATTATGTGATATGCATTTCTTTTGGGGTGGGACGTGGTGGGTATGTCTCGTCTCATTAACCGGTTAGGATCTATGACCACTTCCCGAGACGTCGTGTGTTTGTGTTTGGCCCCGATGTCGGTTATATTGAGTCCGACCGTGGTCCCCAGGATGGTATGTGAGTAATGCCCTGGAAGATGATAGCATGGTGCAGTTTATCGACGATATATATATCCGGGTATATTATGTGCATGGCCATTGTGCATCATATGTGGTATGTACACTTGGCTACGGGAATGGATGATTGTATATATGTATATGGTTAGAATAAATGCCTATATATATATATATTTATATATCCTATAGGTGAAAGGATATGGAACTTTTCATGGAGTACATCTTGGATGATTATGGTGTACTAGATTATTGGGGGTTGATGTATCGCATTTAAGGAATATTTCGATTACATCATCCCAAGGATATTATTGGAGATTTTGAGTTGTTCTTATGTGGTAATCTAAATTTAGTAGTTGTAATAGTAGTATAATATTGTATGTATGGCATAATGGATCTCTAAGATCGACATTGTCAAGGAGTAGTGTAACGGGGTGGTTCCTTGTTTGGATTTCGCTTTACGAGACACCCCACGCACGAAACGTAGAGCAATGTTGAGATTGGAGAGAAGTTTAATATTGTATGTATGGCATAATGGATCTCTAGGACCGACATTGTCAAGGAGTAGTGTAACAGGGTGGTTTCTTGTTTGGATTTCGCTTTGCGAGACACCCCACGCACGAAACGTAGAGCAATGTTGAGATTGGAGAGAAGTTTTGTCAATAATAATTATGTATGCATGTTATTTAGAAATTAAATCATATGATTCATCCCAAACGTATATGGGTAACGTATTAATAATTATAATTGATTAAATTATAAACCGAAATCCATTAAGCCTAATATGGCATATATGTTTGTAAAAATAATTAAGCGTGTTTAGAAAGAGTGGATTCTTGGGTTATGATAGGAAGGAAGATCTCGTGGGTATAGGCTAGGCCTATGACAAGTTAGGTTGTCCTTATAGTTGGGGTAATTTAACTAAAATCTCAGGACGCGAATAGGTGCGCGACGTTAGATGAGAGGTGAGTTGGGGCTTCACGAGACTGCGATTCCACTTTAATTATGAAATAAGTGCATTGATATTTATTATGCGCGGTTAACACACTTGCTAAATATTTTCACAACTCGGGATCTGACCCGTTTACTTTTCTCTCCTGCATATATATATATATATATATATATATATATATATATATATATATATATATATATATATATATATATATATATATATATATATATATATATTACTACAGGTGTCCTACTGCATGGATGCCGGATGACCTTCTATCCAGAGTCTTGGGAGCCATGACAGGTGCGGACTGTTGCGGGATGTAGAATGTAGTCGCTTCCTACTTTTTATAAAAAAAAAATTAGGTAGGATTCATGTTGTATATCGGATTTGTACTCAAGGGATATTTATATACATGTTTACATTTACTCCATTTCAGATATTGTATTGTCTGTGACCCGATAGCATATTCGGGTTTATTTCTTTGTGGTATACTCATTTGTAGATATTGTTTTCATTTATTATAGTTCTTGTACGCATCTTTCTTTTCTTTGTTAGTAGCTTATAGTGTTGGTTTGTTGTCTGTTCTATGTTTTATTTAATTTCAACATCTCGCTTATATGATATCGGGTAGTTAGTCATATATTATTTAGTACTGACAGTTGATGTTGAGACTGAGCCATCTGAAACTCCTGATTTAATGTAGTATAGGGCTGGCCACCCGTTATTATTTTAAGCGGGGTGTTACAGATGGAACTTACTTCGAGTCAGACGTCAGCTGCAGCAGTTGTGGATGCATGCAGGTTCTCGATAGACGCTTCCATTCTTGTAATCTAGATAGGAGGTATTGTGTAGACATTCGGGTTAATAGCCAAACAACATTTATTTATTCTTTAACCGCCTTTTAGTGCGGCATTCGATATGATTGTATATTTTGATCGAGTGTTCGGTTATTTTATTTCATTTTAGTTTCATTTATGCAAAATGTGTGGATGTTTTTATTTGTAGTTGTTTAAAAAGAGTAGTTAAGTAAAAAAAATTTGACACCAACGTAATAGGTTATTGGTAATTAAATGGATTTTTTGACAGTGATGTTAAGAATGATCCATATGAGACTCCTATTTTAATTTAATATAGGAGTGACTGCCCGGTATTTTATTAGGCGGGGTGTCACCTTACATTTGCAACGGTTCACCCTGGGCATGAATCAACATAACAATTGGGATGAACGGACCATTTTACTACTGGAAATCGATTCGGAGGCCACTGGGCACTCCCGGGCCCCTAATTGAGCCCAATCAACTTCACCGTTAGAGCGAAAGCTCTTTAAATTTTCAAAGGGAACTGAAACACCCTTTCCATCGATCTTCCCCATGTGCAAAACAGCATAACCATTCAAACGAATGATCAGTTTTCCCCTAAAAATCAATCTGGAGGCCCCCGGGCGCTCGGGGGCTCCATTTGACCAAATTCAACTCTACAGCTTGAACAAGACTAAATGACTCTCCGAATGGAACTGGATATCCTTTCCAATGGTCTTCCCCATGCACGATTCTGACCTATGGTACAGACAAAAGATCCATTTTACTCCGACAAGTCCACATGCGCTTCCTATCCCTGGTTGACCAAGGTCAATTTTATGAACCGAGAGAAACCCTTTGGAATGTCTAATTAAATCTCCTAACCTTTCCAACAATCTAACCCATGCATGGTTCGAACTTAACATATTGATGAACGATCCATTTCCATCCGATGATCTCCCGTTCGAAAGATCGACATGCGCTTCTGAGCCACATTTGACCCAAAGTCAACTCCCAGACCCGGGAGAGGTCCAAAGGAATTTTGAAGGTCACTTAAGTACCTTTCTAATGGTATGACCCATGCACAATTTTGATCAATGAATTAAATTCTATGATCATTTTTTTAGAAAAATCTGCACGAGACTACCAATTGGCAGGTCACTGCCTATAGGTAGTGTGTCTATGGTCACCTTTCGATAGACAGGACAAGGGTAGTGCTAATCGGCAACCCCATGACCCTATAAAAGGAGGGTACGACCTCACTACCAAGACACCAACACAAGAGATCCATTAGCATCAGTGATCTCAGTAACATTCCCTCGAAATCAGTGAAGTTCCATTCAAGCTTACATTCCCATCCTTTTCATATCCAATTTGGCAAAATATACTTCTCTTTCATTAACATTCATCAACATTCAAGGAAGTTCATCCAAGATCAAAGATCAAGCTTTGAAGAAGGTCCAATTCCTTTCGTCTCTCTTTAAATTCCTTATTTTTGCATCATATACATTAGATTCATAATCTAGTTCTTACTTTAGTTAATACACATTAATATCTACACTTTTATTAGTATATTGCACATACTTAATTTTCTTCAAAAATCCCCAAAACAAATAAAAGTGGGTTATACTTGTAAATTCCGAACGGAATTTTCCATCGCACTTTCCAAAACCAAAAAACACATTTTCTACACATACACAGATAATAAAATTCCGTTTGAATATAGGGGATAAACCCCACCCCTATACTACATTCGAACTACGTGAACTTTGATGCCTTGATAGTCTATGTAGGCATCTCGAATTAAAATCCGAGACTCGAGTCCAACTTTCCAATTTTCTAAATTTCCCAAATTCGTTAATTTTCTAAAACCTCCCATTTTCATATTTATATATATATCATGCTTGTTTGCATTTCATCCAACACATATCGTCGTGTTATAATAACGATCAATATCGTGATAAACACAGAGATCATATTTTCTATATATGTTATTTTTGGCACATTCCTATGGATGACCTCACTCTACCTTGTCCATGGTATGAGTTGAATGATTCCGATCCCCATTATATAAACACGCACACTCACTTCACGGGGATATAGAGGAAAATAATAGCACTAGCCCATCAGATACTGAAAGGGTTAAATGGGTTACTAACATTTTCCCATTCAGTAACTTATCCCCCAAACCTTCGAACTATTCGTTTCTTATGCATCAGTTTGTTCTTGATGCCGCTCTCTCAAAGTGGAAACATGTTCTTTTGCCTGTTTTGTGAAAAATAGGATGGCGACTCCATCTCTTCACATTTACCCCCACACCAACGATGGACAAAGCACCTTTTAAAAGGGGTGCGAGACCGCAGCGCACTCTTCTCAAGGGATCCTCCTCCAACGCCATCCGAGATGGTCATAGTGGCGACTCCTCTGGGGATTATTTTTAAGAGGGCTAGACTCTGTTTGCACGGGTGTTTTATTTTTTTTTATATCCCCCTATTTTCATGTTCCCATTATTATTCCCTGTGCATATGTACCTCATGCTTATACCACTATTCACACACTTGTAGAAATTTTCCATTTACACTTCACACCACGTGCACCTAGGATCACATATTGTACACACCACGTAGAAATCCATGTATAGGTGTCACTAACACACACCTCTACTTATGCTCACCACACACTCACTTGTAGATAATTACACATCAACCACTCTCACTTATTATCCCTGCTTAGTATAGATCTACTATTTATACTTATACCTTATTCTCGTCTGGGCATGATCAAGAAAGATACTCTTTCCATAAGATACCAATCAAAGAATCATGCATGAGGCACACAACATCACCAAAGAGCATTGCTATTGACCAAATTTTGTCCCAAAACTAGGGAGTCACATCGTGATGGGCACTAGTCCGGCAGGTCACAGTTAGCCTAAGCGATATGACTCCCATCTTCCATTGGCCAAGTACCTTTGACGTATATCGAACGATTCCCCTACATCGTACCGCTTGACCGAAGTCATGACGGGAGGTATTTCACAGGTAACTCTTTCACGTACGTCGAGTATATTGAATTTTCTCTCACACATACCATCCCCACGAGGTATATAATGAGGTAATTCACGTACACTCAGGTATATCAAATGGCTTGTCCACACGTACCGATTGCCCTCAAAAGCAAGACGTATATCGTGGAAGTCACGCCAAAGGGGGGAACACCTTACAATTAACCCAACAACTGCATACCCGCATATAGGTGTCAAGCCTAGGACACACATGTTAGATTACAGGTTTTACCCAAAACTCTGTCAAAATGATTGGTCGCCATGCCGCTTAAAATTTTGCGCAATTTTTAGAACGCGACCCTGATCATGAGCTTGGTAACAAGTCCAAACCTAGTTGGACTTGTGAGAACCTAATAAACATATTTCTTGTCTTTTCCTCTCTCTTTCCCAAAATGTCCAAAAACATTTTTCCTCTTTTACCAAAAATACCCAGAACATTTTATTTTCCACCAAAAAAACAATTTTTCCTCCTATTTTCCAAGAATGTCAAAAAAAAATCTTCCTTCTCTAAAAATAACAAATTTCCTTTTTTTCCTTTTTTAAAAATAAATCCTAATATTTCTCCTCATCAGGTTGATCGCATACCCTTGGCCTGGCTCCCTATTGTCTTCGATCTTCAGTCAAACTTCCTCGAAGCTCTGTTATCCCCTTACTTCTTCCAAATCCGAGATTCACCGACCTTCTATGGAGAACATGCATCAAGTGCCGAATGTACAACCTAATTTTTTTATGGTTCTAACTCAGTTCACTGCCAAAATTAACAACCTTCAAACCGAGGTTCATGATATGCAAAGAAACAAGGATCATAATAGCCCGAGGTCCTCTTCCCTTGCGCTATGTGTCTGCCTGCACCAGAGAATATTTGGGTTCCTGAGGAATACCATCATGATCCCTGTTCACCTCCTGCTAATGGGCGACCGCCAGCCCAACTTCCTACACCAAACCTCACTCATCCAGGGGCTAACTTACCCGTGAGTGTTGACCCAAAAGAGTAAGAATTAAATAAGGTCAAGGAAGACCTGAAGATGTTGACCAAGAAGTTCGATAAAGTCAGAATCTATGGGAACTACATGGGCTACACCCATATGCCTCCCAGGTTACCAAAAAAATTCAATATGCCCAATATCAAGAAGTTCGAAGGCAGTGGAACCCCGATCGTTCATCTTCATAACTATCACCGAGCCATGACTCTCCTAGGGTATTCTAAAGAAATAATGGCCTAGATGTTCCAGTAGAATTTGAAAGATAGCGCACTCCAATATTTCTTATCCCTTGAGGAATCCAGAATATATAGTTGGAAAGATGTTGCCTACGAGTTCATGTCACAATACAAGTACAACAAAGAGCTAAAATTTACCCGTCATGACTTAGAGCTACTTAAGCAGAACCCTGGGGAATCAATCAGCAACTTCATATCAAGGTGGAGAGAGAAAGAATCTATTATGACCAATCGGCCTTTTGAAGATGAACGGGTTAGTATCATAAAGAAGAACTTCCTACCCGATATTCGACCGATAATGGGAGGACAGTATTACCCTCACTTCTAAGCCCTTCGAGAAGCAGGAGTGGAGATAGAAGAAAGTCCTGCCAAGATAGAAGTTGAACCGAAGAAACCCTCTAGATAATTTTCTCCTAGAAAATTTGAAAAACCTACTAGTACCATAGTTTCTACCATTAACAACATCTCTCGGACTTCTGCTTTATGGGCACCATAAAGCCGCCCAAACCCAGTCCGAAAGGAATACACCGATCTTCACGCTCCTCTCTCCAAAGTCTACAAGGCCCTCTTGAGCTGAAATCTGATCAAACCATTGGACCCCCATCCATTACCAAATGCACTTCTAAAAAACATTAAACCTGATGCCCATTGTGACTTTGACCGGGCAGAAAAAGTGTGTTCGTGTGAGGACACAATCGTTGTGTGTTTCGCCGCCGCGATACAAAAGAACCTAAGCTACGACCACACTTGACAAGCAAGCACAGCGGTAAGTCGGGTATCGTAAGAAATCCACAGGGAGTGATTAAATTTTAGATGTTAATTGTTTTAAAACTTCAAGAATAAAAGTGTAAAATAAATAAATGAAAATGTGATGGTTTGGAAATGGTGACAAAAGAAAAGAATAAGTTAACGCTAAATTAAAGTAAAGCGAGGATCGGGATCGTATACACACATTCACGAGCTAAACAACTACTAATTAGAATTCCGGCTCGAAAGCAATTTAATCGAGCATATCCAATTAAGCATAAACATCACGCAATAAGGAATTTAAGCCAAAGTTGCGAGATTAACATTTAACGGAAAATGGTCACACGCGGATTAAATTCGGATTGTCGCTATAAACACTAACGTTGCGTGACAAAGAAAGTTAAACGCATAAAAATCCAACTTTAATACATGCGGTTTCAATTAAATGCAATTTTACACGAAACCCTAACTTTCGAGGTCCAAACCCGTAAATGGCGTAACGAAATCCCGACCCTATTTATCTAAGGGCACGACATGGAAATAAACTAAATTAAACTAATTTAACTAGGAAAGCAAGAATTAAAGCATTTAAACCTAATTATGAAAGCATGAAAATTACACTAGAAAGCAAGAAATGAAGAAATACAAACTATATTAAAGGAGAGGGAAGATGAAAGTACCAATTACAAACCCTAAAGGATGTCAAACCAAGAGAGGAAGAAGAAGAGCTCTCAAATCCCCAAACCCTAAGCTAACTAACCTAAAAATCGTGTATGTACTGGTCTTTATTACAACAAAAATTGTATTTATAGTAAGTTGGAATAAAAATAAAGAAGAAAGAAAAGAAGGCAAAATATCTGCAGAAAACAGAGCATTGATCGATCGACCCCTTTGGTCGATCGATCGACCTAGGCAAAAATTCGACAAATAAGAATGGTCGATCGATCGACCAAATGGGTCGATCGATCGATCAAGCAGGGCAGAATGCAGGAGGCTACTGCATTCCTCTTTTCTTCTTCTCCTTCTCCTCTTTTGCTTCCTTATTTTTCCTCCGCTGAAATCGCCGTAACTTCTTCGTTATGAATCGGAATCGCGCACCGTTCGCAGCCACGCGAAGCTAGCGAGGAGGGCTACAACTTTCGTGAGATGTCGGGACAGGTATCCAAGCTGTGAAAAGACTAAAATGCCCTTGCGCGTGCGATTGTGTACGGAACTTCACCGGAATGCGTCCGAACTTCATACTAAGCATTCAAATACCTACAAAAGCTCAATTAACCCCTGCAAAACATGTTAACATAGAAATCCGAGGTTGTCTGGTTAACGAGCATATATATAGGGATTAAGATACCCGAGGGGGCTAATAACGCGTAGGTTAACGGGTGAAATACGCAATATTTGCGTCGTATCACACCCCCTAACTTACACATTGCTAGTCCCTAGCAATGAAATAGGAAACAACAAGAACTACAAGCAAATGAAAAGCAGGAGAAAGAATAAAAGTGTGGTATAAAAGCATAAGGCCACTTTCGCGGGCGAACGATTGCATTTAGCATATGCAATAAGCCGTTAAACCCCTAGGTTACCCTAGTGGACGACTGTCGTCTCTTGAGGGTTTTCAGGGATGAAACCCACAAACATCACATGGTTTCCTCAAAATATGCCCAACCCAACATGCGACAAACTCAACAACAACGAAAAAGATTTCAAACATGTTATTAGCATATTGAACGAATTCAAATAAAAGTCCGTTGTTATTAACAGGTTGAATGCACCTCATAGAATTGAAACTTTAAAAGTGGGAGGGGGGAGAGCAAATGCAAAATATGATTTGGTAAAAACTTAAATAAATCAGATAAACATAAAGCAAGCATATATTCAATCCTCACGGGCATTACACTCAACAAATGAAATCACTCGAAATGGGAGGTAATACACGGGACATGCAGGCATAAAGAGTAAATGTAAATGGAAACTAGGCAGCACACATGTCACAAATGAAGAACGCTATATATGAAATGAAAAACTTGTAATTTCAATGAAAGATACCGCACACTAAAAGAGGCGAAATGCATTTTCACAGATTATCAAAACTATTATGAGTTTTAAATTAAATGCACCCTAAGATCACATAGGACTTTATAATAGGGTTGTAATGTAGGTTTGGGGTTAAGGTACGAAACGAAGGAATATATTTACGAATTTAAAGTGTTCGGAGATGAAAACTTGGAATAATGGGAAGGATGCGGGCAATATCAAAAATAAAAAGTAACTTCCAAACAAGCATTAGATATATCATCGGGGAGAGCAATCAAAGCTTATTGAACTATATAAACAACATTTACAACTTTCTCTTTCTTTTCTTTTCTTCTTTTTCTCATGTTTTCTTTTGTTTTCTTTTCCTTTTTGCTTTCTCTTTTTCTTCACTTTTTTCACATCACTTTTCTTTACTTATCAAACTCTCATATCCCTAAATTGCAACCGGCAATACAACAACAACATTCAATCCCAAGTAACATTCCAAACAAAGGTATGTAAGGTCTATGTATGGCTTAAAACTCCAATTTGGAGTTGGTTATGGGATTTTGGGTAATGAAACGAAAGGCTAGTATTTAGGCTCAAAGGGGTTAACGAGGGTAAACATATAAGGGTGAGGTCAAGGTCAATATGGGTGATATAACAAAGAGGGCCTATGATCATTTCACAAAGTTTACGCAATTCTCGAGTCAAAACAATATATGAAAATCATGCTCAAGTAACACATTTCAAGTATGAACTCAATTAATGAACGGTCAAATGAAAGAATAGTGAGATTACCAACGAATTCAACATTTTCAATGAGAAAAGAATAGTGTATAACACTCACAAACGACGAAAGGTACAAAGCTTACTCAGTGTAAGTATATACAATGCAACAAAAGATTACCGAGTTATAAAAATCTCAAACCAAATCAATATGATAAGGAAAGTGCATATGCTCATCGGATAAAGTTTAATTCATGAAGTTATTCACAATATCAATGATTTGAGGACTAAAGTCTAATAACTTCTAAAATCGAGAACATGCATCATTGAGTTGTCTATTGGATCGGGCAATTATTGAAATTTATCACTGAAAACAAGGCAAAATGCCCAACAAAGGAGAAAAAAGAAAGAAAATATGTTTGAAAATTTTTAAATTTTTCACAAAAAGGCATACTTAGTAACTAAATGTGAGCAAATCCATGGACAAAACAAAGAAATGGATAGAATATCCTACACCCCCTAACTTAAATGTTGCATTATCCTCAATGCGCATTAAGAACACAACACAAAGAGAGGAAAAGAACGATATTACCCAAAATTGGAGCGATCTCCATAAGCGCGAGTCCAAAGGAATCCACAAAACAAGTTAGTACCGAGCATAGAAAAAACAAATAACAAAAAGTCTACTAATTACACTAGACTAAATTAAAAGGAAAGAAAAATAGGAAATAAAGAAAATTAAAAAGCTAACTATTTACAACCTACTATTTAGGCTTCACACTAACTATACACTAGAAGTCTAAATAGTTGAGGGTCCACCCAAAAAGGGATTTGACTTTGAAAGATCAACGGTGGACCCTCCAAAGAGAACATGCCTCCCGGAAGATATGAATTCCGTTTGAACAACGGAAGGCATGTGGGTTGTGAAAAAAGTTTACCATCGCCAATTTGAAATTTTGGGCGAACGATGGGGGATTTGGATAACAAGGGGGACAAGAACACTAGAGGTCCAAGAAAAATCGATTCATCTCCCAAAGGTTTTTCAAATGGAATGGGAGATGGTGCACACATGAGGATAACATCCATCGAAAACAAGTCCGGTAAAGAGTCCTCATCGGCAAAAAGTGTAGAAGTTTTAAAAGTTTCTACCGATTCATAGGAATCAACCGGTAATTCTAATGGTTCGATCACGGAAAACGTATATGGTAATGAAATAAATTCAATCTCCGTCAACATATCGTCGGAAGGAGATTGAATTTCGGGGGAGAGAGATTCACATTCGATGAGAAATTCTTCGAAAAATTTAGGTGAAACACAAGTTTCCACCGCCTCGTTGTTTTGTGCATAAGAATTCATCTCATCGCAAAGTGCTCCAAGTCTCATTCCAGCATCATTTAGGCTTTCCAAACCTTGGGAGTAAAGAAGCAAAGTTTCTTCCAAAGTAGGCTTCCTCGGCTCAAGAGCCTCAGACTCCTCATTTGGTCGAAACTCGTCTTCGAAAGTAATGAAATAAGAATCATCATTGGATTCGAATAATGAATCCAACTCAAGCTCCCAATAATGATTTTCATTCCGATAAATGTTTTCAAGTCTTTCATTTTCAAGAAAATCTTGAAAATGGAAAACTTGAAAACTATCCCCAAAGTATGAATCATTAGAATAACCGTAATAACTATAATAGTAGGACATGATTACCTCGTTGTTTACAGATGGAGAATCCGAGCAAGAAGTGAGCAACCGCAAATCAAAGTTTCTTAGCGCTCAAATATGCTATCCTGCAAAAAAGGTTAAAACAAAGAATACAAATACAAAAGGAAAAATACTACGAAATAATAAAACAATTACTATCTAAAACACACTCCCCGCAACGGCGCCATTTTGTGACCGGGCGGAAAAAGTGTGTTCGTGTGAGGACACAATCGTTGTGTGTTTCGCCGCCGCGATACAAAAGAACCTAAGCTACAACCACACTTGACAAGAAAGCACAGCGGTAAGTCGGGTATCGTAAGAAATCCACAGGGAGTGATTAAATTTTAAATGTTAATTGTTTTAAATCTTCAAGAATAAAAGTTTAAAATAAATAAATGAAAAGGTGATGGTTTGGAAATGGTGACAAAAGAAAAGAATAAGTTAACGCTAAATTAAAGTAAAGCGAGGATCGGGATCGCATACACACATTCACAGGCTAAACAACTACTAATTAGAATTCCGGCTCGAAAGCAATTTAATCGAGCATATCCAATTAAGCATAAACATCACGCAATAAGGAATTTAAGCCAAAGTTGCGAGATTAAACATTTAACGGAAAATGGTCACACGCGGATTAAATTCGGATTGTCGCTATAAACACTAACGTTACGTGACAAAAAAAGTTAAACGCATAACAATCCAACTTTAATACACGCGGTTTTAATTAAATGCAATTTTACACGAAACCCTAACTTTCGAGGTCCAAACCCGTAAATGGCGTAACGAAATCCCGACCCTATTTATCTAAGGGCACGATATGGAAATAAAATAAATTAAACTAATTTAACTAGGAAAGCAAGAATTAAAGCATTTAAACCTAATTATGAAAGCATGAAAATTACACTAGAAAGCAATAAATGAAGAAAAACAAACTATATTAAAGGAGAGGGAAGATAAAAGTACCAATTACAAACCCTAAAGGATGTCAAACCAAGAGAGGAAGAAGAAGAGCTCTCAAATCCCCAAACCCTAAGCTAACTAACCTAAAAATCGTGTATGTACTAGTCTTTATTACAACAAAAATTGTATTTATAGTAAGTTGGAATAAAAATAAAGAAGAAAGAAAAGAAGGCAAAATATCTGCAAAAAACAGAGCATCGATCGATCGACCCCTTTGGTCGATCGATCGACCTAGGCAAAAATTCGACAAATAAGAATGGTCGATCGATCGACCAAATGGGTCGATCGATCGATCAAGCAGGGCAGAATGCAGCAGCCTACTGCATTCCTCTTTTCTTCTTCTCCTTCTCCTCTTTTGCTTCCTTGTTTTTCCTCCGCTGAAATTGCCGTAACTTCTTCGTTATGAATCGAAATCGCGCACCGTTCGCGGCCACGCGAAGATAGTGAGGAGGGCTACAACTTCCGTGAGATGTCGGGCCAGGTACCCAAGCTGTGAAAAGACTAAAATGCCCTTACGCGTGCGATTGTGTACGGAACTTCACCGGAATGCGTCCGAACTTCATACTAAGCATCCAAATACCTACAAAAGCTCAATTAACCCCTGCAAAACATGTTAACATAGAAATCCGAGGTTGTCTGGTTAATGAGCATAAATATAGGGATTAAGATACCCGAGGGGGCTAATAACGCGTAGGTTAACGGGTGAAATACGCAATATTTGCGTCGTATCAGACTTTCATCAAACTGTTGACCATACCACCGACCAATTTTTCCATGTTTGAAATGTGATCTAAGTCCTGATTGATCGGGGTCTAATCTCCCCACCAACTAATCCCAAACCAAACACTACCCATAATTCAATCTCGAATCATGAAAATGCCATATTCATAGAAGAAGACTCAGAATTTGACCCATCCACCCAAATCATGTTGAGTAAATCACCAATCATACCCAGATACTCTGTTAAACCTCTCCAAACATGCCCATATTTACCCTTACACCCTAACACATTTGTCGATCAAGCCTTATCCTTTATCACCAGAGCATGCATTGCTGTTCGCACCCGTGGAGGTAAAGAAATGGAATTGTCAGAAGTGCTGAACCAACTCTTAGTGTTCGAGCTAAAATTACCCTACCAGATGACCATCGACTGTCAGAGATTCAGTGGGTTATTCTTAAAAGCTATAAAAAGGGCCTAAAAGTCAGACAATTGGGTGGTACTGATCGATGAAGTCGGTGTAGATAATATGGTCCAGATCATGGTGGATTTATTCCGATAGATTGGTGATATTTATAGTGTGCTCAAGCTACTTGATGCTTTGAAACTACAAGGGCGTCTAGTCCCTTAACTTTCACATCTCCCCGCCAAATGGTGGGACTTATATGAATAAGCCGTTGAAGTCGTGGAATGTATCAACTTTTTATGGAAAAATAATATCATTGCCACCGGCTGGGGGGATGACTTCGATGATTCCAAAAAGGTTAGTCCGATAGTCAGCATGTGTGGGATGATATCATTTTATAAATTACTAAGAAAGATCAACAGGGTGGATGAAAAACCCGATATCGATGAAGAAATAAGATTTCTATTTTTCCTTCCTTTTGTGAGCTACTTGACCAGGTCAGGAAGACATTACCAAATTCCAAGCCCATAACCATCAGCAAGAAATAAAGGGAAGACTGTTGAGAATCTCCCTATGACAGAAATGATCCTCGAAGAAAGTAAGGTCCTCGATCAACTGAAGAAAACTCAAGCCAACATCACTTTATGGGAGATTTATATGTCTTCCTAACAGCACTGAAATTCCCTAATCAAGCTAGTCACAAGACCCACAGTTCCTCCCTCAACCACACTAGAAGAAGCAGTGAACCTAGTCGGATCCTTGAACTTTAATCGAATGCTCTCCTTTCTGAAGAAGAAATCCCAAAGATCGGTCCCAACCACAATCATCCTCTTAATATCTCTGTTGAACTCATGGTAAAAATCACCCCCTCTCTCTCGGCGACAACGGATCAAGTCTGAACGTTTCCCATTAAGAACTCTAAATTATCTGGGATTGAAAGTAAGTGACCTCGCTCCAACCTCTGCTGTCATACGTGCCTATGACAACACCCGTCGAGAAGTAATGGGATCTATTAAGCTTGCAATAGGGGCTGGCCCTATAAATCCCATTGTGGAATTTCAAGTCATTGACATCCCAACCTATTTCAATCTGCTTCTCCGATGATTGTGGATCCATAGCATCAAAGGGTTATCTTCTTCCCTTCAGCATAATTTAAAGTTCTTCGCCAGTGGACAAGTTATCACTATCTTGGGAGATACTGACAATATCGAGAATGCAAGCACTAGTAATTCGGTACTTGAGATACAACACGGGGTGAATGATGTGTTGCTATCAGGATTCCAAGTTGAACCACTCCTACTCCCAATAGGAGATGACTTCAAAGATAGGGTTTATTTGGAATATGACCCTCATGTAAACGTGGATGTAATCCATATGTTCAAGAACATGCACTTCCTGCCCGAACTGGGGCTAGGGTGAATATAGCAAGGGATAATTGAACCCATTGTATTGAAGGAGGAATTTCCTCCTTGTATCTTGGGCTATTAGCCATTAGAAGAAGAACTCAGATTGATCCGTCAGCCTCGATTGAAGAGGAGGTTAGAATGCGCCATAACTGTCCTGAGAGATTCCCTAAATGGAAGATTCATCAGAGAGGGTTAAGATTTCCCCTTCTACAGCTTCCCTGAACCTTGGTATTACCATGTAAATAAGGGGATGAAACTAGGAATGTAGATCTATTTTCAATACATCTACCCATGGGCAGAGAGTTCCCAGCACCATGTACAACCACTCACTAAAGAGACCATAGTTGATACTAGGGATTCTGAGGGCAGTGACTCTGAGGATTCTTTCAATTTACAGACACTGGGGTTGACACTCTGCATGATCCACTCAAAGTCTACATTATCGAACCCATCTAGCCTCATCAAAGATGCTGATGCACCTCTTCTCAACTGGCATTCTGCACCTGTGCCACCTCCTAATGTTTACTCACTCTGATGTAATCGAGACCTCCTTTGATGAGGTTCTCAATGCTATTTTTCCTATCAATGAAATAAATAAAGATTTTTAGTATCTTGACGTGCCTTACATTAATTGTCTTGATTCTAATCAAACTCTTGATGATGATGATTTTTTAAATGAACAATTTTTAACTGATCTAAATAAGGCTAATAACAAACCACATAATCGTGTTCAAGTTAATAAAAATGAAAGTGTTATTATTAATCTCGATTCTAGTAGCCAAATACGCAAGATTAGGATAGGTCCACCCTTAATGAGCATGAGTGCGTGCAACTCGAAGAATTACTAAAGGAATTCATGGATGTCCTCGCATAGTTGTACGATGATATGCCTGATATTGACCCTGAGATAGCCCAACATGATGTTCCAACTCTCCTGGATTGCAAACCAGTCAAACAGAAATTATGAAAGCTCCATAGAGAATGGTCACTCAAAGTTAAAGAAAAAGTAGTCAAGCAACTGAATGTGAGCTTCATTCGTGTGATCGACTATCACACATGGCTAGCCAATATCTTACCCGTACCGAAATTAGGAGGGAAGGTTCACATGTGTCGACTACCGTGACTTTAACAAGGCCATATCGAAGGATAATTACCCACTACCCAACATCGACATGAGTGCGGACAATATGGATAGTCATGCTCTCAAGTCATTCATTAACGGGTTTACCGGATATAATTAGATCAAGATGCATCCAAATCACCAAGAGAAATAAACATTCATCACCCCTTAAGGAAGCTTTTGCTAGACTGTCGTGCCATTTGGTCTAAAAAAAATGCAGGGGCTACCTACTAGAGGGCTTCCATAACCATTTTGCATGATCTAATACGCAAGTAAGTTGAGGTCTATGTAGATGACATGATTATCAAGTCCAATGCTAGGGAAGGCCAAGTTCCCTCTCTCCGGAAGTTCTTTGAACGACTGTGACAGTAGCAGATGCGGCTTAACCCACTAAACTGTGTCTTCGACATTACTAAATGAAATCTTTTGGGATTCATGGTTAGTGAAAAAGGGATAGAAGTTGATCCTGCCAAGCTAAAAGCCATACTTGAGATGCCACCAACTCGAACGAAGAAAGAAGTCTAGGTGTTCCTTGGGAATTTATAGTACATAAATCGGTTCATCAACCAATTGACTTACATATGGGAACCCATCTTTAAACTCCTCTAAAAAGATTCGACCAAATTCTAGAACAAAGCTTGTCAAGAATCCTTCGAAGGAATTAAGAAATACCTAACCCAACCTCTGGTGCTCATTCCGTCGCAACCTAATCTTCCCTTACTCCTACACCTAACTATAACCAATACTGCAGGTGGAGCCTTGCTATCCCAATACCTCAAAGAAACTCATAAATATAGAGCCATTTACTATGCGAATCAAAAGTCGGCTGGTTATGAAGTGAACTACATCGCCTTTGAAAAAGCATGTGTCGCTTTTGGGTAGATTACCCAAAAGTTACGGCACTACATGCTCGCGTTCCCCATAAATCTTGTATCCCGAATGGATCCCATCAAG
Organism: Sambucus nigra; assembly: GCA_949130495.1. Taxonomy (NCBI): domain Eukaryota; kingdom Viridiplantae; phylum Streptophyta; class Magnoliopsida; order Dipsacales; family Adoxaceae; genus Sambucus; species Sambucus nigra. The sequence goes on along the minus strand of OX422224.1, from coordinate 182,067,884 downwards.
TACCTACCTAAGAATCCCTCCCTATCCAGTCGAATGGCCAGTTGGTTGATGCTTCTAGCTAAATTTGATATTACCTATGTCACACAGAAAGCCATGATAGGAAGATCCATCTCTGACTACCTTTCTAACTACGCTATGGAAGATTCCAGTGCCTGGATTTTCGAGTTCCCTGATGAGAATATCCTTTGTGGCTCCTAATAAGGTCTTCAATGGCAAATGTTCTTTGACAGCACTGCCAATAAAAAAGGGTATGGCATTGGGATCCTCCTAATTGCCCGTAAGGACTCTCACACTACCATTTCCAACAAAATGGATTTTCCTTGCACCAACAACATAAATAAATATGAGACGTGCAAGGTAGGCCTCAAATTTGCCCTCAAGAAAAGAATTCGATACCTCGATGTCTACGGGGATTCAACCCTCATCATCGGTCAACTACTTAGAAAATGGAAAGTTAAGGACAGGAAACTCTTACACTTCCATGTCCACTTAGAAGAGCTAGCTTCCCAATTATAAGAAACCACCTTCCACTACCTACCCTGAGCAAAGAATAACCTTGCCGATGCCCTTGATACCTTAGCCTCCATGATTGACATGCCCGAAGGAATAACCATGGACCTTTTCCTTCTCCAAAAACAAGACAAACCAACCCACTACTGCCACATTGATCTTGGCACAGATGAAGATCCCGAGATAGCCGACTACTGGTATTATGATATTTGGCACCTCCTCAAACATGCACTATAAGAAAACAAATTTTTTTCTGCACTTTTTGCTCGATAGTACTTAAAAATGCTGAGAATTTTCTTTTTACCAGCATTTATTCATAAATATTAAAAATTTACAGCATTTATGTTGACATGCCGCATAAATAGAGCATTTTTTCATTACTGCTGAAATAAATGTGGTGTTTTTTAGGCATTTCATATCAAATGCCACTAAAATTGGGGAAAAAAGGCCACTTGTTAGTTTTTGGTGGGTGTTTGTATTTTGTTAAAAAAAACATACCCACATTCCAAACTCAAACCTCAACAGTTTTTCTTATCACACCTCTTCCTTCAGATGTATCTCCATAATTCTAATCCTTCCCAAAACTCTCTCCCCTCAATTAGTTTGACCTAATAATCCCCAATCCTTCCCAAAAATACCCACGTTCCAAGGTAAAACCTTAATAGTCTCTACCATTGCTCTTACGTTTTGTTCTTTGAAGACTCGGACCTGTTCTTGTTAGGTAAGTTGGGTTTTTTTTTATTTCGGTATATTTTTTTGTTTCAGTATATCAAAACCCATCTCGGACCTGTATTACACCTATTCTTGGATCTCTGTTGTTCTTTTTATTTATTTATTTCGGTCTCTATGATCAACTTTGATTCTTCTGTTATTGTTTACTATTTAAAAATTAAACTGTGTTGATGCCAGAGATATATATCATGAATCCAAATTACAAATTAATTGATATGTATGTGAGCTTGAGATTTTTTTATACACCATTCTTTATTTGATATGTGTGTGAGCGAGAGAATTTTTATTGTGAGTTTTCTACTGATTTTTTTTAGTTTGTAAAGAATTGCATTTAGGTAGTTTTAAAACAATCTATATATCTCATACTCCTGATAAATAATTGATTTTTTTAGTGTATTTATGTTTGAACCTTTGGTGACTTATTTTAGATTTTTTTTTCGGTAAATGGCTTGAATATCATTCAATCCATTTTTTTCTTTTCTTGTTATCAATCAAAATTAGTCAATTCACTACGATTTTGGTTCACGTTGGTGAAATTTATACTTATTTTTAATGATAAATTTAATGGAATTTTTGTAGTTTTTATTAAATATGTAGAAATGTTTCTTTGAATCTTGAGAATGTTAAAGTACAAAATTTGTAGGAAAATTTATTTCCTTGTTAAATTAATATTATTATTTACATTGGTCATATTTCTTGGTCATTACTGTTTTTTTTCTTCTATTTATATAATTAAATGGTGTATAAACAAGATGAGATTTGTCCACGACGTAGCATATTTAGTTACTCATCTATTTTTGGTTACTACCAAATTTTTTTCACTCTTTCATTTATTTCAGTTGGTTAAAAAAAGTCCAGTTCAACATAGTTCAACATAAATCTAAATCACTCCCTATGATCTTTATGTAACTCCTACACCCTTGTTTTAATTTATTAGCATTATTTTAATCATCTAAGTCGATGCGGACCTGTACAATAGGGGGTTATATACATCTAATTTCTTCATTTTATATCACTAAATATTGGTAGTTTTCATATAAGGCCATATCCAAATGGTGTTATAATTAAAGTCTTACTATTTGTGAATTTACATTATTTTGAAGGAGAATATTATTGATTTATGACTTAACATTTTATTTATTTATTGTAATTTTTTATGAATTTTTCCTAATGAATCTAACAACAATTTTGTGATAGTGTGAGGTAATCAACAATCTTTTCAAATGGATAGCGATAAGAGTTGGATGGAATTGTCAAGAGTTTCTCACCCTTATATTAAAGGAGTTAATGGGTTTCTTGATTTTGCATTGGCTAAAAAATATCATGAGCTAGTGATTAAGTGCCCGTGTAAGAAATGTCGAAATACAATTATCTATGAAAGAGAAGTTGTTTATGAGCATCTCATCGTACATGGGTTCATTAAGAATTACACTGGGTGGATTTATCACGTAAAAGGTGATCCATACACAATGGGAATTAGTGTAGCGGATAAAGTGAATGACTCGAATATAAGAGATGATATGTGTGGACTACTACATGATATATTCAAAAATCTAAGTGAAGAGTGTATGCGATTAACGACCCGTATGAAGACCAGGATAGGATGGAGGAAAATGCATCAGCATTTTTCATGTTGTTAAAAAATGGGGAACATGAGTTGTACCCTGGTTAAAAATCTTTCTCATCACTTTCATTTATTGTTCAAATCTTTCATATAAAAACACTTTATAAGTGTAGCCACACGTCGTTTACAACATTTCTTCAATTCGTAAAGGAGGCACTTCCGGAGGGTGAGAAACTGCCAGGTTCGTACTCTTAAGTAAGAAAGATGGTTATTGATCTGGGGTTTGATTATTAAAAAATTCATTCATGTCCAAATGATTGTATTTTGTATTAGAAATAGAACAAAGATCATGAGTATTGCATAGTATGTCATACATCAAGAAGGAATCAATTTTCAAGTGAGTTTGATGATGAAGAAGTTAGGGGTCAAAAATTCCCGTAAAGGTTGTTAGGTGCTTTCCACTGAATCCAAGGCCTAAAAGATTATATATGTCATTGAAAACATCCTCCCTCATGAGATGGCATGAAGAGGAACGCGATGACGATGGCATATTAAGACACCCCGCTCATTCTAAAGCATGGAAAACCTTCGGTCAACAAAATGCAAAATTTTCTAGTGACTCATGTAATGTTAGACTCGGACTAGCAGCTGATGGCTTCAACCATTTTAAAATAATGAGCACTTCTCATAGCACGTGGCCCATTTTTTTGATGATATACAACTTGCCTCTGTGGATTTGTATGAAACAACCTTATCTTATACTGTCTATGTTGATTTACGGTCCGCACTGTCCAGGAAAAAATATTGATGTTTACTTGAAGCCTCTCATCGATGAGTTGAAGGAATTATGGAATGATGGCATACTTACTTATGACGCATCGACTGAAAAAATGTTTTGTATGCGTTCATCATTAATGTGGACAATTAGTGACTTTCTTATATATGAAAACTTGTCAAGTTGGAGTACAAAAGGGAGATTGGCTTGTCCTTGTTGCAACAAGAACACTCGTTCATAATGGCTAAAGAGTGGGAAGAAAATTTTCTATATGGGCCATCGTCGGTGGTTGGATCACAACCATAAATTCAGAAATGAGACCGTTGCTTTTTATGGGAAAGTTGAAAGAGAAGTCAAGCCCACTCAAGTATCCGAGGATGATATCTTGGATAAATTAGAGTTAATGGAAAGAAATAATGAGAAAGGTCACTCATCGGCGACGAAGAAGAGAAAAAAGAGTATCGATGGTGAAGGGAAAGGTGATATTTCTCTAAATTGGAAGAAAAAAGCATATTCTTTCAGCCGCCATACTGGAAGGATCACTTGATTCGTCACAATCTTAATGTTATGCATGTAGAGAAAAATGTGTGCGATAACATACTTTTGACATTGTTAAAGGTTGATGGAAAATCAAAAGATAATATAAAGGCTCGTCGAGACCTTGAGAACATGGGTATTAGAAAAGCATTGCACCCTAAGAGCTTGCCAAATAACAAAGTATATTTACCACCAGCATGCTTCACAATGAGTAAAACTGATTAAGAAATATTCTATAAGGCTTTAAAGAATATCAAAGTCCCAGATGGTTATGCATCTAATATTTCACGACGTTTAAACATTAAAGAGCGGAATATTTCTGGACTTAAGATCCACGATAATCATATCATAATGAAACAACCACTCCTGCTAGCAGTACGAAAATCATTGCCTATGAATGTAGTAAGGTCTTTGATTGAATTATGTAATTTCTATCGGCAACTCTGTTCAAAGACAATGACCTTCAAAGACTATGAATATTTTCAATATCGTGTTGCTCTTACACTTTTTCATCTTGGGAAAATCTCCCTCCCCCCCCCCCCCCCCAATTTATTCGATGTTATGGAGCATTTAATAATCCATTTAGCCGAGGAGGCAATGACTACTGGACCAGTATCGTTTCAATGGATGTATCTCATCGAGAGGTATGTTTCGTGTATGCGTTATCTTTATGTCACCTAAATTAATGCATGTGAATGCTACTTTAATTTTTTTACAATGACGAACAAGTTTGTATTCACACTAAAAGAATATGTTCTTAACCGCAGTAGTCCAAAAGGTTCAATTGCTGAACTATACCTAGCAGAGGAATGCGCGACATTCTGTGCAAGGTGTCTGGGTGATGTTGAGAGTAAGTTAAATAAACCTTTATGAAATAATGAAGTTGATGACAACTCAAGTTCAATATGTCGTACATTTGGTAAAGCAGTAGCATTTCTGCTTGACGACACTTCGTTTTCACAAACACATTGCTACATGTTATTCGACTCCGCCGCGGTGAAGACTTTTCGTGGGTAAGATAACATTTGAATGAATTTTAAACTTTATGTAATTAAATATCACACTACATTATTCAATTTATAGATACATGTTTTTATAGGAAACATATAACAATGCTAAAACGGGAGAGACCTCGTGTGGGATATAACGAAATTAGTCGCATTCACAATTAAACGTTTCACAAATGGTTTGGGGATCATGTAAGTCATCTTTGTATTTATATGTAACCACATTTTAATATCTTAATAACACGTTTAATTTTTACACATCTAATTTTTATTACTCAATCATATGAAAAAATTTAGGTACGGAATCTAAATGAGGGTGAGGTGTCAAAGGAAGTTGCAATTTTGGCTTCAGGCCCCTCCTAATGGGGTAGGATATACATGGGATATATTGTAAATGAGTTTAGGTTTCGTACAAAGCAGCGTGAGAGAATATTGAATACACGGAATAATGGAGTTATGCTTGACGCCACCACCGAAAGTTTTGCAACTGCAAAGGACAAATGACTTGTTTCGGGGGATGTAACATATTATGGAGTATTAACAGATATATTCGAATTGCGCTATTCAAATGAATTCAAGTTTGCGCTATTCAACTGTGATTGGGTTGATAGCCATTCGGGGATCGCAAAGAATGATTTTGAGTTCACATTAGTGAACCTCAAACAATCACTATACAAGCATAATCGACTATCAGATGAACCACTTACATTAGCATCTCAAGCAAAATAAATTTCGTATGTGCGAGACCCGATTGAAGAAGATTGGCAACCTATCATGAACATGAAACTGAGAGATTTGTATGACATGTATGGTAAAAATACTTATGGAGATGACACAATAGATGCAGAAGTTGAGTCGTACAACATCCAACAATTGGATAACACTCTAATCAACCATGATGGGGATATTACATGGGTTAGGGATGATGTGGACGAACGACTGTTGACAACATAATTAATATATATGGTGGTGATGATATTCGTGTTGATATTGATGAGGATGTTTCTCAGACTTATGAAGATGATTCAGAGGCGGACGAGGAAGCTAATGAGAGTGATATAGATGAAAGTGGTGAAAAGGAGGAGACCAGTGATGATTATGATATCGAAAGTGATGATTATGATACTGACATGGATAAAGATGACAATTTATATGAATTTTTCAGCTATGAATGGTTTTATTTTTAAGGATGGTTAGATGGTCACGAAATTTGACAATATTTTCTTAGTTTAATATTTTAAAAATGACTAATGACAGAATGCATTTTATTTGTTTCATGTCATATGTATGAATGGATAAATAATGATGGAGAGTCAAGTTCTTTTTGTTTTTAGTTTTATTTTTGTATTTATTGATGATTAATGAATGACTGAATTTTATATTTCTTGCCTTTTATTGATGATTACATATACTACTAAAATAGTGATTAATGAAGAAACTTCATCATCGTTATTCTTAATGCATTTACTTCATTTGTTATTTTACTTATTAATTCCAATTAAAAACTGCTTAGGTCCATCAGGAAATTTTCTAGGGGATAAGTGTTGTTGAAGAACCATTTGTTTCTTAGGATTTACAGTTTATATTTATCTCCCTCCTTCTCCCATTTTTTATTAGCCTTTTTCCTAAGAAATATTCATCCACATTGAGATGCATTGCCAGAGAGGACATAGCAAGTTTACCCTGGACTGATCCATTGTCATTCTTAACCCAAGAATGAAAGATACTAATAATATCAATTTGATTCATTTCCACAGTGTTAATCATATTTTTTAAGTTTAGGCATGATTTATTGGGAGGAAGTCTAGTCCCGCTATATATATGAGTTCCCAAGACTGAATTAAAGTCTTTAGTTATGGTACATAAAAGAGAGGGAGGTGAATTAATGAGAGTAATAGTCTGCTTGAGATTTCTCCAAATGATATAATCAGTAGCAACATAGACAAAAGTCATAACACGGTGCTTATGTCTATAAGAGAAGGATAGGGTAATTTGTTGATCATCAAAAGTCATAAGAAAGAATATTTAGGTTTACAGTAATAACATTTGAGAGAATTCTATTTTCTTAGTCATTGCAGGTTCACTATGCGGCCTCATCTAACGCTTGACAATAATGAAGGAGCAAACTTTAACAATTATACTAATGGCACGAACACTCAACTGGTTGTTTATTCAACACTTGCAAAATGGATTTGGGAGATATTCTATCAGTTGACAAATCAGTGGTAGTTGAGTTTGTACTATGACAGAGGCAACTTTAGTCCCTTTTGATGGAGGAATATTTGGGTATCTATTTTAAATATAAAATGGGAGTCATACAGGGATATCTCCTGTTCCATCTCTTCTCATCATATAACAATAAGCTTTCACTAGAAATAATGTTTTGATGGAAACAGGGGACATTCTTACATATAAGACCTCTCACATTTCTAACAAGGTGGCTCATTTGCTTTTTAGAGTTAACACACTGGTCTTTCTCAATGAAACTAAATAGAAAATTCTCATATTCAGGAATTTGTTTAGAAATTATGAAGAGGCCTCTGGTTAATAAGTGAATAAGATTAAGGTATGCTTCATCACCAGTGACAAGTGATCCACTGCTAGAAGACAATTAAATGTTGACTGTACAAGTTTGAATTGGAAATTCGTACCCATTAAATATCTTGGAGACCCTCTCTTCGGAGGTAGACGTTTAATTATTATAGCTAAAACCAAATGGTGCTCTTAACTCATGCCAATATCCCATAGTTTAAGGACCTTAGGATCATCAAGTTTTAGTCGTATGTAGCATTATTTTCTGAACTGTGCAGCCTTCTTTACAGTTATTTTTTTTTACCAAGTTTTATTTTGACAATGGTATTACAACCATCATATGATTTTAGTTATGTATTGAATTTTTGATTTCACAATTCAGTTCACTCTTGTAAGAACCAATTCACATGTGTGCAAGAGCACGCACACAAATGTGTGTTTGTATATATATATATATATATATATATATATATATATATATATATATATATATATGTATTTTATTATTTACCCATGAAATTAGAAAAGGGATTTGCACCTCACACTTTTAGAACATCTTGATTTGGATTAACATTACTCTTCTAAACTAATGGTGAATTTTTATTATTGTAGGTTGCTATGACATCGCAGCGGCAGAGTAAATCCCTCTCAAATCACATTCCCGTTCACAGTCTCTCTTGTACTCACAATCGAATCTCCAAAACCCATTTCAGCTGCAATCTAAGCCCAATTCTCATTCCCTTTCAGACTCTAGCTTAATTGAATGATCAAACTCAAGTGACAGTGAAAGCGATAGTAGCTCAACGGAGAGTGAACCTTAATATAACCATGACGCCCATTCACATGAATAAGGTTCTCAAAGTTATTTGATTTATATTAGGGGTGGCAAATCGTGTATTTGGGTCGTGTTTGGGCCTGACACGACACGACACGACAAGAAAACATTAAACACGAACACGACACGATACGACTTCGTATTTTTTTAGGGTGACACGAACACGACCCGCATGAAACACAACACGACACGCTTAAAACGAGTTATAAATTTTCATCCAATTTAACATGATTGCCACGAGAAACACAATAGACACGAGTCAATTATTGAGGACTTTCCAAAAATTAAATAAATAATTCTCTATAAATAAATTCTGAGAATAAAAGAATTATGCACACCACAACAGACAACAACAATTTCATATGCAACAATTTCATATACAACAAATAATTCTCCATAAATTCTGAGAATATAAGAATAAAAGGGTGTCTAATTAACTTCTGAAAAAAAAAATAGAAATTGTTCGACCGGAGCTTTTTTTCAACCTTTTCAACCGGAGCTTTTTATTTTTTCAACCGGATACTCGTTTTTCTACCGAAATTTTTTTTCTTTCAACCGGGGCCTTTTTTTCTTTCAACTGGAGACTTTTTCTTTTAATCTGAGCCGTTAAGCATACCGGAGATCTTCATTAAACTGATCGGAGTATTCTCTTCTTCAATCGGCGCCTTTTTTCGATCGGAAGGGATATGGAGATGATGGTGGAAGTTAGAAAAGAGGGTTTCATGTCTGATGTTTGAGAGGATTTCGTTAAACTGGGTTGTGTTTTGATGTTAAAAAAGAGGAATATGGAGATGGTGGAAGATTAAGCCGTAAGGCAAAAAAAGATGGAGAAGAAAAGAGGGCTTCATGTTTGAAAGAAAGTGGCTGGAGAAAGGAAATGAAAAGTAGGAAAGAAGTTTAGGGTTTTATCTCTTTCCATTGTGTAGTTACTTTAGATAGTGACATGTGGCATAAAATTAACAATCTTGATTAAAGGGTAAGTGGAGTTGCTGTTTTAAATGGGTATATTTCGTGTCAATTTGGGTCGTGCCAAATGGGTCATTTTCGTGTCAATTGGGTCGTGTTTTTGGGTCAATTTCATGTTTAATTTTTGACACGAACACGACACGACTTTGTGTTAAAAAACACGAACACGAACACGACAAGTCGTGTCAATTTCGGGTCAATTTCGTGTCGTGTCGTTCCGCGTTATCGTGCCGTGTCTAAAATTGCCACCCCTAATTTATATGTACTTAATTAACTGTGTACATTGAAGTTAACCTATATTTTCAATTTTTACGGTTCAGCTTTAGCACAATGTCCCACTAAACGTAGAGGCATTGCGAAGTTGTGTGAATTATGGGGTACGGGAAAACGCTTAGAGCTTCACTTTAACGATTTCTATCAGCCAGTCGGAGACATCGCAGATAGACTATCTACCCATTTAGGCATTTTAGTTTGTGATGGGAACATGTAAAGTTTCTTTTGTAAATTTTTTTATAACACAACTCTTATTAGAATACTATTTGAAATATTGTATGCTATCTCTTGACAATTTAAAGGTGATTATTTAATCGATATAAGAGGTTACTAATTTAATATTATATCGATGTTGAACAGGTTACCATTGGATTTCAAAGATTGGCGATGCAAGGAGTTATACCCATACAAGGGACATGTTTGGCGAGAGGTGAAGGTAAAACCAAATGATACCATGATTTGTGGCAAATGAATTGAAAATTTTGAATGCTTTAGGTACAGGTCACTATGTATGGTTTGTCTTGTCAATCAGAAGTGATAACTGGCTTTTTGCGTGTTGTCGTTGTCTTCCAAAGCCAATCTCAAAATTCCCTTGAATTACTTATAAATATGTTAATCAACTCGTATTGTGGTAAGTACGGATATCAATCCAACTTCCAATGTGAAACAATTAATGTGAACACTTGCAATTCAATTTCTTTTATTAAAATGTTTTTTTATTTTTTTATTTTTTTTTAAATAATTTCAAGGGAGAATTAACTAATTAATGCTAAAATTATGAAATGACTAAATAACGAAAAATAATGTGCAACCGAGTGTGATAAATGTGAGAAAGTCAAGAGATGGGATTACATCGCATTATCAATTATTTTAATTTCTCAATTTATTAATTAAAAATATATCGAGATAATAGCAAATCGATAATCTAACTCTCGTTACAATTATAAATTTAATAATATCTTTTTCAAAAAACTAATTTAAAAATGTCACACGATGAAATATTAAGAATTGTACTATTTTCAAGAAAATTACCCGCTAGGATCAATTTAATAAAAACTGTATCAATTCTCTAATTTCAAAATCGAATTAATATTTAATTTTAGGAAAAACCTATCTCTAGTTCGATTCCCTTAGTGAAACATTAATTTTTAAAATTAATTTACTAACTCTCGTTACATAAATTAATTTGGGACGGTTCTAAATTAATTAACCTAGAAATATAGCAATCAATGAAATTAATTAATTAATTTTACATCCTATGCAGTGTTTAGCCTAACATTCTCATATCATAACATAAACACAACAATCAAATATATATTAAGAATAATATAAAATGAAACAAGAAGAAGAAATACGGTACGCAATTTTTTCTGTCGAATCATGTTCTTGAAATGCATTCTGACATTCATCCAACTTCTTCACAATTTTCAGCACTTGATTACACCAACACGAATAAAAAAACCTAAAATCTTATCTAAGACTACACTAATTTTTTTGTACTTTTTTTATTTTTTTTATGGTACTGACTGTACAAAATATACAGTGCATTCTCTCTCTCTCTCTCTCTCTCTCTCTCTCTCTCTCTCTCTCTCTCTCTATATATATATATATATATATATATATATATATATATGCTACGTGAGAGTCTCCCTTAGATGAGCTGACATCCTTCTTTTATATCCCATGAATAGTTTTTTATGTTTGCAGAGGAGAGATTTGAGGGATTTCAAAGATTAAGTCAATGTGTATCATCTATGTGCACGTGAGTTTATTTTTGGATTTGGCAAATGGATTTGTGGTTCCTATTTTTTTGGCTGGGTTTTTGGGTTTGGAGAAGTGGGTTGGAGTTTGGCCGAAATGGTAGTTTGGGTGGTCTGGATTTTAGTGGGTTGAAGAAAATGGTATCGGGCTAAGGGTAGGTTTGGGTCTAGTGTATAAGGAGACCGGGTTTCGAGTTTCGCATCGGGTTATGGTGGGAAGAAGTGGGTTTGCTAGTAAGCAAGTCTAGGTTGGTCGGAGTTGATTGAATTTTGGACATAGGCTGGCCAGAGGTAGAGGTAGGGTGTAGAGCAAGTTGGTCGCCGTATTTGAGGTCTGATTTGCACCGGCGAGGGAGGTTTGCGAAGGTCCGACCATGGCAGGAGAAATGGATTCGGGTTTGGTATTGGCTGAGCAGGTTGGATTTTGGGTGTAAGGTTGATGGAGGTAGTATAAATGGTGTTGGATAGTTAATAGGTAAGTGGGTTTTTAGGTTTGTTGTTAATGGATGTATGAGAAAGGAGAGAGAATATGGATTGGTGGGGAAGATCAAGTGGGGGTGCTTTGTGTGTGGTGAGGTGTATGGTAGTTTGAGTGTTTGAGTGTGTTTAGATTGCAAGAAAAATTAAAATTAACACTATCTAACTAATTACAACTAAAAAATAAAACCTATCCTATTAATAAAAGATTCAAACTAAAATAAAAATAAACATTAACCCAATAAAATAAGATCAATTAAAATAATAATAATAAAATTAAACTAAATAAATAATAAAAATAAAATGCACACCTATTATATTGACATAAATAATATGAAAGCACTTGACTCAAACTAACGGACCCTAATATTTACAATGCAAAAAAATAAAATATAAAATATAAAATAAATCCTAAAAATTATATACGACTCAAATAAAAATAATAAAAATACAAACTAAACACACACCAGGTTCGGATAATGGATAAGGCATGGTGTAGGCTTAGGGTTGGTTCGGGGTTGGGACATCGAAACTCATCTCGCCAAGCTCAAATAGGACTTAGGACTTCTTGGTGCTTTGATTTCTTCATTTCATGTTGTTGACCTCTATTGTGTCACAATTACGTTGATTTAGTACTATTTGTAAAGCGACAGCATATTGACCTGAAAAATAATAAAATACGAATATAAGGCCATTTTTAATTAACACGTGTGACTTAAATGCTTCTATTTGGGGCTTAAATTAAACACTTTTAGGTGCATATGACACCACCCTCAAATAGAACGTTGCTAGTCCTTGAGCAAAAATAGATAAAAACAGAGATAAGTAACCAAAAGTGTGCCACTTTCGCAGGCGCTGGCGATTGCACTTAACATGTGCAATAAGATGTTAAACTTGTAGGTTTCCCTACAGGATGAGTGTTGTCTCATGAGGGTTTGTAGTGAATGTACTGACAAAATTCAAAATTCATTTAAATGCAGTATCTTATTTTGACAATGAAAAGCTATACAACCCAACTCAGAAGGCATCTAGGGATACAATGTTCAACTATCGATGTATAAAATTACGTAATACCAAAAGCGTAATCCTTAAAACTCAGCACGTGTTGGAAAGAAATAATATTAAGTGTCATTAGAGTAATTCCTAGATTTCCTTTTCAAAAATTAACACTTTGACTTCAATCTCACTGGATATATCTCTCTCAATCGAACTCTCTGAGAATTGGGTAAGTGTATCTCTCTAGTGTGTGAGGAGGTGAGTAAATATAAACAAGTTCAAACGTCTCGCACACTTTATAAAAAAATGACGGATACATGAAAGAAATAGATCTCATGAAAGAATGTTAATCACTGTGTTAAGAATGTCGAGTTATTCACCATATAGACTCCTCGTTTTCCCGAACACGTCACCAAGGGTGAAAATGGGGTTCATGTAAGGAATGAGGGGAAAATGAAGAAGATGAATGATATGATTGAAGTGTTTTGAGAAGAGTGTGACACAAGAATAACTAATGTTTTCATTTTTTTTAAATCTATGATCACATGCTTTCTTATTGCGATACATTTTTCTTTTCATAACACAAATGAAGACAATTTACATTGACAATTTCAAAACACTCTTTTCTCAAAAATGATGGTAGTAATGGGGAATGACATATGGATGGTATTTTGAACATAAATGGATAAGGGAAATATGGAGAATGGATGAATGATAATGTGATTAGGAAAATTGGTAAGTGTATGGTATTATCGGTTTAGTGATCGGGACAAACTACAAGACATCTTATAACTCGAAAGTGATGTCATTCTCAGTGATTATGCCAAAATTTGAAAAATAATGAGATTATGCAACGACTAAATGTGGTACCCAAAGAAAGTTGAGTCAACTTACGACTCGGAGATACATAAAATCTCTCAAAAAGGTGAATGGATCAAATCTCACGGGTTTAAGTCGCCACTAGTGATCTTTTAAGGCTCCCTTGAGAATGTTGTTACTCTTCAACTTTTGATTGTAAACTTGATAGTGCAAACTGCCGAGTTTAGAAATTTATAGTGTAAGTTCGCCTTTAAGAGGTATTAATTAATTTATTTGTAAAGAGCATAAGGTTGAACACATGTATTACGAGATTTTTAAAAGAAGGATGATAGGCAATTCATGTAATAAAAATTTCTTTTTAACAGTACAAAAAGTTTAAAATCACTTGTTTCTGAAAATTTTCAAAAGAGGTATGAATTTGATAAATTTCCCAACCCCAAACGAAAGAGAACATCATCCTCGATGTTTAAAACTATATATAAAATGAAATGCACAAGGTAGGAAAGATATTACCATAATGAACCGCTTATGAAATTATACCGCATGGTGGAGTAGAGATGGGACCTGAAGAACAAATGCGACACAAATACGTAAAAGTCTATAAAGCATGTGAAAATCATTGGGTGATGTGAAACTCACCCCCAAATAGGAGAAGAGTCATACTCAGAAACAATATATGATGGGCTGCCTCCCGGTAGCGCTAAGTTTAACATCATCAGCCAGACCGATCAAAACTCACCCTAAAGATAAGAACTATGAAAGCGCGGGGCGGTAGAAAAATGGGGTGATTGTAATCACCCCAAACAAGACTGAAGTGTCAGTTTTGTTGGATATAGGCTAAAAGGGTCAATGTACTTGTATAGAAAAATTCGTTACACGATGAAAAGCATAGGTGGACCACGGGTGGGTGGGGATTATGGTAAGGGTGAGAAAGGCAACATGGTTTAGCAATAGTTATGGGGTGGGTCACGAGCCTTATTGAGCCGAAAAGTGAGGGCAACAAGGGGCCTATAAGCATGATGATCAATTTGTATGGGATGGCAAAATGATTTAGAAATAGTTATGGGGTGGGCCTGGGAGAAAGAGCACGACCGTTCTATAAATGGACGGTGATAACGGTCATGCCGTGACACATCAATGAGTTAACGGGGATAACAATCACCACGACGGATTAGTGGCGGGCTTGAAGAACAAGCTCGGTGTCACAAAAGATTAGAGTATAAAAAATACTGGCATAAATATCGGGGTGGAAGAAAAATGCAAGATTGGGCTCGTGGATCACTAAGGTGGAGGGTGAGTGTAGGTGAGGACTTAAATGTTTACATGGGAAAAGGGAAGTTATAATAGCAAGGTCAAAATCAAGTGGTGGATTGGGATGGACAGTGGGAGGGTTGGGTGGGATAAAGGGTGAGGTAAGATGATCTACCTCGAGAGTAGGATAAACACAGTCCGCACAAGGTTCGAAGTGATCCTCAAGCGCATTCGTAGGACGTGGTGTGAAAGTGAACGACGGAGTGATCAACTTAGCCACTCGAAAGTCACCATCCGGAGTGGTTGAAAAATCGAACGAGGCATCTAAATCCGAGATAGGAGAATCAACATTAAAATATGACTCAATGGGAACCAATCATGGTGGGACAGGATCCATATCCAGAGAGGTATAAACAATCTCGAGTTCAATCTCAGTACAATGGGAAGCACTCACAGCCGGAGCTAACCTATAAATAATTGGTTCCTCGAGAACACACAGGAAAGGATCAAAAGGTGTAGACTCAGGCATAAATAAGGATTCTATGGAAGGGGAAAGTCGAACCTCAATTGTGGGTTTGAGAGGATAGGGCGATGTGGAATCAGTCTCATAATTAGTGGGGATGTCATCACAATTGTCAACTTGAGGCCCGGACCACGGGGCGCTATCAACTTCAAGATTCTTGGGAGGATAGGGTTGGTCGCACGCAAAATCAGTGGAACAAGATGACGCATCATCGCTCCACATGGGGGAAATAATGGGATGATGTGGGGTGAAATCCGGCTCGTTCGCACACTCAAATTCATTTAACCTTTGTTCAAGCCGTTGAAGGGCTTCATTTTGAGATTTAAGAATGGGCTCGTGTTCGAGGAAGAAATTTTGCAAGAAGCTCTCGAGAGCGAATGTGCAAGGTGGTGGTGAAATGATGGCGGGTGGAGGTGGTGGGTGAGAGTGAAAACCCGCTTAAAATAATAGCGGGTGGCCATCCCTATACATAAATAATCATGAATATCAAGTGGATCATTCTCTGCATCTACGGATGATCCAACAATAAACACGGCCAACTACATATTACTACAAAAAAAGGGTGTCAAAAATTTTAAAACTTTTTATTTAACACCAATAAAAACCAACCATCCAACCATTTACCTACAACATTACACCTAAATATGAAGAGAGAGAGACACATTCTCCAAATAATATTTAAATAAGTACAACACAATGTACAAAGTAAAATACCCGAATATGCTGTCGGGTCACAGAGAGTACAATAATCTGATAAAGAAAATATAAAAGTTCTACTCTACAACACTTGGGTATAAACCCGATATACAAACAGAATCCTAATCTAGATACACAAAAGATAGGAATCGATTACAACAAAATGCCGCAACAGTCCGCTACTGCTACAGCTCCACGAATACACTGGATGGATAAACATCAATGGTGTCCTTGCGGAGGAACACCTAAAATAATACTATATATATATATATATATATATACATAGCAGGGGAAAATATAAACGAGTCAGAGCCCGAGGTGAAAATATTTTATAGAAAGTGCATTAAAATGCATAATAATTATAATGCGTTATGACATGATTAAGGTGGAATCGCACTCTCCATAAAATCCAACTAACCTCTCAACTAAAGCGTGCAATAAACGTATGAACATGATCTACAAATAAATGCCCGAATCTATCTAGGCAAGGTAATCTAACTTAAACCCAATTGATACTCATCTAAATTCCATCTAACACATAACCCTTCAATTTCTAATATTATCGATCTCATTTTTTCGTTCACTTACTTAACATATCATAATTTACATAAGCATTTCTTACTAGAATTTCTCATATTCTAGTTATTCCACCAATATATATAAATATATATATATATGTGAGTTATTAGCATCCAAGTGCTAAGGACAAAACTTCTCCCAATTCTCAATACTGCATTGCGTTTCGTGCGTGGGACCTCTCGCAAGCGAAATCCAAACAAGGAACCCCCCCCCCCCGATACACTACTCCTGGCAGTATTGATTATCAAGATTCATTATGCCCTTAATGCATGACGCGTATAACCCAAATTCTCTTTTTATTTTATAACATATTAATCAATTTAATAATTATGCTCAATTCTCAACAGTACACGGCGTTTCTTGCGTGGGACGTCTCGCAAGAGAAATCTAAACAAGGAACCCCCCCGATACACTACTCCTTGGCACTTTCGATCGTCGAGATATACTAATATATATATATATAGGAAAATTAAGGACTAAGTTCTCCTCACTCCCAACATTGCGCTGTATTTAGTGCGTGGGACGTCTTGCAAGCGAAATCCAAACAAGGAACCCCCCGATACACTACTCCTTGGAAATGTTGGTCGTTGAGGTCCATTATGCCCTCGATACCCAAGGTACTAAGCACACCAGTAATATAATAACCATCCAAACGAGCTATAACTCGAGGACGTAGGTTCTCAATGCTATCATCTTCCAGGAATTACTCATTTTATCCCAGGTTACCATATATCGGATTATTATCACACCGCCATGGTAAAACACCCAATCACAACGTACGGGAAGCGGCCATAGTTCCTCCCTAGAATGAGACAAAACTTTCCCACCACGTCTCATCCCTAATAAAAATCATACAATAATAATTGGACTCTGTGGCCTGGGGAATATCCACACTCTGGTCATCGATCCAGCGTGCTCACCCTCATCGCGCAACTTCCCAATGATAGCAAGGAGGGGGTATGCCTCACTTATATATATATATATATCATTCACAAAAGATATACATACATCATCACATCATATAAATATATACCATCAGTTAAGGTATATGTATCACACTGTTTACATACTCGTATTACGCTCTTAGGCATAAATGAAATAATATCATTATTTAGTATATTTTACTCTCGATATACTAATCGTCAATAACTCGCATAACTTCCCCACTTAGTATATACTATACTATTTCTCACCTGAAGTTCCCACATCACTTATATTTATATGAATTGTCTCCCAATTCTATTTACGTTGAGGATATTCTCTATATCCTAATGCACCTCGATCAGCATTTCTCATATATGTGAGACATCTCCCAAGTTAATTAACGTTAAGGATATTTTCTATATCCGTATGCACATCAATTAGCATTTATAATTTTCAATCCATAAAATGGTTCAATCAATCATATGAACCTTTAAAGTTATCCCCTTTTTGGAGATTTAATACTAAAATCCATTATCATTAAGCTCATCCTAATTCTCGCTTATAAACCCATAATTAATCTCAAATTAGAAATCTCAAAGATAGTGGGCATCCCCACTGATCGGTACATTATTCTCCAATCAATACTCTCTCGGAATAAGTCATTATGACTCCAATACTTTCTCATAAGGGAAACTCCCTAAAAGTCTCCAAAATAATCTTCTTATAACTCCTATAGAGCTTCCTAATCGATAATCTTGAATAAAACGGGATGAAATTTTACCTAAAAAAAAACATCCCCCAAAATGCCCTGTTTTCGAATCGATTCGGGCCAAATCCGAATCGATTTAGCCCTGCGAATCGATTCGGGTCATAAGACATGGGATTATGTCTCAGACCGAATCTTTTCGGGTTGGGGCCGAATTGATTCGGTCACTCAGACCTGGGAACCTGCAACTTTCTGAATCGATTCGGTAAGGGGCCGAATCGATTCGGCCTAGAAGAAGTCACGAAAATGGCTACTTTTCAAAGCTAAAAATTCCCCAAAATTCATTTTAATCATGTTCTCTTCATTTCTCTTCAACCCAAACATATATATACCCTTAATATTCATCCAAGAACACATTTCAGCTAATTTCTAACCTCAAATCCATCATCTACACAACAAATCTAAGATTTTACCCAAAAGTTAGGTTTTAACAATTTATCCCAAAACTTAGAAATTATATCCACAAATCATGAAATAAATGGTACACAACAATTATTTAGCAAGTTTAATCACTTGCCTCAAGTTCGTAGGGTCTGATTCGTCCTCGAGATCGTGTAATGGCCGGAAATCCCACTTTTCTTCTATTTTTCTTCTTCTTTCCTTCTTCTCTCTATTTCTCTCTTTATTTCTTTTTTTTTCTAAGGAGAATTGCTTCTCTCGAAGGCTTAATAAGCCTTGTCTTCCAAAATACACATCTTTAAATGATAATACACACTTTAAATGACTCGGTAACTCTAATTCTAGCCAAACGAACTTAAAATATTTCAGAACCTAAATAGACCCCAAGTACAGTAATTTAGATGATCTCGACCCTTCCGAAAACAACTACAACCTCAGAATTGCCATTCGAAACACTTTCTAACATCTTCATATTTTGACCTCAATGCCAATTTAATTATTCTCCAAAAAAATAATATTTATTTCTCCAAAAAATGAATAAATTATCGTCCTAAACATCTTGAGTTGTTACAGACCACCCCACTTACAAATATTTCGTCCTCAAAATCAAGCTAAGCCTAATTCTCCAAAGCTCAACTAGTGCCTACTACAGTCATCCTCACTAACACTATACCCAAACCTCCCACTTCTCACGGCGAATTATTTTAATTTATTATAAAACCAATTTTAACTACTAGGGAACCCATACACCCTTTATTCGAGCTCTACTCGTATAAACATAATTAGGCTTCACTTGCCTCAATAATACCATAACTAGAAATAGATTAAATTATACTAACATACTAATAATATAAAAATTTTGAATGGTCCAAGGATATAACTCCTCTCAATTCTTGACATTCGCCACTTTCATGCGGGGGAGGTCTCGCAAGCGAAATCCAAACAAGGAACCCTCCCAATACACTAATATGTAGCGACGTCAGGGATTGAGAGTTTGTTAGATCCGGACTAGAGTTTAAAAAAAATTGTATAAATCATTTTGATGTTGCCCAAAGGCCTATAAAAAGTTTTATTTTGAAAACAGTTTATTTTAAAAACGGTTTATGTCTTACGATATTTATATAAAATACCTTATGTCCATAACACAAGGTCTTAACAATCATCATACACATAACAACATACAGCTCAAAAAAATTAGCATAATTATGAGCTAAAATCTTATACCCCATAATAGTCCTCAAAATTCTGAATTCTTTTCAGAAATAATCTCTTACATCATATTAATATATATATATATATTGCCATTCATTAGGCTCTTCCATAACTGGAATACAACAATTATATAAGTCTAACATGACTATATAAAAATAAGTAGCTTTATCATTACTACTCAATACACAATAACAATTCTTACATTCACAATAAAGTTATAGCTCTCTTTCTAGCAAATCACAACATAATCTATTCTCTCAAAAGATGAAAACATAAGAGCCTAACTCACTCAAAATTTCCTTTCGGGTCATTCCAAACATAATACGGTTATAGCACTACCCTCTCATAATTATCTCCCATACCATATTCCCAAAACTCATATAGTAATAATCCTTTTCACAAAGGAAAATAACTTACATCATCCCTCTCCAGTCCAATTTCCTCTCCTCATCGTTGGGTTCCCACACAAAGTCCCCTGGCCTAAAATGACCTTGAATCTGCTGTAAGGGTTGGACGTTCAAAACTTCATCAAAACGTGGTCCTTTACCTCTATTAGGGCTATCTCTCTTTCTATGACCCATTTCCTTACAAGAGAAACATCTACCCGCAAGTCCTCTCGGCCCACCTTGAGGAACAAAATGCCGTTGTGACCCTCTATAGTCCGACTTATACCCACTGGCATTACTGGCATTCTTTTCGCCAAACCTACTTGATGAACCCGAATCTCCAAAATTCTTACCCTCTTGCGAACGAAGATGATATTTATGACACTGTAACAGTGCCGCATTCACTACCTCGACGAAAGTCACTAACGTTGGGCTCTCTAACAAATGCTGCCGAATTCTCCAATCTAACCCCCGCATGAACTTTGATATACGCTCATCTTCCATATTTACCTCATCAGGTACTAATTTTGCCCATCGAGAAAAATATTCTTCATATTCTGCCACCGTTCTATTTCCATGAAACACATCCATCAGTTTCTTCCTCATTTCCTTCTGAATCGGGGTAGAAAAATACCTTCGATCAAAGAGTTCTCGAAAATATGTTATAGGTAAAGTATCTATCTGTTCAGATGTGGTGACAGACTCCCACCATTGGAGAGCTGCACCCTTCAACTTAAAGGTGACTAAAAATTGCTTCTGAACCTCACTACACTCAACCATACGGAGGTGCCTTTGCATACTATTCCTCCATTGACTTGCAACCATTGCATCAACTCCCCCTCAAAACTCTGGAGGATGCCCCTTACTAAAATATTCCCTCACTCTTTCCCACAAAGATAGTCCTGAATGTGTTTGGGCGGCTTGAACTGCAGGTTACTGCGCTATCGTAGAAATGGCAGCAGTTACTGTTTGTGCCACAATATTGGCTACTTCATCTATAGTCATGTTCCTTTGAGGCATTTAGGGTTCCACATTCTCAGCCCCTTTATTTACCCTGACTGAACGACCTCTCTTCGGTGGCATTTGAAATAAGAACAATTGTATCATAATGCCTTTCAAATGTTTTCTCATCACAGAAGAAAATAGGGATGTATGAACACAACAGTCCTAATAATAGGGCGCTACATCAAGAACGCTTACGGAAGATCGCAGTAACCCACACAGATCCTAAAGACATTAGAACCTGATGCTTTGATACCACCTATGACAACCCGCTTAAAATAATAACGGGTGGCCTGCCCTATACTAAAATAATCAGGAATCTCAAGTGGATCATTCTCTGCATCTACAGACGATCCTAATAATAAACACGGCTAACTACCAATTACTACAAAAAGAGGGTGTCAAAAATTTTAAAACTTTTTATTTAACACCAATAAAAACAAACCATGCAACCATTTACCTACAACATTACACCTAAATATGAAGATAGACACACACATGCTCCAAATAATATATAAAAATAGTACAACACAATGTGCAAAGTAAAATATCTGAATATGCTGTCGGGTTACAGACAGTACAATAATCTGAGAAAGAAAATATAAAAGTGTTACTCTACAACACTTGGGTATAAACCCGATATACAAACTAAATCCTAGTCTAGATACACAAAAGATAGGAATTGACTACAACAAAATGCCGCAACAGTCCGCTACTGCTACAGCTCCACGAATACACTGGATGGATAAACATCAATGGTGTCCATACGGAGGAACACCTAAAAGAATACAATATATATATATACACATAGCGGGAGAAAATATAAACGGGTCAGAGCCCGAGGTGAAAATATTTTATAGAAAGTGTATTAAAATGCATAATAATTATAATGCGTTATGACACGATTAAGGTGGAATCGCACTCTCCATAAAATCCAACTCACCTCTCAACTAAAGCGCGCACTAAACGTATGAACATGATCTCCAAATAAATGCCCGAATCTATCTAGGCAAGGTAATCTAACTTAAACCCAATTGATTCTCATCTAAATTCCATCTAACACATAACCCTTAATTTTCTAATATTATCGATCTCATTTTTTCGTTCACTTACTTAACATATCATAATTTACATAAACGTTTCTTACTAGAATTTCTCATATTCTAGTTATTCCACCAATATATATAAATATAAATATAAATATATATATATATATATATATATATATATATATATATATATATATATATATATATATATATATATATATATATATATATATATGAGTTATTAGCATCCAAGTGCTAAGGACTAAACTTCTCCCAATTCTCAATACTGCACTGCTTTTCGTGCGTGGGACGTCTCGCAAGCGAAATCCAAACAAGGAACCCCCCCGATACACTACTCCTGGCAGTATTGATTATCAAGATTCATTATGCCCTCAATGCATGACGCGTATAACCCAAATTCTCTTTTTTATTTTATAACATATTAATCAATTTAATAATTATGCTCAATTCTCAATAGTGCACGGCGTTTCGTGTGTGGGACCTCCCGCAAGCGAAATCCAAACAAGGAACCCCCCCGATACACTACTCCTTGGCACTGTCGATCGTCGCAATTTACTAATATATATATATATGAGCATTAAGGACTAACTTCTTCTCACTCCCAACATTGCGTTGTGTTTCTTGTGTGGGACGTATCGCAAGAGAAATCCAAACAAGGAACCCCCCCGATACACTACACCTTGGCAATGTTCATCGTTGAGGTCCATTATGCCCTCGATACCCAAGGTACTAAGCACACCAGTAATATAATAACCATCCAAACGAGATATAACTCAAGAACGCAGGTTCTCAATGGTATCATCTTCCAGGAATTACTCATTTTATCCCAGGTTACCATATATCGGATTATTATCACACCGCCATGGTAAAACAACCAATCACAATGTACGGGAAGCGGCCATAGTTCCTCCCCGACAATGAGATGAAACATACCCACCACGTCTCACCCCTAATAAAAATCATACAATAATAAATGGACTCTATGGCCTGGGGAATATCCACACGCTGGTCATCGAGCGACGGTGCTCACCCTCATCGCGCAAATTTCCAATGATAGCAAGGAGGGGGTATGCTTCACTTATATATATATATATATATATATATATATATATATATATATATATATATATATCACAAAAGATATACATACATCATCACATCATATAAATATATACCATCACTTAAGGTATATATATCACACTGTTTACATACTCGTATTACGCTCTTAGGCGTAAATGAAATAATATCATTTTTTAGTATATTTTACTCTCGATATACTAATCGTCAATAACTCACATAACTTCCCCACTTAGTGTACACTATACTATTTCTCACTTGAAGTTCCCACATCACTTCTATTTATATGAATTGTCTCCCAATTCTCTTTACGTTGAGGATATTCTCTATATCCTAATGCACCTCGATCAGCATTTCTCATTTATGTGAGACATCTCCCAAGTTAATTGACATTAAGGATATTATCTATATCCGTATGCACATCAATTAGCATTTATAATTTTTCAATCCATAAAATGGTTCAATCAATCATATGAACCTTTAAAGTTATCCCCTTTTTGGGATTTAATACTAAAATCCATTATCATTAGGCGTATCCTAATTCTCGCTTATAAACCCATAATTAATCTCAAATTAGAAATCTCAAAGATATTGGGCATCCCCACTAATCGGTACATTATTCTCCAATCAATACTCTCTCGGAATAAGTCATTATGACTCCAATACTTTCTCATAAGGGAAACTCCCTAAAATCTCCAAAATATTCTTCTTATAACTCCTATAGAGGTTCCTAATCGATAACCTCGAATAAAATGGGATGAAATTCTCCCTAGAAAAACATCCCCCAAAATGCCCTGTTTTCGAATCGATTCGGGCCAAATCTGAATTGATTCGGCCCTGCGAATCGATTCGGCCTCCAAGGTGAATCGATTCGGCCTAGCAGAAGTCACGAAAATGGCTACTTTTTCAAAGCTAAAAATTCCCCAAAATTCATTTTAATCATCTTCTCTGTATTTCTCTTCAACCCAAACATATATATATCCTTAATATTCATCCAAGAACACATTTCAACTAATTTCTAACCTCAAATTCATCATCTACACAACAAATCTAAGATTTTACCTAAAAGTTAGGTTTTAACAATTTATCCCAAAACTTAGAAATTATATCCACAAATCATGAAATAAATGGTACACAACAATTATTTAGCAAGTTTAATCACTTGCCTCATGTTCGTAGGGTCGGATTCGTCCTCGAGATCGTGTAATGGTCGGAAATCCCACTTTTCTTCTCTTTTTCTTCTTCTTTCCTTCTCTCTATTTCTCTCTTTCTTTCTTTTTCTTTCTAAGGAGAATTATTTCTCTTGTAGACTTAATAAGCCTTGTCTCCCAAAATACACATCTTTAAATGATAATACACACTTTAAATGACTCGGTAACTTTAATTCGAGCCAAACGAACTTAAAATATTTCGGATCCTAAATAGACCCCAAGTACAGTTATTTTGACTATCTCGACCCTTCCGAAAATAACTACAACCTCAAAATTTCCATTCAAAACACTTTCTAACATATTCATATTTTGACCTCAATGCCAATTTAATTATTCTCTAATAAAATAATATTTATTTCTCAAAAAAATGAATAAATTATCGTCCCAAAAATCTCGGGTTGTTACAGACTTCCCCACTTATAAGAATTTCGTCCTCGGAACTAAGCTAAGCCTAATTCTCCAAAGCTCAACTAGTGCCTACTACACTCATCCTCACTAAGACTATACCCAAACCTCCCACTTCTCACGGCGAGTTATTTTAATTTATTATAAAACCAATTTTAACTACTAGGGCGTCCATACACCCTTTATTCGAGCTCTACTCGTATAAACATAATTAGGCTTCACTTGCCTCAATAATACCATAACTAGAAATAGATTAAATTATACTAACATACTGATAATACAAAAATTTTGAATGGTCCAAGGATATAACTCCTCTCAATTCTTGACATTCGCCACTTTCATGCGGGGGAGGTCTCGCAAGCGAAATCCAAACAAGGAACCCTCCCAATACACTAATATGTAGCGACGTCAGGGATTGAGAGTTTGTTAGATCCGGACTAGAGTTTAAAAAAAATTGTATAAATCATTTTGATGTTGCCCAAAAGCCTATAAAAAGTTTTATTTTGAAAACAGATTATTTCAAAAACGTATGTCTTACGATATTTATATAAAATACCTTATGTCCATAACACAAGGTCTTAACAATCATCATACACATAACAACATACAGCTCACAAAAATTAGCATAATTATAAGCTAAAATCTTATACCCCACAATAGTCCACAAAATTCTGAATTCTTTTCAGAAATAATCTCTTACATCACATTAATATATATATTATCATTCATTAGGCTCTTCCATAACTGGAATACAACAATTATATAAGTCTAACATGACTATATAAAAATAAGTAGCTTTATCATTACTACTCAATACATAATAACAATTCTTACATTCACAATAAAGTTATAGCTCTCTTTCTAGCAAATCACAACATAATCTATTCTCTCAAAAGATGAAAACATAAGAGCCTAACTCACTCAAAATTTCCTTTCGGGTCATTCCAAACATAATACGGTTATAGCACTACTCTCTCATAATTATCTCCCATACCATATTCCCAAAACTCATATAGTAATAATCCTTTTCACAAAGGAAAATAACTTACATCATCCCTCTTTAATCCAATTTCCTCTCCTCATCATTGAGTTCCCACACAAAGTCCCCTGGCCTAAAATGACCTCGAATCTGCTGTAAGGGTTTCACGTCCAAAACTTCATCAAAACGTGGTCATTTACCTCTATTAGGACAATCTCTCTTTCTATAACCCATTTCCTTACAAAAGAAACATCTACCCGTAAGTCCTCTCAGCCCACCTTGAGAAACAAAACGTCGTTGTGACCCTCTGTAGTCCGACTTACACCCACTGGCATTACTGGCATTCTTTTCACCAAACCTACTTGATGAACCCGAATCTCCAAAATTCTTACCCTCTTGCGAACGAAGACGATATTTATGAAACTGTAACAGTGTCGTATTCACTACCTCAATGAAAGTCACTAATGCTGGGCTCTCTAACAAATGTTGTTGAATTCTCCAATCTAACCCTCGCATGAACTTTAATATACGTTCCTCTTCCATATTTACCTCATTATGTACTAATTTCGCCCATCGAGTAAAATCTTCTTCATATTTTGCCACCGTTCTATTACCTTGAAACACATCCATCAGTTTCTTCCTCATTTCCTTTTAAATCGGGGAATAAAAATAACTTTGATCAAAGAGTTCCCAAAAAAAATTTATAGGTAAAGTATCTCTCTGTTCAGATGTGGGGACAGACTCCTACCATTGGAGAGTTGCACCCTTCAACTTAAAGGTGACTAAAAATTGCTTTTGCACCTCACTACACTCAACCATACGGAGGTGCCTTTGCATACTATTCCTCCATTGACTTGAAGCCATTACATCAACTCCCCCTAAAAACTCTGGAGGATGCCCCTTACTAAAATCTTCCCTCACTCTTTCCCACAAAGACGGTCCTGAATGGGTTTGGACTGCTTGAACTACAGGTTACTGCACCATTGTAGAATTGACAGCGGTTACTACTTGTGCCACAATATTGGCAACTTCATCTATAGTCATGTTCCTTTGAGGCATTTGGGGTTCCACATTCTCAACCCCTTTATTTGCCCAGACTCAATGACCTCTCTTCGGTGGCATTTGAAATAAGAACAATTGTATCAGAACGCCTTTCAAATGATTTCTCATCACAGAAGAAAATAGGGATGTATGAATACAACAGTCCTAATAATAGGGAGCTACATCAAGAATGCTTACGGAAGATCGCAGTAACCCGCATAGATCCTAAAGACACTAGAACCTGATGCTCTGATACCACCTGTGACAACCCACTTAAAATAATAACGGGTGGCCAGCCCTATACATAAATAATCAGGAATCTCAAGTGGATCATTCTCTGCATCTACAGACGATCCTAATAATAAACACGGCTAACTACCCATTACTTCAAAAAGAGGGTGTCAAAAATTTTAAAACTTTTTAATTAACACTAATAAAAACAAACCATGCAACCATTTACCTACAATATTACACCTAAATATGAAGAGAGACACACACATGCTCCAAATAATATATAAAAGAGTACAACACAATGTACAAAGTAAAATACCCGAATATGCTGTCGGGTCACAGACAGTGTAATAATCTGAGAAAGAAAATATAAAAGTGCTACTCTACAACACTTGGGTATAAACCCGATATACAAACTAAATCCTAGTCTAGATACACAAAAGATAGGAATCGACTACAACAAAATGCCGCAACAGTCCACTACTGCTACATCTCCACGAATACACTGGATGGATAAACATCAATGGCGTCCTTGCGGAGGAACACCTAAAATAATACAATATATATATATACATATACATTGCAGGGGAACATATAAATGGGTCAGAGCCTGAGGTGAAAATATTTTTTAGAAAGTGTATTAAAATGCATAATAATTATAATGCATTATGACATGATTAAGGTGAAATCGCACTCTCCATAAAATCCAACTCACCTCTCAACTAAAGCGCGCACTAAACGTATGCACATGATCTCCAAATAAATGCCCGAATCTATCTAGGCAAGGTAATCTAACTTAAACCCAATTGATACTCATCTAAATTCCATCTAACACATAACCCTTCAATTTCTAATATTATCAATCTCAATTTTTCGTTCACTTACTTAACATATCATAATTTACATAAAAAATTTCTTACTAGAATTTCTCATATTCTAGTTATTCCACTAATATATATATATATATATATATATATATATATATATATATATGAGTAATTAACATCCAAGTGCTAAGGACTAAACTTCTCTCAATTCTTAATATTGCACTACGTTTCGTGCGTGGGATGTCTCGCAAGCGAAATCCAAACAAGGAACCCCCCCGATACACAACTCCTGGCAGTATTGATTATAAAGATTCATTATTCCCTCAATGCATGACGCGTATAACCCAAATTCTCTTTTTATTTTATAACAGATTAATCAATTTAATAATTATGCTCAATTCTCAACAGTGCACGGCGTTTCGTGCGTGGGACCTCTCGCAGGCGAAATCCAAACAAGGAACCCCCCCGATACACTACTCCTTGGAACTGTCGATCGTCGCGATTTACTAATATATATATATATGAGCATTAAGGACTAAGTTCTCCTCACTCCCAACATTGCGCTGAGTTTTGTGCGTGGGACATCTCGCAAGCGAAATCCAAACAAGGATCCCCCCCGATACACTACTCCTTGGCAATATTGGTCGTTGAGGTCCTTTATGCCCTCGATACCCAAGGTACTAAGCACACCAGTAATATAATAACCATCCAAATGAGCTATAACTCGAGGACGCAGGTTCTCAATGCTATCATCTTCCAGGAATTACTCATTTTATCCCAGGTTACCATATATCGAATTATTATCACACCGCCATGGTAAAACAACCAATCACAACGTACGGGAAGCGGCCATAGTTCCTCCCCGGCAATGAGATGAAACATACACACCACGTCTCACCCCTAATAAAAATCATACAATAATAAATGGACTCTATGGCCTGGGGAATATCCACACTCTGGTCATCGAGCCATGGTGCTCACCCTCATCGCGCAAATTCCCAATGATAGCAAGGAGGGGGTATGCTTCACTTATATATATATATATATCACAAAAGATATACATACATCATCACATCATATAAATATATACCATCACTTAAGGTATATATATCACACTGTTTACATACTCGTATTACGCTCTTAGGCGTAAATGAAATAATATCATTATTTAGTATATTTTACTCTCGATATACTAATCCTTAATAAATCACATAACTTCCCCACTTAGTATACACTATACTATTTCTCACTTGAAGTTCCCACATCACTTCTATTTATATGAATTGTCTCCCAATTCTCTTTACGTTGAGGATATTCTCTATATCCTAATGCACCTCAATCTGCATTTCTCATTTATGTGAGACATCTACCAAGTTAACTAACATTAAGGATATTTTCTATATCCGTATGCACATCAATTATAATTTATAATTTTTCAATCCATAAAATGGTTCAATCAATCATATGAACCTTTAAAGTTATCCCCTTTTTGGGATTTAATACTAAAATCCATTATCATTAAGAGCATCCTAATTCTTGCTTATAAACCCATAATTAATCTCAAATTAGAAATCTCAAAGATAGTGGGCATTCCCACTAATCGGTACATTATTCTCCAATCAATACTCTCTCGGAATAAGTCATTATGACTCCAATACTTTCTCATAAGGGAATCTCCCTAAAAGTCTCCAAAATATTCTTCTTATAACTCCTATAGAGGTTCCTAATCGATAACCTCGAATAGAATGGGATGAATTCTCCCTAGAAAAACATCCCCCAAAATGCCTTGTTTCCGAATCGATTCGGGCCAAATCCGAATCGATTCGGCCCTACGAATCGATTCGGCCTCCAAGGTGAATCGATTCGGGTCATAAGACATGGGATTCTGTCTCAGGCCGAATCGATTTAGGTTGGGTCTGAATCGATTCGGTCACTCAGACCTAGGCACCTGCAACTTTTGGAATCGATTCGGTAAATGCCGAATCGATTCGGCCTAGCAGAAGTCACAAAAATGGCTACTTTTTCAAAGCTAAAAATTCTCCAAAATTCATTTTAATCATCTTCTCTTCATTTCTCTTCAACTTAAACATATATATATCATTAATATTCATCCAAGAACACATTTCAACTAATTTCTAACCTCAAATCTACACAATAAATCTAAGATTTTACCCAAAAGTTTGGTTTTAACAATTTATCCCAAAACTCAGAAATTATATCCACAAATCATGAAATAAATGGTACACGACAATTATTTAGCAAGTTTAATCACTTTCCTCAAGTTCGTAGGGTCTGATTCGTCCTCGAGATCGCGTAATGGTCGGAAATCCCACTTTTGTTCTCTTTTTCTTTTTCTTTCCTTCTTCTCTCTATTTCTCTCTTTCTTTATTTTTCTTTCTAAGGAGAATTGTTTCTCCCGTAGGCTTAATAAGCCTTATCTCCCCAAATACACATCTTTAAATGATAATGCACACTTTAAATGACTCGGTAACTTTAATTCGAGCCAAAAGAACTTAAAATATTTCGGAACCTAAATAGACCCCAAGTACAGTCATTTCGACTATCTCGACCCTTCTAGAAACAACTACAACCTCAGAATTGCCATTCGAAACACTTTCTAACATCTTCAAATTTTGACCTCAATCCCAATTTAATTATTCTCCAATAAAATAATATTTATTTCTCTCAAAAATGAATAAATTATCTTCCCAAAAATCTCGGGTTGTTAAAGTGAGGTGGACACAACTCACTATAGACACTAGGATGAGGATAATGCTCATACGAAGTGTGAGGGATGGGGTCAAGTTTGTCATACACGAGAGGAGTGTCTTTGTCAGAAAAAAAAGGTTGATCAGTATGAGGAGCATAGTAAAAGGACTTATAGGGATGAGGTGCAAGAGGTTGCGATGATGAATGTTGGAAACCATAAGGATACACAACATAGTTTTGGGATTCATATTGCATGGAAGGGTGATCAGGCCTCCATGAATAGCTTGGGTTCTCATACCCCTTGACATTAGATATGTCATGACAATACGTCGAGGGTTGTTCCAAAACAATGTCATATGGAATCACTTGGGCCATGGTGGGTTTAGATGGAGTGAAAATAAATGAACACTCGTGGGACAAGTGATCAAGCAAAACGCAGTGTGTGCACGGTAAAGCATGGGATAGGATGACACTCATCACCGGAGGCGGTGGAAAATGAGAAGTCTGTGTGGATGACACATGAGTATCAACGGTGGGTGTTTGAGAGTTAAAGCCACGAAGTAATGTATGGAGGTTCGATTCGGGCTCATCGTCAAACACTTTTCGAGAGAATGGGAAATGACCAAAGTATACCCGTAAAGGACGTTCTTCGGCCATGACGAGAGGAATATTTTGGGATTTTTAAATATTTTTCAAAAGAAAAGAAAACGTTTTTGTGATGTTTGAAAATGGAAAAAGGAAAATCTTTTTGGCATTCGGAATATTGAAAAAGAAGGAAAGTCTTTTGGGGATTTTTGGAAATATTTTTTTTAAAAAGGAAAATATTTTTGTGATTTTTCGAAAAAGGGAGAAAACGGACTCTTGATTTGAACTAACTAACTAAAACCGACTACCGAATGAGTTGAATTGGACACACACGAGTCGAGGAAAATCCTTACGAGCACGTAGCCAATTATTATCTTCAAAATTAGTGAAATGGGTAGTCAAATTTTAATTAAGTCTGCGGGCGACAAAAATCACGGAATTTATCTTTGTAATCACATGTTGCAAAAATGTATTCCTACTGGGCTACCTAGTTGATTTATTTTAAATTTAATGATATCTGGAGTAGCACACAATGGATAAGCGAGTGAGTCGGGTGATGAAATCCCTTCTCGTTTCATTGACCAGGTCCAGGTCTTAGGTAAATTAATTCATGAAACCATTCAATTTAAGTGCAATGTAGAAATTAAAACCACACAGAAGCAAGTAATCACACAAAAATTGAACTCGCTTGCAGGAGATTCACAAGGGGTAAAGAAATATACCTCCCGCGATTTTTACACACATGGGGTGAAGGCCGAGTTGAGTCGACCGCGGGGAGATCTCCCATATCTCAGTCTTCCTCGGAGTTCGATCAACACAAAGTAGAAAAGCTTCAAAATTCTCGCCTTTTGACGCCCTCTCTCTACCTTATTCGGTTTCTCTTTTCGCTTTTTTTATTTTTATGAATAATTATTACAAATAAATCGATTGCAAAATGCACCCAAATAAATACAAAGCTTCAAAAATCCTATACAACCAGTCTAAGGAGGAGGGAGAATGATTACAACAACTAAAAATAAAAAGAAAAATCAAAAAGAAAAAATTACAAGCCTTGAACATTGTCCCCACGTCAAGAAAGAGACAACGCGCCCTTTGATAACTTGTTTTTTGCGTGTGGTCATCGTCTTCCAAAGTCAATCTCAAAATTCCCTTGAATTACCTATAAACTTGTTAAACAACTCGTATTGCGATAAGTACGGATATCAATCCAACTTCCATGGTGAAACAATTATTATGAACACTTGCAATTAATTTTTTTTTATTAAAATATTTTTTTATTTTTTATTTTTATTTCTTTTAAAAACAATTTCAAGGGAGAATTACTAATTAAAACTAAAATTATAAAATGACTAAATAACGAAAAATAATATGCAACCGAGTGTGATAAATGTGAGAAAGTCAAGAGATGGGATTACACCGCATTATCAATTATTTTAATTTTTCAATTTATTAATTTGAAATATTTCGTGATAATATTAAATCAATAATCTAACTCTCGTTACGATCATAAATTTAATAATATCTTTTTCCGAAAACTAATTTAAAAATGTCAGATGATGAAATATTAAGAATTATACTATTTTCAAGAAAATTACCCGCTATGATCAATTTAATAAAAGTTGTATCAATTCTCTAATTTCAACATTGAATTAGTTTTTAATTTTAGGAAAAACCTATCTCTAGTTCGATTCCCAAAGTCAAACATTAATTTTTAAAATTAATTTACTAACTCTCGTTACATAAATTAATTTGTGACGGTTCTAAATTAAATAACCTAGAAATATAGCAATCAATGAAATTAATTAATTAATTTAACATCCTACTCATCCCACCCCTTGAACAGGGTGTTTAGCTTAACATTCTCATATCAGAACATAAACACAACGATCAAATATATATGTCAAGAATAATATAAAATAACACTAGAAAAAGAAATACGGTACGCATTTTTTTTATCGAATCATGTTCTTGAAATGCATTCTAACATTTATCCAACTTCTTCATAATTTTCAGCACTTGATTAAACCAACAGGAATAAAAAAAAACTAAAATCTTATTCTAAAACTACACTATTTTTTTTGTATTTTTCTGATTTTTTTTACGTTACTAATTGTACAAAATATACGTTGCGTTCTCTCTCTCTCTCTCTCTCTATGCTATGTGAGAGTCTCCCTTAGATGAGCTGCCATCCTTGTTTTATATCCCACGAATACGTTTTTTGTTTGCAGAGGAGAGATTTGAGGGATTTCAAAGCTTAAGTCAATGTGTATCATCTCTTTGCATGTGAGTTTATTTTTGGATTTGGGAAATGGATTTGTGGTTCCTATTTTTTTAGCTGGGTATTTGGGATTGGAGAAGTGGGTTGGAGCTTGGACGAAATGGCAGCTTGGGTCTGGATTTCAATGGGTTGAAGAAAATGGTATCGGGTTGAGGGTCGGTTTGGGTCTGGTGTAGAAGGAGATCGGGTTCCAAGTTTCGCATCGGGTTATGATGGGCAAAAGTGGGTTTGCTGGTAAGTGGGTCGAGGTAGGTCGGATTTGGGACATAGGCTGGCCGGAGGTGGAGGTAGGGTGTAGAATAGGTGGGTGGCCGAATTTGAGGTCTGATTTTCGCCGGCGAGGGAGGTTTGCGGAGGTCCGACCATAGCAAGACAAATGGATCCGGGTTTGATGTTGGCCGAGTAGGTTGGATTTTGGATGTAAGGTTTATGGAGGTAGTATAAATGGTGTTGGATAGTTAATGGGTAGGTGGGTTTTGAGGTTTGTTGTTAATGGATTTATGAGAAAGGAGAGAGAAGATGGATTGGTGGGGAAGATGAAGTGGGGGTGATTTGTGTGTATATGGGAGTTTGAGTGTTTGTGTGTGTTTATATTGTAAGAAAAATTAAAATTAACACTATCTAATTAATTACGACTAAAAAATAAAATCTATTAAAATAAAAAATCTATCCTATTAATAAAAGATTCAAACTAAAATAAAAATAAAAAATAAACCAATAAAATTAGATTAAATAAAATAATAATTAAATTAAATTAAACAAAATTAAGAATAAATAATAAACATAAAATGCACACCTATTATATTTACATAAATAATATGAAAACAATTGACTCACACGAACAGACCCTAATATTTACAATGCACAGAAATAAATATAAAATAAAACCTAAAAATTATAAAGGATGGAAATAAAAATAATAAAAATATAAACTAAACACACACCGGGTTTGGGTAATGGATTAGGCTTGGTGTAGGCTTAGGTTTGGTTCGGGGTCGGGACATCGAAACTCATTTCGACAAGCTCAAATAGGACTTCGAACTTCTCGGTGCTTTGATTTCTTTGTTTCATGCTTTTGACCGCTATTGTGTCACAATTACGCCGATTTAGCACTATTTGTATCGCGACAGCATATTGACCGGCAAAAGGATAAAATACGAACATAAGGCCATTTTTAATTAACACGAGTGACTAAAATTCTTCTATTTGGTGCTTAAATTAAACACTTTTGGATGCTTTTCAACAACAAAGTCAGTAACAGCTAAAATTAAAACTTTGAAAATGATAAAACACAATTTATGTTAAAATCATGTGTAGTAGATGACTTGATTTTCTATACATTGTAATTATATAGGAGAACACTGATGCCCCTGATGAATTCAAAAAAATGTGCATGAAGAAGGTTGAAAGATATGGAATATTTGGAAAGCAGAGGTGAAGAAACATTATCGTGCCTTTGATACCTATGAAGAGAAATTGAAATAGTGTCCACCTAGAGTAAAGCTAGAGCAGTAGTCGCAACTTGTTAAGTATTAGGGAACTTGTGAGGTAAGGGTATGAATGTATTCCTAGGAGTAAAGTTTTATAAATTCAAGTTAGACATGTATTTTAAATATATTTTTGTAATAGAAAACGAGTTGAAGAAAGCGTCGAACTCGTAAGAAGGAAAGAACACCACATACTTTCGGAAGAAAAAGTCATGCGAATTTTGCTCATAAGGTGTTTTATAAAAGATTTTGATTGAGAATATTATTTTATGTTATCAAATTTATTTATGAAACGACTTACGAGTCCATGGGTTTATGCAGAAAGGGAAAAAGGTTTCGTTGGTTGATGTTTACATCAAAAAACACAAGAGGAGAGATGGCTCAGCCATCGATAAGGATTCTGCTGAAGTAATGGTACAAAAATATCATACGTGTTCCTTCCCATTTTTATTAGAAAATCTCAACGACGTCATTTTACCTATTAATCAAAATTCTTATCCTGTTTATCAAAGGCAACATTCAGGAGATTGTGTCATATCGTTAGAAGCATAATATATATCATACGCGGATGAGGATTAAATTAACAATTAAATAATTTTATTGTTTATGAAAGTTAAAATTATGCATGAAATTAATATGTGAAGCATTTAAAATAGTGGTGGAGAGATATTGGGATCTTTATACTATTTTGGTTTTGTGAATGAATGATTATAATTTTGTTTTATATAATAATAATTGTTTCATATCAGTAAAAAATGAGTCAAAACGTAGATCAACTTTCGTCAGATTTTAATGACTCTGCCAGTTGTAAGGACGAGATATTTTATGAAGTCCTGGGACCTGATAAACACGATCATTGTCGAGCTTATGGGCATGGACCATCTCCAACTGATGTGCATGGAACTAAGCGGCCAAAGGTCAATGAAAAAGAGTATGAACGATTAGGATATGATATTCGATCTGAATTTCAGGATACATTTGATCATTTAGAGACTCGATTTGAGTTGATACACACACACGTGATGACTTGCCCTTCCATTGTATCCAAACAAGTTAATAAGTACACATTTTTATCCTTTGTGCTTAATTATTGTGTATGTATACATAAATGTATGTTCTAATATTAAATCATGCTACTAACAGGTTCCTCAATCCTCCAATGAGCAAAACATACCATCATATAGGTCTATTCTTCATCCCGAGCAACAATTAGAAGAATCCAACTAATTTCAACCTATAGTGGTACCACAATAAAATCACCATTTAGCTCCATCTCAACAGGTAAGTAGATAACTACTTTATAAAATCATAATTTAAGACTTTACATTTTCATGACTGATATATTTCATGTTTTATAGATTGTAAATTCGTTTAGGTATGTTACTAAGCACATAAAGAATTAGTAACATCTCCAACTGATGTGCATGGAACTAAGCACATCAGTATATAATTCGTTTAGGTATGTTACTAAGCACAGAAATAATTATTTATGTGCTTAGTTAACTTTAGTTCAATTAGTAACACGACCGAATGCTACTTCAATTTAGGTATGTTACTAATTTAAAGGCTTTAAATGGAACAATATATTTGTATTTCTTG
Organism: Sambucus nigra; assembly: GCA_949130495.1. NCBI lineage: Eukaryota > Viridiplantae > Streptophyta > Magnoliopsida > Dipsacales > Adoxaceae > Sambucus > Sambucus nigra. The sequence continues at coordinate 182,030,864 of OX422224.1, read as the reverse complement.
GGTTGTTTATATATACTTGACATTGGGTTGTTGGTTTATTTGGTTGTATATAGTCTTAAAATTTTTGGGATGGCTTAAAAATAAATAAAACTCTGCCGATTTTTTCCAGAAATATATCGTTGATGACATATTCATCTTGTTTGTAGAAAGAAACATCAAAGAAGAAAAAGAAGCACCATCAACCACGAAAAAGGGTCTCAAATAATGCACTTCCTAAAATTGTAGACCTTATTACTTTCGGATTTCCAAAAGTGGTTGTGGCACATGGATTCATTGTGAGCAAGGACCCTTCAACAAAAGTAGGGGGTACGCCACTTGATGAAGACTTTCAAGAAGTATATATTGAGAAAACATTTGTAACAAACGAACCATTTCCCAGACCTTATGGAAACAAGTCCACAATTGGAGATACATATCATTCAACCATAGCATGGCATATTGCTAATGTACTAATTTTTAATTATATTATTTTACTTAAAATAATAAAGAATAAGTACCAATGACTAACGATTGACTTTTTTTATTTGTAGGTTGAAGAGGATGTTTAACTTTGATGGACAAGGAGAATACATTATAAAAATTTCCGTTTCTCTTCATTTTTTCTCACTTTTTCTTATTGGACATGTACATTTTATTTTGTGGATGGATAATTGTTCCAAGCTCAATTATGTTTATTTATGATGAATGATATTGCTTTTAATTTAATGACGCTTTAATTTTATTACCCCCCCTCTTAATTTAATGTTATGGTAGTGTATTTGCACATAAATACGATACTTGTAATAAATGATTTTTTAACACTTGTTCCCACTTATATATCGCAAAATAATATCATTTTTTTTTGTGCCGCTATTATCATTATTGGCATTTTTTAGTTCTTCCAAACGTGTGTTGAACATTTAATAGGTGTTGCAAAGGGTTATTATCAACATTTTTTAATGCTGCTAAAAGGATATTACCAACATTAATATAAATGCCCCTACCTTTTTGCGGCATTTTTTAAAATGTCGTTGTTCTTTTACCACATTGGCTACCGCACTTGTGGAAATGCCACCAAAAGTGCCGCTAATTTTTCACGACATTTTTTCAAATGTCGTTGTTCTTTTATCGTATTGTCTATTACCGTACTTGTGGAAATGCCCTCACAAGTGCAGCCAAAAGTGTACCGCCATTTTTAGTGCTTCTATCGGAATTTAATTTATGCCGGGAAAAATCAATAATCTTATAGTGCTGGTAGGTATCCCCAGGACCTGATAAGAAAGACTGAGCAACTCTCCGCAGACTGGTTGCCTAGTACATTGTCCATGATAAAGCATTGTTTAAGAGAAACTTCGATTGAGCCCATTTGCATTGCATCGCAGGGGCTAGCATTGAAGAAATGATGTAGAAAATCCACAGCAGGGAATGTGAAGCCCACATGAATAGCGATATGCTCACCAAGAAGATCATCCGACAGGGTTACTATAGGACTAACATGGTTCAAGATTGCACAGCCTATGTTTAAAGATGCCTCAAATGCCAACATCTTTCCAACCAAAAACACTTGCCCCCACGGGAATTGTACAACATGACCTATCCCTGACCATTATCCACATGGGGCATTAACATCATAGAAAAGGTTACGCCTAAAGCCTCTAATGGGAATGAGTTCATCCTAGTCTCCATTCACTAAATTGGTCTAATTCGAGTCATTGAGTGGCTAAGTTCGTTAAGAAAAACATCATTTGCCGATATGGGGTCCCATACGAGCTGGTATCAGACAACGAGTCACACTTCGCGGTAGAAATAACAAAAGTGGTCGATGAGACACACATCTTATCCATACCGACTTTAAACCAACAAAGCAGTCGAAGTATCAAATAAGAACCTTAAAGCCATTATCATTAAGATGATCGAGAGTTATCGAGATTGGTTCGACATGATCCCATATGCCCTCTAGGGCTACTGCACTTTAGTTCGACCCTCTACTCGGGCTACCCCTTACTATCTAGTCTATGGCATGGAAGCAGTCCTACTCGTGGAGATGAAAATCCCCTCACTGTGCGTAATGCTTGAAATCAAAGTCAACGAGGAAGACTGGCACAAAAGTCATCTTGACTACCTGTCCCTCATGGAAGAAAGGAGGCTAAAAGGTCTATATCACATACATGGGTACCATCGCCGTATAGCGCGATCATAAAACAAGAGAGTCAAGGACTGCGATGTTCGAGAAGGGGACTTTTACCTCAAAGAAATAGTAGATCCCATCTAGGAGACCCCGAAGGGAAATTCAAGCCCAATTGGAGCGGCCCATACATCGTGAAGAAGATACTGTCAAGTGGCATCGCTGTGCTCACCGACCTTGATGGACAAGAAATGGTGCGTCCAGTCAACCTGGACCATCTCAAGAAATTCTACCCCTAGTCCAAAATCTCGGCATGCTACGACTCTTCTCACCTCCATTCTATTCTAAAAAAATAATTCTCATTTCCCCTAATTAGAATTCTTTGGACCTTGATCCTCTAAAAATATTTTTCAATTTTGTTTTCAATCCGTTTACATGAGCACGACCCCTTTTTTTCACAAAATTCTATTCTTTGCTTATCCCCGGGAATGACAGTTCATTTTAACATAAACATGAACAAAAGGTTATGTATGCCTTAGAGATTGGTATAGATAATTCAAAATACAAAAGTCATCAAGAGGCACAACTGGATAATAAAAAACTTCTTCATTTCATTATTCAAAATTTTGGTACAATTACATTGGTGTAAGGAACAAGGCCCACTACTCCTAAAAATCACCCTCCAATTATTCCCACATTATATCCCTCAAATTATTTCTAAACACAGAACCACACTCATTATAAAAGCTTTAGAAAATCCTACCCACAGCTTCCAGAGGAACCAACCCCATCATCACCCACATCCTGGGGTCGCCAAACTCCCCTACCTTAATGGAGTGTTTCAGATGCCACATAGAGCGATACGCTCGGACTAACTTGGGAAAAACCATAATGCCTCCCTCCATGGTGTCAGATATGGAAAACCACCTTTACCCAGTCTCCACAGCTATCATATTGGCCACTACCTTCTTACACAACCACTTCATGTAGTCCCCAGAGACGTGCCAGACTCTACCTATAGATTGTGAGGGATGGGTAGATGGAAGACGATTATCCCACAGAGAACCAAGTCGCATGCGTATATGCTTTGTCAAGTCCTCCACGGGAAATAAGTTCAGTGTCTGCGGTGGAACAATTTGTTCCTAACCAATTAGTTCAGCTGTCTCCAGGGAATGTAAAAGAGGTCTGCCTAAGGCCTACTAACCGGACATATTGGTACTCCTCGAGCTCCAGAATGGGCAACAAATCCCCCCACCAAGGCACAGACCAGCATAAACCTTGAGCCCGTGCTCTAGGAACTAGTTCTCCCAGCTCTCAATGTCCAGGCCTACCATAATAAAATAACGCGATAAGAAGTTTGGAACCATCGAGAAAGGATACTCAGGTGGGACCACCATGCGAAATGTCTCGAAAAACCACATAAACAGCATCACGGGGCTCCCCCTTATAAAGTCAAAACGACCCTGCCGCCAGGAATCCTAGCCATTCAAAGTCTCCACAAGTATCATCGCCACAGGATTATGACGGTACAACATCCAGGAAATGATAGTTACAAGTTGGGGGTCTTCCAGTACTTCCCCAGTTATCAACAGTAACTTTGAAACCAGGTCCAGGATGATGGCCCATCGTGACCAGCATCACTGACATCCTGCAAATGCACAAAATGCAGCACCACAGGAAGAGACAGCATTCTTCCAGTAACTAACGACCTGGCCGCTGAAGGTGAAATGTGGAGAAATCTCGCCAAAAGCCCCTTAGAGGACCGGGACAACTCAGGCATAGCCACTGCAATGCTGGGATTTATCCCCAACATGGCAGAAAAATCTTCATAGGTAGGAGAAATTTCATTCAACCTGAAGCAAAAGGCATGGTCTTTGGGGTACCATTATTCCATGGCTACCATCAGCATATTACACTCTATGGGCCGGTTGTGCCACAAAGAGACTCATCGCATGTTGAAAGCATCGTTGTCAACATTGTAGGAACACATTGCTTCCATGGTTTCGAGGTAGTTCGCAAACTCAACACTACCAGGGAGAGCCATATCACAAAAGAAGAAGAAAGTGTGAAAAGAAGGATATAAAAGAAAAAGAATGTGGAAGTATGAAGAAAAGCTGCATCCACACCCCTATTTATACTTGAAAACTCTCGAGCAAAGACAATAAACCGGAAATGGGAGAAAAATTCACCCCACTAAGTACCAAGAAATTGAAAAAAATGCAATCAAAGGTTGATTGGACTGGACTGATATGCCAATAGGAAGGATAGGGGTCATGCCGATCGGCAAACCCCTATGTTTGGGAAATCCCTTTTTCCACTTTTTTCAAAGTCGAAAAACCAAATAAAAATAATTTTTATCTTAAGGGAATTCTGAATTTCCCTATCCTTATGTTTTTACTTATCCTATTTTAAAATAAAATCCTTCTCAAATTATTTTTAATTCTTTTAACAGTCTCAGCAGAAAAGTAAAACGATCATGCGCATTAATCACTAAAAATAAAAATTCACAAAAAAGTTCACTTGTATAGATACTTGTTGTGTTACATCAGTGTTGCAGGAAAAAATAAGAAATACAACGGAATGTAGCCTAAACCCAACTTTCTCTCCCTCTCTCTCACCCACATTTTGTCTCTCTCTTTACCTTTAAAATCTCTCTCTCTCTCTCTCTTATTTATCTCTCTTCTCTCTCTCTAAGAGCCTCCCTCCCTGCGATGCACCATCTTCCCTCTGCGGAGAGACGATGTGCCACCACACCCAGAGCCCGGCCCTTCCTCATACGAGGCATATGACACCAGACAAGAAGGAATCGGGATCGTATCCTTAATGTGGGCAGTCGCCAAAGATATCCATTCCCTAATATCCCTCATCCAAGTGGTGGAGACCCGGATGTGCTGCAAAAGAAAACAGAAAGAGTGAATCAGTCAGTCTGAGGTAAAGGAAGACATCAGGAAATCAAAACACAAGGAGGAAAAACATATACCTCAGGTCGAAGGAACTCCTCTATAAATACAAACTCCTCCAGTTCCATTGCATTAGGACGATGTAGCATACGTACCGACCCTCCATCAGCTAGTCGGATGTTGTAATCGGGCGAATTCTAATACCTTTTTACTATATGTTCTTATAATTCTATTTTGCCTCCTTTTATGAATAATCCTAGAAAATCAATTTCTTGCTTTTTTAATTGCATCTTTTTACTGCTAACTTGTGACACCCCGCACAAAATAATAACGGGTGGCTAACCCTATACTAAAATAATCAGGAATCTCAAGTGGATCATTCTCAGCATCTACTGACGATTCTAAAATAAACATGGCTACAACTCATTACTACAAATAGAGGGTGTCAAATTTTTTTAAAACATATATTTAACCCTTACTAAAACAAACCATGCAACAACTAACCAACAACATAACATCTAAATATGATAAAAGACATACACACACTCAAATGATATAAAAGAGATGAACACAGGAGTACAGTGAAGTCTACAAAATGAATTATCCGAATATGTTGTCGAGTCACAGACAATACAAGTATCTGAGAAGGAAAATATAAAAGTGTTACACTATAACACTTGGGTATAAACCCAATACACAAAATGAATCCTGATCTAGATACACAAAAGATAGGAAATGACTACATCAAAATACCACAACAGTCTGCTACAGCCACAGCTCCACGAATACACTAGATGGATATCCTCAAAGGCATCCTTGCGGAGGGACACCTAAAATAATACAATATACACATAGCAAGAAAAAATATAAACGGGTCAGAGCCCTAGGTGTGAAAACATTTTTACCAAGTGCATTAAAATGCATAATAATTATAAATGCATTATAACATGATTAAAGTGGAGTCGCACTCTCCAGAAAATTCAACTCACCTCTCATCTAAACGTATGCACAAGATCTCCAAATAATTGCCCAAATCTATCTAGGCAAAGTAATCTAACTTACTCCCAAATTATACTCATTTAAAATCCGTCGAAATTATTTCTCAACTTCAACTGTTTTAAATCTCAAATCTTCATCAAGTTACTAAACATATAAACTATACAAAAACATTCTCTTTTACTCGAATTTCTCATATTCTAGTTGTTGACATATATATATATATATATATATATATGAGTTATTAGCATCTAAGTGCTAAGGACTAAACTTCTCCCAATTCTCAATATTGCACTGTGTTTCGTGCGTGGGACGTCTCGCACGCGAAATCCAAACAAGGAACCCCCCGAATACACTACTCCTTGGCAGTATTGATTGTCAAGAATTATTATGCCCTCAATGCATAACAAGTATAACCCAAATTCTTATATAATGTAATGAATTAATTATTCTCAATTCTCAACAGTGCACGGCGTTTCGTGCATGAGACGTCTCACAAGCGAAATCCAAACAAGGAACCCCCCCGATACACTACTCCTTGGCACTGTCGATTATCTAGATACACTAAGATATAAATATGAGTACTAAGGACTAACTTCTTGTCAATCCCAACATTGCACTGCATTTCGTGCGTGGGACGTCTCGTAAGCGAAATCCAAACAAGGAACCCCCCCGATACACTACTCGTTGTCAATGTTGGTCGTTGAAGTCTATTATGCCCTCGATACCCAAAGTACTATACCTACTCATATAATTATTTACTCTTTATTTTCACCTTAATATATTCATCACAATTTATGTCCGGCTAAAATCTCTCGAAATGAGATTCAAGCAATCTTCTTATGTCTTTTTACTCTAGAGACAAATATGATATCACATAATCATATACAAATAGTATACTATTCACACAAGTATAATTATAACCATCCCAACGATCTATAACTCGAGGAGGCAGGTTCTCAATGTTATCATCTACCAGGGAATCACTCACATATCATTCTGGGTACCAACGGTCTGAATCTCACACCGCCTTGGTAAAAACCATATCACAACGCACGGGAAGCGGTCATAGTTCCTCTCTGAAAATGAGACGAAACATACCCACCACGTCTCACCCCTAATAAAAACAATCACACAATAATAATGGATGCTATGACCTGGGGACTATACGCGCCATGCTCCTCAAGCCAGGGGCCTAACCCACATCGCGCAACTTCCCATGATAGCATAGAGGGGGTATGCATCACATATACATATATATATATATATATATATATATATATATATATATCATTCACACAAGATATACATACATCATCACATTATATAAATGTATACCATCACACAAGGTATATATATCACACTATTTACATACTCTTATTACGCTCTTAGGCGTGAAGGAATTTATTTCCACTTATCAGCATATTTTACTCTCGTTATGCTATTTGTATATAACTCTCATAGCTTCCCCACTTTGTATACACTATACGATTTCTCACTTGAAGGTCACCCATAATATCAATTTTGATTATCTCTCAATTCAATTTACGTTGAGGATATTCTCTATATCCGTATGCACATCAATCAACATTTATTACTCTTCAATTATTAACCTCGACACTAAGAGGATTTTCCACTAAATCAGTATGATAACTTAAATTCTCACTCTCTCTAAATCAATCACTAAAACCCCAACATTTACATCCAATCATCTATAAGTTTTGCTCTCATGTACTTGATGAGAGAGGAAATAGACACTCAATTTCATTATGATATAATCCCAAACATCTTCTCACTTTCAAAGATCCTTAATCCCCTTAAATAATCACTTAATCATCTACAATATAATAATTAGGAAGGTCCATAAATATAAACCCAAAGGAAAGGGGATAAACTTAAATTCCCAAACTTAAGCCAAACATAGAGGCCCGGTTGACCGGTGCCCTAACCGCGGTCAACCGCGCTTTTCAATTATGCCTATAAATGAAGACAGTATGCTTTTCCCTTGAGGCGCGGTCAACCGGCCCCGAGGCCGCGGTCGATCGGCCTTACTAGTAACCTCGGCCACACTCCATTTTTATTAACTTCCAACTTCTCAAAAACACCAAAATACATACTTCCAACCAAAATTCTTTAACCCAAACATATTACTTGCATTAATACACATCAAATAACTCAACCCAACTAATTTACAACCTCCAATTCATCATTTACACATCAAATGTAAGGTTTTACCCAAAACCTAGGTTTTAACATATTTAACCAAAAAATCCATAAATTTATCCACTATTTATGAAATAAAAGACGCACGAGAATTATTTAGCAAGTTTAATCACTTGCCTCAAAGTTGTAGAGTCTGATGTACCCTCGAAATCGCGGATTTACCGGAATTCCCAAGCTTTTCTTCTCTTTCTCTTCTTCCTTCTCCTTCTCTCTCTTTGTCTCTTTCTTTCTAGGATTTTCTCTTAATCTCAAATGAGATTTGTTTCTCTCGTAGGCTTTTAAGCCTTTTCACCCAAAATACACAACTTTAAATGATAATACATACTTTAAATGACTCGGTTACATTAATTCGAGTCAAACAAACTTAAAATATTTCGGAACCCAAATAAGCCTCAAGTACAGTCATTTCGACTATCTCGACCCTTTCGGAATTAACCGCACACTCAGAATTGTCATCCGAATCACTTTCTAACATCTTTAAATTTTGACCTCAAATGCCAATTTAATCAATCTCCAAATAAAATAATATTTATTTCTCCCAAAATAAATAAATTATTGTCGCAAAAATCTCGTGGTATTACAGACTTTCCCACTTACAAGAATTTCGTCCTCGAAATTAAGCTAAGCCTAATACTCCAAAGCTCCGCTAGTCTCTACTACACTTATCCTCACTAACACTATACCCAATCCACCCACTTCTCACGACGAATTATTTAAATTTTATAAAACCAATTATAACAACTAGGGCGCCCATACACACTTTATTCAAGATCTACCCATATAAACATAATTAGGCTTCACTTGCCTCAATAGTACTATAACTCGAAATATATATAAATTATACGAACATATTAATAATATAACAATTTTGAAAGGTTCAAAAATTTAACTCCTCTCAATTCCTAACATTCACTACTTTCTTGGGGGGAGGTCTCGCAAGAGAAATCCAAACAAGTAACCCTCCCAATACACTAATATGTAGCAACATCGGGGATTGAGAGTTTGTTAGATCGGGACTAATGTTTAAAAAATATTTTTTTGTAAATCATTTTTGATATTGCCTAAAGGCCTATAAAAAGTTTATCTTGAAAACAGTTTATTTTAAAACAGTTAATGTCTTTTGACATTTAATTAAAAAAATACCTTATGCTCAAGGCACAAGGTTTTAACAATTCTCATACTCATAATAATATATAGTTCTCAAAATTAATATAATTATGAGCTAGAATCTCTCGCTCAACAATAATCCACTAAATTCTGACTCACTTCAGTAATAATCCCTCACATCATACGAATATATTTCCTTACACTAAACTCTTCCATAGCTAGAATATAACAAATATATAAGTCTAGCATGACTATAAATCAAATAGCTTTATCATCACTACTTAACACATTACAATAATTCTTACGTTCAGAACAAAGCTATAGCTCTCTATGAGCACATTACAAAATAATCTATTCTCTCAAAAGATAATAATATAAGAGCCTCACTTGCTCAACATCCCCTTTTGGGTCATTCCATACATAATAGGGTTATAGCACTACCCTCTCATAACTATCTCCCATACGATATTCCCAAAGCTTCATATAGCATAATCCTATTCACAAAGGAAAATAACTTACATCATACATCTGTAGTCCGATTGCCTCTCTTCATTAATGGGTTCCCACTCAAAGTCCCCTGGCCTAAAATGGCCTCTAATCTGCTGTAAGGGTTTCACATACAAAACTTCCTCAAAACGTGGTCCTTTACCTCTTTTAGGACAATCATGAGGAACATAACATTTTTGTGACCCTCAAAAATCCTGTCTATACCCTCTGGCATTACTAGTATTCTCTTCACCAGACCTACTTGATGAACCCGGGTCTCTAAAGTTCTCACTCCCTTTCGAATGAAGACGATATTCATGATACTGTAACAGTGTCGCATTCACTACCTCGGCGAAAGTCACTAACGCTGGGTTCCCTAACAAATGCTGCCGAATGTGCCCATTTAAACCTCGCATGAACTTCGATATACGCTTTTTGTATTTACCTCATCGGGTACTAAATTCGCCAATCGAGTAAATTCTTCTTCATACTCGGCCACCGTTTAATTAGCTTAAAACACATCCATCAGTTTCCTCCTCACCTCCTTCTGAATCGCGTAAGGACAATAACTTCGGTCGAAGAGTTCCCAAAAATATGTTATGGGGAACGTATCTCTTTATTCTGTTGTGGTAACAGACTCCGACCATTAGAGAGGCGAGAAATTACTTCTGCACCTCACCACATTCAACCATATGAAGGTGCCTTTGCATACTATTCTTCCATTGACTTGCATCCATCGCATCAACTCCCCCCGAAAACTCTACAAAGACGATCCTGAACGGGTTTGGGTTGCTTGATCTGCAGGTTGATGTCCCATCATAGAAACGGCAGTAGTTACTTCTTGTGCCACAATACTAGCAACTTCATCTGTAGTCATAGTCCTTTGAGGCATTTGCGGTTCCATATTCTCAGCCCCTCTATTTTCCCTTCCTGAACGAGTTCTCTTCGGTGGCATCTGAAACAGGAACGATTGTATCAGAACGCCTATCAAACATTTTCTTATCACATAAGAAAATATGGACGTAGGAATAACACAATCCTAATAATAGGGCTCTACTTCAAGAACGCTTACGGAAGATGGCAGTAAACCCACACAGATCCTAAAGATACTAGAACCTGATGCTCTGATATCACCTATGACACCTCGCTCAAAATAATAACGGGTGGCCAGCCCAATACTAAAATAATCAGAAATCTCAAGTGGATCATTCTCAGCATCTACTGACGATTCTAAAATAAACACGGCTAACAACCCATTACTAGCTAAAGAGGGTGTCAAAAAATTTTAAAACATTTATTTAACACTTACTAAAACAAACCATGCAACAAATAACCAACAACATAACATCTAAATATGATAAGAGGCACAGACATGCTCAAATGATATAAAAGAGACGAACACAGGAGTACAGTGAAGTCTACAAAACGAACTACCCGAATATGCTATAGGGTCACAGACAATACAAGTATCTGAGAAGGAAAATATAAAAGTGCTACACAATAACACTTGGGTATAAACCCAATACAAAAACTGAATCCTGATCTAAATACATAAAAGATAGGACTTGACTACATCAAAATACCGCAACAGTTTGCTACTTCCACAGCTCCACAAATACACTGGATGGATATCCTCAATGGCGTCCTTGCGGAGGGACACCTAAAATAATACAATATATACATAGCAAGAGAAAATATAAACGGGTCAGAGCCCGAGGTGTGAAAACATTTTTACCAAGTGCATTAAAATGCATAATAAATATAAATGCATTATAACATGATTAAAGTGGAGTCACACTCTCCAGAAAAATCAACTCACCTCTCATCTAAAGCGCGCACTAAAGGTATGCACATGATCTCTAAATAATTGCCCAAATCTATCTAGACAAAGTAATCTAACTCACTCCCAATTTATACTCATTTAAAATAAATCTAATTTATTTCTCAACTTCTACTATTTCCAATCTCAAATCTTCATCAACTTACTAAACATATAATCTATACATATCAATATATATTTATATATATATATATGAGTTATTAGCATCTAAGTGATAAGGACTAAACTTCTCCCAATTCTTAATATTGCACTGCGTTTCGTGCGTGGGACGTCTTGCAAGAGAAATCCAAAAAGGGACCCCCGCCAGTACACTACTCCTTGGAAGTATTGATTGTCAACATTGATTATGACCTTAATGCATGACGCGTATAACCCAAATTCTTATATAATGTAATGAATTAATTATTCTCAATTCTCAATAGTGCACGGTGTTTCGTGCGTGGGACATCTCACAAGCGAAATCCAAATAAGGAACACCCCGATACACTACTCATTGGCACTGCCGATTGTCTAGATACACTAATATATAAATATGAGCACTAAGGACTAACTTCTCCTCACTCCCAACATTGCACTGCATTCGTGCGTGGGACGTCTCGCAAGCGAAATCCAAACAAGGAACCTCCCGATACACTACTCCTTGGCAATGTTGGTCGTTGAGGTCCATTATGCCCTCGATACCCAAAGTACTATATCTACTCATATAATTATTTACTCTTCATTTTCACCTTAATATATTCATCACAATTTAAGTCTTGTTAAAATCTCTCGGAATGAGATTCAAGCAATCTTCTTACGTCTCTTTACTCTAGAGACAAATATGATATCACATAATCATATACATATAATATACAATTCATACAAGTATAATAATAACCATCCCAACGAGCTATAACTCGAGAACGCATGTTCTCAATGCTATCATCTACTAGGTAATTACTCACATATCATCTTGGGTACCAATGGTCAGAATCTCACACCACCTTGGTGAAAAACATATCACAACTCACGGGAAGTGGTCATAGTTCCTTCTCGAAAATGAGATGAAACATACCCACCACGTCTCACCCCTAATAAAAAAAATCACACAATACTAATGGACGCTATGACCTGGGGACTATACGTGCCCTACTCCTCAAGATAGGGGCCTCACCCACATCGCGCAACTTCCCATGATAGCATAGAGGGGGTATGCTTCACACACACACACACACACATATATATATATATATATATATATATGATTCACACAAGATATACATAGATCATCACGTCATATAAATGTATACCATCACACAAGGTATATATATAAATCACACTATTTACATACTCTTATTACGCTCTTAGGCGTTAAGGAATTTATTTTCACTTATCAGCATATTTTACTCTTTGTATACAATTTGTCAATAACTCGCATAACTTTCCCACTTTGTATACACTATACGATTTCTCACTTGAAGGTCACCCATCACATCTATTTTGATTAATCTCTCAATTCAATTTACGTTGAGGATATTCTCTATATCTGTATGCACATCAATCAACATTTATTAATCTTCAATTATTAACCTCGACACTAAGAGGATTTTCCACTAAATCAATATGATAACTTAAATTCGCATTCTCTCTAAATCAATCACTAAAACCCCAATATTTACATTCAATCATCTATAAGTTTTGCTCTCATGTACTTGATGAGAGAGGAAATACACACTCAATTTCATTATGATATAATCCCCAAACATCTTCTCACTTTATAAGATCCTTAATCCCCTTAAGTAATCACTTAATCCTCTATGATATAATAATTAGGAAGGTCCATAAATATGAACCCAAAGGAAAGGGGATAAACTTAAATTCCCAAACTTAAGCCAAAAACAGAGTCCCGGTTGACCGGTACCCTAACCGCGATCTACCGCGCTTTTCAATTATGCTTATAAATGAAGACAATATGCTTTTTCCTTGAGGCGCGATCGACCGGCCCCCAGGCTGCGATCGACCGACCTTACCAGTAACCTCGGCCACACTCCATTTTTACTAACTTCCAACTTCTCAAAAACTTCAAAATACATACTTCCAACCAAAATTCTTCAACCCAAACATAGTACTAGCATTAATACACATCAAATAACTCAACCCAACTAATTTACAACCTCCAATTCATCATTTACACATCAAATGTAAGGTTTTACCCAAAATCTAGGTTTTAACATATTTAACCCCAAAATCCATAAATTTATCCACAATTCATGAAATAAAAGATGCACAAGAATTATTTTACAAGTTTAATCACGTGCCTCAAAGTTGTAGAGTCTGATTTGCCCTCGAAATCATGGATTTATCGGAATTCCCAAGCTTTTCTTCTCTTTCTCTTCTTCCTTCCCCTTCTCTCTCTTTCTCTCTTTCTTTCTAGGGTTTTCTATTAATCTCAAATGAGATTTGTTTCTCCCGTAGGCTTTAAACCTTGTCTCCCAAAATACACAACTTTAAATGATAATACATACTTTAAATGACTCGATTACATTAATTCGAGCCAAACGAACTTAAAATATTTCGAAACCCAAATAAGCCCAAGGTACAGTCATTTCGACTATCTCGACCCTTCCGAAATTAACTACACACTCAGAATTGTCATCTGAATCACTTTCTAACATCTTCAAATTTTGACCTCAAATGCCAATTTAATCAATCTCTAATTCAAATAATATTTATTTCTCCCAAAATAAATAAATTATTGTCCCAAAAATCTCAGGGTTTTACATAACTATTATGTTATAATTTACTAATAAAATATACAATCACACTAGTCAAAGAAACATAACCGCCATCAATAGTGAAGTAATTTTAGAGTGCAACTGCAGAAAAGAAGCCTCTGACGTCGTCGCTGATGTGGATGCACCAGCTACGCTGTGGGAGGACCCCACCTGCCGACTCGAGCCTGCCCGATGGAGAGGCATCACATCCTGTATACTTGGAGGCATTAACCTTCTTGACATTAAATCCATGTGTCGTACAGCACCGTTGTGTCTGTATACAATGAATACGGCTCTCCCATCATCGCTACCACAGGGGCATCCTCTGACATCTACCGCACTCGCCTCATGAACATAAGGAGATTCGCCGGTGGCACCGTAACCTCGTCTTCCATGATTTGCCAGACTACCTTCTCCCCGAGGTACTAAGAATAGCCAAATTCATGTGCCAGCAGATACCGAATCTATGCATGTATGCGAGTCGACCCAGTGTGCTGAATGGTCGTCCCCCCAGGGATAAAAGGTCACCTATAAATTCCTAGAAAGAACCAAAGATTAACATTAATACAAGATCATCAAAGGAAAGGACAGTCTCAAGATAAAAGAAGGCTTAACCGCTCGCTCGTCAGGCCATTCAAGACCAGATGAACCGTCTCTAGTGAGAGACTTCTTCGACTGTCGGTTGGACTTCCGCCACCAATACATCCGGAAGAAGTCCCCAATAGACTCATCCTTCAAACATATCAACTGGGTGTTTAAATCAATCGCCTCATAAAACCACGTCTGCAAAGGATAACATTTAAAAAATCAAGATTAAAGCGCATGAAGGAAAATGTGAATGCATAAAGGAAAAATGCAAAGAAATAAAGAATACCTACAGAAGATACGTGGATCTGATAAAAGTCTTCTGGCAGAACCAATTGAACGCATCAAGGGAATAATAAAGGGTTGCCAAAGTCAGGCTCCACCAATCATAAACATGGATGTTCAAAAACACCCCCCAAAATGGCAAAAACCATAAATGGATGACGTCTCCACCACATGACCTACTAACACCAGCTGAATAAACAGATCGGCCAACTGATGCACGTATTGACCATCACTCTCATCGATCCTCCTCCTCAATAATAACTCCCTCAACAAAGACAAACGGAGAGAGTCCTCAAAAACCACCCTCTGCACATCACTTAATGCCGCTGTCAACGCCTCCGGCGTCACCCTCAGCGTCCTATTCACCTCAAATTGCAAACCATTGCATCGATCCCCAACATTTGTTTCGTATCAATGGGAGTCACCATCATCTCCCCGAAGCCAAAATGGAAGGTGTGGGTAGTGTCCCACCACCTCCCCCATAGCACATACAATAGCAGTGGAAGAGGGCATCTCGTCCAGAATAGATGCTAGCCTCTCGAAGCTGACTGATGACACCATTCAGTACACCACAAGTAGAAGGTTCTCCCAAAATTCCTAAGCCCCATCATCCCTCGGTCATGTACAGTAGACATTGAGATGTCGAGCTTTCGAAGAAACAAAGAAAACCATTGTCAAATTCAAAAAATAAAGCAATCTCGTCAAGAAAAAAGGAAAAGAATACCAAAGGTCATTCAATACCTACATAGCTGTCAGGGGTCACTACCCTAGAAGAACAATGACGTGAAGGCTTACACAAAAGAGTCTAATCATATATCACCGGCTCGAATGAGTTCTCACTGCCTAGTGCAAGGGGCACCCTAGCCCTCCAGTCCAACCCTGCCCAATATTCGGCATTAATCCATATAATGTGAGGAATACTGCTTGAGAAATTGGCCATTTAAGATGTTAGAAACATTTGCAAAAGTTAATTGTAGAAGAAGGGAAGTCATAAAGTTGTGAAAATGGGGATAACCCGCCCCCATTTTATAGGAGGCAATAGGGCATGTAATCGACATCTCCCTGCCACCCACCGATTGGCACTGTCCCTCCACCTGCTCGAGGTACCCTAAATTATCAGTCCACTACCGTTTGTCACCCCTCCATATACGTCGGTCGTCACCCCCTTTAAAGTTTCATAAAATAAGTCCAAAAAAATACACGAAAATCCTCGCAAAATTCAAGAAATTACCAAATCAATTCTAGAACCTTTTTCGTCGAGAAAAACATTTTTTTACATCCCCTGTGGAATTTAAGAAAACAATTCTCCCCAGCAACGTCTCAAGATGAAACTACAAAATTCCAAAAATTCCCTAGATAAAAGAAAAAATCTCGGATCATTCCCTCTTCCCCAGCAGAACTGAAAATCAAAAGTTTCCCCAAATCCCCATAAAAATATTACAAATACCCAGTGGAGTCCCCAAACTTACCAAAGGAAACATAAGCCCCCAGAATTCGCTTTGACCCTCAAAATTGGTCACCCCTAACTTACGCCCGCAGAATTGGCTTTGACCCTTAGAATTGGTCACCCTAGCTTAAGCACACAGAATTGGCTTCGACCGTCAGAATCGGTCATTTCTACTTAAGCCCACAGAATTGGATTTGACCCTCAGAATTGGTCACCCCTAACTTAAGCCTGCAGAAATGGCTTTGACTCTCAGAATTGGTCACCCCTAACTTAAGCCAAAAAAAATAGCTTTGACCCGCAGAATTGGTCATCTCTACTTAACCTTGCAGAATTAGCTTTGACCCTCAAAATTGGTCACTCTAACTTAAGCCCTCACAAAGGACTTTGACCCGCAGAATTTGTCATTTCAACTTAATCCCATAGAATTATCTTTGACCCTCAGAGTTGGTCACCCTAACTTAAGCTCGCAGAATTGGCTTTGTCCCTCAGAATTGGTCATCCCTAACTTAAGCCCGCAAAATTGTCTTTGACCCTCAGAATTGGTCACCCTAACTTAAGCCCACAGAATTGGCTTCGACCCTCCGAATCGATCGCTTCTACATAAGCCCTCAGAATTGGCTTCGTCCCTCAGAATTGGTCGTTTCTACTTCAGCTCGCATAATTGGCTTTGACCTGCAGAATTGGTCATCTCTATTTTAAGCCCACAGAATTGGCTTCGACCTGCATAATTGGTCGCTATAATTTAGATCATCAGAACTAAAACGGGCGCACATAATTTTTTGCCTCCCTACTCTTCACCTCCTTTAGGTCCTCATAATCAGTCGCCCTAACATCACCTTAGGTCCTCAGCATCGACCTTGACCCTCTGAATCGGTCATCCTCATCCCTTAGGTCCACAGAACTGACCTCCATCATGTGGTGTCTATTCGATGGCTATCACTTGTTCCAAGCTCATTCGTCGAGGATATCTATAGACACCACATTCTAAGATCCCTAAGTCTCCCCTTAGGTACCTAAAACCTCCCTATCTCACTGCAAACCCTAGGTCGCACTCTGAGTACCGATCTAAAGGCCATCGGGAGCCCGCGGGCCTCGTTTGACTCCGGTCAACTCTATCGTCAGAGAAAAAGATCTTTGAATATTTGAAGAGATCTGAATCCCTTTTCCAATGGTCTTCCCCATGCATGAATTGACATAACGGTTTGGATGAACTGACCATTTTACTACCGAAAATCAATTCGAAGGCCACCAGGCACTCCCGGGCCTCGAATTGACCCCAATCAACTTCACCGTCAGAGCGAATTATCTTTGAATATTCCCAGTTAAATTAAACCCCCTTTCCAATGGTCTACCCCGTACATAAAATAGCACAACCGTTCAGACGAACGATTAGTTTTCCCTCGATAATCGATCCGGAGGCCACCGGGCGCTCTCGGGTTCTGTTTAACCAAAGTCAACTCTTCTGATCGAACAAGATTGAATGAATCTCTGAAGGGAAATGAATACCCTTTCCAATAGTCCACCCCATGCACAATTTTGACCTACGATATGGACGAACGATCGATTTTACTCCGAGAGGTCCCCGATTTCTTTCGATTTCCGGTTAACTAAGATTAATTTTTTGAACCAAGCGAAACCCTTTGAAATGTCTAAGTAAATCTCCTAACATTTCAAATGGTTTGCCCCGTGCGCTATTTTGACATACCATACGGACAAACGATCCATTTTCGTCCGACAATCTCCCGTCTGAAAGACCGATGTGCGCTTCTGAGCCACATTTGACACAAAGTCAACTCCCGGGAGAGGTCCAAAGGATTGTTGAAGGTTGCTACAGTACCTTTATAATGGTATTCCATATGCACGATTCAGATTAATGGATTATGTTCTTTGACCATTTTTCCAAGAAAATCTGCACGAGACTACCAGTTGGCAGATCCAGATCCCTACCTATCGACAGTGTGCCTAGGGTCACCTGTCGATAGGTAGGACAATGGCAGTGCCAATCAGCAACCCCCTAAACCTATAAAAGGAGGGTATGGCCTCATTACCAAGATAGCAACACAAGATATCCATCAACATTAGTGATCTCAGCAACATTCGCTCGAAATCAGTGAAGTTCCTCATGTGAAGTTCCATTCAAGCTTGAAATCCCATCCTTTTCAAACCCAATTTAACAAAATATCCTTTTCTTTCATCAGCACTCAGGGGAGTTCATCAAAGATCAATGATCAAGATTCAAAGAAGGTCCAATTCCTTCCCTCTCTCTTTAAATTCCTTATTTTTGCATAATATACATTAAATTCATAATCTAGTTCTTACTTTAGTTCATACACATGAATATCTACACTTTTATTAGTATATTGCACATACTTTATTTTCTACCAAAATCCCCAAAACAAATAAAAGAGTGTTATAAATTCCGAACGGAATTATCCATCTCACTTTTTCCAAAACCAAAAAACACATTTTCTACATATACACATATAATAAAATTCTGTTCGAATCTATGGGATAAACCCCAAACCTATGCTACATTCGAACTACGTAGATTTTGATGCCTTTATAGGCTACATAGCGGTCTCGAATTAAAATCCGAGACTCGAGTCCAACTTTCCAATTTTCCAATTTTTTCAATTTCCCAAATTCCCTAATTTTCTTAAATCTTCCGTATTGATGATTTGCTTTTTATGTGTTTGTCGTTGTTGTAAAAGCTCCTCAATTAAAAATCTTCAGAAACCTATAAAAGTAGACAAAACTCAAGTATAATGGTAAGTGAGGTATCAATCCAAATGTAAGGTGTGAACATGCTAAAAATGAGAAGATAATGAATATAATTCACTTGATTATTTTTTTTAGACTTTTGGGTTTTTCTAATTTTTTTTATGTTTTTCAAATATTAAAACACTTTTTAGGTGAAAATGTGAAGTAACACTAAACTAAAATGAGAGATGAAATTAGCAAACTAACAAGTGTGCTAAATAAGAACTAAGTAATAAGAATGAGATGAAATTAAATTAAATTTGAGGAATATTCAAGGAATGAAACTTAACCTCCACTTTATCAATTAAATGTGTTAATTATTCTAGTTTACAAATTTTTCAAATATTAATTTATTTTATCAATTGATTCTCATCATTTGCCAAAATAAACTAATATAAAATTGGTTAATCCAATTTTCATCCCCACAACTCAAATGAATAATTGATTTAGAAAAATTATATAAACCACTCGCTAGAGTAGATTAACATAATAAATCATAAATCCAACAAAAATTTAATGTATGAGTACAATAAAATATAATATACTCTAATTAGTGGGTCATTCTATCTCTAGTTTGAATAAAAAAAATTAAGAGTATATTAGATTTTAATCCTTTCTCAAGGATAGTTTACCATTTCTCAATGCATAAACTCATGTAGGAATGAAAAGAAAATTAACTAAATGAAACAAAGTAAACTAGATTAATTAATACATTCAATTGAATATATGGGGATTCATTTCACTCCTTGAATGGAGTGATTACCCAACCATAGTCATATTTCACTTAATAACAATCTAATAAAAGTTACTAAATGAAATTAACAATATAGAGAGAAGAAATTCAAACCAAAATGTAGGAGAAAAGAAATTGCACTTGCATTAAATCCAAGTTTCTCTCAATTGTGTACAAACACTAATAAAATTGAAGTACAATTTAATTCTCCTCTCTACAATATTTTTTTTCTCTATAGAATTACCTAATTTTCTAACCAAGTCTTTCTCTATCTAGCCTTTTCTATTCTTTATTCTTCCAAATCTCAAGCTTTTTTTTTTTTTGGAGGGGGGGGTCTTCCATCCTTAAATATTAGGCATGGAGCATGAGGGTAATTGTGGTAGGTTTAATGTGTAAGAGGTGTGTAAGGTGTTAAGGTGAGTGTGTTTAGGGAATTATGCACACATGTGCATGGGAAAGGTGTGATGTAAGGAAGGTACATGGGTGAGGGAATTTGGGTAACAAAATCTGATATGGTTATGGGGTATTTTGGGATTAAATGAGTTAGTTGGGGGTAGTTTGAGAAAACGGGTTTTGGTTTCCATTTGGTTTATTTCTGGCATTTTGGCAGGTGGCACGATTTTGGTTAAAGGGGGAAATGGGTTTTGAAGTTGGTTTTTATTTTTTTGTCAGGTGATAGTCGTGTAAGGCTTGAAGATGGGAAATGGGGTAAATGGGTTTGGACATGGGTCGATTCGGAGTTTGGGGTTTGCTGGGCGGTTTCAGACTTGGGTTGGAGTGGGATTGGTGGAGTAGGTCGGCAATGGGGATTTTCTAGTGGGTCGCTGGCTTTGGGGTGGTTCCGGGTTCAGGCAACGGCGGGTAGGAGGGTATGGATCTTCGCGATCGGGCAAGTTTGATCGGAGTCACGATTTGGAGCAGCCGAAGGAGGCTTTGGTCAGGTGGTTGGCAGGAGTGGTGATGAGGAACAAACGAAATTGGGTTTCATCATCGGTTTAAGGGGGTTTCGGGTATGGAGTTGGGGTTGCCACGAGAGAGAAGTTTGTTGTGGTTTGTTAATGGGGGAAGAGAGAGGAGAGAGAGTGAGATGGTGAGATGATGATGAATAGTGTTATTGGTGATTGATTTGGTGTGTGGTGAGGATGTAGGTAATATGGTGGGGATGTGGGTGTTGGGGAGTGTTTGAGGTATAGGAGAGTTATGGTGAGAGTGAGGTATTAGTTTAGGGTGTATGTGAGTGTAGGATGTTTGGTATGAATGTGTTTAGGATAAGTGTGCGTGTGTATAATTTGGACCCTAAAAAAAAGAAAATTAAAATAACTAAAATCCTAAAAATAAAATCTATAAAAAATAAAACTTCTAATCTATAAGATAAAACTAAAATAAAAGAAATAAAACTAAAAACCTAATAAAAATATAAAAAAATAAAGATCTAAAAAAAGTAAAATATAAAAAAATAAAAATAAACTCCTAAAAACTAATCTTAATAAGATAAAATAAAATAAAAACTAAAACTAATAAAAATCAAGATCAAAATAATAAAATATAAAAATATGAAATGAATCCTAGAAAATTCTAAATAAGTCTAAAATAAACCCTAAAAATAAAAATGACTCAAATTAAAAATCTAAAAAAATATAAAAAAAAACGAAAGGGAACTATATAATCCAAACCAAGTTTAAGAACCATAAATGAAATCATCCTGACAAGAGTTAACTCCCAAGGAGTATTGAATACCGAAAATATAAATGAACATAAATCTTTGACAAGATCTAAATGGAATAAGAAATCGGGCGACACATGCCCTAACTATGAAGATCTAAAGTATGAACTGATTCAATGACGAAGTAATCTAAAGCAAGGTCCTGCAACTCCCACATAAGCTGCAGCACGTCCAATCCAAAAAACCTAAGCATGACGCCCCTGTGGCTGGGCACCTGTAATATATACATATATATACAAGAGATAAAGAAATGACAGAAAACGGGTCAGAGCCCGAGTGTAAAACAGTTTTAAAAATAGTTTAGCAAGTATTTAAAATGCTTACCGGCTAATATCACAACCATATTAGTATGCGACACTCTCTTGAGAATCCTCACCTCTCATCTAGTGTGCACTCCTACCGTACCTCTAGGACATCCTAGTTATAGTTCCCACGCTAACTAGATTATTCACATGTATCCATTCTTTATAGCCCAAATTATTCCCACGTATTAACCTTATAATACATATAATGATGTTATAAATATATATATATATATATATATATATATATATATATATACACATGTGATGATATCTACTATGTGGCTAAAGTAGAAATGTAAGATAGTTATGTATGAAAACACTTAGTTGAATTGAATTAATAAGGGACTTATCCATGTTGAAATAAGTCCCTTATTAATTCAATTCAACTAAGTGTTTTCATACATAACTATCTTACATTTCTACTTTAGCCACATAGTAGATATCATCACATGTGTATATATATATATATATATATAGAGAGAGAGAGAGAGAGAGGCAGGCTCCTGTGCACACTAAGTTTGCACACTAAGTTTGCACATTACCTCTTAAAAGTGTGCAAACTTAGTGCTGGCGCACACCAATTTTTTTATGTGATATTTTAACATTTCAACGGACTCACATAAAAAAAATTAGCTCAAAAAAACTTTTTTTGCTATTTTTAAAAAATCGGTCAAACTTTCGCAGTTTTTAAAGGGCTTAAAAACTGCGAAAGTTTGACCGATTTTTTAAAAATAGTAAAAAAAGTTTTTTTGAGCTGATTTTTTTTATATGGGTTCCTTGAAATGTTTAAATATCACACAAAAAAAATCAACTCAAAAATATTTTTTTTACTATATATAAAAGGTAATGTGCAAACTTAGTGTGCACAGGAGCCTGCCTCTATATATATATATATATATATATACACACTATACTGCACCCCGAGACACAGCTGCGGTGCTGCATTACTCTGTTATCTTGTCCCAATACATCACATCGTTGTATAGGGGACTATAGGTTCGGTAAAGATTCCTCGAACCACGAATATCAAATCACAAATAATGGAGGCGAACATAGTTCTCATACCCACGGGTCACGCACATACCTACGTTCCCATAGTCAGCAGACTTATCAACTTAGCGATAAGTCTTTCATAGTCCTATGTTCTCGAGCAACAAATTAAAAATCCCATGGATTCATCAGGATATGACTACCCTCACGTGCAAACCTCCCATCGATAGCAAGTAAGCTAGGTATGTCATACACAGATACATAATATATGCACAATCACAAAGTCATACGTATAAATATTCATATGTTCCCAATTAGGTTCGCCCACGACCCATAATTGTTATTATCCATTCTCAACACAAATTTTACTCAATTATTTCTCATAACGGATTCGTCTCTTTTATTCTCATTTATTATTTACTTTGTTCTTACTTCTCATCTCTTGAAGTATTCTTTCTCACTAAGTATAAATTTCAATAGGTATACCCTCACTTACCTTCTAGTCTAAATCTTTCACGTGTCTCAATCTTTTAGTAAACGTACACACAATTCCCAAAGTATAAATAACTCCCTGTTAACCCAAAATTTCATCTCAAATTAATTTCACTCAACGAAGTCTACTTAGACCTTGTTGGTCCTCTTCATAACCCATTATACTCTATCAATGATGATCAAGGGTTTTTAACCGGACTAAACAAAAAGGGGAAAATATGCAGTTTTCTAGGAGGGATCGATCGATCGAGGAAAGGGGTCGATCGATCGATCAAGCATTTCTTGCCCAGTTTTCTGCAATATTCAACCTACGGGTTTAACCATTTTAACCCCTCCAAACCTCAATAATTTCATCCCAAACTACCATCAAAGTAATCCAAGTGTATAAGCAATGTACATAAACAAGTTCTAACGTAACGACATCAATAAATCCTCAACAAATCAATCAAAAAGGGGTTTAATCTCAAATCTCTTTATAAAACCAAATTTTGCATGAATAATCACTACCCTCTAATTTAATCAAGATTTTATTCCCAAATATTATAATAAATCCATGGGTAATCCTCTACATATGATCAAGATTTTAGACTACATGGATTCTCCCTACAACACATATAATTCCTCTTCCAAAATATATAATTCTTCCATTAAAACATATGATTTTCATTCCTAGACTAACATGGAAGGTATATTAAATTGGAAATTAGCAAGATAGATACTTGCTTGGGATTCAAGGATATGATTTGTTGATGAAAATTATATGGATGCGTTCCTCGTCATGCGATCTACATTTTGGTGGTGGTGGCGGTGCAATCGGGTGAGTTCTAGGCCTTGGATTGCTTGAAAAACTCTTCACCTTCTTCTCAAATCTCTTCACCTTCTTCTCTAATCACTTCACCTTCTTCTCTAATGGCTGGCTTAGGCTTTGTGTTTGTTAACCCCAAGAGACAACTCTAAATGGCTAATAAATACTAAGAAAATTCGTGGGTTTAATTACCAATAAATACCAAATGTCTAAAATACCCTCCTGGGGTGTCAATTAGGCCTAAAAACGCCCCGAGACCCAAACTAAACCCCCGAGTACACTTTTCTGACTATCTCGATCCTTCCGGACACTTTGGAGCACTCAAAACGACTATATGGACAACTTATAATTTATTCACTTTAATAATAATAATTTAGTCCTAACACGACACACGCGCGTCCCGAATTAAATTTCCATAATTGCCATTTTATTCACTCGTGACAATTTTAATAAAATCAATCTCATATATTACTCTTCTCATCCAGTAATATTCAACAAATTCCTAATAATTACTAACTCTCGTCATGCTAGTAAATATTTAAAATAAAATACCGGATTAGTATTAAATTAATATCTTATTTAAATTCAATAAATCCCCAATTTTAAAAGCCATAAAAATACGGGGTATTACATACTCCCCCCCCCCCCCCCCCAATAACGGAATTTCATCCCGAAATTCAGAAAAATAAAGCATAACTGGTAAGGACAACTCCGGGTATTAATCTCACATCTCATGTAATTTTCATCGTACCACCCATACAGTACATTACCGAATACCCCCACTAATGTGATACTCCAAGCCTTACCATTTAGTTTAAATTATCTTGAGTTAAACTTTACATAAGTCATCAAACAACTAAATCTGGAAGTCACAGCTTCTACTTTCATTAACCTCAAGAATACTTACTGTGACACAAATATGGAAAATACTACAATCAAACCATCCAGGACGCCCATACACTCAATGTGCGTACTTTCCATCATAAGGTCTAAATGAATGTGATTCCTCTGTAAGGTTACTCTTAATTAACTGACTACCTAGTTTATAATCCATATTACTATGATTTCTACATTCTCATTTGGCGATTTCATTTGCTCAAATCATGCTACAACTCATAACTCTCTGATTAATATAAATATATACATATAATGGCAAAGGTTATAAACTCATATTCTAAAGACCTAACTTAAAGACTTCTATTTATTGTTCCAAGCTGATCATCAAGCCTAAATCGAAGGAAATATTTGAGATTATGCATTTTCCCATTAAAAAATTTCCACATGTGTACCTGGGATGCCCTATTTTTGTAGGAAGGATGAAATGCTCTATTTTTTAAGGATTAGTTGCTAAGATTAGAAGTAAATTGGGTGGCTGGAAGGCTAATATTCTCTCAGTGGGGGGAAAGATTATCCTTATCAAGCATGTCCTCCAATCTATACCTATTTATACCCTAGCTGCAATGCAACCTCTAAAGAAAGTATTAGCTATCATTGAAAATCTAATGGCTAATTTATTATGGGGATCAAAGGAAGAAAGAAACAAATTCCACTGGATAGCGTGGAAGGACATATGCTGCAAAACTGAGGAAGGTGGTGTTGGGTTTAAAGAATTAAAAGATATTATGGAAGCTTTTAGTCTGAAATTATGGTGGAAGTTTAGAAAGAAAAATTCTCTTTGGGCTCAATTTATGTTTCAAAAATATTATAGGATTAATCATCCTATGGTAGCAAAGGCCTCAGGGGGATTTCTTACCTGGAGAAGAATGGTTTCTCTTAGAGAGATGGCTGAGAAAAATAGTAAATGGATCATTGGGAAGGGGAATATAAATGCAAAATGGGATAACTGGACCCGTATTGATTCTTTTGATTCAACAGGTATTTCAGACTCTCTAATAATCTCTGAACTGCTAGATGGAAATGGGGAATGGGATCATAGCAAAATATATGGTTTGATGCCTCAAAATTTAATTGCTATATGTTCTAAAGTGGAGGTCATAGGGAATAATAATGGTGATAAACTAGTGTGGATGCCTTCTTATGATGGTTCTTTTAAACTGAGATCTGCATGGAATATTGTTAGAAAGGCCAAAACTCATTCCTGGACTTCCACTTTCATTTAGAATAAGATGATTCCCTCTAAAATTTCATTTTTCCTAATACGGCTTCTACGAGATTGCCTTCCAATGGACACAGCTATCATGAGAATTGGAATCAGGTGCCCTTCAAAACGTGGTTGCTGCCTTAGCCCGGACGTTGAATCTGCAGAGCACCTGTTTTGTCTAAGTGGTTTTTCTAGAGTCATTTGGAAGAATTTTGAGGATTTATGTGGGATTAAGAGCTTAAATAATTCGATCAGAGGTAGACTCATTGCTTGGTGGACCAGTTCTAACAACTCGATGTGGGGTAAGCTATAAAAAGTCATTCCTGATTTTATTTTTTAGGGGATGTGGAAGGCTAAAAATAAATGGAAGTTTGAGGATTCTAAAATTAAGGCAGAGATATCCATTATGGATATCCATTATCTTTTAAACTTGCATCTTGATTTAAACCTCTACTCTAGGATGGTTCAACAATCGAACATTCAGTTGATCAGACTTGTTCATTAGAGACCTCCTAAAGATAACTGTTTCAAAATTAATGTTGATGGAAGTTGTAAAGGTAATCCGGGGCCTATGGGAGGAGGAGGAGGAGGAGGAGGGGTTTTAAGAAATTCTAAAGGGAAGTTCATTACAGCTTTTTCTTGTAGCTTTGGTGTTGGTTAGAACATAATAGCAGAAGCTTTATCAGTACTTGAAGCCATTAATTTATGTTATTCTTTTCTTAATGAAGGCCTAATTGTGGAGTCGGATTCTTTAACTGTTATTAAAGTACTGAATGAGCAAATGAAGTGCCCATGGAGTATAGTGCCTTTTATTGCCAAGATTAAAATCAAAACTCAGAATCAAAAGGTGCAATTCTGTCATATTCTTAGAGAAGGTAATAAGTGTGCGAATTTTTTGGCTAATCATGGAGTTTCATCTCAAAGTCATCTTACATCGTCCCCTTTAGATGACTTTCCTAAAGAGTTAAAAGGTCTTATCAATTTAGATGCTTGGGGTCTCCCAAACTTTAGATTCTCATAGTTTTTTTATGTTTATTGTAAAGGTGGCTACTTATAAAGTCATCCTTCTCTCTTGTAAGTTCCATTTTATTTTATTCCATAATTAAATAAATTAGTGGGGCTTTGTCCCTGATGATACGAGAAATATGAAGCCGCCCGTGTCGCGGAGATTTCAAAATATAGCCGCGAAATCCCTGAAATCCTCCTAGGCCCAGACTGCCGAAGCCGCCCGTGTCGTGGAGATTTCAAATGCCAAGCTCACCCTACTCCAGCAGAAATATGAAGAGTTGGAAGCCAAGTCCGCTCAAAAAGATGAAGATCATGCCGCGGCAGTAAAAAAGTTAGAAGTTGATCATGGTGACGCCCTCCAGCTAGCCATAGATCATGCCATGGAGTCATTCAAAGGCTTCAAGGACTTCTTCCTTATCAATAACCGGGCATACCTCCGCGGCTACCAGGAGCTGCGGCAAAGATTTATTAAGAGGTTCCCTGAGGCCAAGGAGGAGGTCCTTGCCTGGAAGTTGAGCGATGACGAACATCAAGAGTGCCTTGCTGAACTCAAGGCCGCGGCGGAAGAGAGAGCAAGGCTCAGGGCTGAGGCTGAGGCAGCGGCTGCGGACGGAGAGTCAGAGACTGCCGCGGGCGGAGAAGAGGCGGATAATGATGATGACGCAGCCTCTTAAACTCAATTTTTGTTGTATCATTAATATTGGGTTGCGTCACTCCTTTTTGTAATCTCAACTTCTGTTGTGGATGCGGCCTTTATTTTGTAATCTTTGGCTATTAATACCAAGGCTGCGGCCATATTTTTACCACTACGATTGACTGCTTGATATTCCTTTCTCTTTTACATTGCATGTTTTACATTGCTTGCTATAATGAATGGTTGTACGTAACTGCCTCATTTTTGAAAATGCATCCGTGCCCGGATAGACATAACATTTTAAGTCCGCGGACATAGATCCATTTCTCCGTAATATGATTATTATGCCGCATCATTTAAGCGTTTTACTTGACTGCCGCGGATATGATTTCAAGGCGGGGGCCTGCTGATTGCGTGGATCCCCAGCTGCTTTCATTGCACCTGGTTGTCTGAACCGTTTATCTTTTATCATCCCATAACCAACATGGAACATGTAGAGAACGCCTTTCCTTAGACTTGGCACAATTGATTCTTTTCCGCCGTTGCATGTGTTGTAGTTTTTTTTTTCATGCTTCAAGATGTTAGTGCCTCAGCACTTTCATGAATGAATGGCTCCTAGAGCTCTGCAACCGTATCGGTGGGATGCGGCACATTTCTGGTTCACCCGAACAATGTGCCTCTGTAGACATACGTTGATATTTCCAAGCCTTCTCGGGCTAAGTCATGTTGCCAAGCCCAAATATGCGAGACGCTATCAAGGCTCTCCAGGCTGTGTTATGTTATTAAGCCACCCACAGCTAATATGCGAGACACTATCAAGCCTCTCCAGGCTGGGTTATGTTATTAAGCCACTTACAGCTAATATGCGAGACACTATCAAGCCTCTCCAGGCTGGGTTATGTTATTAAGCCACCCACAGCTGATACGCGAGACACTATCAAGCCTCTCCAGACTGGGTTATGTTATTAAGCCACCCACAGCTAATATGCAAGACACTATCAAGCCTCTCCAGGATGGGTTATGTTATTAAGCCACCCACAGCTGTCGATATATATAAAGCCATCCCTGGCTAGATATTATAAACCTCCCGGCTCGATGACGCATCCCGAAAGCTAAGAGCGAGCATTGTAAGCCCCCGCGGCTAAGTATAATTTCCAAAAGCTGAGAACGGGCATTGTAAGCCCCCGTGGCTAATAGAAGCTCCTTGAATCCTCCGATGCTTTCACGAACATAATCATCAGAAGATAAGATACAGTTGCACCTTGTGAGAGGAACTTTTGAGCTGATTAAGATTGTAATCCCTCCATAAGTGCATCTCAAAGTAAAATAATCCTTCGAGATAATCTTATTATTATTCCTCTGGAATCTGTTTGAGACAAAAGGTCTTTTTATGAGATAACAGATTATGAAACCAAGAAAGATATCAGATATGGCAAAATTTGCTAATTCATATATTTATATATGCATGCTTCAGCTAATGACTTTGTTAACAAAACATAAAGTCTTGAGTATTAAGGCTCTAATGAGCTTCATAAAACATAAACAGAAATAGTTGAAATTGGAAAGACTAAGGAAGAGGTGCGACATGCAGCTTCTGTCAGGTTCGGCTGGGTCCTTTATGCATTCTTCAGGAATCGCTGCAGCATCCCTTGCCCAATTAGCCTTTCAACTTCATCCGTCAGAGCATAGCATTGCTCTGTGTCATGGTCATGGTCCTGATGGAATTTGCACCATGTAGCTTTGTTCCTCTTGTGGGGTGGAGCTCTCAGCTTTTCTGGCCACCTCAAAAGCTTGTCCTCTTTGATGAACTCAAAGATCTCTTCAACCGGGAAAATCAACGCAGTATAGACACCCGATTTCTTTTTTGATTTCTCTGTTCTCCTTTTCTGACTTCTACTGGTTGATTTCGCGGCTTTTTTAACTGCCACGGCAGGCAAGGCTGGTTGAGTTTTTTCCTCCGCCCCCGCGCCTATATTTTGAGAGGCCGCATCCTCTAGCATTAGCACCCTCTGAGTTAGATAATTGACTTGGGTTTAAAGTGAGGCATGGCTGTCATAGAGGTGATTAAGGTGATTGTACAGTTTCACAATCTCCTCCTTGACTTCTGTGCTCTGGCTGGATTTTCCTTCCATTTCTGCTTTTGTTAGTCTTTATAAAGTATATAGGATCTGAGACAAAACTAACAGAAGTGAGTGATCACAGGAATATTGGGAAGGGGAACTTGAACTGCTCCATGATATGCTGAGGAGGCCGCGGCAAGTATGGCACTTAAGTGTACTGCCGCAGCCCTTTAATGTTATTCACCAAGGTCGATCCGAAGGCCACTTAAGTCCTTCCCACGGTGATTTTGAACTGTTGTAATAGGTCCGCACTAGTAGGGGTCGTTGCACGAGAGGCTGTTGAACTTACAGGTCGCGCCCCTGGCTAGGACGCGGAGAGATCCCACGATGCGAACTTGCCTTTTCTCCCCCAACACTCAAAGAAAACCTACTAGGGTCCATTGATGAGAGA
This sequence comes from Sambucus nigra, assembly GCA_949130495.1. Classification (NCBI taxonomy): domain Eukaryota; kingdom Viridiplantae; phylum Streptophyta; class Magnoliopsida; order Dipsacales; family Adoxaceae; genus Sambucus; species Sambucus nigra. The sequence continues at coordinate 182,000,076 of OX422224.1, read as the reverse complement.
ATTCTCTTGCGCAATATGGCACAATTTCAATGATAACCCCTAGATCATAGGTAGATGGCAACAAAAAAGGGGAGTAAATATAGCCCTTCCCTAATCATCCACCTTTTTGGGACTAAAGTCTACCCTGCCTTTCAGCATTATCTAGATGGAATGATATCACAGGGGTATGTAAAATATATCCAAAGCCATCAAATGAAGATCCAAAGACAGATCCAGAAATAAGAAATACCCGTTAAAGGGTACGAATGTAAAGCGGAGCCCAATAACCAGTAACCGACCCGTGAGAAGATGATCCATAGGACCCTCGGGGGTCGAATAAGGTGTTTAAGAACTCATATGTGTAGAGAAACAAGATTGAAATATCTCGTTTCCCACAGACGGCGCCAAACTGATGATACGAGAAATTGGCCATAAGGCGTTCTCCTACCAGCAAGTCAAGAGTCAAGTGTGTAATAAACAAGTAAAGAAAATAAATAGAGTGAAGACAAGATATAGAGTGGTTCGGCCCCCAAAATGGGCCTACGTCCACTGTGTTGCTCCATTCTCATTATGTGCGTTGCATTGTACAATATAATCATGCCTAAAGAGGCGTACAAGTATGAGAATAAGGGTGAATACATGGTAGTATTGGAGATTCCGGTGAGCCCGGGAGGTGGCTGTGATGTAGATTATGTCCCCAAGAGGTATGCTGAGGTTGTGTAGAGAGAATCTGTATTGTAGAGCCTGCCCCGGACGGGTATGGAATCGATCCCCCCACCCCTTCTAGGTGTGGTCCTCTATTTATGAGGAAATGTGTTGAGTCACATGCCCCGAGCACGTGGGGTATACCAAGTCTGCAGCAGTTATGGATGAGGGGGGGTGCGGCCTACAAAGCAAGCAGTGTTATAAGCTGATGGAGGTGTGCTGCACACCATAAGGTGGAGCGCCGCGGCCTATAATGGACAGGGCCGCACCCTGTGCCTCCTGGTCATGAAGGGATCACGCCGAGTGAGTTCTGGCCGCGCCCTGAGTGAGGTTTGGTCGCGGCCTGTATGACCTAAGCCTGCGAATTGGAAAAGAATACATTCCGTGGCAGGGTGCTATATTTGTACTATCAGTCCCTATTATCCATATATATATATACATATATATATATATCATCTTAGAAAATAAAAAATATAAATACACAAATGTATAACCAACGTCTGAATAAGTGATTAATAGTCAACAGTATTATGATTTCAGATTAGAATGCACTACATAACACTAGAACTAAATAAATAAAAAAAGTCATTTTAACCCAGAACCTATATAGTGCATTATGTAATAATCGAACATTAAGCTAGTTTATATCAAGTGACTTCGAAATTAGAATGAACTTCGTAATAATATAACTAAATCTGAAAACAAGGGGAATGTAATTCACAAAAACGTATATAGGTAACTAAGTTTATAAAGACAACTAAGAGTCCAATGTCTTTGTAAATTTAGCAAACAAAATGTATGAACAGTATATATATAAGATTGTGAATTAATAAAATGTCACAACACATAAGATATATTCGTAATTAAATTACATTTGAACAATACTAAAAAAAGAAGCTAAATCTTGAAATAATATTATATACCATGTTAAGATGAAGTTTTTGTTTCAACGTGTCTAAAAATAACTTTTAGAACATTTATTTGGTCCAACATTAAAAAAATTACCGTGGAAGAATTCATAAGATACAGGTCCGACATTACAACAAACAGGTGGAATCTACCTTTCTTTTTTTTATTATATATTGTACCTTAGTTCCTATTTTTTGTCGTCGCTCCTAAAAGATTTCTCATTCTTTACATACACAAACTTAAAACCCATTTCAGCATAATACTTTACCAATTTGTCTCGAAACTCCTGAGCACCCCCTTCAAATTTTTTATCCACGTGACTTATGTATTTCCTCCATTCTTCCGATAGCAACAACTTTCGTCTTGAGTATCTGCTTCCTGCCAAATAATCATTCTCATCTACATTGTTTCTTTCACAAAACACATTATTAAATCCAACATCAGTGGGGGGAAAATTATCAGAACTGTCAATAACAGAAATATCAACAAAATTCTCCTTCAACATGTATGATGATAACATCATTACCCTCACATCCTTATCATCATCAAGCAAACAATTTGATTATGAACCAATATAGTACAGTAACTGGAACGTACCTTTCTTCAAATCAGCATATCGAGATGATAACTCGTTCACTATATCTTCAAATGATGTATGCTTGTTCATTGCCATAACTATTATGGAAAATTTATATTTGAGTCTTCCAACAATTGTATCGTTCATGATGAGAACAACGAAACAATTCTCGGTTCAAGAATTGAAATTAGATACCCATTTGTGTTCTGACCTAGAAATGAGTTACTATTGCAAATAAATTTTGCAAACATGTTTGAATTTTAATGATTTGACTCCGACTGTTGTAATTGAAATTTGAATTGGTTATGTTCTATTGGAAGCCTCCTTATTTGTAGGGAGCCATTTCTCCCACGTTTTATCTATAAGGTTATAAATGTCTTTTTATTTTTTAAACTGATTCGGTTGAATTCTCTCATCAGCCAAAAGAAATGGAAAAATGTGGGTATTCGGCCAAAATGTTAAAAAGCTTTAAAGGAGTTTTATTTATACAAAAATTATTAAAGAGGGGACAAGATATAGTTATCTATTAATAGATTCTATAAAGAAATTAAACAAAGGGCATGAAAATATCATACACAACACATACATATACGTGGTTCGGCAAATTGCCTACGTCCACGAAGAGGTTACTGAATTTTTATTAGTATCTCTCAAAGTTCAAAAATTACATCCCCTTGGGGTATGGGTTATAGTTATCATCGTGTAGAACTACAGTGGTTGAATTGGTCAAGGAACTCCCGTGGGTTGCTATTGGATCATGTGATGATTCCCTGATTATCTCGTTCGATATTCTGGGTAACCGAAATGATCTTATTTAAAAGATAACTACTTAATAATTATCCACATGATAAATGCTTGTGCTAATTGTTTTTGTTAATAGATTGGGTTGGGCTGTGTAACAACCCTCGTTTTTAAGAGGCTAAAGTTTTATAAATTTTACCGCATAAGGTAATTATATAAAATGTTGGAACCGGAGTAAATATTAATTGAATGAGATAGAGTTAATATAACTGGAATGTTGTATATTTACCGACTATGTAGGTAAATATCGTCATGTGGTATGATTTATAGTGTCATGTATACTAAATGGCATTATGGTTTAAATGATATTGGAACTCGAAATAATTTATAAAATTTTCGGATGCCAGTTTAGAGGGTGTAGTTAGTCTCGAATGGTGCGAGACAGTCAAAATAAGTGCCATATTGTATTTTTGGGGTTCCGGGCACTTTTGATTGGTTTTAACTTAAATGCGTATTTGGGAGTCTTTTAATGTGGTGTTAACCATTTAAGTTGGGGACTTTAGACTTAAGCCACGATTTAAGTCTCCCAACCTTTCTCATTTCTTCCATTACACACCACAAGCCCTAGAGAGAGTGAAAAAGAGAGGGAAGAGTTGAGAAATTGGAGAGAAAGAACAAGAGAGAGAGATTCAAGCTTGGAGATTGTTGCTACTACAAGAAAATCTAAGATTCTCACACCAAGGCAAGTTTTCTACTTGCTAATATGTGATTTAAGATGAATAATTTGTGTGATAGTTGTGTATTTGCATTTATGGATCAAAAAAATGGAATTTATGAGATGTAAATCCTAATCTTAGTTTTGATGATAAAGTTGTGAATTATAATGGTTACAAATCATGTAGGTTGAGTTCAAAATGGAAGAGATTTGAGATTTGGGAAAATTTAAATCATCACTTGGGTTTAGTTTTTGGAAGAAGAAAGAGCCCTAGGTCTGCTATGACCGGTCAACCGTGATCTCAGGACCGATCGATCGGGCCTTCGCGAGAGGGCTTACTGCTTTCCCACAAAGGCATAAATATCGTGCGCGGTCGATCGCGGTCCCCTGACCAGTCGACGGGCCCCTCCAACCTGAGCTTTCTGCTTTAATTTTTAGGCAAAATTTGGAGACGCGATCGACAGCGGTCTCAGGACCGGTCGACCGGTCCCCTGTTTTTCACCTTTAAAACTTATTTTGTTTCCTAGATTTATTCTCCTCAATAGGGACAAGGAACCTTCTTGTATGAAGTAAATTTAGAGTTTTAGAGTCCTAGGTGAGTGGGGACTTTTTCGGGGACATGCCAAATTGATGTTAGGGCATTCTTTTCTTTTAGTTAATTATATTGAGACTAGGAGTTATAGAGTTGTGTTTGGGAGACTTTAGAGGCTCAATGGAGCTACGTTAATCTTGATGGTTTATAATACCTTCACAACGAATCTTGGGAGAATAAATCGAAGGGTCATTTATTCATTGACGTTACAATGATATGATGTATTACGTATGGCTCCGGATATAATATGAATGATTATGAATTTGGATAAAATGAGAAAATGCATTTGCTAAAATGTAAATGGAATTGGAATTGGTAAATGGAAATGAAATTGAAATGGTAATGATGGTAAATGATAATTTACTTAATCATTAATATGGTAAATGATAATTTGGTTAAACACACCTCTCTAAATGACATCATAAGGGAAGTTCGTGCGCACAGGTGAAGCCCCCTGGCTAGTGAATGCAGGGTGGATATAGTCCTAGGCCATATGAGCGTCGTTGTATATTTTCTGCGCTAGGTAGGTAATTCTGGGTGTGGTTATGACTACCCCGCGGGCATATGGCCGCTTCCCGACGTATTGCGATAGGTGCCCAGGTTGTCTTGTATGACAGGTCCTGGAAGATAATGGTCATTTAGGGGCGTGCACAGTGGGGAAACCCGGACGGGCGGTCTTAGAATTCGTTATGTGTGTATAAATATAAGAATTCATAATCAAGTGGGACTTGATGTATGTGATATGCCACAAAGAGAACAATAAAATGCCACAAAGAGCATTTAATGTTGATTAAATTCCTGTTAAGGAATGGTTATGCCAGGATGGGCATGTAATTGAAATATAAAGCCACAAAGAGCTTAAAAATTGAGATAAAGAGCTTATAATTATAGTTATATTTTCCTGATAAGGAATAAACTATGAAATGAATCGGTGTACATGATGGAAGGTTTTAATTATGTTAATCTTTCTTTTTCTCCTGCTTAGTTAAATTAAATTCATGCCTTTCTTTTTATCGTCCTAGCTTATGTTTTAACTGTGTAGATAGAATTTTATTTTTCTAGCATGATTTTTATTCATAACTGTCATACTTTTTATTTCATCTGGTAATCATATAGAACCGGTCCCTGACCCGTTCCTATTTCTTATTGTGCATGCATCTTGTTTTCGCTCAGGTGCTCCACCGCAAGGACGCCTGTTTTGACTTTCCAAACCCGGTGTCTTTGTCGAGTCGTGATACTTTGCGGGTATTACGGGACATATTGTTATAGACGTTTTCATTCTTGTCTTCTAGCTATGATCGGGTCTTTCTTTTTTACTCGGGCGAGAGGCCCAAGCTTTTATAATTGCTTAATGTAATGTATTATGTAAATTACTAAATTTGTGTTACATTACGTTGTATGTATCTGTGACCGACAGCATATTCGGTCCTTTTATTGTTTACTTGTAGTTATTGTAATATATATTCTTGGGGTTTCCACTTTCTATTCAATGGGTTGTTAAGTTGTTGGTTTCTTTTATAAAATTTAAATTTTTCAAAATTTTTGGCAACTCGTTTTTCTGAAATATGGAGTGGTTATCCCGTATACTTTTTATTTTGTTGTGATGCTGAGAATGATTCCATCCATGATTCCGTTATTTTGGAGTATCGGGATGGCCACCCCCTATTTCGGATTGGCGAGTTGTCACAGGCTGGCATTAGGCTTTATTGGTAATTATGGTTCGGTCCCCACATTATACAATGACCATTTTTGTCACCTTGATTGTTTTCATAAGACATTATGATCTCAAATAATATCTTGGCATATTTAATGATCTTTTACAAGTCATTTATGGTTTTAATTTATGCATATATTTATTGTTGTATGTATATGGTGTTTTTTATTCACCATGTATTGAACTATTGAAAAAAATAGTATTTGTTGTTTATTTTGCAAAATTTTATTTTGATGAAACATTATTCCCATCGTTGGAGGGGGAGAACGTACCTGGAGTGCGAATTCTTTCTGCAGAACAACTCGTTCCTGAAGAACATTTCATTCCTTAAGAACGACGAGAATTGTTGTGGGACTCTGTAATACTCCGTATTTCTGCGTATTTGAAATTTAATTAATTTGGGAATTAATTGGGAAAAATACGTGTTAATTAAATTACACGAGTGACGTAATTTAATGTGATTAAATAATAAATGTGATCATTAAATATTAATAGAGAAATAGATACTTATTAATATTATGAAATGAAATATACTAAGTATGAATAGTAAATAATTATTGATTATTGATTTACGTCATAGCGAGTGATATGGGCGTATTTGATTCTATCTCAACCGGGAGTCGCGTGTAGACTAGAATTGAGGTCGAGATAGGAGATATATTTTAAGTGACTCGAATGATAATTTAGAGGTCACAAAGGATTTCGAATGGGTCGTAATATTATACTCAGGGATATAGTTTGGGTCTCGAGTCAATTTTAGACCAAACCAGCACCTATTGAGGGAATTTTGGTTATTTGGCAAAAGGAGGTTTAGAGACCTACGAAATTTACAACCTTATATCAGATGATTAGAGGGTGAGGCTAGGGTTGGAATCACAAAAACTTAAGTGAGGCTATTAGAGAAGAAGGAGAGACCATTCTTAGAGCTTAATGAGGTATTCTTTAAGAATTGGATCTTGTTCTTGCATCCTAATCATCTAAGGAGTGAGGATTGGAAGAGAAGAACATCAATCCACCATCATCATCACGAAATCAAACCCCATTTGTTAAGGTAAGTGTTTATATACAAGTATTTTGAAGTTATAATACCCATGTGTAGGGATTTCAATATAGTTTGGATTAAATCAATGGTTCTTAGAAGAAAAGAAAAATTTTAATGCATTTTTGGGTAAGAATTGCGTTTAGTATGAATTAATCTGTAGAGGACAATAAAATATAAGTTATGTATTCATATTCACGAATTAAATCTTGGTTCTTGTTGAATATTAATGGAGGATATTAAAACCGAGTTTTTTGGATGAATAAATGATTTGATCCATGTTTGATTGGGAATTATAATGATTTGATGATAAAATCACGTTAGAAATAGTCATAATGCATGTAGAAATGGTTAGGAACAACTGGTGTTACGTTTGGTCAAGTATCATGGAAGTAATATGAGTAACAATGGTGAAAAATGCAACTTTCCAATGAAGAAGATGATACAGAACCATTTCGAATCGATTCGAACTCCTGGCGAATCGATTCGGCTACCCAGAATGCTTAAAATTTCCTTTTTTGGCCTAAACTTTCTAAACAGTTATCGCGGGAAACTCTTAGAACTTTATTAAGATATAATAAGGGATTTGTTATATTACACTAGGCCTATATTGGGTTTGTGATTTAGTTTTATTGAGAAGATTAAGACGAGAATAAATTGGGATGAATTATGTCGTAATTTATCGGAGAGAAAGATAACGAATTATGGGAATTTCGAATGAATTAGTAAGTAGATCAGTAGGGTAAATATTGATTCAACTACTGAAATTAATGAAGAGGTAACTAAGGCCCTTAGAGTTGTGTGAATACTCGAATAAATACGATAGTGAGGTAAATCGTAAAGTAATATGTACGGTGAGTATTCGAGAGAAATATACTACATACGAGTATGGATAATTAGGTTGCATGTACTGATTTATAGTTATACATAGGTGGTGTGAAGACCTAAAGTATACTTGAATCTATTGGGGTCGAGGTGACATTCTGAACCACTATATGAAACTTAATTTTAGGGACGAGGTGACATTTCGAACCAATATTTATATGAAACTTAAATTGGGATCGAGGTGACATTTCGAGCCAATATATAAAAGAGATCTTGGGGTTGAGGTTAAGTTCCGAATCGATAGTCTATAATTAGTGATACAGGGACGTGCATTTAAAGTATGCACTTATAGTATATGTTGTGTGTGAAATATATACCCCATGAATAATCTACTTAAGTTTGAAAGCAGATTGGTAGACGAAGTTTATATATATCCGAAAAGCGAATTAAGTTAAGAGATTTAATTATCAAGATTAAAGATAGATAGTGGTTATCTAAAGAGAAATTAAGTAGTGAAACTTAATTGAGAGATTTAGGATAATAATGTGTAAAATGTTACCTACGAAGATAATAACAGATGAGATGTGTTAATTAGCGTACTGTATAGGCGATGCAGGAACTTAGAGAGTAGATAAGTTCAGTTAAATACTTTAGTCTAGTTGGCTTGGGTAGTACAGCTAGGTGGGCTAAGTATAAAACGTTAAGCGTGCATTATAGATGAGAGGTGAGGAAACTCAAGAGAGTGTACGAAAACCTAACATGTGTAATATATAACTGATTTTCATTTGTGATAAATACTTGCTAAATATATTCAAAATATTTTGAGTACTAACTCTTGCTATAAAAATATTTTCCAAAACCTTTTAGGTATCCAGTAACAGGGGCGCCATATTTGATATTCCGATCCAGGGAGACGCAACTACGACACGGGTAGATGTTCGCAGGACTTTGCTTAGACGCTTCTATTTATCATTCCTAGTTTAGGACTCTATCTCCAGTTGTTAGATTTCAGTTAGGGCATGTCGCCCATTCATTTCAGACTCAATATTTAGACTACATTTATATTAGTTGGTTTATTTACTTTGGATTTTTAGCCGATGGTTTATTCGACAAGACTTTATTTATATTATTGATGGTTTGGGATTTTATCATTGTGTGATTGGTTTATATTATTTTTCCGCATTGGTTATCTGTTAATGAAAGATAAAATTTTGACACCGGTTTAATTAGGTAATGGTGATTATTAATTAAAAAGTTTTTCGACAGTGATGCTAAGAATGAACCAAATGAGAAACCTGTTTTAATTTAATAAATGACTGATCACCCGGTATTTAATTAGGTGGGGTGTCACAGAATCTTCCACTTTATCTCATCTGACCCCCCGTATTAAAATTTAAATGTTAGACGCCTTTAATATCTTAGGTAAAGTGACCAAGTCATTTATATTAGTTACTAATGCGCCTACCTACATCATTGTTCTAGTAGGACAAATTTAAATTCGGTAGCAAATAAATTTGTTGCACGCTAGAAGCGTGGCAGCTCTAGAGGTTCCAAGTAATTAACTATAACGCTCCAGAATAGGTTATACATAACGCTCCATAAGAGATTATGAACAAAAGATTCATTTTCTCTAAAATTTCAGAAGAGGTTATAGTCTTTGAAAAGACACAAGTCCCTAAAGTGACTATAAAGCCCCAAAAGTAAGCAAAGGTACCTAATATTAATGAGCTCTCTATGTTTTATACATATACAAGCGAAAAGTGAAATTGCCAAAAGTGATCATCTATGACATAATTATATATATTGTAGTTCCACAAACATCAAAGGGCAATGATACTACAAATTCACTTAATGATAAATGAATGTCGATAAAGAATATATTGGCCAAAATGAGAAAATGACATGATGGCATAATTCGAGTCTCTAACTAAACGTGGTCTAGGTCTATTCAGGCGTATAGTAAAAAGCCCATGAGACTTGATGAGTGCATTATTCTGTATATTTTATGCCCAAATTTATACTTTGTTAGTCCCATTTTATTTTATTTAATAAGTTCTTACGAATTTTGTTAAAAAAGGAAAAAAAATGCAAGAATGATTGAATTCAGATTCAAAACGGTAATTTTAAGTAAAAAAATGGGCACTTCGATGGTTTTATAATTTTTCTTGTACTAATTTGTGAAAAAATTACCTAGTGAAAATTTTGCAGGTAATAATGAAATTTGGTGCAACTTGACGATCAACTCGAAAAAGGTGCGAAAAAAACTGATTTTTACGATCGTTAAAAAAAAGTTTTTTTTACCCCTGTGAAATCGGGAAAAAAAATCGAAATTTTTTATTCTCCGAATTAGACAAAAATCAGTGTGCATGTTCGACAAGCAAAAATAAGAGGTCCCGGTGGGGTACCTTATTCAAATCGAAAGAAAAGAGGTGGAGTGCTTGGTTCCAGTACTGTTCGGACAATTAAAGAAAGTTTCATCCCTACCCTAACACCACACCTCATGGTCAATAAAAAGGACCCTTGGGCTCATATTTTTACATAAAATTTCGGGGAGCAATTTTTGAGTGATTGTATTCAATTTGAAGGTCAAGTTTTTATCATTTTGAGAGGATTAAAGATTATTGTTAGAGAACTTATTGTGAGTTTGATTTATTAATGAAAATTTCTACTTATTCTTGCAATTTGTTTTTATTTTTAATTATGGTAGCTTAATTCTTCTATTAGGATTAGGGTGAAATTTATCATAGTTAGTTAATATTGTCACGTTAATTTAATTATTGTTTATTACCTACTCGTTTTAATTATTATGAAAAATTCGGCATTCATTTTAAAACGAAATGAGAGTGTGTTTAAACCTTCAAAATTATTTTATCAAATCAAGTTTTGAGATTTAAAAATAGTATTTTTTGATGGATTATGCTTCCACTTTGATTGTTTCAATAGTCCATGCGTTTAAATACATTTGCAAACTTTAAAACTTGTATTTTCTAAGGGAATGTGAATTTTGGCCATCTATTAGAGACGTTAAAATATTTCGAACATAATCGTTATATTTTTCGAATTAAACGCGACGAGCGTTGGTTTACTTTAAATTATAAAAAGGGAATGACAAAATTAAATTAGTGTGCAATATTAGTTACAAGATAAATGGACCCCGAATCCTAATTATTTCATATTATTTACAACTCTCGTGTGTGCTCTCATATTTACATATTTGCTTTAATTTAATTTAGTGCATAATTATTCTCTACCCCATTTAGTCTTAATTGGACAGTTGCAATTATTTTAAACGTTAAAATTGACAAATATCTGTGGGTTCAACTCATACTTTCCGAAGCTATTCTATAATAGCCTGTGCACTTGCAGTAATTTTAATTTGACAGCAGTTAATCCTGAAGTTTACGAATGGGTGTTTATAAGAAAACGAAGTGAAAAATCGCTATAATATTCATTACATGTGGCACAAGGTTTCCTGTAGAAATCGAAGATTGATTATATACGAACATACCATCCTATTACACCCATAAATACTTTTCAAATATCTTATTAGCTTCATAGTTTTTAAAATATATAATATATGAGTCTCGTGAATATAATAACCGCTTATTCATACAAGACTTAGACGAAAAATCCGTATGAAAATCTCAGAAGAATTTGCTTTGTCTGAAGTAAAACCAAGGAGTGCGTACTCAATTTGAATAAGACGTTCATTGTACAGCTTAAAGCAATGCGGAAGGATATATGTATAACTGTCTTAAAAAATACTTTATTAAGGAAAAATATGAAAATAATTATATATGCCAATGTGACATTATACAAATATCTATAAAAGGATTTGCTCTTGAAGAGCTTAATAGATATGCAAAATACTTAAATAAGGAATTCAAATATGAAAAACTATGGGGTAACTTGGTATTGTCTCGGTCTGCAGATCGAGAACAACACTGATCCATTAGTCAAAATGATTGAAAAATCTTATAATGATTTATCATATATTAAGCACGCCATTTTAGTATACTCATGGTCTGCAATCTTTGGATATTAAAATATCTATATTATCTTAAAGAAAATGACAAGATAACTTTGGTCGAGAGGTACCATATTTGGTCCGGAAGTACCATATTTGTAAGTTGTTAGTACCTTGTTATACATAGCAAAATGCATGAGATCAAACATAGTACTCACAGTCAATCTCTTTGTAATGAACAATTATCAATGACTTGCAAGCATGGAACTGGAATCAATAATTTTTTATGATAGCTTACTAGAACTATTGATGTGATATTTTTAAATCTGACAATCCCCGTCTAGTTAGTTATGTAGATGCGAGTTATCTTTATAATCCTCACAATGAATAATAAAAACACTTATGAATTGCCTCAAACAATATATGTTATTACTACTAGTACTTATGAAGACAATGGTGAATGTATAGATCAAATTTACATGCTCAAATTCAAAGAGGTTACATCAAGGGAGATATGACTGATACATTTTTGTTTTCTACATACATGAACTCCAGAAGAATCATAAAATTGAAATAAAATAGATTAGATAAAGAGACATTTTCACCCTTCTTCACCAAAGTCTAATGGAAGAGCTTTAGGAGAAAAATGAGATTGGAGTAACAATCTATCTAAACTTTCACCAAGTCAATGTCGAAAGAAACATTTCAGAAGCTTGTGTATAAGATAGGAATATGTCAACTCAATCATCATAGAAATGTCAAAACCAGGGGAGTATCCAATCAATGGGGGCATTTTATCTCGAGAATAATCAAAGAACATTATATTTTTGGACATATGCACATTGCACTCTTTTCTTTAACTATATTTTTGCCCCATAGGGTTTTTATGGCAAAGGTTTTAACGAGGCACCACTAAGCGCGTTCAACACCAATTCAATTATCACAAAAGTTGTATTTTTTTTCTTCACTTTGATTTTCTCCCATAGGATTTTTTCTTAATAAGGTTTTAATGAGATATCAAGCATTGAATGATGGATACATCCAAGGGGCAGAGTTGTAAAATATGTATTTTAGTAGATGTCCAAATGTATTCCGCATTTATGAAAGTCTTTTGGAACGTTTTACTTTATACTATAAATAGAGGTAGAGGTGATACTCCTCAAGTATTTCTCCCTCTATATTTTCTCGGTGTCTTATTTTTCACAACAAATAGCGCTTTTCTGGAAGAAAGTATTTAGTCACAAGACCAACCAACAGTGCATAGATTATTAAATGTGTATGTGCATGTGAAGGTGAAGGTGATTGGGTCAGTAGGCATCCTCACATTGATTGGGTTAGTAAGTGGAATCTCATTCCCGCCCATAATGTTGCTCATGTTATGATTTTTATCTCGTTAAGTTGGCCCTTTTATCTATTTGTGGGACTGTGTGCACATACTTGCACATGCATGAATAAATTGCAGCATTTTGGTGTCAGGCTCTTTTGATATCTAATAATTGATTTAGTTTAGTCTGAAGATTTTGGGTTGGAATATTTTGACTTTGGTCTCCATTTTTTTTATAGGTTTTTACGGTCTAGTCCTTGGACTAACAATTTTGGACAAAAAAACCGGTGAACCAAATTTTAAACGATTAGGTCCAACATATAAATACCCCCAATTTAAGAAAATCATAAACCTAATCGGCTATTGGAGTTTTCTCTGCAACTAACGACTATTCTCCGAAATCGAAAATAACATCAATCTTATGCTTTGATCGTCTGTCCTATAATCGATTACAGTGTTCTTAATCGATTCTACCTGTATCACTTGGCTCTATCATTTGTAAGTTTATCTTTATCAGCAGTTGATTTTTCTATTTTCGATCGATTACAATAAGTATATGTCCTTTGTTTTAATTCAAGAGACTCATTGTAATATTCATTCATGTTATTGAATAGCTTTTTATATGTTATATATGTATATGTTTCTAATTTGTGTTTTTTATGCATTTATGTTTGGATTCTTAATAAATAAGTTATATTTATCAATATTTGTAATTGTTAGTTGAATGTGCTGAATGAATATTATTGATGTTTCATTCTAATTTTAAGAGTCCTTGATTTTGATTTGGTATTGAATCACTTATTGATATAGGTCCGCGCCAGCGAAAATAACCAGTTCGATATCAGTTTTCAAAGTACACGCACTGTTTATAAAGTACACGTGATTGATTATTTGATAATATGTGTGTGGTTTATTGCTTCATGTATAGGTTTTTAAAAAGTGCCTGTAAGTTTATACTAATTATAAATAAATATTTTGATATTTCATGCATTAAATTATTGCACACATTTTTAGAATTATTGACCTTGAAGTAAATGTTTTTTGTCTCTGTTTTACTGCAGGACATTATGGTAAGTAGTGTAATAGCAAGGTGTTGTTATTTGGATAATATGGCTTGTATTGAAATATTTGAAGATATCTCATTAGATTTCATATGCAATGAGTTGTGTATTAGGTTTACTAATTTGAGAAGTGGGAGTTTTTCATTGAGGTATTCATTTGGTGATGAATGTCGGTTCATGTTGGTTTGTGACAACGATGTTTGTTGTATGTTGCGGTCCCAATTGATCGTGAAAGCTAATTTCATTTGGATATATGTCATTGATTCATTACCATTTCCATGTAATACATGTCGTGAACGGGTTGACTGCTCTAATCGAATTTTTGAAGGGGTTGACTGCAGTAATACAAGTTCTGAGAGGGTTGACAGTGGTGATACAAATACACAGAGGTTAGAGTCTTTATCATCAGGCACTAAAAATGATTTTAATAGTTTCATTGAAAATGACTTTTATCTTGGAGGTGTGGAGTCAAGTAAGTCGAAAGTCTATCTTTCGAATGATTGGAAGACTTATATAAGTCATGAGCAGCAGTGTTTTGAAGGAAGTGTAGTGAAATTTCGGGATAAATTACGAAAGTATGCCGTTGAGGTTGGGTTCAAGTATGTGTATTTGAAGAATGATAAAACTCGAGTGAGGGTTGAATGCTCTAAAAAGACTACTGAGAATTGCATGTGGAGAATTCATGCTTCATTATCTATAATAAATGGATACTTTTACATACGTGCAATGAATAATGAGCATACATGTAGAGGTGTCTTTCATAGTCCGTCAGCCAAAATGATAGCCTCCAAGTTGGTTTCAACATTGGTAGCTGATGATCTTAGAGATAACTCGCTATTGAGACCAATTGATGTAGTTAGAGATATGAAGAAGAATTATGGTCTTGATATAGCTTATCAACATGCATGGCGTGCGAAAGAGATGGTTGTTGTTGATATACATGGTGATGAAAAGGTTTCTTATGCATTAATGAATAATTATTGTGACCTTCTATTGCAGTATAATCCTGGGTCGCATTGCATCCTTGACGTGGAACATGAGAGTAAAAAATTCAAGAGAATATTTGTAATGTTTAGAGGATGTATTTATGGATTTCAATACTGCAGACCTGTTTTATTTCTTGATGGTGCCTTTTTGAAGAGCCGTTACCGTGGAACAATACTATCAGCTACTGCAAGGAATGGGAACAGTGGTAAATGAATTTTAAATATTTTATTTTGTGTATTGCATTGAAATTTTGTTTGTTCCATTCCATATCATCAAAATACAAGCATAAAAATATAAAATACCTTTGAAGGTCTTTGTTTTAGTTCACGTGTACTTTTCATTTTTCTACGTGTATTGTCATGATATGTCTTATTATGCGTGTACTTTGATGATGATGATGATTTTGTTTGTTCCATTCCATATCATCAAAATACAAGCATAAAAATATAAAATACCTTTGAAGGTCTTTGTTTTAGTTCACGTGTACTTTTCATTTTTCTGCATGTATTGTCATGATATGTCTTATTATGTGTAATACTAAGTAAAGTACATGCATAGTTCTGTAAAGTACACGTGAATGTTTTTGTTAATGTCACGTGTACTTTTCATTTTTATGCGTGTACTTTGATGATGATGATTTTATGTGTAGTAATAAGTAAACTACACGCATTTTACATGTCAAGTACACGTGAATGTTTTTGTTAATTTCACGTGTACTTTTCATTTTTATGCGTGTACTTTGATGATGATGTTATGTTGAATACAAACTAAAGTACACGCATTTTACATGTCAAGTACACGTGAATGTTTTTCTTGATTTCACGTGTACTTTTCATTTTTATGCGTGTACTTTGATGATAGGTGTTGTTATTTAGAAATAATAAAGCAAAGTACATGTTAAAAATGTAAAGTACCTTTGAATTTTTTTGTTTAGTTCACCTGTACTTTACATTTTTATGCGTGTATGTTGATGTTAGTCTTGTTAATAATAAAGCCAAGCAAAAGATTGGAAAGTAAACGTGCATGTCTTTTTATCTTTATCATGTGTACGGTACATTTTTATGTTTTGTCTTATTATTTACAAACAATTTAAATTAAACACAATATATTTCCCATGTGTTTTAGGGTGTGCGCCAGCAGCATCAATATACAAAGTGTTGTACATGGATATGCTATTTATTTTTATTTTAATATATTTTTATATTTCAGGACTTTTTCCTGTTGCATATGCTGTTGTTGATTCCGAAACCGAAGATAACTGGATGTGGTTTCTAGTCAATTTGCATAGTGCAGTAGTTGAGTAATATCGAAACATAACATTTATATCAGATTGAAACAATGGATTACTTGAAGCTGTTTAGAGGGTCTTCCCGTTGTGTGCACATTCCTACTGTATACATCATTTACAAGGGAATATAAAAAAGAAAATTCGTGGGAATTGTGCTGGATTTCGAAAGAAAATTGTTAAAGATTTTTTGTCTTGTGCATATGCTGTCTCAGTAGATGTATTTGACAAGAATATTGAAGCATTGAAGAAGGAAGGAGGAGCTGCTATTGTCGATTTCATTGATAGTTTGCCTCCCGAGAATTGGTCCTGTGCATATTTCCCTGGTAAACGGTATGGTGACATGGCATCTAGTGTTGCGGAGTCATTCAATTCATGGATATTGGAGGAAAGGCATTTACCAGTAATGAATATGCTTGATAAATTGAGAGTGAAGATTATGAATTTCAATGCAAACAAACTTGTTGAGTCTGACACTCGGACAAATGAGCTATGTCCTTTTTTTCAAAAGTTACTGAATGAAAATTGGAATAAAATCCGACATTGGACTATTAGTCGCTCAAGTCAAAATGTATTTGAAGTTCATTCAGAAGTGCGAGCAATAGTTGACTTAGGAGAAAGGACTTGTTCTTGTAAGAGTTGGCAGATTAGATGTTTTCCATGTTCTCATGATGTTTGTGTTGTGCGGAGGAAAGGGACCAGTATTTATGATTATATTGAGGAGTACTATAAGGTATCTTTCTACAGAAAATCATACTCGATACCTATAGTTCCTCTTCCTGATTTGATTTCCTTAAATATTCCTATTCCTGAAAATCCATCTATCCTTCCACCAATGACTAAGAGACCGACAGGCAGGCCAAGAAATAAGAGAATAAAGTCTTCTGGTGAGATCACAGTAAGGGAAGTTACTTGCTCGAGGTGTAGTAAAACGGGTCATTACAGGTCTACTTGTAAGGAACCCATTTGACTACTTTTAAAATTGTTGAATTCATTCATTTTAACCATTTGATTGAATAAATTAATTAATAAACCATTTGTTTCACATAAATGAATGTAATTTATTTTTAAGTCTCATTCTTTAGTTTGTTTTTTGTGTTGTTGTACACATATTTTTCATAAAACATACATGATCATTATTCCTTGTGTTCACATGTACTTTACCTTTGTATACGCATGTTATGTACAGTACACGGGCATTTTGATGTCCAAAGAAATTTTAGGTATTTTTGCAATAGTCCCATTTGTGAAGGTTTTGTTTGTCCTAATCCCATTTGACTTTTATATTCATAATTAGTCCCATTTAGCAGTTGTGGATGGTTACAACTGCATTTCGAAAAAAACGTGGACTGCTATATGGGGTGTGATTGTATTATTGTTCAGAGGCATTTTAATTTCCACATTCATTGAATAGGACTAACAACAACAAATGATATATCTAGGATCAGAGGCAAGATGATGATCAAAACTGGGACTAAATGCCAAAGTCCCCAAGAAATTTTATCAATGCGTGTCCTTGATTAAATATACGTGTACTTTATTAAGTACAAGTATATTAATAAAGTACACGCATTTAAAAATGGATTTGGTCAGTTCAATATGCGTGTACTTTATAAAAGCATGCGTGTACTTTACTTAATGTACATGCATGAAGTACACGCATAATATAAATATAATATGCGTGTACTTTATGAAGTACACGCATTGATAATTAAAGTACACGCATTTAAATATAATTGTACATGCATGTTTTAGCAAAGTACACGCATATTGATATGACAAAAATCTAATTCAATATACGTGTACTTTATGTATTCTGCATGTAATTTTATCAAGTAGACGTATATAAATGCATGTACTATTTGGAAAATGGTTTTTGACATTACAATGTGCTTGTACTTTATAAAAGACATTTGGGTCACTCATATTCTTAAACTCCTATGGGTATTATGGTCCGCGCCAGCGTCATTATTATACAAGTATTTCAATAGGCGTGTACTTTATAGACTATGCTTGTACTTTATAAAGTACACGTGTAATATATAGAGTACACGCATTTATATAATGTTTTGGGAAAATATCTTGAGTACATGCATTATTATACAAGTATTTCAATAGGCGTGTACTCTATAGACTATGCGTGTACTTTATAAAGTACACGTGTAATATATAGAGTACACGCATTTATATAATTTTTTTACATGAAATGTTATTAATGTTAAAATTTTTAACAAAACACGTGATCATGTTTATAAGGGTTCATGTGTACTTTACTATATTGGGTGTATGACATAACTCAGAACACATTCATGAAAGAAATAAAAAATTTATTAAAAACAAAAAAATAAAGTACAATTTTTTCAAATAAAGAAAGCTGAAAAAACTAAACAAGGCTTCTAGTAGGGATGTTTGTCAAAGGCATCTAGGGTGTCAGGGAGAGAGTCAATGAAATTCGACCAGTGTCGAATTTCTTCTTCTATGACAGCTACAAGGCCTTCATGGAGAGCCTTCTTCTCCTTCAGCTTTGCGATTTTCATGGGAACTTCTTGTGTATAGAAAGACATGAGTTCTTCATGTGTTTGAGGAGGGTCCTCATCCACATCAAATAAATCTATGAGATTGGGTGGAAGTCCATAATAACCTTCCCTCACATATGTTTGAAACTGCTCAAAGGCAGTTTCATATGAGGAAATATTTTCCTCAATTTGCCTTATTTTTTTTTATTTCTTTCATCTCTCTCAAGAGTTTCTCGCAAGTTTTCTGCTGGAATAGCCATTATGTTATCTTTACCCTAGATGTAATGGTTAAGAAAAGAACAAATATTACTCTTTTATAGGAAAAGTGAAAGTTATTTATTTCTTGACCAGAAGTAGTTGGGAAGTGAGCAGTTGAGCTTAATAAATTAATTTTGGTTATTGTGTCCTTAATGAATTCTTCAAAGTAGTTTTCAATTAAAATAATAAATAATTATTATATTAACCACTGCGTGTACTTTAGTAAAAATGCGTGTACTTTGAAGAATTCATTGGTGTACTTAGTAATTATGACTTGTATTTTTCGTGAAAACTGCTTGTACATTGTTTCATAACAATCAGATGCATTGTTTGTCTAAACCTTACGTGGATTGTGGTCCGCGCCAGCGGGAAAAAACCATTTTGGTGTAATAAATATTGTAAACAATAACCAATATAACACAAAACAAATTACAAATATATGTTTTGAATTTGAATCACAATTTTTAGATATTTTTTCTCCTTTCGGGGGAAGAAATATTTTGACAGAAGAATTTCCCCGAGTACATATGCTCTTTGTTTTAGCATGTCAGGGTCTTGAAACAATTTTTTCATTTCCTTGTTTCTGCTTATTTGTTCAATGTAGTACATGCAGAACACCCCACAGTCAACCCTGAAATTACAATAAAATAAATATACAAATTGGTATGATGTGATGAAATTTTTTGAAAGGATACAAATTAGTAATTTTTAGAAATGAAGTTTTTCTTACCCATTATATTGTTTAGGGCATTCGTGATCTCTTATTAGGTCAAATTTTAGATCACTTTCCAGCAAGAAATCTACAGTCCTTCTTTCTTGCTCTGTCAATGGATCATCATCCAGAGTAAACTCATTTGGTGTACCTTCATCAAATTTCCTCTGAATTTTGAAACCATTATTTTTCATTGTTTCTGCTTCAGTCTTCAATAGGCACAGTATTTTTTGGAAGACAGAAAACTGTTAAGAAGACAAATATTTAGTGTATACAAATAAAAGAGTATATGAAGATTAAAGAGTGAAAAGTACACGCATAATATAAAAGTACACGCATATTTTATTTTTTTATATCACGTGTATTTTAAAATATGATGCGTGTACTTTGCCTAATGTGTTAAAAGTACACGCATAATATTAAAGTACACGCATATTTTATTTTAAAATATCACTTGTATTTTAAAATATGATGCGTGTACTTTGCCTAATGAGTTAAAAGTACACGCATAATATTAAAGTACATGCATATTTTATTTTTATCTATCACGTGCATTTTAAAATATGATGCGTGTATTTTTTCTAAAGAGTTAAAAGTACACGCATAATATTAAAGTACACGTAACTTGTATTGGTTCATTTCACGTGTATTTTAAAATATGATGCGTGTACTTTGATAATCTGGGTAATTATGTACAACTAATACAAAGTACACGCATTATATAATGCACGTGTACACGTGTATAATATAAGTACAAGTAACATTACTAATGAAGTTTAGGCACTAACCAATTTTTTTGCATCATCGAAGAATGTTGTGTTTTTTTCCTTGTTGTTCGGATGAAGGGGATCCATGTGTACCACTTTATTTTCTTTTTTGTATATCACAAGTAATGTGAAATGTCCTACACTATGTCTTAGTACAATGAACAAATTATTACAAGTGCCTAAGTATTCAAATAAATCTCTGTAGAACTCCCCTGTCTTATTGACTCCATTTGAGCTACAAGCTTCTATCTGAATAAAAATTATAGACATAGTGTTAATAAAAAAAACTGAAATTTTGTTTCTCAAAACTTTCGGTTTATTTGTACTTACCCAACAATAATCAAAAAAAGTGTGTGATTAGGAGAGCCCTTCCTCTGACAATTTTAACCTCAATACTTCACTAAAGGCAAGTATTATCTGTTTCACACAATATAAAATGGTGAGGAAATAATAATGTTGAAATTTAATGGATGTCTAATATTTGGACTACATACTTGGCTTGAAATTTCTTGATTGTTGAGGACTTCAAGTAAATCTTTCCATGGGACATACGAAACCATCCCTTGGAAAATAAATTCCCTGCATTTTATATAATCAATAAGAATTGTATAATAATAATAACCTTATTCTTTTGCACCAAAAAAAATATAAATTAATGAAGTGATAAATCATAAAACAATAAACTTTACCCTGACTCAGCAATTTTAATAAACTCTTCAATCTTTTTCTTCGAAGCTTCATCAAGATATTTGTATGCTTCGATTGCTTCAAGCATGACATGAGTTTCCTTCATTTGTTGAGCTATTGTTAGACGGACTTTTCTAAGCTTTGACTCTTTTTGTTTCTTAATTGGTTCAAGCTTTTCTGTTTCGCCGTCGGCTTTTCTTTTTTTCTGCCCTCTAGTAAGAGGACCTTTTGTTTTGGATATTTTGGGGCTGCCCTGAACTTTCTTCGAGGCTAGTTCAATCTTTAAACTCGAAATTTCGTCCAGGAGTTTTTTATTAATGTTTTCCTGATATATTTAACAAGGAATGTTGGATTGTAAGCATTTTTTGAAACAATGATTCATTTTCTCTTACGTGTATTTTATATAATACACGCGTGTATTTTAATACATGCGTGTATTTTATAAAGTACACGCGTGTATTATAAAATACGTGTACTTTATAAAATTTATAATATACATAAAATTTATAATAAAATTAAGAAAGTGTAGCGTGTAATAAATATCTATTGTATTTTATAGATACCTGGTCAGTTTTTTTCAATTCTGATTCTTCAAGCATTTTCTTCAACTCCGAAATTTCGTCATTAGGGATTTTATTATTGTTTTCCTGTAATACAAAAAAAAATGTTACATTATACACAATGCATTATTTTTAATAAAATAATGCATGTACTCTGCATTATATCTAATATCAAATAAAACTGCATTAAAAATACTATGAAATAAAACTGCGTGTACTTTGGAAAAACTGCGTGTACTTTGGGAAAACTGCGTGTACTTTAAACGTGTACTTTAGGAAAACTGCGTGTACTTTAGAAAAACTGCGTGTACTTTAGAAAAACTGCGTGTACTCTGCATTCAAAAGTACCCGTTGAGTTCTTTTCCACTCTGACTCCTCAAGATTCTGCCTCAATGTCATCTTTTCTATGTCAGCATCTTTCCATTGTTGCAATGTATCATCATACCTTTTTTTGAGATCTTCATTAGTCAGAGACAGATATCCATTCTTTTGTTCCAAAATTCGTGTTGATTCTGCCTGTTTTTTCAATGATTCATCCAATTCTTTAATTCTATCTGAGTCACTCATTGTGACTTGATCAAGCTTTTCTTTTAAAGAATTGTTTAACTCAACTAGTTGGGCATTTTCTACCTCCAACTTATTTAATAACTCTTTTTCCTTCAAAAGGTTGGAATTCTCCACCTTTAAGTTCTTCACTTCCTCATGGGCTTCAAAAAGTGAATCACGATCTACCTGCAACTGTACATTCAAAATGGCACTCTCCACCTCCAAAGAGGTCACCTTCCCAAGTGCACCATTAATGTCTTCAGCTGCTTTAGATAGTTGGTTATTTTTTTCCAACAATTCCTTTTTCAAAACAACAATTTGTTCCTCCAAATTAACCTTTTGTTGATCTTTTCCCTTCTTTTTCTTTGGAGTCACAATGTTTTTAAGGGGAATATTCCAACCATGTGAAAACTCATTGTCATTAATATCTTCAGCAACATTTTTTGATGATGAATCAGCATGTATAGGACTTTCTGTAGATATGTTCAAAGAGTAACTTGGCCCTTCAAACTGAGATTCCTTTTGTACAGGACAGTCCTTACAAGTTGGTTTATTTGTAGCCTGCTTCAAAGTTGTTGTTGCGATGTCATTCTTCAAAAACCATTGTTTCAAAGACGACAACTTCCACTTCAGGAATTTTGGAGTATTTTCTTTATATTCTTCAACAGGAGAAATAATTTCAAATTTCTCACATGCCCAATACTGTGATCATACAAAAAACAAAATGAATTTAATACTTGTATTACCTAGGGATTCATAATGGAAAGTACAAGAGATTTGTTCAAAATACATGCAAAATTAAACGTGTACTTTACAAATTTTACAATTGTATATTGAAAGTACACGTTACCATTTCAAATTACACTTATACTTTGTCAATATAAGTTCACGTGTACTTTCTAAAGTACATTTATAATATTGACAGAAGATATAACAAGACTATTTTGAGAGTACACTGGTTATATTTACAAAACATAGTACACGTGTACTTTCACATGATATAAGACGTGTATTTTCAAAATACACGTGATATAAGACGTGTATTTTCAAAATACACGTTAAATATCAAGTGTATTTTGAAAGAACAAGAGAAAATATCACATGTATTTTGAAAATACACGTAATATTTTCAAAGTACAGGTAAGTATTGGTATGTAAATTTTGAAATATCAGGAATATCAAGTGTATTTTAAAAATACACGTGAAAATAAACGTGTACTTTCAAAATACACGTGAATTTATCACGTGTATTTTGAAAATACACGTTAAAATAAACGTGTATTTTCAACATACACGTGAAAATATCACGTGTATTTTGAAACTACACGTGAGTATTGCTATGTAAATTTTGAAATATCAAAATGTTTTTTTGCTCACCAGTAGGAAAATGACACATCAAGTAACTGTGCTAGGTTTTGAACTTGCTGATTTGTCAAGTGAATGTATGAGAAACTCTTGCACAGCAGATGCCCAATCATATTTATTCATTTCCTCAATATTTTTAATGTATTTCATCCAAAATTCTCCAAGGGTGAAGTTTGAGTTGGAGAAAAATAACGTGTTCAAGAAGTGGAGACACACAATTTTAACAAAATCAGCAATTCCTTCATCTGTCTCCAATTCAACGGATTTCTTCAAACCATTCAAAATTTCTGACTTTCCTATTCTTTTTGAGAAGTATCGTGCTTGTAATCCAGATTTTTGAGCAATATTCGGTCGCTTTTTCAGTTCTATTGATATTAAACCCTCAACTAGGGGTATGCCAAATATTTCACTTATATCTATTGGCATATAATTGGAATACTACTCTTCATACGGAAACTTTTGGTTTCCGTATTGTACAGCTCGATAATTGATAAAATATTTTTATCTGTCTTCTTGTGGTCCACTTCTACTACTTTCTCACTGTAGTAGGCATTGAAAAGCTCCCAAAATGAAGTCTTCTTAAGAAGTTCAATATGGCTATTGTTTATTTTATCTTTAATCTGATGCAAATCATGGAGAAAGCTAACAGTATTTGACCGATATTGGTCATTCTTCTTCGCAGGACGTTTAGCTTTCAATGCCACACTAGAACTGGAACTGGATGAAGAACTATCATCAGAACTGCTCTTTTTATATTTCTTTCCTCTTCTTGCCTTCATCCCCATTATATTGATCTATAAACAAAATTTAAATTACTAACCTATAATGATATGTACAAAAAAATAAATACATGCGAATTAGAATAAAATATAGACTAAACAATAAAATACAAGCGTATTTAACAAAAGTACATGCAATATTCTCACAAACAATTTATACAAGTCTCATCAAAATACATGCTAAAGGCGATAATATATATCGTCAGTTTCATGGTAATACCTAACAGAGGTTGTTCGACAAGTCAAAAATCAAGATTCTCTACTCCTAACATATTCAGTAAAGAAGTGATACAATAGCTGAATGCTAAAAGCTCCAACATTATCAAAACTCCTTAAGCAATACTGCTCAATTCGTTTAGCTAAATCCTTCGCTTTTGATTCAGTTACTTGAAGCTGTTGCACATCAAAAGTGCAATAAATGTCTTCATAGTAGTAGTAGTAGAAACCAAGTAACCTTTTAGCTCTATCATTGATGCGAAGGAGAAAATGAATTTCGTCATCATTAGTACTATTCACTGTCAATGTGAAAGGTTTTGTATTGTTAAGATCTTCGAACGTGCAAGCAGCAGTTTTGTAGTTGAACATGTTTGATCGTACGATTCCTAAACAATAACACAACAATACAAAATAGTAGACTCATAATACAAATTAGTACATGGACATTGGATTGAACAAATTGAATTTCAATGTGCGTGTACTTTCAACAAAATACACGCAAAAAATGAAAAAGTACACGCAATAAAACTAATTATTACCTAGTAACATATCATTCAAATGCAGCTGGCTATTGGACAAAAAACACTCCTAAATATTAACAAAATAATAATACTTCTTAAAAACTCATGGAATATCATTCAAATGCCGCTGGCGCGGACCAAAATAACATAGGATTGATCAAATATGGATTTGAAATTAATATTTTATAGAGTACACGTATAAAACATAAAAGTACACGCATAATGAATTGAGAAATACAATTTCAATGTGCGTGTACTCTGTGTATTTTGCGTGTACTTTTAAAAAGTACACGCAAAATACACATAGTACACGCAACACAGGGCTTGTACATGTACATATTCTATAGAGTACACGTATAAAATATAAAAGTAAACGCATAATGAATTGAGAAATTCATTTTCAATGTGCGTGTACTCTGTTTATTTTGCGTGTACTTTTAAAAAGTACACGCAAAATACACATAGTACACGCAACACAGAGCTTGTACATGTACATATTCCAATCATGTATATATTCCTAGTCCTTGATAAATCCTCGATAAATGATGTATACAGGAGGAAAAGTACAATGATGAAATACATATATCTAACATGGAAAAAGTGTGTTTTGCAATTAAAATGAGGGAAATAAATATATGATGAAATACATATCATGAAAAAGAAGAATGTGATTTCATCAGTCCATATGTCTACAAATTTATACATATGAGAACACAAAATACACAAGGACAAAAAGGTAATAAGAGAATGTATACATACTTGTTAGTGCTGTTTGGAAGAATTTGATTTAGAATGTAAAATGTAGAACTTCAAAGATTGGGGTTTGAAAGAAGAGAGCTAGGGTTTTGATTGAAGAGAGCTAGGGTTTTGATCGAAGAGAGTTAGGGTTTTAATCGAACAGAGAGTTAGGGTTTTGAAGAGAGTTAGGGTTTTGATCGAAGAGAGCTAGGGTTTTGATTGAAGAGAGTTAGGGTTTTGATCGAAGAGAGTTAGGATTTTAATCGAACAGAGTTTCTAGAGCTTCGATCAGGAGTATTTATATGTTGTTGTTGACCAAAATTTGATTCGTTTAAGGGTTTTGATCGAAGAGATGGTACGATCCTGATTTTGATTCAAGAGAGAATACAGTGTTTTTGACGCTTCGATTTCTGAATAGTGCGTGTTTGTTTTAATTTCGGGGTATTTATATGTTGGACCTAATCGTTTAAAATTTGTTGGGCCTGATTTTTTTGTCCAAAATTGCTAGTCCAAGGACTAGACCGTTAAAGCTCCTTTTTTTTTCTAAATTTCCATTGAAGAATAAATGCAAAATGGACTTTTTATTAGTTTAAAGTTAGTTTGTTTCCAGTGTTGTGGAGTTCTTTAAACTTCATGTTATTACTAAAATTCATTTCATGAGCTACAATTAGGGAAACTAACTTTTATGTTAAGAATGGGTTCAAATACCAAAAGACTATATAACTATTCAAAAAATAGTCTAAGTCGTAACACTCTTAAAATGGGTTAAAAATAGCACCAAATAATTATACAAGGAACATTGACTGTAGAAAATAAGAAATTACAACAAAAAATTAAAAATGCAACCCCGTTACAAGGTGATGCACATCTATTAAGTACATTTATGTTTTTAGATTTCTAATGACTAAACTATGATGTTAGTGTTTTTCAACTCTATTAACTAACATCAACTCTAATTTACTAATTTCATGCATATCCTATACTTAATGATGATATTGTAAATTCTCTTTCATTTATTTACGTTCCTTAAATTGTTTACCAAATGTATTAATATTTCTCATCTAACAATTGATAAATGGACGATTTTATTTATTAAAGTGTGACACACGCATCGCGTGTACGCCTTTTCTAGCATACATATATAAGAGAGAGAGAGAGAGAGAGAGAGAGAGAGAGAGAGTGGCGACACCGAACGTGGGAGTAGGAGTTTGACGAAGCTTGGGGTTTGGTGAGGTTCAACGAAAGAAGGTGAGGGTTGCTGGGATACGAAATTTGACAAAGTTTGGGGTTTGGCAAAGAGGGCTTGTGGTAGCAGAGGTGGAGGTTCGACGGAGGTTAGAGAGAGAAGTTGGGTGCATATTAGATTAGACTAGTTTGTTTTTGTTTTGTGTTTTTATATATTAAATCTAATTTATTAATAATTTCCTTTTGGAGACACGTGACCATAAATCATTGAACAATGCATTATAATTCACCACATAGGATGTTATTTCAGCATTTCCATTAAACTATTTTAAGGGTAACGGTAGCTTTAATTGCAACAATTTTTATAATTCAAGGTTTAACATTGCAACTCTTGAAATATCGGGTCAAAAATTAAAAATTACCCCAAACTTCAAAGTTAAATTTGCAATTCCCCCAAATTCACCAAAACCAACAAAGAGCAACCATTGATGATTACACAACAAATGATTGAAAAACTCTAATACACATCAATTTCTCTACATCTAAACAATAATCTTCGCAAAACGTTACAGTCGTTGATTTAAACTTCGATCTTCCAGAGCAGGAGGGAAACTCAAAGTTACATAAATATATTCTGTAAACTACCAAAACTTGGAAGCATGTGTTGATCAAAATGCAAACACTGGTTCAAGCAAAAGGCAAAGAGCAATTAGATATTATAGCATACTTAGCTATTAATGCCTAAAGTGCCTCACGTTGGTGAAGAGAAGCGAAACTCCGTATTTGTTACAACAGTCTACCGCGTCGCCATCTCTGATACTTCCCCCAGGCTCTGCTATAACACCAATCCCGCTTTCGCATGCCTCTTCAACTGCATCTTTCCAGGCTGTTTATTTTTAATAGCTAATTAGACTCCACTTTAAGATAAAGAAAGAACCGTCACTACACTTTTTTTAGCGCTAATGGCAAAACAATCCTTGTACAGCATGTTTTTACCAAAAAAATCCACCTCCAAAACGATCCTCCACATAGGACCGATTTGGAAAATTTTACACTCTCCTGCAAGTGCCACTCGGAGAATCAGATTTTCTAAATTGATTTTAACTAGGACCAATTTGGAAATATTTTTGGATGTGGGTTTTTTTTATTGGAAAAAAATGTGGTAGGGTAGGATTGTTGACATTTTCTATTTTTTTTAATCTGTTACAAGTAGAAAAAGCTAATCCTCATCCACAATTATGAAGTAGTGGCAGTTCGCAAAATTACAAGACCCATTGAACCACATTCCTTTGTACATAAATTCCATCTTCAGCCAAATCAGATCAGAAAAGAAGCTTTGGGTGGGGGGGAGAGGGGGTTGTTATCCGATTATTTTGGATAAATATTTATTTGGAAATACAGGTTTTCTAGAAATCAAAGTCCTCTGCCTAAAGCAGAATTTTCAGACGGAAAAAAAATCAGATATCAGTCGATATGAAATAAAATTCAAAATGATTTCCAATCCAGGTCATTATTTCATAAGAAATTAGAAAATGGAAATTATTTATATTGTGCCAAACCAGGAAGACCTGGATTGTATTACAGATTTTCATGGAAAACACAATAAAAGATCTGCATGCCTCCAACTAATGCAGATTACGTAACTGCTTCCATCTAATCTCTTCTACCGTATATTTCTTTGTTCTTTTTGTCCAGAATCCCATGCTTATCTACAATTCTTTATTTTTCACCAACATTCTCATAATCTCCTCATTTTTTTATCCATAGAAAAATCTTACCCAAAAATCATCAACCACTAGTTTTTTACTAAAAACTTTGTATATAGTTCTGTTTACCTAATTTTTATAAATAAAAAGAAAAGAAAATTGTATTTACCAAATGGAAAGAAGGCGTCACTAGCCAAAGCAGCTCCTTTGACCTCATCTCCAGCTTTCCTCAGAGCAATCCTCAAACTCTCCACACGGTTCGGTTGCCCACTTCCCATACCTAACAGACAGTTATTCTGCCACACAATGACCGTAATGAGAGCAAATAATTATCATTACTCAAATGTAGTTCGAAGTGGTGATTGCGGAATAACAAAAGGGAAATTGACTTTGCGCTCTATATTCTGACAAAATTTTGTGTTTTCACCCCAGTTTTCAATTCGTTCTTTGTATTTGCACCCTGGTCTTATGACAACAGGGTTTCATTCAAAGAATGAATAAGTAATCTGTGACTTTGCACACTATTATTTGTTGCTGGCATCACGGGCGGATTTTGGAGAAGGGGGACAATTGCCCGCTGTAATTTTTAAAATTTTACAGAATGAGCAGTATAAACTATATCTATTCAATATAAAGATGAGATCATATTTTTACAATATATCACTTTCCCCCTTGAAAAGAAACTATCAGTACTAAATTGTCCCCTTGAGGCCTTAACCAAAAATCCCGGCTTCGATCTTTGTTGGCATGTCGAACTTCAAAACGTTGGGTGAAAACACAAATTACGGTTCAAAATGTAGGGTGCCAAGTAAAAAAAAGCCCATAGAAAAAGAAAACAATTTACTAACCTTTGCAATTGCAATGGCATTGCTCTTGACATGCTTCACACACAGCCACGCGAACTCTACATCGTGAAGCTCACTTTCTTTCGGAACCTTCTCAGACACTACCTTAAATTGGATGTCTTCTGGTGTTAAATCATCTGAATCCTGAGCTAACCAACCCCCACCAACTTGCCTAAGCGAGAGCTTTCCTTTATTGTTTTTGCTTGCTTCTAGTATTCTCAAAGTCTTGGACTTTCCACGGAGGACCTCAAGCCCCTTTTCCGAATATTTGGGAGCAACAACAATCTCATAGAACATTCGAGTTTCACCATCTGTTGGACTTCTAAATTCCCGGATATCCTTAGCAAGAGCCTTACAAACACAGCAGAGTACATAGTCAGCACATATATATGAGAAGTGCTTTTTGGTCCTTTCATACAGTTAGCTCCATTAAATCATCAGGTTAACATTATCCTAACAAAGAAAAAGCATTTCCTGATAGCTTTTTTGGTAGTTCTAAAAATAAAGTGATTTTAGATTTCTCTTAGATCATGTTCTGGATTAATTTTTTGACAGTTTATGAATGCAAGTGATCCAAACAATTAATCATATTAGGGTAAAATGCATTAAACGCGCTTAAATATCAATCAGATAGCAAACACTCCCCTAGTGTTGTAAATACCCCTAATGTGTCGTTAGAGAGTGTCAATGAGAACATTATTTAGCAGCGCAGGGAGGAATGCAAAAATAGACATAATTCAAGGAGTTTTTTTGTATTTAATAGTTCAATGGGATATCTGCATATAGTATGATAATTTACATATATATATATTATATATATATGAGAGGAGGGTATTTTTACTGCTCCAACTAATCAACGGCCGAGATCGAATTTTTTGGAGCGATCTAAGGGTCTGAGATTGTGCCATGTCACCACTTATGCATTGTGACATGGCAAAATGGAACAAAACACGCGTGACCCCAAAGACAAACCCTACCGTCCCCGTCTCCCTCTCACTCAGCTTCTCCCATTTCTCTAACCCTCCCAAATACGAAATCCCGCCTCCCTCACCCTCCCACACTCCGAAATCCCATTTCTCTAACCGTCCCCAACCCGTTGCTGCTGCCGCCCTCATCCCACTACTGCTTCCTCCCTCAGGTAACTTAGGTCTCCACGTTTCCCCTATCTCTCCCTCACTTTGTTACACGTACACACTCGCACACACAAATGTTTTTTTCAGATCTGACAACTATATCTTATGTAGATCCACGCGGTTTGATTTTTTTTTTCTCAGGTTTATTAGTATATGAACTTGAGGGTTTTTGTTGATTTAGAGTTATCATCTCGAGTGGTTTCAAAATTAGGGAGTTTGGTTCCATTTGGGTTCATTTGTGGGTTTCAATATGCTCGATTTTTTACGATTTTCTATTTGTTATACTGGGTTTTATTTCAATTTTGGCGTTTAATTTTTTAACAGGTTTCAATATTCGATTTTAGGGCTGATTGTTTGAAACGCATATAGGATCTCTCTCAAATTTAATGTTTATGCTTTTGCTTTTGTTTTACTTTTCTAATAATTCATTTACATTTTTGCACTGCTAATTTGTAGATTTTTTTCTTCCAACTACAGGTATGCAGATTTCAGTTTGGTATTTATTAGTAACATTCATGAGTAGCGTTGCAATTTTATAATTTTAAAGTTGCAATTTGTTTTGATGTTTAGGGTATAGGAATTTTATGGTTTAGGTTAGATTGATTTTTGGGTGTTTTGCATTGGGTTCTACCATATATCATTTATTAATATTACGTGTTTGTTTAAGTTATTTGATTCCTTCTGATTTTTCTTTAGTGTTTTTATTTTCCATGTTTGGTTCAAGCTTAGTTATGCTTTTAATGTATTTAAATTGTTATTACAGTAGCTAAAATATCAGATTACTTCTCTTTAATATTTAATTTTCATGTAAAGGTCTACTGCATACAAACAAGTGGCTGCGATTAGGATGAGGGGAGATGTTTGCAAGAAAGTCATGCCGATTTACTTTCATTTTCATTTTTACGGGTTCTACGGTAAGATTTGTTGAACGATTCACTTTGAGGTAATTATATTTCTTATTAAAATGATTCACTTTTGATGTGCAAGTCTTTGATAAATTTTATTAACCCTCACTATATTTGCCTATTATGTTTGGGATTAAGACATTATGAATTTCTACAAGATCCATTTACACCGCCGGTTGTCTTTATCATGGTTTTGGGTCTGGATTTTCAACCGTATGTTGTTTTGGTAGCTTACAAGGGTTTCCTTTTAATTTAATGTGGCAAGTACAATACAGAGGCATACAATTTTGTTGAATTAGATCCCAAGCCATGTTTTTTTTGGATGGGACAACAGCAAATTTAGGGTAAGCTTACATATTTGGGCGAAGTGAGTGTGCAAATTCTGAAACAAGATTGGAAGCGTGTGATATTGAAAAAGGAGGGGATGCATGTGTAATATCTTAAACTAGAGGGGAGGTCTATATAACTTACCCTTTTGTTGCTTATGAATGATGACTTATTATGGTATTTTATTCTAGGCTCCTAAGGCTTGAGGCTTGACCTCTACGCCTCGACCACGCCTCGCGCCTTTTAGAACCTTGCTGTGACCCAATAACACACATTAATTATACTACATTACTATTGACAAAACATTTATACGTATTTAAATGGCCCGGAGCTTCATATCCCGCAACCTACACACGTGGTGAGTAAATATATAAACAAAGTTGAGTTGCCTTATGACAATGACATATCATGAGTTATTTGCTATGAGACTTGCCTAGACGTAAAAAGGTGTTTTTCCTTTTTTTATTATTTTAATTATTCCAAGGCTAGTAATATAATAAAATGGTACATAACTTGAATTTTGAAAATATATCCATATGTTTGGTAGCCATCTTTCTCATATTCATGCTCCATAACCATTATTTGTCAACTAATCCTTTGTTTTTTTTAAAATAAGTGTGCCTTAAGCCTTTTACCAAGAATAAGGCGTAATAAGGCGTAGGCGATGCGTTTCTCTCAAGCCTCAAGCCTAGGCGGGCTTAGGCGAAGTCTAGACGGGCCTTTTAGAACAGAAGGTCACAGTAATAGGTACCATATAAAAAGTATCAACTGCTATAATGTCCCTATTTTACTTTTGTCATATATAGGACTAATACTCTCCACACTCGGTTTTTATTCAAGAAATAGATTTGTTCTTTCAATTGAAATTTATGATTGCAATTTGCGATAACATTAGTGATACCTTGAAAACTTGGCACGCATTTTGTTGATACGTCTGTCCATTTAAATTCAAAACGTAATCAACTCATTATTCCATTACTTTTATGTACATGAGGTTTGGAGTTGAAGATGAAGCCAATATAAGGTAACTTGGACGAATTTTGAGTATTCGAGCCTAGGTATTACAATTGAAGAAGTCTTCTACCATGTTATTGTTGGCGTATTTGGGGACTAGGAGAATTATTTTCTAAACGTTTTAAATTGAAAATTTATCCAGTATAGGCATATTATGTGATGATGCTGAAATCTAGCACCACCGGATAAGTGATAATGAGCTCAAACAGTAGTAACCATGGCAGCCATGGAGATGTATATGTGTAAGTGTGTAGAAGGGGATGAGTATAAGAGGAATAAGACAATGATGTATAGTGGTTCAGCCAATTAGGCCTACATCCACTGTGAGTGTGTGATCCACTAAGTATGGGCACTAATGGCCTTGGATACAATGCACATAAGCTCCCTCTCTCTCTACTGTGTGTACAAGCAGAGTTTTTAGCTAGGGTTACAAATGGTTGATCATCCCCCTGTAGGGTTGTAGGTGACAAGTATATATAGGTCTTGGGGGCTGTAGTGTACCCCCCAAGTATGCATGGTGCATCTGAATGATGATCCAGCCAATCCCCTGTTGACACCTGTAGATGCCACCTGTGACTAATGATGACATAATATTCCCTCACGTGAGGGGGTGATATTGTTATAACGGTCTTCCACGTGCCATGTGAACCTCACGCGCACTGTTCCACGCGTCTCCCAAACCACGGGCTATGATGATGTCACCCTCGGCCTATGATACGAGGCCGAGGGCAAAGTTCCTTCTGGCAGCGAGTCTGGCCTAATTTAGGCCTCGTACTGTCGTACCCTCGGAGGGTCGTCTGGAGCCTGATGGAGGGTCGGGCCCTTAAAGGGTCGTCTGGGCCTGATGAGGGGTCGGCCCCCTGAAGGGTCGTCCGGGATTGGTGAGGGGTCGGCCCCTCGGAGGGTCATCTGGAGTATGATGAGGGGTCGGCCCCTTGAAGGGTCGTCTGGGCTTGATGAGAGGTCGGCCCCCTGAAGGGTCGTCCGGGACTGGTGAGGGATCGGCCCCTTGGAGGGTCGTCCGGGCCTGATGAGGGGTCAAGAGACCGTCTTGGGCCCGCCTTGGTGGAGGGCGCCCTCGGCCTGGCCGAGGGTATATATGGGTATATCAATCACCCCCCAGCCCTTAGCCATAGTTGTTATTAAGATGGCTAAGGGATAGTGTTACGGTTGAGATGAGCGTATGGACAGTTAGATGACTGACACTTGTCGAGCTGATGTGACACTTAGGCAGATATCCCTTGGAGTTCCAATTTTCAAGGCGTGGCGGCTGCACACTTGGCCTGGGACTTTGTGCCCTAATGATGCCCTCCTCGTGGGCTGTGTTCTGCCTTGGTTAATGGGCCCACTCATTACTAAGGTATTTAAACGATTTTTGAAGTATTATTCCCCTTCTTCTTCTTCTTCGCGCCCAAGCTCTCTCTATCTCTAGATTTTCAACAGACAAACCACCATTTCTGCAATATTCAACATTTCGAGTTTGGCAGTCTCGCTCTTCCTTCTCAGGTAATCCCTCTGCCCTAGTGTCCTCTTTACCTTCATTTCTTGTTTGCTTTCTTGTTTTAGGCTTGTAGGGTTGGATTTTCCTTAGGCTGTTTCATAACTTTTTCGACGTCTTCTCCGGCGACTGGTTCTTGAGTGTTCTTGATTAAAACACTTGATTTCTTTTGTTTCAATCGAAAAGTCTAGTTTGGTCAACAGCGAACTTGTTTGTAGTTGGGCTAGCCAAATTCTTTTAAGCGTAGGGTCTTCCCCTTAATGCTTAGGAGACTTTAACATTTAGCTGAGGAGTTCCCATCCCTGAGAGATAAGTTCTTTGTAGAGATCAGACGAGTAGAGGAAGAGGAGGAGAGAAGACGAGGGGCCGATCCTAATTGGGTACGACCCATTTTTCCCACCCCATTAGCCACAATATTACCATTTGAGTCTTGTGGGTCGTCTGGTCGTCCAGCCGAGAGTCATTCAGGAGAGATGGATGAGAGAGCATCGTCGCCGTCAGGTGCTGGCCCTTCTGGGAGGAGAGAAACGTCTGACCTTAGCCCAGGACGACAGGCCGAGGGAGTAGTCCCTTCCGAGGCTGTTCCTGTGACAACTTTATCCCCTCATGCCTTCCAGATGGCCTTTCCTCATGGACCTCTGACAGGTGATGAGGCCGAGAGAGAGGGGACTGAGGATGATGGTGAGGACTCAGACGCTGACCAAGTTGACACCTCCCACGCCTCGGCTTACGTTTCCACCGTCAGGGATCGTGACATCCTGCTGTGGAGGCATACATTTGGTGTGCCCCTCAACATAAGTATGAGGGTCCCCTCTGAGTCTGAGAAAGTCTTTGAGGGTGACGAGGGAGAGATCGCAGTATATGAACAGATGCTCAAGGTCGGCGTCAGGTTCCCTCTACACCCTGCCATAGTCAACATACTATCAGCCCTCGGAGTTTCCCCCTCTCAGCTTCCTCCCAACTCCTGGAGGACGATCCTCGGCTATGTCTCTTTGTGGAAGAATACATTCACTGACGAGCCTTCAGCCGATGTGTTTTTGGCTTATTATAATATCACTTCCTCGTCCAAACAGCCTGGGTAGTATCATCTGGGGGCGAGGAGGTCTGATAAGAAACTTCTCCACGTGGCACAAACCTCTAACCACGACTGGAAGAAGAGATTTTTCTTCATATCTGGGGAATGGGAATTTGCTGCCGAGGTTTAGCCTTTGGACGATGGTCCGAGAGTTCCAAGGAGATGGTCCAACCCCTCTATGAAGGCTAGGTCAGACCCCGGACTTAGTCTGGATGAAAAGGACATTGTCGAGTATCTGAGAGAACGAGGGAAAGAGGGTGGACTTGCAAAGTTTGAAGATCTGATGACCCCTCGGTTCCTCAAAGAAGCTAGTCTGAGGGTCGGCCCCTTGACAGAGCTATGTGAGTTACTATTTTTGCTCACTCTTTGATTTTTTTCAAGTGTTTCATCCTTGCCTCTGTATTTTTCTGATGTGTCGTCTTCTTTTCAGGTCGTCCTGCAAGTATCTCTGATCTTCTCTGGGAAATGACTGCCCCAAGCTTATTATCTGGCCTAGGCAAGAAGAAGGGCAAGGAGCCTCAGCAGACTCAGAGGAAGTCGAAGGCCGTGGGGCCGACACCAGTCGAACCTTCCGCCGAGGGTTCCAAGAGAAAAGGTCCTGAAGTTCCTGTTGACCCTCGGCCTGATTCGAGGACGAGGGCGAGGGCGAGGGTGGAGGTGTCGGAGTGGACTGGCTCCTCCTCCAGCATGGGGGCCTTCTGGTCCCAAAACTTAGCATTTTTGAAGGCCGAGCGGTCTTCCCTGATTGCCAACCTGAGGGCGGCCAAGGCTTCTATGTTTTCTGCCCCCTCGGCTGCCGACTATGATTTCCTGTCGAAGATGCCCCCAGCCAAGGTGTATGACTATGGTCTGCACACACTTGCCTAGGTATTTGTTTTCATTTCACTTAGTTTGAATTTTTCACCAACTGTTCCCTCGGCCTCTTAACAAGTGTCTATTTCTATGCAGTCTGTCTGTGCTTTTACCTCGGCCACTAAGTGGATGGCTGAAAACCAACAAAAATTTCATGAAGCCGAGAGAGCCATTCAGCACGAGGCTGACCTGCAGACAGAGCTTGAGACTGCAAGGGCTGAATTAGAGAGTGCGAGGACTGAACATGCAAGGGTCATGGACGAGCTGACAAAGCAGCATGATGCAGACCTGAAGGCCAAGGACTTGCTTATAAAGGAGAAGGATGAGGCCTTGATCAACTTGGGGGTTCAGTTCAAGACTGATCTTGAGGGGGCTGTAAAGAAAGCCGAGGCCGATGCTGTGGAGGCCTACAAACTCTCAGACGAGTTTCAAGGCTTCGGTCTTGAATACTTTGTGAGGGGGATCAGGACGGCCTGTCGGCGGGTCGTCCTCAAGTTTGGTGATGTCGTCTCCGCAGTCCGTCCCTCTCTTGAGGCAGTTCAATTGGATGACCCATTAGTTGCTGAGGCCTTAGCCCACGTGGAGTCCCAAGTGCACGTCGAGGGTACCGGCACGTCTGAGGATCGGCCTGTCTTGGTCGTTGAGGAGACTCCTCTTATCGATGTTGAGGCCCTGCCCTCTGATGTTGCTCTATAGGGTGGCTATTTGTAGCCAATACCCTCTTTATGTACCCCCCTTTTTTTACCTTACTGTTGTAGAACAAACATCATTTTGTAATATAATGCCTCTTTTTGTCTTCCATACTTGTCTTTTGTATACTTGTCTTTTGTATGATTTGCATTGTGATGTTTTAAATTAACAATATCACTAACCCCTCCCTCGTCTTTCTTGAGGGTGAATGAGGGGTCGTCCCCTCCATTGACCGTCATCATAGCCGAGGGTGGATTCCACCACCATGTTTTAAATTAATAATCTCGCCAACTCCTCCCCCGTCTTTCTTGAGGGTAAATGAGGGGTCGTCCCCTCCATTGACCCTCATTACAGCCGAGGGTGGTTTTTAACCAACTTAATGGTTTTTAAATCAAATCCTCCCTCGTCTTTCTTGAGGGTGAATGAGGGGTCGTCCCCACCATTGGCCCTCATCATAG
Organism: Sambucus nigra; assembly: GCA_949130495.1. NCBI lineage: Eukaryota > Viridiplantae > Streptophyta > Magnoliopsida > Dipsacales > Adoxaceae > Sambucus > Sambucus nigra. The sequence continues at coordinate 181,962,303 of OX422224.1, read as the reverse complement.
CCGAGGGTGGTTTTTACCACCTTAATGGTTTTTCAATTATGTCCCCCCCTCGTCTTTCTTGAGGGTGATGGAGGGCTCGTCCCCTCCATTGGCCCTCATCATAGCCGAGGGTGGTTTTTAACCAACTTAATGATTTTTAATAAAGTTCCCCCCTCGTCTTTCTTGAGGGTGATGGAGGGCTCGTCCCCTCCATTGGCCCTCATCATAGCCGAGGGTGGTTTTTAACCAACTTAATGGTTTTTAATAAAGTCCCCCCTCGTCTTTCTTGAGGGTGATGGAGGGGTCGTGCCCTCCATTGGCCCTCGTCATAGCCGAGGGTGGTTTTTAACCAACTTAATGGTTTTTAATAAAGTCCCCCCCTCGTCTTTCTTGAGGGTGATGGAGGGGTCGTCCCCTCCATTGACCCTCATCATAGCCGAGGGTGGTTTTTAACCAACTTAATGGTTTTTAATAAAGTCCCCCCCTCGTCTTTCTTGAGGGTGATGGAGGGCTCGTCCCCTCCATTGGCCCTCATCATAGACGAGGGTGGTTTTTAACCAACTTAATGGTTTTTAATAAAGTCCCCCCTCGTCTTTCTTGAGGGTGATGGAGGGATCGTCCCCTCCATTGGCCCTCATCATAGCCGAGGGTGGTTTTTAACCAACTTAATGGTTTTTAATAAAGTCCCCCCCTCGTCTTTCTTGAGGGTGATGGAGGGGTCGTCCCCTCCATTGACCCTTATCATAGCCGAGGGTGGTTGTCACCACAAATGATGTTTAAATTTAAAGTCCTCCCTCGTCTTTCTTGAGGGTAAATGAGAGGTCGTCCCTACCATTGACCCTCATTATAGCCGAGGGCGGTTTTCCGAAGATGATCCCAGTCATACTAGAGCTGACAAACGCAAGACGAGGGAAAACACAATATGATATTTCTCATTAACATTCCAAGTGTTCTGTTGGAGCGACACCTCTGTTCTAAAAGGCCCGCCTAGGCTCCGCCTAGGCTTGAGGCTTGAGAGAAACGCATCGCCTACGCCTTATTACGCCTTATTACCCCTTATTCTTAGTAAAAGGCTTAAGGCACACTTTTTAAAAAAAAAACAAAGGATTAGTTGACAAATATTGGTTATGGAGCATGAATGTGAGAAAGATGGCTACTAAACATATGGATATATTTTCAAAATTCAAGGTATGTACTATTTTATTATATTACTAGCCTTGGAATAATTAAAATAATAAAAAAAGGACAAACGCCTTTTTATGCCTAGGCTTCGCCTAGGCGCGCCTAGGCTCCTAAGGCTTGAGGCTTGACCTCTACGCCTCGACCACGCCTCGCGCCTTTTAGAACCTTGAGCGACACTCATTACAATTGTGGTCCGATAGGACATTACAACACTACAGATAGTATTTCTTCAAATGATCTGCGTTCCAGGGGTTGGAAAAGGGTTCCCCTTCTAGGTTTTCTAGTCTATAGGTCCCAGGGACAACTTCATCGATGACCCTATATGGGCCATGCCAATTTGGGTGGAGTTTGTTAGGCTTTTGCAAAGTCTTTTTGAGGACTAAGTCCCCCACTGCAATTGGCCTCTGCTTCACCCTCTGGTTGTAAAACCTTGCAGTCCTCTGATGGTAGGCGGCTTGCCTTATCTCGGCGTCTTCCCTCCTTTCCTCAATAAGGTCTAAGTCAAGTCTCCTCTCTTCCATATTTCTCTGGGGGTCATACATTTGGACCCTGTGAGTAGGAAACCCAATCTCGGTGGGGATGACGGCTTCTGAGCCATAAGCCAGCATGAACGAGGTTTCTCCGGTAAAGGTCTTTGCCGTCGTCCTGTAGGCCCACAGTACAGCATATAACTCCTCAACCCATCTTCATTTTGCCTCCTCAAGTCTCTTCTTGATCCCATCTAGGATTGTCCTATTCGTAACTTCTGTTTGCCCATTGACCTGAGGTTGACATGGGGTAGAGAAAAATTGTTTGATACTCACCCTTTCACAGTACTTCTCTAGAGATGTATTCTTGAATTGAGTCCCGTTATCCGAAATGAGGGTGTTGGGGAGACCATATCTGCATATAATATTTTCCAGATAAACTGGAAGGTCTTCTGCTCGGTGATCGTTACCATCGGCTCCGCCTCCACCCATTTTGAAAAATAGTCAATGGCTACGATGAGGAACCGATAGTTATTGATGGTCCTAGGCAAGGGGCCTACTAGGTCGATCCCCCACACTGCAAATGGCCATGGGGATGTAATGGAAGTAAGAGGCTGATGGGGCTGGTGAGGGATAGTGGCGAATCTTTGACAATTATCACACTTTTTTACATATGTCGTGGCATTTTTTCCCAAGGTCGGCCACCAGTACCCCTGGGTTACTACCCTCTTCGCCAAAGACCTGCCCCCAATGTGGCTTGAACATGACCCCTCGTGCACATCTTGCAAGATGTGTGGGACTTCAGACGGGTGCACACACCTAAGTAATGGGAGCAAGAACCCCTTTTTGTATAAGGTGTCTCCGATAACCGTGAATTTTGCAGCTCTGTATCTCAACTTCTTCCTTTCTTGCCTTCCTTCTAGCATCTCCCCCTCTTTAATGAATTTAATTAGGGGGTCCATCCAAGAGACTTCCCTGGAAACATTTAAGCAAGTGCCAAGTGTTCCCTCAGCGTCTTCAATCGTTGGTCGAAGCAAAATTTCCACTGGGACTGTCCTCCTGATATCTGTCCTAGTTGCTGAGGCCAGCCTAGCAAGTGCATCAACCCGGCCATTATCAAACCTAGGTATCCTCTTCAATTTCACTTCTCTGAAGCTCTTCAGTAATGACCTTACTTTCTCAAGGTACTTGGCCATCCGCTCATCCTTGGCCTCGTAGGCTCCTAGAATCTGATTCACTACTAGTCTTGAATCACTATGGACCAAAATCTGGCCGACACTAAGAGACTTGGCCAAGGAGAGGCCTGCTATCAAGGCCTCATATTCGGACTCGTTGTTGGAGGTTTTGAAGTTGAACCTCAGGGCGTACTCAATGTCTGTGCCCTCGGCTTCATCATCTTCCCAAGTAAACTCGGCCACGAAATCTGCCAATGCTTGCCCCTTAATGGCCGTCCTAGATTGATATACAATGTCAAACTCTCCCAGCTCTATAGCCCAGGCCATTAACCTACCTGATTTTTCTGGCTTCTGTAGGACCTGCCTAAGAGGAGAGTCAGTGAGGATGACCATTGTATGGGACTGGAAGTATGGCTTCATCTTTCTTGATGCATGGATCAAGGCATAGGCTAACTTCTCCATCCTTGGGTATCTTTGCTCTGCCCCCTGGAGTGCCTTACTGTTGAAATACACTGGCTTCTGTACTCCGTCCTCTTCTCTCACAATGGTTGCGCTGATGGCTGATTCTGAGACGGCTAGGTACACATATAGCCGTTCACCCTGTACTGGCCGTGACAACAGCAAGGGAGACCCTAAGTATGTCTTTAGCTCCTTGAAAGCCTCATCACACTCTTCGCTCCATTCAAAAGCCTTTCTGAGAATTTTGAAGAATGGTAAGCACCTGTCTGTAGCTCTGGACACAAACCTATTCAAAGCAGCCACTCTCCCTGTGAGCCTTTGAACGTCTTTGATGGTCTTCGGGGTCTTCATTTCTATGAGGGCCTTTATCTTTTCAGGATTGGCCTCGATGTCTCTTTGGTTGACAATGAACCCCAAGAACTTCCCTGCTCCGACCCCAAAGACACATTTGGCTGGGTTGAGCTTCATTTGGTACTTGTCCATTGTGTTAAAGGTCCTCTCGAGGTCGGTCACATGATCCTTTGCTTTCAAACTCTTGGTCAGCGTGTCATCTCCATAGACCTCCATAGACTTCCCAATTTGGTCTTCAAACATTTTGTTTACAAGGCGCTGATACGTTGCCCCCGCATTTTTTAGGCCAAAGGGCATGACCCTATAACAGTATGTCCCCTTGTCGGTGATGAAGGATGTTTTCTCCGAGTCTTCAGGGTTCATGAAGATCTGGTTGTACCCTGAATAGGCATTCATGAAGCTCATGAGCTCATGGCCTGCGGTAGCATCTACCATCTGATCAATGCGGGGGAGAGGGAAGCTGTCTTTGGGACAATGCTTATTGAGGTCTGTGAAGTCTACACACATCCTCCACTTCCCGTTGGCTTTTGGGACAATGACTGCATTGGACAGCCATTCATGATAGATGACCTCTTTGATAAACTCTGCATCTTCCAGCTTCTTGACCTCATCCCTAATGACCTCATACTTCTCTCGAGAATAAATTCTCCTCTTCTGCTTCACTGGCTTTGCACCCTCTACCACGTTGAGCTTGTGGCTCATAATTTCGGGGTCGATCCCCGGCATATCTGCATGAGTCCATGCAAAGACACTCTGTCTTCTCCTTAGTAGCTTGATGAGGTCTTCTTTTATGTCTATCTTCAGAGCTTTGCCGACTTGGACGATTTTTTCCGGCTCATCCTCATTGAGGATGATGGATTCTACCTCTTCCGCGGCTTCTCCTTTCTTCAGTTTTTTCTCATCCCTGTGGTCAAGGGTGTCAATATTGTAAGTGGTTGTTGCCTTCTTGTGTGCCTCTCTTTCTTTGGCGGAGTTAAAATAACATTCCCGCGCTGTCGTCTGGTCTCCCTGGACTTCCCCTACACCGTAAGGGGTTGGAAATTTAATCATCTGATGGACCGTAGACGGCACGGCTTCAAACCCCTTGAGGGCTACTCGCCCCAATATAATGTTGTAGGCCGAGAAGACATGCTCGTCCATCACAAAGAAGCTGACCTTCTTGGTAAGCCATCTCGACCATTCGTCTCCCATCCTGACATCGGCCTCATACACTCCAAGGGGATGAACCTTTTCCCCACTGAACCCAATCAACGGATGATGGTATGCGACGAGCCTAGCACGACTAAGGCCTAAGGCTTTGAAGCATGGCCAAAACATTACATCTGCAGAACTACCCCCATCGACCAGTATCATCGGCACCTCACATCCGTGCACCCTAGTAGTGATGACGAGTGGGTCGTCGTGTGGGGCTAAGAGGCCTTTGAAGTCCATTCTTGAGAACCCCACTATCAGAGTATCCATGTCAACTTTCTTTCTCTTCTCTGACTTTGCTTCCAGAGAGGTTGAGTGCACAGTTTTTGTCACTGCCTTGGTCTCGGCTACATGGGCCTTCCTGTCGGCGACCTCCGACCCTCCTCCTGCTAGATCCCCGGAGATCATTCCCACTCCGAGCGAGATCATATTAAGCCTCTTGACAGGGCCGTTGTCGTCTCTTGGAGGGAGGTCAGGGTCGTCCTCATCCTCAGAAGGGTCGTCCCCTCTTTTTGGAGGACCTTCTCTACATGCATCGGCTCGCTTCTTTCTGGGGTCGTCCCCTCGGCCCCTCTTGAAGGCACCTTTGTCAACGTACTTCCGAAGCTTCCCTTCTTTCAGCATCTTCTCTATCTCATCTTTCAGGGCAAAACACTTGTCGGTGATATGGCCATGGTCTTGGTGAAATTCACACCACAGGTTTTTGTTCCTCTTGTTGGGGGCTGCCCTCAACTTCTCAGACCACTTCAGGGACCGGTCACTCTTTATCTCATTGAGAATATGTTCATAGCTGACCGTTAGAGGGGTGTAATCTGCGAACTTGTTGTCCGTAGACCTCTTCTTCCCCTCTTTGTTCTTCTTATGGTACTTACCCCCACTAGTGCCTCCTTTTTCATCTTCGTATTTTGCGGCCATCGCCTCTTCGGCGTTCATCACCCTTCCTGCTGTCGACAGCAATTCAGCCATCGTCCTCGGAGGGTCTTCAGCAAGCTTCCATAGCAGCTTCCCCTTTTGGAGTCCTCCAATCAGGGCTGTCATAGCTATGCTCTCCTCGTAGTCTTCAACCTCTAACTTTTCTTTATTGAATCTGGCTATGTAGTCTCTTAGGCTCTCGTTTTTCCCCTGCTTAACATAGAGCAGGTGCGTGGTCTTCTTCTGTGGCCTCACCCCAAAGTAAAAGTTGTGGATAAACCGGTCTGCAAGCTGCTTAAAGCTTCCAATGGAGTTTTTTGGAAGAGACATATATCAGACATGTGCAGCCCCAGTCAAAGTGCCAGAAAAGGCACGACACCTCATCTCATCTGAGATAGAGTATATGTCTGCCGCTAACTGGTACATCTCAATATGGTGGACAGGGTTGGTACTCCCGTCATACCTTGGGGTGACCACAGGCGGCTTAAACTTGGATGGCGTTGGGAAGTTGACTATCTTTGCCACAAAGGGTGAGCCTATGGAGTATCCTCTCTGAGGAGGGTCCCGGCTCTTCAGAATATCACCGATCTTATCCTCCAGTCGCTGGATCGAGTCATTCCAGGGCCTCGTAGGGTCGGCTTGGCCGATGTTATCCCCCGCCGCCTCTTTAAGGTGGACGGAGGTTTCTACTGCAGCAGGCATGTGTCGGCTGTTTACTTCCCCCTGACCGTCGTCCCGTCCTTGGGGTCGGCCCCCGTGGGGTCGGCCATCTGCCGCCTTCCTTCTGGACCGCGCAGCACTCCTTGATCTGGTCAATTTTTCCCGCGGGTCATTTACTGGGCCCAGCCTCTCAAAGGCCGACCCCCTGCTCAAGCGATCAAAAGCAGAGCCTCTCGAGCGATCGTTAGGATTTTGCCTTCCACACTTCCCTCTGCTCTCCAGGAGAGGTCACACAGTATTGTTGGAGACCTCATACGGCTCCCAGCATTCTATGGGGGCCTCCTCCCCCTCCAGATCATCATACCTGTCCTCAGGGCAAGGGTTTCCTTGCCTCCCCAGGCGTAGACGCCGAGGGTCAGCAACATCCCTCCGCCGCTGTGGAGGTGGCAGGTCTTTGCGTGGCGCCTGGGGTGGTCCCCTGGCCTCATGCTTCCCTGGAGCTGCTGCCGGAGTAATCATCTCAGGTGAGACCCCTGGTGGTCTTAGTATGTTCTGGCTTAGAGCTGTGAGCTGCTCCTGCATAATCCGTTGGCTTGCTGCCAGAGACTTCAAGGCTGCCGCCACATCAGCCATCTCAGACTGAGGTGGTGGCTGACTGGAACTGGGTCCTCCCCCACCATCTGGTGGAGGAAGTGGTGGTGGTGGCATCTCAGGTGCCATGTGTTTGAGCTATGAAGAGCTGGACTGAAGAAAAGACTGGTGAGCTTGAGAACCTTAATGGGTCTCTTTCAATGGTGAAACAGCTCCACAAGGGGGATAACAGGCTCACCACTAGAGTGCCCAGTGAGGTCAAGTTGTACAAAGGAAGAGATGTCTTCTCGTTCCCACAGACGGCGTCAAACTGATGATGCTGAAATCTAGCACCACCGGATAAGTGATAATGAGCTCAAACAGTAGTAACCATGGCAGCCATGGAGATGCATATGTGTAAGTGTGTAGAAGGGGATGAGTATAAGAGGAATAAGACAATGATGTATAGTGGTTCAGCCAATTAGGCCTACATCCACTGTGAGTGTGTGATCCACTAAGTATGGGCACTAATGCCTTGGATACAATGCACATAAGCTCCCTCTCTCTCTACTGTGTGTACAAGCAGAGTTTTTAGCTAGGGTTACAAATGGTTGATCATCCCCCTGTAGGGTTGTAGGTGACAAGTATACATAGGTCTTGGGGGGTGTAGTGTACCCCCCAAGTATGCATGGTGCATCTGAATGATGATCCAGCCAATCCCCTGTTGACACCTGTAGATGCCACCTGTGACTAATGATGACATAATATTCCCTCACGTGAGGGGGTGATATTGTTATAACGGTCTTCCACGTGCCATGTTAGCCTCACGCGCACTGTTCCACGCGTCTCCCAAACCACGCGCTATGATGATGTCACCCTCGGCCTATGATACGAGGCCGAGGGCAAAGTTCCTTCTGGCAGCGAGTCTGGCCTAATTTAGGCCTCGTACTGTCGTACCCTCGGAGGGTCGTCTGGAGCCTGATGGAGGGTCAGCCCCTTGAAGGGTCGGCCCCCTGAAGGGTCGGCCGGGACTGGTGAGGGGTCGGCCCCTTGAAGGGTCGTCCAGCCTGATGAGGGGTCGGCCCCTCGGAGGGTCGTCTGGAGTATGATGAGGGGTCGGCCCCTTGAAGGGTCGTCTGGGCCTGATGAGGGGTCGGCCTCCTGAAGGGTCGTCCGGGACTGGTGAGGGGTCGGCCCCTTGGAGGGTCGTCCGGGCCTGATGAGGGGTCGGCCCCTTGAAAGGTCGTCTGGGCCTGATGAGGGGTCAAGAGACCGTCTTGGGCCCGCCTTGGTGGAGGGCGCCCTCGGCCTGGCCGAGGGTATATATGGGTATATCATTATGTTTGAACCCCAAAGGCTAATTGATTAATTTGAGTAATTTTGGATGTTGTGTCATTTGTGTGATTAATTGATTCTTTGAGCTAAATGTTCAGGCATAATATGTTTAAATTTATAGTTGGCCCTTTAATTTTGGATGTTGTGTCATTTTGTTTGATATGTATTGCACTTCTTTCAGTCATTTGATTCAGGTTGATGTGGTTTGACCAGACATTACCAAAACAGGCCAATTGTTGGGCATGAGAATGCAGCACTGGATCAAATGAAAATAACTGAACAACGTCTTTCAAAGCTCTTTTCAGCTAAAGCAAGTTGTTTCAACAACCAGCGCCCAACGCTCTGTAGATGTGACAAAAGCAGGAGATCACATGGGTATATCTGTAACTTTTGTTAAATTGTTTTGTGCAACAGAGCGTGGCGTAATAACATGATGAAGGCAGAAGCTGTGCTACTGCTTCTGTAGCAGAGGCTGTGCTACTGCTTCTGTAGCAGAGGCTGCACAATAAAATGTGGAAGGCAGAGGCTGAGGACGGCAGAGGCTGCGCAATAACAGAGAGTGGCGCAAACTTCCTCCCCTCATCCCTGTATAAGAGGTTGTGCTGTCCGTGATGTCTTTGGCCAACCCAAAACATCTATTCCAGATTTTGATCCTCCGAAAAGGGCCAAAAAAACAAGTACGCTTTTGGTTGTGCCATTTTAGCTTCCATGGCATCTATATTACTGGGTTATGGTAAGCTAATAAAAGCACCACATTTTTCAATTATTACTTTCTATATGCTTTTCTTTACTACTTTTGACTCACTATGTACCAAACCCGACCAAAAAAACTTAAAATTGTTTCTGTGTGCGCAATTTTTTTAATCTATCCCATTAAATGAATTTGCAATAAACTATCTTGAGTAATACTACTCTTAAAAGTATGTTATCTCAATATTTTATAAATTATGAGGCTCTTGCGAGTTTCAAGAATGTTGTGGTTGATAAAGATAACATATGTAAATAGTATTCCAATACAAAAAATTAAACTGCGTATCCAATATCCAAATTAAACTGCGTATCCCCAAATTATCAACCACAACCTTCTGCATTGTAACAGATGTAATATGAATGAGCAATAAACCTACATCTGTGTATATTGCTCATTCAAAACAGATGTAAAATCCTAATGTATATCTCATATTACATTTGTTACATCTGTTTTGAACTTACGAACTGTGAACTGGATTTTACAACTGTGAATATGAGCAATATGAGTAACATGGGATTTTACATCTGTGTATATTGCTCATTCATATTTAAAAAGTGATCAGTACCATGGTTGTTACTATTGTTACTTTGTCCTATTGTTCGATTTAGGTTTATGAACAAGTGGTAAGTGGTTGTCATAGCCTTCTATTTTTTCCTTTGTTCTCTTTCTCACACATTTCCTTTTTATTTCTCTGATGGTGGGAAGAATATCTCAAATTAAATTTTATTGATAAGTTCACAAAATTTGGAAAATAATCAATCATCTTGGAATTATATGTAATTAGACCCGTATCTTAAGCACCACTATAGTGAATACCAAGATAGAGGCAGCAGAATACTTTTTATAATGTCTTTGAATGCATATCGACAGGATTTAGTATGTTTTTTTGAACTATCTTGGAATATCTCAACTACTCTGCCTTTTGTTGCTCATTATGTAATTTAATGTTTCTTCTCACCTTCTCTCAGCCCCGCTTCAGCCACGCGAAGAGATCATTGAGATACTATAACAAGGTACATAGATCTACACGAAGTAACCAGTGTAAGTGCAGTAATGCCTCACTGAATAATAATTCTACTATAACAAGGTACATAGTTCTACACGATTGTATTGTTACGTCTTTTGCCAATGATTCTCAATATTTTAGTTTGTACCATGTATGAACAACTTTTAATGTACCATTTGGTCAGATTTTTGTTGAAATGATAAAATGAGAACGTATTAGGGCTGATGTACCATCTGGACTATATAATCTTAGGGTCTATGTTGGATGAGAACATATTTTTGGGAACATAGAAATGGTAGATTCTATTTTGTGCTCTTCAAATTGTAGACCTGATTTCACTTCTAATAGATAAAAAGATACTTGGAGTTAACTTTCGTGTATTTAGTTGATTGATTCTTTGACGTTTGAAAAAATTACACTCCAATTATTTACTGAGAAAATATAAGACGTTTATCGGTACAGTAGCAACGCATGTAATATTTGTAGTGAACTAGGCATGTTGGTTATTCTTGAGAGTTTTGGCAGTTTTTTTAAAGCATTGAAAGGTTGATGTTTTCTTTCAAATATATCATACCCTCTATTTTTTTACGAAATACTATTTTTCACATTTATTTTAAGGTTTGTTTGTGTGATTACATTAGTTTTTTTAAAGCATTAATTACCGTTTTATTTGTTAATTACCAATGTCTATTAATTATTGTGTCCTTTTCCTAATGTTATTCTTTTTATGTTAGATGTACTTATCTTTAATTCATTCATAAATACAAGAATGCGTTTCTTTTTGCTTGGGTGTTCTACTTGATTCAACAATGAGTTTTATGTTTAATACAAAATGTTTCAATTTGGCTTCTTCTACGTTTGATTTTATGTTAACTATTGGTGTGTGTTTATAACCCGCTCTAACTTATGAATTCAATTGTTTTATTGATGATGTGGTCTATAGGAGGTCCCGAACGGACTATTAGTTTTGTTTTGGAGTATTCTTTATTTATTAAACATGGTGGATAGTCCTATAAACAAATAAATCTTTGCCCGAATTTTCTAAATTGTTTACACTTATTTGTATTTTAAAATAAACTTTTTGATTTAATTTCGCTAGATATTAACAGTTAATAATATATGTTGACAGTTATATTAAGTACCACACAATTAGATGTATGGTGTAAAAGACTTAAGTTGCATGTAACAGTTATGATCTTATATATATATATTGGGGAACGATATATAGATGTTTTGTTGGGGAATAATATTTTTGTCGTTTTGTGATTACTTATTTCGAAATTTTTGTTGTTTCGCGATTACTTACTTTAGAATTTTTTGTCGTGCTATCCACTAGTATATACATATATATATAGAGAGAGAGAGAGAGGGGGGGTTCACAAGTGAACCAAAATAATGACCATTTTAACTAGCCTAATAAGACATTAAAAAATAACCCTTAATTCCTTATTGTAATTGGTCCGAGCCAGCGGCAACGAACACACGTGTGACAAGCGTGTTTTTTAATACCCCCACCTAACCCCCGACCCCCACAACCCATCTGCCTCCAAGTTGGATAAGACCCACACCATTCCGTCTACCTCCAACAAACCCTCAAATCCGACCATGGCAGCCCACAACCTCCAGCTCCTACCCAAACAAATGGATTTTAGTATCTACGAGTATATTTGACTTTGAGTTAAACATGATCACAAACTTTTTTTTGGTTGTAGCGTGCAGATTTTGAGTTTACTTGGTTGTGAAGATTTTGAGTGACTTGGGTGTGCAGATTCTGTTGGTGAGGTGATTCCATCTGTACAGATGGGGGCATTTCTTTGGGTAGATCTGCTCTTGATTGATTTAAAGGTACACTATTTATTAAATGGTAGGATAATTAGTTACCATAAATTTTGGTATAGTGGCTCCCGAGGTTATGCGTGTTCGGTTGTAATTGTGGAGAATGGCGTGGTTATTTAGGCTAAAGAATATTCTTCTACCTCGAAATATCATACATGGGTTGTCGGAAAATAGAAAACTCAGTGTGCTACCAAGTTGTAACTAAAGATGACATTTTCCAAGTTTACAACACCAATTTTGCATACAAGTATTGATGTGCTTTTTTGGTCTTTTTGTTCAGCTGATGTATCATTATGTGAGAGTTATGCCATTTTATAGCGTACAAGTATTTCTATTTATAATGGCCTTATATTGTGTTTGTTTAGCTTTATTATACTTTTTTAAATAGTGAATCATTTACATAAAAAACGTTTCACTTTGTAGTATTCTCTATTGAAATCATTATAAAAAGAGTGGTTTTGATTCTAAAATGGTCAGGAATTTGATATAACCATCTGTATTTTTTGGTATCTTATTAATATGTGATGTTTGATATTAGGCTATTGGTGCATTTTGATATATGTACCCACAGTTTTACAATGGGCTGAATTGAGAAGTACAATTTATGACAGTTCCAATTATTTAAGTTGTTGATTGCTAAAGTTATAACACATCAATCCAGGTCCAAGACCAGAAAAGGCTGAAGTTCATTACGGTTCAATTTATTTTGATGTAACAGATGATAAGTTGAACATATGAGATATAACACATCAACTGATCATGTAGTTAGCATTATGGGTAATCTAGCTACAAATGCCCAAGTAGTTTGAATTTAATCATGCCCAAGTAGTTTGACAATTGAGGTCTTAGTGTGACCCTAATGTTGATTTTTAATACCATATTTTTCATATCTCTAGATGGGAAACGATGGCTTCGATATAATTGAAGTTATATTACTGAAATTTTAAGGTTTGAGTAATTACAATGTCTTTTAGTTTGGAACTATTGTATGGTTCGAGTAATGGAGTAGTGCGTATTTTATCATTTAGACCTTTACTTAAATTTGATATTGTTTACAAATGTCTTTTTTAGCAAAATTTTGTTGGAGATTATTGGGGTTGATCTCGCCATGTGTTGATTGCTCTTTCAAAGGGTTGTTAAGTTCAAATCTCAAGCTCCAGATTCAGTAAAAAGGTTGTGTAATCTATAATTATGGTTTGACTCAAGAGTGCTACCTTTGTCGTTTAATAAATAATAAATAATTTATTTGTATTTTTTCTGTGTTTATTGTTTACTCTTTCCAATACCTGTTATATTTATTTTTTGCTTTGTTATGTTACATGTTAGTTTATTGATTTTTTACCTTTTTTCTTACCCTTTATAATCACCCTTGGTGGTGTTTGTAATTTCATTTGTCAAAAACTAGATCTTTTCAACTAACACAGTTAGTGGTCAATACCTGTAATGGTGAGGCAGTTTATGAATTTTATGGTTAATGAGCTAAGAATTGCTTGGGGGAAATGTTAAATTATGATAAATGTATGGTATGTCAGAAAAATATCACCATAAATGGTGGGTGTGCGTTGTATGGACGTGGCCAATGGCCTCTTGGATATGTAATTATATCACAGATACAAGTCCATAGATAATACATAAAAAGAATACAGTGCAGTCAACACGGGAATACACTAGAGATGTATTTGATCCAAAGTCATTGTTAATGAGTTTGTTGATGTAGGTGCCTTTAATCTAGGACACGAGACCACTTCTTGGCTGCTAGAAGTGGAGGTTACTCTAGAAGTACATAATTAGGCAATTCTAGAAGTGTATTATTCCCTCAGCAATTCTTATTCAGATATATAGTTATGACATAAAATACCTATTTAGGCAGCTCAATGATAATTCAGCTGCTTATCATAATTAGGCAGCTCAGTGATAATTAAGAAGCTCAATCTTATCAGTTATCAGTGTATTTTTGTTTTTTTTATTTTTTTTCACTAACAAAAGATAGGGCACTTATTTTATTTGTCTTCTTCTTGAAGCTTTCTTAAGTAACCAAACAAAATAGAAAAGATATAAAATGAATATATTGAGAACTCTACAAACCTACATTTTGTACGAAAGGTAGCCTACTGAGATATGTATAGGATACCCTGCCACAGAGGTGGACATTTCTTTATCAATGCCTTTTAAAATAACCTATTCCATCAATCACTGATGTGTAATACACTCTAATATGCTTTCTTCTTTGTTTTCAGGTTTTTGCTGAGCTGTATCTCTTTATCTTTCTGCCTCATCATTTTTCTCCCACAAGAAACAGTAAAGACCCCCCACCAGCAATACTACCCCACAAACACTTCCCCAGTGAAGGATCTCCCCTAAGAAACGGGCTGAGAAAATGGCAATTATTACTAATGCCAATGGAGTGAACATGGCGGTGAACACGGGACCTTTTGTCTCAATGACACAGAGTTGCAGCCAATATGAAATTCTGGTGACAATTTTGCCACAGTAGGCCATAGAGATTAGATTGACATCCCATCCGAGCTTCCATGAAGATATGTTAGCGTGCATCGCTAGGGCCAAAATTGTTGATTGTATTCAGCTAAAGAAACATTGTAGGCTTATAAGGCATAATTTCGCAGGATATTGCTGGACAATTGTTACCGAGATTTTTACCAATTGTTACCGAGATTTTTGATAGTGAAGAGGAGGAGGACGATGATGATGATGAGTTCGGCGATGACGACTTTGATGTGGTTAGTGAAGATAAAGAGAAGGGAGGAAGGAGAAAACCAGCAGCAGCAACTGCCAAACCACCTGCAGCAGTAGCAGCAAAGAAAAGAGGTAAGCAGACTCAGATAGGGGGCAGAAACTGATCACAGACGTGTTGAAACTGGCAGAGAACTTGGGGATATCACCTGAGAAGAAGTGAGGAAGATGAGAGCTTCTCCATTTAACAAGAAGAGCGGTTCTCTGTTGGGAAGGGTCTCGATTGAGGAGCCCTATAGTGAGGAGAAAATGGGGGGATCAGGTTCTACTACTGGCAGTGCTGAATCTGTGAATGAAGTCATGGTGGAGCCCAGAGCTAGACCTCAGAGGGTGAACCGTGCTAAGAAGACGTATGTTCTTAGTGATTCGGAGAGTGATGAAGCAACGGAGGACTCTGACTTTGATGCAGATGAAGATTAGTTATCTTTCTAATTGAAATTTAGAGATGGGAAATATGAGTTTATTTCCTCATGTTTCTTTTAAAAAAAATGTGTTTGGTTTGTATCACACAAAAGTTATCATGGTTATGACTGAATAACATTCGGTGGTCTTAAATTATGGGTTGAAACAGGGCCTTAGCTATAATATAAGTTCTATAATGTTGTCAAGCACGAATGTTTTGATGTATGGGATGAACCTTGGCTATTTGAGGATCATGTGCCTCTTTTTCAATATTTGACATGGTTTTTATTTGATTTTTTCTCATGTTACATTTAAAGGTATGGGGTATATAATGATTCATAAAATGTTGCTACTCACTTCCACTTATATAAAACATAAATATATGGGTTGTGAGCTGTGTTGGCACTCACTTTAACTCTAATTTGGCTCCTTCTTTTTAATCATGTTAGGTAAAATAGGGTGTTCGGTGTGGTTTTGCGTTTTATTATAGATTATGAATAGAGCATATAATGCTTGATATTAGTTGTGAACCTTGATTTATTTAGCATATTTCCATGTAGATTACATTTTAGACTAATTACAACATTTATAACAGTGGCATTCACATCTTGGTCATCTTGAACACTTACAACAACTTGATCAGGTCGGAAACTTACATCTACAACAACTTGGCCAGTTCGGCTAATTACAGCGACAGCATCTTAGCCAGCTCGGCAACTACCAACTGCAGCAGGTCGGCCAACTCGGCCACTTACAACTGCAGCAGCTTGGCCAGCTAGGACATTTGCAACTACAACTTGGCCACCTACAACAGCGGCTTGGCCACCTACGACAACAACTTAAATGACACTATAGAAGTGTGTAAATATGAAACAACTCCGTACTTTATTTAATATTTTTTCTCTTTTAACCTCTCTTTGGGTGTTAAAAAGTGTGTACATATGCATTTGTTTCTCAAATTTCACACCTCTACATGTTGTAAACTTTATTTTATCGTTGTAATTGCAATGGGTTGTATTATTTGTCGTGCTTTTTATTGAAATTTTTTTCTCAATTAGTTTCATTCCTTTTGTGTTGTTTCTTTTTTTCCATTTGTTAAAGATGTACACGGTTATGTTCTTAGTTAGACGTGCGGCTCCATAATTAAATGTGAGCAATGTTGTCGTTTTGCGATTACGTACAAGGTTCAAAAAAACGCGAGGCGTGGAGGCCAAGCCTTAAGCCTTAGAAGCCTAGGCGGGCCTTAGGCGTAAAAAGGCGTTTAGGCCCTTTTTTAATATATTTTAATATTTTTAACTATGACAAGGCTATTAAAAATACTAAAATGGTACATACCTTAAAGATATGTCTGAATATTTGTAAATTAAAATACTATTTTTTTTAAATACTAAAAAAAAAACTCGCGTTTTTTAACGCCTTAAAAAAAAACACGTGTTTTTTCACGCCTTACCCCAAAAAAAATTGACCATCATTGACCACGCCTTAATCCACGCCTAGGGCCAAAACTTGGCGTATATAATGCCCCGCACCTTGACGCCGCCTAGGCGCATTTTTTAGAACATTGATTACGTACTTTCAAAATTTTTGTCGTTTCGCAATTATGTACTTTGGAAATTTTTGTCATGCCTTCAGGCACGGGTATCCACTAGTATATATATATATATGATGGCAGATGGGGGGGTAGGGGGTGTATATTAAAAAAAAAGCGTGTGTGTCACACGCGTGTCCGTTGCCGTTGCCGTTGCCACGGAACAATTACAACAAGGAATTAAGGGTTATTTTTTAATGTCGTATAAGGTTCATTAAAATGTTCATTTGGATCACTTGTGAACCTCTCTCTCTCTCTCTCTCTATATATATATATATATACTAGCGGATACCCGTGCCGAGGGCACGGCGATAAATTTGCCCCGTGATAAAAAAAATCCAACTTTAAAAAAAAATATTAATTTTTTTTAAATATATTTAATAAAAAAAAACACCTTTAAAAAAAATATTGAAAAAAAAATATTAATTTTTTTTTAAATATATTTAATAAAAAAATAATATAATAATATATGTATGTATGCATGTTAAACATGTATGATATTTTATGTCTTCCATGTACCCATAAAAGACATAAAATATCATGCATGTTTAACATGCATGAAATCACCCCATGGCCATATGGCCCCTTATTATATGGATATATATATATATATGTACGTATGTATGTATTCATAATAAAACAAACATCATCCAATACATTATGTAAGATCAATATAATATAGGAAAATACAATGAGAATATATATTTTGGGGGAAAACTAAATGAGCTCTAATGAATTCCCTGTTTTTAGTTCAAATTACCCATTGCTTTAACACCTTGGGTTGCAGTGTAGTTGGTGTCAGGACATAACTTAAATTCTCGTATCCGTAGAAGATCAACCAACAAAAAAATAAGAAAAAGAATTTAATATTAGATACTGAAATTTCAATTAAAAACTTACCTCGTCAACTTCTACATTGAAGGCTACAATACCACCAAATGCACTCACTGGATCTGCTTTCACGGCTAGCCTATATGCTTCAATTATGTCATCACGTGAAGCTACCCCACACGGATTTGTATGCTTCACAACTACACACGTAGGCTTATCAAACTCGCAGACACAATTCCAAGCTGCATCAGCATCTAAATAGTTATTATACGACATTTCCTGCACCAAAAGAAAGATAAAATTAAATTTGTAATTGGTCCCTTTCAATTTCAGCATTGTTGAAATCTAGCGATAAAACCAAATTCCAACAGAATAAAACACTGATCAACTTTAACAACAAATAGAAAATGGGGATTCTTATCTTAAAAGGATAACCTAGAAAGAACAAATTATGAAGAACACTATAACTCACTTTCCCATGGTGTTGGATGGCAGTTGCAATACCACCAGCATTAACCTCCGAGAGACTCTTGTCAACATAGAATGCAGCCTTCTGATGAGGGTTTTCACCGTACCGAAGCGAACTTTTGAGTGAGAGAGGCAGTGTTAAACTGGGAGGGAATTTGTCTTCAAACACAAAATACATCCAGTCAATGTGTTGGAAATCATGGGATATAAGAATTCACGTGCACGTAAAAATCATAGTATTTTGCTTTAATTGCATAAGAATATTTTTTTCATCAATCCACCTCTGATACAGTAAAAGAATAGCCTACAAGACGAGCTAGCACCAACGATCATCGGGAATGATAATTTTGTATACAAAAACATTTAGATAAGTAAATCAGTTTATGCTTGATCCTCTGAGTGATATTAGGGGGCAATGTCATTTTGGGCTCCCACTAAAGGTCATTTTAGGACTCAATGCTTCTGTTACACACATGGTTCAAAGTCAAGGCCGATACCGCGACGATACGGCCGAGTTGACTAGGTATCGGTGCCCACCGATCCGATTCCGAGTTACGAGTTGAGTTTTCAATTATTGATGTGAATCGACCCTATATCGGTAATTTCTCGGTAGTATCGGTGATATAACGGTATAATCGGCCCATATCGACGATATCGCAGTAGAATCGGCCCATATCGGCGATATCGCGATGGAATCGGCCCATTTCGGCCGAGATGGTATAAGTTACTAAGAATCAATCTCTCTCTCTCTCTCTCTCTCTCTCTCTCTCTCTCTCTCTCTCCAGTGTTGTGTTGGTAAGCGTGGTTTTTTGGGGGGTTACGAAATGCTAATTGTTTTTTTAATTTAGTGTGCTCTGTGTGTGGGTTATTTAGTCATCGTGTGTGGGTTTAATTTAGTGCGTTGTATATGTGTCAGTTTTTGTTTTAAAGAATGCAAATGATCCAAATGTTATTTGTTATTATTTTTTATAATAATGTTCCCAATGTTATATTTTAATATGTTATTATTTATAAAAAAACGTAAATGTTATTCGTTTACAAACAAATATACAACTGTAATTATTGTAAAAATAATATTTGTATCCTCTAAACATTTGTAAAAATAATATTTGCATCCTTTATGTAAAAATAACATTTACAACACAAGTAAAAACAAATATTTGCATCCTCTTTGTAAAAAAATAACATTTCCATCAATTTAAAAAAAAAACATTTGCAACCCAACAAAAAAAAAAAAAATAACACTTACATTCCCTTTATAAAAAAATAACATTTGCATCATTTTTTGCAAGAATATAACATTTGCATCCTTTTTGTAAAAAATGATTGTAAAAAAAATGTAGTGTTTTGTCAAAATCATTATTTGTACAATACTAAAAAAGAAACATTTCTATTCTTTTTAGAAAAATATAACATATTTAAAAAACACATTTGTATCCTCTTACTAAAAATAATACTAAGAATATAATAGTTGTATCCTCTTTGTAAAAAAAAAAAAATATCCTCTTACTAAAAAAGTAACATTTGTTTGTCTTTGTAAAAACATAATATTTGTATCCTCCGTGAAAAAAAATATTGATTTATTATGGAACATTGAATTTGTCAAGTTCGCAGCATGTCAATATAATCAATTGTACAATGTTATGCATATTAAAGGACAGTTTTAAACTTATCTGATTGGTCCACATTGTTGATCGTATTTTTTTTAAATTTTCTAAATTTTTTTCGGAATTTTTTGCGCTCTCTAAATAATGTATCTTTGCGTATCGCCCGATACCGTGACCGATACCGCGACCGAGTTGAAAATCGAGTGGCCGATACCGGGACCGATACCGAGACTTTGAACCATGGTTACACATCAACTACACAACGTTGCACATGCAATGTGTACGTACATTTTTTTTCTTATTTTCAAAAAAATATATATAATATTACTTTGCAAATTATTATTGTATTTTTATTCTATTTATATTTGGTTACTTTTGAAACTTATTAAAAGAGTTAAGATTAATTATATTAATATATTGAAAAACACATAACTATATGTAAAATATATTAAATGATCAAGGGCATAAATTATATTCATAAATTTTATGGTGATCGTTTTAGTTATCTCTGAGATGATGATTTTCTGTACTAGAAGATCTGGAAGATAAATAATCTAATGAGAGATCCTTTTCCAAATGCTTCATCAATAAATGGCTTCAGATAGAACTAAAACTACATGGAGCAAAGAAGAGTACCTCCCACAGTCTGCTTCCACAGCCACTCTGAAACTGCAGAATCATAAGAAGCAACATGTTGGAAAGCCTTCCAGGCGAGCTTCCTTCTAAACTGTTCATCATCTTGGTTTCCTCCAAGAAATTCTAGCAGTGCAGGATAGTCTTTTGAATCAACAACAACATAGACATCCTTGTGGTTCTGTTTAATTTGAACAAGTCAGTCGGGATATGACATGAATGAAAATGCATAGTGAGATATAAAAATAAGCATATATACAGCAACATAATGGATCACAATGACGAAGACAATACTGTGATTTTGTTTAGCATGTACGTGTCAGTTAGAATTTGAAATGAAAAAAAAAAAGACAGTACATTATTAGAGTTGGCATATACACCAACGACATATTACCATGCATTATAATCAGATTTTGTTTCACATTCCCTTCTCCCGCCCCAAAAAATCAAATATATTGTACCCTCAATTACGTTCCCTTGATGATTGTTGGGAAAAAAAAAGTCCATTTATTGAAAGGGGTAAAAATGCAGAATAATGCTATGTTTTTTTTTACAAAAAAAGAAACAAAAATAAACTACCTTTGCAGCAGCTCTAATCATGGCAGGGCCACCGATATCAATGTTCTCAATTCCATCCTCAAATGTAACTCCATCGGTAGAGGAAACTTTGTCGTAAAAGGGATACAAGTTCACCACCACTACATCAAATGTACCTGTGAGAGAACGAATTTAGAAATAGCTACTTTGGAACAAAACATGATCATGTATTGGAATTTTTTAAAACCCTGGTTAAGAGTCTGGTCATGGAACTCGGAGGACATTCATGTGTTGTGACTTATATAAAGGATATAAAAAAACACATCAGGTAGGGTTATCATCTGGTGGGTACCAACTTCGACTTCGTGTTACATGACGGTTTGCCAGCAATTTGTAGGGTAACAATTCATAACAACATAATATTTATTGTCCTTTGGTCTAATATAAAGAACTACAATGTCAATATGCCATTGTTATTTTCCCTTTCCGATTGTATCCTCAATCTGAAAAACAATACACTTCCATAGTCTTTAAACTCCCAAATACTCCACGCTAACATAAATCCACTCAGTTTCACCCATATGCAGTGATATGCGTACACGCATATATATAAGTTTGAGTGAAACAAATTACAATATCTATGCGGGCATACGAGTTGAAAGATATAAAAAAGAAACAATGGGGTTGATGGTGTGTGGTTGAGGAATCCTTTTAATTGTTGCATCTTTGCATTTTTACAACTTTAGAAATTACCTATCCACAACTTCAATGACAATCCATGCAATTTCGGCGCTTGCCATGAGTCTCATTACTCATAACCACCCCCAAACCACTTTATGCGATGGATTGATTACGACTCCTATTCCCCACTTCTGTTAATCTCAGGGTATCCAGATCTTCAACTTGACTAATTCTTGAGGACATGTGTGTGCTCTCCAATCTGAAAGGCCGAGACATAACTAAGGGAGGTGGCCCCAGGGGCGTACGCATCTGTGGGGATTCGAAATCATGACCTGTGACCTATGATTCACGAGTCGCTTATCACTGCATTCTACTGCTGGATCAAGTGGTTAACCATGTGGAAAATTGGAACAGGTATTCAAATGCAAAAATTGCAAATTTTGCACCTTAAAATATCTTGTTGAGACAGGCACGTGGTTTGACTAGTTCAAGGGAAGTTATTACCCACTAGCCCACTACGAGTAACACGAGGAGCTTCAGATTATGCAAGAAGCAAAAGGAACTTTTTTTTTTTAAACTCACTAGTGTGCTTGGTTAGCCATCAGGCAAGCAAGGTAAATCTCCATTTAATTTCACATTTGTGGTCTAATATATTACTCAGTGAATTATAAAGTCATTTCTATTGAGTCATTTGTAACTTCAAGAGAGGGTCATCCCTACATCCTAATTATCACCCAAGTCATTCAACCGTCCCTCTTTTGCCTCTCTTAGTTTGGCTTGTTATTTGAGTCCTACCTCAGGAGCAGGGTCAAATCCATGTGCCAGTTTCAATCAAATATCCTTAAAAATTTCAACCCTTCAAGTTGTAGGCGTTAATCAAATCATACATGGTGTAATTGCGAGTGGCTATGAGAAATAAGAGATGACTAGTGCAAAAATTTAAGAATAATGAAAATTACTGGAAGTTAGATTTTGCAGCAATAAAGATGCTATATGCTGCCATAAAAAGGATTTCTGAGTTTCTCAACTACAAAACATCATACCTTTATTTCCATGTCTATTTCTGAACTTGGAAAGTCACCATTGCTACCATAGCTGTAGCATTTCACATATACAGCGTACTTAGTTGTAAGGAAACCATTATTCAGCCCCTTCGCTACAATGAAGCATTTTCTTATTATAGATAAACTATTACCAGCATTTCTATTAATTGTCAGCACCTAGATATAATTCTATTTTTCTTTTCAAAAACGTTATAAACTCATTTTTATCTTATTATTCACCCGCCCAGTTGGAAGATGCACTTGCGCGTTTCAACTCGCTAGCAAGCACAGTAGCACTTCTATCTAATATCATTCAGGTGTACTCTATCTTTTTATATATTAGAAAATCCACTTAATTGAGGCATTACAACCGCTAGAAGGATAGTCCCTACATCCCAACAATTGTCCAGATCCTTAGACCAATCCCTATTAAGCTTCCTACAAAAAAGCTGGCAGATAGTCATGGTTGGCAGCCTAAAAAAGGCAAGTACTTGTGATTCGATCCAACTCCGTGGCGCATTTGTGAAAAAAGGATAAAGAGGGTGTCAATCACCAATCATCGCATTGCAAAATTTCCAGACTACTTGGCGAATAAATTATTTAATAAGTTTGGAATAGAAGGGGGCATTCCAAAATCTTGGCATGGATTTATGATAATTGAATGGATAAGTGTGTGCTTGTGAAGATGTAGCCTTGGATCTAGTTTAGACACTTTGATTAAAAGATAATTGCAGGATAAGATAAGGAGGTGGAGAAAGAAGAGATCAGAGGAAAAGTAAGGTTCTTAGCGTATCTTTGGCTTCAACTTCAATGGAATTCAAGCACCTCAGAATCTCTCTTATTCAATGTTTAAAAAGGCGAAAGGCGAGGCGAGGCGTTTTAGTCGCGGCGAGGCGAGGCGTAAGCCTCGAGGCGCTTGAGGCGTAAGCCTCACCGAAAAGAAAAAAAAAAGAGCAAAATAATATTTAAAAAATACTAATAAAACCATAAAAATAAAATAACAAAGAAATATAAAATAAAACTACAAAAAAAACATCCTTGAGGGCTTTCTCATATAGTTTGACATTTTTTTGTTCCCCCCAATATAACTTTTTAGAAAAAGAAAATCAATTTGAACATATTGGTTATTTTAAATATGACAATAAATTAATCAATGCAAAATCGTATTGGCAAAATCATTTTTTTAGCTTCATTCACATATTGGTTCTTTTATAATATGACAATAAATTAATCAATGCAACTTAACAAGCAAATTTATTAAAAAAAACATTGATTTTCAAGCTAAGATTAAAAAAATAGCAACTTTATTAAAAAAATAATAAAACATATTAACCTAAGTTTATTAAAAAAAACAGCAACCTTTAAAATATATTAGTATAAGTTAAAGAAAACATATTAATATAAGTTGAAAACCAAAAAATTGAAACCTTCTAAAAAAAAGTCATATTGAAGTTAATTTTGTACATTTATTTCAAACAAACTATATATTTGTAACAAAATATAGTCTCAAACAAATTTATACACTTATTTCAAACAAATTAGTAAAGAAAAACAAAATTAAGTGCAACTTTAAAACTAAACTAAAATAAAAAAAAGAATAAGAGTTAGTAGATTAAAACAACATTTTTTTAAGTTAGGTGCAATTTTAGAAAAATGAAGAATTTTAACCTTTAAAAAAACAGACTTTGTGATGAAAGATTTTTTTTTTTTTTTTTTTTTTTTTTTTTTTTTTTTTTTTTTTTTTTCCCGCGCCTCAGCAAAAAGGCGTGAGGCGCATCGAGGCGTAAGCCTCTATTTTATGGCCTGAGGCTTAAGCCTCGAGGCGTTTTTCCCTCGCCTCGCCTCGAGGCGCGCCTCGAGCGCTTTTTTAAACATTGCTCTTATTATGTTGAATTGGGGATATTACTTTTGAATAGTGGTCAGTTTGGGCAGCCAAGAGTTTTGTGGGCTTCTTGATGTCCTTGTGATCGAGTTTTCAGAGTTGCAAATGACTCCAGTTTTTGGTTTTGTGTTGTATGGCTGTTATGCACTCTATTGTTTTGTTTCTAGATTTTCTTTTGGTGTTGCCCCTGTTACGTACAGCTCTTTTATTTCCTTGGTCGATCAATGGACTGCCGGTCCACTCTCCCCCATTACTACAATTGTTCTGGTTCTGATAAAATAAAATAAATTTTGTCAGATAGTTTGGTTCCCTCATTTGAGTCCACGTGGACTCTATACACTCGTGAACTTAAATTAAGTTTTGCCAAACAATATACTATTCATCCCTCTACCTTATCAAACTATGCCTAACTGACTTGTGTATTTATTAATGAATCTCCATGCGATGTTTTGTGAGCTTTAGGGTCCATTTGGTTCCGGGTGAAATCATTTTAACTGCAGTGAAAAGTGATTTAGTGAAATGTTTTTTCACATATTTAAAATTAATAATTTGTTGGTTTGAAATTGTATATAAGTGCACACCCTATAATTATGTAACTTTAAACAAAAATAGTGAACAAAACTTATTCTTAAATAGGTGTAAACCTATTTCACCATTTTACTTTTCAACACGGTGAAAAACATTTTACCTCGAACCAAACGGACCCTTAGCGATTCTTTTGGGGGATGTATCTCACATTTTTTATGAAGTGAGGGTGCAACACAAAAGTTGAAACAGAAGTAGGGATGAAAGTTAAAATGACCATAAAAAAAATAATTCATATACAGCATCCAGGTCCATATATTAAATGAACCAAACAAGCCTGCAGGAAACTAAATACCAGAGATGTAAGAGTTGACTAATGCACAAGAACACTATGATGAAGTAATAGATCTCACCAATTCCGTGTTTATCAAGAGCTTCCATGTGATGCCTTCGGTCTCTTCTAGCAAGAATACCTCCATGTACGCTAGGGTGTAAAGTTTTTACACGACCATCAAGCTGCAACAGAAATTTTAGAAAAATCATTTTCATAACCCAACTCGGGGTTAATGTCAATCCATGCACGAACAATTTGTCAAAAAAATAACATGAAGAAATCATTTTGAAGAGTCCATTGGGGACTCGACAATTAAACACCTGCTAACTCTAGAATAACATGAATTCTTTCAAATGTACAAAATAATAATCATGATGATGATATTACTTATCCAAAAAAAAATAACCATGATGATGATAATAATAATAATAATAATAATAATAATAATAATAATAATAATAATAATAATAATAATAATAATAATAATAATAAATAAATAAACATGATGTTTGTATATAGCTCAAGTTTGGTTTTTAATAATAGCTTTCAAGCTTCTTTGCAGCCTAATCATATGATCCTCAATATCAAGTTCCAAATTTAACAGCTAAATAAACAAACTCATGATTACAGCAAAGACTGATAAATATTGTTCAACGAGTACAAAATATTATATAAGTTAGGGAAGACTACAAGTTTTTCGTTCCATTTCTTGTGGTATATTTCAGGATTACAATGGAATGCAAAGATGAGTACTTGAAAGACAAAGCTTAAGGTCAATAATGGAACAGGATACCATTTCTGGAAAACGGGTAAGCTCTTCCACTTTGGTTACGGAAACCCCAGTATTTTCCAATGCAGATGCCGTTCCCCCAGTTGAGACAATTGTGTATCTACAGGTTTAAAAAAGAACATTACTTGAGATACCATATATTAACAGCCGTAAAAAGAGCAGGGTATTTGCGTGCAAGTTTATATGCGAGGCTGGTGGCAAATGAAATGAAAATTTTACAAACATTGGCCTACAAACTGACAATTCTTAACACAGAATTCACAAGAACGATAATGCCAAGCCAATGCAACAATGTTCCATATATTTGTGACAAGTTGACAACCCCTCCTTTTAAATCTAATTCGATTAGCTACGCACAATTAAACTTTAGGCCCAGTTGTCAATATGTTGATACTAGAAACAAAAACAAAATAAATTCAGTAAAGTAAACATGTACACTCCCATACGAGTAACCAAAACACGCCATAACAACTATGGGATCCACAAGTAATATCAATACTGAATATAAAATGCCCAAACATACGGGCCCAAAAATAAACTGGGTAAAGTGTATAATGTAAACCTCTCCAACAGTCTCAAATCCCTAACAATAGGAAATCTTTGATACCACACTCTAAGGAAGAGTGACAAAACAAGATAAGGACCAGCATTGCAGGGTCTTAAGAATAGATGCGAGGTCGTCCAGCTCCATAGTCTACTGTTCAGAACCATCACCTTGTTCAACTCCCAATAATCGACGCACAATCGAAGTGAACCATCCCTTTTCTTGACGAAGAGCACTGGAGCTTCCCAAGGCGAGGTACTCCTACGAATAAAACCTTGGCCCAACAGCTGCTGAATCTGCTCCCTCATCTCTAAGGGTGCCCTGTTGGTCCCCAACTGCGACCTCTTGGCGCCTACCCTGCTAGCCCGTCGCCCCTCGCTTGCCTACCACATGCTCAAAACGATCATTGCAGTGATGCAATGCTGCATTCACCGCTACCTCGTAACTGTCGAAAGACGGATTCGCCAGCAAGAACCTCTGAATTGGCCAAGATAGCCCCTCAATGAATGAGTCTTCAAATCCTCATCTGCCTGCACCTCGGGAGCAAACTCTACCAATGAGGTAAACTCTCGCTCATACTAAAAAACTGAACCAGTCTGCTTCAAGGCATCAAACCTCCTCCTCAAAACCACACGCTGCACGGAAGGCACAAACTTCGGCTCGAAACGCGCCCAAAAGTCAGCAATAGGCATAGCATCCCGCTGAGCTGCGGAAGTAATGGACTCCCACCAACACAACGCCTCCCCAGTCAAACGGAAGGTAGCTAAAATATGTTTTTGCACCTCTGTGCAGTCAACCAATCTCAAATATCTACATATATCTCGTTTCCACTTAAGTGCTTCCAACGGACCCACATCACCGGCGAACAAAGGACTCCTCTTCTCAAACCCACTCACAACAAATGCTCAGGTGGGTTGCACAACTACTGGCACTTGTGGCTCCGGCTGAGCCAGTACAGGTGGTGCTATGACAACTACTGCCAGTCTACTGTTGCGTCTCCTCATCTGAAGAGAGTAAGCATAGAGTTTGAGAACTAGAAGGAAAAGTTCAAATCATATATCACGTATGTAATCCGGTGCAATAGTTTAAAGTGATGGATATATATCATGCCAAAGTCCAAACTCTGAACAAAAGTAAACCCTCGTGCGTGGAGCGGCTCGCAAGCAAAATCCAAACAAGGAACCCCTCATTTGCACTTGGGCACTCACTATCGGTCATGTCGGATCAGTGGCCGAATCATCCTTGAAGTCGTAGAATACAAAACCTAGTCGTAAAGCTCTAAGTACCAAAGAAACTGAAAGCGAGAGCTTATCTCAATCAATGCTCTGATACCACTTGTTGGAACGTGAGGCCCCCAATTTTTACAAAAATTCTTTTTACTTGAAAACTTAAATAATTTCCTTTTACAATATGCGGAAGCGTAAGATGATGGTTCGATTAAAACGAATACCCAAATTTTAATTTCTTTTCTAAATTAAAATGTAAACCAAGTGAAATTAACTTAAACACACACACAACTTAAATTTCACTTAAACCAATTTAACTTAACCCAAGAAAATTTGCCTAAGTCATATTTCTCAATTTTAACAAATTAGGCCAAACCAAATTTTGACACATTAAATTAATGACTTGAATTAACTAACCATTACCCAATATTTAATTTAGCACCAAATTAAACATGTAGTGATTAAAACCAAATTTTATCTTGAATTATCTAAGCATGCGTTCTAGGTGAGTGTAGCAAGATAAAATAAACAACGAAACCACTACGCCGCGATGTACGAGGAAAAACCCACAACGGGAATTTACAAATACAAGCAAGATGACTTACAACACTCGACTCGATCCCTCTCAAGCCCCGACGCGTCTTCTTGTATCAACCTCTACCTAGCGAATAACCACGGAGCTCCACCGCGGTCTCGGAATCCACCGATCGGACTTTATATGGTCACCGTCACCCGAACAAGGAGTCTTTCTCCAAGTGGGTAAATCAACGCAAACATCTTCTTCTTTGTGGGATTTAGAAGCAAACCCAAACTCCGCTTCAAAACGGTAGAGATGAAAAATCGGTGCCAAAACTCCAAGCAATGTATATATATATGGAAGCTTGGATAAACAATATGGGTGAAAACAAAAGTGTAAAATGAAATTTTCTTTGAAAAATAGACATTTTAAAACATGAACTTTTTCTCTTTCTCTTTTGCTCTCAAACTCTCTCTTGGAGATAGATGTGTATGAAAAAGTTGAGTTAGAAAAGTTCATTTCCGCACATATTGAATCTGCCAAAAAGTTAGTGGGAAAAACGAGTGGGAAGGTGGGTCAAAACTGCTTAAAACTGCCAAATACCTGTTCCCGCCAAATCTCGTTCGAACGACATTTTCGTTTGAACGAAATCTCGTTCGAACGAGGCTTCTAACGAAGTTCCAATGTGAACTCGTTAGAAATCTCGTTGGAAATCTCGTTCGAACAGCCATCTCGTTCGAACGACATTTCAAACGAAGTTCCAGTGGCCAATATGGGAACTCGTTGGCAAACTCGTTCGAACGACATATCGAACGAACTTCCAGAAGGTTTTGAAAATTTCTATTTTTAGCCCAGAAACTTTATAAACTTGATTTTAAAGTTTTAATAAAATCTTTCTAAAATAAAACAACAGTTTTAAAATGAACAACACCCAATATTAACTGTTCCAAGCTCCTATATATATAATCAAAATGCATTCATACCTTAGGAGCAATGGAACCATGTTGATGACGTAGAAACGAGGCACAAACAAACTCGGCAATGATGAAGCTTTATACTCTTGGCCGCTACGTCTTCAACAAACACGTCATAGGCTTGAAGGATGATCAATTAACTCTATCCTATGACTCAAACGTTTTTGTCCGAAATTGAGCAAAAACTACAAAGGACTCAAGTGGAAATTTGTGTCCTTACAGAAACGCTGCGTGGAAAACGTAACGAACGCCCACAGATCTCTAAAGGCTCTAAAACCCGGGTGCTCTGACACCAACTGTGACAACCCCTCCTTTTATATCTAATTCGGTTAGTTACGCCCAATTAAACTTTAGGCCAAGTTCTCAATATATTGATACTAGAAACAAAAAACAAAATAAATGCAGTAAACATGTACACTCCCATACGTGTAACCAAAACACGTCATAGCAACTATAGGATCCACAAGTAATATCAATACTGGATATAAAATGCCCAAACATACGGGCCCAAAAATAAACTGGGTAAAGTGTATAATGTAAACGTCTCAACACTCTCAAATCCCTAACAATGGGAAATCTCTAGTACCACACTCTAAGGAAGAGTGACAACACAAGATAAGGACCAGCATCCACCACTACAGCATCCTAAGAATAGATGGAAGGTCGTCCAGCTCCACAGTCTACTGTTTAGCGAGGTGAGGACCTGCATAATACATATATATATATAGGAGAGGGGAGGGGAGGGGAGAGGAGACAATGAAACGGGCGTCAACAGTAAGAAAATCTATACAGTTATAAGATGTACGTATGACGAACGCATATTCAACACAACTTGTCTCCAGTAATTAAGTCGTTAAATTACCCAACCAATGCTCCTATATCGTGACTACCCAAACTGAACCCGAGTAACGTGTAGTCTCATATCGTATCGAGATTAATCATTATTAATCTCATTTCAGTATTTAACGTATCGGAATATTTCCTTCAAGTATAATATCGATTCGGGATATTACTTCAAAACACAAGCATAATATCTCACACAACAAATAATATCGGGTCACTATCATTACTCGGGGAAACAAGTCGTAACGCTAGGCCTACACTCGAATATTCCCCAATATTACGTGGCAAGGGCAATCATACTAAGTCCTAAATCACATGGCATTCCAAGGCCTTCCTAACCGACCGGCATTACAACCACGTGTCCAGTTCCGTCGGTTTATCTTCAACACGGCACTCGAGCGGAACCTAACCGGGATCAATCACAACAAATCGCATTCAACATGTGCCTACGTCGACCGGAGGAGTAGTCTAGCATGTACTCGACAATATACTTGTAAAACAATTTCACGCATATTTATATATACAATCGCATCAAATCGCTTACTCAGGTATACAATAGTCATTCTTTATGATAGAACATAATTTACATCATTAATTTACTAATTAAACATCAAAATCATTTCAAGGTTATATATCCCTGATAATCATAGGTATATGATCAAGTTAGAAGATTAAGCACAATACCACAATTATATTACTAAAAACATGAAA
Organism: Sambucus nigra; assembly: GCA_949130495.1. Lineage (NCBI taxonomy): Eukaryota > Viridiplantae > Streptophyta > Magnoliopsida > Dipsacales > Adoxaceae > Sambucus > Sambucus nigra. The sequence continues at coordinate 181,931,542 of OX422224.1, read as the reverse complement.
AACCTTGGCACTCTTATTTCAACAACATTCTGCCTAGAAATATAAAACACAGATTTGAGGCTTTTCTCATTCGTTTTTGAAGAAACTTAAAACTACAAAGTTGTTCGGAACATGATTTTATACAGAATCTCACGAGCACGCTGCCATGTCCTGCTTAAAACAGACCCAAAACCAACATACAATGTTCGCCCCATTTTTCAGATTTGTACAAGTTCAATTCGATTCTAGTTCGATGCATCCTAAATCATTTACATATTAATTCCATCTCAGCAATTTCAAGATTTAAGGATTCAACTCATGTTCATACACTTTTTCATCAAACATTCAAGATTTAACTATCTACATTAACTTGCCTTTGTTTTGCGTACGGAGGTGTTGGTGAAGAAGATGACCCACTTTCAAGAGTTCCAAGATGTAACCTTCTTCTTCTCCATCTTTTCTTTGAGAGCTATCTCTCTCTCTACCAAAACCCTAGCCTCTTTTGTGTGTAATGAGAAATGAAGAGTTCTTCATTAACTTTCTATTTATACCTAGGATTAATTTAATTACAAAAATGCCATCGACCCAACCCCTCTCAATCCTTTTACGCGTTAATTCGCTTCCAACATTTAAGTCGTGTATTCGTATCGCAATGTATTCATTTTAACTTTTCATTTCCAAACAGTTCGGATATATATACGGATATAATTTCCGCGTTCATTAATTATCCACTTATTAATATTTTATCGCAAGGTATTATTTTTAAGTCGGGATTTTATTCAATTAGTTCAATTTCAATTCAGTCAAAAATGTGGGGTATTACAATATTATTTTAAAATATTAGTTTCCACTGACTTACATAAACCAATTACATGATATAAAAGAAAAGATTAATAAACAGGTGACTAATTTTATGTTATAAAAGAAAAATATTAATAAACACCCACCTAGAGGGAGAACGACCCCAAGTATACACGGTGTATATAACAAAAGGGGAAAACAATGAAAGTTGGAAATTGAGCCCAAGGGAGAACCCCCACAAAACCAAAGCACGGGGAAAAAAATTACTATACTATTGTCCCAATGCAAGATCCCTTAAAACAGTTGACATACAAAACAGTTGACATAACTGATCCAAATTTCACAATTTATCCTTTCATTTTTCATTAATGGGCAAACAAAGAACGAAGAAGATTTACTCAGAATAAGGTTCTGTAAAACCATGCCACTGTCACCTTCTCTTCCTTTTTTGATTCAATTGAAGGCCTAACTAAACATATTTTTTTATGATAATTTCTTTTTCTATAATCAAATTGTGAGTTATCCTGAAAGACATATCATCATTAAAGGTAGAGACAGAGATATATTTACATCACATAACTAACATCAATGAGTAAAGCATACGCACTACAGTCGTATCCAAAACATCAATATGACAAAGAACTGAAGATCCAAGTAAATAATAATAATAATAATAACAATAATAATAATAATAATAATAATAATAATAATAATAATAATAATAATAATAAAAGAATAGAAGGATATATTTGTTGGCCTCACTCATCAAGTAATCATTATAGGATAATTGCGACAAAGGATAGAGAGAAGGGAAAGAAATGTTATTGCACTTCACCCTAATTCCTGAAGTCCATTGCCAAGGAAAGCCAGATCTTTCTTGTCTGACAGTGAAATTAGTGCTTGCTTGCTTCCTGAAAAGAAGCAGTTCTTAGCGATAAGAGATGCAGATATTCAAAAAATAAGAAGAATATAAAAACGAAAAAAAGTGGCATATCGGTACAACTCCACATCCTTTTTTTCTTCACAGAAGTAAGAAGTATATTAAAAACCCGCCTAAATGGGTGGAACACGGGTATGTATACATTAAGAGGGGGGAAATAAAAAGTAGAGGGGACAAGATAACCACTCTCCCCTCACAAGACCTCCTAGAAAATAAACAAAAGGAATCAGCGATCCAGAATATGCATCGCAGAACTCATACACAGAAGCTCCTCCACTTTGAATTATCTCCTATTTCTTTGCCTTCAAATGGCCCACACTAGGCACAAGAGAGCTGCATCCCAATATGTTGAATACGTTCCCTAACGGAATACCATCATCACCCAAAGCTCCTAAGAAGCATCCACTTAACTCAAATTACTAGTGATAAAATAGTCTCATAAATCTGGCATTCCACACAGTCCAATCACCCAAGGGAGATATAGTCTGCCACGCAGTCCCTAATATCAGTGCCAAGGAGATTCAACTCCAGAAGCTTGTTCTCCAAAGGAGTTTCAACACATAACAAACCCGACCAAAACCTCACTCTTTCAACATCCTGTATCACAAAGAAAACACTCCAATCAAAGGCCCTCTCGCAAATTGCTTTCATATTCCCATATTAGCATCAGAAGAGCAACAAGCAAACAAACTGTCTCAGGCATCGATTAGTTATTTCCACACCTTCACCTCTTCAATTCTAATCTCCACAATTTTTCTCAACAGTGTATAATTGAACAAAGAAAGGTTTTTTACCCTAGCCCCGATACCCAAATGTCAATATATCTCCTTCCATTCCATCAAATTGTACTTGACACCTTCCTGATTTCCGTTCCAAAGAAAATACATTATCAAGTCTCTTTTATCGACATCAAGAAAAGAAATTGGGACGAAAGTAAGGGAAAAGGATAGAGAGGGTGCTCTTGATTAAAGACAATGCCACCCCACCCACCCACCCAATGAGTAGAACATTTTCCACCCTACCAAACACTTCATAAAGTGCTCAATCACCGGACCCCAAATGATCTTGGACTTGTCACTGCAAATGACAAATCTAAGTACGTAGGAGGAACGGAACTTACCCGTACCACAAGGTCCGTTACCCGTTGAACAAAAATGAGCTCACTCTTATTTACATTAATACTCAAATTCGATACTTCGTAGAAGCAAATCAACATCCTAAGGGTACACATATGATCCACCTCAACATCAAAGAATATCACAACTCCAAAGGGCAAAATGACCAAAATCCCACCTTCACAAAAACGCAAGAATCTCAAAATCCAAGCAACTGGCTATATTCAAGCCTCGGGTGGAATTCGTTTTGCCGCCGCACTTAATAAATTTAAACGAAAAAAATAATTAAAAAGGAGAAAAAGCCTGTACTTTTGGAGCTTGGATGGCTTGCAATAGATTATAAGCACAAAGAGAAAACTACTATCAATATTACACCATATTCTTTAATCCAACTTCCTTTATAAATGGGGGCATGTGTGTCTATAATTTTTGCAAAATGATGAAATTATAAACACATGGTCCTTAAAAGTACTAAAAATTTAGAATTTTGCGTGACTTATAGACATTTATAGAGTTAGCTAAAAAGGGTAAGAGTGAAAAGTGAGTCTAGAGTACCGGAAGAAGAGAACCCAGATAGAGAGTTGGGTATACTAAGGGTTTGAGCAGCCTCTGACATGGTGTTGTTTCGGAAGCCAAACGAGGACGTTGATAACTGAGACCAAACACAGAATTTCAGAAGTGAGTGTGAAAAAAACAAAGACAATAGATATATGAGATTATATTTACTGGTTGGAAGTAACAAATAGTGTGTGAGTTGTAGAGGTGTAGAGCAACAAGGGGAATGCGAGTGCTAGCGATGGCGGCTGTTGAGGTGGAGGCCAAACCCAGCATCTTGTCACTACAGATTATAATCGCTATAAACGTAGCGCTTTACAATGTATTACTCAATTTTGTAGAATTTATATGTCGGGTCTTGGCTCACTCTTTTTTTAAGAGTAAATTATGTACTTTTGGAGCTTGGATGGCTTGCAATGGAATTTTTATTAAAAAAAAGTCCTAGGTACTTCAATAGATTATAAGCACAAATGGAAAACTATTTGCAATATTACACCATATTCTTTAATCCAAATGGAAAACTAGCAGCATTTCCGTCTCACCCCTCCGTTGTCGGAGTTTTTGCGACCCTCACTGGAGCTCCTTGTTTTTAGTGTTTTTTATGTGGTGAGTGACTTTTTGGAATAAAATAAAAAGACTTTGAGGGAATATTTGGTATATGCCCCAATTTTATTTCGTCTCAATCTAGTCTTCAAATTAATTAATTTGGTTCAAATTGATTATTTTGTTAATTTTGTCCGTTTAATTTAATATAATAAATGGCAAATTTATCAAACATAACACGCTTTTATCTTTCCCAACAAAAAACCCTCCATTGAAGCAACCCCAACCTCCATGTCCCTACAACCGTCAGCATCTCCCCAAAGCCTCACCCTCTCCAGTTTCTCCCTCCCGTTCCTCTCTTTATTATGTCCACACCACCAGTAACAACAATAATAACCAAAATAAAAACAAAACAACTGGAAGGAAAAAAAACTGAAACCTAGAACGAAGACACCGTTCTTAAAACATGAACATAAACAAAATTGAAAATAAAAATAAATCGAAATGCTTGAATGATGGGTATCAAATTAGAAATATTAAAACCCATATCTTGTAATCGTTGATGTTGAAACCCAAATCTTAAAATCAAGGTCGAAAATATTGATATTGAAAACAAAATCTTGAATTCAGAATTAAACAAACCAAGAAATTTATTGCAATCAAAACCGTTGAAGCCCTTGAATGATTTGGGTATATAGCTACACTATATCTACAGACATAAACCAAATGAACATGCCTTGTGAAAATCCAACAAACCTTTGAAAAAATTGAATAACCCATTTGCTCCGAATAGAATCATGACCTCCGTTGTTAGGAATAGTTACCCATAAGAGATTTTGATTAGTATTGAAAAAATATGAGTGACCACGGGAAAGAGCTTCGAAAGACAAAAGTCTTTACGTGAAAGTTACCGTTGGCAGGAGCCTAATAAAATGATTAACGACAATAAAAACAAAAAAATTGCCAAAAAGGGGGCCAACATAGTTTAGTTTATCTGATCATTCAAAATAAATAACTTCAAAAGAAAAGAAAATAATAGAAAATATGAAATATATTTATCTTTTGAGGGAATTTATTTGAAGATCAACAAGTTTGAATAATGAATCCCAGTAATGCTTATTTTGTCATGACGCTATTGATTTGTACAATCATCAATATTATAGGCTTGTGTGCATTGTGCTTGTTTTGTTCATTAAGTTCATCTTTATTTGTCACTTGAGGCTAAAGCTTAGTTTAATAAAGTTTTCTGGTCAATTAGAACTTATTGGACATATTTGAGTGCTTGGGTCATAATTCATTTGTATCTAGTTCACACTCATTCATTCCATCCCACATGTTTAGACACATCGATACTATGCCATTATGTAAAACTTATGTGTTTTGTGGTTGTTTATAACTATATATGCGTGTCGGATTGCTCTTTGCTATATTTTGCATGTAGTATAATGGTATTGTATGTTGTATATGTAAAATTTATTTTCGAAAAAAGTTGAAAATTTTCAAAAATAGTTGGTTGTGTTTGCCTTTGAGATTATCATTACACAATGCGTTGTTTACATATAGTTGTGATGATATCTTACTTCTTTTATGTGATGTTTTATTTCTTCGTGTTTAGCTTCTACTCCTTTGTCTATTTCGGACGAAAAGGGGGGGAGCAAATTACGGAAAATATTTCATAAGTTTGATTTATGGGGGAGATAATATTACGAGTTTTTTCTTTCTATTTCAAACTCGATGCATCACGGGGTATTTGCTTTGCTTCATGTGTGTAGGTACTTTTGGAAGATCATATTCCTATTTCACTCGATGAAGACAAAGTGTCAAAGAGAAGAACGAGTGGAGATTGAAGACAAAGCTTACTTTTCTATACCATTCCATTTATAGGGTTTAGGAAAGGTATTATGATTTTTGTCATAAGGGATTTTTTATTTTAATTTGAGGTTCGGTTATGTTTGTTTATTGTGTACCTAAATAGCCCAAGGGGTAGATTTGTAAGAATATTTTTTCTGATATTGTTCATAGTATAGGCCTTTTATAATTTAGGTTAGTTTGGCATATCCCGTTATAACCCGTCACGCATCGTTACAATGAACCGAACTCAAGCATCTCCAAGTTTGAAGACTTCCCTGGATCCCATAAGGTATAAAGCTTTTAGGTGTTTGATGTAATACCCAGTAATTTTATTGATTTTTTATTTATTGGATAAATTTAATTAAATGAGAATTTATTGGAAATTAATTCGGGGACTAAATACTAGCGAGACGTGAGTTGGTATTTGAGTATGATGTTAAAAATAAAATATTACTGAGTATATATGGTAATATATGAGTATTGAAAATATTAAAATTGTCATGAGGCATAAATACGATAATTTGGGAAATTAAGTTGGGACGCGCGTGTCAGTCGCGTCAGGAATGAATTTAATTAGATTAAAAAGTAAATTATATTTTTATCTACCGAATGGTCATTTTGAGTGCGCCAACGTGTCCGGAAGGGTCAAAATAGTCAGAAAACACTAGCCGAGAGTTTAGTTCGGGTCCCGTGGCACTTTTAGGCCAAACCGGCAACCCAAAAGGGTATTTTGGTGATTTTAAAAATTGAGGAATTAAAACCCACGAATTTTAGAGCTTAATTATATATTATTAGAGAGGCCACTAAGGCTATTATCAGCAAAAGACAAAAGAGTGGGCCACGTAAGTTTTGAGAGAAGTTGGAGAGAGGTTACAAGAAGTTCCAAGCCAAAACCATCACCCATCACCACCATTCTGGAAGGATTTGTGACAAGAAAGAGGAGAGAATCAGCCTATAATCACCAACAAAAAATCGGAAGGACAAACTTAAGGTAAGTGATTTGATGTCATTAATTTCATTGAATATTTCTTCCATGTTTAGTGTAGAAACTTTATATGCCTTGAAAGTTTTGATGAAAAACCCAATGGGATTGTTGTGTAATTTATAATTTTGGATAGGGATTGCATGTAGAAAGGTTATGGACGAATTCAGTACCCAAAATATAACTTTTGATGAATTGAAAACGGATTAAAAAGGAGTCGTCGTATTCAATTAAATTATGGGTTTATGTTCATAGGGTTTGGGGCAAGATTTGGGGGTTTTTGGTGATTACATGTTGATTAGTAAGATTTGACCCCAAAAATATGTTAAGGAGTAACCTAGGGTGACTTAGAGTAGTTTAAAAACACATTAAAACTTAATTGGTACGAACTTAGGATGGATTTAGAAAAGAGAAAATGGGGAAAAACGAAGTTGAGAAAATTCTGGGCGTTCTCTGCCATCTCGTTAGAAGACCAACCCAGGTCGTTCGAACGAACTTCTAACGAGATTCCAGTAGCCCTTCTAACGAGTTCGTTCGAAGCCTTCGTTCGAACGACACTCGTTCGAACGAGACTTCTAACGAGTTGACAGAATGACCTTGTTCGGTCAATTTTTGTTTCGAACTTCACCTAGGCTTATTTATGGGTATGATTTTTAGTTGAACTTCAATAATTCTGACCCTAGAGAAGTGATGTTGGAAACTTTGTGGTCACTTAGATTCGAGAAAGATTAGTAGGTGTATTCGTGAGGCCGAAGCATAACTTAGGATTTAATTTTGGAGAAATGCATATATGATTGGTTAACCTTTATGAGTTAGGTTTTAAGAAATTGAGATTTACGACGTGAGGTGTGTCGGCGGTCTATATTGTATATTATCCAAATACTTATAAATGTTCAAACTTGAATGACGGTATAAGGGGGTGGAATATACCCCTGTTAATATTAAGATATCTAAGATGTGTGAATGCTTAGTATATGGACTTATATGTGTATGATATACCTACCATACTTGCTATCACAGGAGGTCGGCTTTCGATCAGGGCCATCTAATCTTTGTGTGCCTACGGGGGGATTTAGAAAGGGACCTCAAGGACATAGGTCAGAGAAGGACTTATTGGTGAGTTAATAAGTCAGCTGACCATGGGAGCCTAGGTATGTGCGTGACCCATGGGTATGTGAACTATGTTCGCCTCCATTATGTGTGTTTATTGCTTATTGAAACGGTTCCTGAGAGATTCGAAATACGTGGTCCTTATGTACGTGATGTACTGGGATTCGATAGCAGAGTATGTGTGCACCGCAGCTTAGCCTAGGGGTGCCATTATTGTATATTTATGACGAGATTAATATACTGATAATTGAAATGGACTGTTTATTAAAGCATAAGTGTGAATAATTGTAATATTTTTAGTAGAGTTAAAAATGGAAAACTCTTAGTAATTATTATAACTAATTCTGAGGAATAAATAGTAAGACTCTCCATTTATAATAAGATGTCGAGAATTGAACCTTGAATTGTATAGTAAAGTCAGGTTATGGATTGGACTAGTTAGATAGCGAAATAACTAGAACGGGTGCGGGTATGTTAAGAGTGCACCATTAGTTGAGAGGTGAGGAACTCATGTGAGTGCACGCACTATCATGTATTTTATATTCACTGTGTTAATGTTATTAAACCACTTGCTATAATTTAAGTTGTTTTCACAATCGGGCTCTGACCCGTTTGCTTTCAAATCTATTTTCTTGAAAAAACCTTTTAGGTGCCCAGCCACAGGGACGCCAAGCTTAGGATTTCCATTCTAGTGACGTGTTGTAGCTGCTGTGAAAGTTACAGGACCTCGATAGTAGATGCCTCAACTTTCTACCTTGACTCCATTTAAGATTTTCTTCAGTTGTTAGGGCATGTCGCCCCACTTATTTTAGAGACAGTTTTATCTTACTCAGTTTATTTGAGTGTTGGAGTTAATTAATTTATTTATTCAGACTTTGTATTTGGTTTTATTAAGTATTCAGATTATTCAGAGGAGTGTTCCTCCAGACTCATGTTATTCCATTATTTTTCTATCGTGACTGTGATGTGATTGTGTTACCTTTAGCTCATAATTTAATTGGTTGCATGTTAATCTAAGTAAATTAAAATTGACATCTCACTTTTAAAATATTAGGTGGCTAGTAATTATTTAAATAAACATTTTCGATAGTGATGCTATGAACTGAACCAATTTGACATTTTGTATTAATTTGAATAAAGGAGTAGCTACCCGGTATTTAATTAGTCGGGGTGTCACAGGTGGTATCAGAGCCAGTGACTAGTGTCCTTAGGATCTGTACGGCTTGTTATGTTTCCGCGTAGCGTCCTTGATATAGAGCCCTATATTCTAGGATTGTTGTACTCTTTTGTGCATCTTTCGCTCTTCAGCTATTTTGATATAATAACTGTGAACTTATAAGACTTCTTTCTCATTTCAGATGCCTCCACGACGTGCACAGCGAGTTCCCAGGGATGCTCAGCCCGAGCCACAGCCTGCACTAGCTCAGGGCACCATGAATGCCGCAGAGGTTGCCGCTATTGTGGCCCAAGCGGTAAATACCGCTCTAGCAGCTGTGCAGCGGGCACCGCCTCAGGCGCCGGTAGTAGAACCAGTACAAGTTCATGCATTCCCGTCTACTTGGAAACGTGTTCGTGATGCTTTTCAAAAGGCACACCCTTCGGAGTTTGCAGGTAGCTCCGACGTCGTTATGTCCAGCCAGTGGAAGAAGGACATCCAAAGGCACTTAAGGATGTATGAGTGTACGGATGTGCAGAGGTAGATACTAGCTACTTTAAACTGGTAGGGTCAGCATTGCAGTGGTGGGAATCCATTACCACCGCGGAGGAGAGAGATGTTTTTACCATTCAGGAGTTCTGGGTGCGGTTTGACCGCAAGTACTTTCCCTCAGCAGTTCATACCGAGATGAGGAGGAAGTTGATGAACCTCAAGCAGGAGGGGAAGACAGTGGTAGAGTATGAGGCCGAGTTCACCAATCTTCTGAACATTGTTCCCGGTGAGGTTCCGATCAAAGAGAAGAAGATACAGAAGTTCATGGATGGATTGACTTGGAGGATCCGTCAACACTTGCTAGGAAATCTCTCGTTGGCCACTTATTCGGATGTGGTTGACGCAACACTGCTTCACTTACAGGACCACTGCTTTCCCTTGTCAGAGGGTAAGCGATCTGGAGAGTCCAGCTATCAGGGCAGGACAGGGGGGAATGGTGCCAGCGGGGCACAGTCAGCTCAGGGTCAGCTCAGCCGGGGGATTCTAAGAGATTTTGATCTGGAGGTTTCAGAAATGGTCAGGGAGGTTTTCGTCATGGACAGCAGGGTCAGCACGGCCATCAGGGTCAGCCGGGCCAGCATGGCCAACAACAACAGTTTCAGCAGGGCCATCATGGTCAGGGGAGGAATGGCAACGGTCATCAGGTCCGTGGGCAGCAGGGTCAGAGAGGGGGAAACTTTGCGGGGAAATGTTTTATTTGTGGCAAGATTGGCCACAAACGCCAGGAGTGTCCTGAAAGGGGCAGGGCCCCACAGCAGCAGCAGCAGGGTGCTCGACACGAGCCCCAGAGACCTATGTTTCCCGCCGCCCTCCCAGCACCACTACAGATGCCAGCTTTACCACCCATCCCAGCAATCCCAGTCTAGCAGGGATAACTTCAGTATGGACGAGTTTATCAGCTCCAGCAGGCCGCAGTCCCACAGGATCCACTCGCTATTGAGGGTATGTTCTCTATTCAAGGGACTATGGGGCGTATTTTATTTGATACGGGGGCCACACACTGTTTAATTGCCACGAGATTTACGCGCACTATAGGGTTGTTAGACACTGCGAAGATCACAGTTACTTGCGTAGATTCACCATTGAGTAGGGGTTCTATGATTTCCCTTGTATGTAGAGGTGTGGGTATCGAGATCGGGAGGTTTACTTTACCTGCTGATATGTTAGTGTTAGATATGACTGAGTATGATGTTATCGTTGGCATGGATTGGCTAGTTGCGTATCGAGCCATGATTGATTGTTTCGGCAGGAGTATTATTTTTGCCATACCCGGGCAAGAGATGTTCTTAGTGGCGATGCCTCGTCCTGAGGGAGGATCGTCCACTCACTTGTATTATATAGAGGAGGAGATCTCTAAGGAAGTGGTGATACCACTCGATTCGATTCCCGTTGTTAGTGAGTTCGCTGATGTATTTCAGGATATTCCGGGATTACCGCCTAGTAGGGAGATAAACTTTGTTATCGATTTGATGCCGGGCACTCGGCCTATAGCCCGCGCACCTCATCGTATGGCTCCATCGGATATAAGAGAGCTACGAGATCAGATAGAGCAGTTGTTGGGTCAGGGGTTTATCCGTAGGAGTACCTCGCCATTGGGTGCTCCTGTGCTGTTCGTAAAGAAGAGGGATGGATCTTTGAGATTGTGTGTAGATTACCGGGAGTTAAATAAAGTCACGATACGGTACAAATATCCGTTTCCCCGAATCGATGACTTATTCGACCAGTTGAGAGGAGCAGCTTTCTTCTTAAAGATCGACTTGAGATCGGGTTACCATCAGTTGCGTATTAGGGAACAGGACGCCTCGAAGACTGCTTTCTTGACGAGATATGGTTCGTATGAGTTTCGAGTTATGCCTTTTGGTCTAACCAATGCCCCAGTCGTGTTTATGGATTTGATGAATAGAGTATTCAGAGAGTTCCTAGACCAGTTCGTCATCGTATTCATTGATGACATTCTGGTTTACTCCCAGACAGAGGAGGAACACGCCGAGCACTTGAGGCAGGTTTTGCAGACGCTACGTCAGAACGAGTTATATGCAAAGTATGAGAAGTGTGGGTTTTGGCTGAAGGAAGTTCAGTTTTTAGGGCGCATCATTTCAGACAGGGGAATATCTGTTGATCCGGGAAAGGTATCAGCGATGAAGGAGTGGGGACAACCCACGACACCGACCGAGATACGTAGTTTCTTAGGCCTAGCAGGATACTACAGGAGGTTTATTCGGGGTTTCTCAAAGATAGCGGGACCTTTAACACATTTGACTCGCAAGGGTGTGCCATTCATCTGGAGCGATGCCTGTCAGTTGGCATTCGATGAGTTAAAGGACAAATTGACCTCAGCGCCAGTGTTACACCGACCGAGATACGTAGTTTCTTAGGCCTAGCAGGATACTAGAGGAGGTTTATTCGGAGTTTCTCAAAGATAGCGGGACCTTTAACACATCTGACTCGCAAGGGTGTGCCATTCATCTGGAGCGATGCCTGTCAGTTGGCATTCGATGAGTTAAAGGACAAATTGACCTCAGCGCTAGTGTGAGCATTGCCCAGACCAGGAGTTGAGTATCTAGTCTTCACCGATGCCTCCTTATAAGGGCTTGGAGGTGTACTACAACAGGAGAGTCAGGCCATAGCTTATGCTTCCCGTAAGCTTAAGCCTCACGAGAAGAACTACCCCACCCATGACTTGGAGTTAGCAACAGTTGTATTTGCTCCTCAAATTTGGAGACATTATCTCCTGAGGGAGAAATTTTGTTTGTTCACGGACCACAAGTCCCTACAATACCTCTTCATGCAGAAAGAATTAAATATGCGTCAGCGTAGGTGGCTTGAGTTCGTGAAGGATTATCAGTTCGATATCTAGTAGCACCCGAGAAAGGCTAACGTGGTAGCAGACGCGTTGAGCCGTAGGCCAGTAGGCGAGGTGGACGAAGTGTGGAAAGCAAAGTGGAAGGAGTTGGGACACCAGGACGTAGTGGCCCGATCATTCATGTCGGTAATGACCGTTACGCCTCAAATTGTTACGAGAGTGATACAGGCCCAGACAAAAGACTCGTTCTGTCAAGAGCAGATAGTTCGTTTACTAGCATAGGGAGTCAAGTCCTATACCATTAGCTCAGACGGGGGCTTACGCTTCAACGGGAGACTAGTTGTTTTGAAAGGGGAAGACTTGCGACACGAGGTAATATCGGAGTCGCACGGATCGAGGTTCGCGGTATATCCTGGTGGGGATAAGATATACCAGGATATAAGGCGACAGTACTGGTGGAGCGGGATGAAGCGAGATATTGTCAAGTTCGTTTCTAAATGCGCCACTTGTCAGCTGGTAAAGGTGGACCATCAGAAATCGGCAGGACTTCAACAGCCGTTAGAAGTTCCTATGTGGAAATGGGAGAGCATTTTCATGGACTTTATCACGGGATTACCTACTTCGCAGAGGGGTCACGACTCCATATGGGTAATCGTGGATAGATTAACCAAAGTTGCTCATTTTCTACCAGCCCGGACAGACTACACTACGGGACAGTATGCCCATATTTTCATAGCGGAGATAATGAGACTCCACGGGGTGCCTCTCAATATCGTGTCCGACAGAGACAAGATTTTTGTTTCGCGATTTTGGGAGAGTTTCCAAGAAGCCATGGGTACGGAGTTGCAGCTGAGTACGGCATATCACCCTCAGACAGATAGGAAAACAGAGCGGACGAATCAGATGTTGGAGGACATGTTGCGTATGTGCATACTAGACTTTGGAGGTGGTTGGGAGCAGTACATTCCACTGGTGGAGTTTGCCTATAATAACTCTTACCAATTCACTATTGGCATGGCTCCATTCGAGGCGTTGTACGGTCGACCTTGTCGTTCCCCAGCATGTTGGTTAGAGGGGGGGATAACAAGCTTCTTGGGCCGGAGGTGATTCAGGATACCTCGACGAGGATAGAGATGATACGGAGCCGTATTAGGGTGGCTCAAGACCGACAGAAAAGTTATGCCAATGCCAAAAGATTCTTTAGAGAGTTCAATGTGGGAGACCAGGGGCTACTCAGAGTATCTCCGATGAAGGGGATTATGCATTTCGGGAAGAAAGGGAAATTGACGTCTAGATACGTGGGCCCATTTCCTATCATCGAGCGGATTGGGCCAGTAGCGTATAGACTTGGGTTACCGTAACACTTGCATAGAATTCATGACGTGTTCCACATTTCCTCGTTAAGGAGGTATCTTAGGGACAATTTGGCCCATACCCATATTGCTTTAGATGACATCGATCTTCAGCCAGATAGTTCCTACGAGGAGGAGCCTATTGCTATTCTGGATCACAGCGAGAGGAAACTGAGGTCGAAGATAGTACCGTTAGTATATGTTCAATGGCGGCATCATAATGCCGAGGAGTCAACATGGGAGCGCGAGGATGAGATGCGCGAACGTTATCCAGATATATTTTTACCAGGTATTCTTTAATTCCGAATTTCAGGACGAAATTCTGTTATTAGGGGGGAGTATGTAATACCCCGTAATTTTATTAATTTTTTATTTATTGGATAAATTTAATTAAATGAGAATTTATTGGAAATTAATCCGAGGACTAAATACTAGCAATACGTGAGTTGATATTTGAATATGATGTTAAAAATAAAATATTACTCAGTATATATGGTAATATATGAGTATTGAAAATATTAAAATTGTCATGAGGCAGAAATACGACAATTTGGGAAATTAAGTTAGGACGCGCGTATCAGTCGCGTCAGGAATGAATTTAATTAGATTAAAAAGTAAATTATATTTTTATCGATCGAATGGTCATTTTGAGTGCGCCAACGTGTCCGGAAGGATCGAAATAGTCAGAAAACACTAGTCGGGAGTTTAGTTTGGGTCCCGGGGCACTTTTAGGCCAAACCGACAACCCAGAAGGGTATTTTGGTGATTTTAAAAATTGAGGAATTAAAACCCACGAATTTTAGAGATTAATTATATATTATTACAGAGGCCACTAAGGCCATTATCAGCAAAAGACAAAAGAGTGGGCTACGGAAGTTTTGAGAGAAGTTGGAGAGAGGTTACAAGAAGTTTCAAGCCAAAATCATCACCCATCACCACCATTCTGGAAGGATTTGTGACAAGATAGAGGAGAGAATCAGCCTATAATCACCAACAACAAATCGGAAGGACAAACTTAAGGCAAGTGATTTGATGTCATTAATTTCATTGAATATTTCCTCCATGTTTAGTGTAGAAACTTTATATGCCTTGAAAGTTTTGATGAAAAACCCAATGGGATTGTTGTGGAATTTATAATTTTGGATAGGGATTGCATGTAGAAAGGTTATGGACGAATTTAGTACCCAAAATATAACTTTTGATGAATTGAAAACGAATTAATAAGGAGTCTTTGTATTCAATTAAATTATGGGTTTATGTTCATAGGGTTTGGGGCAAGATTTGGGGTTTTTTGGTGATTACATGTTGATTAGTAAGATTTGACCCCAAAAATATGTTAAGGAGTAACCTAGGGTGACTTAGAGTAGTTTAAAAACACATTAAAACTTAATTGGTACGAACTTAGGATGGATTTAGAGAAGAGAAAATGGGGAAAAACGAAGTTGAGAAAATTCTGGGCGTTCCCTGCCATCTCGTTTGAAGACCAACCCAGGTCGTTCGAACGAACTTCTAACGAGATTCCAGTAGCCCTTCTAACGAGTTCGTTCGAACGACACTCGTTCGAACGACCTCGTTCGAACGAGACTTCTAACGAGTTGACAGAATGATCTTGTTCGGTCAATTTTTGTTTCGAACTTCACGTAGGCTTATTTATGGGTATTATTTTTGGTTGAACTTCAATAATTCTGACCCTAGAGAAGTGATGTTGGAAACTTTGTGGACACTTAGATTCGAGAAAGATTAGTAGGTCTATTCGTGAGGCCGGAGCATAACTTAGGATTTAATTTTGGAGAAATGCATATAAGACTGGTTAACCTTTATGAGTTAGGTTTTAAGAAATTGAGATTTACGACGTGAGGTGTGTCGGCGGTCTATATTGTATATTATCCAAATATTTATAAATGTGCAAACTTGAATGACGGTATAAGGGGGTGGAATATACCCCTGTTAATATTAAGATATCTAAGATGTGTGAATGCTTAATATATGGACTTATATGTGTATGACATACCTACCATACTTGCTATTACGGGAGGTCGGCTTTCGATCATGGACATCTAATCTTTGTGTGCCTACGGGGGGATTTAGAATGGTACCACAAGGACATAGGTCAGAGAATGACTTATTGGTGAGTTAATAAGTCAGCTGACCATGGGAGCGTAGGTATGTACGTGACCCAGGGGTATGTGAACTATGTTCGCCTCCATTATGTGTGTTTATTACTTATTGAAATGGTTCCTGAGAGATTCAGAATACGTGGTCCTTATGTACGTGATGTACCGGGATTCGATAGCATAGTATGTGTGCACCGCAGCTTAGCCTAGGGGTGCCATTATTGTATATTTATGACGAGATTAATATACTGATAATTGAAATGGAATGTTTATTAAAGCGTAAGTGTGAATAATTGTAATATTTTTAGTAGAGTTAAAAATGAAAAACTCTTAGTAATTATTATAACTAATTCTGAGGAATAAATAGTAAGACTCTCCGTTTATAATAAGATGTCGGGAATTGAACCTTGAATTGTATAGTAAATTCAGGTTATGGATTGGACTAGTTAGATAGTGAAATAACTAGAACGGGTACAGGTACGTTAGGAGTGCACCATTAGTTGAGAGGTGAGGAATTCATGTGAGTGCACGCACTATCCTGTATTTTATATTCACTGTGTTAATGTTATTAAACCACTTGCTATAATTTAAACTGTTTTTACAATCGGGCTCTGACCCGTTTGCTTTCAAATCTATTTTCTTGTAAAAAGCTTTTAGGTGCCCAGCCACAAGGACGCCAAGCTTAGGAGTTCCATTCCAGTGACGTGCTGTAGCTGCTGTGGAAGTTACACGACCTCGATAGTAGACGCCTCCACTTTCTACCTTGTCTCCATTTCAGATTTTCTTCAGTTGTTAGGGCATGTCCCCCCACTTCTTTTAGAGACAGTTTTATCTTACTCAGTTTATTTCAGTGTTGGAGTTAATTAATTTATTTATTCAGACTTTGTATTTGATTTTATTCAGTATTCAGATTATTCAGATGGGTGTTCCTCAAACTCATGTTATTCCATTATTTTTCTATTGTGACTGTGATGTGACTGTGTTACCTTTAGCTCATAATTTAATTGGTTGCATGTTAATCTAAGTAAATTAAAATTGACATCTCACTTTTAAAATATTAGGTGGCTAGTAATTGTTTAAATAAACGTTTTCGACAGTGATGCTATGAACTGAACCAACTTGACATTTTGTATTAATTTGAATTAAGGAGTAGCTACCCGATATTTAATTAGTCGGGGTGTCACATTTGAATTTATTCATGAGATTTATTTTTGGGTGTTGAATTTTATTTAAGCTGAAACAGGATTTTTAAATTGAAAAATCAAGGCATACTTTTTAATTTTAAAAGTTTAAAAGTTCGCTCACCTCGTTCAAACGAGACGAGGGTCTCGTTCGAACGATATCACATTTTTGTTTAAAGGCTCGTTTGAAGTTTACATTGAATGTGTATCGAACGAGGGCGTAATGTTTTAGGATGTTTAAAGATCATTTGAACTTCGTTCAAACAAGATTGCACATTTATTCAAACGAGATTTTATTTCGTTCAAACGAATTGTTATTCTCGTTAGAATGAGCTTTAAATTCGTTCGAATGAAAGGACGCCTAGGAATTTGAGCTTTATCTATAAATACCTGTTCCGTCTCTAAATTTTGTAAGACTTTTGAAAGAACGCTTTCTAAATATTTGTTTCAAAAGTTTTCATAGTTGTGTGTTATTAAACACTTTTGATTCACAACACATATGAGTAAATAGTTTTTGTGAATCTATTTGAAGACCTTGAAATTTTCTTATATCTTGCATACATCTTTGTGTAGAGGTATCTCCATGGCTGAATTGTGAACCAGAGGGGATCACTGCTGAAGGAAGAAGGCTGACAAAGAAGGTTGATCGGTGGATACCGAGGATGGACCACCACCTGTGGACGACTCTAGACTGAGCCATATTCTTTGGAGATTCTACAAAGACACTTCGCGTTATACTTGTGGCTGGTATCAAGTAGTCTGTAAGTCGATCATCTTGTAAACTCTCTAAAGTGCTGAAAAGAAGGTTTTGCCCGAAAGGGATTTTTCCTTATTTGTTGTGTGTTTGTATGTATGTTTGATTTGCCTATTTTATCTGCTATCACCTGGATACACGTTTAGGATAAAAAGTTAAAATTGATAAAGATACTAAAATTGGATTTTATTTGTGACCATCCTTGCCGAGCGTTTTCACACTTTTAACGTAGAGCATTATTTCGCCCTTATAAGTGGTATCAGAGCATTCAACACTCTTACCTTAACAAAAAAACCATCTTCAAAATTTAAAGAAATACACAAATAAGTATATAACGTCTTGGAAAGAGGTTTAAAATAAATGTAAATCAAACATTTATATTTTTCTTAAATTGTTGATCTTATATAATAATATTATATGGAAAAGGATAAAGAAAAAATTATCTTAAAGCATTTGTAATTGTTGAATACCTTGCATTTTAACTATTTGTTTACGTAGCACCGCAGTTGTGACTTTAGGCTATTAAAAGAAACAAGTTTATTTTCGAATGAGTGTGTGTCAGAGAGAGAGAGAGAGAGAGGTACCGATGTTAATTGTTGAAGTTTAGTTTGTCGTGAAATTTAAAGATTGTAATAATAAGACATTTTGGAGAGGACAATAAGACGCTCATACATCAAAGAGTAACAAATATATCCGCAAATCATGTGTACAAGAAAGCAATGATAAATGAAATTATTTTAAATATGTATGCAATAAACAATAACATATAAAGTATAAGGAGTATAATAATAAAATTCTTTATGTGATAGCAATATTTAAACATCAACACATAATTATTAACATGTCTATTAAATTTTAATAAACTTATTATAAAATTCTAGGATACTCGATTCACGAAAGTAAGAATATAAAAGGTAAAGATCATCAAATAAACATTTATGTGTCCGTGTGTATATAATATATCAACCCTTAAATTTAAATTTGTAATGCACCGTACGTGTATGTATTTGTTATAACTTTTAGTCATGATAATAATGACCATTAAAGGGAACTGTGATATTTTCAATTATGATAAATAATATTTATCTTGATAGTAATACAATTATTAAGGAAGTGCCTGCAATATTGGTGGTGAAATAATGAAAGGAGGAAATTAGTTTTTAAAATGTTATGAATAGAACGAGGAGAATACATATTTTCCTCAATTGTGCTTGGAAGTAAAGAATATAGGAGGGGGGAGATATCATTCATCCAATTATTTGAAAAAAATGAATGAAAAATTAAATATATATATATATATATATATATATATATATATATATATATATATATATATATATATATATATATATATATATATATATATATATAATATAAATACATTATTTAATCAAAATACTTGTATACGTCTTCAAGCAAGATTAGTATTGGGTGCATGAAAAATATGGTCCAAATAAGTTATTTTCCATCCTAAAACTCTTTAGGGGAGGATTTAGAAGCATTTTGCAACCATGTGAAACAGACCAAGGGTTATGGCGTGA
Source organism: Sambucus nigra (assembly GCA_949130495.1). NCBI lineage: Eukaryota > Viridiplantae > Streptophyta > Magnoliopsida > Dipsacales > Adoxaceae > Sambucus > Sambucus nigra. Next base: position 181,912,213 of record OX422224.1, on the reverse strand, counting down.
AAAATCCACACCACCGCATGTCTACGGGAACAATTTTTTGTCCGTATAAAATTTGGTAACAAAAGTACGGGGTTTTGGGGACGGTTTTAGTCACCCCAAAAAGAAATAGTGACATCTTATTTTTACTTATGAAATGTTTTTTAGTCAATTTTACCGTCTCAAAAACATAAATATAAGCATCTTCTTAATTTACTGGCGATTTTTTTATAATGTTGCTAAAATTGTATTTTCAACAAAATAAATATTTTAACTTTGTTAACTTGATACCTTTATTGCAAATTCTGAAGTTCATAACACAAACTAGGGGTGGCCGTGGGCCGGGCCTGGGCAGGCCCGGTCGGGCTCGGGCCGGGCTTGAAAAATTAAGTGTTATCCCAAGCCCGCTCGGGCCTAGATCGGGCCTTATTATGTAATCCCAAGCCCGCCCAGATTTGAAAGCTCTTTACCCAGGCCCGCCCGATCGGGTCCTATTATGTTAATTAAAAGATTTTTTTTTAAAAATTAAAATACCTATTTTTTTATTTAAAGACCAATTTTTTTAATTAAAAATCTGTTTTAAACGTCATATATTACAAAGTCCATATATAAAGTTTCCCACTTTACATGAAAAGACTTGGTATACGTTTTTATATTTATAAAAGTTCCCCCCCCCCCCCACACATATATATATATATATATATATACGGGCCTCGGGTCGGGCCGGGCCTCATCGGGCTTAAGAACTCATGCCCAAGCCCGCCCGAAAAAAAATCGGGCCTATAAAATTTTGCCAAGCCCGCTTTGCGGGCCTATTCACCTTACCCAAGCCCTATTTTTTTTATTGGGCGGGTTGGACGGCCTTGGCGGGCCTCGGGCCTATGGCCACCCCTAACACAAACCACACCTCACTTCATATATATATATATATATTCAACAACATATTTTTTTCATAAACTATATTCATCCAATAACCAAACATATACTTCCCAAGCCACAAGTATAATTCATTATTCTTCGACAAAAGATAATTGTCACATTCCAATTCAAATAAATAAATTGTTTACATATCCATGCAATGGAATAAAAAAATCAAATACATAAAGCCATGTTAAGGAATAAATTCAAAGTATCAAAATAAATATCAATAAAAAAATATGTAGATAAATTATTTTATGTAACCAATCAAAATATCAAATCAAATATCTTAATAAGTGTTGAAACAAAAGAAAATTAAATTTGATGATGTATCATGGTACCTACCCGCATCAAAATATTGTTTTATTTCATCGAGGTTCGCACATCATGTATTATTTTATTTGTCCAAAACATAATGTATTACTTTATGTTATTTGTTATCAACCTTGTTACTCCTAAATCCAGTTACAAATGTCCTCTAAAGGGATATTTGTCAATGCTTGTAATAGTGACAAGTTTAACATTTGTCACTACTTTAAGCAGTGAAAAGTTTAATATTTTTCACTACTCACATAAAAGACAAACATTATGTATCTCACTGCTTGTAGCAGTGACGAAATGGGTGGGGTAATGGCCGTCAAAATTGGTAACCCTTTAGGGGTTTTCACTGCTAATAACAGTGACAAATCTCTTATTTTGGTGTATGGTGTGTTAGGTTCATTTGAAACGAGAATCATGTATGTGACAATGCCTTATATTTGTTTCAAACATATTATATGCAATGCCGACCAATTGGACTTAGTAGGAATTCCATCGAGTTGGGTTTAACCTAATCACGAGAGATTAAAATTCTGATTCTAGTGCAATTGAACAATTCACAATCTAGATAGGGAGTTAACATACTATCAGTAAAGTTGAGAGTGAAATCCTAGTAATCTATTGTAATACCACGTATTTTTGAGGGATTTTATTTTAATTATGGAATTATGATTAATTAAATTAAATGGAGAAAATTTATTTATAATTAATCCGGATTTAAATATAATAATTACTAGTGTGACGAGAGTAAGGATTTATTGATGATAATTGTGTTGAATATTACTTTGCGAGTAAGGTAATATATGATTAAGAAAATATTATTATGGCCGGAAGCGAAAAATATGGCAGTTACAATATACTTAGTTGGGACGCGCATATGAGTCGTGTCGGTATTACTTTATTGGGTTAAAAAGATGATTTATTTTTAAGTAACTCGTATGACCATTTCGAGTACGCCAATGAGTCCGGAAGGGTCGAGATAGTCAGAAAACTCTACTCGAGTATTTTATTTGGATTTCGGGGCAATTTAGGCCAAACCGACACCCCGGAGGGGTAATTTAGTCTTTTGAGATTTTAATGAATTAAAATGGACGAAAATAGAAAATAAAAAAAGGAAGAGTACGTGGGTAATAGGCTATCTGTGAGATTCCAAACCTACGTGAGAGAGAGAGAGAGAGAACCAAAGAGGAAGAAGAAGAACTCCATAGGAGCCAAGGGATAAAGACTCAAGCTCTCACACCAAAAATTACACCAACACGTAGATTGTGAAGAGAGGATTGCCCCTATACCAATTTCATCCACTGAATCGGAACTTCACAAAAAAGCAAGTGTTTATCTTACTGAATTTTTGAGCATATATAATTCATGTTAATGTAGTTGTTGGAATAACCATGGTATTATGAATTTGGGATTGAATTTGGTTATTAATCTTTGATTGGGAGCATAGGTTTGCATGTAGTTGAATAACCATGTTGTGGGTATGATAATTCTAGGTTTTATATGTTGATTTCACGAAATTTAATTTGGGATTAAATGGTTGTTAATGGAGGTTATGTAAAATTAGGGCTTGTTGAAGATTTGAGAAATAAATCAAAATCTATGTCATAAATTTAGGGATTTGATATTAAAAACATATGGGAAAGTGTTTAAACACCAGGGGATATGGTTTAAAGCTATTAAATTTGGATTAAGATGAGTTTTGGGTGATTTTGCTGTTGAATGAATACGGAAAACATAACTTTTGGAAGTTAGGGATGAACCCTGAATTCTCGTTCGAAGAACTGCCCCGGTCGTTCAAACGACCTCGTTCAAACGAGAATTTCAACGAGATTACTAACGAGATTTTAGAGTTCGTTCGAAGTGAGATACTGGTTCGAACGTCCTCGTTCGAACGAGAATCTATAGGTTCTAACGAGATTTCAGAAACTCCAAATTTTGCCCAAATGAGTTATCCTTCTAGGTTCCTTTAAGTGAGAGAATATTACCTATGTTATTCTAGAGTAGTTTATTTTCATAATTTAGTGGTGAGGGGAAACTGTGTAACTACTAAGGGAATGGATTGGAATGAGAGAACCTTAAAGAGTATATACGATAGAGAGAGGTAAATCGTGTAGTTAAAGTATTGTGGGTAGTATGGACGAACATACTACATGTAATTTTGAGAACTTAGGTTGCGTGAATACCTAATGAATATAATAAGTTGTGTATATACTTATTGATTGAACTATTATGTGTACAACATACCTACGTTGCTTGCTATCGAGCGGAGTTTGCGCGTTGTGGACAATCATGCCTTGAGGAGCCTTTGTGTGGGATTTTGATTTGTACCACTAGAGCATAAAACCTAGGTATGGGCTATCCATGAGAATGATAGTGATGATGATCGTATGGGTGCGTAGGTATGTGCATAGCCCATCGGCTTGGAACTATGTTCGCCTCCAATATGTGTGGTTGTTTTGATGGTTCGCGAGAGATTGAACATTTAGTCCTTTATGCAACGAGCAATGCACTAGGACATGATAGCAGAGTATGCATGCACCACAACTGTGTCTAGGGGTGCGGTATTGAATATATATATAATATAGCATATGTATATATACTTGTGATGCTATCTATTATGTGAATTAAGTAAACATGTATAATAATGAAATATGAAATGAACTAAGTTGGTGAATAATTTACCTATATTAAATTAAAAGGGCACTCATTCATGTCAAGGAGAAGTTGATTATAGGTGATATGTATATTGCGAGGGAAATACATAGGAATGATATTGGGCTATGAGTAGATGTTAGATGGGAAAGAACTAGTTAGCATGGGAATATAAATGAGAAGGGTTTGATGGAACGTTAGGCGTGCACATTCGATGAGAGGTGAGCATCTCAAGTGAGTATGATAATCTAACATGATTAATATATGTGCTATAAACTCATTTTAAGCATTTGCTGATTTTTAAACAGTTTTCAACTCAGGCTCTGACTCGTTTTCTGTAAATCTATTTTTCTTGTCAAATTATTTTAGGTGCCCAGCCACAGGGACACCAAGCATAGGAGATCCATTCACTCGACGTGCTGTAGCTGCTGTGGAAATTACAGGACTTTGGTAGTAGACGCCTCTATGTCTATCATTTCTTCCTTTTGAGTTATTTCATCAGTTAGGGCACGTTGACCCTCTTCTATTCAGATATTCAGAGATTTTGGATTTAGTTATTTACTTCATTCAATTGTTGGTTTATTTATGTTGGATTATTGTATTTGGGACTTAGACTGGAAATGTTTTCTCTAGTTTCATTTATTATTACTGTTATTTCCTATCATATGAGATTGATGTAAATGGTGAATTTTTAATCATTTGTAACCTAGTTTTAAATAAATTAAAAGATAAAATTTTGTTATCAACCTTTTTAAATTATAGGTGGTTAGTATTTAATAATAAAGTTTTCGAGAGTGATGCATAATCTGAACCAACTGGATATTCTGATTTAATTTAATAAAGGACTCATCACCCGGTATTTAATTAGGCGGGGGGTCACATCTATCTTAAACTATGGGAATTTGTCTGATGGTTTAGGAACTTATTCGATAATTCAAAGAGTATTATGACTAGTACATCAGGAATGTATTGAAAAGAACCACCAATGAGATTCGAGTCTAGGCGCTGACTAGATTACACTTACATAATATCACTGATTTGCAAAGGGTGTGTAGGTTCTTAGTCCCGAGGGTTATAAGGATTGGAATGCTTTCACAATTATTGCTTTGATTGTTACGGGTGAGATTCAATATCACTAGATCTATATCTCCACAAGCTGGTCAATTATTGTGTGAATATGTTTAAGGTAATAACTCGAAGGAATCTGCGTTCAAGAAATATATTGGATTGCGATTATCGCGATCAAAATTCTTAAAACCATATATGACGTTTATTTTTCAATAAAGGCGTGTCAATTCAATTTGAAATAAGAATCATGTTCATGAGAATGCCTTATATCTATGCTTTAAATATATTGCATGCAATGTTGGTTAATTGGACTTAGTAGGAATTTCAGTGAGTTGGATTTGGCCTAATCGTGGGAGAACAGAAATCTAGTTTTAGTATAATTTAACAATTCACATCCTAGATAGGGAGTTGACATCCTATCGGTAAAGTTATGAGTGCAATCCTAGTAGTCTATATTAAATTACAGAAACATGTTTGATGGTTTAGGAACTTGTCAAATAGTTTAAAAAGTATTATGGCCGGTACATTCAGGAATGTATTGAATAGGATCACGAGTGAGATTCAAGTTTAGATTATAGCTAGATTAAACTTGGACAATTTCACAAAAGGGTGGATAGGTTCTTAATCCCGAGGGTTATGGGGATTGGAATGTTGTACAATTGTTGCTTTAATCGTTATGGGTGAAATCTAGTTTTAGTTTGATCTAAATCTACACAACTTGAGATATCATTGTGTAAGTAGGTTTGAAATCATAATTTGGAGAAATCTACATCCAAGAAAGATCTTGGATTGTGATACCCCCTTAATAGACTTATAAATTTTGATTTCACTAGTAAACCTGACCAGTGGATTTATATCCGGTAGAGTATCTGTAACAAGTCATAAACATTAGGGTTTATCACTTCCTAATATTAAAATATATAACTTGTAAAAATGGTTTAAATATCATTCTCATCATGTACAAAAAAAATGAAATGAGTGACAATATATATGAAAGCGACATGATATACCTCAAATACACAACTAATAAGATGCATAATCAACTAGGATAAAATAAGAGATATTTCTACATCTACACCACTAGTATCAATGTGTATCAATACATAATCTTAAACCAGAACCCAACTCAAATGAAATATAAAAGCCAATATATTGTCTGAATCTACAAGCCAAGTGATTCCAAAACACTAAACTCACAAAACTGAAATAAAAGGATAGAACATCATGGAGATTAAACTACGTCGATGCTCTTGATGATGATGTCTGAGGAGGAGTAAAGATGGTAATTTATGCTAGTTGGACATGAAATCTACTTGCATGGACCAACCCTAGCACCTGAAAGGTTTCCATGAATAAAACGAGTCAAACCCCACAAATTATCAAAGTTACGCATCTCAAAATAGGTTATACATTCAAGTAATAAATCTGGAGTTATCTAGCCAATAACGATAACCAACCACGTGCCACGGAACGTCACAATCCATTTTTAACTCATTAGTTTCAACAATTGATTTAATTTCTCAATTAATTAAACTTTAACAGACATGCGACCCTTCACCCCGACTATATCAAGAACATACGATACGCACAAATAAAGACATTCACACCTTCAGACATCATATGTTATTCGTATGTTGAAAATATCAATAAAACGCGTGGCGTACAAATAAATTACATCATCCAACTGATCGTAACCTGGAATTTGTATGGCTGGAACTATACACATAATTGAATAAGATGATGAAACAAATTCATATACCATCCAATCCCCATGCCTCCATATCAACCGATCACCACCTTGTGATAGCATAGTCAAGTCAAGGAACATCTGGCATGATACACATAACATCAAAACCCTAAGGGTTACTAACCATTTTTAATCCTAAATGTTGGGTTTAAGTGAAACTAGCAAATGTATATATAAAAGGAGAGGAGTAGTCTAGTAACTTGCATTTGAAATAAATCAAAACTTGATTTAATTTAAACAAATGAAGTCTTGAAAAGTAACCTTGAACTCTCTTAAATCCTCTTGAATTTGTTTGAAAAGCTTTAAATTCTCCCTTAAATCTCGTCTTAAAATATTGGATATTAATTTAGGGTTATAGTTTTATATTCGGGATGAAATTTCGACAAGGGATTAAGGGATATGCGTGTTTTTAGTTTTATAATCCTTAATTCCTTGTTGTAATTGGTCCGAGCCAGCGGCAACGAACACACGTGTGACACGCGTGTTATTTAATACCCCTCACCCCCACAACCGACAACCCATCTGCCTCCAAGTTGGATAAAACCCATACCATTCCGTCTACCTCCAAAAAAAACCAAAATCGACCATGGCAACCCACAACCTCCTGCTCGTACCCAACAAAAAAACAGCGCCACCACCTTTATCCCTCCTACCTAGGGCGGTGTCCAGCGGACATGATAATTTTTCATCATCCGGCTTGAGCAATAATCAAAATAACCAAATGAATCCGTATAAAATCCATACTAGATCCACACATATATGCGAAACTCGGACCTGTTTACCCCCGTGACCTATTGCCTTGCCCACTTCGGGTACACCACTTCAATCGGCCTAAATTCGGCCACCCACTTTAACCCCATCGGCAACCTTCCGAATTCTAGCGAGAAATACCAAGCCCCAGCCAAAAATACAAACCTTCTAAACCTGGAACCTTAGACCAACCCATTACCCTCTATGCTACCCGACTACCATACCTCCTGAAACCCGAAACCAGGGAGCCCCGAAACAGATCGGAATCCATATCTCCAAACCCGATCCAGCCCACAATACCCACTTGTCTTTGACCCCCCCTTATGTGGGGTGGGGGGGGGGGGGTAGGGGTGTATATTAAAAAAAATGCGTGTGTGAGACACAGGCGTGTCCGTTGCCGTTGTTGCAGACCAATTACAACAAGGAATTAGGGTTAGGTTCATTAAAATGTTCATTATTTTGGTAGTTTTTTTGGCTTTAGTCCCATCTACAAATGTGTATTTACGCTCCACTCCCATGTATTTTTAGAATTGTAAAAAGTTCCATAACCACCCAAAATCGCTTATAACTTCCCTGTAACCACACATCCTTCTTTTTGCAGAGAATGACACTTGTCCCATATAGGACCAAAAACTAAAAAAATAAAAACATGGGAGTGGAGACAAATAAATGTTTATAAATATGACAAAATACTTATGATTCCTTATTTTGATTCACTTGTGAACCTCTCTCTCTCTCTCTCTCTCTCTCTCTACATATATATATATATATATATATATATATATATATATATATATATATATATATATATATATGTGGGTACCCGGATTTGCCATCATGGGCCCAGACGAGTAGCCTAATAAAAACAACCCAAAGTCCGAACCCCTCGCACCTTAACTGAATTCAGTTATAACTTAGTCTCCTCCTAGAATCTCGTATAGAGATATTCCAGGAGAGAAAGATGGACGTGGGGGAGTCCAACACCCCCACTCTCCGAAGATAAACATGTATATAATAAACCCTAAGCTTGGGGCAAAAGGCACGCACAGTATTCTCTATAAAACGCTCCTCGGAGTATATAGAAATAATACTGATTGCACCACCGTGGACATAGGCATTCTTGCTGAACCACGTACATACTGTGTTGAGTAATTGACATTTTATCTTCTTTATTTGCTTTGGTGATTGCGCTTTTCTTATTTATTTTTGTTGAATATAATTGTCATCACAATTGGCGCCGTCTGTGGGAATGTTTGTCTTCCCTGAGAAAGCCCACACCAACAAAGAAGTTTGAAATGTCTATTCACAGCAGTAATGCCCCTCACGCAGGAGATATCCAAGAACAACCTGCTCCTCGCAGGATCAGATCTGAAGTTCGGCGTTCAGATCAGAGGGCTCGCCCAGAGAAGCCAGCCTCAAAGGAGAGCCAAGGACCAGCAAAGTTCACACAAAGCTCCAGATTGATTGATGCCTATGAGGCAAGGCTCCAAGAGCAGAGGGAGTCCGCTCGAAAGCAATAGGCTGAGAATGCTCGCCTCAAAAGGAAATTAGAAAGGATGGAGAAAGAGCTCCATCGCAGCACTAGGTGACGTCTATGCCGCACTCCTAGCCCTCAGGCGAGCAAGTCTCGCAACCGAGGAAGGAGCCCTATGCGTGGATCCCAAAAGAGTGAGAAGCACGAGTCAAGCAGCGACTCTCTCGAGCACCAGCGACCGGCTCGCCGTTACAGGATCAGCTCGCAGTAATGAGAACATATAAAATTTGGTCCGAAAGGAGATGGACCAACACCCAGCACATCGCGGTGCAAGATCGACCAGGGAGCTTGCTAAATGAGCTCTCAAGACCCAGATGAAATTCCCTTTCTCAAGGGAGATAGAAGAAGAGGAAGCCCCTAAGAAATTTTCTATTTTGAGATTCAAGATTTGTGACGGAAAAACTGCCCCCATTGATCACGTTAGGCAGTACAGGCAAGCTATGACTCTCTGGAACCACCGGGATGTACTGATGTGTCAAATTTTCCCCTCGAGCCTGCATGACGTGGTGCAGAAATGGTTCGAGAGGCTCCCTCAAATGTCTATCAGGAGCTTTGAGTCCCTGGGCGAGCTCTTTACGGCCCGCTTCATTACTAATAGCTCTCATCCCAAAAGGATGCATGCTTTACTAAAAATGAAAATGATGCCTCAAGAGATCCTCCAAGACTACGCGAAGAGGTACTGGGAGTTGTTCAATGTGGTCGAGGACTCCTCGGAGCAGGTAGAAGTGTCCTCTTTCAAAATTGGGCTACCCAGCTCTTGCCTTCTGCACCAATCCCCAACGAAGAAAAAGGCCACGACCATTGATGACTTGATGGCTCGCATCGAGAAGTACGCCAAAGTGGAGGATGTGACCCGCCTCAGCACAGGGGAAAACGGTCGAACTAAGCTCGCTGCCAAAGGCAACGACAAAGCTGAGAGCCAGAAGAAAGGAGGCAAGAATGGGGGCAAGAATGGCTCCAAGAATGGAGGCAGGAATGATGTTTCAAAAGCATTTCAGGTCGTCAACAGTGTCTTCAAAGAACCAATTTACAAGATTCTAGCGAAGATCAAAGACGAGCCATTTATTAAGTGGCCCAGAAAGATGGGAGGAGATCCCTCAAAGAGAAACAACGCGATGAGATGTGCTTTTTATAAAGAGGGAGGACATAAGATTGAGCACTGCAAAGCTCTTAAGTCTCACCTAGAAGAACTGGCCCAGTTTGGGCACCTGAATGAGTTTATGGAGAAGAAGGCAGAGAAAGTTACTACCAATGGAGAAACAAGACCTGACAACGTACTCGAAGACGATGCTGGCCATAAATTCACGATAATTCATGGGGCATCTGATATGAAGCAGATTCAGGGGAATTCAGCTCGGATGGAGGTAAAAAAGCTTACAGCAGTAATGCAAGCTTTTCAGATCGATCCAGCAAAGACACAATCAGGAAAGCATCGGCGAGCAGATGACGTCGACTATAGCAAACATATCGTGTTCACAGATGAAGATCTGGTGGGAGTGAGAACCCCATATCATGATGCCTTGATCATTACGCTCAGGATAGCCAACTATGACGTCGATAATTTACTCGTCGACCAAGGAAGCCCATCCGAGGTAATGTATTTAGACATGTTCAGAAAATTGAAGTTGAGCATCGCCGACCTGAAGGAAGCCACTATCTCTCTAATTGGTTTCGCTGGAAAAGTGACTATTCCATTGGGAAAGATTATGCTACCAGTAAGGGCAGGAAGTATCTCCAAGATGATTGAGTTTCTGGTAGTCGATATTGACTCGCCATACCAAGCTATCCTCGGCAGAGGGTGGCTATTTGCGATGAAGGCAGTCCCCTCGACCTACCATCAGAAACTTAAATATATGACCGAGCAAGTATTAATGGAGATCCATGGCAATCAAGCGATGGCAAGAAGGTGCTTCATAGCGTCCATCCGCCCAAGACCAGAGAAGAAGGTCGAAAAGCCCAAAGAAAAGGTCGAGGAACAAGAAGGTTTGATACCTTCAAAATAGTAGTTAAGGTACGGAAGACCCGGAGTGGAAGAGACCAGGCTCCTCCCCTCTGATCGAGTCATCAAAAACCTGGAGGAAGTTACAGCTGGTGGTAGCGAGAAGGACAGGATATTCTTGATTGGAGCTTCTCTCACAGATCAAGAAAAGAAGGAATTGACGATTCTATTGAGAAACAACGTAGACATTTTTATGTGGGAATCGTACGAGTTGCCTGGAATTGATTCCATGTGGTTTGTCATTTGTTGCACATCGACCCCACTTTCAAACCTATCATACATAAGGCACGGTGAACTGCTCCCGAGAAGGTAAAAGCCGTAGAAAAAGAAGTTGAAAAATTACTGGATGCAAGATCCATACGGGAGGTTCAATTCCCTAATTCGTTATCCAACCCAATAGTAGTTTCGAAGAGTAATGGGAAATAGAGAGTCTGCATTGACTTCACTGGCCTTAACAGGGCATGCCCTAAGGACAGTTTCCCTCTCCCAAAAGTTGACCAATTGGTGGACGCCACAGTAGCTTACGAAAGAATAAGTTTTCTGGACGCATATTCGGGGTATCATCAGATCCATCTGTAAGTGCCAGATCAGGACAAGACAACATTCATCACCATCGTCGGATTATACTGTTACAAAGTTATGCCCGAAGGGGGCAGCCTACCAGCGACTGGTCACTAAGATGTTCAAAGACTAAATGGGAGACACCATAGAAGTCTACATCGACAATATGCTTGCCAAGAGCAGGAACAAAGAAGACCACTTATCAGACCTATCAAGAGCTTTCGAAATCCTTAGGAAATATCGAATGAAGCTCAACGTGAACAAATGTTCTTTCGGTGTCCAGTCAGGAAAGTTTCTTGGGTACTTGGTCAGTAAGAGGGGCATCGAGGCTAATCTGGACCAAATCAATGCAATCAACAGGACACAGCCCCCTCGCACAATACGGGACGTACAGAAGCTCATCGGCATGCTTGTTGCCTTGAACCATTTCATCTCGAAGTCCTCTGAGAAGTGCAAACCATTCTTCCAGCTCTTGAAGGGAAATAAGACAGTAAAATGGGATCAAGATTGCTCGCAAGCATTGAACGAGCTCAAGGCTTACCTTAGCTCACCACCCCTACTCGTCATACCTCAAGAAAGAGATTGCTTGTACTTATACCTCGTCGTTTCTAGCCACGCCGTCAGTTCTGCACTGGTGTGCGAGAAAGCGGGAATCCATCACCTCATTTATTATGCCAGCAAGACCTTATTAGACGCTGAGCAGCGGTACCTACCACTAGAAAAGCTCTCATTTGCACTCATAGTAGTTTCGAGGAAGTTGAAGCACTACTTTGAAGCTCACACTATCATCGTCCTTACATCACACCCCTTTAAATCAGTCCTACAGAAAGCGAATTTATCGGGCAGACTGACTAAATGGTCGGTCGAGCTCGGACGATTTGACATCCAATTTCAACTAAGGAATGCAATCAAAGGGTAAGTCCTTGCTGATTTCATTGCCGAGTTCACAGGCGAGCATCCTCTCGACCAACTTCAACCTATGAAGCAAAGAGAGAATCGCGCAACAGAGGGAGTTTGGCGATTATTTGTTGATGGAGCCGCCAACTCAAAGGGGGCGAGAGTAGGCATTGTGCTTGTTACTCCAGAAGATACCTTCCTCGAACAGGGAATCAGGCTTGGATTTGAAGCCTCCAACAATGAGGCAGAGTATGAGGCTTTGATAGTCGGCCTCCAAAAGGCACAGAGATTGGGAGCAAAGCAGTTACAGGTGTTCGGCGACTCACAATTGGTCTCCAATCAGATAAGTGGGGACTACAACGCCAAAGATGAAAGAATGGCAGCCTACCTCGCCTTGACAAAGAAGCTAATGTCCAGCTTCGAGAAAGTCAGTGTCCAACAGTTTCCCAGAGGTCAGAACAGCCATGTCGATGCCCTGGCATCCCTGAGTTCGGTAATCAATTCCGACTTAAAAAGAACGATCCCCATCGACTTCCTCGCCCATCCAAGCATTAACCAGAGCAATGAGTTGCCAAGCGTGGAGCATGTGCTCCAGATTGAGTCAGCACCCAGTTGGATGAACCCCTTAAGGGATTATTTGAAAGATGGTGCACTTCCAAACGATAAGAAGACTGCTCACCAGATAAGAGTCAAAACTGCTCGCTTTCTCTTATCTCCTGAGGGTAAGCTATATAAGAGATCGTTCTCCGGCCCTTACCTTCAATGTGTTCACCCGAAGGATGTCGAGAAAATTCTACACGAGCTCCACGAAGGAATCTGTGGAAGACATATTGAAGGAAGATCACTAGATTTTCGAGCTATGAAGGAAGGCTACTGATGGCCATATATACAAAAAGATTCGGCAGTATACGCTCGCAAATGCGAAAAATGTCAACTACATGCTCCTATGGTTCACCAACCTGCCAGCGACCTAAGATCACTCACCAGCCCCTGGCCTTTCGCCCAATGGGGAATGGACATCGTAGGCCCACTTTCTACCGTCGTCGATAACCGCAAGTATCTGTTGGTTGCAACAAATTACTTCACCAAATGGATCGAGGCAGAGCCACTGGCAAACATCCGAGATGTAGATATGATGAGATTCATATGGAAAGATATAATTACTCATTTTGGAATCCTCAGAACCATCATCACCGACAACGGAACACATTTCGAAAGTGGCCCTTTCCAGAACTTCTGTAATGAACACGGGATCAGGCACTATTTTAGCTCGGTGGCGTACCCCAGAGCAACGGTCAAGCCGAGGCTTCCAACAAAACAGTGATCGATGGGATGAAAAAATGACTAGAGCGAGCCAAAGGTGCATGGGTGAGTGAGCTACTGCATATTTTGTGGGCTTATCGCACTACCCCACGGCGAGCAACTGGGGAAACCCCATTCTCACTAACGTACGGAATGAAAGCAATCATCCCCTTGGAAGCTGGTCTACCAACGATGAGAACCACCCTTGTCGACCAAGGCCAGAACGATGCAGCATTACTCGCTGAACTTGATCTAGCTGACGAACGCAGAGACCTATCCCTAGTAAGGCTAGCGAGCTATCAATAACAGCTCGTGAAACAATATAACAAGAAGGTCAGTTCGAGGGCATTGCAGGTTGGGGACTACGTCCTAACGAAAGTCCTTGGCAACGGAGTAAAACCTTCAGACAACAAGCTAGGGTCGAACTGGGAAGGATCATTCAAGATAACAAGATACGATATACAAGGAGCCTATCACTTAGAAACGCTGGAGGGCAGAGAGATACCCCGAGCATGGAACGCAGCCAACCTAAAGAAATTCTATTTCTAGATTTTTCTTTTCTTTTTATTGGCTCTCTTATCAAATCTTTGGAATTGGCAACTCATTTTTTATTTATTTACTTGTGAATGAATGAAAAATGTTTGGAAGTTGCATTCTATTAAGTATTGAGAACTTTATAACTTGCACAACCTTTCCAAATAACAGGCACCTTACTCAAAGCATAAAAGTAGGGTATCATCCTCCTTAGGTATTCGTTATGAAACATGAATAACCTCATAGCATTGCTCCTGCAATATATGGCGCCCTACAGGGGATCCTTAGGCAATTAGACCAAAAACAAATTGGTCACCAGACTATGTTTGGATAAAAAAACCTGCTCGGATAGAACATCCAGCACCAAGTGTGTCCTCGCCATTGCCACATTTAGGCCTAAGGAAGTGTGACGACATGATCTAAAAGGTAAAGTGAGGCAGAATGGTATCTCATAAGCATACTGGACTGGGAGGACACTAACTCAACATTGCAGCCCTACCAATTTAGTCGGCCATTAAGTGCCCAAGATAATTAAGTGAGAAATAAATGATGAACACATGTTTAGTCGGCGAGATAGCCCAAAACATAGATATTATATTACTTCATCATATTTACAACAAAGATGTACAACCCATGTTTAGTCGACGAGATCGCCCAAAACATCTGTATTACATTACTTTATTACATATATACAGAAAGTTACAGCTGTTAAAATCCTAAGATAATTAGCCACTTGTGCTCTTCAGCCATCGTCTGGATGAGGAGCCAGTTCCTGCTCGACCTCACTGACGGTTGGCTCTAACAGCTGCCTAGGGATAGCATCGATAGGGATCCATTGGTTGTCCCTCCTGAAAGGGTTAGGCCGTAAAGTTGAAGGAGAGATCTCGTGACGGTACCTGAGTACTGAGTTCCTTGGAACTTGCAGCTCCCTGAGGGCACTCAACCATCCCCTGATAAATGCGAGCTCTTCAAACTCTGTCAGCCTCGTCGGAGCATCTACCCAACCTTGGTCGTAACCAGCAGCCCACACTCGCCGAGGTCCTTTCTTAAACAGATGCCTCAGCCGTGTGACATCCCTTTGGAGCCCAGCAGCAATCACGTATGCTCGACGGATATCTTCACGGAGCTCGTCCATTTCCCTAGCTGGGATTCTTACATTTGTGCCAGCTCACGGAACAGTCGATGGGGTAAAACCTCACAGAATCGAAGGAGCATCGCTTGGTCCTGTGCCAGCTCGTGATGAGGAGGAACCCCTTAAAACATGAGGCGTGATGCTCGGCGCATGTTCCCTGAGGCGCAACACTTTCCTCCTAAAGGACTCATTTTCATGTTGCAAAACTTCTCCTACTTGGTTAATCTCAGTAGCATCGAGGAGTATTGCTCTCAGAGTGTTCACTTCCTCTTGAACGGAAGCTGCAACTTCTTCCATTTCCTTAAGCTTGTCTTTCAGTTTAGCAACGAGCTTCGACTGATCTATAAAAATATTATTCCTCGATCACAGCGATTTATAAATTCTTACAAAGGTATGGCGAACTTGAGGACTCACATCAGGACCAAGCATTCTTCCCAGTTGAGAAGTGGCTAGTATATACTCATCTACATCAATCAACTACATGCCATAAAAGAGCAGTAAAGGATAAAATAAATTAGTACACTGAGGGAAAAAGTTTTTTTATTTTATTCATACATAAAGGATCAAAGTACATTGAGAATCAGGAAGGAACATTACAAACAAGTCAAAAATACAAGAGCAATCCTAAGAGTAGTCTAAATAGCAACCTCAGCTTGTTCAGAGGAAGCCGGCTGCTTTCCCTTATCAGCAGCGGTAGGAGCTTCACTCTCAGAGGGAACAATTACTATTCCCTGAGCAGGAAGAGCACCAGCAGGAACAGTCTGTGAGGCAGGGGAAACACCTTCAATGATTGGGGCAGGGGCTTCATTTAGAACAAGCTTTGGGCCTGGATCATGCTTGTCAAATAAGGGTGAGTCAGTATCCACCCCAGCAGCCAGAAGAGCTTTGTTCCAGCCCTTCTTGAAGTTCAGACGGCTGATGTAGCCAATCTGAACATCGGCATCTTCATACGCCGCAGCCCAACCATAATTATAAGAAGTCTCCTTTAGAGCAGGTTCCTCAGACTCCTTATCCTTCAGCTTCTCCACCAGCACTTTATTCTCCTTCGCCACCGTTAGCTTGCTCGAGCAGACTAAATCATAGGCCTGCTGCAGCTCCATTCAGACCCTTGATCGCTACCTCCCTCACCCGATTGGCTTCAACAAGGGCAATATCAGAGGACATCCGAGCAGTATCGATAGCCTTCAAGCTCAATACTCTTCCCCTTTAGATCAGCATTATGTTTCTCCAACTCAGCATTCTTATTCACCAGCTCGTCGTGAGAGCAATAGAGCACGGCGAAGTCAGTCACAAACTGCAAAAAAAAAAAAGGCATTAGAAGAGAGCAGTGAAACAAAGATTTATAAGTGTTATAGAAAAGAAACAGAATTACCAAGGCTAGCCTTTGACTCGCTTGCAAGGCTAACTGGTCAGTCCCCATTGCCCTTTGGCGATCAGCAGGAAGGATTGCACTTTCGAGCAGCGCAGGAGCCAGTTGAGGAGAAATAGCAACCGAGGCCCCCTCTGGCAACGCAGATATGGGCACTAGAGCTTGCCCAGCCTTCGTCCTCGCTTCCACTCTTTTCATCTCCTCCTCTCTCTCCTTCTCCTTCTTCGCCCTCTTCCTCCCCTCCACCTTCTTTTTCTCTTCAGTCTTCTTCTTCTCCTCTTCTTTTTTCTCTCTCTCTCTCTCTCTCTCTCTCTCTCAACTGCTCTTCTTCTTTTCTCTTCTTCTCCTGCTCCTGATCAGCAGATTGAGAACCAGTGGTAATAGCCCCACTGCTGGATTTCTGCTTCTTTGACCTCTGAGCGAGAAGCACACCATCCTCCTTATCATCATCACGGGTCAAGTTCCTCCTAGGGGGAACTATTTCCTCGCTAGAACTGCTGGATGTACTTGAAGACTCTTGAGCCTCAGAAATCTCTTCTGAACTAGAAGAACTTTCACTACTGGAGCTCGCCTCAACAGAACCACCTTCAGCACCTCCTCTAATATCACTTTCAGAACTGCTTTCTTCCTCGTCCAACTGAATGGGGTCAACAACAACTTCTTTAATAATATCTAGGATAGGAATGCTATCTACGGGCCGCGTGATGAAACTGGACCCGATGTTCTTATACTTTAGGATAAAAGCGGTTGACCGGGGATGTTCACCTTCAGCCAAAGGCTCTCTGATGTCCCAAGCCTTGATCAGCTCAGCAGCTCGAACTTCGATAAGTGTAGGTTCCAAATTCTTTGTCCTCACTGAAAAGAAGAGAAAAGAATATCAGAGAAAACATACATTAACAAAAAGATCGAAAGAGAAGAACAAAGATTACCTATGTACTCTTCTCCATAAAAGGGAACAGTGAATCTATCAGACTTCGCCCTCTCGGTCTGGGGGGAGAGCTGCCAATTCTTAGCAAGAAAACCCTCTTGCCAATAGTTCTTGTGGGAATCAGGTAAATTTACTACCAACACCCTATCAGGACTCCTGGACTTAAGGTAGAGAAGACCAGAGCTAGTTCAAGAGAAGGAATAACAAAAACAAATTTCAGCAATCCCTAATTTAGTGCCATAAAGTTGATTTATCCTATGGACACCATTGACTATCTTCCAGACGTTGGGCGAGCACTGTGTAGGAACGATGTTGAAATAACCAAAGAAATGCAGAAACAAATTGTTTTGAGGGAAAGTAAGACCTCCTTGAGAAATCAACAGGACATGAATCCAATTAGCTCCCTCTATTTCTCTAACATTCCTAGGGACAGAGACGCATTCAGTCTCTACCCATTCAGGGATATTATAAAACTTCCTAAACTCAGGCACTGATCTATTACATATCTTTGTCATTTGTAAACCCTAAATTGCAAATTCAAAGAAAACTCAACAGAGAAAGCACAGAGAGAGAGCAAAGGGGACTTACGAGATGAAAGTTTTACTTGGGCGATGCAAGATCACAAGCCCAGATGATGAGGGAGATTGAAAGCGAAGAAAATGAAGACCTGGAGAAGAGGGCACAACAGCTAAAACTCGCAGAAGATGAGGGAACACTAAAGAAGTTTGAAACGACAACTATGGAACGCTGCTCCAAATAACTTTTAAATGCTCCCAATCATCGCGCACAGGACACGAAGCAACTGCCGCCTAAATCAGTTCTCAACTTTGGGAAGAGTTACATGATTTACAAAAGAGCCATTATGACAAATCATTTAAATTTATTGAAATTGTGGCCCAATAACTTTAGGGGCAATTGTGGGTACCCGGATTTGCCATCATGGGCCCTGACGTGTAGCCTAATAAAAACGACCCAAAGTTCGAACCCCTCGCACCTTAATTGAATTCAGTTATGACTTAGTCTCCTCCTAGAATCTCGTATAGAGATATTCCAGGAGAGAAAGATGGACGTGGGGGAGTCCAACACCCCCACTCCCCGAAAATAAACATGTATATAATAAACCCTAAGCCTGGGGCAAGAGGCACGCACTGTATTCTCTGTAAAACGCTCCCCGGAGTGTATAGAAATAATACTGACTGCACCACCATGGACGTAGACATTCTTGCTGAACCACGTACATACTGTGTTGAGTGATTGACATTTTATCTTCTTTATTTGCTTTGGTGATTGCGCTTTTCTTATTTATTTGTGTTGAATATAATTGTCACCACAATATATATATATATATAAAACAAACATCATCCAATACATTATGTAAGATCAATATAATATAGGAAAATACAATGAAAATATATATTTTGGGGGAAAACTAAATGAGCTCGAATGAATTCCCTATTTTTAGTACAAATTACCCATTGTTTTAACACCTTGGTTTACAGTGTAATTGGTGTTAGGACATAACTTAAATTCTCGTATCCGTAGACGATCAACCAACAAAAAAATAAGAAAAAGAATTTAATATTAGATACTGAAATTTCAATTAAAAACTGACCTCATCAACTTCTACATTGATGGCTACCAGTGGCGGAACCAAGATTTTACATTGGGGCGGGCTAAGAAGTAACTTACACATTATTCAAATAAAACAAACACAAATATTAAAATATTGAGACAATAGCATACCAAAATCGTCGATTCAAAATAGACAAAAGAGCGTTTTCGCTATATCTAGTCACATATGACACAAAAAAATACATCATATGAGCTAATGAAGTTGAACCATACGATCCTTTCGTGAATCAAAATCATCTATTAGCAAATCCAAATCAATGTCTTCAGCAAGCTCTCTTTCAATTGTGAGTATCATGCAATCTTCGAGGAAATCATCACCCATCTTGTTATGGAGAGTTGTTTTTACAAGTTTCATAGCTGAAAAGGCACGTTCTGTTGATGTCGTGGAGACGGGAAGAGTTAATACAAGACGGATCAATCTATCAACCAGGCAATAGATATCCTTTTTCCTTATTTCAGCTAATGTACAACACAATTCAGAGATTCTGGACAAATTTTGAAAAGTAGGATGAGTTGGAATATCAAGCTCATAGTGTTGCAATTGACACCTTAATGTGCATACATCATCTTTGGAAAAATCACGACGATAAAAAATTTCTGCAAGCTTGCATATATCATCAATGTTAAATGACTTATAAGCATCACGAGGATCTAAAGCAGAGCTAAGAATAAGAATTTCCATTGCCCCCTCGGAGAATCTACAATTTAACTATATTATTTGAAAGTCGATCGCAACATTGAATGTATCGACTTGGTATTGATGATAAATTGTAATATTATCTTGTTGCTGATAAGAACAACGAGTGCCCACTTTATAACAAGCATCCATATTTGGGATCTCAGTACCATGTTTTTCGCAAAACGACTGCACTTTATCAAACAAGGAATTCCAACCAGTTTCCCATAACTTTTGAAGAAGCCTTTTTGTTGTTGAAACAAGTTGCATAGCATTTACAATGTCTTGAGACTTTTGCTAAAGTGCTTGGCAAAGTATATCAGAGATCCCCATGATCTCATTCAATAAATGTAAAATAAATACAAATTCAAATGAGGTCATCGCATCATAAGCACCTTTAGCCTCTGAGCGTGTAGGATGATTAGCACCATTTAACCCAAGATTTTCAACAATTTCACAAGATGGACCAAACAAATCAATCAAACTGCGAGCAGAACTCAAGTGAGATCTCCAACGAGTGGCTCCAGCACGATGTAATGACTTCCTTTGATTAACACCTCTTCCCGTTTGAAGTTTACCAAGTGCCACCTTATTTACAACTTCAGCAGCTTGTCTCGACTGTAATTCACTTTGACGTTTTGGAGAAGCACCAATAATATTGACAACAACATTCAACTTTGAGAAGAACAACCATATATCTTGCACATCTCTGGATGCCAAAACTAATGCAAGTTGTAACTGGTGGGCAAAGCAATGCACGTAATATGCATATGGACATTCCTTAAGAAAGAGGGCTCGTAATCCATTCCAAGCTCCCAGCATATTGCTAGCTCTATCATATCCTTGACCCCTCATTTTATCAACATATAGATCATAGCAAGAAAGTACCCCAACAATTTTTTTTTGAGTGTCAAGGCAGTGGTGTCTTCTACGCCAAAAAATCGCTCGCGTACCACCCCTCATTCATCAACAAATCTTATGACAATTGCCATTTGCTCTTTAATAGAGACATCTTGTGCTTCATCAATCAATATACAATAACTCCCATCACCAATTTCTTTACGAATCTTTCTTCTCACATTATCACCAAGAATATTCAAGATTTCTTTTTGGATCAATGAAGAAGTATACTTCGCATTTCCTGGAACTTTTTTTAAGACAACCTCACCAACTTTTTCATTATAATTTGCTGTGTGTTTTATCAATTTAATGAAATTTCCAGCATTTAGTGAGTCAGGAGATTCATCATGAGCTCTAAATGCACATGCTTGAAATACAAGCTAACATGCACATTCAATTGATGTCTTTAAACGCAGCCGATTCTTTTCAACAATGTCTTTAGACTGTGAATTCAAAACCCTCCGAATGTGTTGAAAATGATTCATCAAATCTTCAGCTGACTGGATATAACTCATATGGACTGAAGGAGTACAACCCATGTGTTTCAGAAAAGAACATTTGGGGCCACCAATCCTTTTCCAACTTTAGAACCCTTCAACAGTAAATGTCGGTCGGGTGGGTGGATTAGTTTCAAACAAGAAACAATAAAAACAATATGCTCTATTCTTTTTAATAGAATACTCAATCCAAGGGTATCTTTCAAACCAACAACTTTGAAAGCGGAGAATTTGTTTTCCCTATTGGATGGGTGTATATTCATGAAGTATGGGTTGATAAGGTCCCATTTTTAGGTATCTTTTTTGAATCTCATCCCGGTCATCAACGGGTCGTTGCCAAATTTATAGACGAAACCCAGGGTCTCGGGTGAAAGTGTTGTCTTCTTCAATAGGTTCAACCCTTTGAATTTTAGGAGGTGGTTCAGGGGAGATTGAACGAGTATCATCCGTCAATATAGGTGCATGTGAATCATTTTTTGGTTTGAAAAATGATAACAAAGTTTTTCTTGACATTAGAACCTAAAATAAATCCCAAAATAATATAAATTAGTTATTAGTAAATAAGAAATAAAAGCCCTAATTTCAGCAGTAAATGAAAATAAATATGGAGCAATAATAATCCTAATTAAAACAATAAAAGCCCCAAAATTGATAGAAAGCCCTAATTTCAATAATTAAATATGATTTATTCTTTTTAAAAGCTCTAATTAAAAATTACCTTGATAAAGCCCTAATTAAAAATTATAAATTGTAAAAGCCCCATAATTACCTTGATAAAGCCCTAATAAATTATTAACAATATATTATTTTGATACTAAGTGAGATAATGAAACAATAGTATATTTCAGCATTTGGAGCAAAGAAGTTTGAAAATTTACCAAGAAGGTGAGAGCAACTCCTGATTTTGTTTTGTAGCAGCCTAAGTGAGAGCAACTCTTGATTTTGTGGGGGTGACCGGCTAGAGGGAGAGATGAGAAAAATATGAGTTTTGGTTTTGTTTTAATTTTTTGAAAGGGGAAAAGGCTGTGAGTTTGAGTTTGAGTTTTGGCTTTTGTGAATAGGGGAGGGTTGCTCCAGCCTCCGTATTTTGTTTCTATCTTTAAGGTCATTTACATTTTTTCCCCTCTATTTTAAACTTTAGTAAAATATTACCTAAAACTTTAAAAAAAGGTGGGAGGGATGAACTGGAATTTTAAGAAAATAATCCCTGTTTTTTTTTGCTTCTGTTAGAGACGGGCTGAAGCTCATCCCAGCCCTCTCATGGTTTCGCCTCTGCAGGCAAGCTTCCTTCTCAATCTGAAAAACAATATACTTCCATAGTCTTTAAAACTCCCAAATACTCCACGCTAACATAAATCCACTCAGTTTCACCCGGATGCAGTGATATAAGTACACACATATATATAAGTTTGAGTGAAACAAATTATAATATCTATGCGGGAATAGGAGTTGAATATATAAAAAAAGAAACAATGGGGTTGATGGTGTGTGGTTGAGGAATCCTTTTAATTGTTTCATCTTTGCATTTTTACAACTTTAGAAATTAACTATCCACAACTTTAATGACAATCCATGCAATTTCGGCACTTGCCACAAGTCTCATTACTCATAATTAACCCCAAACCACTTTATGCGGTGGGTTGATTACGACTCCTATTCCCCACTTCTGTTAATCTCAAGGTATCCGGATCTTAAATTTGACTAATTCTTGAGGACATAAGTGTGCTCTCCAATTCGAAAGGCCTAGACATAACTAAGGGAATGTGACACCCCGCCTAATAAAATACCGGGTGATCAGTCCTATACCAAATTAAAATAGGAATCCCAGTTGGATCATCCTTAGCATCACTGTCGAAAACTTTTTTTTTTAAACTTACTAACCACCTAGTATTCCAAACTGGTGCCAATTTTAACTTTTTAATTAAACAAAACAATACATGAGGAATAAAAATATAAACCATTCACACAACTGAATGAAAATAAACTGAATCATATATACACAACTTGCCGAATAAAACACCGGCCACCAAATAATTAATCCAATACAAATATTCAATACCTGAAGGATTACATCTGAAAACTGTACTGAGAAGTCTGGGCGACAAGCCCTAAATAAAACTGAACTGAGAAATGATTCCTACTCTAGGAATGAATGAACGATGCGTCTAATCCAAACTCCTGCTAGCATCCACAAATGCTGCAGCTCCGTGTCCCTGGAATAGAATATCAATCCTGGCGTCCCTGTGGCTGGACACCTAAAAGGTTTTGAAAGTGGTTTTATAGCAAGGGTTAGAACCCAAAACATTTTGAAAATATTTAGCAAGTGAATTAACTACAGTAATTTAAAATGCATGAATGCGCTTCATATTTAAGTTAGTGTCGCACTCCCTTGAGGACATTCTCACCCCTCCACCATTGTGCACACCTACTGGTTACCTTAACCCCGCCT
This sequence comes from Sambucus nigra, assembly GCA_949130495.1. Lineage (NCBI taxonomy): Eukaryota > Viridiplantae > Streptophyta > Magnoliopsida > Dipsacales > Adoxaceae > Sambucus > Sambucus nigra. The sequence goes on along the minus strand of OX422224.1, from coordinate 181,888,374 downwards.
AGTTGTACTACCCCCTCCAACTAGTCCTGATATAACCTTCCCTTACCATATTACTCTAACCCGAGTATAATGATTCTTGAATTATAAGTTATTTCACAATTAACTTAATAAATTCCTCTTAAATAATAGCCTATAACCGTCTCACAAGTTATATAAAGTAAATACACCACACACTGTTTTATTCCAGCAAATGAATAACTTAATTAATTTCTCATTAATTAACAGCATATAACCGTAACCCGAGTTATATAAGGTAAATACATCACACACTGTATTATCGCCAAGGTTCTAAAAAACGCGGGGCGTGATTGAGGCGTGGAGGCCAAGCCTTAGAAGCCTAGGCGGGCCTAGGCGTAAAAAGGCGTGAAAAGGCGTTTAGGCCTTCTTAATCTATTTTAATATTTTTTAACCATAACAAGGCTATTAAAATACAAAAATTGCACATATCATAAAAATATGTCTGAATATATGCAAATTAAAATACTATTTGATTATTTTGGATGAGATAATGGTCCGGTTTGTAAAGAAATTCTTTAAAAGGCGACATCGTTTCACTAAAGCATTGTTATTTTTAGAAAAAAGTGTGCCTTAAGGGTTTTACCAAGAATAAGGCATGAAAAGCGTAAGGCGAGGCGTTTCTCCCAAGCCTTAAGCCTAGGCGGGTTTTTTAGAACAGTGATTATCGCCTACATATAATATTTAATACCATATTATACGTACCTTTACTAACATCCACACGTATATCATACGCATATCCATCCTTCCGAGTATACCCTCACCAGATGATTCACTCTAAAATGCCATCTCACTAGGTGTGCTCACAAAACCTAGTTTTCCAAGTTGGATTCGCTCACCAACCTGGTCTACTACATAACGAATTGGAGGCGGTCATATTCCTTCCTGAAAGTGAGATAATCTCCTCACCCATGTACCGAACGCTATGACCTGGGGATATACTCGCCCTACTCCTCAAGCTAGGGGATTCACCCACATCGCGCAACCTCCCTTGATAGCATTAGAGTATTTAAATTGAATAAATATCTAGTCACTGATATTTACTATCACACACAATATATATACACATATATATATATACTATCACTACACCGTATATATATAATATAAACTCCGGCTTTACCGTGTACTCAAATTATCCCGTATACTGCCTGAAATTTCCTGAGTCTGTGGCTCAACTCCAATTAAATTAATTAACACACCTATTAATTTAATATCTTCCCGAGTCTATCGTCCAACTTTAATTAAATTAACTATCACACATATTAATTTAATATCTCCCCGAGTCTATCGTCCAACTCTAATTAAATTAATTATTACACCCATTAATTTAATATCTCTCCGAGTCTATCGTCCAACTCTAATTAAATTAATTAATACCCCCATTAATTTAATATCTCCCCGAGTCTACAATCCGACTTTTATTTAATTAATTTACACATTAATTTAATCAACACATATCCGAGTCTGCAATTCGTCTCTAATTAATTTAATTATCACACTTATTAATTTAATAACTTGGTGTCACCCAACCATTATCCCCGGACTCTCTCACTTGGCCCTTACCTCCACATTTTCCGAGTCAATGTTCCGACTCCAAACTAATTACTTTCTCTTGATAATTAATTAAATGCCTTGATGTCACTTAACCAACATACCCGGACTCGCTCACTTGGTCCAATTTACATCTCATAATTTCTTTCCCACATTTTTCGCCCACAATGTGTCACACATTTATTTCCCTAATTTCCCAATTATATTTACCTATAATTACCAACATACCCGGACTCGCCCACTTGGTCCATAATTAAATATTTCACCTAAATTCCTTTAATAATGTAGTGTCACCCAACTACAATTCCCGAATATCATTCTTCGGTCCAATATCAATAATTGAATTATTTCTCCAAATTCGTTCATCTCATGACATACCGTTTACACCCTCCTAAACCCAATTATATCACCCTATAATTGTTAAGGAAACATATGTCCCATATAATTTATCACCAAATAAAAATAAGGGAATTAAAACTTAAATTAAACCCCCATTATAAACAACCTGGCCGAACTGTCAAATTCCTGGGACCCTTGATCGATCGAGCAGGTGGTTGTCTTCCTCGACTTGCTGTTTCAGCCATGGCCGAATTTTCAAGGTTTATTTTCTCCATTTTCCAACCTTAAATAATGATTTTTAACAAATCAAGTACTCCCAAAACAAGTCTCAATCATCTATAACTGTTTTAGCCTTCCTAATTCATACAATATCTCACTATATTTAGAGATGGGTATTCCAATTAAAATCCATCAATTTTGTTCTACAACCAATTTCCAAATTCAGATTTTCCCCCAATTTATATTCCGAATTCTTATTCCAATCAAATATCTATACTCAGATATGTTCAACACAACAATTTTTACTATGAATCTCATTCAATAGTTTCATGAACAAAAATCCCATTTTGTACCCATTTATCCCAAAAACGAATTTTGGTTTACACATCACTATGATATGAATTGATTATCATCAATTTCGAAATCACAACAGTTAACCACTTGCCTCAAAGTGTTTGTAGTGTCTGATCCGTTGTTGCCGTCCCTCAATTTGGCTCCAAAAACCTCCAATTTGCTCTTGATTTGCTTTCCCCCAAATCCCTTCTCAAACCCTAGGTTTAGAGTTATGTTGACTGCCATTCTTTAATCTCCCAATTAGGTTAAAAACCCTCCATCCCGTTTTTAGCCTAATGGGCTTAATTAAAGTGGCCCAACTCATCCCGTGTGGGCCCGGCTATGCCCAAAATTACCCCGAGACCCAATTAGTACCCCCGGGTACTCTTTTCTGACTATCTCGACCCATACGGACTCAACCGCACACTCAGAATTAGCTTCCGAATTAATTTATAAAAATTCTTATCTCACACCCAATTTAGTCTATACCGACTCCCGGCTGGGATAAGTGTATACCTTGTCATTAATACTCGAAATGACGTACTAAAATTATTACTATTCACTTAGTAAATAAATTTCCCTAAACATTAACCATTCACTCCCCGATTAATATTTAAATATATATACTGCCATAATTAATTCAATTAAAATTACAACACACCATAATTTAAAATTTTTGAATTAATTAAATATTAAATGTACAAAAATACGGGGTGTTACATACTTCCCCCCTTACAAAGGAATTTCGCCCTCGAAATTAAGATAAACCTAGTGTTCCGATATTCACATCTTTCTCACTAGTCATGTGCCTCCAAGCCCGCTATATCTATCCCATCTGTTTCTAACCACGTTGCACAAGTATGCATTTAAAATTTACCCAGGGCGCCCATACACCCTATTCCCGTGCTTAACCACATAAAATTTTCGCCTTAATTAACCCGGGTGCCCATACACCCTATCCCCGTGCCCTACCACACGAAAGTTACCCAATTATACTAGTCGTAACCCATAATATAACTTCGAACCCGTAGTCATATTACCTATATATATATATATACATGTATAATCACTGCCCGGGTACTCAACCCATGCTACGTCCAACTATCTCCACATAAATACTTATCTCTCAGCATAAAAGAATATACACTTACCCTTATGCTACCAAAGACAACATAATACCGCGCCCTTACTAGCACTAGTCCTTGCGCAAAATAAACCCCGAGCTATCTCTCTTTGCTCGAAAATCAATTTAACCACCCTGATTCACTTCAGTAAACATCCCCACTTACCGGGATAAAATGTGAGAACACAAAACCTCACTATGTGCCATCGCACCACGCAATACAACATATATATCCACATATATATAGTCTATACGCCCTCTCCGGTGATACCTAGTACCAACCATACCCTGGTGTCGCGGACACCAAAATTTAACACCACTATCTACAATACTTAAATTCCATCACTATCCAGTCGATGTTTAAAAAGTATTATCAACCCTACTCCCATAATTCTCGAAAGTAGTAATTCCTCGCATAATTCAACCGATCACTCAGTGTACGCCTCCACTCTCCCATGAAGAACACTAAGGAACTCCGCTACCCTACGGAAAGTTTACCCACATGCTATGGCTGCTACCGCCAACGCACCCACTAAGTTCGACTCACATGCGAACTCTAGTAAAAATAAGTCTTATACTGTGACATCCTCTTTGTCACTCAAAAATATACCCCATGCCCCTAGGGTAAAAATAATTACCTCTATACTCCGGCTGCAACGGTTGGTTCTCGATTTCCGGAGCAGTTTCTCCCTGCCCGAATGCACCCATGACTTGCTTTAGTGCCTGTACATCCAGGACCTCGTCCTGTAGTTGACCCCTGCCTCGCTTAAGGCAATATCTCTTCATGTGTCTCGCTTTTCCCACAAACGAAACACTTTCTAATATGTTCACCCTGCCACTGATCCCTTCCATGCCAACCTTGTTGGAATTCCTGGCCATCCTCCCAATAGTCTCCAGTTCTAGATCGTTTGGCATGATTTCCTTGCCGGAAATCCTGCCCCTGATCTCCCCTAGTCTGCTGCTGGGATACCCCACTGGTATTATTCCCTTCTGCCTCATCCGACTGGTTAATCCCCACTCCCTTCCCGCTTCCTTTCGCGTGGAAGCGATATTCCCGACAGTGTCGGAGTGTTGCGTTAATGACATCAGTATAATCAACTAATGCGGAATTTTCAATTTAAATGTTGTCTGATTCTCCAGACCAACCTATAAATAAACTTTGCTTCCTTTCTCTTTTCCTCGCTTACCTCATCCGGTACAAAATTTGCCAACGAGTGAAATCTTCCTCGTAATCGACCACTGAACGGTCTCCCTTTGAGTCTCCTCACAAAATTTTCTCCCAATTTCGATCTCGACCGCTGAAGGAAAAATACTTGCGGTCGAACCGCACCCAAAACTCTGCAGTAGCTAGCGTGTCCCTTTCCTCAACTGTGGTGATCGACCCCCACCACTGTAGCGCCGCTCCCACTAACTAAAAGTGGTTAGCATTTATTTTCGCACCCCATCACAAACTCCCATGCGTAGGTGACGCTGGATACCTATCTTCCTTGACACGCTAGTACTACACCTGAACCTCTTCGCAACTCTGGTGGGTTCCCACTACAAATAACTTCTCTTTCTTATTTGCACCCTAACGACCCCGCGTGAGTCTGAACATCCGACGCCACTAACACTTGTGGTGGATTCCGTGGAAAGTACCTTGTCATTTGCGACTACCGTCGTTTCAATCGCCCGCGCCATTAGTTCGGTTACCTGTGCTGCCAAAATTATCTTTGGCAGTTGCTGCCATAACTCTTACTCCTGACGAGCCTCCCTCGTCTCACCTCTCCCTGTTGCCCTAGCTGCTCTCCTTCTCCTGGGCGTCATCTGGAATGAGAATCGAATTGTATGAGTTCACTTTCAATATAAATTCGCAGAAGAACGTATATGCGCATACGTATGAGAATACAAAATTCCACTGATAGGGCTCTATATCAATGATTGCTAAGCCGAAGCGTGAAAAGCCGCACAGATCCTAAGGACACTAGAACCTGATGCTGTGATACCATCTGTGACACCCCGCCTAATAAAATACCGGGTGATCACTCCTATACCAAATTAAAACAGGAATCCCAGTTGGATCATCCTTAGCATCACTGCCGAAAACTTTTTTTTTAAACTTACTAACCACCTAGTATTCCAAACTGGTGCTAATTTTAACTTTTTAATTAAACAAAACAATACATGAGGAATAAAAATATAAACCATTCACACAACTGAATGAAAATAAACTGAATTATATAGACACAACTTGCCGAATAAAACACCGGCCACCAAATAAATAATCCAATACAAATATTCAACACCTGAAGGATTACATCTGAAAACTGTACTGAGAAGTTTGGGCGACAAGCCCTAAATAAAACTGAACTGAGAAATGATTCCTACTCTAGGAATGAATGAACGATGCGTCTAATCCAAACTCCTGCTAGCATCCACAAATGCTGCAGCTCCGTGTCCCTAGACTAGAATATCAATCCTGGCGTCCCTGTGGCTGGACACCTAAAAGGTTTTGAAAATGGTTTTATAGCAAGGGTTAGAACCCAAAACATTTTGAAAATATTTAGCAAGTGAATTAACTGCAGTAATTTAAAATGCATGAATGCGCTTCATATTTAAGTTAGTGTCGCACTCCCTTGAGGACATTCTCACCCCTCCACTATTGTGCACACCTACCGGTTACCTTAACCCCGCCTAGTTGTACTACCCCCTCCAACTAGTCCTGATATAACCTTCCCTTACCATATTACTCTAACCCGAGTATAATGATTCTTGAATTATAAGTTATTTCACAATTAACTTAATAAATTCCTCTTAAATAATAGCCTATAACCGTCTCACAATTTATATAAAGTAAATACATCACACATTGTTTTATTCCAGCAAATGAATAACTTAATTAATTAACAGCATATAACCGTAACCCGAGTTATTTAAGGTAAATACATCACACACTGTATTATCGCCTACATATAATATTTACTACCATATTATACGTACCTTTACTAACATCCACACGTATATCATACGCGTATCCATCCTTCCGAGTATACCCTCACCAGATGATTCACTCTAAAATGCCATCTCACTAGGTGTGCTCACAAAAGCTAGTTTTCCAAGTTGGATTCGCTCACCAACCTGGTCTACTACATAACGAATTGGAGGCAGTCATATTCCTTCCTGAAAGTGAGATAATCTCCTCACCCATGTACCGGACGCTATGACCTGGGGATATACTCGCCCTACTCCTCAAGCTAGGGGATTCACCCACATCGCGCAACCTCCCTTGATAGCATTAGAGTATTTAAATTGAATAAATATCTAGTCACTGATATTTACTATCACACACAATATATATACACATATATATATACTATCACTACACCGTATATATATAATATAAACTCCGGCTTTACCGTGTACTCAAATTATCCCGTATACTGCCTGAAATTTCCTGAGTCTGTGGCTCAACTCCAATTAAATTAATTAACACACCTATTAATTTAATATCTTCCCGAGTCTATCGTCCAACTCTAATTAAATTAACTATCACACATATTAATTTAATATCTCCCCGAGTCTATCGTCCAACTCTAATTAAATTAATTATTACACCCATTAATTTAATATCTCCCCGAGTCTATCGTCCAACTCTAATTAAATTAATTAATACCCCCATTAATTTAATATCTCCCCGAGTCTACAATCCGACTTTTATTTAATTAATTTACACATTAATTTAATCAACACATATCCGAGTCTGCAACTCGTCTCTAATTAAATTAATTATCACACTTATTAATTTAATAACTTGGTGTCACCCAACCATTATCCCCGGACTCTCTCACTTGGCCCTTACCTCCACATTTTCCGAGTCAATGTTCCGACTCCAAACTAATTACTTTCTCTCGATAATTAATTAAATGCCTTGATGTCACTTAACCAACATACCCGGACTCGCTCACTTGGTCCAATTTACATCTCATAATTTCTTTCCCACATTTTTCGCCCACAATGTGTTACACATTTATTTCCCTAATTTCCCAATTATATTTACCTATAATTACCAACATACCCGGACTCGCCCACTTGGTCCATAATTAAATATTTCACCTAAATTCCTTTAATAATGTAGTGTCACCCAACTACAATTCCCGAATATCATTCTTCGGTCCAATATCAATAATTGAATTATTTCTCCAAATTCGTTCATCTCATGACATACCGTTTACACCCTCCTAAACCCAATTATATCACCCTATAATTGTTAAGGAAACATATGTCCCATATAATTTATCACCAAATAAAAATAAGGGAATTAAAACTTAAATTAAACCCCCATTATAAACAACCTGGCCGAACTGTCAAATTCCTGGGACCCTTGATCGATCGAGCAGGTGGTTGTCTTCCTCGACTTGCTGTTTCAGCCATAGCCGAATTTTCAAGGTTTATTCTCTCCATTTTCCAACCTTAAATAATGATTTTTAACAAATCAATTACTCCCAAAACAAGTCTCAATCATCTATAACTGTTTTAGCCTACCTAATTCATACAATATCTCACTATATTTAGAGATGGGTATTCCAATTAAAATCCATCAATCTTGTTCTACAACCAATTTACAAATTCAGATTTTTCGCCAATTTATATTCCGAATTCTTATTCCAATCAAATATCTATACTCAGATATGTTCAACACAACAATTTTTACTATGAATCTCATTCAATAGTTTCATGAACAAAAATCCCATTTTGTACCCATTTATCCCAAAAACGAATTTTGGTTTACACATCACTATGATATGAATTGATTATCATCAATTTCGAAATCACAACAGTTAACCACTTGCCTCAAAGTGTTTGTAGTGTCTGATCCGTTGTTGCCGTCCCTCAATTTGGCTCCAAAAACCTCCAATTTGTTCTTGATTTGCTTTCCCCCAAATCCCTTCTCAAACCCTAGGTTTAGAGTTATGTTGGCTGCCATTCTTTAATCTCCCAATTAGGTTAAAAACCCTCCATCCCGTTTTTAGCCTAATGGGCTTAATTAAAGTGGCCCAACTCACCCCGTGTGGGCCCGGCTATGCCCAAAATTACCCCGAGACCCAATTAGTACCCCCGGGTACTCTTTTCTGACTATCTCGACCCATCCGGACTCAACCGCGCACTCAGAATTAGCGTCCGAATTAATTTATAAAAATTCTTATCTCACACCCAATTTAGTCTATACCGACTCCCGGTTGGGATAAGTGTATACCTTGTCATTAATACTCGAAATGACGTACTAAAATTATTACTATTCACTTAGTAAATAAATTTCCCTAAACATTAACCATTCACTCCCCGATTAATATTTAAATATATATACTTCCATAATTAATTCAATTAAAATTACAACACACCAGTAATTTAAAATTTCCGAATTAATTTAATATTAAATGCACAAAAATACGGGGTGTTACAGGGAAGTGGCCTGAGGGGCGTACACATATGTAGGGATTCAAAATCATGACCGTGACTAGCGTTGGCATTTGGGCGGGTATGGGTGGAAATGGGCGGGTCGAATTTGGGTTCGGGTAAAAAACGGGCGGGCTTTTTTTGGGTTGACAAGCGGGCGGACCAGACCAACCCATTTTTCTATATATGGCCAAAACACAACTCAATGAACAATCTTGGGTTTCATCGGTGTTGAGTCTTGAAATAAGGGAGCAACCATTGGGGTGCGGCTTGAGAGAGAGAGAGATGAGACAGTTGGTAGAGAAGAGAGAGAGAGAATGAGAAGCGGGTCCACATCTTTGTGAGAGTTTTCTTCGTAAACCCGCACCACTGCCCATTTCGGCCCGCTTTTAAAAATTATTGGGTCTCAAATCAACCCATAATGGGCATAACATGGGTTGTTCAGCAATATGGGCTGAGTTTGCCAGTGCTACCTATGGCCTATGATTCACGAGTCGCTTATCACTGCATCCTATTACTGGATCAAGTGATTAACCATGTGGAAAATTGGAACAAGTATTTGTTATTTTTGGCTCTCCTATTTTTTCAGTTTTGGTTTATTTACAAATTTTTCATTTTGGCACAAATCTATAAATACAAGTGTTATTTCTAGGTTTTGGGAGAGGACAAGTTTGAGAGCTATTTTGAGAGTTATCAAAGCTAAAGAGAGGTAGAGCTCCCATTTGGGAGGTGAGTTCTTGTGAGGTTGTGAGTGACTTTCTAAGAGAGATAAATTGTGTGTGTGTATAACCTTTGGGTTCCTCCATTTATTTATAGAAAGAAGAAATCCTCCTTGGTGGATATAGCCCAAATTTGTGTGAACCACGGTATATAGTTGTTGTTTTGCTTTGATGATTGCTTGTATGTTCTTATTCTCTCTTCATTGATGCTTCGTTGAATTGGTTGGGAGTTTGCACACTAGTTTATTTACGGAACAAGGTGTTGGGTGTTTTTCGCACACCAAGTATTTGATAAAATTCCCGAGTGAATTTTATCGCCTTAGTTGCTAGAGATAGTCTTGCTTTAGCACAACAAGTGGTACCAGAGCTTTGGTTGCATTGTTTTCCCGGTATTTTGGTTCGAGGTTGAATCAATTTTGGTAATTTTGGCATAGCTTTTGTTTTTGTTCCAAATGACGGAAAATGCGGAGAGTACTCGAGAATTAACCTCTACGAGCGCAGGCTCTAAGAGATGGGATCCGAGTTATGGATCGTGTGGCTCAATGAAGACGTACATGAAGGCTTTTGATGAGAATATAAATTTCGGGTTATGGCAAAGACGAATGCGAGGCATTCTTGTCCAACAGAGGTTGCAATTAGCATTGTTGGGTGTAGAGGGACGACCGGTAGGTATGACTGATGCCGAGTGGATTGACATTGATAAAAGAGCGGCTTCGTGTATTGAGATGCTTATCATGGATGATGTGTTGAATAACGTGACAGTGAAGACCACGACTAAAGGCATGTGTAATAAGCTAGAAGATATTTATTTTGGAAAGTCCTTGTCAAATAAATTATTCCTCAAGAACAAACTCTTCAAGATTGAGATGAAGGAGGGAGAGGATATGATGAAGCATATCAACATTTTTACTACCTTGATAAATGACTTGAATTGGATTAGTGTTCAATTCATTCATGAGGATCGAGCATTGTTGTTGCTTGCATCATTACTCGATACATACGAGCATTTTGTGACCACCCTCATGTTTGGAAAGTCTACGCTCCGGTGCAACGAGGTTGCGCAATATATTTGATCTCATGTCACGATGAGAAAGAAGGAAGGTGGAGGTGATGGGTATTCCCGTCACACCCCAAACCCAATACCCATACTAATCATTTGTTATTGGAATAATTGGTTCATAATCTTGAGCCCATTGGAAAATATACTTCATTTATCAATATTTTTCTGCACACTGTGTATAATGAAAATAATATTATTATTACACCATAATGAAATCAATATCAGAGTCATAATTAACCGGACATACAATACTATGATTAACTATGATAAAATCATCAACTCAATCCATACTAACGCAATATATACAATGTGTGAGTATATTAAAATCTTCAGTGTGACAATGATGAAATCCCCATATTTAAACCCCAGCTCTTTCCAACGATGCAACTCTCAAAGTTACCGGTCATATGGTATTCTAGCTGGCAGCATACAAACCTGAAATTGTTAAAATATAAATCGTAAGCATTAAGCTTAGTGAGGTACTCCTTCCCTACAATGAAATAACAATTCTATATTGAATATGTGGATATAAAATCCGAACAATCCTTCCCATTGACAATAACAATTCCAGGATCATAAGATCCAAATAATTCTGCCTATTGGCAATAACAAATCCTGGAACATTAGTTCCAACAAATCATTGGATCTTTGTCCAATTCTAATCCTGGATCATAAGACCCAAACAAATCCTGGATATTTTATTATCAAAACAAATCCCGAATATCGAAGTATTCAAAACAATCCTGGATCATGAGACCCAAACAAATCCTGGATATTTTAATATCCAAACAAATCCTGAATACCGAAGTATTCAAACCAATCCTGGATCATGAGACCCAAACAAATCCTGGATATTTTAATATCCAAACAAATCCTGAATACCGAAGTATTCAAACAAATCCTTCTCTTAGAGCTATATTCATATTTATATATGAAACAAATCATAAGTACACTCACCTTGATAGTTTAACTGGCCTTTCCCTTGCCTTTGTCCGGTATTTGTTCAATCAGCTCTTCTTCCCTTCCTATCATTATTACAATATTAGTATCATCATAAGAATATCAATAATCCAAAGAATGATTTAAACATAATTCAATCCATAAGCATCACATGATTGCATTCAAATCATTTATCACAAGTGAAGTTCCATCCAAATCCATGTTAATATATTTAACATATCCAAATCATAGACCAAATATAAATTCATTTATTCTTCGTAATTCAATATTTATCATATTAGTATTCCAATACGAAAGACGGTACATAATTTCAAGTCTCCTAGAGCAAGATATGCCCATTTCTTTACCACATAACAATCGGCCCTATAGGCTCTTTTATAGTTCATTCAACTTCCAGGAATTTTCATAATTTTTATACATCATAAATTTCTATGATATTTTACCCAACATCATTAAACATATTGAAAAATTAAAAATTAAAGTTTCATAATTTTTAAGGTTCGTTTGCTATATCAAGCAAAACATCGAACACATGGCGGGCATACTTTCATGCTTAAGGCAGATTTCATACCCGAACTTCAAACTCTCACAAAAGACTCATTTCTTGGTATTTTCACATTATTTTTGGATATGTCATACATATATGAGTACAGGTTAATCTCTAATTAGAATCAATTAAGTATACAAAAATATATGGAAGTTTGAATAAACAAAGTTTCTAAACAAAGCAATTTTAGGGTTTGTACATTCAACTTAACTTAAACTTGCATATATCCATACATATGCACCCCAGCATGAAATTTCAATAAACAATCAAGGGTTTATGTCATATAAATCATAATTGCAAGAAAAATAACAAGATTCATGGTTGGAATTACCTTAGGGGCTTTTACGTAATTTTCTATGATTTTTTTTTAATGTTTCTCCTCACTTTCTTCTTCCTAACCCTCACAATTGTTCTTCCTCAACTTAAAACTCTCCCAAACTGAGTTTGCTGAATAAAGGAGGATATCTCAAGGGTTAAAGTCGGCCAAACCAACCTCCACCTCCAACCAATCAATTTATAACATGTGGCATCGTATAAAATAAAATATCATTTAAGGCTAAATGACTACTATACCCTTTTTTCGTAAAAAGACAATATCTTCCTACTCGGATGTCCGTTCGATGAACCGTTTGTTGTGTTACAAACCTAACTCCTATATCTACAAACATGTAGTTTTCATCTCAAGTCAATTGGTATGTCATAAAGGTCAAAACTAGTCTTAAACATGAACATTCCTACTGAAAACTTCAAAATTTCACATTTGTAACTAATTTGATATTTCATGTTTTATGAAGGTAGGATTAGACTAAACATAATGACTTAAAATTATATATACTAATAACATATTATCCATATCACATAATCTAATCATGATTTAAACATAATTTATCATAATTATATTCGGGTTGTCACAATTCTCCCCCTGTTAGGAAATTTCGTCCCCGAAATTGGCATACCTTGGTTTTTCGAATCAAACAAATACGGATAACGAATCTTCATGGTATCCTCGCTCTCCAATGTAGCCTCTTCCATGGAATGCCTTATCCACACCACTTTCACAAGTTGGATCACTTTTGATCTCAATATTTGTTTATTCCTATCCACGATAGTATGTGGTTCTTCCACATAACTCAAGTCTTCCTTTAATTCAATAGGCTGTTCCACCAGCACATGTGAAGGATCCGCTACATACTTTCTTAACGTATAAACATGGAAAACATCATGTAACCGAGCTAACTCTGGTGCTAAGGCTAAATTGTAGGCAACCATCCCGACTTTTTGAAGAATTTCATAAGGTCCAATGTAGCGTGGACTTAATTTCCCTTTCTTTCCAAACCTCATAACTCTTTTCCATGAAGATATTCGAAGAAACACATAATCCCCTTTCTGGAGTTCCAAATCTTTTCAATGTTTATCCGCATAACTTTTTTGTCTGCTTTGAGCTGTTCTCATTCTATCTTGAATAATCTTCACTTTTTTAGTGGTGACTTCAATCAATTCTGGACCCTCTATTTTCCTTTCACCAACTTCAACCCAACATACGGGTGAACGACACCGTCTATCGTACAATGCTTCATATGGTGCCATACCAATAGTAGATTGAAAACTATTATTATATGCAAATTCTATCAAAGGCAAATATTCATCCCAATTTCCTATAAAATCAAGCACACAAGCTCTAAGCATATCTTCCAAAATCTGTATTGTCCTTTCAGACTGCCCATCTGTTTGAGGATGAAAAGCCGTACTAAATTTCAAGTTAGTACCCATAGCATACTGTAAGCTATCCCAAAATCTGGATGTAAAAGTAGGGTCTCTATCTGAAATAATAGATATCGGTGCTCCATGCAATCGAATAATTTCATTAACATACAATCTAGCATACCTATCAACGGTATACGTAGTCTTGACGGCTAGAAAATGAGCGGACTTCGTCAATCTATCCACCACTACCCAAATCGAATCCGAGCCCTTCTGAGATCGAGGAAGCCCAACCACAAAATTCATTGTTACATGATCCCATTTCCATTCTGGTATTGGCAATGGCTGAAGCAGACCAGTAGGCTTCTGATGCTCCACTTTCACCTGCTGACATATAAGGCACCTAGCAACAAAATCAGCTATTTCCTTTTTCATATTATTCCACCAATAAAGCTCCTTTAAATCCCTATACATTTTAGTACTACCAGGATGCATAGCATAAATGGAATTATGAGCCTCATCTAAAATTTTCTCTTCCAATCCACACACATTAGGCACGCATAATTGCTGCTTATGCAATAAAATGCCATCATTCACAATACAAAAATCTTCAGAATTACCATCTCGGACATCTTGTCGTTTCTTCTCAAGAACAGGATCTTGACTTTGCAAATTACGAATACGGGTAGCTAACAAAGGCCTCACGCTTACATGAGCAAAGAAAATATCCCCATCGGCTAGTTTTAATTCTACTCCCATCAATCTCAACTCATTGATGTGGGAAACTCTAGCACACCGAATACAAGATAACCTGCCCGAAGCCTTTCTACTCAGAGCATCTGCAACTACATTTTCCTTCCCTGGGTGGTAGTGAATTGTACAATCATAGTCTTTAATTAACTCCATCCATCGCCTCTGCCTCAAATTCAACTCCTTCTGAGTAATTAAATACTTAAGGCTTTGATGGTCAGTAAAAATTTCATATACCTCACCATATAGATAATGACGCCATAATTTCAAAGCAAACACAATAGCAGCAAGTTTCAAATCATGTGTAGGATAATTACATTCATGTGTACGCAATTGCCTAGAAGCATAAGCAATAACTTTACCATGCTACATAAAAACACAACCCAACCCCTGATGTGAAGCATCGGTATAAATAACAAAACCATCTCCACCGTGTGGAATAGTAAGAACAGGTGCAGTTATCAATCTCTTCTTAAATTATTCAAAACCATTTTCACAATCAGAATTCCATTCCAACCATTTTCACCATTTTCACACATGCATTGGCCGATTGGAATCGAGAAGGTAAAGGACTGTGATGGATTCGAGGTGTGTGTAGCTAGTTCAAGTAAGGTCGGTGAGTTATTATTTGCAAGCATTGGCAAACCAGAGTCTTTAGTGATAGACTTGGTACATATTTCGAGGGTGTGAGAGGTGAGAAATTTCCCCTCGCATGTGTGGTTATTTCTCAAGGAGGAAGATGGTGTTGATGTGTTTGAATATTTCGTGTAAAGAGGGTGTACGCTATATGTATTGTGTAGGGGTGTACTTACCGGGTTACATAAGGAGCGAGATTCATCGTATGGTTACATGGGGAGTATTCAGATCCATGAGATGGAGTTCTTAGTTTAGAACTTGGTTCCTCGGCGGGTGGAGTCATTTGGAGTGAAGGCTTGCTGTATCTCACTTTATGGCTGAAGTTTGGGGTGGCTTAGCGTCTGGTGGAGCGTATTGGCTTGTTAGACGTCGGTATAATCTTCGAGCGGATTCGATGTTTGTATTCTGAGTTTGGTTGGATCGTGATATTCGCTTGGGGGAATCGCATTAGCTTGGTAGATGGTGGGACGGTCTTCAAGCGGGTTCAATTTTAGCATTCTAGAGATTGGTTGGATCATCAGGATCGCCAAGGTGGAGTTTGTTGGTTTTGGCTCTGCTATTTTTTCAGTTTTGGTTTATTTACAAATTTGCCATTTTGTCTCAAATCTATAAATACAAGTGTTATTTCTAGGTTTTGGGAGAGGACAAGTTTGAGAGCTATTTTGAGAGCTAAAGAGAGGTAGAGCTTCTATTTGAGAGGTGAGTTCTTGTGAGGTTGTGACTAACTTTCTAAGAGAGGTAAATTGTGTGTGTATAACCTTTGGGTTCCTCCATTTATCTATAGAAAGAAGAAATCCTCCTTGGTGGATGTAGCGAAAATTTGGGTGAACCAAGGTATATAATTATTATTTTGCTTTGATGACTGCTTGTATGTTCTTATTGTCTCTTCATTGATGCTTGTTTGAATTGATCAAGAGTTTGCACACTAGTTCATTTACGGAACAAGGTCTTGGGTGTTTTCCTCATACCAAGTGTTTGATTAAATTCCTGAGTGAATTTTATCGTCTTAGTCGCTAGAGATAGTCTTGCTTTAGCGCAACAAAAATGCAAAAATTACAAATTGTGCACCTTAAAATATCTTGTTGAGACAGGCTCATGGTTTGACTAGTTCAAGGGAGGTTATTACCCACTATCCCACTACGAGTAACACGAGGATCTTCATATTATGCAAGAACAAAAAGGATTTTTTTTTAATTCACTAGTGTGCTTAGTTAGCCATCAGGCAAGCAAGGTAAATCTCCATTTAATCTCACATTTGCGATTTAATATATTACTCAGTGAATTATAAAGTCACTTCTATCGAGTCATTTGTAACTTCAAGAGTGGGTCATCCCTACATCCTAATAATCACCTAAGTCATTCAACCTCCCCTCTTTTGCCTCTCTTAGTTTGGCTTCTTAATTGAGTCCTACCTATGGAGCAAGGTCAAATTCGAGTGCCACTTTCACTTAAATCTATATAACTATATAAAAATTGTAGGCGCAAATTGTATGAGGCTGACACGTGGCAGTAATAAAGGCTTTACATTCATCAATTCTATTATTCTCTAAATCTCTCCACGTTCCAATTTTCTCTCACCTCCTTGAAACTCAAATTCGTGCGCATTCATATTTCTTTGGAATTTTAAATATATTTGAGTCAGTTCGTAATTTGTGTTATTCGGTTTCCAAAAAACTATTCAGTTATCCATTCATAATTATTCAGTTGTTCGTTCATTTTTAAGGGTCCGTTCATTTTAAGGGTCGTTGCGTATTTGTTGGGGAGTTAATTAGAGAAACATGTTAATTGATAAAGAGAAATCAAATCATGGCAAGTGCCAATGCAATAAGCAGTGACGACATACAGATAAGACTGCAAAATGCAAACCAAGGGAAAGCAGTCAAACAACAATAGACTTCCAATTAGGGGTGGCAATTTGCGACACGACCCGTTAACCCGACACGAAATCGACACGCTTTAAGCGGGTTTGGGTATAGCCTTAACGGGTTCGGGTCATAAACGGGTGGACCCGCCAGACCCGTTAAGAAAACGAATCGGGTTCGTGTATATTCGCGAAACCCGTTAGTGACCCGTCACCCGTTTAGAATCCGTGTGACCCGCTACCCGTTTACAACCCGTCACCCGTTTATAACCCTTCACTCGTTTAGAACCCGTCACCCGTTTAGAACCCGCGACCCGTTTGCAACCCGCGACCCGTTTGTGACCCGTTAACTCGTTTACAACCCGTTAACCCGTTAACAACCCGTAATCTAAGCATCCCACATCGATTTGTTATGAAAATTCTCCATTCTTGACTAAGTATAAGTAAGTTGTTACCTCTTTCGATTTTTAAAGTAATCGGGTTACCGGGTTAAACGGGTGAATCGTGGTAAACGAGTGAACCGGGTTAAACGGGTGAACCGAATTAAACGAATTAATCGGGTTAAACGGGTGAACCGGGTTAAACGGGTGAACCGGGTCAAAACCATTCGTTTACTTAACGGGTGTAAACGGGTCGTGTCGTGTCATTCGTTAAGTAAACGAATCGTGTATGAATTTCATTTTTCCACCCGTTTAGTAAACGAATCGTGTTTGGGTGGATGAATTTTTGACACGATTCGTTTATCACCCGACACGAACCCGGCTCGACACGACCCGTTGCCACCCCTACTTCCAATGCAATAAGCAACAATAACTCATAAAACACGTGCCAAATTTATGGGGAGATAACCTTTTTCCACAAGCAAATCATAATGGTAAAACATGGAGAACACTGTGGACGACATTATCCAAAGTGAAGCCACCAGAATATTCCTTCGATTCCCGAGATCAACAACTTACATTAGGTTGGTGTCATGTATTATCACACTCACTGGCTTATCGAGTCCATCTAATAAAGACTCCACTGGACCCAAAAGTTTTGTCAAGGTGGTTCGGTAAAAGCCTGTGAAGTCAGCTGCTCTGTTAACCTTAGAGGGGATAACGTTAGGGACAACGGGATATGATAAAAGTTCTAAGTTTGCGTATTTTTTGTGTATTTGCATATTTCTCCTCTACTCTTTACTAGGCATCATAACCCATTTCAAAAGTTCTAATCTTTTACCTTCTGAAATTATCAATTAACTTTGTCTCTTTGGTTTTGACAGGTCAACATTGATGAAGCTGACTGTTGTGGCACTACCATTTATTAAGTGAGTTTGAGAGATACAGATGCTTTCAAATTAAATAAAAAATAGACTTATAAGCATATTAGTTTTCTTTTCGGGTGTTGTCAGACTAATTTATGTCGGTATGACTTTGGTTCATGTTGATTTTATAGTTATACATTGGTTGTACTCTTTTGTTGTTGTGAATTTCAGGTGGACGGTGGCTTTGGTCTATGTTTTAGAGGTGTTCCTTCCATTGTTACCGATGTCGTTTTGGTTGATAAGAATGGACGATGGCTTTGGTCTATGTTTTAGATCTGCCAAAAGTCATGCTTCCATTTCACTGTGTTGAGAAGTATGTAATCTATTAGCTTCTATTTTTTTAGTTATAGTCTATTTTTTTCGATTAGCATCTTTTTATCTTGACTTATGTTCGGCATAATTGTTTTTTCATAAATTTGTTTCTATCCAGATTTTGAACTCTCAGTTTAAATGTAATCTATGTATTATTCATACGTCTCATGCAGAATCATACATGAAATGGAAACATGGTTGCATAAATTTCTCAAAACATGATTTATAGTCTGTATTGCAAAATTCATTTTCTGTATAATTTATAGTCGGTATGACTTATGTTTTAAAAAACTATTTCCCGATTTTTTATTGAACATTTAGTGTAATTTTTTTTAAATATGTCGATCATATGACTTTTAATATAAATTTAAAATTCTATCTTCTTTCATTCGTGAAATATATTAAGTGAAAGAAAAACACAATAACAAAATAAATAAAGTTTTGCTAAATTCGGCCACGCATCGCGTGGCCTGCATGCTAGTATCCTTAAAAATTTTAACCCTTCAAGTTGTAGCCGTTAATCAAGTCATACATGGTGTAATTGCGAGTGGCTATGGGAAATAAGACACGACTAGTGCAAAAATTTAATAATAATGAAAATTACTGGAAGTTTGATTTTGCAGCTATAAAGATGCTATATGCTACCATAAAAAGGATTTCCGAGTTTCTCAACTACAAAACATCATACCTTTATTTCCATGTCTATTTATGAACTTGGAAAGTCACCGTGGCTACTATAGCTGTAGCCTTTCACATATACTGTTGGAAAACTGGACTTAAAGTTAGAATTAAAAATGTTGTCCAGATTTTTTGGGACAGAATTATGAGCAACTTTGAGCTCAAATTTAGGTGGGGATACTATTGCCTAGGTTTACAAAAAATGGTTGACGGTTCAAAGACGTGAAGTCTACCGATTAACCAAGTAAATCCGATGGTATATCACTAAGGAAAGTTCAAGGCCACTAGGCTACTTCTCCCAATGCAATAAATCTTCAGTTTTACTCAACCTGTGTCTGCATCTGCATTAGCGTCTGTTGTGTTTTATTTATAGCGATATATCATTCATGTGGGGGATTGTTGAAAAATTGGACTTAAAGTTGGAATTAAAAAAGCTGTCCAAAATTTTTGAGACAGAATTATGAGCAACTTTGAGCTTAAATTTAGGTGGGACCCACACTTCGATAATTGTGGGACCATATACGAACGCGTTCTACTCCGCAGAGAGATTAACATAGTATATTCACATGTCCAGTTCCATTAAGTTATGAATGATAAATATGTCCCCAAAGTGACTTAAAAATAATTAAAGTTAATGAATTGGGTATGTTTTAACTCTTGTCCCATATTGGAAGAGTAGTGGAAAGTTGATGAGTTAATAATACCCCAAGTATGGACTAAGGCTTGGATGCCTTTGGGGTATCCCAACTCTTTGAAGGGGAGACGCCCTACACTATGCATGTGTTAGGTTTGGGCCAAAAGCCCACACGCGCGAGCATCGTCCGTCCGGTCGGCTCGGGCTTATAAAAATCTCCTATATATTTTGGGCCGTTTCTAATTAACTTTCTGGTTTTTAATTTAATTAATTAATTACGAAATTAATTAAATTGCCAACAGTTAGCAGTTAATTAATCGTTAGATGACAATTAATTAACTGTCAACAGTTTAAAACGTTTTGACTGTTCCCAACAGTCAAAACCAAGGCTATAAATTAAAGTCATTCCCTCCTGTTTTTAATTGTTGTCAGCAACCTCCAAAAAAATTTCAAAAATCTTCTTTCATCCAGAAAATTATTTTCTTCATTTCTACATATCATGCTACTGTTCTGGTTGAGTATTAACACAGATTTGTGTTCGTTGGGAATAATTATTTCGGGAAATCTGTTCTATCTTGGGAGACAATTATCCAATAACCTTTGAGCACATTGGAGGGAATAAATTTCCCTTAAGGAGACTATTCTACACGGCTCGGATTTATCTTTTTTTTCCTGTTATTAATTCTACAATATCAAGTAAGCTATTTTAATTTTGTAATTTCGTTTTAATTATGTAATATTTATTTTATTAATTATTCTGTACTTTTTGATAACTAAATAGTAGACATAATAATCTTAAGGCAAATTTTTTTGTTCAACTGTTTATTGTGTACAATTTTTTTTTTACAGAATTTTAGTTGTATAAAATAAATCTGTCTTGACAGGAAAATTTGAATAAAGTATTGTTTTATTACAGAAATGTAATAAAACAGTTATTGTTACATAAATTAATATATACACTGTTTATATATTCTATTTTAGAAAATAAAAATTTTGATTGTAAATTTTTGTTAAATCTGTTTATATAAAACTTTTAATCTTAAAATTATAATTCTGTTTTGTACGAAATTTTTTTAATATTAAAAACAGTGTGACACATATTTTTTTACTAGTATAAACTTATGTTCATATTTTAGTTTAATTCTGAATATTATGTAGAATTCTTTTTAAATTCTTTTATTGTTAATTATATTTGGAGGAAATTGGTGTACATAATTTTGTATTATGTTTTGATTAATTCATTTATATATGAATATTATCATTGATAAAAATTATGTTTTTGTAACAGAAATGGAATCACATAGTACGAACACTATTCCTGCAAATGTGACTGTCACTAACCCAAATGTGACTGCACCCGTATCTATGCCACACGGGGAGAAATCGAAAAAGTTCAATGGGGCTGACTTCAAACGTTGGCAAGGAAAAATGTATTTTTATCTCACTACCTGCCAACTGGGTAGGTTTGTATATGAAGATTGTCCATCTATTCAAGAGGGAGATGACTCGGTAAAGGTTGCTGCTGTTGAAGGTTGGAAGCACTCTGACTACCTGTGCCGGAATTATATTCTAGCCTACTTGGACAAAATATTGTATCATGTCTACTGCACGATCAAGACATCCAAGGAATTGTGGAATTCTTTGGAAAAGAAGTACAAAACTGAAGATGTTGGGATAAAGAAATTTATCGTCGGGCGTTTTATGGACTTCAAAATGGTTGACTCTAAACTAGTGATCTCGCAGGTGCAAGAACTCCAAGTGATCCTCCACGACATTCACGCTGAAGTAATGTCCCTTAGTGAAACTTTCCAAGTTGCTGTAATTGTTGAAAAATTTCCACCATCTTGGACTTTATTCAAAAATTATCTCACGCACAAGTGAGAAGACAAGACTGTGTGATAATTGATTAACTTCGCAAATTTCTAATTTGACACACTTGTTTAATTTCAGCCCCTAATCATGCATCTAAAGTGCAAGTGTCAACCCATAAACAAATAAAGCAAGCGACACAAAGTTAAGAAAAAATCCCCGAAGGGCAAAACCTTTTATTTCTAAAACTTTGAAGAATTTACAAGACCATTGACTTACATACAACCTGATAATCGCCCACAAGTGTACAGCACGGTGTCTTTGTCAAACCTCCAAAGCAACGACTAGAAATAATGACACATAAATACCCGCAGGTGTCGGTTCCTTTGTCATCAGCTGGAAGTTTCCCTTTCCAGGAGAGCAGCAATGAAGAAGAGAGACGGCTTCTCCACAAGGGTTGAACAAATACAAGGATTGTGTTCTAGGGTTCCAAAAGATTCACAAAAGTAATTGGGATTTTTGTGTGTGAATCAAAAAGATGTTTGGCACATCAAAAATTGAAGTCTTGTTGTGTTTGAACTCTTAAAAACGTTTTCTCAAAGACTTGAAAAATACACCACCGAAATAGTTATATATATAGGAAAAATAAGTTGGTGGTAAAACCAGTTACGGAACTGCTCGAGTTTATCCCAGGCGGACCGGTCCGGCTTGGAGGCAGATCGATCCGTCCTCGGATCGATTCTTTTAAAAATTGGCTTATTCGGTTCGCTTTCAGTCCGGGGTTTACTGGATCTGCAGCAAGCGGATCGGTCCGGTTGAGGGGCAGACCGGTCCGGTGGCGAATCGGTCCGGTATAGAGGCGGACCGGTCCGGCTTCCAAGAAAACTAAAAAACTTTTAAAAGCCTCATTTTTCTTGAAAAAACTTACTTCTTATTTTTATAAAAAACATTTTATAAAAATTTCCCAATACTAAATATGAACTTTAAGGAACGTAAAAACAAAATTTTACTAAGTTCATTCTCGCAGAGGCTATGATGTTGAAGACACTTTGATATTCGGATCCATTAATGTAGATGTGATCTTGAGTTTCTTCAACGGCGTACGACATATAAATTGATAATGGACAAAAATGTCCTTACAACAAGCGAAAGGAGATGAATGTGGAGGAGTTGGTGGTCAGGCTGAGAATTGAAGAAGATAACCGTGAGTTTAAAAAAAAGTGGGGAGAATCTAATGGAAACGAAGGTCCATGTTGTTGAAGGTCCTAAGAAGAACAAGAGAAAGCGTGATGAGGAAGGCACTTCCAAACATAACAAGAAGAAGTTCAAAGGCAAATGCTACAACTATGGTAAACCTGGACACCGCTCAAGCGAGTGTCATAAGCCTAAGAAGAAAAATTGAAATAATCCTCAAGCAAATATAACTGAGGGTGAAAACATCGCCAATGACTTGGCGGATATGAATCTTTCTGTTGTGGTCTCTGAATATAACTTGGTTGGAAATACTAAGGAATGGTGGGTGGACACTGGAGCCACACGACACATTTGTGCAAACAAATAGATGTTCTCCACCTATAAGCCTTTGGAAAATGAGGAGAACATCTTTATGGGGAACTCTTCCACTTCTAAGGTGGAGGGACGAGGAAAGATTGCTCTAAAAATGACTTCTGGAAAGGAACTTACTCTCAATGATGTTCTTCACATGCCTGATATCTTAAAGAATCTGATTTCTGGATCTCTCCTGACTAAAAATGGGTTCAATTTTGTGGTTGTGTCTGATCGCTTTGTGTTGTCAAAGAATGACATGTATGTTGGAAAGGGCTACCTAAATGAGGGGCTCTTTAAAATCAATATTCTTACTGTAACCCCAAAAATATCTGTTTCAATGAATGAAATTGCTAGTTCTTCTTACTTGATTGAGTCATCTAATATTTGGAATGCTAGATTAGGACATGTTAATTTTGATACATTGCGTAGATTAATTAACTTGGATTTTTTGCCAAAATTTAATATTGATAAAAATCATAAATGTGAAATTCGTGTGGAATCTAAATTAGACGAATTACCTTTCCATTATGTTGAAAGAATAACTGAACCTTTAAATTTAATTCATACTGATATATGTGATTTGAAATTTGTTCAAACTAGAGGTGGAAAAAAGTACTTTATTACTTTCACTGACGATTGCACAAAATATTGCTATGTATATTTATTACATAGTAAATATGAGGCTATTAATGCATTTAAACAATATAAGAATGAAGTTGAGAATCAATTAAGCAAAACGATAAAGGCTATTAGGAGTGATAGAGAAGGTGAATATGAATATCCATTTGAGAAATTTTGTTCTCAAAATGGAATTATTCATCAAACAACCGCTCCTTATTCTCCTCAATTGAATGGTGTTGCTGAACGCAAAAACCGTACTTTGAAAGAGATGATGAACTCAATGTTATTAAGTTTAGGAGCTCCACAGAACTTGTTGGGGGGGGGGGGGGGGTTACTTTCTGCTAATTACATTCTCAATAAAGTACATCACAAGAAGACTCACAAGACACCTTATGAATTATGGAAATGTCGAAGACCTTCCTATAAATATTTACGAGTGTGGGGGTGCTTAGCCAAAGTGATGGTTCCTAAACCTAAAAAGGTAAGAATATGGCCAAAAATCGTGGATTGTGTGTTCATCGGTTATGCTACTAATACCAGTGCATATCGATTTCTAGTTTATAAATCTGAGATTTCAGATATTCATGTAAATACGGTTATTGAATCGAGGGACGCTTCATTTTTTGAAAATGAATTTCCGTATAACATGACCGGAGAATATGGTCCTTCTAAAAGGACAAATAAAGCTACTACAAGTGGTACTCATCAACCTATTGAACCAATAGAGGATGAACCAAGACGTAGTAAAAGAGCAATAACCTCGACTTCTTTCGATCCGAATTTTTTAACATATTTGCTAGAAAATGAACCTTAATCATACAAAGAAGCCATATCCTTACCCGATGCTTCTAATTAGAAAGAATCAATTAATAGTGAAATTGAATCCATATTATAAAATCATACATGGGAACTAGTGGATCTTCCATCAGGTTCAAAACCGTTAGGTTATAAATGGATCTTCAAAAAGAAGTTGAAGGCCTATGGATCCATTGATAAATATAAAGGTAGACTTGTAGCTAAAGGCTATAGGCAAAAGGAAGGGTTGGATTACTTTGACACATATTCACCGGTAATAAGAATAACGTCCATTCGGATGTTAATATCAATAGCTGCTATTAATGGACTTGAAATACATCAAATGGATGTAAAAACCGCATTCCTAAACGGTGAACTAAACGAGAAAATTTATATGGAGCAACCTGAAGGGTTCAAAGCTCCCGAACAAGAAGGAAAAGTATATAAGCTTGTTAAATCACTTTATGGATTAAAACAAACACCTAAGCAATGGCATGAAAAATTTGATAATGCAATTGTTGATGTAAAAAACTAGATTGCTCTAATTATTCAATCACAGATAAATAAATAAGACAAAGATTTTTAAAGTGGTTCGGCTAGGAATAAAGCCTACGTCCACTGTTATGTTATTGCTGAGTGTTTGTGGAATTCTTGATTACAAGTTCTCTCAAGAAATTCCGGTCCCTTTGAATGGGATTGATACAAGGTATTTATAGCCTCAAGGCTGTACATGAAAGGTCCAATACATTAAATGATATACATATGAATGGGTAATACATTTAATGCGGCGTGTGCGTCAAGAATCTAATGAATAGTTGAACAGTTGTCCGTCTGATAATTGATGACACGGCCGAGGTGCAGTTCGGACCGCCTTAGTTGCTCGTTGATCAAGAGTTCCTCGAAGTGCTTAGAGTATCTCGGGATGAAAGAGTTCCTCGGATGGAGTTCCTCGGCATGATAGAGCTCCTCGGTGTATTCTCGTTGCTCGGTACCAACCATAGTTGTTCAGTAAATGATCTTCCTCGCTGTTATTGTGCCACGTAGATCGACACGTGTCTTCATACTATTCGTCCACATCAGCATATTAATTTTGGTATCAACAGAAGCCCCCAATGTTTCATATTTCGAACTTTGAGGAGTATGGGACATTCTTTCTCGGTATATGGTAGTATTAAATGACCTTCCTGGGTTTTAGGAGCATTGTATTCAAATTTCCTTCTCATTTCGCAGTTTCCGCCTTTTTTACAAGCGCTTCGATCTTCGTGCAACTTTTGTCTTTTTAGCCGCCGGAAGTTCAGTAGTTTCTTTTTAGTAATCATTTCTTTCGCCGTTTCCCAATGCAAAGTATTTAAACTCCTTTGGTAACCATACCGTCGTCTACACTTTCCATTTTTCTGCATTCAAGTTTTCTATTCTATTCCTCTCTCTTGTGTGTTCATCATTGTTTCCGTTCGTTGTCAACATATCTCCTTTCTTTCTGTAAGATCTTCTTCTTTTCTTCTGCATCTCTTTTATTCAATATGGTTTATATTGTTGAATCTGCTGAGAAATTTCGTTCTGACTTTTCCATTCCTTCTTGGGTAACTCTAGAGGTTCTTTCTGAGCCTTTAGATTACTTTCGATTGGCTGAGGGACATTGGTTCCCCAGTCTTTTCATTGCTGAATGTGGTTTTTATTTTCCCCCAAATCCATTATGTCTTGAGTTTTGTCAATATTTTGATCTTGTTCCTGCAAAAATAGCCCCCAATTCATGGAGAATAATTAACGGGGTGCACAAGTTAAATCTAACTCATGGGACTCGTATAGGGATCCCAGAAATCATGTACTGCTATAAATGGGCCACTTTAGATAATATTTATTATTTAAAAACTAGGTTTTTAAATAGAGCCCTTGTAGTTAACCTCCCTGATTCAAATAGAGATTATTTTGAGCATGGGTTGGTCATAAAAAATTGGCAACACGCGCCTTTATCTGGGAATGAAGTATACAACGGTCCCAGATGCCCCCCATACGGCAATGGGATAGGTTTATTTTTCATTTTTATTTTACTTATGAAATTGCGTATTCATCATGTTTGACAAAATGTATGACTGAGATTTATGTATTTATTTGCAGTTGATAGTAAAAGAAAAACTCCAAAAGAGTCGGAAGTGAATATCAAGCATTTAAAACTTATCTGGAATTTGCATAAGACGATTGCAGACGAGCATATTAGATCTGCATCATATTTGCTGCAGTATAAGAGCTACACAACCTCTTATACTGCTCGCCCTGTTGAACCAGCCTCAACACCAGAAAGTTCATCTTCAGATTCTCATATTCCCCTATCTCAGAGAATGGGCAAGAAAAGAGCTCCTCCTGCTCTATTTGGTGAAATTTCTTCTGCTGTTGAAGCAAAGAAAGGTAAAATTGATGTCCCAGAGGGGACTAAAAAAGTAGATGCCAGTTCATCCAAATTTGCCGAGAAGCCCCCAGTGGCCCCGAGCAAGAAAAATGCTAGTGCTGATGTAATTACAATCTCTCCAACCAAGACCTCTTCCTTGGTTGATGCTGCTGACCCTCCTTTGAAGAGATTGAGGAAATCATCCTCGGTTAATCTTGCTGGAACTGCATCTTCTCTACCCGCTGGTGGTAGTAGTATTTCAAAAATCATTCTTCCGAGCTCTTCAACGAGCTCAGTTATACCCGAGGTTCTCGGGGTTGATGAAAAGATTCCTAGGGATACACTGACATCCCTAGCTGCTCGCCATCTATCTTCAGTAAATTTCTCATACCTTTGGTCTTTCTTTTCTTTTTCCTGAACTCTTGTATTTGTGTTGACTCTATTGTTTTTCTTATCTTTCAGCTGGTGAACTGTTTCAATACCATCGTGAAGAAAGATCAAGCTATTAAAGCTTCTAGTTCCTCGTCCGATGTTGACGATGCCCTCTTGGGTTTAGCCCAATCTGTGAAAGAATCTCGCCAGCAGTACGTCGAGGAGAAAGCTGCCTGGGAGAAAAAATTGGCTGCAGCTGAGGCTGATAAAATGAAGATGGCTGAAACCTCCAAGAATTTGGAGGAGAAGGTGAAAAGCTTAGAGGTCAATCAGCAAAAGTGCGATGACCAACTGAAGAAGGCAGAAGAAGAACTGTCTATCCTGCGAGACATCAAAATCCAGAAAGAACAATTGGATGTCAAACTCTCCTCGGAGCAGTTGAAAAGAAAAGTTGCAGTTAGGAAACATTTCAGTGCTGGTTGGGAGAAAGGATGGGATAAAGGGATTGCAGCTATGACATCTCAAGTCAAATATGGGGAGTTGAAATACTTCTATGATGGCTGGGTAGCTGCTCTACAAGAGCTAAAAACCCAAGACGATTCTGAGCTATTCCAAAGGCATCTCCCTGGTCCTCCTCCACCAATTGTGGAAGAAGAAGAAGATGAACCTGCATCAGATGAATCTTCCATAGCTGTGGATGTCCCAATCTCTGCCTCTCAACCCTCTGTCATTGAGGACATTTCTTCTATGCCTCCTCCTGCCGAGAAGATTTCTGCCGACCAAGCTGTTGTTATCACCGAGCAACCGAGCTCCTCGTCCCAGCCTCCCGAGAAAGTCTTGGGAGACAAGGAAAAGGTGTGAAGTTGTTCGGTATCATTTCTATCTTTTTGTCATTTGTAATCGAACAATGTAATCCTTTTATGATCTAATAAAATACTTCTTTACTCATCGCCGTTATTGATGATTCTTTGTTGATTGTTGTCTTTTTCTTGTCTTTAGTTTGTTGCTAGAATGGAACTAATCTCTTCTCATGATACCGAGCTGATGCAGCAATGTCACCAATACTATAGGGCTGGTCATACAGACCTTAGTTCTTCTGAAATTGCTGACATTCTTGGTCATGATGCTTCAGAACAGGCGACTGAGGCTTATCGGTATTTGAAAAGTTTACTCGACCGAGCTGTAGCTAACAATGTCGCTTATTATGACTTGATTGAAGAGTTGCATTGTTCCTTAGAGGATCTCCAAGGCCAGCACAATGAATCGATGGCTTCATTACACGAGGAATATGAAAATAGATATCAACAACTTTCCTCTGATACAGGTCATAAAAAGATCATTGCTGCATATGACATTAGGGAAAGGACCCTAAAAGGTGAAGTTGAAGCCTGCCGACAAATTGCCGAAATCCTGGAACAAGAAAATAATAGTCTGCAGAAAAGATTGGCTCAATATGAATCCGTTGCCTCCTCTTCCACTGCATTAGTACCAGTTACTGATGAAGGTTTTTCGTTTCTAGAGGTTGAAAACGCCAAACTAAGGCAAGAGTTGGATGACTTGAAAAAGTCTATTATTCCTGTGACTGCTCGGGGACGAGGAAGGAGTTCTCGGGGACGAGGAAGAATCGTCGAGGAGCAAGATTCTCCAGTTGCTTCTCGGAGCCGATCAAGAGTTCTTAGCCGTAGTGTTGAAGAATCTCGCACCCAATCTTCTCTGGAAACTCAAGCATTCCAACTGAATGTTAAGGATCGTGCTCTGTCTGATTTGTCTAAGAAAAACTTATCTTTAGAGGATCAATTGGCTGCGATGAAGTCTGATCTGAATAATAAAGATGCTCTTATCAAGAACTTTCTCGAGCAAGTAGATAGATTAACTTTCCAATTCCATAAACAGCCTCGGGAGTTCTGGAATGCAGGCTATAATGAAGCTCTTTACCATTTGGATGATCGCCTTGAAAATGCTAACAACGAAGGTTATAAGCAGGGATGGTTGAACGCCCTGGGTGTATTAAAATTGGAACAAGGTCATTATTTATGGGATTATCATGCTCCTGGATTGCTAGACTTGCCTGTTCCTCCCTATAAATTGGATATGGCATGGATTCCTGCTCGTTTTATTCCTCGGAGTTTGATCTCTAAGTATCTTGGTGATTATAACCTTCATTCTCAAGTTGAAGTATCTCGTCCTGAGCACCTGTTGGACACTCCTACAATAATGAATGTCAGAATGCTGAAGGACATGAACTTTATTAATTCTCCTCTTTGTCTAGAGGATCCTCCTGCTGGCGAGGAACCTGTCTCAAAGGACAAAGGAAAGAAACCAATAGAGTAGGAATCTTTAATGTAATAGTTAGCACATACATGTAACATGTAATACATTTTTATCTTAATGAAAGAGTTTCATTTTCTGTTTTGCCAATAGCTATTTTTCTGTTTGCAAATTATATGGTTCATCAACCAAATTAGAATTTATAATAAGCATAAATTGTTCAAAATTGTTTCCAACCAACCAAGGTGGATAAATAATGTTTGTCGACCAACCACAGTTGATGGGTTTCTATCCCCGACCAACCATACTTGGTTCAATTTTCAAATATAAACATGTGTCCGACCAACTAAGGTCAATACTTTTATCCTCGTCGACCAACTACAGTTAGTGGGTTTTTATCCCCGACCAACCATACTTGGTACAGTTTGGAATATTTTGTTCTTTAAAGAACTTTTTGTAATAATGTTACCTCCCGACAAACATAAGCTGTAATGCGAGAGTATATAAAGTCTTACCAACCGTAGTTGATCATGCTGGTCTACACCTCCTAATCAAAGGAGTAGTAGGGTTCTTTCGAACTTTTTGGCTCCTTGGAGCATGTCCTCCTAACCAAAGGAGGTTGGCTACTTATAGCACTTTTGCTCCGTAGAGCGCTCCGGAGAGCTTATCCTCCTAACCAAAGGAGGTTGGCTACTTATAGCACTTTTGCTCCGTAGAGCGCTCCGGAGAGCTTATCCTCCTAACCAAAGGAGGTTGGCTACTTATAGCACTTTTGCTCCGTAGAGCGCTCCGGAGAGCTTATCCTCCTAACCAAAGGAGGTTGGCTACTTATAGCACTTTTGCTCCGTAGAGCGCTCCGTAGAGCTTGACTCCGTAGAGCATGGCTCCGTAGAGCATGACTCCGTAGAGCAGTCTTCTTCTTGTCAAGCAGTGTAGTGTTCAACACTAATATTCCCCGAAAAACTTTCAACAGAAAGAAAATGGTGAACCATCCTCGTTTTATTCATAATGAAGGAAATACTTTACATTTTTCATTACTGATAATACTTTCGCAGGTGTTCAGCATTCCATGCATTCTGAAATTCTTCTCCTTCTAGAGTTGCTATTCTGTAGGTTCCAGGTCGAACAACCTCTGTAACTCGGTAAGGTCCATGCCAGTTTGCTTCCAGTTTATTCTGTTTCTGAATGACTTTCTTCAGCACATAATCACCCTCCTTCAAATTGCATTTCTTCACCCTTTTGTTGTAGAACAGAGCTGTTCGTTGTTGATAAGCAGCATTCCTAATGGCTGCCTCTTCTCTTACTTCTTCGAGCATGTCCAAATCCATTCTTCTCATCAAGTCACTGATCGGAGAGTTGAAATTCAGCACTCTATGTGTTGGGAGACCCAACTCGGCCGGTATCACAGCCTCACTTCCAAATGCTAGCATATATGGTGATTCTCCAGTTGCTGCTCGGGGAGTTGTTCGGTAGGCCCATAATACTGATTGGAGCTCATTAATCCAATTTGCTTTAGCTTCACTTAGCCTCTTTTTCAACCCATTTAGTAATGTTCTGTTCGTCACTTCAGTCTGTCCATTGCTTTGGGGATGTCCTGGTGCTGAATGAAACTTCAAAACGTTCGACTGATGACAATAGGCAGCAAATTCTTCATTATCAAATTGTGTTCCATGATCTGTGATGAAAGCATGAGGGAGACCATATCGACAAATGATATTCTTCCATACAAACTGGTATACCTTCTCGTACGTCATATTGATAAGAGGCTCAGCTTCCACCCACTTAGTAAAATAGTCCACTGCAACTACGAGATACTTGAATCTTCCTCGGGTGGTCGGCAGTGGTCCAACCAAATCAATTCCCCACATGGCAAATGGCCAAGGGGAAGTTATTGGTGTTAGCAATGCTTGTGGAGTTCGTCGGATGGAGGAAAAACGTTGGCACTTGTCACATTTCTTGGCATAGGCTATACAATCAGCCCTCATTGTCGGCCAGTAATATCCCTGTGTCATCACTCTTTGTAAAAGTGTTCGACCTGCTATATGAGCTCCACAAGATCCTTCATGGATTTCTTCAATCAATTCTTTCACCTCGGTGGGATGTACACATCTCTGCAAACCTGCCATAATTCCTCGTCTATACAAAATACCATTAGTTAATACATACCGAGCAGCTTTATACTTCAGTTTCTTGGCAGCGAGTTTGTCCTCCGGCAATTCACCCTCTTCAACATATTTCCTGATTGGGTCCATCCAAGATGGTCCTAAATCAAGGGTAATCACATTCGTTGTCAGATCTTCATCTATGCTCCGACCTTCTAATACTTCAATCGGTATGGTTCTTCGCATCTCGGTACGAGTAGCTGATGCTAGTCGGGCCAGTGCATCTGCTTGTACATTCTCCATCCTCGGTATTCTCACCAATTGAATGGCCTCAAATTCTGTCAACAATTTCATCACCTTTGCATGATATTTGATCATTAAATCTCCTTTAATCGCATACATTCCCATCATCTGATACACAATTAATTGAGAATCACTGAATACCATCATTTGTTGTGCTTCCATAGTCTTTGCTAGATTAAGACCTGCTATCATGGCCTCATACTCCGCTTCGTTGTTAGAGGCTTTGAATTGGAATCGCAAAGCATATTCCATGTCAATCTCGTCTGGAGTGATCAAAACAATTCCTGCTCCACAACCAGCTGTGCAGGATGATCCATCTACATATAATCTCCATGTAGGTATTTCGTCTTCAAATTTCTTATCTGTCAGAGTTCCTCGATAAAATATCTGCTGTTTTCTTCCATCATCCCCCGGTATCTTTCGCTCCTCGTCAGTCATCTGCTCGTACCCTTTTACCAACCGTGGTTGGTCTGAGTTTGAATATAATGATTTCTCTACATCCACAAGTCCTTTTACCAACCTTGGTTGGTTTGGACCTATTTCTGCTGATCCTGTATCGTCCACAGGTAGGTCAGCAAATGTTTCTGTTGATCCTGTATCGTCCACAGGTAGATCAGCAGGCATCTTTTGCTCCTCGGGGGTATCAGGGTACGTGAACTCTGCTATAAAATCTGCTACAGCTTGCCCCTTGAATGATGATCTGGGCTCATACACAATATCATATTCACCAAGTTCTACTGCCCAGTACATCAGTCTCCCTGATTTTTCTGGCTTATGGAGGGCTTGTCTCAATGGCATATCAGTATAAACGATGATGGTATGGGCTTGGAAATATGGCCTCATTCTTCTACTTGCTTCAATTAGTGCCAATGCCAATTTTTCTAGCTTTGGGTACCTGATTTCTGCACCTCGGAAAGCCTTACTTGTGTAATAAATTGGCTTTTGGACTCCATTCTCCAATCTGATCAACGCTGAACTGACTGCGTTCTCTGATACTGCCAAATACAAATACAACTTTTCTCCTGTTATTGGTCTTGACAACAGTGGGGGTGCTCCCAAATATTTCTTCAAGTCTTGAAAAGCTTTTTCACATTCCTCATTCCATTCAAAGGTTTTTCGAAGTGTTTTGAAGAATGGTATGCATTTATCAGTTGCTCGATATACAAATCTGTTGAGCGCTGCAACTCGTCCGGTAAGACTCTGCACTTCTTTCTTCGTCGTCGGAGATCGCAGCCCTAGAAGAGCTTTGATCTTATCTGGATTTGCCTCAATACCTCGCTGATTGACGATGTATCCGAGGAACATTCCTTCTCGTACTCCAAAGGTGCACTTCGTCGGGTTAAGCTTCATTTGGTATTTATCCAATTGATCAAAAGTTTGACTCAAGTCAATCAAATGATCAGCAGCTTTCTTGCTTTTAGTGAGCATGTCATCGACATAGACCTCCATGTTGCGGCTGATTTGTTCAGTAAAAACCTTGTTCATCAACCGCTGATATGTTGCACCTGCATTTTTTAAACCAAAAGGCATAACATTATAACAATAAGTTCCCCTAGGGGTAATAAAAGAAGTACTTTCCCTGTCTTCAGGTTTCATTTTGATCTGGTTGTAGCCAGAGTAAGCATCCATGAAGCTGAGTAGCTCGTGTCCCGAGGTAGCATCCACCAGTTGATCAATTCTGGGCAATGGAAAATGATCCTTGGGGCATGCCTTATTGAGATCGGTGAAATCGACACACATTCTCCATTTGTTGTTTTTCTTCTTTACCATCACCACATTAGCCAACCAATCTGGATATTTTACATCTTCAATGAATTGGGCTTTCTGGAGTTTCTCGACTTCCTCTTGTATGGCTTGATTCTTCTCGGGACTAAACACCCTTCTCCTCTGCTTTACAGGTTTAATCTCCTTATTCACATTGAGTTCATGACATAAGAAGTTTGGATCTATTCCTGGCATGTCTTCATGACTCCAAGCAAAAGTATTTTTCCTATTCTTCAAGAAAGTTATCAACTCCTCTTTTATTGACATATCCAACGATGAACCTATCTGGGTTATTCGTTCAGGATGTTCGTCGTCCAAAATAACATTTTCTGTAGATTCCATCACCTGTCCTTTTACAAGTTGAGATTCATTCCTGGGATCAAGAGTTTCAATTTCTGTACCTTCCTCCACCTGGTAAGTAGTAGTCTTTTTCATCGATCCTTCTAGTTCTTCTTGCTCGGCCGACGAATAATAGCATTCCCGAGCTACTTTTTGATCACCTTTCACCACTCCAACTCCAAAATTTGTTGGGAATTTCAAACATTGATGTACTGTAGAAGGAACGGCTTCGAACTTCTTCAATCCAACTCTTCCCATGATGATGTTGTAGGCTGACTGCACATTCTTATCCATCACAAAGAATCGTATTCTTTCTGTTCGACAAACAGGCCAGGTTCCAATGAATATATCCAACTTGATCGTCCCAAGTGGAAAAACTTTCTCGCCAGCAAAACCCAGAAGGGGTCTGTGATAAGGTTCCAATTGAGATAATTTCAAATTCAGGCTATCAAAGCATGAATAGTACATGATGTCTGCCGAACTACCATTATCTACCAACACCCTTGAAATGATCACGTCCTTCATTCTCATTTTGATCACCAAAGGATCATCATGAGGGTAAAGAACACCTGCCAGGTCATTTTTTGAAAAACCAATTACTAGCTTCTCTTTGTTTACCTTCCTCGGACGATCATCCTCGGCCAGGTTTATTCGCTGAATATATGAGCAAGCTTGAGCCTCTCCGAGATAAGCTTTTCTTTCTGCAGTAAGGTCTCCTCCTCCTGCATCTCCCCCTGTAATAACGTTACAATGAAATGATCCAAAACGTATGGAAAATACCTCTCGTTCAGGTTTTCTTGGCTTCTTGGGAAGATCGGGGTCATCATCTGGATCCTCTTCATGGGCCCTCCTCTTTTTCTCCTCTGCACGACGAGGAGATCTAGATCTCTCTCTAGTTCTATCATCATTCCTCCTTTCACTTCTGCGATCTACATACTTTGATAATTTTCCTCTTCGAATGAGTGTTTCAATCTCGTTCTGAAGGGCTATACAATTTTTGGTCATATGGCCATGATCTTTGTGAAACTCGCAATATTTGGTCTTATTCCTCATGTCTGGATCTGTCTTCAGTTTCTCTGGCCATTTGATTTCCTCGTTATTCCTGATTTCTTCTAAAACATGATTAATACCCATTTTCAATGGAGTATAATTATCATACTTCTTTAGGGCTTCCAACTTTATCCTGTTATTCCTGGAATATTTGTCACCACCATTACCTTTCTGATCTTTCTTCTTAGAGTTGTCGACCTCCACTTTAACTTCTTTATCCATATTTTTCTTCGCAGTCATAGCCTCCTCGGCATTCATGATTTTGGCCGCCTTTGCCATCAATTCCGACATATTTTTAGGCGGATCTTTGGCCAGAGTATAGTATAGCTTGTTAGGCAGCAAACCACTCATCAAAGCAGTGATTGCTGTCTTTTCTTCATAATCTATGACTTCCAACTTCTCGTTATTGAAACGAGTTATGTAATCTCTAGTACTTTCTCCTGATTTTTGTCTAACACTTAATAAGTGCGCTACTCGCTTTACTGGTTTTGCTCCAAAACAAAAATTACCAATAAACAGCTCGGCTAACTGAACAAAAGTTGAAATCTTACCCCGAGGAAGATTATTGTACCATATCTGTGCAGATCCGGTAAGAGTTCCCGAGAATGCTCTACACCTCATCTCGTCGGGGACAACATAGATATCTGCAGCAGCTTGGTACTGTTCTATATGAAGTACGGGATCTGTCTTCCCATCGTACTTGGGGGTCACTACAGGTGCTTTGAATTTCGACGGTGTGGGGAAATCCACAATGGCTTGCACAAAAGGTGTCCCTTGAACAAAAGTTCTCTGTAAGGGGTTCCTCGCCTTAGCCATTTCTCCCAGTCTATCCTCCAATCGTTGAATGGAACCTTTCCATGCTTCATTCCCTTCCTCGGGCCGCTTAGTCCGAGCAACTGATTGCTTTGACGTAGCTTCCTGAGATTTATCTCGACGAGTAATTGGTCGTGATTGTGCAGATCTTTCTCTCGAACCTGGTGGTGGTCGAAAACTTCCTGATGGAGCCCTAGGTGGACTCATGTTCCTCCTTGGTCCTAACCGACTGAAAGGAGACACCCTGCTTAATCTTTCTAAAGCGCTAGTTCTCTCAGGAGAAAGAGAGATATGTTGATCTGTATCCGTAGCCCGTATTGATGAAGTTCGCCCAGGTTGATAAGAAGAATCATTGGATTCCCCATTGCGATATGACCCAATACGTCTGGATCGTGATTGCCCATGATCAGTCCTTTGCCCTGAATGAGTAGGTACACCGCCTTGAAGAGTTTGAAGGAGTTGCCTCATAGATTCTTGCATGGCGGTTTGTCCCTGAGCCAGATTCATCATAATTCCGGCCAGATCTGGAGATGCAGATGGATTTGGAAGATTTCCAGTATTTCCAGCATTTCGATTACTGGGTTCTGGATTATCTGCCATTGGTGACAAATGATTTTTATGAAAAACGATAACAACAGTCGTTTCCCACAGATGGCGCCAATCTGTTGATGTAAAAAACTAGATTGCTCTAATTATTCAATCACAGATAAATAAATAAGACAAAGATTTTTAAAGTGGTTCGGCTAGGAATAAAGCCTACGTCCACTGTTATGTTATTGCTGAGTGTTTGTGGAATTCTTGATTACAAGTTCTCTCAAGAAATTCCGGTCCCTTTGAATGGGATTGATACAAGGTATTTATAGCCTCAAGGCTGTACATGAAAGGTCCAATACATTAAATGATATACATATGAATGGGTAATACATTTAATGCGGCGTGTGCGTCAAGAATCTAATGAATAGTTGAACAGTTGTCCGTCTGATAATTGATGACACGGCCGAGGTGCAGTTCGGACCGCCTTAGTTGCTCGTTGATCAAGAGTTCCTCGAAGTGCTTAGAGTATCTCGGGATGAAAGAGTTCCTCGGATGGAGTTCCTCGGCATGATAGAGCTCCTCGGTGTATTCTCGTTGCTCGGTACCAACCATAGTTGTTCAGTAAA
Organism: Sambucus nigra; assembly: GCA_949130495.1. NCBI lineage: Eukaryota > Viridiplantae > Streptophyta > Magnoliopsida > Dipsacales > Adoxaceae > Sambucus > Sambucus nigra. The sequence goes on along the minus strand of OX422224.1, from coordinate 181,850,867 downwards.
TGATCTTCCTCGCTGTTATTGTGCCACGTAGATCGACACGTGTCTTCATACTATTCGTCCACATCAGCATATTAATTTTGGTATCAACAGCAATGTTATCAAATGGTTTCAAAATTAATGAATGTGATAAATGTGTTTACATTAAATACATTCAAAATGGACATGTCATTGTATACCTCTATATTTATGATATGCTTATCATGGGTAGTAACTTGGAAATTGTCAAAACTACAAAACATATATTGAGTAGTCGATTTGACATGAAAGATTTAGGAATCGCCGATGTTATATTAGGAATTAATGTTTTTAAAACATCGGATGGACTTATATTATCTCAATCTCATTACATAGAGAAAGTACTTGAAATATTCAAGAAGTATGATATTAGTCCTACCAAGACACCTGTATATGTAAATTTACATCTAGCAAGAAATAATGGTGAAAGCATATCTCAACTAGAGTACTCTCGTAGTATCGGCAGTTTAATGTATATTACGAACTGTATACGGCCGGACATATCATACTCAATAAATAAGCTAAGTCGATTTACGAGTAATCCAGGGAGAGATCACTGGAAAGCAATATTGAGAGTTTTGGGTTATATGAAATATACTCAAAACTCTGGACTGCACTACTCAAAATATCCATCTGTTCTTGAAGGACATTACGATGCAAATTGAATATCTGATACAAAAGACTCTAAGTCTACGAGTGGGTATGTGTTTACCCTTGGAGGTGCAGTCGTATCTTAGAAATCCTCAAAACAAACATGCATTGCTAGATCTACAATGGAATCTGAATTCATTGCACTAAACAAAGCTGGAGAAGAAGCTGAATGGCTTAGAAATTTCTTAGAGGATGTTCTAAATTGGTCAAAACCTGTGCCCGCAATATGTATACATTGCGATAGTCAATCGACGATTGGAAGGGCACTAAATCCCGTGTATAACGGAAAGTCATGACATATTCATCGTCGACACAATACCACTAGACAACTTCTCTCAAACAGAATGATCTCAATCGACTATGTAAAGTAAAAAGATAATATAGTGGATCCACTAACGAAAGGTTTAAACCGAGAGCAAGTTGAAAAATCATCGAGAGGAATGGGTCTAAAGCCTATAAATAAATATGAATAAATATAGTGGCAACCCAACCTAGCTGACTGGAGATCCCAATATCTAGGTTCAATGGGCAAACCGATCTATATTGTATTCAGTAAGCACTGGAGGATATTTAATCATATCCATTCCAAAGATGAGACAATGCACATCAGCCATGAAATTAGGATAAGTTATGCTTTTAATGACATCCATATCTTAGTATGTCTAAGTGGGGTATTACAGGATACTCTTTATGGAAGTCACCTACGTGAGTAAGAAGGGGGAAACTTCTATGAGAATAATTAAAGGCATATTCTGTAAAATACTCACGGAACCAAGTGGTGTTCATGGCCAAAATGAACACAAATGTGAGAACCAACTGTGTTGAAGAATTGTTGTGTGAATACTATTGTCTAGGTTTATAAAAGCCATTGACGGTTCAAAGACTTGAAGTCTACTGATTAACCAAGTAATTATAATGGTATATCACTAAAGAAAGTTCAAGGCCACTAGGCTACTTCTCTCGATGCAATAAATCTTCAGTTTTACTCAACCTGTGTCTGCATCTGCATTAGCATCTATTGTGTTTTATTTATAACGATATATCATTCATGTGCGGGATTGTTAGAAAATTGGACTTAAAGTTGGAATTAAAAAAGGTGTCCAGATTTTTTGGGCCAGAATTATGAGCATCTTTGAACTCAAATTTAACTGGGACCCACACTATGATAATTATGGGACAATATACGAACGCATTCTTCTCCACAAGGAGATTAACGTGGTATATTCACATGTCCAATTTCATGAAGTTATGAATGATAAATATGTCCCCAAAGTGACTCAAAAAGAATGAAAGTTAATGAATTGGGAATGTTTTAACTCTTGTCCCACATTGGAAGAGTAGTGGAAAGTTGATGAGTTAATAATACCCCAAATATGGACTAAGGCTTGAATGCCTTTGGGGTATCCCAACTCTTTGAAGGGGAGATGACCTACACTATGCATGTGGTGGGTTTGGGCCAAAAGCCCACACGCGCGTGCGCGCGTGCCATCAGGCCTGCTCGGCTCGGTTCGGTTCGGGCTTAGGCTTAGGCTTATAAAAATCTCCTTTATATTTTGGACCATTTCTAATTAACTTTTTGGATTTTAATTTAATTAATTAATTACGACATTAATTAAATTAACCATTATATGACAGTTAATTAACTGTCAACAATTAAAAACATTTTGACTGTTCCCAACAGTAAAAACCAACGCTATAAATTAAAGTCATTCCCTCGTGTTTTTAATTGCTTTCAACAAAACCTCTCAAGAAAAATTTCAAAAATGTTCTTTCATCCAGAAAATTATTTTCTTCATTTCTGCATATCATGCTACTGTTCTGGTTGAGTATTAACACATAATTATGTTCGTCGAAATTAATTATTGTCGTGCTACATAATTAATTTGAAAAATCCGTTCTATCTTGGGAGACAATATTCATCAACCTCAGAGCACATTGGAGGGAATAAATTGTCTTAAGGACACCGTGTCACACGTGGCTCGGATTCTTTTCTAGTTATATTATTTTCCTGCAAATTCAAATAAGTTATTACATTTTCTGTAATTCATTTTTATTTCTGTAATTATAATTTTATTACATAACATATACAATGTACTTAGTTGTAAGCGAACCATTGGTCAACCCCTTCGCTACAATAAAGCATTTTCTTTTATGGATTATCGCTAGCATTTTTATTAATTTTCAGCACCTGGTTATATCTATTTTTCTTTTTAAAAACGTCATAAACTCATTTTTATCTTATTATTCACCCGTCCAGTGGGAAGATGCCCTTATGTGTTTCGACCTCCAAAAGGATAGTCCCAATATCCCAACAATTGTCCAGATCCTTAACCAATCTATATCAAATTTCCTACAAAAAGGTGGTAGATAGTCATGGTTGGCAGCCTAAAAAAGGTATGTACTTGTGACTCGATCCAACTCCGTGGTGCATTTGTGAAAAAAGGATAAAGAGGGTGTCAATCACCAATCATCACATTGCAAAATTTCCAGACTTCCAAGCGAATAAATTATTTAATAAGTTTGGAATAGAAGGGGGCATTCCAAAATCTTGGCATGGATTTATGATAATTGAATAAATAAGTGTGTGCTTGGGAAGATGTAGCCGTGGATCTAGCTTGGACACTTTGATTTAAAGACAATTGCAGGATAAGATAAGGAGGTGGAAAAAGAAGAGATCTGAGGAAAACTAAGATTCTTAGCGTATATTTGGCTTCAACTTCAATGGAATTCAAGCACCTCAGAATCTCTTTTATTATGTTGAATTGAGGATATTACTTTTGAATAGTGGTCAGTTTGGGCAGCCAAGAGTTTTGTGGGCTTCTTGATGTCCTTGTGATCGAGTTTTTAGAGTTGCAAATGACTCCAATTTTTGGTTTTATGTTGTATGGTTGTTATGCACTCTATTGTTTTGTTACTAGATTTTCTTTTGGTGTTGCCCCCGTTACGTACAACTCTTTTATTTCCTTTGTTGATCAATGGACTGTCAGCCCACTCTCCCTCATTACTACAATTGTTCTGGTTCTGATAAAATAAAATAAAAATTGTCAGATAGTTCGGTTCCCTCATCTGAGCCCACGTGGACTCTATACACTCGTGAACTTAAATTAAGTTTTGCCAAACAGTATACTATTCATCCCTCTACCTTATCACATTATGCCTAACTGACTTGTGTATATATTAATGAATCTCGCTGTGAGGTTTTGTGAGGTCCGTTTGGTTCCGGGTGAAATCATTTTATTCACATTGAAAAGTGATTTAGTGAAATGTTTTTTCACATATTTAAAATTAATATTTTATTGGTTTGAAATTGTATATAAGTGAACACCCTATAATTATGTAACTTTAAACAAAAACAGTGAACAAAACTTATTTTTAAATAGGTGTAAACCTATTTCACCATTTTACTTTTCAACACGGTGAAAAACATTATACCTCGAGCCAAACAGACCCTCAACCACTCTTTTGGGGGATGTATCTCACATTTGTTATGAAGTGAGGGTGCAACACAAAAGTTGAAACAGAAGTAGGGATGAAAGTTAAAATGACCATAAAAAAAATAATTCATATACAGCATCCAGGTCCATATATTAAATGAACCAAACAAGCCTGCAGGAAACTAAATACCAGAGATGTAAGAGTTGACTAATGCACAAGAACACTATGATGAAGTAATAGATCTCACCAATTTCGTGTTTATCAAGAGCTTCCATATGATGCCTTTGGTCTCTTCTAGCAAGAATACCTCCATGTACGCTAGGGTGTAAAGTTTTTACACGACCATCAAGCTGCAACATAAATTTTAGAAAAATCATTTTCATAACCCAACTCCGGGTTAATGTCAATCCATGCAAGAACAATTTGTTATAAAAATAACATGAAGAAATCATTTTGAAGAGTCCATTGGGGACTCAAACAATTAAACACCAGCTAACTCTAGAATAACATGAATTCTTTCAAATGTACAGAATAATAATCATGATGATGATAATAATAATAATAATAATAATAATAATAATAATAATAATAATAATAATAATAATAATAATAATAATAATAATAATAATAATAATAATAATAGGAGAGGTAAATAAACATGATGTTTGTATATAGCTCAATTTTGGTTTTAATAATAGAGTCCAAGCTTCTTTGCAGCCTAATCATATGATCCTCAATATCAAGTTCCAAATTTAACATCTAAATAAACAAACTCATGATTACAGCAAAGACTGATAAATATTATTCAACGAGTACGAAATATTATATAACTTAAGGAAGACTACACGTTTTTCGTTCCATTTCTTGTGGTATATTTCAGTATTACAATGGAATACACAATTATTATAGCGACAAGTTGAAGATAGGAAGATAGAGAAGGATGTTATTTGAAAAAAAAATCAAATTTACATCCCCTAGTAGTTGGGACTCTCTCTCCAATTTTAAGAGAGAATTTTTTTTTTCATTGAGTTGAAATGGTATAATGTAATTCAGATTTGGTTGGAAGTCTTTTTGTGTTAAAATCTGTATGCTATAGGTTGTCCACGAGGACAGCTTGTCTCTTATCTTCGTAATATTTTCCTGTTCAATGATATTCTTTTGTTTCCCATCAAAAAAAATTGAAAAGGATAATGTTTAAGATGGCATGGAAATTGATGAGAGAATGGGGTCCATTAATTGCAACATTCAACATGTATAAATTATTAGGAGATAAAAAAGGATAATGCAAAGATTAGTACTTAAAAGACAAACTTAAGGTCAAGAATGGAACATGATACCATTTCTGGAAAACTGGTAAGCTCTTCCACTTTGGTTACAAAAACCCCAGTATTTTCCAATGCAGATGTCGTTCCCCTAGTTGAGACAATTATGTATCTACATGTTTAAAAAAGAACATTACTTGAGATATCATATATTAACAACAATAAAAAGAGTCGGGTATTTGCGTGCAATTTTATATGTGAAGCTGGTGGCAAATGAAATGAAAATTTTATAAATATTGGCCTACAAACTGACAATTCTTAACACATAATTCACAAGAACGATAATGCCAAGCCAATGCAACAATGTTCCATACATTTGTGACAAGTTGACAACCCCTCCTTTTAAATATAATTCAATTAGCTACGCACAATTAAACTTTAGGCCAACTTGTCAATATGTTGATACTAGAAACAGAAACAAAATAAATGCAGTAAAGTAAACATGTACACTCCCATACGTGTAACCAAAACACGCCATAACCACTATAGGATCCAAAAATAATATCAATACTGAATATAAAATGCCCGAACATATGGGCCCAAAAATAAACTGGGTAAAGTGTATATTGTAAACATCTCCAACACTCTTAAATCCTTAACAATAGGAACACTCTTAAATCCTTAACAATAGGAAATCTCTAATACCACACTCTAAGGAAGAGTGACAAAACAAGATAAGGACCAGCGTCCATCACTATAGGATCTTAAGAATAGATGTGACGTCGTCGAGCTCCACAGTCTACTGTCCAACGGGACGAGGACCTATATAATTTATACATATATATAGTAAAGGGGAGAGGAGACATAGAAACGGGCGTCAACAACAAGAAAATCTATGCAGTTGTAAGATGTACGTATGATGAACGCATACTCAACACAGCTTGCCTCTAGTAATTAAGTCGTTGAATTACCTAACCAATGCTCCTATATCGTGACTACCCAACCCGAACCCGAGTAACGTGTATTCTCGTATCGTATCGTGATTAATCATTATTAATCTCATTTCAGTATTTAACGTATCGAAAATATTTCCTTCAAGTATAATATACAATGCATCGATTCTGGATATTATTTTAAAACACAAGCATAATATCTCACGCAACAAATCATATTGGGTCACTATCGTTACCCGGGGAAACAAGTCGTAACGATAGGCCTACACTCGAATATGCCCCAATATTACGTGGCAAGGGCAATCATACTAAGTTCTAAATCACATGGTGTTCCAAGGCTTTCCTAACCGACCCGCATTACAACCAAGTGTCCGGTTCCAATGGTTTATCTCTGAGACGACACTCGGGCGAAACCTAACCAGAACAATCATAACAATCGCATTCAACATGTGCCTATGTCGACCAGAGGATTCTTCTAGTGTGTACTCGATAATATACATGTAAAATAATTTTACGCATATTTATATATTCAATCGTATCAAGTCACTTACTCGTGTTATACAATAGTCATTATTTATGATATAACATAATTTACATCATTAATTTACTAATTAAACATCAAAATCATTTCAAGGTTATATATCCCACATAACCATAAGTATATGATAATTTAGAATATTAAGCACAACACCACAACTGTGTTACTAAAAACATGAAAAATCTTAGCACTCTTATTTCAACAACATTCTGCCCAAAAATATAAAACGTAACTTTGAGCCTTTTTTGTTCCATTTTTGAAGAAACTTCAAACTACAAAGTTGTTCATAACATGATTTTATACAGGAACTGTCGTGCATGCTACCATTTCCTGCAGAAAAATAGACCTAAAACCAACATACAATGTTGCCCCTTTTTTCAATAACATTCTGCCCAGAAATATAAAATGCAGATTTGAGACTTTTCTGATCCGTTTTTGAAGAAACTTAAAACTATAAAGTTGTTCATAACATGATTTTTTATAGGAAAACGTGAGCACACTACCATTTCCTGCTTAAAACACACCCAAAACTAGCATACAATGTTCACCCCTTTTTTCGAATTTGTATGAGTTCAGTTCGTTTCCCGTTGGATGCATCCTAAATCATTTACATATTAATTCCATCTCAACAATTTCAAGATATAGGGATTCAACTCATGTTCATACACTTTTTCATGAAACATTCAATATTTATCTATCTAGACTAACTTGTCTTTATTTTGTGTAGGGAGGTGTTGGTGAAGAAGATGACCCACTTGTAAGAGTTCCAAGATGTAACCTTCGTCTTCCCCTTCTTCTCTTTGAGAGATCTCTCTGTCTACTAAAACCCTTGCCTATTTTGTGTGTAATGAGAAATGAAAAGTTATTTTCTAACTTTTTATTTATACATAGGGTTAGTTTAATTACAAAAATGCCATCTACCCAATTTCACCCTCTCGATCCTTTTACGCGTTAATTCGCTTCCAATATTTAAGTCGCGTATTCGTATCGCAATGTATTCATTTTAACTTTTCATTTCCAAACATTTCTAATATATACACGGATATAATTTTCGCGTTCGTTAATTATCCGCTTATTAATATTTTATCGCAAGGTGTTATTTTTAAGTCGGGATTTTATTCAATTAGTTCAATTTTAATTCAGTAAAAAATACGGGGTATTACATTCTCCCCCTCTACGAATGGGATTTCTTCCTCGAATCCAAAATAAAATAAATCAGTTCAAGTCAAGTAAGGTAGTTTCGCACGTACCTTTCGTGAAGAGATATGGGTGACTAATTCGCAAGTCATCCTCTCTCCCAAGTGGCCTCAGACTTATCATGATCATTCCACAGAATACGAACAAGAGGAATAAATTTTGACCTCAACTGCTGCTCACGACAATCTAGGATCCTAACCGGCCTCTCCTCATAAATCCCGTCGGGTTGCAGCTCAGCCTCGTCTAAATCTATGTGTAGGTGTGAGTTCCCGAGACGCAAGAACTTCCTCAATATGGATACATGAAAAAACATCGTGTACCTGCTGGAGAAGGTTGGGTTAGGCTAAACGGTAGGCAACCGGCTCCACCCTGTCCAAAACTATAAATGGACCCACTTATCGTGGTGAAAGCTTCCCTTTAACACCAAAGCGAACAACGCCTCTCATGGGTGAGGTCCTTAACAGCACCTGGTCCCCAACAACAAACTCTAACTTCCTTCGCCTTGTGTCAGCATAAGTTTTTGAATGATCCTGCACAGTATTTATCCGCTCAAGAATGAATACAACCTTCTCCGAGGTCTCCCTAACAATATCCGAATAGCTCTCCGAACTCCAAACAACACGTAGGCGATCGACAAGGTCTGCCATATAAAGCCTCGTATGGTGTCATATCAAGAGACTGCTGATAACTATTATTGTATGCGAACTTCACCAGTGGAAAATGTGTATCCTAACCACCTTTGAAGTCCAACACATAAACTCACAACATGTCCTCCCAAATCTGGTTCACCCACTCCGTCAGACCATCAGACTGAAGATGGAATGCGGTACTCAAACTCAAACTAAATTCCCATCGTCTCCTGAAGACTGCCCCAAAAGTGTGAGATAAGACAATGCCACGATTGGACACGATATCACGCGGTATCCTATGCAACTTCACAATCTTAGCAATCAACATCCTGGCATACTGTTCTGCCATATAATTTGTCCTGACTGGAAGGAAATGAGCCACATTTGTCAGTCTGTCGACGATGACCCAACCGAATCATAACTGCACTGCGATCTCGACAACCCAAAAATGAAATCCATGGAGATGTATTCCCATATCCACTCGGGAATGGACAACGGTTGTAATTCCCCTCTAGGCCTCTGATGCTCCACCTTTACAAGCTGGAAAGTGGTACGCTTCGAGACAAACTCGACTACATCATGCTTCAACTCGACCCACCAATACATACGGTACATGTCCAGATACATCTTATCACATTCGGAGTGAACATTGAATCTAGATCCATGCGCCTCAGACAAAAAAGCCTTTCGTAACTCGGTATCACTCGGCACAATAATTCGTCCCTAATAACGAAGTCCCGTGTCAGAACCAATTGAGAAACCCCGAATACCCCTGAATATTAACGCCTTCACCTTCTCTTGACAAAAGTCATTAGAAGACTAGGCCTTTACAACCCGCTCAATCATAGAAATTGATATGAACACAGTCCCCATAAATGCTCTGCCAATGTCAAGGCTACCCAACTCCTTCCACTGAGCTTTTTAAATGTCTGATAATTCAACACTCTCCTCCACCTCCAAGGCGGACAACGACGCTGCGGGTCTTCGACTCAATGCATTGGCAACCACATTTGCTATACCTGAAGCCCTTATACTTTTGACTTATTTGAGTCTAGACTGTATAAGAGCTCATCTAGTTTGAAAATTGTGACAAAATAGTGTCCATCCTAGAAACCAAAGAGCTTCAGAGATTGGGTTGCTTCTTCTTCTATTCATCTTGTAATGATCCTAAGACTATAGCCATCACTCACACACTTAGAATTTAATTCTTGCATATCATATTGCACCCTTATGTGTATTAATGTGGTGAGTGTGTTCTAATCCCTCAATTTGATTTTTATTAATTTTTTGGGAATTTTAAACATATTTTAATTAAGGTTTTATTAAATTAAAACTTGAATTCAAAAGTCTTGGGGTTAATATCTAAATATGTTATGTTGTGATTTTTGGCCTAAAGTTACTTTGGGTAGGAACCGAAAGCGCCAGAGAATCCAGGGTTGGGTTTGTAATTAGTTTGGGACGCGCGATTGCCTTCGTCCTATGGCCAACACTTGCTGTTCTCTGATTGGCCAGAGTTGTGTTTCTTTACTGAGAGAAAGCCTCGCATGTTTACAGCCCTTGGATCATCCCTTATCGATGGCCTGCATGTCTCCTGAGTGAATCCCCGTGTAAACCCTTAAGCCAATCACAGCCAGTTTAAACCACCGCCTGTTGTGAGCCCTTAGATTGTAGTCAAAGGAACTTGACTCAATCTCAGCCTTTGTTTTTGAACGATGGTCTGGAATCTTCTTCCCATCCTATTTAAGGACCTCTCATCTCAGCCTTCAAAAGCTTTTGCCATTTTGAAAAGTCTCAGAGTATAGAGAGAGAGAGAGAGAAGAGAGAAGAGAGAGAGAGAGAAACCAGAGCCAAGTTAGAAACCCTAACTTCGTCAAATCCTTCTTCAACCTAAACCACTTACCTCTCCATAAAAACCATAACCATATAAACACCATCCTTAGTGTTTCTTGAGTTTATGAGAGTTCGAGTTGAGTGATTTCTGGGTTGCTGAAACCTTTTGTTCATAAAATCTTATTTCCAACTTAGACACTTACTCAGATCTTGTTTCTGTTTCAATAGAAATCATAGATCTGAAGTTTCTCATGTCATAATACACTTAGTTGCATTTATTTCTCATCTTGAGAATTTCGTTGTTGATTGTTTTATGTTAAAACATTTTCTTCTTCAGAATCAACAAATAAATGTTTTCTAGTTTCTGTTTTTACAAAACCTAGCCTGACCTAGTTGGATTCGCACTTGGAGGGTTCTCAATCTCCTAAATACTTTCAAAATAGATTGAGAAAGGTCTTGACCGATTTCTTAAGCAAGATCTCCGTGGAATCTGGGTTATATTGAAAGGTCAAAAAGGTTCTTGGTTTTGTAAGAAAGAAAAATAACAAACTCACTGCATATAGACTTTATATGTAATTTGTTTAGGACTGTTTGTATATATAAGTGTGTGTGAGTTCATGCATATGATATAGAACACTATTCACAAACATCTTCACACTACAAACACTGAAAGTGTTGGCTATAAGATTTGGTGAACATAAGTCGACGTAAAGTGCTGAAACAAAAGAAGAGTTGACAACCTGAGAAGACTACATCAACAATCAAGATCTGCAAAAAAGTTTAAGGACGCCAGAGGGTATAATCCTGAACTTGTATAGACTTGTTATTTGTGTGCATGTTAGTTAAATAGATTGTAACTCACATATTTGTTTTAGTGATATTTTCTTGTTTTACTCCGTAGAGGGAGTCGTGGATGTTTCCTCAAGGTTGAGGTTTTACCACGTTAAAAATCCTGAGTATTAATATTTCTACATTTTCTCATCTCATTCTGATGTGTGCTGAGTTTAAAATATTTTAAACTGTTTAATAAAACTTGTTATCAAATCTTGTCCATATCTCGTACATAATTCTTTTAAACACATCTTGTGTTCAAAATTGTTTTGATTTAAGTAAAGAGTTTCTTCAACAAACTTTCGGAGTTGCTTAAATAGTTTATTTTTAATAAATGGCTTTGGCAACGCTATTTCAATTGGTATCAGAGCTTTTGGTGAACTTTTTCAAAAAGATCCTGAGTTTCTGAAACTGTTTTCTCAAAATCAATCATGGACGAGAAAAATGAAAGATATGGTAACTTGACCAGACCTCCAGTCTTTGATGGAACCAATTTTTCTTACTGGAAAGTAAGAATGATTGCCTTCATTCAAGGAACCTTGGGAGATGATGTCTGGGACATTATTGAAAATGGATACTTTTATCCTACTAAACCAGCCACTGAAGGAAGTACTGAGAGGGTTAAGAAAATATTAAGTGAGTTTACTCAAGAAGAGAAACAAGTTTCTGGCAATAATAATAAAGGAAAGAATGCTATATTTATGTCTATAAATGAACATGAGTTCAAGAGAATCTCATCTTGTACCACTTCTAAGGAAGCATGGGATACCTTGATTACTGCCCATGAAGGAGACTCTAGGGTAAAAGCTGCTAAGACTCAGATGTTAATCCAACAGTATAATTCATTAATCATGTCTGAATCGGAGTCTTTTGATGATTTCTATATGAATCTGACTGATATTGTCACTAAACTGCATGCTAATGGTATAACTTATGATAGACAAGAAATTGTGTCTAAAATTCTGAGATCATTACCACAGAAATTTGACAATAAAAGATATGCTATTGAGGAGATGTGTGATATTAATCTCACTCCTGAATTACTCAGTAGTAAATTAAGAACTGTGGAAATGGAATTGGAGTTTAAGAAACAATTGACTCACACTCATAGGAAACATACCAATTCCAATCTTAGCTTTACTTCTAAGATGACTAAGCCTGAGTTAAACACCCCTAGTAATGATTCTGATGAGGACTGTAACTTAGAAAGTCTAGATAATCAGATTGCCCTAATGTCAAAACAATTTAAGAAAATTGTTAAATTTAGAAACAGTATTGCAAATAGACAGGGCAAGTCTAATTATTCAACTCCTTCAAATCACAAGCCTCATGAGAAACCTCATGACAAACAGAACAAGGACAACACAAGACCTCACAGAGACCTCAAGAAGACTGAATGCTATAGATGTGGTAAACTAGGACACATTGCTCAAGACTGTAGAGTTAATTTAAATACCCAAAACAAACACTCTAGAGCCAACATATGCAAAACATGGGATGACTCAAGTGATTCTGAAAATGAGGAACCTGAGACATCTGATGGTTTTGATCCTTGTTTATCCTTCTTTGCCAAAATCATATATAATGATGATATGCCTATGCTTGATATTGAGGATGAGCCTAGTAATTCTAGTTCTGTTGCTTTGAATCATACTTTAACTGGTTTAGATGCTTTACTTACTGAGAACTTTAATGCTTCTTCTTCGGGGTGTGTGAGTCAAAAGGGAATCGATACTGCTGATGTCAATGGGTGCGTGAGTTTAAGAAATGAAACCTTAGGGGTCACTTCACACACCTTACTTAGTGACTCAGATAATGATGATCTCCCTGATATACACACTCTATATACTAAAACTCTAAAGAAAAACACTAGGCTAGAAAAGATTGTGAAAGATCTTACCAAAAAGCTAGAGGATCTAAGCCTGATGGTAAAACTGAATGCTGAAGAGTATACTACTCAATGCATGTCTCATGAAAGTGATATCAAAGTGTTTGATGAAAAACTGAAAACTTTGACTGAATCTAATGAAATTCTGGAGAAAAAATACAAAGGGACATTATTAGAATTGGAACAAACCAAAGAAAAGACAGCAACTATTTTCAAAAAGTTTACAAAATTTGAAAATAACTCCAATTGTTTTGAGGAATTCGTTGCTGAATCTAAAACCAATTCTGATGATCGAACTGGTATAGGGTTTTGCCCCATTTTGAAGACACAAACAAATCATGCTGAACCTATCAAATTTGTGTCAGGAGGCAAAAGACCTATAGAAACATGTCCAGACTTTCATTCACTAAAAACTGAGTTTGATCATCAAAACACTAACACTGGAAATGCAAGTTGCTCTAAGCATGAAAGCTTACCAAAGGGAAAATATGTCTGCCCCCTATTAGGAAAAGTGAACCTGCCTTCAAACCTGTGCTACCTAGGAATAAAATTCAGCCTCAAAATCTCTCAAAACCTTTGTTTAGAGACTTTCCTAAGGAAACCCCCATTCTGAGCAATCTTTATTGCTCCTATTGTGATATATACGGACATTCTTTCGATAACTGCTATGCTAAGAGACTGATTAAGCCTGTCTACAATACTTCCATGTATCAAAACTTTAACTACTCTAGGAGGAGTCGTAACAACTATGTCCTTCCCAGGCCACCAGACAAAAACTCTAACTATAGGAATAGAAAGACTAAACCTAAAAGGACATTTACTAGAAGGATTACCAGAAACTTTTCTAAATCAAATGCTCAGGAGTTTAAATTTACTCAAAATCATGCGCAAAATGTTTTTCAACAAAAATCTAATGCTCGCAAATTTTATCAAATGAGAGCAAACAAGCGCAAACTGAAAACTAGAGCAATTTGGGTTAGAAAAGATGATCTAGTACCCCAGATGAAGTGTAATATTGTTGTTTCTGCTTTAAAAGCTGAACTTACATCTTCTGGTTGGTATTTGGATTCTGGATGTTCCAAGCATATGACAGGTGATGATACAAAACTTTTAAATAAAACCCACTTTGATGGTGGAAAAGTTGTTTTTGGTGATGGAGTATCATCCCAGATCATAGGCAAAGGAACTCTTAAAGAAAAAGGACTTCCTGTTCTTGAAAATGTTCTCTTAGTAAAAGGTCTTAAGGCTAATTTACTTAGCATTTCGCAATTTTGTGACTCAAACTATATTGTTACCTTTTCAAAGAACAATTGCAAGATTTTAAATGAAAAGGGAGAATGCTTAATTACAGGATTCAGGACTCCTGACAATTGTTATACTGTCATGACTGGTTCTGAAATCTGTAATGTTGCCAGAATGGATGACAATGAGATATGGCATAACAGAATGGGTCACATTAATTACGAAAATTTGTGTAAATTGTCCTGTCAACAAATAGTTAGAGGAATACCAAAAATTAAACCTATTCATAATATTGTCTGTAGTCCCTGTCAAGAAGGAAAAATTGTTAAAGCACCTCATAAAAGGGTTAAAGATATCCTTACCTCTAATCCCTTAGAACTCATCCATATGGACCTAATGGGTCCTTCTCAAACTGTTAGTCTCTGTGGACACAGTTATATTCTAGTTATGGTTGATGACTTCACCAGATTCACTTGGGTAGCTTTCTTAAAACAGAAATCCAATACTTTTCAAACTTTTTTAAAGATTCTTTTACGGATTGAAAATGAGAAAGACACTCAAGTGAATAGAATCCGAAGTGATAGAGGTGGTGAATTCAAAGACACTGGTATTGTAGAATATTGTGACTATAATGGTTACAAACATGAGTTCAGTGCTCCTAAGACCCCTCAACAAAATGGTATAGCTGAGAGAAAGAATCGAACTCTTCAAGAGATGGCACGTGTCATGCTCCATGCCAAGAACTTACCTAAGTATTTTTGGGTAGAATCTATTCGTACAGCTTGTCATCTTATTAATAGGGTCTATCTTAGAAAGAATTCCAAACAAACCCCTTATGAACTTTGGTACAATAAAAAGCCTAATCTTAAGTACCTTAGAACCTTTGGTAGTACCTGCTATGTGTGCAAAGATAGGGATCACTTATCTAAATTTGAGAGTAGGGGAGATAAAGCCATATTCTTAGGTTATTCACCTAACAGTAGAGCTTATCGAGTGTATAATCTTCGCACTAAGACCTTAATGGAATCTATAAATGTAATTGTTAGTGACACTACTATAGAAAGCAAGACTAGTGAATTAACTATAGAATAAGAATCATCAAATGTTTTAGAAAATGTCTCTTCTGAAATAGATAATTCATTACCTATTGAGTCACCTGAAGTACCTAACTGGGTTTCTAAAGACCATCCCATAAACAATGTAGTTGGTAACCCTAGTGAGCCAGTACGCACAAGATCCCAACTTAGAAATTATGCTCTTTATGCATGCTTTGTTTCTCTTGTGGAACCAAAGAATGTAAATGAGGCATTGAATGACTCTCACTGGAATTCTGCTATGCAGGATGAACTTTTACAATTTGTCATTCATGATGTATGGTATCTTGTTCCACGTCCTGATCACAAAAAGGTTATTGGTACTCGTTGAATTTTCAAAAATAAAACTGATGAAAATGGGATGATAATTAGAAATAAAGCTAGACTAGTTGCTCAAGGTTATTCCCAAATAGAAGGACTTGATTTTAATGAGACGTTTGCTCCTGTTACTCGTTTAGAATCAGTTCGTCTGCTTCTTGTTATAGCTTGTCACATGCATTTTACATTATATCAAATGGATGTAAAATCCGCGTTCCTTAATGGAATACTTGCCGAGGAAACCTATGTAGAACAACCTAAAGGGTTCATTGACCCTAGTTATCCTAATCATGTATTTCGGTTGAAAAAGGCTTTATATGGTCTTAAACAAGATCCTAGAGCTTGGTATGAGCGCCTGTCCAGTTTTCTACTGGATAAAGGTTTCAAAAGAGGTGGAAATGACCAAACCTTATTTGTCAAACATTTTGGCAAACACATTACTATCGCTCAAGTCTATGTAGACGATATCATTTTTGGATCCACTTCTACCTCAGAAGTAAAATCTTTTGCTGAAATTATGAGTAAGGAATTTCAGATGTCCCTTATGGGGGAGTTACAGTTATTCCTAGGACTCCAAGTCAAACAACAACCAGATGGATTGTTTCTTTCGCAGACTAAGTACGCATTAGAGATAGTTAAAAAATTTGGCCTCGAGAGTGCTAAAAGTGCTAAAACGCCTATGAGTACTACAGAGAAATTATCTAAAGATGAAAATGGAAAATCTGTAGACTCTACTTTATATCGTAGTATGATTGGCACATTACTCTATCTGACTGCCTCGCGTCCTGATATCATGTTTGTTGTTTGTGTTTGTGCGCGTTATCAAAACAACCCCAAAGAGAGCCATTTAAACTCTGTTAAACGGATAATTAAATATGTTAAAGGTACTCTAAATTTAGGAATGTGGTACACGAATGACACACCGAGCACTATTATTGGGTACACTGATGCTGATTGGGCTGGTTGTACTGATGATAGTAAAAGCACTTCAGGCGCATGTTGTTATATTGGTAATAACTTGGTAGGATGGAGTAGTAAAAAACAGAACTGCACATCTCTCTCGACTGCTGAATCTGAATACATAGCCGCCGGTAGCTGTTGTGCCCAATTGTTATGGCTTAAACAAATGCTAAGTGATTATGGTATTCTAGAACCCACACTTCATCTCTATTGTGATAATCAAAGTGCGATTAATATTTCTAAGAACCCGGTTCAACACTCGCGAACTAAGCACATTAAAATAAGACATCACTTTATTCGTGAATTAGTTGAAACCAAGGAATTAGATATTAATTATCTTCCAACTGATCTACAACTTGCAGATTTATTTACCAAACCTCTTGATTATAATAGATTCATTTCTTTACGTAAATCTATTGGTATGATTTGTGTTGAGTAAATACCTGTTATATTTTCCAAGTTCCTTCCCTTTGTCCATTTGAGACAAAATGGGGGAGAAATTTGAGTCTACTGCATATACTAAAAAGCTTGATCTTAGTAATTCTTTGCAGGTATTCTTCTTGTACAGTCATTCTTTATTGTAATAATAGGATGTTAAACTGTATATAGTTGAGTTATGTAATTTTTGCCTTCTAGGATTTGGGTAGATAGAACTTTTATAGGAATAGGATTTTCTTATTTGTTGTCACCCTACGAGTTCTAGATGACTCAAAGGAGATTTTATCTCATATTTCCAAAGGGGGAGATTGAAGCCCTTATACTTTTGACTCATTTGAGTCTAGACTGTATAAGATCTCATCTAGTTTGGAAATTGTGACAAAATAGTGTCCATCCTAGAAACCAAAGAGCTTCAGAGATTGGGTTGCTTCTTCTTCTATTCATCTTGTAATGATCCTAAGACTATAGCCATCACTCACACACTTAGAATTTAATTCTTGCATATCATATTGCACCCTTATGTGTATTAATGTGGTGAGTGTGTTCTAATCCCTCAATTTGATTTTTATTAATTTTTTGGGAATTTTAAACATATTTTAATTAAGGTTTTATTAAATTAAAACTTGAATTAAAAATTCTTGGGGTTAATATCTAAATATGTTATGTTGTGATTTTTGGCCTAAAGTGACTTTGGGTAGGAACCGAAAGCGCCAGAGAATCCAGGGTTGGGTTTGTAATTAGTTTGGGACGCGCGATTGCCTTCGTCCTATGGCCAACACTTGTTGTTCTCTGATTGGCCAGAGTTGTGTTTCTTTACTGAGAGAAAGCCTCGCATGTTTACAGCCCTTGGATCATCCCTTATCGATGGCCTGCATGTCTCCTGAGTGAATCCCCGTGTAAACCCTTAAGCCAATCACAGCCAGTTTAAACCACCGCCTGTTGTGAGCCCTTAGATTGTAGTCAAAGGAACTTGACTCAATCTCAGCCTTTGTTTTTGAACGATGGTCTGGAATCTTCTTCCCATCCTATTTAAAGACCTCTCATCTCAGCCTTCGAAAGCTTTTGCCATTTTGAAAAGTCTCAGAGTATAGAGAGAGAGAGAGAGAAGAGAGAAGAGAGAGAGAGAGAAACCAGAGCCAAGTTAGAAACCCTAACTTCGTCAAATCCTTCTTCAACCTAAACCACTTACCTCTCCATAAAAACCATAACCATATAAACACCATCCTTAGTGTTTCTTGAGTTTATGAGAGTTCGAGTTGAGTGATTTCTGGGTTGCTGAAACCTTTTGTTCATAAAATCTTATTTCCAACTTAGACACTTACTCAGATCTTGTTTCTGTTTCAATAGAAATCATAGATCTGAAGTTTCTCATGTCATAATACACTTAGTTGCATTTATTTCTCATCTTGAGAATTTCGTTGTTGATTGTTTTCTGTTAAAACATTTTCTTCTTCAGAATCAACAAATAAATGTTTTCTAGTTTCTGTTTTTACAAAACCTAGCCTGACCTAGTTGGATTCGCACTTGGAGGGTTCTCAATCTCCTAAATACTTTCAAAATAGATTGAGAAAGGTCTTGACCGATTTCTTAAGCAAGATCTCCGTGGAATCTGGGTTATATTGAAAGGTCAAAAAGGTTCTTGGTTTTGTAAGAAAGAAAAATAACAAACTCACTGCATATAGACTTTATATGTAATTTGTTTAGGACTGTTTGTATATATAAGTGTGTGTGAGTTCATGCATATGATATAGAACACTATTCACAAACATCTTCACACTACAAACACTGAAAGTGTTGGCTATAAGATTTGGTGAACATAAGTCGACGTAAAGTGCTGAAACAAAAGAAGAATTGACAACCTGAGAAGACTACATCAACAATCAAGATCTGCAGAAAAGTTTAAGGACGCCAGAGGGTATACTCCTGAACTTGTATAGACTTGTTATTTGTGTGCATGTTAGTTAAATAGATTGTAACTCACATATTTGTTTTAGTGATATTCTCTTGTTTTACTCCGTAGAGGGAGTCGTGGATGTTTCCTCAAGGTTGAGGTTTTACCACGTTAAAAATCCTGAGTATTAATATTTCTACATTTTCTCATCTCATTCTGATGTGTGCTGAGTTTAAAATATTTTAAACTGTTTAATAAAACTTGTTATCAAATCTTGTCCATATCTCGTACATAATTCTTTTAAACACATCTTGTGTTCAAAATTGTTTTGATTTAAGTAAAGAGTTTCTTCAACAAACTTTCGGAGTTGCTTAAATAGTTTATTTTTAATAAACGGCTTTGGCAACGCTATTTCAATACCCGGGTGGTACTGTATGGCAAACTGGTACTCCTTCACATATTCCACCCATCTACTCTGCCACATGTTCAAGTTTTTCTGTCTTATGGTCAGAGAACAACATAAACTGCTCCCCAAGTAAGTAGTGTCTCCCCGAATAAAGCGCGAAAATAACTGCCGCCAACTCTTAGTTATGAGTTGGGTAACGACCCTCTGAAGCCTCAATTTACTTGAAATATAGGAAATTGATCTCTTCTCCTGCATCATAATAAGTCTTAACCCCTGTAATGATGCATCAGTGTATACACGATACTCAATCCTAGCTTTCGGCAACACAAGGACTGGCGCTGACGTAAGCTTCTCCTTCAAAGTGTCGAAAGACTCCTGACACTCTGAACTCCAGACAAAATTAACACCCTTCTTTGTCAATTGGGTAAGCGAACTTGTTATATTCGAGAAGCCCTGGATAAACCACCGATAATAACCTATTAGACCCAAAAAACTCTGAATCTCTATCGGTGTAGTGGGTTGCCCCCACTCGACAATCGACGTAACCTTGCTAGGATCGACGGCAATCCCAACCTCCCTCTTAATGTGGCCCATAAACTGCACCTCTCGCAGCCAAAACCCGCACATAGAGAGCTTAGCGTAAAGTCGATGCTCCCTCAAGGTTTGAAGAGTCAATCGTAAATGTCCGGTATACTCCTCCTCGGACCGTGAATAGATCATGATATCATCAATGAACATGATAATAAACTAATCCAAGAATGGCCTGAATACACAGTTCATTAAATCCATGAATACTTCAGGCACATTGGTCAAGCCGAACGGTAAGACCTGAAACTCGTACAAACCATACCAAGTCAGGAACACTGTCTTCGGGACATCCTCCTCCCGAATCCTCAAGTGGTGATAAGTGGAACGCAGATCAATCTTCAAAAAAAATGAAGCATCCCTCAATTGATTAAACATATCATCAATACAAGGTAACGATATTCTGAACCGTCACCTTGTTCAACTCCCAATTATCAACGCACAATCGAAGTAAACCATCCCTTTTCTTCATGAAGATCACTAAAGCTCCCCAAGGCGAAGTACTCATACGGATAAAACCTTAGCCAATAACTGTCGAATCTGCTCACTAGAGCTCCCCATGGCGAAGTACTCATAAGGGTGCCATACGCGGTCTCGTGCCTGACACTAACTCTATGCAAAACTCCATCTTATGAGCTGGAGGTAAACTAGGAACCTCAGCGAAGATGTTTGTGAACTCCATGACTATATGGATTGAATCCAAAGAAACGGACACCCCATCAGGAGAATCCTCCTCGATGTAAAATAGGTGTGTGATGGATCCACCCTCTAAACCAAGCAATGCTATCAGGTACATCTCATTTTTTTCACTTTTATAATTATTTCTATTTGATTTCTGATTGTGCTTGTTCTATTAGTCTGATTCTTCATTTTTTTCTGTTAGTGAATAATTTGTCCAATATGTAGATCCTATTTGACTAAATGATTCATAAATTATCTGATTATTGATTATAGAATCTTTTTCTTTTTTTCACTTGATTCATATACTTCTGTTAATCTAAATAATATAATTAGTCCTGACCAGGAATGGTAAACGTGATCGCACTCCCATGATAATCAATCTGGGTATGATACGCAGACAACCAATAAAACCCTAGAATTACGTCGTAAGTACACATTTCGATCAACATAAGGTCAACGAAGAAGTGAAGTCTCTCGATCTCAATCGCGACCCCTCTACAAACATGACGAAGGTCCGTACCACCCAAAGGTGTACTCACATGGGCGATTATCGTCTCTACAACATCTATCATCTACGACATCCTAGCAAACCCATAATAAGCGAACGAGTATGATGCACCAGGGTCAAACAGTATTCTAGCATGATAACTGTAGGCAGAAAATGTACCCTCAATTGCAGGTGATCGCACCTGCGACTGAGCAGGTTGAATGTCATATAAACACCCATGGTATAACATCGGCTGAACTTGGGCCGCTGGCAATGCGAGAAATGGTGGTGGTGGTGGGATCACCTGATGCTGCCGTACTCTATCTCCCCGTGCTTATCCTCGGGGATAATACCTCCTCATGTGTCCAATCTCGCCGCATTGGAAGCATACAATGGGCCCCCCATCTCGTGCTTACTGAACCAAAGCTCCGATGTTGGGCCGATTGACCCGACGCACCCTAACCCCGGTGGCCCTGCCCTCTGGTCCTGGCCCTGCTATGACTGACCCTGACTTGGAATGGTCTAAATCGGTTGAGCCTGAATGGCCTCACCCTACTGGCCCTGGACCTACTACCCATGGTGACGACCTCTGAATCGCTTGGCCTGGTGGCCTCCTGACTGTTGGGCCCCTTGTGGGCCCTTTAGGCCCGCAACTGCGACCTCCTGGGGCCTACCCTGCTAGCCCGTCGCCCCTCGCTTGCCCACTACATGCTCAGAAAGATCACTGCAGTGATGAAATGCTATATTCACTGCCACCTCGTAAATGTCGAAAGACGGATTCGCCAGCAAGAACCCTCGAATTGGCCAAGATAACCCCTCAATAAACCTCTAAGTTTTTAAATCTTCATCTGCCTGCACCTCGGGAGAGAACTCTATTAATGAGGTAAACTCTCGCTCATACTAAAAAACTGAACCAGTTAACTTCAAGGCATCAAACCTCCTCCTCCAAACCACACAATGTGCGAAAAGCACAAACTTCACCTCGAAACGCGCCCAAAAGTCAGCAATAGGCATAACACCCCTCTGAGCTGTGGAAGTAATGGACTCCCACCAACACAGCACCTCCCCGGTCAGACGAAAGGTAGCTAAAATATGTTTCTTCACCTCTGTGCAGTCAACCAATCTCCAATGTCTGCATATATCTCGCTTCCACTTAAGCACTTTCAACGGACCCACATCACTAGAGAACGAAGACGGACGCTTCTTCTCAAACCCACTCACAACTACTAGCACTTGTGGCTTAGACTGAGGCAGTACAGGTGGTACGATGACAACAGGTGGCATCGGGGGTGGTGCTAGCACTGGCACGGGCACTGGCTGCACCGGAAATGTTGTTGCTACTGCTGCAGCTACAACCTGTGCTATGGCTATCAAGTCGGCCTGGGACAAACCCCCTACTGTCCCCTATAAGGGTGGGGACTGCTGCTCCTAGGGCCTCTCCCGTCCTGCTACTCCTGCCAGTCTACCGTTGTATCTCCTCATCTGAAGAGAGTAAGCACAGAGTATGAGAACTAGAAGGAAAAGTTTAAATCATATATCACGTATATAATCGAGTGCAACAATTTAAAATGATGGATATATATCATGCCAAAAGTCCTAACTCCTGACAAAAATAAACCCTCGTGCGTGGAGCGTCTTACAAGCGAAATCCAAACAAGGAACCCACCATTTACAGTCGGGCACTCACTATCGGTCGTGTCAAATCAGTGGCTCGAATCATCCTTGAAGTCGTAGAATATAAAACCAAGTCGTAAATCTCTAAGTATTAAAGAAACTTTGCGCGAAAAACGTAACGGATGCCCTCAGATCCCTAAAGGCTCTAAAACCCAAGTGCTCTGACACCAACTGTGACAACCCCTCCTTTTAAATCTAATTTGGTTAGCTACACCCAATTAAACGTTAGGTCAAGTTATAAATATGTTGATACTACAAACAAAAACAAAATAAATGTAGTAAAGTAAACATGTACACTCCCATACGTGTAACCAAAACACGCCATAACAACTATAAGATCCACAAGTACTATCAATACTGAATATAAAATGCCTAAACATACGGGCCCAAAAATAAACTAGGTAAAGTGAATATTGTAAACCTATCAACACTCTTAAATCCCTAACAATGGGAAATCTCTCATACCACACTCTAAAGAAGAATGACAAAATAAGATAAGGACCAACGCCCACCACTACAACATCCTAAGAATATATGTGAGGTCGTCCAGCTCTATAGTCTACTGTTTAGTGGGGTGAGGACCTACATAATACATATATATAGGAATGGAGAGAGGAGACATAGAAACGAACGTCAACAGCAAGAAAATCTCTGCATCCCCTTCGTCGGGTACGAAGTTCGCTGAACTAGTCAACTTCTCACTCACGGTCGGTCTCTATCTTACTCATTTGAAAAGTTTTGAAACTTCATTCGCATCTCTATCTAAACAGCATATGGAAGGTCTTACGGTCAAACCGTACCCAAATTTCTCGTTTAATTCTATATATTCTTCTTTATATGCGGTGACTGACTCTCATCACTTTATGCTACTCCTATTAGCTAAATTTTTTTCTCAAAATTTAACCCCGGGTGTTGCTACACTCCACCCTACACAATTGCCTTTGAATTATCTACTTCCATTGTCCCATCACACTTTCTCTCTTCTCCAAATCCTTACAGGCGACTCTTAGGAAGAGTCCCCCCGTCTCCGTCTCCGTCCCCTGTTGACTACGCTGGGTGTGTTTGAATTTGTACCACCATTATCTACGATAGTGTTTGGGAAGCTACTGTTCCCGAGTGCTCCTCCCATTATCATCTTCCTGAATAATAATTATGGTGACTTCTATCACGATCACTGTTTCTCGAATACTCCATAGCTTCTGTTGAGCCTTTCTTCCTGCATTCCTTCTAATGGCCCTCGTTGGTCGTCATATATTGTTCGGTGTATAAATCCCAACCGAACTTGCATATGAATCGCATCACTAAACTTAATAGCAGGAGAATGTAAGTCGCATACGTAGAGGAATAAAATAATCCTACAACAAGGCTCTATATCAAAGAACGCTAAGCTGAAACGTGAAAAGTCGCAAAAATCCTAAAGATACTAGAAACTAATGCTCTGATACCATCTGTGACACCCCGCCTAATTAAATACTTGGTGATTAGTCCTTTATTAAATTAAAATATGTTCTCATTTGGTTCATTCTTAGCAGCACTGTCGAAAAACTTTTTAATTACTAATCACCTATTAGTTAATTAAGCCGATGTCAAAATTTTAATCTTTATTAACATGGAGGAATTTAAATTTCTAAGCCACATTCTCCATTTAAAGAAAACCAACATAATGAAATACTAGAATATCTTAATAAATGCAAGTAACTGGAATAAACACTCTAATAAAAAATCCTAAATACAATAATCCATCAATAAAACTAAATCCAACCACTAGAAATAAATGAAGTACAGTGTCTCTAAAATAAATTATAACTAAAGATGGACAATATGTTTGACTGAAATAGATAAATGATCTCAAGGAGCTGATAGAAGTGGAAACGTTTACTACCGAGGTCCTGCATCTTCCGCAGTAGCTGCAGCACGTCAAATGAATGAACTTCTATGCCTAGCGTCCCTGTGGCTGGGCACCTGAAATGTATTTACAAAAATGAATTTACAACGTGCTAGAGCCCAAGTAAAACAGTTTAAAAACATTTTAGCAAGTATTTAAAATGCAAAAGAGCAGATATTGTATACATGTTAGTCCACATGCTCTCACTTGAGATCCCCACCTCTCAACTATTGTGCATGCCTAACGTATACACCTAAACCATTATAGTCATACTACCCCGCCTAACTAGAACCTACCAAGTCCTTACCCGTATACTAACTCATTGTGCCTGCCCGTATTTCCCATATAATACGTTACCTAATTTCCACATATTTTAGCGTATCATAATTTCCCTTTAGGTATTAAGTTTCCACACACTTAGGTTATATTTGATATCACTATCTTCCATTATTGCTATTAAATATATTTATCACACTTACTATATATATATATATATATATATATATAGACACACACACACACTAATACGACATCCCTAGGCTGAGACCTGCGATACGGCATACTTTGCTATCAAATCCTAGTACATCACATATTAAATAAGGACCATCGGCTCAGAATTACTCTCGAACCAAAAGTTAGAATTCATAAAATTTGGAGGCGAATATAGTTCTAAGCCTTTGGGCTACGCACACACCTAATGCACCCAAATGACCGATCACACCCTCATTCACACAAGTGGTTCTCAATCCCTAAGTTCTATGTTATGAGTCACAAGTCAAAATCCCCCTCAATAGGCTCATCGGGATAATACCCTCCATGACGCGAAACCTCCCGTGATTACAAGTAGCGTAGGTATGTTCATTACACATAATAAGTCACACATTAGGTATTCACACAACCCGTGTATATAAATTTAGTATAGGTATGTACTTAACCTATAATATATATCTCGTACGTAGTTTATATGCCTCTCGGCTAGCCTACGTATTTTAATATACCGTTATACCTCATATTGTGTATACTCGAGTGTTTCTCACTACTCGAAGGGTTATTAGTTGTCCTTTAAGTCAATTCACTAGCTATCTCACTCATACCCTAATGGTCTAAGTCATTATTTTCCCCGATTTCTCGAGGTACTATATAATCCTCCGAATTAGGTTTTAACCCACAATTATGACTAATTAATTGCAAGAACCATTTTTCTAGGATTTTTCATAGAATAACATTAGGCTACTTTGGCATATATCGTTACAAGTCGTCACGCAATGTCAAGAGAAACCGAACGTAATCATCTCCAAGTTTGAAGACTTCCCAGCATCCTAAAAGGTATAAAACGATTTAGAGTTTGAATTAATTCATAGAAATATATTTGGGATTCGGATGGTTGCTTTATCAACAAAGAACTGTTAGGTTCTACAACCGGAGGGTTAAGCCGACGAACTTAAAATAAGGAGATCTTGTACTTAAGAAGGTAATCCAGAAGTGCAACAAGTTGAAGCCCAATTGGCACGGTCCATACCATATCTCGACAGTTATTCGACTAGGAATATATCACCTAGAAACACTGAAAGGATAAGAATTTAAGAATCCCTAAAACGCCGATCACCTTCGCAGATATTATCAGTAATTTTGTTTTAATGTAATAAATCATTCAATTTAATGAAGTTTCAATTTTCTACCAATCATGCTTCCTTTTTATGTTTTTTTCAGAGTATGGTGATAAGATGCCACCATAATTAACTTTTATAATTCTAATTCAAACTTTTCCAGCTTCAAAAGAGTTTAGTTTGGAAGTCTTTCTAATTCAAACTTTTCCAACTTCAAAAAAGTTTAGTTTGGAAGTCTTTATAATTCAAACTTTTCCAACTTCAAAAAAATTCAAACTTACCCGACTTTAAACTTTTCCAACTTCAAAAAAGTTTAGTTTGGAAGTCTTTCTATTTCAAACTTTTCCAACTTCAGAAAAGTTCAAATTTTTCCAACTTCAAACTTTTCCAGCTTGAAAAAAGTTTAGTTTGGGAGTATTTTCAAACTTCATGTATGATTTCGTCTTTCACAAATCAAGAACAAGAAGTCTGTAAAATTTCACGTGTGATTTAAATTTAAACACACGAGGTTTTACCCGACCAAGTTAAACATGTGAATCACTATACATTCCTAATACACCTGGTCGCCACTGATACTAGTGCAAAAACTTAGTTCAACAAAACCACTTACAATTTTATCTAAGTGCATTAGTCGAATCTAAGGTATTACAAATAAATTCAACCATGAATCAAGCATTTATCATTTAAGCAGATTACTTAGTCGATAAGATGATTAACTAATCAATAGACATATTACCTAGTTGGCAATATGATTAATACCAATAGCAAGCTTAAATAAAGATGAAAAAGGATCAAAACCATACATCGGGAAGAATAACTTTATTTCATTCCAAGAATTGTGTTTTATAAAGTAAAGATCCAAAAAATCAAGAAATACGACCATATCCTACAGGGCATTTTCCTTCAACTTTTCTCATTCCAGCAGGAGGCTCATCAAGGGTGCTCGGTAGAGTAATAGATCTAAAATTCCTCATCCTAGTACGTCTGTTGATGCTCGGCCGATCTAGTAAGTGTTGGGGGTGAACATATTCTTCCTCTCCTTTAAGGTGGTAATCTTCAATATATTTTTTGATTAAGCTCTGAGGATGGCATGAGGTGTAATCCAACTAACATCAATTTTAAAAGGTGGATCAGGATAGTCTAGCATGCCTGGATCATGTCAATGCCACAATTCATTGCCCTTAGGTATCTTCAGCAGTCCAAGCAAGTTCAACTAACCCCATTATATCCGTGCGACCTAGTCTGCTCCATATGTTTATCCAAGTAAGTTAAGGCTTCATAATTCCCATCCATCTAGACAGCCCTGGGTTGATTATGAAGGTGGAATGGTAGTCGGTCCACCCTGTCTTAGAGTTTCCTGATAGCCTTATCCTTTTCCTAGAGTAAAACAACTTGGTCGGCCAATTCCTTCTTGGTTCTGCCTTCATCTATGGTTGGCCAAGAAACTATGAATTGCCTAGAAGACTATCCAGATTTGGTTTTCTTCTTCTTCTTCTTCTTCTTCTTCTTCTTCTTCTTCTTCTTCTTCTTCTTCTTCTTCTTCTTCTTCTTCTTCTTCTTCTTCAGGTTCTCCAGCTCTTCTAGCAACCTGACATTCTCCATCTCCAAAAAGGATACTCCTTCATCTGGCTCAGAATTGGATGCCTTTTTCAGACTATCCAGTTCATTCCCCAAGGCATTATTTTCTCTCTTCAGAAGTGCAGCAATCGCCCGAGTGTTTTTAGTTTTTTTATTCAACACCAACGCCTTTTTATTGATAGTAAAAGTAATATCTTGCATCTTCTTATCAAAACCCCAACCTTTACTTAAGGGCTTGTACTTAGCTTTATAATCAGAATAAAGCAACACCATAGAAAGTTTGTGGTCTTCTTGCATTTGTTCAATCGTTTCATAATAACCAGCATTATTCGCCATTGCTTTATCCAGAAGATAGTGAAGATGAATATAGGCATCCTTCACTTGGTCGGAGGAATTTGGGATGAGAAACCCCCTCGAATCTTCTTCAATTAAAGGAATATGACTAGCTTCTAGAAGACTCTTGCATCGCCTGAGTAGGTCAAATTCAGCAAAAACTATCACATTCTTCCTGGCATCAAACTGGAAATTTATAAGTATAAGTATATATGAGCCCGACCAAGAAAGACAAATGGTAGTGAATCAAACAAGCAATCAACATCACAGGAAAGTTGGAAAGATTGAGCAAAACTATTTCATTGATAAATCAAGGGTTACAGAGCTGATTCCATTACAAAGGAAAAAGAAGAAGAAATGGAAAATACGTAAGAGAAGAAGCAAAAAGAAACTAGCTAAATGGAGCTAACCCTTCTCCTTATCCTTATCCTTGTCCTGGTCAGCAGTAGGAAGGTCAGCAGTGTCTTCAAGCACCATGGAGGATTCCCCAGAACCCTCCTCCTCATCAAAATCCTCATCCAGGTTAAGAGGAGTTCCTATGTCATGTCTCTAAAATAACTCAGAGTCTGCCTTGGTGTCTACCTCCTTTAAAGCCTCCGACCAACACTATTTGAAGGACATCTTCTTTGCATACTCTATTTGAATGACTGCTACGGCAAAATCTTTTTCCCAGCCTTTATTGGCAACCTCTTCTTTGTCCTTCTTGTCTTTGGCCTTCAGAATAGTGTTATTAGCAGTCAGACTGGAAATCTTATTTTCAGCAGCCTTTGCCCTGCTCTTAGCTTCTATAAGTTTTTGCTCGGCCATAATCAACTTGTCATGGGCAGTTTTTCATGAGTCCCCTGCTGCCTTAACCTTATCTTCTATGACCATAACCTTATACAACCAGGTTTTTCTCTCTCTTTAGAGCTTACCCATAAGTTTTCAAGGATTTTTGCAAACCCTCAAAACTTCCTCCACGTCAACCGAGGATGTCTTTAGATGGTCATCTTTCTCCAGCATCTGGTTGAAGTCTACCAGGAACTACAAAAGGGTAAAGTATATTACATCAGTTCAAAATAAAGGAGGTAAAAAATAAGAAAAGTAAATAGAAGAGTTATGAACTTACCAAGGTTAAAGTCTGGCTAACCCTCTCAACTAGTCGGATTCTGGTCATGGAGGTTACTGTCGACCTATTTGCTGGAAGGGTACCAATATTTATCAAACCCCTGGCTAAACCAGGGTTGATTGCCACAAAGGCATCTTCAATTCTTCCTTGCTTGGCAATAGACTTTTTGGCCAACTTAGTAGACTTTTTGGCTAATTCTTAATGGCTTGGTAGACATTTCTTTAACATCTTGTACTAAGGTTCATCAATTTGGGCCTCCTCAGTAGTAAGGACTTGAGGCCTTTTGTCAGTAGTCTGAGGCCTTTTATCACTTGCAGTGCTCTTTTTGGAAGGAGGGGGATCTTTCTTTTCACCATCTCTTTAAAAGGTGAAGTGGGTATAGTAGTGATATCAAGGGACTCAAAGTAAGAAAAAGTTCCTCCTTGGGTAAGCTCTACTCCAGCCGACTCAACAATAGAAGAAGTAGACACATGTTCCTCGTCCAAGTTAATGAGTGATTGAGGCAAAATTAGTGTAGGTACAAAGGAAGTGACAGTGCTCTTGTATTCTAACAAGTAAAAAGCTGATCGGGGATGCTCCTCTCATACTCTTTGATGAATAGCCCATAAATACTTGAGGTCGTTAATATTAACCTCACTCTCTTTGGGGCACTTCCTTTTATTTTCCTCTGCACCAAAAACAGAACAATATAGTTAGTCGACAAAGCTTTGAACAGTTAATAAATAAGGGGAGAAATTTAAGATTAAAAGTATGACCCATGCCACGCCCTTCCTAGGCGCACCTGGGTCTAGTGTATGTTACCCCCCAGGAAGGGGGGAATATTGCTAATTTTTTACAATGACATCATAATCCCAGTAGTCTTTATTGGAATTGGACAAGTTGATCACCAAAGACCTATTGACTTGCCTAGTCTTCAAGTAATAAGTAATATCCCTAATGGTTCCCCACTAATAACAGAACATCAGTTCAGGGAATCCCAATGAGGGTCCCATGAATTTTATTTATCCTATTCACCCCATTCACGACCCTTCATGTATTTAGGGCGATTCTCGTTGGAACGACATCAAAATATTGACATAATTGAAGAAATAGTGGATTTGGGGGAAAAGTAATGCCGCACTCGGCAATAAACATAGTGGGAATCCAGTGAACCTCAACCAAATGATGCACATCAACAGGGCCATGGGCAATTTCTAAACCTACCTAACTAGGAATTTTCCTCTTTTCCCTAAATTCCTCTAAGGAATTATCATTTAGAATGTACACCATGACTGAAAAGCAGGAAAATAAAAGAAAAGAAAGGAAAGATAACTTACAGAGATCGAAAAATGACAACAAATATCAAACAGCAAATAGTGGAGAAGAAAGGCTTAAAAATAAAGAGAAAAGCTAAGTGCAGAAAGTTTGGCTTGAAAATAAAGAGAAAAGTTAAGTGTGGAAAGTTTGAGGTAAGTGAAATGGAGGGAAACTTCCATCCTTTTTATAGGTTGCCTCGAAAATAGAAATGAAATGATTAACTGTATGAACGTTTGAGCTGTCGTCGACTGCACACTTCCTAATGCACAAAGTTAGGGAGGTCAGCTGCACGCTTCGCCAAATGTTTGAATTGTTTACAAAAATTTCATTATTAAGGTAAAAAAATTACAAGTTCGGGAGGTCAGCTGTTGACCAATTCTCAGACATTACGCCGAGCAAAATTTTGAACAAATACTCCTTACTTTTGATCAATCATCAAACATGGAGCATTGGGGGATTTTGTTGTATGTAAAAATTACTCTACTACGTGGACTAATGAAAAATGGACACCTGTCCTCTTATGTGGCCACTCAGCTATCTTAGTCGGTCTCAAAGACACCTGGTCGGGTGGCATGCCGACCAACTCTAAGAACGTGAACCATCAGGAATAACAAAGATTACTCGGACATAATAGCGACCAACACTGAATATCAAGAGTCTCATTTATTGTATATAGATGTAACTGCCTGGAAATATAGTCATTTCATAGCTTGAATTCCTAACCAATATAAATGCATGTTCTCCCTTAACTCAAAGGGACGAGTCAACCAAGCACAAGCACACCCCATACTAAGCTATTGTAATCACCTGAAATAATTCCAATAGTGGACTTAGGCTCTTCTCATAGCTGAATCACTTTAAAAATCTTGTTTCTTGTGTATTTGTCTCGCTTGTTTATTTTTGATTATATGTGATTATAAATTTGGATCCCATCCATTTTTAGACATCAACATAGAGCTTTTAACAAAAATAAAAATAATTTTAACAAAAAAAATAAGTTTTTAACAAAAAAAATTAAAATAATGATAAATTTTCATGTGGACATGAATAACAATAATTTTTTTTACATAAAACATCATCATTATCATCATCATTGACTTAATCCCATCATATGGGGTTGGCCACATAGATTATCCTTTTCCATCCTTATCTATTATATGCAATATTATCATTCAAGTTTAATTCCTTGAGATCTCTCCTAATAATTTCCTCCCATGATAGTTTAGGGTTGTCCCTTTCTCTGTTACCCTCTATTTCTAATAATCATTCTCTTGTTATAGGTGCATCTACTGGTCTATGCAACACATGTTCGTACCACCGAAGTTTACTTTTTCTTAATTTATCGCTAATGGCATCAACTCCTAACTTTTCTCTCACGTACTAGTTTTTAATTTTGTCATTTCTAGTAATTCATCTCATCCATCGAAGCATCCTCATTTCACTAACATGGAGACTTTGTTC
This sequence comes from Sambucus nigra, assembly GCA_949130495.1. Lineage (NCBI taxonomy): Eukaryota > Viridiplantae > Streptophyta > Magnoliopsida > Dipsacales > Adoxaceae > Sambucus > Sambucus nigra. The sequence goes on along the minus strand of OX422224.1, from coordinate 181,818,594 downwards.
ATATTTTTTCTTTGAAGCCCAACGCTCCGCTCCATATAGGGTCGCTGTCCTAACAACTGTTTTATAAAAATTTTCTTTTAATTTATTAGTTATCCTCTTATCACATAACACCCCGCTTGCTTGTCTCCATTTCATCCAACCAGTTGATACTATACTCGTAACATTCTCATCAATATCCCCATTACTTTGTAACACTGAACCTAAATAATGAAATTTATTAGTTTGGTTTATCATTTTTTCTTCAATCTTCAATATTATGCTATCCGACGTCTCATTATTAAATTTACACTCCATAAATTCCGTTTTATTCCTACTGATTCTTAGTCCCTTAGACTCTAAGGCTTTTCTCCAAGTATCTAATCTCATCGCTAAGCCCCCCTTTGAAATGTCTATAAAAACTATATCATCCACAAACAACATACATCATGGGACATCTTCTTGTATGTCCTTAGTAATCTCATCAAAAACTACAGTAAATAAGTAAGTACTTAAGGCTGATCCTTGATGTAGACCCACTTTAATTGTAATGTCATTAGTTTTTCCACATATAGTTCTTACTCTAATATTTGTGTTATCATACATATCTTCAATAGCTTTAATATAACTCATAGAGATTATTTTCCTCCTTAAAGCCCACAAAATTATAACCCTAAGTACTATATCATAAGCATTTTCTAAGTCTATAAAGACCATTTATAAATTTTTATTCTTAATTCTACATTTCTCCTTTAACTGTCTTAATAAGTAAATAGCTTCCGTGGTTGACCGCCCTATCATAAATCCAAATTGATTGTTCAAAATAGTTGGTTCATTTCGTAGTCTTTGTTCTATAACCTTTTTCCATAATTTCATAGTGTGATTCATCAGTTTGATTCCTCTATAATTACCGTAATTTTGTATATCCCCTTTATTTTTATATAAAGCTATTATGATGCTTTTCCTCCACTCATCTGGTATGTTTCCTTCTCTTAAGATTTTATTAAATAAACCTGTCAACCATTTTATCCCTGTACTTCCAAGGGTCCTCCATACCTCTATGGGTATTTTATCCGAGCCAACCGCTTTATTCTTTCCCATTTTTCTTATTAATATATTTACTTCTTTTACAGTAATCGGACATACCATTCCTATATTCGGTTCAATGTTCTCAACATCGGATATTCTTCATTCAACAATCCTTGAAAATACTCTTCCCATTCATCTAGAATTTCTTTATCGTTAATTAATATATTTTGATTTATGTCTTTAATACACTTAACTGGACCCATATCCCTTGTCAATCTATCTCTATTCTTTGCCAGTTTATATATTTCCTTTTCACCTTCCTTGTTACCTAATTTATTATAAAGATAATCTAGTGCTTTTTGTTGCTCATTTCTAATAATATTTTTAACTTCACTTTTTAACTTCTTATATTGTTATAAATCTTCTTGATTTGTACTCTTTTGCTACTCTTTAAAACTTACTCGTTTATTTTGTATTATCTTTTGCACTTCCTCATTCCACCACCAAGTTTCCTTTTTAATGAATCTTTTTCCTTTAGTCACACTTAAAATTTTCTTATCTATTTTCTCGATATCATTCTTTGTTCTTGACTAAATGTTGTTAACATTATCGTCGCAGTTCCACTTCATGTTTAACAGGAACTTCTGCCTAAATTCTATCTCTTTGCATCCTTTTAAATCCTTCCATTTTATATTTTGATAACCTATTTTCTCTTTTCGGTATTTAACTCCTTTAATTGCTAAATCTATTACTAATAGGCAATGTTGATTTGTTAAGCTTTCACCTGGTATAACTTTAGAGTGTTTGCATGTGTACAAGTCTCTTCTTCTAAGTAAATAATAGTCTATTTGAGTTTTATTCTCTCCGCTTTTAAATGTTATTAAACGTTCTTCCCTTTTAAAAAAAATGTGTTTGTTAACGCTAGATCGTATGACTTAGCAAATTTTAAGATAGTTTTCCCTCCTTCATTTCCCTTACCAAAACGACAACCTCAGCGTATCCTTGGATAACCATCCCGTTTTGCTCCTAGATGTCCATTAAAGTCACCTCTTAAAAATCTGGTTTCATGCATAGGAATTTGTTGTAATACTTCATCCAATAATTCCAAAAATGATTTCTTTACATTTTCATCTAAAGCTCCTTGGGGCACGTAAGCACTTGTAATATTCAATATTTTTTTTTTATCTAAGACGATCTTAATACTCATTAATCTATCTCCCCATCTTTTAACATCCACGATTTTATCTTTCATATAGTGATCAATAACAATACCCACCCAATTTCTACGATTATCTATTCCTCCAAAGTAAAATAATTTATAACCTTCTCATATCTCTCTAGCCTTTTCACCCTTCCATTTATTGTCTTGTAGACATGCAATGTTGATTTTTCTCCGTTTTAAGGTATCCATATGTTCTTTACACTTATTAGTTATTGTTCCTAAATCATCAAGATTTCTTCTTTTAACTAGAGAATCCATCATCAAGAATTGACGTAAGTTTTACAGTCGGCTTTCAACCCGACACTAACCGAATCAATGTATCCTCCCCAACATAAATACATATTTTGTAAAAAAAAAATCTATTTTTAGTTTAACCCAGTTAGTCTCTCAAACATTCATTTGCCCAATATTCTCTTATTTTTAAGAGTCCTTTTATACCGACTCATGAATTTCACGAGTCGGTCGCGACACGATGCCATGGCGTGTCGCGATTAATTGGTGCGGATCCACATCTATAAAATAATAACCAATCGCGACACGCCATGTCAGCGTGTCGCGGCCGACTCATGAAAATCACGAGTCGCCCTAGAATTATTGTTTTTTTAAAGGTCCGGGCCGACGAGTCCGTCAAACCATTGATAGTGGGTGTAACAACCCAGGTTTTTGAGCGACTATTTTATACTATTTTGCCTGATGGGCTAATTTTATAAAATAGGAGATGTTGGAGTAAATATTATTTCCCGTGAGACTTAGGGATAATATTTACTATGTTTTCTCTATTTACCGTTATGAGAAGGTAAATAGCGTCATATTGTGTATTATTGCGTCGTTATATGTAAAACGACGGTTATGACCTATATATAAATTTGGGTAAAATTAATGAATTAAAATGAAACTGGAACACACAAATAGTTCACACTTTCCCGAATGCCAAAATAGGGGGTGCGGTTGTTTTTAGAATAGTCGAGATAGTCGAAATGAGTGCCACGTTATATTTTTGAGTTTCGGGCATTTTTAAGGGGTTATGACTCAATTAAGTGGTTACGAGTCATTTTAGTGGTGTATTAGCAATTAAAAGTGGGGATTTATGTTTTGAGACCCGTTTAAGTCCCCCACCCCTTTTTCTTTCTTCATTTGTGTGAGAGAAGCCAAAGGAGAGAGAGAGAGAAGAGAGAGTTGGGAGAAATGGAGAGAAAGAGAGAAAATGAAGATTTTGGGGCGGATTCCGTCGCTACCGGAGGTGATCCGAGACTACGAACCTCGAGGCAAGTTTCTTACTTGCTAGATATTGATTTAATGTGATAAATCTGCATGTGTAGTCAAGTTTTGGGAGGTTTAAACCATAAATGGGTTTTGGTTGATTTTGGGTGTTTAATCCTAAATCTTATAGTTTAATTTGATTTGAAGAGAAATAATTGGTTATTTGATGTGTAGAAATGATTTTATAGTAGTATTTGTTGTTGTGGTTGGGTGAAATAGCGGGTAGAAGCTTGGATGGCTCGTTAATGGCCGAAACAGCTTCTCAGAGAAGAAGCTGTTCGCCAGGATCGATCGATCGAGCCTGGGGGATCGATCGATCGAAGCCTTCGATCGATCGACGGCCAGGGGTCGATCGATCGACCCCTTCTGAAAAGGTGAGATTTTTCTAGTTTTATTTTAGCCCTTTTCTTTTAGGTTTGAGGTTTAGGAACCTTCCTTTGGGAAGTAATGGGGAGTCCTAAAGGGTTGTATTGGGTAGACTAATGTCCTAGGCTAAGAGTGGATATTTGGGTTTACCCGAGGGCTAGTTGTATAGGTTAATGTCCGAATGATACAAGAGGTTAACCTAAAGTAAAATTGGAAGTTAAAATATTAATGTTGAGCTTTTGGGAGACACTCCATTATGGAGACTCACTTTGAGGGTTTATGAAATTATATGAACTCTTGGAGGCTATTTTGAGGTTAGTGGAACTTTGGGTCTTAGGTCATTAATAAAATATGACTTAATGAGAATGAAATGCACATTCTAAAACTTGGTGCTTAATGGTTAAATGGATGATTTTTGGAAATGTAAACCATGAAGTTTTTCAAAATGGAAAAAGTAATGTTTTTCATAAATGTTAATTTATGGATACACACCTCTCTAAATCGCTATCATAAGGGAAGTTGCGCACTTTGTGGTGAAGCCCCCTGGCTAATGAATGAAGGGTGGATATAGTCCCTAGGCCATGTGAGCGCTTGTGATTGTATATTTTTCTGCGATGGGTAGGAGATTCCGGGTGTGGTCTTGACTATCCCGCAGGCACATGGTCGCTTCCCGACGTTTCGATAGGATCCCAGGTTATCTTGATGATAGGCCGTGGAAGATGATAGCCATTTAGGGGCGCGCACAGTGGGAAAACCCGGACGGGTAGTCTTAGAATCGTTATATATATATATGATTATAACTATTCTAAATTAAGTAGGACTTGATGTATGATGGGTGCCATAAAGAGCACAATGAAATGCCATAAAGAGCATGAGAAAGTGCCATAAAGAGCACGATGAAATGCCATAAAGAGCATATAATGATAATTATATTCCTGATAAGGAAGAGATTTTTACAAAATGTATAATTGAGATAACATGCCACAAAGAGCATAGAAACTATGATTATATTTCCTGATAAGGAATAGAATTTCAAAATGAAATAGTATATGATGAAAGTAATTTGGTAAACGTTTGATAAAATGTTGTACCATTTATATGTGTTCCTAAAGATGAATTAGGAATTGTGCCATTAGATGATGGATGGGTTTTATTTTATATTTTCTTTGTGTGGCTGTAGATGTGACCTCCCACACTTATGCACACACATACATTTATTGATTATTTCGTGCTAAGGATCTAATGGATCTCAACGATCAACCTTGCCTAAGTAGTAGTGTATCAGGGGGGTTCCTTGTTTGGATTTCGCTTTGCGAGACACCCCACGCACGAATAGGGCATAGTGTTGAGACTGGGGGGAAGTTAGCCCTTAGTACTTGGGTTAACTAGATCATCATCATGTTATTGCGCTAGGATGCTTCTAGATTGAGAGGTGAGAAATATTACTGTTATCTGCGAGAGAATTACGCACTTAACTGTCATGCATTTTTAGTCACATGGTAATCATATCAAACCGGGCCCTGACCCGTATCTATATTTCTTTGTTTCTGCATATATTCCTTGCCGTACAGGTGCTCTACCGCATGGACACCCGTATTTACATTTCCATTCCAGTTGTCATGGAGTTACAGCATATTGCGGATGCTGTAGGTTGCTTGTATTAGACGCTTCTTTCTATTGTACTCTAGTTATGTTCAGTATATTTATTCGGGCGTGTTTGCCCAAGGTATTGCACTCATTCATTATATTGTAAATAGTGAATTGGAATACTCGATGTACTATTTGTATTGGTCTGTTCACCGACAGCTTATTCGGTGATATTTATTATATTATCATTCTTATCCATTGATTTTTGATACCCACCATTTTTACAAATGGGATTGTCTAAGTGTTTTTCTTTTACTTTCTAATTTTTTTTTTATTTGACAGTCCGTTTTCTAAAATGATTGGTGGTTATCTCATACTATTATTTTAATCGACAGTGATGCTAAGAATGGACCATCTATGATTCCTGTGATTATTAGAGTATTGGGCTGGCCACCTATTATTTTAGTAGGCGGGTTATCACAGGTGGTATCAGAGCATTAGGTTCTAGAGTCCTTAGGAATCTGTGCGAATGTTCTACGTCTTCCGCGTTTCTCTCTAATTGATGTAGAGCCCTAAGATTAAGATCGTTGATTTCTCTCGTGAGATTTCGTTCTCCTGCTATGTTGTGAGACCCCCGAAGATCTTCTATGCGTTCGTGTGAGACTTGTAAGTCGTTAGATGATGGGCGTTGTGGAAGGACGTTGTGAAGTCATCACGAGGCAGGATTACTAAGAACTGTAGGCTGTAGTCGTGGATAAGGGCCGCTTTGGAGGTCTCTCCCTTTGTAGCATTATTCTATATTACTGCCGTGACTACTAAGTACAGTGGAAATAGTTTTCCCAAGTACCGTTATCGGTAGAGAGTGGTACTATGCTTGGGATTCCTAGCAATGTCAATTTGGAGTTGAGGGGTCCTTGACAAGGACCACATGTTGAAGTTCGATTGGATAGAGGAAGTGTAACCTCGTTCGGTGAGAACGTAAGGCCCGAGAGTTTTGGCCTAGAGATGGGTATAGAAGTGCCCAGGTGTGAGGGTTTGAGGAGAACCTTTCACCCATTGGAGTAAGGTTGAAGTGGCAGGAATGGTAGTTGCCTCTTTATGGAGGGACAGAATGTTTTGCCATAGAGAGGGCCTTTTAGTGGAAATGATAGGCTCGTAAGTAAGCGTTGGTAACACTTCTAGAGTAGTAGTGTTCATGAGACCCCATTGGTGGATACCCACCCGGGGAAGACTCGTGGAACTAAGGCCGGGGAGGCTGGTAGAATGTCCTCCTTGCTGAAGAGGTTAAGGGAACTACGCGTTCTGATCTTGTCGATTGAAGATAACCGACAAGGATGGGACTCCTAGTTGGGACATTGATGGAAGTAGTTTGGTTCAGATAAGACTAGAATGCCGTATCTTGGAACCATTGGTAGAGGTCAAGGAGGTTGGCTAGTATGTTGGTGGGACTTTCCAACTTCGGTGGGAGAAGTGCATTCCTTAAGATAAGATGGAGAAGTATGGTGTTAACCCTAGGTCCAGGCGTGTATATCGATCTTGTGATAGTATCGCTATTTTTATATAGTAAATATATCTATATGACTTCCATGATAGGGAAGTTTTGTATTTTCCTTTCACTCGTTATGGGGCGAGTGGTGATATGTGTAGTACGTGCTACTTGTATTATATGTAATATACGAGTGGGGATATTCTTAGATGGGTTTGGTGTGATAGCAAGCGAATAAATTGCTAGGCTATCCAATTTCTAGTTCTAGAAAAAGGACTAGTTGTTCTATAATATCTCCCCTGGATACAGGTCGAGACTTTATAGAGGTGGTTTACGGTATATAGATAGTTTTCATTCTTTATTTTGTTTTGCTTTGTTTGTTTTGTTTTATTATTTATTTGCTTTGCTTGTGTATGATGTGCCTTGTCTCCACGACCGGCTAGTTAAGGGGATTGTGTGGAGGGGTTCCTTGTTTGGATTTCGCTTCGGCGAGACGCTCCACGCATGAACCTTAACGACGTTGGGAGTGGAGAGATGTGCATTTTCTTTTCTTTTCTGTTCTTTCTTTTCTTTTTCTGTTGGTAGAGATGCTGGGTTGGAAGGTTTAGCCAAGAATCACGTATATGAGTGATTAAGGGCTAAGTTGATGTGCGATATATGAGCACTATGATAGTTTTCCTCTGATCGATGTGGGGAAGACTAAGATTATGGAAGTCCGATAGAGACTTATGGTTGTGCCTTAATGAGAAGGCCATTTATATAGAGGTATATGTGTATTTTGAGATAAAGTATTTGTGGCATCTTACAAAAAGTAAATGCCTCAGTCGATTGTTATGGTAGGACGTAGAAGTAAATATGTATTAGTAGAGTTACGAGTTAGGATTTCGTCATTCCCGATCATGTGTCTTCGATCGTTATTTCTCGACGACCGACAATGCGAGGTAGTAGTGTAACGGGAGGGTTCCTTGTTTGGATTTCGCTTCGGCGAGACGTCCCACGCATGAAACCGAGCTAATGTCAGAAGTCGGGAAAGGTCTTGGACACTAGGGATATATTTAGTATTATACTTATACGACTAGACTAGATAGAATTTAGATCGACCTTAGGATTCTTAGGACGCTAGGCCCTTAGGGCATGCGACGTTATTTTAGGAAGGTGGTTGGGAGTTGACCACAACAGGTTTGTGGGTTAACTCTAAGTAGGATTCGATCCCTAGAACGAGAAGTAAAGGATCTCGAGAGGTTCGGGATGTTGGGCCAAAGGAGATGAGGCCTTTTTTTTTAGATAGATTGCGACGTCGGTAACCTATCATTAGAAGAGTCGAAGTATGAGCTGACTTTTTCTCCTGTACTCGTGTTGTTATGATCAGGACTGGATTTAACGAACGAGTCTACCAGGAACGGGAAGTATTAATTCAGGAGCATGGACCCATTGTTCACGTGTCTCACACTTTTATGAAGTGTCATCCCACGCTTGATTTAAAGTTCATAGCGGTAGTATTCGCCTTAAAGAATTAGAGGCACTACTTCTTGGGCAGGAATTTGGGTCTTTTCACGAGCAACAAGTTTGTGATCGTGAAGGACTATCGATAGGGTATTCCCTTTCGCTAAGGCACTGCGGATGGGAGTAGTATAGGCGCCGAGTAGAAACCATCTTAGAGTTTAATCGTGGCATGGAATGCAAAGTGGAACGAGTTTAACCAAGGGGGCTCTATTGTAAGAGCATTTATGTCCGTGATTGACCCTTTCACCTACTTGTGTGTAGAGAGTAGTGTGGAACGAGGACGGGTATATCCGTGGACATTTTTATCGAATTGTCGATAATGAAACGGTCATGATTCTAGTTGAGAAAACTGTGGATCATTGGACCAATCGCTGCTTACTCAATGGAAACGGGCGGACTAAGTACAGGAGAGTACGCCCAGCCCTGCGTGGTAGAGTTTTAGATCTGTATACGGTTCCTATCAAACAGTGGTGAACCGAGACGAGACATTTGTGTCATGGTACTGGTAAAGTTTCCAGGAAGAAATGGAAACCGTAGGGATATGGGGTATATCCTACCACCCGTAAGTGGATGGGTGGGTTTGATTTAAAGGAAGGATTGGAGTAGTAGTTCTTATGGATAAAATTTCCGTACAATAATTCGGATCGTTTTCGATAAGCATGATGCCGTGTGTAGCCTAGTATAGTTGGCAGTGTGCCTTGTTTGTTTATTGGAATGAAAATAGTGAATAGTATATTTCTTGGACTGGGAGTGGTCCGGGAATATTTCTTTAAAGATCGGGCTCATTGAGCAGTAGACTTTTGAGGGCTACGCCAATGCGAATATGAGTTAGTAGTATTGGGGTTAGCGATTGTAAGATGGAGTAGCTATCCCCTAGGAAGGGTGTAACGTGTTTCGGAAAGTAAGGCAATTTGTGCCGAGGTTGTGTAGGTATCTCCTCCCTTAGTAGAAGGGTGGGATCGATAGTTCCTGAGGAACGAATTGGTGCTATGTAATAGCATGATGTTGTGGACTGAGATCGAATAGTGATGACCTTAGTCTGTGTCCTATGGGGACGCTGCACTGCAGAGGGGTTTGCTAGTATGATAGCACGGTTTTTGGTATAGTATGCTCTTTATATGGTTATGGGTTACGCCTGAATTTTGAGGGCAAAATTCCCCTTTAAGGGGGGGAGTATGTAACAACCCAGGTTTTTGAGCGACTATTTTATACTATTTTGCCTGATGGGCTAATTTTATAAAATAGGAGATGTTGGAGTAAATATTATTTCCCGTGAGACTTAGGGATAATATTTACTATGTTTTCTCTATTTACCGTTATGAGAAGGTAAATAGCGTCATATTGTGTATTATTGCGTCGTTATATGTAAAACGACGGTTATGACCTATATATAAATTTGGGTAAAATTAATGAATTAAAATGAAACTGGAACACACAAATAGTTCACACTTTCCCGAATGCCAAAATAGGGGGTGCGGTTGTTTTTAGAATAGTCGAGATAGTCGAAATGAGTGCCACGTTATATTTTTGAGTTTCGGGCATTTTTAAGGGGTTATGACTCAATTAAGTGGTTACGAGTCATTTTAGTGGTGTATTAGCAATTAAAAGTGGGGATTTATGTTTTGAGACCCGTTTAAGTCCCCCACCCCTTTTTCTTTCTTCATTTGTGTGAGAGAAGCCAAAGGAGAGAGAGAGAGAGAAGAGAGAGTTGGGAGAAATGGAGAGAAAGAGAGAAAATGAAGATTTTGGGGCGGATTCCGTCGCTACTGGAGGTGATCCGAGACTACGAACCTCGAGGCAAGTTTCTTACTTGCTAGATATTGATTTAATGTGATAAATCTGCATGTGTAGTTAAGTTTTGTGAGGTTTAAACCATAAATGGGTTTTGGTTGATTTTGGGTGTTTAATCCTAAATCTTATAGTTTAATTTGATTTGAAGAGAAATAATTGGTTATTTGATGTGTAGAAATGATTTTATAGTAGTATTTGTTGTTGTGGTTGGGTGAAATAGCGGATAGAAGCTTGGATGGCTCGTTAATGGCCGAAACAGCTTCTCGGAGAAGAAGCTGTCCGCCAGGATCGATCGATCGAGCCTGGGGGATCGATCGATCGAAGCCTTCGATCGATCGACGACCAGGGGTTGATCGATCGACCCCTTCTGAAAAGGTGAGATTTTTCTAGTTTTATTTTAGCTCTTTTCTTTTAGGTTCGAGGTTTAGGAACCTTCCTTTGGGAAGTAATGAGGAGTCCAAGAGGGTTGTATTGGGTAGACTAATGTCCTAGGCTAAGAGTGGATATTTGGGTTTACCCGAGGGCTAGTTGTATAGGTTAATGTCCGAATGATATAAGAGGTTAACCTAAAGTAAAATTGGAAGTTAAAATATTAATGTTGAGCGTTTGGGAGACACTCCATTATGGAGACTCACTTTGAGGGTTTATGAAATTATATGAACTCTTGGAGGCTATTTTGAGGTTAGTGGAACTTTGGGTCTTAGGTCATTAATAAAATATGACTTAATGAGAATGAAATGCACATTCTAAAACTTGGTGCTTAATGGTTAAATGGATGATTTTTGGAAATGTAAAATATGAAGTTTTTCAAAATGGAAAAAGTAATGTTTTTCATAAATGTTAATTTATGGATACACACCTCTCTAAATCGCTATCATAAGGGAAGTTGCGCGCGTTGTGGTGAAGCCCCCTGGCTAATGAATGCAGGGTGGATATAGTCCCTAGGCCATGTGAGCGCTTGTGATTGTATATTTTTCTGCGATGGGTAGGAGATTCCGGGTGTGGTCTTGACTATCCCGCAGGCACATGGTCGCTTCCCGACGTTTCAATAGGATCCCAGGTTGTCTTGATGATAGGCCGTGGAAGATGATAGCCATTTAGGGGCGCGCACAGTGGGAAAACCCGGACGGGCAGTCTTAGAATCGTTATATATATATATATGATTATAACTATTCTAAATCAAGTTGGACTTGATGTATGATGGGTGCCATAAAGAGCACAATGAAATGCCATAAAGAGCATGAGAAAGTGCCATAAAGAGCACGATGAAAGGCCATAAAGAGCATATAATGATAATTATATTCCTGATAAGGAAGAGATTTTTACAAAATGTATAATTGAGATAACATGCCACAAAGAGCATAGAAACTATGATTATATTTCCTGATAAGGAATAGAATTTCAAAATGAAATAGTATATGATGAAAGTAATTTGGTAAACGTTTGATAAAATGTTGTACCATTTATATGTGTTCCTAAAGATGAATTAGGAATTGTGCCATTAGATGATGGATGGGTTTTATTTTATATTTTCTTTGTGTGGCTGTAGATGTGACCTCCCACACTTATGCACACACATACATTTATTGATTATTTCGTGCTAAGGATCTAATGGATCTCAACGATCAACCTTGCCTAAGTAGTAGTGTATCGGGGGGGTTCCTTGTTTGGATTTCGCTTTGCGAGACACCCCACGCACGAATAGGGCATAGTGTTGAGACTGGGGGGAAGTTAGCCCTTAGTACTTGGGTTAACTAGATCATCATCATGTTATTGCGCTAGGATGCTTCTATATTGAGAGGTGAGAAATATTACTGTTATCTGCGAGAGAATTACGCACTTAACTGTCATGCATTTTTAGTCACATGGTAATCATATCAAACCGGGCCCTGACCCGTATCTATATTTCTTTGTTTCAGCATATATTCCTTGCCGTACAGGTGCTCTACCGCATGGACACCCGTATTTACATTTCCATTCCAGTTGTCATGGAGCTACAGCATATTGCGGATGTTGTAGGTTGTTTGTATTAGACGCTTCTTTCTATTGTACTCTAGTTATGTTCAGTATATTTATTCGGGCGTGTTTGCCCAAGGTATTGCACTCATTCATTATATTGTAAATAGTGAATTGGAATACTCGATGTACTATTTGTATTTGTCTGTTCACCGACAGCTTATTCGGTGATATTTATTATATTGTCATTCTTATCCATTGATTTTTGATACCCACCATTTTTACAAATGAGATTGTCTAAGTGTTTTTCTTTTACTTTCTAAATTTTTTTTTATTTGACAGTCTGTTTTCTAAAATGATTGGTGATTATCTCATACTATTATTTTAATCGACAGTGATGCTAAGAATGAACCATCTATGATTCCTGTGATTATTAGAGTATTGGGCTGCCCACCTATTATTTTAGTAGGCGGATGGTCACATTGGGGTGGGGGAGGGAGGTGGGTAATGAGTTTGTGTATCTTCTTGTTTTGAATGTGTCATTGTTTTGAGTGTTTTTATGTGGTGAGTGATTTTTTAAAACAAAATAAAAAAAATTGAATTAAATATTTATTAAAATATATTAAAAAATAAGTGCAATAAAAACAAAATAGAGGATAATTCCTTATTAGCCACCATTCGGTATTTTCCCCTTTCATAAGCATGACATTTTAATTGGGTTGGTTGGAAAGGAAGGAAGGGTGCTTCCCCTCTTGATGATAATCACCAGCCAAGATCTTCCCGTCCGCTTTGTGTGACCAAAATCTTGTGCCAAACCTACTTAAGACAAGGTAATCGTCCTCTATTTTTTTTTTTTTGTATTGCTTATTTGTATAATCTGTTAGTATTTTTGGGGCTGATAAAGCTTACTCACATATGCCATGTTAGTTGGTGATTAGGTAGTGTTTGGTTTTGAAAATGCTTTTAACACACAGACTAGCGAAAATTGGTTGAAGATAAAAGGTCCAATCATGGGGAAACATTACCTTTCCACTGCTTTGTTGATAACAAACCACTACTTTTTAATCCGTGCTTTCACAAATATAATTTAATCTTAAGATTTTATGGAATCTGTTCAAAAATGGGTATTTAACTTTAGGACTAATTATAAATGAGATACCGACGCGTTTGTCTCCACAAGTAGATTAACCTGGTATATTTACATATTCAAACCATTAAGAGATGAATGAGAGATTGGGTCCGGAATGATCTTTAAAATCAATTGGGTCTAAATTTTTTGACCCATTATACTAATAGTTTTTTTGGGTTTAGTCTTATGTCCAAAGTTTTATTCGGCTCCCCTCCCATGTATTTTTTAAATTGTATTAAGTTTCATAATCACCCAAAACTTCCCTCAACCACCTTGTAACCGCCTCTCTTCCTTTTCGCAGGGATTGACACTTATTTCATAGTTGTTACAACAGGACCAATGACTAAAAAAACAAAAACATAGGAGTGAATACAAATAAATCTTTAAAAGTGAGATTAAATACCCGTGATCCCTTATACTAATTTAACCCGGTCCGCATGGGCGAGTTTCAAGACAATTTTTTAACCGTCGTGGTAATTTTTTTTGTCTGGTATTCCTTATAAAAGGCCTGTGTTTGTTCAAATTTGCATCTGTTCGGAGTAAACACAATTTCTCATAAATACTTTCGTGTTGTCCTTGCATTTGGTTGTTCCTTATATGCATAAATAAGAGGGTTCTACCCAAAATAATTGGTTCGTAGGCATGCTAATTGGAGTATTACTTCGACGTTGCAAGATTCTTGTATCCTAGGAGTCAATCGTCCATAGATCCGTCAGTACCGAAGCGGGAGTGTAATTTCCTTAAGGACATATTGTCTAACAGGAGCCTCGATCATGTCAAGTTCTTGCATTCGTGTTGTGTTACTCCAAATCGTTAAGTCTGTAGTATTTCTATTTGTACTGCAATTGTTATTAATAAATTTAGTTTTATTGTTTCTATCAGTTACTTTATTCAGTCAAAATAAGTTTGTTATTTAATTTGTTCACACTTATTAACAATATCTATGGGTGTAAAATTTAGGGGAGAGAAGTTTGTACAAGATAGAGGAGTAGGTGAATAAATGGATAATGAAATAAGGTGAGGGTTGTAGACGGTTGGACACAGAAGTGTCGCAAAGATGTGCCTGAAATTTTAGTTTTCTTTTCTACCATGTTGCAATGTAGCTAGAGGGTAAAATGAGATTAAAAAAAGATAATTTAAATGCTTCGCAAGAGATATTTTATGGGTTTCTGGTTTGGTCCAGTGGTAAAGGGAAGGCTCGTTTATAGTCTCGAGTTCGAACCCCACCAGTGGATACCAGCCAGATTTGAAGCTGGGCGTGCGTTAGGGTGACTCTAGCACAGTGTCTCCCCTTTTTAACTTGCACGGGGGAGTCTAATTGTAGTTCGCTCGTGTGGAGGTTCGGGGTTATAAAAATAAAAAATAAAAAAAATAAACAAATTCGCCGGAGGGGGAGGAAACATGTACACTGTGTATATACATAAAGAGGTCCAACATTAAAGGGCCAAGCTCAGACTTAAAACAAAAATAACCACTCCCTTCCCCAAAGCGAAAACACTACACTCTCCCCTCAAACTCTTCGATAAAATCTATTAGCTGAAAGGTTGACCACGGAAATTCATGCTTAATCCAAAAGTGTTTAGAACTCAACATCAAATCAGATCTTAGCCGGAGTCCTCTCCTTGCCATCAAAGCATGGTCTGTTCCTTTCCTTCCACAGAGTCCACAAAATGCATAGAGGGCCCCTCTCCACCACCCTACAATTCCACCTTGCCATTGCCTCCATGACCGTCGGAGAGAGAACCCAACGCACCTTAAAAAGGGAGAATCTAGGCTCCCACAAACTCCTCGCCAATCAACAATGCAAAAGAGATGGTCTACCGTCTCTACCTCCTCCTCCTTGCACATCCAACAATGACTTGCCATATACCACTCTCTCTTTTTCAAACAATTGCCTATCCGCATGTGTCCATGCAAAGAAAGTCACTTTCGTAGGCGCACTTGTCCTTCAAATATGCTCCCACAGGAATCCACTACTATCCTCCTCCATCTGTTGCATTAAAGAATCACACAGGAAACTACCCCTATCCCACCTCAAAGATTCCTCCCCACCCAACGAAAACCGAGCATTCCCCTGCCAACTGAAGAAATCATCTACTTCCTCTAACTCCCCCTCCCTTCTCCCCCTTATTTAGCTTGCATGGGAGAGTCTAATTGTGGCTCGTTTGTGTGGAGGTCTAGGATTATAAAAAAAATAAAAAAAAAAAAAAATAAACAAACTCGCCGGAGGGGGAGGAAACATGTACACTGTGTGTGTACATAAAGATGTCCAACATTGAAGGGCCAAGCTCAGACTTAAAACAAAAACAACCACTCCCCTCCCCAAAGCGAAAACACTACACTCTCCGCTCAAACTCTTCGATAAAGGCTATCAGCTGAAAGGTTGACCACAAAAGTTCATGCTTAATCCAAAAGTGCTTAGAACTCAACATCAAATCAGATCTTAACCGGAGTCCTCTCCTCGCCATCAAAGCATGGTCTGATTCTTTCCTTCCACAGAGTCCACAAAATGCATAGAGGGTCCCTCTCCACCACCTTACAATTCCACCTTGCCATTGCCTCCATGACCGTCGGAGAGAACCCAACACACCTTAAAAAGGGAGAATCTAACCTCCCACAAACTCCTCGCCAATCAACAATGCAAAAGAGACGGTCTACTGTCTTTACCTCCTTCTCCTTGCACATCCAACAATGACTCACCATATGCCACTCTCTCTTTTTCAAACCATTGCCTAGCCGCTGTCCATGCAAAGAAAGTCGCTTTCGTAGGAGCCCTTGTCCTTCAAATATGCTCCCACGGGAATCCACTACTATCCTCCTCCATCCATTGCATAAAAGAATTGCACAGGAAACTACCCCTATCCCACCTTAAAGATTCCTCCCCACCCAACGAAAATCGAGCATCTCCCAGCCAACTGAAGAAATCATCTACCTCCTCTAACTCCCCCTATTCCCCTCAATGAACCGACGGTAACTCCAAGAGGTGAACTTGACCACCTTCCAATCGTTGCCACCTCCAAGAAGGTTTTGGGACACGGTTTCAACATCTTTTGCTCTATCTCGCAATCTTTTACTGTTGACAAATCCAATTTGGCTGGGATGATACACCTCACCGCTGGTTCTACACGTCTAAACGCTTCGCCTACAAAAACCTAACCTCATCCTTGAGAGATTTTGGGACTCCGAAAGACCGTATGAGATTTAGCATCCTTTACTGAAATGGCAAAAATATCAGCCTTCCCCTCGCAGGGAGCAATAAGAAACAATACCTCGTCTTGAAGAATTTTCCCCTGCTCACTGATGCTTCAAACAAGCAAAAAATCAGCCATTAAATCTCGCCCTTTGCCAAAAAACACACACTAGAGAATATCCTCGTCCCCTTTCGCACAATAAAAAACGGTAGGATCCACCCAAATATTCCTTATTCAGCTCAAAGGTAATCCAACAATTTGGTAAAGGGTTTTGTCTTCACTCACGAAGCACCTTATAAAAAGTGCCAACTCTAAAAGTATTATCTTCTCTATATAAAGACCCGATTAACTAAAGGCATCTTTGAATGAGAGTCTAAGACGAGTGAGAGTAACAATTCTGAATAAAAACTTTTTGACGTTACATGACAAATGCCATACAACCATACAAGAGCAAACACAAATTAAGAAACTCATTCTCTCACTAAAATGTAATATGATTACAATGGGTGGCCAAAGGCATTGTCTATACCCTAAAGGGATCTTGCTAGCCGATATAACCTAAAAAGGGTAAAGAGACTAAAGAGGGCAATTACGAATACTGATGTCTTATGTTACCTAAAACACTAACCTAAAATAAAGAAATACAACAAAAGATAAACCAAATAAAAATAATTTTGACAATGTTATAATTGAACCGTGGGACCAGGAAACCCAACACGTGGGTTTGATTACTAGGAGGGGTTTCACAAAGTGGCCCATTCCTGGGAAGTTCCCACGATAATAAAAAAAAAATTATGATTGAACTCATACTCCTCCATTCTCTTCACCCTCCCCTTCTATGAAAAAGCTCGTCCTTGAACTTTAAAATTTGGAAAAAGTGAAATATTCCCAAAATATGCAGACGAAGAGAAACGTGAAAAATTTTGAGGCCCCAAAATAATTTTGCCATCAATCAATAATTTGAGGGGTGGCCCAAAATTTCTACTGCCAGAATTCCTAAAAAAAATTGAGTCGTATAATAATTTTGAAACTCAGGATTCCCCGTAAAGAAAACTCATTTTAATGATATGGGTCCAACCCCAATGTCTCGTTCGCAACTAAAGGCCCCAAGTTGGATCCACTTGAAACAGGCCCAAGGCCTAACTAGATCAGCCTTTAAGGGTCCGTTTGGTTTAGGGTGAAATACTTTTAAACGCGGTGAAAAGTAAAATGGTGAAATATTTTTGCACATATTTAAAATTAATTTTTGTTGGGTTGACATTATGAATAAGTGCACACACTATAATTATGAAACAATAAATAAGAATAGAGAAGAAAATCTAACTCTGAATAGATGAAAACGTATTTCACCATATTACCTTTCACCGCGTGAGAATATATTTTATCCCGAACCAAACGGACCTTGAAGAGTCAAAATATCCATGTTATTTCTTCACTAAACAGATACCTAAGTTTGGGCCAGCTTCAGACAAGCCCAGAAAATTAACCCTAGCCAACTAAAGGCCATATATTTACTGGCACAGGTAAACCCACACTCCAAACAAGACAATAGGGTTTCTTAGCGAATCCCAACTGCCGCCGTCACTGAATTAGGCTGCACCCTGCCCTGTGATTCCTTGCCACCGGTGTTGTTCACGATTTTGTGGTCAGTGAGCGATCTGGCCCACTAATGACCTAAAAAGGTATCTTGGTAACCATGATAATCTAAAAACACTAAAGAGGGCAATTAATAAAAACCATTTAAAAAATATCATTGAAATAAAGAAGAGGAAGCCAAAGTAGAAACCATCGCTATGTAAAATAAGAAAGAAAAACATTGGCAAGGGTTTCTTGGATGCAAAATTTGTCACCAGAGACAGAGAGAGAGAGAAGTTCGTACAAGGTTTTCTTGGCTGGCAACATCACACAAGTGTTTGTTGTCTTTTTCTAATTTTTTTGTTTAATTTCAAAATTCATTTAAGTTAAGGCTTACCACCTCACCTTAATATGCCTCTCGAGGCATAAGCCTCTTTTAGAGCACCTGAGGCTTAAGCCTTGGTGCGATTTTCCACGATTCGTCTCGAGGCAAGCCTTGAGGTGTATGCGTGGAGTGTTTTTTTATATATTGTCCAAAAGTGCTATATTCTTCTTCTGTCCCTTTGCTTCCTTCAGATATCTTCCTTTTCTCCCGTCAACAATGGGGAATGCTGATTAGGAAGAGTGTCACCTGTCAATGGTCCAAGATAACAAATTATTGAGGGTAACTTGTGACTAACTTATGAATTTAAACAACGTAAGCATCCATTGTGGTAGTTGTGGTGGTAGAATGGGCACGTCTAATGTACAATGGAATGCACACAAGTGTGAAATACTGGGCTTACATCTTGAAGCTAGTTGAGAAGGTGAAAAGGGGGGCAAACTGTGGGCCTAAGCTTAATTCTCTTATAAGCATGTAGTATCGCATGTCCCAAAGCAGAGGCATGGAGTTTAGATTGCATGAGTTAAGGTCTTATAATGAGTTGCATATGCTTAGTTAAGGACTCAATTAAATTGTATCGGGTATGGATAGTTGGATGCTCAACATCAATTCCTTGTGATAAATAGTTTTCATCAAAAACTCGAGAAATAATTTTTTCTGCAAGTTTAATGATTTGAGCAAGTAACTTGGCAAAAGTCAACTATCGACTCTCAAGTAGAAAACAAACATGTGAACTAAGAGATGTGTCTATGAAGTCCTTAAGTATCTAAAAGGCCCACTAGAAGAGTTAATTGGAACACAAATATCCCGTTGAATTCATTATAAGGGAGATGGTGACTCAAATCTTATTTTGAGGAATTAGTGATTAATTTTTCTTGAGTACAGGGGGCGCACAAATGTTCACTTGGTAATGTAAGATGTTGGTTTGTTAAAGTGCTCATTTGAGTTATTTATGACTCGACGTAACATGTTGGATCCAGGTGACCCAAGCGGTCGAGCCATAGGACCATTGAGTTTAGGGCTCATCTCATGACATAATATGATTTTACATAACTAAGTGTTGTATGGTATGGTATAACCACATGAATAAAGCATAAATTTTTTCTAGTGTGAGCTTCTAGAGTCCAACACTAATAAGTAACACAATTGGATTTTATGACACCTTTATTACTTGTTTCAGGTATATCACGATTATGTCTTTATAACTCAAAAAATTTCTTTTGCATTTGCTTTAGTGTATTGCATTCCGTAAGAATAAGTCTGTATGATTGGGTGCACAACACGAGCTCTTATGGAGCCTTCAATATGCAGAATGATATGAGCTGTTGCATTGTCTACCGGACATGTGTCTTCGCTTGTTGTAACTTTCGGATCCATTCTTTTCAAGTCATTGCGAATATGATTCCTCATGAAGATGGGAGTTAGTTTGATGTGAATCAGGGGCATATGTGTCATTTTTGGGCTTTATAGTATTTTTTGCGTCTTTTTGTTATTTTCTTTTATTTTGTTATGTCGTATTTTCTTTTTTCTTTAGTATTTAGAGGTGGGAGTAGTAAAGGCTCTTAGGGGTATATTTGTAATTAGATCTTTTGCTTAGAGCCTAAGCTACCTTCCCCTTATAAATACGCATCTTGTAGCCTCATTTGAGGCATTAAATCATTTTAAGATATATTAGAGAGAGTTGAGACGTGAGATATCTTCATCTTATATCCCATTTGACGTTATTTACGTCAATTGGTATCAGAGCCCCGTTGGCTCCACCATTGTTATAAAAAAAAACAAAAAAATCGTAGACAACGACAAATGGGTCCTAAGAGGAGAGATATGCCCCTGTAGATGCTTGCACCGACCGCTTTAAGGAGGTTTTGAACCGTCTAGTGGCCCGAATGGATGCCTTCGACGTCCACCTCCCGCCACCGGATTCCACCATGAGTCGCCCTCACACCGCCCCCACTCCCACTCCCAGTTAAAACCTAACCCCCATGCACATAACTCCACCCATTCCACACCTCTACCCCGCCAAAAAAACGACTCAGCAAACCCTAACCCCCCAACCACCAACCCGAGGTGGTAGAAGGCAACAGTAGTGGCGGACGACCACCGGCCAGCCTCCAAGGCCTGAAATCGACGTCGACTTGCCACCAAACTCCCCCAGAGGGGGCTGGATCCCACGCTGACACCAGGGGGATTTCCTGATCCATCCCTACTCACCTGGGTTGGAACTCATCCCATGTGGCCGGCCTTCCCCCTGCACCGCAAAACGGTGCCGGACAGCTAGGGTTTTGCCTTAGAATTGGTCGGCCTCAACAAGGGGCAAACCCTAGCCCCGATGACCATCCCTGCCCTGCCGACGGGGGCGGCCACACCCTCCAGGCTCCGGTCCACTCTCCCAGACCCCCGATCTGACCCGAAACCCCTCAAGCCCCACCGAACACACCTTGGGCGGCCCTGGGGGTGATCGCTATGCCCTAGCGCCGCTGCCTCGTGGCCATAGCAGCCTCATTCTCCTCCCAGGACCACCCCTAGGGTTTGTCCTCCCAACCCTTTTTTTTCTCCACAAATTTCAAATCCTAGCCTCCAATCGTACACGACCCCTCCTCCACCACCCGACCCCTCCTCCACCACCCGACCTGCATTTATGTGACCATCAACCGCCATCTCTCCACCTTCCACCACCCCGAGTTCTCCCCACACATTTGCCCTCACAAACCCTAGATCCATTCCCATTGCCTCCCACTATGACCCGTACCTCCACCACGTCTCTACATACCACCGTCACCACCCCAGAGACACCATGAGCCTTACCACCCCCATTGTTTCCCCTACATTCCCCTGGCCCTACCCACCTCTATTGACCCACACCACCACACCCATACTTCCTCACCACGCTTCCGCCCCCACCCCTACTACATACCTCCCTTCATCCTCCTGGACATCAGAGGTACTTTCCTCACCCTCACTCAGTTTGGGACGCCCGTTCAGCACACTCCGCTCCCGTGGATACCCTCGAGCGAGTGCAGGATTGGCTCGGTCACCCACATCATGATGGACCACCCTCCTCTCGACTCCAGTGCCTCCCTGAGTGTGAGCCTACCCCTTGACGGATTTGCGCACAGACATGCCACCTTTCGACTCTCTGAGTCCGAAGGTGACCCCTTAAGTTCCTATTTCGGAGCGACACTGCTTCCTTTACTACCAGAGGGGCCATCAGATGGACCAGTGCCCTTTGAGACATCTCATGGTTTCAGCACCACCACCAGCTCCTGTGACGATGATACCGTCGTATGTTCCACCACCAGCACCACTTGAGGTTCCACCTCCTGCTCCAGTTCCTATTCGTCCACCGCCTCGGAAGCAGCACCGTAAGGTCTCGATTGAGGATCTTTCGCTAGGCGATGATGAGATTGACGCAAGGGACTTAGCCTTTCAGGGAGGCGATTCCATTCAGGGCTGGCAATTTTTGACACGATAACCCGTTTATGGTAATAACCCGAACATGACCCGAATATGACACGATTAGCTTGTATAGATTTAAGATTACCTAAAACATATAATAAAATCAAAATTATCATGACCCGAAAATGACACGACTAACCCGAATTGCCACCCCTAATTCCATTGCCCGCCTGACCTTCAAGATGCTATCTCGGAGCATGCAGTGAGATATCCGAGTAGACGTACCGATGTTTGATGGTCATCTTCAGCCGGATGCTGTGAACGATTGGCTCGCCGTGATGTAGCGCATCTTTGAGTACAAACGGTTGAGCGGCCGCCGTTGTATCCTTTTGGCGGCAACCAAGTTCCGGGGTTATGCTAGTGTGTGGTGGCATGATCTAGAGCAGCGCAGGACCATTGAGTGTCAGCCACCTATCCAATCGTGGGTCGAGTTGCGTACCGAGATGATGGCTACTTTTGTCCCCTGCTATATATGAGCGAGATCTCTTTCTCCATGTCCAAGCCCGCAAACAGGACTCCTCTGTTTTGGACTATACGGAGTGGTTTCAGATTTTGTGTACTCGCACTCGACTAGGAGAGACTGAGGAGCAGAGGATTAGTCGCTACATCCATGGTCTATAGGGTTACATTCCGAGAGACCTTGCCTTGTGTGACATCACCACCTTTGTGAAGGCGGTTGAGTATGCCACAAAGATGGAGGCCTTCCATCAGACCGCTCCACCTGCTCGTGCACGCCCCACTACTACTTCTGCTCCACCGGCCCCCTCCAGTACTCTTGCTCTTGCCACTTCTTCAGCGACACCGGCTACTGCTGCCCCACCTCCTTCATCTTCCCACCTGGTGACCTTCAAGTGCTACAATTGTGGAGTGGTTGGGCACATGGCTTCAGACTGTTCCTTGCCACAATGCCGGGCTCTCCTTGCTTCTGGAGAACCCGAGTACTTGGATGAGACAGAGGAGACTGCACCACAGCATGCTCTTATCACCATCTTAGAGGGCGACATCGAGTTCTTACCCTTTGAGTTAGAGGACGAACTCTTTTCAAAGGGGAGAATGATGTGGATCAGAGACATATGTGTCATCTTTGGGCTTTATAGTATTTTTTGCATCTTTTTGTTATTTTCTTTTATTTTGTTATGTCGTTGTATTTTCTTTTTGCTTTAGTATTTAGAGTTGGGAGTAGTAAAGGCTCTTAGGGGTATATTTATAATTAGATGTTTTGCTTAGAGCCTAAGCTACCTTCCCCTTATAAGTACTCATCTTGTAGCCTCATTTGAGGCATTCTATCATTTTGAGATTTATAAAAGAGAGTTGAGATGTGAGGTATCTTCATTTTATTTCCCATTTGACGTTATTTACGTCATAGTTTTTTCCTGTTTGGACGTAGTTTTATTAGGTGTTATGACATCACCAAACATCTGGGTTTTGGGTTTTGGAAGCCTGAAATAAATATTGTGGGCTCTACGACAGCTAAGAAGCCATTTTGGTTGAAAGGAAAGGGCCTTGGTAATTTTTTTCTTTTGGGTCTCTAGAGAGAGGGCTTAGATGTCACAGAATTCGCGGATGATACAATCTTTTTCCCTTCAAATGAGAAGATCAAATTCGCGGATGATACAATTTCGGGGGTTTGAAAATTAATGTTGAAAAGAGAAGGTCCAAAGGAATTTTTGCACTTTTCAAAGTTGAGATCTTTTCTGAGATGCCAAATTCATGATGTGGTGAATAGTAAGACTAGACTTTTTGTATATATTTTTGACAAAATTAGCTGTGGACGGTCGAACTAAAGCTAAACCAAGACCTAGAAATTGAGGCCAGTCAAACGGTGGTCTATGCGGTCAAACTACATTCGTAGATTTCAACATTTCTGGAACTATCATATGAATGCTGGCAACATGTACCCTTGATGTATGATGGGTCAATGTCCTTCAGTACTTTGAGTCATGGGTTGACAAATATAATTCTAATTCAGCTAACAGAATGTGATTTTAAATACATTTTGTGGGGGGGCATTTAGTGTCAGCGATTGAGTAAATTACTCGGATTGACTTGGACAACGAAAATAAATTGTACATGTCATATAATTTTCGTCATCACTATGTGGAAAACTTTCAGGTATGAAATGAATATTGTATCCTATCAATTGGTGAAATACTCGCTTTCCGCCTAAACACAATTTTTCCTAACGACAAATAAAGTTACAGTAGATACTTCTAACTCGATTGGTGAAATAGTATCTCTCCTCCCCAAAGCTTATTTTTTTACCGACAAACAAAGAAGATATTTTGTTGCCGATGTACTTCTATCTTCAAAGGATGACTACAGACTCAATGCGGGTCAGATTGTATGGTTGCCAAATTGGTTAAATGCTATTAATGAGAATAGTATTTCGCTTCACCCCCTCCCCAAATCGGTTAACTGCTATTAATGACAGTAATACTTGGCCTCCCCCCCCTCCCCCTCTGATATTTCTGTTATAATATGTTATTATACAGAGGTTCCCAACCTCAAAACAGAAGGACCACTTGTCTTCAGGAGATGTCCAAATCACGAGGGGGTGTGCAGCAGCAGGGAAACAAGTATGTACAGAACGGTAGGCCCCACGATTTGCATACCTCAATCTTGACTCATAGAGGTCCAGCCATACGAGACGAATTTAAGTACGGATTCCCATCACACGGATTATCAACAGCCTCTAATAAGTGGTGGGGAAGCAGCAGCGCTGATGATAGTGATGAGGGCAGCTATGAAAATGGAGGTGAAGATATCAAAGAAGACGAACAACAATCTAAAGAATCGGTGGATGGTTCCGGTTTGGGGACAGAAAAATTTAAAAGTAGGACCGACGAAAGCAACAATGGTCTCCAGGGGACAGTTTTATTGTCATCTTTGAGAAAAAAGGCTGCTGAGGAAGGGAGAAAAGTGCTGAAGCTTGGGGTTTATCAAGGCTATGGCGTAAACAGGCTTGGCACGAGAGAGAGAATGTTGCTTCGTGGAATATTCAAGTCTTCATTACCTAGTGAATGGAAAAACGGGTCGTTTTGAATCCTGATGGTGGACATTTTGGATCTTATTGCAAGGTAGTTTTGTATATGATCATTTACTTGAGCTTTGATTGCTGAATTGAACTCTGTTTTATCTTATTGTAATACGTGTTTCGACACGCAATACGCGACACGTGATTGGTCCAAAAACTAGGATACGACGCGCTATGATACGTAATATATAATATATATTTAAATATATATGTATATATTAATGAAATTAAACAGATTTTTTTCCATAAAATACATTATTACAGCATTCTTAACATGAAATTAAGAAAATGGACCATACAAAACAAAATTTAAATATACTTTTGACATTAAGAATCATAAATAAAGCAGAATCACCATCACATGTCGGAGCGTGTCGCGTGTCCGAATTGAGTCAAAGTTGACTCATGACTTCCGGGAGAGTGTTCGTGTTTCATAGTGTCCGACACGACACGTTGCCTTCTGAGAAGTGTCCGTGCTTCCTAGCCCCCTTGTTGGGTATCCTTGCCGGTCAATGTTCCTTTGGATGGATTTTGGACTTTCCTCGAATTCTGTCAGTACATTCGCATAATTCATGTCAATGAGTTAAAATTATTGGATGCCAAATTTTTTCTTTTTTATGTGTGAATTTACTGATTTTGGAAACTCAACCCAAGAGAGCGTTGCATTGTATATATCATTGGTACTACATACTCCGTATCATTGTATGCTTTGTTCAATTTTAGATTGCGTGGAAAATAGTTCATTCCAAACTACTACTCACTCTGCCCCAGATTAAGAGGTAATACCCCTTCACGTGACCCAGAAACGAAATACTGCCCTGGTAAAGTTGGGATTTCACGCTGTCTTGCATACTATTTCTAGAATACAAAGACTCTTAATTTGAGACAACCCATAAAGGAAAACATGTCTCTTAGTTTGAAACGGAGGGAGAATTTAGAGATTGTTTCAGAAGGCACAGGTTTTTTTTTTAGATCTGAATCATCTGATGGCTAATAAGTAAACATTTGGTTATATCATGACATGTAATTTGTTGCTTTAATTAGTTCTCTTTACACCCAAGCCCCTTCTATAAGGAGGCGTAGCCTTAGTTTTAAAAAATAAGACAACTTTCCACATCTCTCTCTCTCTCTCTCTCTCTCTCTCTCTCTTCCAATTTATTTTACATGTTATCGAGTTTGGACTATATGGTCAATTATCCGGTTCAGTTCTGTCTTCTTGTGGACATGGAGAAGGAGACAACATAACTGAACCATAATAATGAGCAGCAGGAGACATAGCATAACTGGGACTCATTATAATTTTTCAGCAGCTGCACTATGGAGTAAATAATGATTTTATGACAATAGCCACTCTCACAAGATACCTGGATTTTTTTATATAAACTAGACAGTTCACACCTGTGTTACCCTTGTAGTGTTATTTTCAACTTGGTTAAACAGATATTAGTAGAGGTATGTATTTCAATCAGTACATTGGAAGAACAAGTTGTAGTAGTTGAAGTTCATTTTCATTATATTTCAATCATTACCTTGTACATGTCCCATAAACTATCAATTTCACCTGTTATAGTTGAATCTGGTTTATGTAATGTTGGTAGTTTATGTTTGCTGCTATTTCTCATTAAGTGTTGTTTTCTTCAACTCCTTTGCACCAGTCCTAATATCTCACTAGAAGATCTAATAATTAGACTTACCTCGTTACTGTATAACAGATTATCAATATGTGCTGCCGATGGCAATTGTTTTGCGACGGAAACTGCTAAACAGATTTAACAACCATCGATATGGGTTTTGTGAATTGATTTGGTATTTTGTTTGGATTTGTTATTTTTGATCTGGGTTTTTGTTTTTCAAGGTGGCATGTATTATGGTTAATTATATTTCCAGTAGTTTGGGTTGGTATTCATAATCAACAATAAATAAGGTTAACGTTTTGGGAAGACAAAGAAGTGAAATAATAGGGTATTTGGTCTAAAGAACAAAGGGAATAAAGTCTAATTATTAATTTGTGGAGTTCTATAACGGTGTTAGAAGACTGAAAAATGGTAGGTGATAATTTAATCACTTAACTTTTAGCAAGTAATGTCACAATATGTTATTAAGATGGTGGTCAAAGTAAAAAAAAAAATTAAATTATTATTTTTTTATATAAAACCTAAGAACTTACCTTCGATATTACTAATACTGACAGAAAAAAAACAATTTTTCCGTGTACTTTCCATATTTGGTTTGTTGTAGCCTTTACAAGTAAATTCAACACAAACATAATGTCAAGGATAAGAAAACATCATAAATATTAACAGTATCATAAATATAGATAATTTCTCCAAGGCATAGATTTAGGTAATGTCATAAATATGTATATTGTCATAGAAATTGAGGCTGCAATAATAGAGCACCCAAGAGGAGGCAATAAAAGAGCTATCATGCATTGTGATATAGTGTTATACACATGGGTATTCGCTTTCGAACAGACAATTATCACATGTACTAACCGTATAGACAACATGCTGTAATACCCCATAATTTTGAGACCGGAAAATTTATTTAAAATTTGGAAAATAGGAATTTATTTATGATTTGGACTTAAAATCTGAATATTGAATTGTAAGGACAAATTTCCAATTGAGTCGATTGTATGTATTGGTTTAATTTCGAGGAAAACTCTTTGAGTCATAGGATAGAAGTTATGTCTGGATCTTTTAAGCCTATGACATTTTTGTTGAAGATGTAGCGGCCAAGTCAAAAGAGATCACATCCTATGCGGTGTTTCGTGCCTAGTTTTCGTCATCAACATTTCAAGAATCTCTCAGGTATGAATACTTATATTATGTTGGGCCTTGAAAATTTATTATTGGGTATCAGAAATTTTGCTAAGCTTTTTTAAAATAACTTTATATTTTTTCAAGAAAAATAATTTAATTTTTTCAGCTCTTTAGCACGACTTTCCCAAGTTGTTCAAACGAGATTTGGGGTTCGTTCGAACGACTTCTAACGAGGTGGTCTTTTTGTTTGTGTTGAGTTCTCTTTAGAAGTCTCGTTCTTATCTCGTTCGAGCGAGATGGCTATGTCGTTCGAACGACCCAAACTGTTTTTCAAAATTGCAGTTTTCTCTTGGCAGTTTTTCTTCAACTTCCCACTACTTTTTCCATTCATTTATATAGTGCGAGAGTGCAGTTTTCCACATGAACTTTTCAAGCTTTAGAGCAAAAATTCTCTCTAAGAAATTCATCCATGTTTATTAATCATTTGTGATTAATTTTTATCAAACTTCAAAACCAAGTTTACACCCAAGTATTTTGATCCAAGTTTCAACATACATATCTGTTTTGAGATCACATTTTGGCACCGGGTTTATCATTCTCTACATCATTGAGGATTGTTTCATGTGGAGGATTTCGTGTTCGTTGGTGTTCATACAGTGGAATCCGTATGCGCGAAGGTAGCAGTGCCCCATTGGTGGACTCCCACGTTGTCACTAGGCAGAGGTTGAAGGAACGAAGAGCGTAAAGCTTGCGAGGGCGTCGAGTCGTTGTGTAAGTATTCTGTCGTGTCCTTTTGTAATTTCGTACTTAGTGGACTTGTGGCTGGGCCATCCGAGGTTTTTTCCGTTGTGGGTCTTCCTTATACATCGCGGCGTTGTGATTGTTTATTTTATGTTACAAATTCACCTAGACCCATGTTTAGGATAAAAAGATAAAATTGGTTTAATCACAAAAATGTTGTAATTGGTGCTTAATTAATTTAGGCTGTGATAGTTTAAGAAAAAGTTTAATTTGACAAAATTCATGTTTAGTTTGGTTTGTGTTAATTTGAACATGAATTGAAGTCGTGTTTAAGAAGTGAAAATTTAATTTTTCAATAAATTAGGACCTGAATTTTTCGGAACCATCATCGCCCCATTTTACAAATTGGTATCAAAGCTTTTAAGAAATTTCGCATTTTCAAATTGGTATAAGAGCAAGTGCAGTAAATTATCGTGTTAGATCTTTTTAGATTTGAATGTGGAGAATTTATCATTTTTGAACTTTTCTGTTTTTGATGGTTCTAACTACGCGATTTGAAAAGCGCGCATGAGGTCGCACTTACATCGTCAGATAAGCGGGTTTGGCAATCGGTTGTTAGAGGGTGGTCCCCACCAATGTGTTTAATAGGAGAAGTTCGTGTTCCTAAACCAGTAGAAAGATGGAGTGAGGATGCGCATACGCTAGCAAATTTCAATTCTCGTGGTTTAAATGCTCTTTTTAGTGCGGCTATACCGGAGGAGTTCCGCAGGATTATGACATGTGAAACGTCCATAAATGCTTGGGACACACTCCAACTCACCCATTAAGGTACTAGTGCTGTTAACGCTTCTAAACTCCAAAACCTCACCACTCAATTTGAAACCATTAAAATGGATGAGAGTGAAACTTTCGATGAGTTCAATGCTAGATTGTCCGATGTTATGAATTTGTATTTTAATTTGGGAGAGAAGATACCAGACAATCGTGTCATAAAGAAAAATTTGAGGTCATTACTCGATAGTTTTAATCCAAAAGTGATCGTTTTGAATTCTTTAGGCACTTTAAACTCTACGAAACTTGAAGAGCTTGTAGGTGACTTATAAACCTATGAACCCGACATGTTTACCTCCAAGGATGTGAAGAAGAAGGATAAGGACATAGCTTTGAAAGCGCGAAAGGAGGAAATACCTGTTTCGGATGATGAGTCTCACATCGACTCGGATGATATATTTATGTTTGCTAAGAAGTAGAAAATATAAAAATAAAGAAATATAAAATTTAAGAGAATTTCTAGAATCGTATCAGAGCGTCCACTCTTCAAATTGGGGAGATTTGTAAGGACAAATTTTCAATTGAGTCAAATTGTATGTATTGGCTTAATTCCAGACAAAACTCTTTGATTTATAAGATAGAAGTTATGTTTGTGACCTTTCAAGCCTATGACATTTTTGTTGAAGACGTAGCGACCAATTCAAATGAGATCACATCATATGCTGCGTTTTGTGCCTAGTTTTCGTCATCAACATTCCAAGGATCTCTCAGATATGAATGCTTATATTATGTTGAGCCTTGAAAATTTATTATTGGGTGTCAGAATTTTTGCTAAGCTTTTTAAAAATGACTTTATATTTTTTCAAGAAAAATAATTTAATTTTTCCAGGCCATTAGAATGACTTTTCCAGGTCGTTCGAACGAGATTTGGGGTTCGTTTGAATGATATAGCTAATGCCCATAGTCTTAAATTATGGTGGAACTTCAGGAATAAAAAATCCCTTTGGGCCCTTTTTATGAAACACAAATATTGTAGGATTCTCCATCCCATGGTTGCTAATGCTTCTAGAGGATCTCATATTTGGAGAAGAATGGCTTCAAATAGGGAAGTGGCAGATAAGAACATGAGATGGATGGTTGGTATGGGTAACATTAATGTTAAGTGGCACAACTGGACAGGAGATGAAGGATTTGATGCAGATGGTGGATGGTGTGGACATATCTCTCAAAGTTTCTGATCTGTTTGATAATTTAGGAGGTTGGGATCATAATAAAATTAATCTTCGCATGCCTCTTAATTCTTTAGCTATTTGCACTAAGGTGGAATTAATGGGAATAAATCATAGGGATAAACTCGTCTGGATGCCTGTAGATGATGGGTCATTTAATTTCTTTTTTGCTTGGAATATTATTAGAAAGTCTATCAGCCACTCTTGGTCAAATTATTTTATCTGGAATAAGCTCATTCCAATTAAAACATCTTTTTTTCTCCTGAGATTGCTTAGAGACTGCCTCCCAGGGACGGAGCCATAAAGAGAATTGGAGTTAGATGCCCATCTAAATGTGGATGTTGTTCATCCCCTAATATTGAATCTGCAGATCACTTATTCAACTAAAGTGACTTTTCAACCTCTATTTGGAAGCACTTTGAGGACCTGTGTGGGATTAAGAGCTTAAATTTTTCTATAAGAGGAATATTAATTTCATGGTGGTCCAATTCTAACAATTCAAGGTGGGGGAAATTACTGAAAGTTATTCCAGCATTCATTTTTGGGGGATCTGGAAAGCTAGGAACAAGTGGAGGTTTGAAAACTCTTCAATTCTATTAAGAAGAGCTGTACATGAGATGAACTCTCTTATTTTGCTTCATCTAGGTATTTATCTTAAGTATGGTATACCTCTTGTTATGTACCTTACAGTCCATTAGAATTGTATTAGAACTATCCAGTGGATACCTCCTAGCCACAACTGTTTCAAGATTAGTGTAGATGGAAGTTGCAAAGGTAATCCAGGCCCAATGGGAGGAGGAGGAATCTTAAGAAATTCAGAAGGAAATTTTATAAAAGCTTTTGCTCTTAACTTTGGTTATGGTACAAATGTGATTGCGGAAGCCTTGTCTATTTTCAAAGCCATTGAAGTTTGTGAATCAAGTCTAAAGGATGGCCTTATTGTGGAATCAGACTCCCTTACTGTTATTAAAGTGCTGAATAACCAGATGAAATGTCTATGGAGTATTATGCCTACCATTTCTTAGATTTAAGACAAGACTCATAATTTCAAGGTGAAGTTCTGCCATATTCTAAAAGAGAGAAACAAATGCGCTGATTTATTGGCTAACTATGGAGTTACTTATCAAAGTAATATTATTTCTAATTCTCTAGATGCCTTCCCTAGAGAATTGAAAGGTCTTATCAACTTGGATGCTTGGGGCTTCCCAAATTTTAGATTTTCTAAATAGGTTTTTTGATTACTCTTGTAAAGATGATTACTTATAAAGTCATCCTTCTTTCTTGTAAACTCCAGTTTGTTTCTTTTCTTGTATAAATAAATTTATGGGGCCTTGTCCCTATTCATAAAAAAAAAAGTTAGAGGGTGGTCCCAACCAACGTGTTTAGTAGGAGAAGTTCGTGTTCCTAAGCCAGTATAAAGATGGAGTGAGGATGCCCTTAAGCTAGCAAATTTCAATCCTCATGGTTTAAATGATCTTTTTAGTGCGGTCACACCGGAGAAGTTCCATGGGATTATGGTGTGTGAAACGTCCATAAATGCTTGGGACACACTCCAACTCACCCATAAAGGTATTAGCATTATTAAGGCTTCTAAACTCCAAAACCTCACCACTCAATTTGAAACCATTAAAATGGATAAGAGTGAAACTTTCGATGAGTTCTATGCTAGATTGTCCGATATTGTGATTTTGTCTTTTAATTTGGGAGAGAAGATTCCCGACAATCGTCTCATAAAGAAAATTTTGAGGTCATTACCCGATAGGTTTAATTCAAAAGTGACCGTTTTGAATTCTTTAGGCACTTTAAACTCTACGAAACTTGAAGATCTTGTAGGTGACTTATAAACCTATGAACTTGACATGTTTACCTCCAAGGATGTGAAGAAGAAGGATAAGGGTATATCTTTGAAAGCCCGGAAGGAGGAAACACCTGTTTTGAATGATGAGTCTCACATAGACTCAAATGATATGGCTATGTTTGCTAAGAAGTAAAAAATTTAAAAATAAAGAAATATAAAATATAAGAGAATTTCTAGAACCATCATCTCTTAAAATTGGTATCAGAGTATCCACTCTTAAATTGGGGAGATTTGTAAGGACAAATTTGAATTTCTAATTGAGTCAAATTGTATATATTAACTTAATTCCGGACAAAATTCTTTGAATCATAGGATAAAAGTTGTGTTTGTGACCTTTCAAGCCTATGGCATTTTTGTTGAAGATGTAGTGGCCAAGTCAAATGAGATCACATCCTATGCTGTGTTTTGTGCCTAGTTTTCGTAATCAACATTCCAAGGATCTTTCAGGTCCAAATGCTTATATTATGTTGAGCCTTGAAAATTTATTATTGGGTGTCAAAATTTTTGCTAAGCTTTTTTAAAATGACTTTATATTTTTTCAAGAAGAATAATTTAATTTTTCTAGGTCGTTAGAATGACTTTGCCAGGTCTTTCAAATAAGATTTGGGGTTCGTTCGAACGACTTCTAATGTGTTGGCCTTTTTGTTTGTGATGACTTCTCGTTAGAAGTCTTGTTCTTATTTCGTTCGAATGAGATGACTATGTCGTTCGAACGAGACTAATTTTCGTTCGAACGACCGGAATCGTTTTTCAAAAATTGCAATTTTCTCTTAGCAGTTTTTCTTCAACTTCTCATTACTTTTTTCATTCATTCATGTAGTGCGGGAATGCAATTTTCTATATGCACTTTTCAAGATTTTAGAGCAAAAATTCTCTCTAAGATGTTCATCCATGTTTATTAATCATTTGTGAGTAATTTTTATCAAACTCCAAAACCAAGTTTACACCCAAGTATTTTGGTCCAAGTTTCAACATACATATATGTTTTGAGATCACATTTTGGCACTCGGTTTATCATTATCTACATCATTGAGGATTGTTTCTTGTGGAGGATTCCGTATTCGTTGGTGTACATATGGTGGACTCCGTATGCGTGAAGGTAGTAGTGCCCCATCGGTGGACTCGTACGTTGTCACTAGGCAGAGGTTGATGGAACGAAGAGTGTCAAGACTTGCGAGGGCGTCGAGTCGTTGTGTAAGTATTCCATCGCGTCCTTTTGTAATTCCGTACTCAATGGACTTGTGGCTGGGCCATCTGAGGTTTTTCCCGTTGGAGGTTTTCCTCGTACATCGCGGCGTTGTAGTTTTATTATTTTATCTTGTAAATTCACCTAGATGCATGCTTTGGATAAAAAACATAAAATTGGTTTAACCACAAAAATGTTGTAATTGATGCTTAATTTATTTGGGTTGTGTTCGTTTAAGAAAAAGTTTAATTTGGCAAAATTCATGTTTAGTTTGGTTTGTGTTAATGTGAACTTGAATTGAAGTCGTGTTTAAGAATTGAAAATTTAATTTTTGAAGAAATTAAAACTTGAATTTTTCCGGAATCATCATCGCCCCATTTTAAAAATTGGTATCACACTTTATAATTTAAGGAAATCCGCATTTTCAAATTGGTATCAGAGCAGGTGCACTAAATTATGTTATAGATCCTTTTAGGTTTGAATATGGAGAATTTATCATTTTTGAAGTTTCCTATTTTTAATGGTTCTAACTACGCGTACTGAAAGGAACATATGAGGTCAACACTTATGTCGTTAGATGAGTGGGTTTGGCAATTGGTTGTTAGAGGGCGGTCCCCATTAACGTGTTTAGCAGGAGAACTTTGTGTTCCTAAACCCGTAGGGAGATAGAGTGAGTACGTGCTTAAGTTAGAAAATTTCAATTCTCGTGGCTTATATTCTATTTTTGGTGGGTCACACCAGAGAAGTTTCGCCGGATTATGACGTGTGAAACATCCAAAGAGGCTTGGGACATACTCCAATTCACCCATGAAAGGTACCACTGCTATTAAGGATTCTAAACTTCAAAACCTCACAACTCAATTTGAAACCATTAAAATGGATGAGAATGAAACTTTCGATGAATTCTATTCTAGATTATTTGATATTGGTGGATTCGTCTTTTAATTTAGGAGAGAAGATACCCAACAATCGTGTCATAAAGAAAATTTTGAGGTCATTACCCTATAGGTTTAATCTAAAAGTGATCGTTTTGAATTCTTTAGGCACTTTAAACTGTACGAAACTTGAAGAGCTTGTAGGTGACTTACAAACCTATGAACTTGACATGTTTACCTCCTAGGATGTGAAGAAGAAGGACAAGGGAATAGCTTTGAAAGCCCGTAAGGAGAAAACACCTGTTTTGAATGATTAGTCCACATCGACTCGGATGATATGGCTATGTTTGCTAAGAAGTAGAAAATTTAAAAATAAAGAAATATAAAATTTAAGAGAATTTCTAGAACCATCATCATCTTCAAATTAGTATCAGAGAATTCACTCTTCAAATTGGGGAGATTTGTAAGGACAAATTTACAATTAAGTCAAATTGTACCTCATTATGGTGGGATATTATGACGAATCATATGTTAAAATTAATATATTTAATTCAAATGTTGTTTTGACTCGTAAAAATATGATATTGATGTGTTTAATGTAGAATGCATTTATTTGTTGCTAAATATTATAACCACGCATGTTTAAATCGGATTATGTGTGAAATTTTAAAAATATCACCCGTAAGGGAATAATGGAATTGGACAACTTGTGTAGTTATTTAGTAGAACTTGTTTATCACATAATTAAGTTGATATAATGAGAATGGAATTGGTTTTATATGTTTGGAAATTGAAGGATTGTGATGTTAAATAAAGAGTATAATTTACGTCGAGATTATACATGTTAATAATTAACACTGAGAGAACGTTGAGATTTATAGGAGTAGTTGTACTTTCACCCTTGTTAGTGGGTTACTTGCTGGATATGGGACTAGTATGTATACTTTATTGTTGTTGGCACTTTCTAGGTATGAGACTAGGTACTGTGCGCTTATATGATTGGGTATTTCCAGGGTGTGGTACTAGGTAGTACGCCGCTAGATTTTCCTTTAGCCTGGGTACGAGACTAGGTGATGATTTTGGCTAGGTGTTCTTCCTATGTGATAGACTAGGTGATACTTTTAGTTTGGTGATCTCTAGGTATGGGTCAAGGGATGGTTTTGGTCGGATTATAGGTGGGGATATTTGGAAATAATGAAATCATGATAAAGAAGAGATAATTAATGCCTAAGATAATAAAGGGATATTAAAATGTATTGACGTCACCAATATGTGCAGGGCTAATAAAAATTGTATCGTCTGGCTATAGTGACTTGTCGTGTGTGGAACATCATCAATATGTGCAAGGCTAATCTAGATATAATTATGGGTGTGGGTGTGTTGTGTTTAGATGTTAAGCACAACCGAATATGTGCAACACTAATAAAAATGTTGTCTGGGTTTACACTGATGTCGCATCAATAATAATTAAATAATTGAATTAAGTTAAGTTAAAGTATTGTGATCTAATTAAACGTCGAAATAAACATAATAAGTATTGTTTTATTTTACTCTCATCTCATTATATTGATTCTTAATTTAAAATATTCTATTGTGATATGTATCTCTTATAATACTTATGACTGGACTCACGGATCCTATTTGGAAAGAGTAGCTGTTATTCCCGCGGTGGGCTCTGACCCATTGCGTTGACTAACATTTTAGGTTAGGTTACTAAGTAACTGTATAGTATTTGGAGATTTGAGGACGTATAACTGGGTTTATTTTATTGCTTTAGTAGTTTAGTTTTCCTTTGAGACAGTATCTATGGATTTGCATGGGTAATTCGATTCCATAGTTGTTTAAGATTTTTATTTGGAGATTTTGGAGCCGGATTATTTGTATTTGAATATCATTATTTTAGAGTTTGAGGTTTATTTATTGCTTACCATGGTGATGGATTTTAATTCCGGTTGATGTTTTATATTCGTTGGACTGTTGCAATTTACATCTTGTGGAAAAAGTTTTAAAATGTCTCATATTTCTGTCACATGTTATGAATGGTATTTAATACTAACGAGCTGTATATTTTGATAGCAGAGCCTGGACACTTCCAATGCCAAAATACGTGGGGTGTTACAGTTGTGATCAGAGCATATATTAGTGGGGAAGACTATAATACCCCATAATTTTGTGCCTGGAAAGTTTATTTAGAAATTGGAAAATAGGAATTTATTAATGATTTGGACTTAAATAGATTTTTTATGTTGGATTTGAATTAAAAAGGATTGGAATCGATTTAATTTGATTTTTACAGAAAACAACATTTTGGGGGGAAGGTCCCGACCCCAAGTGGAACATATCGATTCGATTATGAGGTCAGATCGATTTGGAATACGACGGTTAGTGCAGGTGGGAAATTTTGTAGGTGTTTGAGTTTATTTTGGACTCTTTTGTTTTAATCTTTTATAATGCACGTAGTTTAGACTTTTTCAACACTTTTCTCTCAAACCAAAAATCATCACCTTCTGAAGTTTCCTTTCCCACTTATACAAAACCGAAACCTCCAATAAACAAAGTTTCAAGCCATATTTTGAAGGCTCAAATAAAGTGTTTTCAAGATCAACTAAGGACGGAACTTTGTTATTTTCGTGAGACGAATGCAACCATATATTCAAAATTTTAAAGGGACTTATTTTCAGGCAAGAATATCACTATTGATCTCCTTAAGTGTTGTTTGATTTAAATATTGCCTAAACATTGATTACACATGTTTTCTTAAAATCATTAGAAATTTTAATTAGGAAAAGCGAGAACCTAATTATGGATCTGTTTTTATTAAATCTGAAAATTGGGGTTTAAGACTTTAAATACCGCATGCTTAGATAATTATACCTTGTTATAGTGAGATATTGGGACGAATTACATGTTAAAACTAATATATATAATTCGAATGATGTTTTGACTCGTAAAAATACGATATTGATATGTATGATGTAGAATGAATTTATTTATTGCTAAATATTATAATTACGCATGTTTGAATCAGAATATGTGTGAAATTGATAAAATATCACCCATAACGAAATAATGGAATTGGGCAACCTGTGCAGTTATTTAGTGAACTTGTTTATCACAGAATTAAATTGATATAACGAGAATCGAATTGATTTTGTATGTTTGGGAATTAAAGGATTATGACGTTAAATTAAGAATATGATTTACGTAGAGATTGTTCGTGTTAATAAATTTTTACCGATTGGACGTGGAGATTTATGGGAGTAATTGTACTTTCACCCTTGTTAGTAGATTGCTGTCTAGGTATGGGACTAGTAAGTAGATTTTATTGTTGTTGGCACTTTCTAGGCATGTGACTAGTGACTATGCGTTTATACGATTGGGTATTTCCTGGGTGTGATACTAGGTAGCACGTCATTACGTTTTTGTTTAGCCTAGGTGCAAAACTAGGTGATGATTTTGGTTAGGTATTCTTCCTAGGTGATAGCTAGGTAATACTTATGGTTTGGTGATCTCTAGGTATGACACTATGGATGATTTTAGTTGTGGTGCACGAATTATGGGTGGGTCTAGTTGAAAATAATGAAAGCATGATAAAGAAGTGATAATTCATGCCTAAAATAATAAACAAGTATCAAAATGAATTGGCGTCACCAATATGCGTAGGGATAGCAAAAATTGGGACGTCTGGCTATAGTGACGTGTCGTATATGGAACATCACAATATGTGCATGACTAACGAAAATTGGACTGTCTGGCTAAAGTAATGGGTGTGGGTGAGATGTGTTGAGATGTTAAGCGCAACCGAATATGTGCAGACCAATAGAATTGTTGTTTGGATACAGTGGTGTCACATTAATAATAAGTAAACTATCAAATTTAGTTATGTTAAAGGATTTTGATCTAATTAAATGTTGAAATAAACATAATAGGAATTGGGAAGTGGGGTAGCTTAGTTATGTAAGTAGTTAGTATTGTTTTACTTTATTCATATCTCATTATATTAATTCTTAATTTAAAATATTATATTGTGATATTTATCTCCTATAATACTTATGATTGGATTCACAAATTCTATTTGGGAAGAGTAACTGGTATTCCTGCAGTGGGTTCTGACCCTTTGGGTTGACTAACATTTCAGATTAGGTTACTGGGTAGCTGCATAGTATTTGAAGATTTGAGGACTTGCAGTTGGAGTTACTTTATTGCTTTAGTAGTTTAGCTTTCTCTTCCAGTCGTACTTATTATGAGACAGTATTTTATGATTTTTGTGGGTCATTCGATTCCAGAGTTGTTTACGATTTTCAATTGGAGATTTTGTAGTTATATTATTTGTATTTGAGTATTATTACTTTGGAATTTGAGGTTTATTTATAGGAGTTAGCATGGTGTTGGGTTTCAATTCTGGTGGATTATTTATATTCGTTTGATTATTGCAGTTTATATCTTGTGGATTTTTTACTGTTTCATATTTTTGTCACATGATAAGAATGGTATTTAAATCTAACGCCCAACGTAGGTTGGCAACATGGTCTGGCCAACTTCAATGTCAAAATATGCGGGGTGTTACAGTTGGAATAATAACATGGTCTTCGATCTCAAGGGTTTTGAGTCCGTTATAGCTTATGCGCTGCCGATGTTTGATTCTGTTTGTTGATTTATACCCCCTAGGTTGTGGGTGTAGCATACATATTAGTCTTGTCTTTGTGGAAAGAGGTAATTTATGTTAAGAGCCGTTTTGGAGCATTGAGGATACAAATAGTGACCTTGAGGTGAGCAATCATTAATGGATATTTGGAGATGAAATTTATTGTTGAACCATTGAGGACCTTGATTTATGCGATGGCAATTGAGATAGAACTAGTAGTGATTGGTGGGAGAACATGGTATGCTCTTATTTGATATATATATAGTTTTATTTTATTTGGGGAGGGGTTAGGTGCATATTGCATTAGGCGTATAGACGCACATTCATTTCATACTGCGCAGACATATATGAGCTATTTTTTATTTGTGCTGGTTTATGTTACGATATTTACACTTTTCCGAATTTAGAGGATGAAATTCATGTGTTAATGGGTAGACTGTAATACCCCGTCATTTTAAGACCAGAAAATTTATTTAAAATAGAAATTTATCAATGATTTGAACTTAAATAAAATTTAATATTGGATTTGAATTAAAAAAAAGGATTGGAATTGATTAAATTTTATTTTGGTTGAAAACAACAACTAGGGGGAAGTACCCAATCCCAAGTGGATCAGATTGATCCGAATAACGACACTCAGTGTGGCTGGGAAATTTTATAGGTGTTTGAGTTTGTTTTTGACTCTTTTGTTTTAATCTTTTATAATGCACAGGGTTTAGACTTTTCAAAACTTTTCTTTCTAACAAAAAACTAGTAGCTTTCCAAGTTAATCTTTCCCCCTTATACAAAACCTAAAACTCAACTAAAATAAAGCTTCAACCCAAATTTCGAAGGTTTAAATCAAGTTTTCTCAAAATCAACCAAGAACGGGACTTTGTTATTTTCGCAAGACGAACACAACCTTATATTCAGAATTTTCAGGAGACTTATTTTTAGGCAAGAATATCTCTATTATTCTCCTTAAGTGTTGTTTGGTTTAAATGCTGCCTAATCATTAATTACACATGTTTTCATAAGCTAATTAGAAATTTTAATTAGGAAAAGTGAGAACCTAATTATGGACCTTGATTAGGCATAAATTCTTCGTATTTATCCCCTTAGTTTAGAGGCTTTTATCATCTTGTGCGGTGTAAATCGAGTTGATTTATCTCATATTATTGCTACTGATCTTCTCTATGTAGTGCATCGAGTTTCTTGTATTTCTCTTACATTTTGCAAGTATTTTACACAATTAGAGAGAAGAGAAAACTCAAACTCAAGAAATTTATGAGTGAAGGAAAGTCAAGGGCAAAATAGTAATTTTACACCTGGAATTTGAACGCAGAGCCCAAGAAGAAGTTGAATTTCGTGAGTCCACAAGAGCATAGGAAGAAACGACATCTAAATCTGACGTTCGAGTGAAAAGTTACGAAGATTCAAAGTTGAGAAGAAAGCATCGAAAAACTAGAAAAAGAGTTAGAATTTTTTTGAAGATATCAAGACCTGACATTTTCGCATCAACACTGGAATTTCAAACCGGTTCGGTGACCGAAATTTC
This sequence comes from Sambucus nigra, assembly GCA_949130495.1. Classification (NCBI taxonomy): domain Eukaryota; kingdom Viridiplantae; phylum Streptophyta; class Magnoliopsida; order Dipsacales; family Adoxaceae; genus Sambucus; species Sambucus nigra. Next base: position 181,778,044 of record OX422224.1, on the reverse strand, counting down.
TAATTTTCTTTTGTAAAATTAGAGTTGTGTTTGAATCCAACTCTTAAATAAAACGGGAGACATATATCTTAGGTTACCATCAGACATAGTTTAAGCAGTTTTTACATAATTTTGGGGAGCTTTTTGAAGGGAGAACCATAGTATTGATTATTTTTCAAGAACTTATCCATTATTTGGCATCTAATTCAAGGTTTTCTTCAAGATTAGTAAGATTCATATTCTATTGTTATTCTCTATAGTGATTCATTATCCCCGCGATAGAAGTAATTCATACATGCTTAGATATCTTTTAATCATGAGTTTCTTTACATGCAACGTAGAATCTTCGGTTAATTGTAGTTTCATCATGTCTAGCTAGATTTTTAAGGGTTGGGATGCATGAACCCAACCCGATGTGGTTTGCATGGAAATAAAAGTAATTCTCTGAATTAAATAAATGATTAAATCGTGTTAAGCAGTTGTTACAACCGTCGTAGGGCTTTTAACCTCGTTTGCCCTAGGTAACTGTGTTGTTTATGAGTGCGATGCGCGTGTCAGCTATGTCGACACCGCTTTGTTTCTATTCTTGATTATGTATGATGCGGGCTTGTACCCTCATATATGAAATGCTTGAAATTAATAAATTTTGGGTTTGATTAATTATTTAATTTACGATTGCTTTTATATTCGGTAAACATACTATGGTTCGGGGGATTGTAGTCCAACCTATTTTTCACATTCATATTTATTCAGTCACAGTTAGTTTACTCCTGCATACGTAGTTTAATTATGAGTTTAATTAATTTGCATTTAGTTAGTAGATATAAAATTCCAAAAAATAATCACATTTTCCTTTTGCATTTTTCTGAGTCAGCTTAGGATCAGTCGGCTTACCTATCGTCGTCACGTTCTATTTTCCTGAGTATTCGACCCCGTCTTATCGGGTTTATTACTTACGTGACCGATTTACACTTGAACCGATATAAGCACACACTAGAGACAAATTTTGAGTCGCGTCAAGTTTTTGGCGCCGTTGGCGGGAAATTAGGTAGAGTATTAGGTTAGATCGATTTAATATAAAATTTGACTCCAAATCTCAAAAAGCCAAAAAAATTATAAAATCACAAATCCAAAAAAATTCAGAAAAGAAGAAAAGCACAAATTTTTTTACATCTCTCAAAGTTCGTTCATGTAAAATCCGCAACAAACTCCTCAAGCAACTCCTACTCGCATTCATGAAAATCCGATAGTTGAGTACGACCCCGATAGCCCACACACTCCTAATGCACCTCAGTTTTGGGTTCCACCTCCTACACCCCCAAATTCCATTACAAGTCACACTTCTAGGACACCGAGTGAGGATACTGAGTCAATTGGAGAGAGAGCCATGTCTGAGCCCGCTAGTTTTGGTACGGGTGAGGGTGATATGCCATATCGTCCCATGAGAGAACTCCTCTATCTCGAGAGAACTGTCACCCCATGATGCATTTTGCTTCCGCACAATGCTGGACAATTCCATTTTCGTAATGCGATGATACAAATTCTTCCCACATTTCACGTGTTGGAATCGAAAAAGCCTTATCTCCACATTCGTGAGCTTGAAGAGGCATGCGATATATTTAGCGATCAAGCTTGCACACAAGATGTCAGTCGCCTAAAGCTTTTCCCTTTTCCTTAAAGGATAAAGCTAAGACCTGGATTTGGTCTTTATCATCGACTCAATTGGATCATGGAGGGAGAAAGCCTCCAAATTCCTCCTAAATTTTTTTCCCCAACATCGAACAAATTCTATCCAAGCTTAAATTCAAACATTCCGACAACAAGAAAATGAGTCATTTGATCGATATTACGAACGTTTCAATGATCTAGTTAGTACATGCCCTCATCAAGGTTTTGAGAAGTACCGTCTCATATCCTTCTTTCACCACGGGCTAAGTATAGCGTCTAAATAACTCATTGAGACAATGTACGAGAGACCATTTTGGGAATTAGATGAACACGATGCAGATGCCCACCTTAAGTTTATCGTCGAGACAACTCAATCGTGGGACACATCCGATCCTAATACCCAAAATTGCGTTCGACAAACTCCCACCGCTCCTTCAGCACCAGGCCTTTATCATGTGGGAGATGTAGTCGGATCAAGGCTAAGAGAATCAACCCAACCCATTAAAGAGAAGGTGTGTGATATTTGTGAGGCGAGCCATTCAACGAAGGAATGCCCGACGATACCCGTCTATAAATTAATGCTACATGAACAAGTGGATGCAATAGGGGGATTTAAGGGTAATTTAAATGCCTCGCATGGGAATTCTTACAACCCTTCGTGGAGGAATCATCCTGGTTTTATCTACGAGAAATAACATGCTGCATTGAATCCTAATTCCCACGTTGTCCCACCTCCACATCCACATTTCCAACAAGCTCCACATATGCAATCACATATGAAAGCACCACCCCCCGCACCATATATCACCTCACCGCGGAGAAATCTCGAAGATACTCTAAATCAATTCATCCAATCCCAAAATGCAACCAATGCTAAGTATGACCGCATGTTTACCGAAATAAATGCTAACATCTCTAGGTTGCAATCATCTTTAAGTATCTTAGATAAGGGTAAGTTTTCGGCCCAAGGTCAAAGACCTCCTTAAGGTAAAACTAGTGTTAGCTCTACTTCTAATGAACATCAAGAGCAATGTCAAGCCGTTACCACTCTACGCAGTGGGCGAGTTGTTGATCTATCACCTCTCCTACACGACACCCCTAAAGACAAGGAGGCTTCGACCGACATGAAAGAGGCCGAAGATGCCCCTTTGAATGAGAGTGACAATAATGACACTAGTGAGCCTGAAGTTGTAGTGAAACCACACACTGCTGCACCGTTCCCTCACCGGTTGGTTCCTCCCCAAAAAGGAATCCCTCATAATGACGTGCTAGATGTCTTTAAGCAAGTCAAGCTGAATTTACCTTTTCTCGATGCTATACAGCAAATTCTCCCCTATGCTAAAGTCCTTAAGGAATTATTGACGGTGAAAAGAAGGCTAAAGGTGAAAAAGAGTGTCTTCCTAGCACAAAATGTGAGTTTCGTTCTACTTAATGATCTCCCACCAAAATTTAAAGATCCGAGTGCACCTATAATTTCGTGCATCATTGGGGAGAATCGAATAGAAAAGGCCTTACTTGATTTAGGGGCGAGTGTCAACATTATTCTCTACTCCATATATAGGCAACTCGATTTGGGGGACCTCAAGACCACAAAAATCACTCTCCAAATTGCGGATCGTACCATAAAGATACCACGAGGCATTGTTAAAGACGTGATAATCCAAGTTGACACCTTCTACTTCCCGATAGATTTTGTCATTTAGGACACGAAACCCTCCATCATCCCAAGTAATCATGTTCCCATCATTCTTGGCCGCCCATTCTTAGCTACGACTAACGCCCTGATTAACACTCGAAATGGGCAAATGCAACTCACTTTCGGGAACATGACCTTAGAAATAAATATCTTTAATATCGCGAGTCAAGTGGGTGATGATGATGATTTTCACTCAGTGGATCTTATTGAGGAGATAGTAGAGAAGCACATCGAGGGAAATTTTAGTGGTGATGCCTTAGGAGCATGCCTTATTTCGAGTAGTGAGAGCGACGGGATGTACACCGATTTTAAGAGAGAGGTAGGAGAGTGGAGAACGACATTAGATGACAGAGAGTCAGATGAGGACGTGAGAGATATGAGTTGGGTTTCTAGATTAGAGGAATTACCACCAAGGGAGTAGCGCACGATTCCCTCCGATGAAAATTTCCCACCCTTGAATTAGAGAAACTACCCTCCAACGTTAAATATGCTTATTTGGGAGAGGATGAGACATTTATTGTTGTTGTCTGCTCTAGCCTAGATAAAGAGCAAGAGGGTAAATTATTAGAAATTTTGAGGAAGCATCGAAGTGCTTTTGGTTGGTGCATAGCGGATTTAAAAGGTATAATTCCTTTAATTTGTACCTATAAAATCCACCTCGAGGTAATACGAGCGAAAATCATTAAATTATTGGACGTCAGGATCATTACCCAATCTCGGACAACAAATGGGTGAGTCCTATCCAAGTCGTCCCTAAGAAGTCAAGAATAACTGTGGTCGAGAATGCCAAGGGTGAGTTAATTCCCCAACGTACCACCACCGGGTGGTGCATTTGCATTGATTATCGAAAACTCAATGCGGGCATAAGGAAAGATCATTTCCCCTTACTATTCATCAACTAAATTCTAGAGAGAGTAGCGGGACACCCATATTATTGCTTCCTTGATGGTTATTCTGGATATAACCAAATAGAGGTAGATGTTCTTGATCAAGAGAAGACGACTTTCAAATGTCCCTTTGGCACGTTTGCCTACAAATGTAAGCCAATTGGATTGTGTAATGCGCCCGTGAATTTTCAAAGGTGCATGCTTAGTCTCTTTAGCGACATGGTTGAAAGAGGCCTTGAAGTATTTATGGATGACTTTAGCATTTTTGGCCCCTCTTTTGACCTTTGTCTTGCAAATTTTAAAAAAGTACTTGCCCGGGTTCTGGAAAAGAACTTGGTTTTAAATTGGGAAAAATGTCATTTTATGGTAACCGAAGGAATAGTTCTTGGCCACATTGTGTCTTCTAAAGGAATTAAAATCGATAGGGCAAAAGTAGATGTCATAGACGAGCTTCCCCCACCTAAATCAATAAAGGATGTGCGCTCCTTCTTGGACCATGCAGGGTTTTATAGAAGGATTATTAAGGATTTTAGTGCCATTGCTAAACCCCTGAGTTACCTACTTATGAAGGATGCCCCCTTTGAGTGGAACGAAGCATGCCAAAGTGATTTTGATAAATTAAAAATCATGCTTGTTTCCGCCCCCATCATGGAAGCTCCGGATTGGTCCCTTCCATTCGAGCTTATGTGTGATGTGAGTGATTACGCTATAGGGTTTGTTTTGGGCCAAAGAAAGGATAAGAAAGCTCATGTCATCTATTAAGCTAGACAAACGTTAGTCGGACCGCAACTCAATTACTCCACCACGGAGAAAGAATTACTAACGATAGTCTTTGCCCTAGACAAATTTTTCTCCTACCTTATCACTTCACCCATCACATGCTTTACCGACCACGCGACGCTAAAATATCTCCTTGCTAAGAAATATGCTAAGCCACGCCTCATAAGGTGGATCCTACTCCTACAAGAGTTTAATTTCTCCATCAAAGACAAGAAAGGGGTAGAAAACATCGTTGCCGATAATTTATCCCGGCTTTCTTCCGACGTGCCTAGTGATCCCTTATCCATAGACGAGTACTTCCCGAATGAACAATTATTTTCCACTTCTTCTCTCCCCTAGTTTGCGGATATAGTTAATTACCTTGTCACGGGAGCCGTACCTCCCGATTGGACACCACAAGAGAAGAAGTTCATTACTTGGTCACGCATGTTTTTCTATGACGATCCATTCCTATTTAAATATTTTGCGTACAAAATCATCCGACGTTGTGTACCGAATGACGAGACTCATAACATCATCCATTTTTGTCATACGAAAGCGTGTAGAGGCCATTTTCCACTAATAAGACGACCGATAAGATTCTTTAAAGCGGTCCCTATTGGCCCAAGATCTTTCGGGATGTGAGCACTTATTGTAAATCTTGCGATATATGTCAAAGGATGAGAGCTATCACCCGCCGAGACATGATGCCATTAACCCCTATACTCGTCATTGAGATATTTGATTATTGGGGTATTGACTTCATGGGCCCTTTCCCTCCGTCCTTTGGCTTCTTATACATCCTCGTTGCGGTAGATTACGCGTCTAAATGGGTAGAGGCCATAGCTACCAAAGCGAATACAACAAAGTGGTGATTAAGTTCTTGAAAGAACACATGCTCTCTCGCTTCGGTGCTCCGAAGGAAATTATTAGTGATAACGGTAAGCATTTTTGCAATAGGCCATTTCAAAAGCTTATGAGTAAGTATGGAGTCGTTCATAAGGTTGGGACAACTTATCACCCTCAAACGAGTGCGCAAGCCGAGCTAGCGAATCGTGAAATCAAAAACATTCTCGAAAAATCATCGATCCTAACCGAAAAGATTGGTCCATTCGATTGAACAATGTGACATGGGCTTATAAAACCACATACAAGAACCCCCTTGGGATGTTCCCATTTTGCTTTGTCTATGGCAAGCCATGACATCTCCTCGGGGAGCTGGAGCTCAAAGCTTATTGGGCAATCAAAAGGCTGAATTATAGTTTGGATAAAGCCGGTGAAGCTCGCAAGCATCAATTGAACAAGTTAGACGAGATGCGCAATGATGCATACGAGAACGCTAAGATATCCAAAGAAAGGATGAAACTTGCACATGATAAAATTATTCGACGCAAGGAGTTTCATTCGTGTCAAAAAGTGCTTCTCTATAACTCGCGCCTACACTTATTTCTCAGTAAATTGCATTCGCGGTGGACAGGCCCATTCGTCATTAAAGAAGTTTTCCCCCACGTTGCCATTGAATTGGAAGACCCAAAAGGAGGAGACACATTAAAGGTTAACTGACAACGCCTAAAGCCGTACTTAGAGGTGTGCATCGAAGAAACCGATACCATTTGGTTATTGGACCCCATTTATGGGGATTGAGCGAGAAAGAATTGAGAGGTCGTCGCACACCCGATGCGTATGGGGTGATTCTTGTGTATCATAGTTAATCATGTAGGTATGTAGTTAGAAGTCCGTAGGGTACGAGTCGAGTTAGGATAGGAGCACAAATGTGCATTTCGGGAGAGTTCCATGCGAGGCAATATGAGTTTTTGGGGTTTTACAAGCTAGAATGATTGCAGGAGTGTTTTGGAAAAATGGATTTTCGGAGTTCCAACACTTAGTTTTTTTCGGATGCCAAGTTTGGGGGCTATTCTAGAAATTCGAACCGGTTCATTTTTTTTGCACTATAAGGGCCAAACCGGTTTGCCCAGAGCAGGTGCTGACTTCGACAGTTTTCAAGGTGCCTATTCCCCATACACCCCCCCTTTCCCAGACTCCTCCCCTTCTCTTCCGTCCATTTTTTCCCTCCAAATCCATTCCCTCCATTTTTCCTCCCTCCAATTTCTTTCCCTCCAATTCCTCCCATCCCCTCCTATAAATACACACACAATTCCCCCATTTCTCTTCACACCTCCCATATTTCTTCATTCTCCTTCTTCCTAAGTCACCCGTTCATATGGCTAACGAAGAACTACCCGTCAAGTATGACTCCACTGAAATACTCCAAGATGGCAACCATGTCTACTGCTCACTTCAAAAAACAAATGGGTTGAAGATTTTTTTTCTAGCTCCCGCACCGTACACATCGAGCGAGCAATTAATTGGAACGGGATGCCTAAAACCGTGTCCACAATCTTCCGGCATCAAAGGTGGCACCAATTCCTAGCCAATCCCGGCGATGAGGTTTGGATGGACGATGTGCGCTCTTTTTATGGCACTCTGGTCCATGTCTCCGAAAATACGTACCAAGCCTATGTCGACGAGGTACCCGTACCATTCTCTCTCACCATAGTCGCCCAGATAATGTATGCCGATCAAGTCCCGAATCCCCCAAATTTTGACTATCCCACATATGGTGACCCCATCCCTAAGCATCAATGCATAGATTGTATCACCTCCAACCACATTTTGGAGCGCGATACCTTCCCGGTGGGGAGCCTTGACGAAGCCACCCGCTTTGCCTTTTAATCACTTGTGGGCCCATACTCCAAATATCCAACAACTCCACGATCCGCATACGCCATGGCAATTTCCTCTACCATCTTCTTGGCGATGCGAGTACCATTAATCTCCCCCGCATTTTTTACTCGGAAATCATTCATGCCGCCATGGACCGCAAAGTCAAAATTGCTTTACCTTATGCCCGGTTCATAACATCACTCCTAAGGAATGCCGGGATTCACCCACCAACATCGCAACCCCGTCTTCCCAAGCCTATTGGGAAAGAATCAATCTCAAGTAGCGTGCGACAAATGGAGGTAGTGCGCCCACCCCCACCAGTGGCGGAAGATGTGGAAATGGGGTAGATGAGCTGGAATATAACGAGGAGGAGGATTCTGACTACGAGCCGGAAGGGGAGGGACTAACTCGCCGGGTTGCTAATTTAGAGGCGAACTTCAATAGGTATTTGGCGGACTACAAAGCGGACCAGGAAGCCTACCACCGGGATACAAGTATGATGTTCCGCTTGCAAGTGGAAATGTACAAGTTGCAAGTGGGGTCCAATGTCGCACTTCCAACATACTTTTATAATCCATACGACCCCAATGCCCCCAGCCCGTCAAACCCACCCCCGCAGTAGCCCGATGTTTGTGTGGTTGTTTCAAATATGTAGTTCTTCAACTTTTGGGTACTTAATTGCTTGTAATAATTTTTTTTGGTGATGAAGAACTATGTATTATCTATCCTTTCTTTTCTTAGTCCTTGGTCCTTATTAATACAATGTTGCATTTTGTCCTTTTTTTACGCGCTCTTCTCTTTTATGTGAATTTTAGTCCTTGTTTGCATGAGGACATTGCAAAAATCTAAGTTGGGGGGGGGGGGGGGGGGGGGTACGCATGCGCTTCAAAATTTCACAAAGTTCAAAATGCCCAAAAATAAAAAAAAAAACAAAAAATTTCCCTCCCAAAAATTGAAATTTTGAAAAAGCTAAAAATATTTTTCTTCAAAATAAATAAATTTTGGAATTTAAATTTTTTTAAAATGTCACAATTTTTTTTTGAAGTTTCAAATTGTCAAAATTCAAATGCACAAAACCAAAATTGATCAAAGATGGAAATTGAGCGAAAATTGACGACTTTACGAATAAGTGTGGAGATTATTAACCCGGTGAGATTTTGAGCCTATCGATTTTTATGAGTAATTAAATCAATCCGAGTTAATGGTTAACTCAAAGTTTTAATAAGTCGTTGAGGATCTCAATTCCTTTGTTTTGATCAGTTAAGAAAAACGTGTGAGATGTTGTCTTGAAAAGTGAGCTAAAAATATCTCTAAACTAAATGATTCTCGAGGCGCATATGGTAAAGTAATGAGTAATTTGAACATATGAAGTTAGGCCCTCGTTTGTTTATCCAAAAAATATTAGCCATAAAAAGTTGTGAAAAATTATCCTTTGCAACCCAATTTGAGCCTAATAGAAATTTCCCTTTTTCATTTGTAACCCGAAAAACCCAAATATCCTAGAGTTGTGAAAATTGAAAAAAAAATAGAAAATAAAGTCCAAATGGTGCGATAAAAAGGGGCAAGAAAAAATAGAATAATGCTCAACAAAAATAGAAAGAAAAGAAAAATGTGAAAAATAGAAAGAAAAAAAAAAGAAGAGAAAAATGAGCAAAAGCCCGAAAAAGCACTAACGGACATCATAAGAATATTTTCCAATTTCGAATTTCCCAACCATTCCCAATTTTATTCAATACACCTTATCTCCCGATAAAGTCCCAACCGAGTCCGAATTGCGAAATTAATTATCGTGTGGAGAGCTAAAATACGAAAAGATAATAAGAGAGATTAATTGATGTGAGAAAGAGATGATATTTCCTATTTTTCAATGACAGTAATCCGATGATGAGATCTTATCACCATAAAAATTCCGTCTTTCAAAATCGTGTGCTTGAATTTGTGTTCCATTATATTTACTCTTTAAATCACGCATATTGAGAGAAATATCCACATTCTGAGTGATTTGTTTGTGAGTGTATCCGTGAGCATTTGAATCAAAATGAACTTTCGAAAAGTAACGTAATGATCAATCGATGGAAATTAGCGGTTAAATTCTCGGCTTCACGCACACACACCACAAATTGAGACTTGTGAATATAAATTTATGGTGACTATTTTTAGAAAGGTTTAAATTGTACAATTTTTAGGTACTTTGAATTTTTCTTTGAGTCGAAAATGAATTTTGTGGGTATATTCACTGCAAATCCTCACGAGACACAACTCGTCCTACTAGGGTAACCTAGGGGTTTAAAGGCTTGTTGCATACGCTAAATGGAATCGCTTACCCACAAAAGAGGTATTCTATCCTTATAACATGTTTGTTGAAGTGTTGGACCTTGATTAGATTCTTTTACATTGCTCGGGACGATCAAAGTTCTAAGTTAGGGGGGTTTGATTAGGCATTAATTCTTCGTATTTATCCCCTTAGTTTAGAGGCTTTTATCATCTTGTGCAGTGTAAATCGAGTTGATTTATCTCATATTATTACTACTGACCTTCTCTATGTAGTGCATCGAGTTTCGTGTATTTTTCATACATTTTGCAGGTATTTTACACAATTGGAGAGAAAAGAAAACTCAAACTCAAGAAAGTTACAAGTGAAGGAAAGTCAACGGAAAAATAATAATTTTACACCCAGAATGTGAACGAAGATCCCCAGAAGAAGTTGAAGTCTGTGAGTCCACAAGAGCATAGGAAGAAACGACATCTAAATCCGAGGTCCGAGTGAAAAGTTATGAAGATTCAAAGTTGAGAAGAAAGCATGGAAAAACCAGAAAAAGAGTTAGAAATTTTTTGAAGATATCAAGACCTCACATTTTCGCGTCGACACTGGAATTTCAAACCTGTTTGACCCAGTGAAGAAATTTTTTTCGAACCGGTTCGGCGACCAAAATTTATAATTTTCTTTTGTAAAATTAGAGTTTTGTTTGAATCCAACTCTTAAATAAAATGGGAGACATATATCTTAGGTTACCACCAAACATAGTTTAAGAAGTTTTACATAATTTTGGGGAGCTTTATGAAGGGATAACCATAGTATTGATTATTTTTCAAGAATTTGTCATTATTTGGCATCTAATTCAAGGTTTTCTTCAAGATTAGTAAGATTCATATTGTTCTATTGTTATTCTCTGTAGTGATTCATTATCCCTGCGATAGAAGTAATTCATACATGCTTAGATATCTTTTAATCACGAGTTTCTTTACATGCAACGTATAATCTTTGGTTAATTATAGTTTCGTCATGTCTAGCTAGATTTTTAAGGGTTGGGATGCATGAACCCAACCCGATGTGGTTTGCATGGAAATAAAAGTAATTCTCTGAATTAAATAAATGATTAAATCGTGTTAAGTAGTTGTTGCAATCGTCGTAGGGCTTTTAACCTCGTCTGCCTTAGGTAACCGGGGTGTTCAAGAGTGTGACACACGTGTCTGCTATGTCGACACCGCTTTGTTTCTATTCTTGATTATGTATGATGCGGTCTTGTACCCTCATATATGTAATGATTGAAATTAATAAAGTATGGGTTTGATTAATTATTTAATTTACGATTGCTTTTATATCCGCTAAACATACTATGGTTCGGGGGATTGTAGTCCAACTTATTTTTCTCTTTCATATTTATTCAGTCACAGTTAATTTACTCCTGCGTACGTAGTTTAATTATTAGTTTAATTAATTTGCATTTCGTTAGTAGATATAAAATTCCAAAAATTCATCACCTTTTCCTTTTCTTTTTTCTGAGTCAGCTTAGGATTAGTCGTCGTACCTATTATCGTCACGTTCCACGTCCTATTTCCATGAGGTTTCGACCTCGTCTTACCGGGTTTATTGGTTTACACTTGAACCAATATAAGCATGCACTAAAGACACATTTTGAGTCGCGTCAGACCTCTTTTTATTAAATTTGAAAATTGGATTTTAGAGACTTGAAATATTATATGCTTAGATAGTTGTACCTAGTTTTGGTGGGATATTGAGACGAATCACATTTTAAAATTAATATATGTAATTAGAATGATGTTTTGACTCGTAAAAATACGATATTGATATGTATGATGTAGGATGATTTTATTTGTTCTAAATATTGTAATTATGCATGTTTGAATCGAATTATTGTGAAATGATAAAATATCTCTCGTAATGACGTACTGGAATTAGACAACCTGCGTAGTTATTTTGTAAAAATTGTTGGTCACATAATTAAATTGATATAATGAGAATTAAATTGGTTTTGTATGCTTGGAAATTGAAGGGTTGTGACGTAAAATTATGAATATGATTTACGTAGAGATTGGTTGTGTTAATAAATTAACACTGAGAGGGTGTTGAGATTTATGGGAGTAGTTGTACTTTCACCCTTATTACTAGGTTGCTTGCTAGGTATGGGACTAGTATGCAGATTTTATTATTGTTGAAACTTTCTAGGTATAGGACTAGTGACTATGCGCTTATACATATAGGTATTTCCTGGGTGTGGTACTAGGTCGTACGCCGTTGCGATTTCCTTTAGACTAGCTGCGAGACTAGGTGATGATTTTGGTTAGATATTCTTCATAGATATTAGACTAGGTGATACTTGTAGTTTAGTGATCTCCAGGAATAGGACTATTAATGGTATTAGTTGTGTTGTCTGGATTATAGGTGAGGCTAGTTGAAAATAATGAAAACATGAAAAAGAAGAGATAATTAATGCCAGAGATAATAAATGGATATTAAAATGGCTTGGGGTCACCAATATGTGTAGGGCCAATTAGAAATATTGTTTGGATATATTGTGGTATCGCATCTATAATAATCAAACAATTGAATTAAGTTAAAGGATTGGGATCTAATTGAATGTTGAAATAAACATATTTAGGGTTGGGTAGTGGGGTGGCTTAGTTATGCGGGTAGTTAGTAATATTTTACTTTACTCTCATCTCATTATATTAAGTCTTAATTTAAAATATTCTATTGATATATTTATCTCTTATAATACTTATGACTGGATTCGCGGATCCTATTTGGGAAGATTAGCTAGTATTCCTGCGGTGAGCTCTGACCCATCACGTTGACTAACATTTCAGGGTAGGTTACCAGGTAGCTGCATAGTATTGTGACACCCCGCTTAAAATAATAACGGGTGGCCAGCCCTATACTACAATAAATCAGGAATCTCAAGTGGATCACTCTCAGTAACTACTGTCGATACTAAATAAACATAGCTAGCTATCCAATACTACAATAAGCGGATGCCAAAAAATAAATAAATCTAAAACATACAATGAATCAATATGCTAACCATTTATTAACTACTAAAACTGGTAATGTATACACACTTACTACGATAAAAGGAAGTACTCCTATAAAACATAATAAGTACAACAAAAGGAAATACCCGAATATGATGTTGGGTCACAAACAATACAACATCATGAGGAGAGAAATATAAAAGTGCTACATATAAACCTTGGGTATAAACCCGATGTACAAAATGAATCCTTAACTAGATTTACAAAAGATAGGAAGCATCTATAACAAAATCCTGCAACAGTCCACATCTTCTACAGCTCCGAGGACACTGGATAGAAAATCATCACTAGAGTCCTTGCGGTGGGACACCTATAAAATAATACAATATATGTATAGCAAGAGAGAAATATAAACGGGTCAGAGCCCGAGGTTGAAAATATTTTTAGCAAGTGCATTAAAATGCATAATAATTATAAATGCACAATATCATAATTAAAGTGGAGTCACACTCCCGTGGAACTCAAACTCACCCCTCAACTAAAGCGCGCACCTAATCGTATGCATATGAACCTCAATTGAGCTACCCGACGCATTCTAGGGACAATTCAATCTTAATCTACGTATAATTTACACCCGTGTAACCCGTTATCTAAAATATAACCCTTATCTTCTTATTCTAACATATCCTAAGTTTACACTCGAGATTATACATTAATACACTAATAGAATTCATTAGTTTCTAATTATTAACTTAAACAAGTTATTAGTATCAGAATAGTCACACATCATCTTTCTATTCTTATTATAACACGTAAATTCGAGCACTAAGGACTAAATTTCTCTCCACTCCCAACATTGTGCTACGTTTCGTGCGTGGGACATCTCGCAAAGCGAAATCCAAACAAGGAACCCCCTGATACACTACTCCTTGACACTGTTGATCATTGAGATCTATTAGGACCTCGGTACACGACACATATAACATCATCTACTTATTATGAGTAACTATCTCTAATTACACAAATAAGATATCGCACAGTACCTTTAGGGTCTATATAACATTATCCTAGTTATAGAACACGATCATTCAACCCTAACCAATACGTACACATAATACACATAGCGTGCATTTAAAATACACATAACACATTCACTTATAGGATTTATTTAATCTCTGCAATGCTATCATCTTCCAGGAATTACTCACATTCTCCTGGGTTACCAGCCACCGGACTATTATCACACCGCCCTGGTAAACAAACAAATCACAACGTATGGGAAGCGGTCATAGTTCCTCACCAAAAAATAAGATGAATCATACCCAAATAATGGACGCCTATGACCTGGGGACTATACGCACCCTACTCCTCAAGCCAGAGGCCTCACCCACATCGCGCAACTTCCCATGATAGCATGTGCTAGGTATGTCTACATAACATATCATATGCACAAGATATATATACAATCATCATACACACACACCATCTATATCCGTAGGCACATAGATATACAATAGTCATCTCGGCTATAAGTACAAACACAAACTATTCTAGTCGGTGATACATTAAATCCTTCCAAATTCAGGTTACGGTTCAGTTGCTCATATGAACTCTTAACTTTATCGCATTTGTGATTTAATCCTAAAGTCCAACATTACTAAGGGTACACTACCTCTCTCTTATTGACTCATAATTATCTCCAAATAGAATTTCCAATGCTAGTAGGATTCCCCACTATGTAGATACGGCGACTTCAATTTATACTCTCTCAAATAACCCGATACGACCCCAATATTTCATCATATATGAAACTCCCTATAAATCTCCAAAATGTACTTCTCGTATCGTATTAGAATGTTCCTAATCAATAAACCCAATCAAAATGGAGTAAAACTCACTCTAGAAAAGTTTCGCAAAACAGCCCTGTTTCTGAATCGATTCGGCCCCCTCCGAATCGATTCGGTCCTAAAATCGAATCAATTCGTCAATATGAGAATTGATTCGGTCCAAAGGACCTGTAAGTCTGCCTTAGGCCGAATCGATTAATTTTGTATCTGAATCGATTCGGTCACACAAACCTCACACTTTTACCTTAAGCCAAATCGATTCGCTTAGGGGGCCGAATCGATTCGGGTCTGCAGAACTCCAAAATCCCCACTTCTGCATAAACCCAATAAATATGTAACCAAAAATCATCAACTCTAACCATCAAACCCTCATCAAATCATGATCCTAACCTCATGAATAAACCCAACTATGATCCCAACCATCACTACACCATCAAACCCATATACACACATCAAATACAAGATTAAATCAACAAATCTAGGGTTTTGACATATTAACCCCAAATTCATATTTTTCTCCACAAATCATGAAATAAATTACACACATAGATTATTTAGCAAGTTTAATCACTTGCCTAGAAGTTGTAGAGGTTGAATCATCCTCGAGATCATGTATTGGCCGGAACCTCCAAGCTTTTCCCCTCTTTCTCTTCTTCCTTCCTCTCTCTCTCTCTCTCTCTAGGGATTTCTAAATCTCACAAATGAGATTGGCTTCTCACGAGTCCAACTTAAGCTTTATCTCTAAAATACCCAACTTTAAATGATAATACACACTTTAAATGACTCGTTTACTCCAATTCAAGTCAAACTAACTTAAAATATTTCGGAACCTAAATAAAACCAAAGAACAGTAATTTTGACTATCTCGACCCATCCCAGATCAATCGTGCACTCAGAATCGTCATTCGAAGTACTTTTGAACATCCTCAAAATTGACCTCGTTTGCCAAAGTTAAAATTCTCCAATTTAAATAAATATTATTTCTCCCCAAAATAATTAAACTCTAAGTCCTCAAAATTGTGGGGTGTTACAACTATTTGGAGATTTGAGGACTTACAACTAGAGTTACTCTATTACTTTAGTAGTTTAGTTTTTCTTTCCAGTCATACTTATTATGAGACAATATTTATGTATTTTCGTGGGTCATTCAATTCCATATTTATTTACGATTTTTAGTTGGGGATTTTGTAGTTGAATTATTTATATTTGAGGTTTGTTACTTTGGAGTTTGAGGTTTATTTATTGGAGTTAGTATGGTGATGGATTCTAATTTTGGTTGTTGTTTTATAGTCATTGGATTGTTGAAATTTCTATCTTGTGGAAAAAGTTTAAAATGTCTGATATTTCTATCACATGATAAGAATTATATTTAATTCCAATGCTCGACGTATGTTGGCAGCGAGGCCTGTCAAGCTTTAATATGAAAATAGTCAGGGTGTTACACTATTATCTTCTGTTAAATTACACTGTATTTGTCTCGAATGAAGAGTTCTTTTTTTTACAACCGGATGAAGAGTTCAATATTCCATTTTGGAGCTATTCCAAATTACCATCGACTTTCCCTTTTTGAATACAATCAACGAACCAAATTCCATAACAATGAAGTAGTGTTGGTCTTTACCATTTATTGGGTGTATCTTTATTCTATACAAAATAGAAGAAAGAAAGAACTCTTCATTTGAGACCCGTGGAGAATAATTAGGGCCGACCCCGAAAATATGGGGGCCCGAGGCAAAGACACGAAATGAGACATCTTATTTTTTTAATATCTACTATAAAATATAATTATTTGTTATCATTATATCATCTTAAAATGAAAGTTTGTATTGAATTCAAATTTTATTTTTATATAAACAACAAATTTACTACTTAGGATAAAGAGAAGAAAATATGTTATTTTGGCTTTTTTAATTTGAATTTTAGACTAATTTATTTTCAATTAACTAGGAAAATATAAATTAAACTGACTACTTTTGAAAATAAGAATCATAATTAAATCTCATAATAAAAATTTTCAGTGCCTTAGGACTCTAAAGTGTGTCATTAAAATTAATTTTCTTGTTAGTTGTCTTGTTATCCGCATAATTGGACCAAAAGTTCCCGATTTTATGCAAAATTTATTAAATAAGGTAATCCCTTTGGGATTGAACAAGGTAGTTACAGCGATTTAATATAAACGTTAATAAAACTATTATTTAAAAAATTGGGGTCCCAAAAATTGATCAAAACTCAGGGGCTCGAGGCGGCCGCCTCTCCCGCCTCCCCACAGGGCCGACCCTAAGCATAATAAAAAGTTTGAAACTATGTTTGATATCATTTTTAAAATATAATATGAGATACAAAGACTAATTGGAGAAAAAATTGGGAGTTTTGACTAGAATTATGTTGTATCAAAGTGAATACTTTCAAAGCATTAAGGAGTAGGAGATAAGGTTACAATTACTTGCATGTTCATGTAAGTGGGTATAAAACAATGCAACTTATTATACAATTTTCCTGTGTAGGGTAACCTTGAAAAATTAGTACCTCATATTGCATAGAAATTTACCCCGCATTGCACTATTAACCTAAAAATAATAATAAAATCATCAAATAAAAATTATAGTAAAAATACTAAAAAAATTAAAAGTCGATAAAAAGTATTAATATGAATTTAAAACAATAGTACCAACAATTACTCGAATTGAAGTGAAATTTATTTTAATAATGGTAAAGATAAGAAAAAACAAACAAGAGATAAATTCAAACTAAAAATACTAAAATTTTTGGTCACTACTCTAATAAAAACATTCAGGTGCATTTTATATTAATAATGTTAAACAAATTAGAAAAGGGAACAAAAATTACAACTAAAAATATTTATGGTCAATACTCTTCCACTAGATATTTTTATTTTATAAGGAAATCAACTTATGGTGTTTTTAAAAGAAATTTGGAAAGGAAAACCGTAGCTATTAAGGATGGAGAAATCAACTTTGAAGAAAAAGAAAGGTGGCTTTAAATAAAAATGTTTCATAAACAATTGTGAAAATAATATATTAGAAATTTTGTTTCTTTATATGATAATATGATATATGTAATATCCTTGTCAAGGTGGGGTACAAATAATTACTGTTTTTTTTGTGGTGGTGGTGGTGGTGGGGTGTATAAACATAGTTCATTATTATAATTTTTTTCAATTTATAATTTTTGTAAGGTTTCTTTGGATTTAACTCCTTCCAATGATTTCATATTTAGATTAACCAACTTAAAGTTTAAAAATAAAAAAATAATGCACCATATTATGACAACGTCAATCCTCCATTAAATAAACACCCTTAACTTATAACCTAATTTTACTCACTTAATTTTTATGGGCTAAATGACCCTTATCTCTCTTCTTTCCCAAAATTAAAAACCTTAACCCTAACTTTAAAATACTAAATAGATGCAAACAATTCTTTTCTTATTCATCATAAATTCATTAAACACTCCCGCCGTCCCTTATTTATAGTCGTGCTGTTTTTTAGATTGTCCCAAATTAATAATCATATTTTTAAAAATAGAATATAAAACTAGGAGAGGCCACAAATGCATCGATTAAAATAAAACTTATGCAATTATCCAAGTTCATGTCTTACATTTTCATAATTTTTAAAAGGATGCATTTGGAAAGTAAAATATTTTCGTAGAATGTTTGACTTCCAAGTGATGACTAATAATTTGAGACATAAGGAGTATTTGATAATTAAGAGCAATTCTAATTACTGAATTTGTGTCATCGAAGTTTCCCAACAAAACTAACCTCTCTTCACTGGCCTAGGCGGTCCAATACTCACAGATTTAGTAGCATGAGTTTCCCAGTTGAGTTAAATTAAAGGTGAGGGGTACATACCATACCCCCAATTAAAAAATTACAATATTGTTGTAAGTTTATCAATTAAATTCAAAATTCCCCCATTAATCCTCACCACTTCCTCTTCCCTTTCAAATACAAAACAACTAGGAGTGAGTATCCTCAATTGACAATGGAATAATGTCAAAATGATCCTTGCACAAAATATTTTTATTAACAAGGTTCACCTCCAAAAGAGTGTACCAAATCGATCAATAATGACCGAGTGATTTGGAACATATTTCACATTCTCCTTGAAGTGCCTCTACCTAGGATCTCTATGCCAGAGATTGAATTTAGATTTACTTAAAATTAAATGGTATTAATTGAAAAAGAAGAGGTGTTTTTGATCTATTATACTAATTTATTAGGCTATGGAACTTGTTAACTGGTTTAAATTTATAAAGAGAATTTCTATTTGTGTTACTATATCGCTTATGAAATGAAAACGGTTAAACGTAGTTCACCTATGTACTAATTCTTGGGGTTTTATTCTTAAAACCAAATATGATGGTCGCCTTTTAATAAAGGTGTGTCAGTTGATTTTAAAATAAGAATCATGATTATGAGAATGCCTTCTATTTGGTTTGAATAAATTATAGTCATGTCGATCGATAGAGCTTAGTAGTAATTCCAGTGATTAGACTTCGGGTTGATCAGAAGGAGAATGGTATTCCAATTATAACACTATTAAAATAATCACAACCTAGATTGGGAATTGACATTCTACCAAAATGTTCGTGATGCAATCCTAGTAGTCCATCTCAAACTACGAGAACCTGCTTGAGGGTTTGAGAACTTGTTCGATAGTTCGATAAAAGATTGTGATAGGTTCATCCCAGTGATGTATTGAACAGAGCCACCCATGATACTTGAGTCTAAGGGTTGTCTTGATTATACTAAGACAATCTCACACCATTTACAAAGGGTGGATAGATTCTTAATCCCAATAATTATGACGATTGAGATGCTTATATAAGAGCATGATTTGTATCATTTGCTCATAACTTAGGTTACAGCTAGTTTTTGGAATATCCCGCTACCAATTGATTTGAGCCGTCACGAAGAACCAATTTTCCATCATCTCTAAATTCAAGAAGATCTTCACAAAACAAAGGTATAAAATAATATAGGATTTTGAATTTATTTATGTTTATATTTGGGAGTTATTTTATTTAAAAATTGATGCATTTTTTTCTAACATTTTTATGGATTTAAAAATTTTCAAAATACGCGCTTATCGTTCAAACGAGATGGGAATCTCGTTCAAATGACTATGCAATCTCGTTTGAAGTGGTCATTTGAAGGTTTCTTTAATTGAACATTTATTGAGGGCGTACTGTTTTGTCACGTTTGAAGCTCGTTCAAGTGAGATTAGTATTTTGTTCAAACGACCTTGCTGTCATTCAAATGAGAGTCTTTTCTCGTTCAAACATGGCTTAGATTTTGTTTGAATGAGTGTTGCTACCTCGAATTTTGTGCCGATTGATAAATATCTATTTTGAACGGTATTTTGACCAGACTTTTACGAAATCGATTTCTGAAAACCTGCTTTAAAAGTTCCCACTTTCTTTAGGTTAAAAACCTTTTTTGATTCACAATCATCACTCCTAACTATATATGTGAATTTGTTTAAAACCCTATATAGTTCTATATCTGAGTTACTTGTGGAGAGATTCTCTTCACTGCTGACCATTGTGGTTCTTGAGAGGATCACTGCTGAAAGGAAGGCCAAGGCTGATCGGTGGATGCCGAGGGTTGACCACCACTTGTGGATGACTCTGGATTGAGCCTTAATCTGTAGAAATTTTTATAAGTTGCGTCTTGTAAAAACTCTATAGTGCTGATAAAAAGGTTTTACCCGCAAAGGTTTTTTTTCTTAATTTTCCTTGTTGTGTTTGCATGCATAATTTTATCTGTTTTAACACCTAGTATCTTGTTTAGGGTTATAAGATAAAATTTGGACTTGTGTGTGCCTGACACTTAATTATAGAAATTATCCATTAAGATTTCAAGCTCACTCTCAAATTGGTATCAGAGCATGTTGCACAAATTAACTGTGTGATTTTTTTCGCAAAATATTTTACTCTTGATATCAATTTTTTAAAAAATTGTTGATCTTTGAAAAATTTGATTTTGTTGGAGAATTTGTATAATTGAGTGCCCATCTTCAATGGTACTAATTATGCATACTGGAAGGCTAGGATGAGGTCCGATTTAAAGGCCATCGATGAACGCGTTTGGGTAGTCTGTGAAAGGGGGTGGAGTCCACCCACAGTAACAGTTGATATTATCGTCGGCCCTAAACCTATCTCACATTGGACATAGGATGGATTTAAGTGGAACAATTTCAATTCTTGCGATTTGAGTTCCATCTCTGGAGTCTTCACCACTGATGAGTTCCGTTGCATTATGACGTGCACCACGTCTAAAGAAGCTTGGGATACCCTTCAGCTCACTCATGAGGGTACCAATGCTGTGAAAGCTTCAAAATCGTAGAACCTCACCACACAATTTGAAATAATAATAATTATTGAATCTGAATCTTTCGACAAGTTTTATGCACGACTTTTCGACATTGTTAACTCGAGTTTCAATTTTGGTGAATACCCGAGATGCATGTAGTTAAGAAAATCCTGAGATCGCTTCCCGCCCTCTTTATTCCTAAGGTTACGATTATTAATTCACTAGGGGTCTTAGATACTCCTAGGTTAGATGAACTTGTAGGAATATCTTCAAACGTACGAGATAGATATGTTCTCGAAAATAGTTAAGACAAAGGATAAGGGTGTAGCACTTAAAGACCGATCTAGAAAGAGAGAGGAAGCATCATACGATTTGGAATTTGATTATGATTTAGATGATTTGGCCCTTTTGCTAAAAAAATCAAGAATTTTTTCAAGCTTAAAAAGAAAAATTCTTCCAAAGATAAGAAGAGTTTTGAGAAAGATAAAAAATTTAAAAAGGGTAAGAAAAATTTTGAAAAAGAAAAGAATGATTTCCCAAAGAAAGACGAGGAGAGATGTTATGAGTGTGAGGGAAAGGTCAAAAAGTTCACGAGTGTCTGATTAGGTTGAAATATCAAGAGAAAGGCAAAGATGACTTAAACGTCACGCCTAGTGATAGTGATGTCGAGTCGGTGTGTTCGGGAGAAGAATCACTGCATGGATGTAACTTCACCGCATTTATTGCTAGTCATGTTAATACATCTAGTGCTCCTCACGACGATGAGGAAGCTACTAAACATTAAGACCTTGACAGTGAGTCTAGTCATTCCGAGGGGAGTGAGGGAGAGAATGCGTGGGGGTGAGAGTGACCTTTAGCGCGCCTACATCGAACTTTACGCCTAGTCCTTCAAAATGAACAAACAGAATAAAGGTTTAGCGATGAGAGTTTTAGCGCTAGAGAAAGAGTTGCGTGAGGTAAGAGAGAATGAATCTTCGATGAGAGAATCTTTGGGAAAGAGAGTTTGTGTAGTTGAGAGAGATAACAAGGACTTGATCAACAAGTTGGCTTGTCTTACGAGAGATCTCCAAGCCTCCATGGAGACTCGTGAGAAACTTGAAGTCCTTGTATCCCAACTCGAGAAAGTTCTCGAAGTTGCTTGAGAGGTCAAGGTAACTATCGAGGAAACATCGAAGAAGTTTGATAAGGTTCTCCTCGGCCCTACTTTAAGAAACATCGAGAGGCAAGGAATAGGCTACGATGGTGCATCCACTTGCCATATTACACCCAAGACAGTTCTTGAGTTTGTGATGGACCCTTATGGACCTCGACTGAATCCACCTAGGAGGCCTAACCCGCCTAGAAGAATTCCACCTAGAAAAGCAAATCGAGGTAGACCCAAACCTGCTTATGTTTTAACCTATTACAAAAGGAGATATCACTTTAAAGAGTTTTGCTATAAATTAGGTAGGACTAGTCATATACATCCTCCCGTACACCACTTTAGTGTCTTTTATAGTCTTAGGGATCTAGTTGAATTTTTAGTCACGACTTCCCATAATTTAATGGAAGAATTTCAATGGATGTCTTTGCCGCTTGAGAACGCTTCCAAACTTCTGACTAGAGTCAACAACGACAAGGGCAAACAAAAGGTTATTTCCACTTGGGTAACTAAGCGAGAAGAGAAAGACCTTGTTGTTCATATTGCTCTTAAGGCTCAAAATACTTCCCAGTGGTATTTTGATAGTGGGTGTTCTAGGCACATGACAGGTGACGTCTCATTTTTTTACCCACCTTGAGGATCGCAAGGAAGGTAAATTTAACTTTAGAGATGGAAGTAGATCTATCATTTTAGGACATGGTAGTGTTGAGATATCTGGATTTCCTAAGCTATATGATGACGTGAAGGGTTTGAAAGCAAACTTGATTATCTAAGCCAACTGTGCGACACAAACTTTGATCGGTTCGAATGTAATGTTTGATCAATCCGGTAAACTTTTACTACATGGTGTGAGGATGGAAGATAATTGTCATGGGATTATGCCCAAGTCCTCTTTTATGTGAGATAGTGCTACAATCTCCACTGTTGATCTTTGGCATCAACGACTAAATCACGTGAACTTTAGAGATTTTGAGAGATTAGTGAAAAAGGAACTAGTACGTGGCTTACAATCACTTGACAAACCAACTTTCTCGGTTTATGGACCTTGACAATAAGGTAAAAAAATTCAAAGTCCCCATCGAAAGTTGAATACCATTACCACCACCAATGTTTTGGACTTGATTCACATGGATCTTCTGGGCCCTACTCACTCGGAGAGCTTAGGTGGTAAGAGATACATTCTCGTGATGGTCGATGACTTTTATAAATACTCAATTGCAGGATTCCTTCGAGAAAAGTCCAATGCAGATGAGTTCCTTACAATCAAGTACCGTGTCCTACAAAATCAACATAGTGTCACTATTAATCGGATGCGTGGCGATAATGGAACTAAATTTAAAGAGGAAAAAGTGGATGGCTATTGCGATGAAATGGGCATAAAACATGAGTTTTCGGACGTTCGTACTCCTCAATAAAATGGGATTGTTGAGAGGAAGAACCAAACTATACAAGAGATGGCTTGATCCATGCTTCTTAAGAGAAATGTGCCTAGACATTTTTAGGTAGAGGCGATGAGCACCGCATGCCATACAGTGAATATATTATATCTTTATCCACACACGCTTTATGAGTTGTGGATAGGGAAGAAGCCCAACCTATCATATTTTCGTGTCTTTGGGAGTACACGCTACATCTTACGAGATAGAGAGCCCTTAGAAAAGTTCGACTCCCAGAGCAAAGGGGGGATTATTTTTTGGATATTCATCGACGAGTAGGGCTTACCGGGCTTATAATCTGGCTAGATCTAAGGTTATGGAGTCAATAAACATCATGATTAGAGATGATGATCCATTGGCGTTTATTTCTCCTAGACCGTAGTGTGAGGATGATGCACCCCCTAGTGATGATTCCATCTTTCCTCATGCTACCACGGTGGATCCTGAGACTACTTTGGGGGAGACACTATCTTGGGTTCAAAAGAGGCATGACCCTTTCGCTATACTTGGTGATCCCACACTAGGTGTCAAGACTTGTACTCAACTCGAAAATGTTGTTAGATGTCTGTGCTACACGTCCCTAGTCGAGCCCAAGAACGTGAAAGAAGCACTCAAGGATGAACATTGGATATCATCCATGCAAGAAGAGTTGCTTCAGTTTAGAAAGAACGATATCGGGGAGTTGGTCCCCCGACCTAGAGATACTAACGTGATAAGTACCAAGTTGATTTTCAATAATAAGGTGGATGAAAATGGTACCGTAGTTTGCAATAAGGCTAGGTTGGTCGCTAAGGGCTACACACATATCGAGGGTGTAGACTTTGAGTAGACATTCACTCCTGTTTCTAGGCTTGAGTTCATCCATTTACTACTTTCCACAACAAGTCATATGTGCTTCAAGTTATATCAGTTGGATGTTAAGAGTGCCTTTATGAATGGCATTCTAGAGGAGGAGGTTTACATAGAATAACCAAAAGGGTTAGAAGACCCTAAGCATCCATGACAGGTCTACTATCTTACAAAATCCTTGTATGGTTTGAAGCAAGCACCTCGTACTTAGTACGAGAAGCTTACTTCGTATGTCTTAGCTCGTGGATTTAAGTGAGGGGGAGTAGATAAGACGTTGTTTGTGAGGAGAGAGAGTGGTGATATTTTAATTGCCCAGGTCTATGTGGATGCCATAGTCTTTAGATCCACGTGCTCCCGCCATGCTCACACTTTTGAGCAGGAGATGAAGAGTGGGTTTAATATGAGCATGATAAGTGAGCTTACATTCTTCCTAGGTCTCCAGGTTCATCAGTTTGAGGATGGGATATTCATATCTCAATCCAAATATGCAAGAGACCTTGTGAAAACATTCGGTCCAGATTCTTCTAAGCATGCTCGCACCCCTATGACTTCATCGACAAATCTTAGGAAAGATGCTTTAGGCAACGACGTAGAGTAGACTTTATATCGTAGCATGATAGGTAGTTTTCTTTACCTCACCGCTAGTCGAACTGATATTGACTTTAGTGTTGGAGTTTGTGCGCGATACCAGACATCCTCGAAAGAGTCACACTTACACGCTCTTAAACGTATTATCAAATACGTGAGTGGGACAATATCTTACACTATTTTGTATTCATTTGATACGGATGACCATTTATCCGTCTATTCAGATATCGATTGGTTCGGGGATGTCAATGGGTGTAGGATCACTTCGGGTGGGTATTTCTACTTTGGGAGTGCTCTTGTCTCGTGCATGAGTAAGAAAAAAACTCCATATCTTCATCTATGACGGAGGCTGAGTATAGTCGTCAGGAGTTGTTCCATGCAACTCTTATGGATGAAGCAAATGTTGGAGTATTACGACATTTCACTGGGCACAATGACTATTTGCTGTGATAATTCGAGTGCCATTCACATTTCTCGTAATCCACTCCAGTACTTGCGCACAAAGCACATTAGGATACATGAGCACTTTATTCGAGATCTAGTTGAGGAGAAGGTAATGTCCTTGAACTTTGTGAGAACCGATCGTCAATTAGCCGATATTTTTACGAAACCTTTAGATGCACTTCGATTCGAGGATCTTCGGAAGTCTTTAGGTATTTGCACCATTGACTAAGATTGGATATGTTATCTAGTATAGGATGATATTCATGCTTATTCATATTTATTCCTTTTTCTAGATTGTACTATCATTGTATTATCGTTGTATTTATCTTTTTCCATTTTGATATATTTTTTCGAAAAATACAAAAAGATTTTTGTTTTTGTTGAAAACTTTTGGAAAAATACAAAACGATTTTCGGTTGCTTTTTAAGGAAAAGTGAAAAAGATTTTATTTTTGATAATTTTTTTGAAAAATACAAAAGAGTTTTGTATTTTTTTACACCATATCTGGATGAACATTAAAGATGTTCGAGTCACCAATTCATTCCATATCCACGTGGCTCTTTTGTAGTATTTTGAGATATGACATCATTTCATTTTGTGCTTTATAATGTGTGGAGTCATTAAGATGTGATATGATGACTACTTGCTACATGTTTGACTCCTTGTCACCTTTAATGCACATGAGCACAGACTTATTTGAGTATTGCATTTACCTTTCACTTGGAGTTTTTAGTGTTTTCATCTCAATCCTGCTTTTAAAACGAACAAAATGTGAAAAAAAGATAATAAAAGTAGTGCTTGTAAGAACTATTGCTCGGATGGGAAAAATTGAAAATCATATCTCCGGTAAATGTGGTATATATTTAAAGCAATGGAATTAGGATGAACAAGACAGGTTGACTTTGCGTGAATAGACACTATTTGCATTAAAAGAAAAAGGAAGTTAAGTTGAAGATTGATTTCTTCAAAAAAACATAAGAGAAAAAAATTCAATTGTGAGTTTTGAGGGAGTTAAGTTGAAGATCAATGGGTTTGCACATCCTGAAAAAATCTCAAAAAGAATTACATAGTTTTGGGCGTTAATGATGTGAAAATCACTCACGATATTGATTAGTCGAATAGGTTAAGTCGATTTCACTCGAGTTCACCATTTATTACACCTAAGGTAGACTTTGAGATATTGCGTTAGTGGTGTCTCATTCCTTAATTCACATATGTTATGTTTGTCTACGTTGATTAACCTATAGAACGTTTTCACACCCCTACATTCCGTTTCCATGATTTGGTTATTTTTGTGTTTCTCCATGGTGTGTTATTTTTGTAAATTTTTTTTGAAAAATTTGAAAAAACCAAAAATAGTTTGTGGTGCCCTCTGAGATTATCATTGCATGATTATTCAGTCATATCTTATTGTGATGATATCTTGTTATTCTTGGTGATGTTCCCTATATTTTTCATGATTAATTTTTAATCCTTGTCTATTTCGGACAAAATAAAAGGGGGAGAACAAATTACGGGAGAGTTTGATTTATGGGGGAGATATTTTTTCTTTATGCGTTTATATTTCAAAATCGATGCATCATGGGATATTTGCTTTGTTTCATGTGTGCAGGTACTTTTGGAAGATCATATTTGGAGTACACTCGATGAAGACAAAGTTCCCAAGAGAAGACGAAGAAGAAATGAAGATTTGAAAACAACTCTATCATGTACCTATCCATTTTTGGGTTTGGGAGGGTATTAGGATATTTTATTCGTCTTAGGGGATTATTTGCTATTTGGATTTCAATTTTATCTTTGTACTGGAATAGCCAAAAACGTGGAGATTTGTAAGAGCATGATTCCTATCATTTGCTCATAGCCTAGGCTACATTTAGTTTTGGCATATCCCGTTACCGATTAATTCGAGCTGTCACGAAGAACTGATTTCCCATCATCTCCAAATTCAATAAGATCTTCACAAAACAAAGGTATAAACTAATTTAGGATTTTAAATTTATTTACTTTTATATTTGGGAGTTATTTTATTTAAAAATCAAGGCATTTTTTTCTAACACTTTTTTGGATTTTGAAATTTTCAAAATACGCGCATATCATTCAAACGAGATGGTAATCTCGTTCAAACGACTATGAAATCTCATTTGAAGTGGTCGTTTGAAGGTTTCTTCAATCGAATATTAAACGAGGGCGTATTGTTTGTCATGTTTGATGCTCGTTCAAATGATATTAGAATTTCGTTCAAACGACCTTACTGTCGTTCAAATGAGAGGCTTAGATTTCGTTCAAAAGAGTATCATCGCCTAAAATTTTTTGCCGACTTATAAATACCTATTTTATACAGGATTTTGATGAGACTTTTGCGAAATCGATTTCTGAAAACCTGCTGCCAAAGTTCCCACTTTCTTTATGTTAAAAACCTCTTTTGATTCTTAATCATCACTCCCAACTACATATGTGAATCTATTTAAAACCCTAGGTAGTTCTAAATCTGAGTTACTTATGGAGAGATTCTCTTCATTACTGACTATTGTGGTTCTCAAGGGGATCACTACTGAAAGGAAGACCAAGGCTGATCGGTGGATTTCAAGGGTGGACCGCCACATGTGGATGACTCTGGACTGAGCGGTAATCTGTAGTGATTTTTATAAGTTGCGCCTTGTAAAAACTCTATAGTGATGATAAAAAGGTTACTCGCAAGGAGTTTTTCCTTAATTTGCTTGTCGTGTTTGCATGCATAATTTTATCTGCTTTATCACCTAGTTTCTTCTTTAGGGTAATTTAATAAAATTTGGAGTTATGTGAGCCCGACACTTAATTATAGAAGTTATCCATTAAGATTGCAAGCGCACTCTCAACCCTAAATTTTAATTTTCTTTTCAATGCATGATTAATCAAATATCTTTAGGGATAAAAAATTTTCACGTTTAAGTATCAATCCCAATTCAGTTTTCTCAACAATTGGTGTCATAGTGCTGATTGATATTGATTGTGTATTGAAAAGATCCATGTTATCCAACTTGATTCCTAATTTAATTTGTACAAATTTGCATAGTTTTGTGTATGCATTTGTACTAACTCTGTTTTGTAGGGTTTTATTATGACCATTCCTTCCATTATGGTCACATATTTTTTTATGTGATTGGATCCTATGGTAGGTTTATCCTTAGTTAAATTTATTAATTTTGGTTTTGAATAAATCCTATTTTAGTGGAGATTGTGAGGGGATGTAATATTTTTTTTATTATAATTCTCCTTTGTAGTGATGGATTATGATTGTGGCAAAAGTTGGACATATTTTGGAGACTTCTTGATGAAGAAAGAAGGGTTCTTGAATGGGTTTCCATGGAGATTTGCAAAATTTAGTGTTTTTGAAAAAACAATGTAGTTTTGGACCTCTCAGGATTGAATTCTCCCAAAATGAAATATTGTTTCGCTCATAGCGGATGATCGGACCATTGGAAGTCACTAAAACTTTGATATGTTCTTGTTGAAGGCGAGACGGAGTTACAGTCCAAAATCAGTTCGATCGAACATCAGTAAGGTCATCTGTATCATGTTTTGGAGATCGAACCACCGGATTGCCTTAAATTTTAAATACGTTTTTATTGAAGACGAGTGGAAGCTATTATCCAAAAATCAACCCGATTAAAAATCATTAAGGTCTATTGCATCACGATTTGGAGATCGGACAATTAGAATGCCTTGAATCTTGGATATGTTCTTGGTGAAGGTGAGATGAAACTTTATTCAAAATATCAGCTCGATCAAGCATGGTGAAGGTCACATGCATTAGGTTTTGAAGAAGTTTGAATCTTGAACTTGTAGAGTTTTACTTCAAGAACAAGGCTAGGCCATGATGGAAAGGGGCTTTGAGTTATTTTTTCAATATCTATTTGCTTGTCTTTATATTTGCTTATGTCTTATTATTATTATGTTGCATATTTTGGCGGGCTAATTGGATTAATTAGGAACACCCATTTTATGGACAACATGGATTAATATTGAGACCGACCTAGATCACGATTTTTAAATTTTTTTATTTAATCCTTGTACTTAGTTCTAAGTTATAAATTGAATTTTTATCTCCAAGTTTTATTTCATTTAAAAATGATTTTGATGTCAAAAAATTAAAATAGTGAGATTGGACAATTTAATTTATACAAGTAAATTAGAAATTACCAAGGATTTTAATTCGGGCTTTTAGAATTAAATAAATATTTTCTCAAAACCCTCAAGTTTTAAAATACTAAGTGGGAGCGGTATTTTAACATAAACCCCACGGTCTCCATCGGTATTTTAAAATTGTGTGCGATTAATTCTTCGTGTCAGGTTGATCTAAACCCCGTCAGATGGGTTTAATCATCGTATCACGGAAATTTTAAAAATCTTAAGTGACAGTTTATTGAAATTAAAAATGAGTGAGTTCGTTCCTTCCATCGAGAAAGTTCTACACGAGCACGTTTGATTTCAATAAATGAACCAATAGTATACATAGACACACTTTTTAATATTCTCCCCATTGAAGTCACCGTTATTAGGAGTGTGATCAAAAGTCATCGGGTATTCATTATGTTTGATAGATGATCTAGAACTATCCGGATAGCATACTGAAATATGAAAATTTGTTTGGTTCAAAATAGTGTGACTTAAGCTCCCATAAAGAAATCTCACATCATAAGGGAACTAGGATGTCCGAAGAGATTATTTTTTAAAAAATTTGGTGGTTGAGAGATGCCACTTTAAAATTTAATCTAATTAATTCTTGTGTCTTAATTACAAATTAATATTTTAATTTCACGATTATAAGATTTCAAAAATGAATTCAATTTATCACTGTTTTAGCTATAAAGTTTAACTGGAATAATTTTCAAGGATTGAAAAAATGTAATTGAACATTGTTCTAGCTTAAGGGGATAATAAACTTATTTAACCTGCATTTCCCATAAATATTTTAAAATTCTGATGGGATTAATTCCTCATGTCAGCTTGATCTGTCCCTCCATCGAATGGTTTTAATCGTGAAATCACTGCATTTTAAAATACATGGTAATTCTTTTAAATTATGTATTACATGCGTTCGATCCCCCCATCGGAGAAGTTATATATGAACATATTTAATTTTAAAGAATTGACTGATGCGAGTTTGTTAACATCTTTGTTGGTTGATGACATTCAAGTAAGAATTATGTTCTTGAAATGATCTTCATCATTGATTTGGATTAGACATAATGGATAACCTCGGTACCATTTTGTAATCCGAGAGTTAGGATCACCAGTAGCTAAAGGTTTGTTTTACTTATATGAGGAGATTTTTTCTTCTTTCCCAATAGTTAGGTAGGAGGATAAGGATAAGTCTCAAGTACAACCATTTGGAGTTAAAAAAAGTTTATATTCATCGGTAGTAGTGGAATAGCCGGTAGGAAGATATTCTCACTACAAGTAGTTAGACATTTTATAACAACATCTCCAGGATTTATTTACTTCGTAAGGAAAAGGACATGGTAGTGATTTATCTTTTAAATATAAATATATGATTCATGGCCCGATCTATGATAAACCTGGTATGTGGACTCGTGAACCACAAATCAGAACTGCAACTTGTTATAAGGGTTCCAGGTAGCCGATTAGTTACTTTAAAGAGGGATGTTCCTAGTTATGGGAAATTAGAATAACACAACAATATTAGAAATGGGACATTCTTGTGAATTTTAGGTAGAAAAAAAATTAATTTAGGTAAATTATTAATGTACCCGGGTTTTAGGAATGTTGATTTTGATTTTCTAAATTGTTTTTAACAGATAGTCAATTGATTTTATAAAATTGTTTATCAAAATTGGGTATTTTTTATATGTTCCGGTACATTGGGAAATAATTTATACATTATAAGTTTTGTCTGACCATTACTCCTAAGTACAAGAAGGCCGTTGACTCCACCAGTGCTATGTTCTTGGAAAATATATATGCAATGAACCACGTGCCCAAGTGTAAGATAAACTTATAAAAAGTAATGGATCATCATATTACCAATGTTGCTAGACCATTCGTACTGGATGAAATATGACCTAATAGTGATAACACACTACCTTATCATAATGGGAGCATTATCGATAAATAGGATACACGTGTCACTTACACTTGATAGCTAGTGGTGCCACATCGTTGAGGGAGCATCGAGAGTCATCCTGAATGGTTAATGTGTTGGGAGATCATTTAGATATGATCACAGGCAAACACGAACTGGCTCTCGGTAACTATAATGAGGAATTCCAAGATAAGGACTTTTTCTTTGACTTATGACTATGTATACTAAAAGGATTCGATGTATTTAAATCAAGTTTTTGGACTTGTATACATATTGATAGGGTAAAACCTATTGGTCACAAGTGGATATATAAGAAGTTAAAAGATAGATGGTTGGGAAGGTGAAATCTTCAAGGTAAGTATTGTGAAAGGGTTTAATCCGAAAGAAAGGGATTCACTTCACCAAAACAGGTAATTTATAAGTGTTTTAAACACTTATAAATGCCATTTGTAAGTGTTTAAAACACTTACAAATCGGCGCGTTGCAAAAATTTTTTAAGTGTTCAAAACCGTTTTAATTGTCATTTGTAAGTGTTCATTGGGAACACATATCCGTTTTGAAAAACTGTTACAAAAAAAAATTGCATTTGCAAGTGTTCAGAACAACTGCAAAACTCAACAAGCTTTTTTAATTTACAAAGGTTATAAACACTTACAAATGATTTTTATTTTATTTTTTCGTAATGGTTCAAAACACTTACAAATAGTAATAAATGTTCTTTTTGTTAGTGTTTTGAACCGTTACATAAATTAAAATATTAAAAAAAATAAAAATTATCCATCAAATGTCACCACGCTCACATTGATAAAAAGAAGCAAATTCTTTGCAAGAATAAAAACTTTGCATTTCTACTACAAATTCATCGATGCAATAATAATCATTATTACTAAATCGTTACAAAAATGCATTAACACAATCAAAACTTAATAACGTTACATTAAATTAAAAATACAAACCAAAACAAAAACCCGCCATCTCAATAACATCACCATTGCGCAATGCCATAGTCTCCAATGTCATATCTATTAATGCTACAGCCACCGTCTCTCTCCTTAAGTTTTATTCATTCCATCGGTCTCCTTGTACGACCCAATCGACCTTTGTAGAACCACCCACCACTCGTCATGACAACTACAAAAAAGGCATTAAAACAAAATCAACAAATTAAAACTAGTACAATAAATAACTGATTAGTTTATGTTAATAACAACAAACTAGTATAGCAAACTAAAACTACAATTGTGTACAATGATAACTACAAATTGGTTTTTGGAAAGGAACAAAAAAATGTTAAACTAATGCCAAGAATAAATATTAAGTTAGTTCACATATAAAATAGAACAACAATTGAAATGTTTGCACTATTACTTCATGTCACGAATATATTCACAGGATGCTTAGTTTCATGATTACGAGATTTTGAGATCAAGTTATGGACTGCTACAAAATAGCAGTTGGTGAATATTCACACAATGCATATACTTTTTTTTTGTGTTTGTGCAAGTTAATAGCTTAACCGAATCACTGTGATTTGAAATATTCGGTTGGTAACACTGGAACCTGAGCCACAACAGATAAATTAGTTCAGCTCGTATTTTAAAATGAAAACAAATAAATTAGTTTAATTCGTATTTTAAAAAATTGACAGATTTACCATTACAAATTATCCATCCAGCACTAAGTTTTATTTGACTAAATGAATCTTCGTATCCAGACCATATAGAAATGAATTTATAGCATTTATCTTCAAAAAAATGATCAAATCTAGCTTTCAAGAAATCATCCAAAATGTAGCATTTAGTTCAGGCATCCCAAAAGCTTGTTTTAAAATACATGCTTTGTTTAGAGAAATCAAACTTCTCAAATTTAAACCACCTTCATCAAAAGGAGCACAAACATCTTTCCATTTTACCACCACGACCTTGCTTT
The DNA here is from genome assembly GCA_949130495.1 of Sambucus nigra. NCBI lineage: Eukaryota > Viridiplantae > Streptophyta > Magnoliopsida > Dipsacales > Adoxaceae > Sambucus > Sambucus nigra. The sequence goes on along the minus strand of OX422224.1, from coordinate 181,744,401 downwards.
TGCTAATTAAACCAGTCCATAAGAAGCCTATAATCCAGGTTTGGACTTTTTTTTAGAATAACTCAAGGCCACTTATACACCATAAAACTATAGAGGAGCAAAGATTGAACTACATACTTATATCAATTGAAGTCTTCCAGCCATAGACAAAAATCTACCATGTCAGCCCTTTAATTTGCATTTATCTTTATCTGCCAGCTTTTGTAGGTATCTTCTTTTTGGTTTTCCTCTAAAGATAGGAACTCCGAAATAAACAAAAGGAGCATGACCTTCTTTAATGTTCAATTTAGAGCAAATTTTAGCCTGTCTCTCCATCCTTTGTAGGTATCTAAGTAGGTCACCAAGTTGATAAGTAAAAAATAGTCTTCATCCTTTGATAACTCTCCTAAGATAAACTCTTTATTCCTTTACCACACCACAAATTATCAAAATACCCTAATTTATCATGATAAAGCAGCTCGACCTAATCTTTGTCATATGTTTTCATTACTGAAAACAGAAAAACTCTTCTTATATGTTATTCAGTGACAGTTGGGAAGAACAAAGAGGTTGGGCCAGTGGTTAGATAAAGACAAGGGAAGGGGAAAGTTTGATTAATTTAGATTTTTAATTAATTTTAGTTATTATCTCTTTATGAACTCTTAGTAGGATAAATAGGTGTTAGTTTTATATTAATCTGGTAATTTATTGTTCATGATTGTCTAGGACTCTTTAGGAGTATAGAAATAAAGGCATCCTCTCTTGTATTTGATAACAACTAATAATAACATTTTTGGATATTCGATATTGTGCAAGTGTTTTGAATACTCAGAAAGGAGTTCGCTTCTGGTAGTAATTGTTATCAAGTGTCAAGCCTTTCCGATGAAGCAGAATGACGTAAGCAGGAAGACGAGATTGGGTTGAGCCAGTGGTTAGATAAAGATGGGGGGGGGGGGGGGGGAGTAAGTTTAGGTTTTTAATTGGTTTGAATTATAATGTCTTAGTAGGATAAATAGATCTTAGATTTATTTAATCTCTTATTTTCTAGTTATGATAATCCAGGACTCTCTTAGGAGCCTATAAAAAAATGTCTTCTCCCTTCTATTTTGCAGTTCGGAAGTAATAGTATCTTTGGACTTCTATAATTGTGTGTCTGTTCAACGCTTCCGTTTCTCTTACAGCCAGTCTCCTTATCTAGGAATTTGTAACTCAAAAGTTGACTTCTAATTTTGACACTCCAATTGGTAAAATAATAAATAACCGGAGTGTGGAGAGGGAAGTTCTGTGCTTTAACTGTATGGAAAAAAGATATAGAGCGATAGAAAAAATCTGTAAAGTATACAAAGAAGTGCCCTAGGGTCCCGTCATATTGTTTGAATCACTATTGTAGCTATTCCCAAAAAAGGGGGGCCAATTTTCCAAGTCAACAGTAACTAACATGATCGCGTGACTACTTCAGCGTCGCACTAGAACTCGAGGTAATTTTTCTTATATCATTATCAGAACATTTCTTTTTTTGTGAATTAGGGTGAGGAAAGTATTTACTTTCAAATAACTATCCAAAGAAATTTATACAAACTAAGAATTATAACCTATAAACCAAAATCTACATGAGAGATCCACATATCCTACAGTGACAGACTAGTAACCACATCCTAACTGGACTATTTTTTTTTCTTTGTTAAGTTAACTACCCTAACTTTTACAGCATAAAACTCACCAATTTCAAGGAGAGGAGGGGGTGGGTAGCTTAGATAATGAAGTATTGATAAATTAGAATAAGTACGAAAACATCGACACCAAAATGACACAAACATTTTGTAACAGTACCTGGCATATTTGATACAAATCCACCTATATTTTCAATGCTTCCCCGCTCAGTGTTGGGCTCATAATCGATACTCATCTGTATAGCATGTCCCCTCCTTAAAAGAATATCTCGTGAATCTCAAACATTGGCTACCCATAGATTTCGACCATTTATTAGAATTGCAGTGACAGCAGTGGACCCACCTCTTCCTAAGTCTGGATTATGCAAAAGAATAGCCTAGTCTGTTATTTCATAAGCTTTAAAAATTGAACTATTTGGGTCAGTCCAAAACTCCTCCTGAAATGATTCATTACCATGTCATAAGATAAGAGTATATCCTCTCCAACTTCTTTTTACTTTTTATGGGATTGAAAAGAAATTTTTTGCCATTCTGAAGTTATTTAAAAGAATTAGAAATAGAAAAGAAAAGAAAGACTAATGGAGCCACATGGTCTTACTACCCATCTTCCATAGAGATTGGCAATGTTTAGACTCTGCACATGGTGTCCTATGGGAGGTGACCCTAAAAGGATTTTAACTCTTGGCCTCCAGCTTGTGAGGTAAGAGTTCATGCCATTAGGCTATCCCTTTGAAGATGTGTATCCCAGCTTCAATCTTTAATTAATAAACAATTCACTTTAGTTGGTAATTATTTCTCAACTAGACTATCTTTTCAAACCAAAAAGGATGTATAAAAAATTCATCCTTATAAAGTTACAAAATAAACATAAAGCGTCACATCGATCGTACATTTTTCAAACTACAAAATTTTAATAAGCTAGTCATGTCTAGCGGGGTCGGATTCCATTAATATCGTGCCGACACAGGTTTGCTTTTAAAAATAAATCTATTTCAGGTTTGGGGAGAGTCCGATACAGTGTTTTATCCAAGTTATTTGTAAAATGAAAACAAATAAATTAGTTCCCAACAGTGAAACTGGTTTAACTAAGTAGTGGTAGAGAAACTGAAATTGTCATGATGAGACGCGTATCAACTAATCAAACAAGCGATATACGTATGCGTATGTGTGATAGGCATCATTTTCCATAAAAATATGGGATCTTTAGCATTTTCTAACTTTTGGTAGTGTTGAATACACAATGTTTCCATTAGTGAGAATTCTTCAATACAAATTAATAACTATTAATGTAAAGATAATTAAAGAATTTACTCACTTGAACATAACTTGTCAGAGGGACCGTCTTTTGCAGCATGAGGCATATAACAACCTACAATTCGGCAAGAATATATCAATTTAGTGGAGATTTTAGATATCCAGAGTTACGCATTAGCTAAGTCCCATGCTGAGCCAGTGTGAAAATGGATAATAATATCATTTTCGGACATAAATGGTATTTCCGAAAATCATTGAAAAATGAAAAAAGTAAGGTCATATTTACTATCTGCGACAGTTTTAGTAGTTTTTGCGACATAGTTTTTCTCAAAAGCATCACAAAAAGGGAATATGGAGCCCAAAGCGTAAGCATACGAAACTTTGGATTCCAAACTAATATTACGCAAGCTCAATATGCAAAAACCCGAAAAGGAAAATTTGGAACTTATCTTATAACCTCTATTGGCAGCTTGAATTTTGGTGGCTGAAAGGTGTTGGTTTCATAGGGTTGGTTCTGGCCTATAACTAATTTCCTTATGTTGACGAACGACCCTCGAAGAAGTAGCCCTTGCGGAGGCAGCCCTAGGAGAAGCAGGCCTAGGAAAGGCAGGCCCTGGAGTAATGACAGTTGTGCCCTCGGTAGCTCTAAAGGTGTTGGAAGCCTAATTCGTAATTTGTGTTGATCTGCTTCCCCCAATATTTTCTCAATACTACTTGGCTCCTTAAAGAGGGGAATAAATGATTTTGACTCTCCATGCTTTAATATTACTCATCCCTTCTTCTTTTCCTTGGAGCTCTTCTTATCTGTTACCTGCAAATTTGAAGATATTTGAATAAAATAAGCAACTAGTTTTTCTTCGAAAAATAATGAAGTACTCAGACATAAAAATATAACATAAGTTCAATAAATATGTGTTCTTCCAAGCAACAATCATTTTGTTTTTAAAAAAGAGATGTGTAGAACATGGTGACAAACTCTATAGGAACAAAATCAACACATGAACAATTATTAATTATCAAACTGTACTTGGAAAATAGTACAATTCTAAATTATTTTGAATTCATTTATCATAACAACAATGATAAATGAAAACACATATAGAGGCCCAACCCAACTCAAATCATTTTGAATTCATTTACACACAAGCTTGACCCAAATAAGGTAAATCCAATCAATTTTCTCATGCAGAAATTAGGATTGTTATATCTAGACCAAGACATCAAAAGGTCATGGTCTTGAATCCAAAAGGGACATCAAACCAGCAGCAGTAAATACTGAGTGCTCACTTGGTGCTGGTGCTAGTTTAACATTTCTAAAAACTCAAAATCTGAAAAGAAGCAAGGATTAAAAGAACATAAACCATACACACCCATATATATAGATATAAAATTGAGAATTGTATTACCTATGGGGACAACGATTTTGGTGCACGTTTCATATGGCACCAGTTGAGTAATATCATATTACCAGGTAATTTGGTAGAATGATACATCCAAAAAATTTGCCAAAAAAAGGAAAAACAAAGAAACTCATTCAAACAATTTACCAAAGATGCAACATGTTAAATACACCAGAATGATGCACTAGTCACTACCCAAAACCCTAAAGAAGCCAAGTGTGAAATCAATGAAAATTATTATTGACGAAATAGAAAAATACTTACTTGCTTAGATTCTAAATGTGAAGAAAAAATCAAAACATAAGAACCAAAACCCTAGCATATCAAATCTCAAAATATGAAGAAAAAAACAAAACTATGAGCAGAGAGTTAAAATCAGATAATGATTATACGGATGGAGATTTCATGGCATCTTCTGGTAAATTCTTGGTGAGATAGAATGGGTAGCATTCTTCAGTCCAATCATAGGTCACTACAACACTTTGGAGTCTTAAAAGAAGACGATCAACCTTAAACATAGCATTCCTCAACCTTAAGACTCCAATTTTTCATCACCTGCTGACGATGAAATAAAAAAAAATTGTTCGCATAGAAAATGAAAAGAAACATAGTCACAAATTTTGTCACAAATGATAACATAAACCAATTGAAAAGAAATCGGTCGTACAATAAATTAAAAAGATAACATAAACCATATCTAAAAGAAACCATATAAAATTGAAATTTTGGAAAAGTTTACCTGAATGAGATCGTTCACACTGAATGAGAGAGAAAAGGGGTATGGGGGTTTGAAGAGGGTCAGGGAACTCTGATTGAAATGTTGGGAGGGAAAGTTTGGAGGGGAAAATTTAGTGAGAAATTTTGATCGAATTTTTTTACTATAACCCTTTTCGTTTTTTTACTTATAAAGTATGTAACCACCACGAATTTTGTAACGATTTTGAACACTTACAAACTTTGTAAATGTTCAAAAACGTTGTAAATTTGTAAGTGTTATAAACACTTATAAACTAAATAATCTATTAGTTGCAAAATAAGCATTATGGTGTAGTGATTGACTATGAACAAACCTTCTCACGATATCCATGCCAAATATATTCGGGATTCTTTTAACATCATGACTGCATTCTTGAATGATCATCTTGACAAGTTCATAGTAAGAAGTCGGGAAAGGCAAAGTGATGTAATCTTGTGAGATCCATTTATGGATTTGAGATGATATTAAGGTCTTTGGGTCATTCAGTTTGATCAGGAAATCAAGTTTTGATTTTTATCAAAGTCCGAATACTACTTGTTAGTATAAGAATCATGACGAAAACATAGTGATATTGCTAAGTACAATTTGTGGATAATATTGGCATAATATGGAGCGAGGTGAGAGTATATTCTTACATAGGAGTGTGGTTATTTGGATAATGAGGTGGGAGTATATTCTTGCATATGAGTGTGGTTGTTTGGATATTCGATATAAGGTACTTAGGACAAGCCAGACACATCTTTATGATTAAGATTTGGGTATTCGATTGCAAAGGATGTTGGGCTTATCCCAAGTCGATTATATCAATATTGCATACACAATATTATCATCGGGATTCCATGCAAATAATTTCTTCTCAAGTATGGAATCTCTCTCTATGGGAATTAATTTCTTAGGACACTATATTATATGGAAATAACAAGGAATATATATAATGCTTCGATGGTGGGAAACCTCTTGAATGCTATGTATTATGTGCAAATACCAAAATTTGTTATGCCTTCGACATGGTCAAAAGATTACAATCTAATAATCTTGTACCTTTAAGGCATAAAGACTAAGGTTTTTAAATAAATAGGGATTCCAAGTTTTCTACCTTAGAATATGTGTTTACCCAAAGTAAATTAAACTATAAGTTGGAGGAGTAAGAAGCAAACTTGGATTACTGAGTCCACCAGGGAGGCCAAAATTATTGTCATGTTAGAGAGAACCAAAGAGGCTATATGGATTGATTACTTCCTAAGTAACTTGGATGAGATTACTTAAAGTTATATTAGCTGTTGATACTAAAAATTATCCACCTACGTGGACCAATCAAAAGTGGACAAGTGTCTCCAACCTGGCTTAAATTCCAGTCAGTAGATAATTTCTCGGCGAGTATGCCAACCAACGTGAAGAATGAAAACCATTAATATAAATGAAAAGCCACCACAGGGGAAGTACAACCAAAGGTCTTATCGCACGTGGTTTATACAACCAACCATCACATTCATTATGTACGGGTGTAAATGATTAAATGTATAAAGGCATTCCAACCCTTGATTCCGGGTCACTATAAATGCAATGTATTCCTTTCATCAAAGGCAGGATAAAATGGATTCTAGGATATTCTTATTAAATAGAGTACATAGCTTTATGTAATCTATGAAATCAATACCATAACAGTGTACATGGGCTTTCTTATATAGCCGAACCTCTTTAAAACTCTGTGTCTTTAATTTAATTATCTTATTTGTAACACTATGTTTTATATGTGATTATAAATTTGGATCTAGTCCATTTTTTGACATCAACAGATTGACGCAGTATGTGGGAACGTGTGTCTAATTACCGTTCTCAATCTCGTACATCCTTGTTCAAGGAAAAATGAATGATCTAGAGCCAGTGATCGAAATGAAGGCAACCCAACTGTCCCATCTGCTCCGCCTACAGCAACCGACTTAAATAGGATTCTTGCCAGTATTGCCATGGGTCAAGATTCTATGTAGGAAACAATGAGACAATTGGCACAGTCAACATAAGCCAGATATCCATCCCTATCCAGGCAACAATCAATTCCTTAACCAAGGAGAGAAATACCACCCCACCTCCTAGGCATAGCCGACATAACTATTCTAGATCATCTCATAATAGGACATATCATTCAGGAGTCAGTTCATCGATTAGAGCAAATAAATTCTATGATGGACATTGTTTCTCTCCTGAAAGGCTAAGCATCCTGGAGAGATTGAGTAGAACTTCACCTTTTGACCATTTGGGACCCCGAGAAAATAGGAGCCCTCCTAAATCATTATCCAGAACTACTCAACATCCAGCTGACCATTATGAAGCCTTAGTTAGGTCAAGATCAAGCGTCCGACAATCTGTACATGACGAGCAAACTTCTCAGGAAGAAAGCTCAGCACAAACACATGGTCGGGACAACTGAGTTGCTTCACACAAAACTGACGCAGGCAATCCGTCATGGAAAGGATCAATCCAATGATTGGAAGATCGGCTGGGAGAAATGGCAAAAGCAAAAAAATCCCTTGCAGAAAATTTCATTAAAGGATCCCCCTTTATTCAGGCGATTGTGGATTTTCCAACTCCATCTAAGTTTAAAACTCTAGTGGTCACCCCCAAATATGATGGTAAAACTGATCCAGTTTTGCACATTGAACAGTATCAAGCTGTAACTGACATCTACTTAGTCCTTGATGAGATGAGATGTAGAGCATTCTCGAGCACTATTATAGGTTCTACCCAATATGGTACAATAACTTGCCCCGAGGACAAATTGCCAACTTTAACCAGCTTGCCGAGCTATTCATCAACAACTTTTGTTTTGGGGCCAAGCCAGTGAAGAGGGTGGCTCATCTCTTGAGTGTAAGACAGTGAGTAAGGGAAATAACGAGGGAGTACATCACTCATTTTAACAACGAGAAATTAGAAGTGGTTGATTACGAGGAAAAAATGACCATCACTGCTCTCATGAGTGGGTTTCTCCCCAAGAAATGGTATTATGCTCTGGTCAAAGACCCTCCTAAAACTATGACTGAGCTCATGTCTAAGGTAGGAAAAATAATGAACGCCGAGGAAGTAATGGTCACAAAACAAAGTCCAACCACTAAGCCTGATAAGAAGGACCAAAAGGAGCAGGAACCAAAGAAGGATGACAAGCTCAAAAAGTATGGAACTTATACTCCATTGACTGTTACCATTCATAATATCTTAGAGGTAATCAAACACAATAAGGATTTGTGATGGCCTGAAAGGTTGAGGGCACCTCATAATAGGAGGGACAAATCTAAATATTGTGAATTCCATAAGTATCATGGCCATACAACAGATAACTTTATTACTTTGAAGAATGATGTTGAATCTTTTATTCACCGAGGAAAACTGAACAAGTTTGTTAATCAGCGAGAAGGCAGAGAAGCGAGGGGAAGGTTAAATTCTCCATGCAAGCCTTGAGATGATAGGAAAAGAAACCATGAAGATGGTTATGAAGATGATCCCGACCTGCCAAAGAAGCCTAAGAAGCCAGAACATGAGGTAGCTATGATCAGTTTTGGTTCATTTGATTGTCATGTAATTACAAGTGGCGATACAGGAGGAAGAGATCACACTACCGAGAGAAAGGACTACTTAAATAAAGCGCATGCTTGCTCTCATATCCAAAGAATCAATCTGAATGAAGATAATCGGCCTAGAAAGGTCAATAAAGACAAACTGGTGACTAAATTTTCTAAGAATGACCTTTCTGGGGTACTTTACCCCCATGATGACCCATTAGTTGTCAAGTTCAGAATTCAGGATGCCGTCTTCGCTAAGGTCTTGATTGGTAATGGGAGTTAGGCCGATATAATGTTTTACCCATGTTTTCAAAGCCTAGACTTGAAACTCAGCCAACTGGAACCTTACCACAGACCACTAATAGGCTTTTCAAATGAAAAAGTCTACCTACTGGGCACAATCAAGTTCGAAGTATTATTCAGCACCTGACCAACAAGCTGTATGGAGAAAATATGCTTTTTTGTGATGGATAAAAACATTCAATCTACCTATAATGTGATCCTCGGCAGGGTAGGATTGAAGAAGTTTGAAGCTATACTGTCCACAGTCCATTAATGTTTGAAGTTCCCAACTCATTTTGGGGTTGGTTTTGTAAAAGGTGACCAAAAGGTAGCCAGAGAGTGTTATTACTCCTCAGCCGAGCAAGAGGACTTGATTGATTTGAAGAAAAAGACCGCCACTTATCAGGTAGACACCAATGAGCCCAACAGTAATTCTTAAATTGAAACTTTAGATCCCCGAGACAAGATAAAGATATTTAAAGGGTAGATTCTGGAAGCAACTGAAAGTATTATCCTGGACAATGACAAACTAGAGAGGACTATGCAGATTGGCTCAACGTTGGATCCAATCCTTAAACAGGAATTGATTATGTTCCTAAGGCAGTGGAGAAATGTCTTTTCTTGGAGTCATGAAGATATGCCTGGTATTGACCCCAACTTCCTCTGTCATGAACTCAACATCAATAAGGATGCCAAGCCGATCAAGCAGAGGCGCAAGGTTTTCAGTCCGGAGAAAAATAAAACTATTCATGAAGAAGTAGAGAAACTTTAAAAAGCCCAATTTATTAAAGATGTTCAGTATCCAGCCTGGTTGGCCAACATCATGATGGTAAAAAAGAAGAATGATAAGTGGAGGATGTGTGTGGATTTTACCAATCTAAATAAATCTTGCCCAAAATACCACTTTCCCTTGCCTAGAATCGATTAATTAGTGGATGCTACATCAGTACATGAGCTTTTGATCTTAATGGATGCTTATTCTGGGTATAACCAGATAAATATGAAACTAGAAGACCGAGAAAGTACTCCTTTTATCACCAATCGAGGAACTTATTACTACAACGTAATGCCCTTTGGGCTCAAAAATGTTAGAGCGATGTACCAGAGGTTGGTGAACAAGGTATTTAAAGAGAAGATATGCAATAATATGGAGGTTTATGTGGATGATATGTTAACAAAAAGCAAGAAGGCTTCAGATCACAACAGGGACCTCAATTAGACTTTTGATCAGTTGGAAAAGCATTAGATGAACCTGAATCCGACCAAGTGTGTGTTCGGAGTACATGAAGGAATGTTCCTCAGCTTCATAGTTAATAAAAGGGGGAATATAAGCTAATCCAGCCAAGAGAAAATCTTTGATAGAAATTCAGTCGCCGACTTGCAAAGAAGATATATAAAGACTTACTGGTAGAGTGGCAGCGTTAAACAGATTTGTTTCCCAAGCAACAGATAAATGCTTACCATTCTTTAAGGTGTTGAGGAAGAATTTTGAGTGTAATACAGAATGTGAAGAAGCATTCCAAGAGTTAAAGATGTACCTAGGATCATCACCTTTATTATCCCGACCTATCTTGGGAGAAAAATTATACTTATACTTAGCTATTTCTGAGTCTGCAGTTAGCTCGGCTTTGGTTCAATTAGATAACGGGATCCAAAAACCAGTTTAATACACTAAAAAAGCATTCAGGGGAGCCAAGATTAGGTATCCACTTTTGGAAAAGTTTTCCTTAACACTCATTAAAGCCTCCAGGCGCATGAAGCCTTATTTCTAAGCACATACCATAATTGTGTATACTGATTTACCTCTTCAGCAAGCACTCCACAAGCCTGAGAAGTTGGGAAGATTGATGTACAGGAAAGTAGAACTGGGAGAATATGACATTATGTATGAACCAAGGTCTTCATTAAAAGGTCAAGATTTGGCAGATTTCATTGCAGAGTTCACTATCGAGAGGTTCCCGACCAAAAAAACTTTCCTACCGAGTAGACTTCGAAGGAAGAGAGCTCAACTCAAAAGCAAGCTCGAACTACTGCTGATCAACCTGAATCATCTAGAACTCGAGAACTAGCTCAAAAGTACGCAGATGAAAGTAAGAAGATATTCCACCATGGAATATTATTATCAGAAAGCTTTAGCAGTGACATCCCAATGTGAAATCTATATGTAGATGGATCCTCATGTGTGACTGGAAGCGGAGCAGGTATAATACTTAATAATCCTGATGATATTGACATTGAGTATGTGCTTAGATTTCAGTTCAAAGCATCAAATATTGAGGCAAAGTATGAAGCTTTGATAGTTGGACTAGATTTGGCCCGTTCATTAGGCGCCGACCAAGTAGTGGAAAACAGTGATTCACAGCTAGTGGTCGACCAAGTACTTTATGTATATGAAGTCAAAGGAGAGTTGATGGCTAGATACCTTGCCAAAACTATGGAAGTTATTGCCAAGTTTCTAGCAGTACAAATGAATAGAATCCCAAGAATAGCTAACCCCCGAGCTGATGCCCTTGCTCGACTAGCTCCAGCGATAAGGATTGAGCTCAGGAGAACAATTCCAATAGAAATCTTGTCCAATCGGAGCATTGATGTGGACTTAATGGTTAATTTCATTACCGTAGACCTGGGATCTTCTTGGATGGACCCGATCAAGGCCTATATTGAAGAAGGAATCCTACCACTTGATCTCAAAGAAGATAAAAAGCTTCGGTATAAAGCAACAAGATATGTGTTGGACAAGGGAGTTTTATACAAAAGAGGATTAACAATCTCCTTGTTACGTTGTGTTCATCCCTTGGAGGTGGAAAATTTGATTAAAAAATTGCATGAAGGTTCTTGTGGAGCTCATTCAGCTTGTTAGTCGCTGCTCTAAAGAATCAACACTTAGGGGTACAACTGGCCAACAATGAGGGCAGATTGTAAGGCTTTTGCAAGAAAGTGTGACAAATGCCAGAAGTTATCTGCTATTCATAAAGCACCCAACGTTGCTCTAGCACCAATAACTTCATCTTGGCCATTCGCTATTTGGGGAATTGACTTGATCGGACCATTTTCGACCACCAAAGGCAGGTTAAAATACTTGGTATCTGCTATTGATTCCTTCACCAAATGGGTGGAAGGAGAACCGTTGATTGAAATGCTATATGAGAAGGTGTACCGATTCATTTGGCACAGCATCATATGTAGATATGGGCATCCCTATGCCTTTATTACATACCATGGAACCCAATTTGACAACGATGAATTTGAAGCATATTGTGTCCAGTCCAAGATCAAGAAACTCCATTCTGCACCAGGCCATCCTCAAAGTAATGGTCAAACTGAAGTAACTGTAACACCCCGTAATTTCGAGGACTTTAAATTATATTATTTTTTGGAGAATTAGAAATCATTTTTATTTGGAGAAATTTAAATTTATGATTTGGAGAATTTATTTAAATTAGAGGAATTATTTAATTTGGTGAATTGAGGTTTAATTAATTCGGAGCATTTTTAGATTTCGCGCGTGTCGCATTATGAAGTCGAATTTGGAGAATGTTATAAAGTAATTCGGATGATAATTCTGAGTGCACGGTTAACTCTGGATAGGTTGAGATAGTCAGAAATGAGTATCCGGGGGTAGTAATTGGGTCTCAGGGTATTTTTAGGCATAACCGGGCTCACACGGGAGTGTTTGAGCCATTTTAATTTAGCCCACAAGACTAATTTCGGGATTAACACATTAAAACCTAAGTTTTAGAGTTTGAGGTGAACACAAATCTAAAGGAAAGATATTATAAAACCCAAATTAGAGGTATTTTGACAGACACAATTCAAAAGGAGAAAAACCTAGTCCTGCAGAGAAGAAAATAGGTCTAACTTTGGGAGCTTTTGGGAGACAAATCTGTCATCTTCATAAAAGGAATCAGATTCTACAAATCATTCAGGCAAGTGGTTAATGTTCTTCAATGTAAAATTGAGATAATCAATTCATATCATAATGGGTGTAATAAAAATTCATTATTTTTGGGTTGGGTTAATACATAGATTGGGTTTTGATTTTTTAGACATCTCGTGTGAATTTGGTGGAAGATTGTGTTAACAAGTCTACTGTTGGAGAAATTAGGTTGCGATTAAAACCCAAAATTTATCTTGTTAAATGGTTAATTGTTGAAGTCAGATAGGGGATGTTATGAATCGTTGGTGATTGGGTTTGTAAATTTAGAGATGATTAATAGTGGGTGGAACTGTTTGAAAGTTATAACTTTGTGTCGTTAGTAGTTAATTATGGTTGAGTTTAAATCTGGTGAAAATCGTTTGGTTTATAAAGGCTTACAGTAGGTGTATAAATCTGGGAAACATAGGTGAAAATAACCATGGCGACATAAGGAAGAAGAAGAAGAGGTGAGAGAGAAAATTAAGGGTCGTTCGAGCGATTTGGTTTTGGGTCGAGCGACGCCACCTGTCGTTCGAACAACAGAGTGGGTCGTTTGAGTGACGTACTGGGCCAGTTGGCTGTTTTGGGCCGCAAGGTATAGTTTTGGTGGGTTAGCATGATTTCAGTAAGGAATCTCATTTGTTATAATTTTGGGGAAATTAAGTTTAATTTGGGGAAGAAATATTTAGAGATTTATATACCTAGTATGTGGAATGGTTATTAAGGAAAATAAATTGGAGAAGTGTGTTAACCTCTTTACGAAGATTTTAGTGATAAATTCGAAAGAATGAATTACGGGCCGAGGGAATGTGTCCTGACATTTTAGTTGAGTGACGCCTTTGTAATTAATTAATTAATGTGCAAATTAATTAACTTAGAGTCGGAATATTTGACTCGGATATTTTTAGGCTAGTGCTACGAGTTTCGGTCACGGATTAGCCGGGTTTAAATTTAACATATATATGCGGTGATTATGTAGTGTGTGTGTATATATATATATATATATATATATATATATGTATGCTTTATAAATATTGGTGTGAATAATATTTATTGGAATACATACTCCTCTAGTGCTATCATAGGAGGTTGCGCGATGTGGGTGAATCCCCTGGCTTGAGGAACACGGAGAGTGTAGTCTCGAGGTCATAGTCGTCCAGGATTTTTTATTGTGTGATTTATTTTCAGGGGTGAACCTCTTTGGGGTATGATTCGGTTTCACTTTCGATGAAGGAACTATGTCCTCCTCCGCTACGTTTATTTTTGTTTCGCTGATTCGGGGAGCTAACCGAGTCGGGGTGTCTAGGTGGATGAGTATACCTGGGGGTGATAGCATTTTAGAGAACATCCGATGAGTGTCTACTCGGGAGGATGGTTATAGATATTCAACATGTGTGTGGATGTTGTAATATATGATACGTATATAACGGTGTAGATATTTATATGAATACAAGCTGTGCTTTTGTATTAAGTGTATACATATATAAGAGATTAGATATTTATATACGGGAAAATTATATAAAGTAAAAAGGGATTACTTGTATATAACTTGTGAGACTGTTATATAGAGATTTTAAAGAGGATTCATTAAGTTAATGTGATAAATAACTTATGAAGTAAAAGTACAAAATTACTCAGGCTAGAGTAGAGTGTCAAGGAGCTTCAGGACAAGGCGAGTTAGAGGGGGTAATGTAACTAGGAGGCTTAGGAAGAAGCGTTAGGTGTGCAATTTAGATGAGGGGTGAGTAGTATCTCAAGTGAGTGCGACACTAACTTAAATATGAAGGGAATTCATGCATTTTAATTTACTTGCAAAATATTTTCAAAAGGATTTGGGCTCTGACCCATACTTGCAAAATATTTTCAAAACCTTTTAAGTGTCCAGCCACAGGGACGCCAAACTTGATGATCTGTTCCAGGGATGCATAGCTGCAACATATGTGGTTGACTGTAGGGTTTGGACTTAGTCGCTTTAGTTACTTCAATGTAGAGTAGGATGCAGTTCAGTATTTCATTTGGGCATGTTGCCCCAGCTATTTTATTTCAGTAAGACTTTGTACTCAGTTTATTATTTCTGTTGGATTATTATAGTGGATTTTGGATTTTTAGCCGATTATTTATTAGACCAGTCTTTTATTTATTTGTTCAGTATTGATTTAGATTCATTGATTGTGTGAATGGTTTAAATTTATATTTATGTTATTGTTGTTGTTGTTGTTTAATAAAAAGATAAAATTTTGACATCAGCTTTTTGAATACTAGGTGGTTAGTAAGTTTTAAAAAGTTTTTGACGGTGATGCTAAGAATGAACCAGATGAGAAACCTATTTTAATTTAATAAAGGACTGATCACCCGGTATTTAATTAGGCAGGGTGTCACAGATGGTATCTGAGCATCAGGTTCTAGTGTCCATAGGATTTGTACGGCTTTTCACTTTTTTACTTAGCGTTCTTTGATGTAGAGTCTTATGATAGGATTGTTGTATTCTTTTACGTACGTGCATTTATGTTCTTCTGCTATTATAGATGTATGAATGGTGGACTCATACAACTCGTTTTGAAATTTCAGATGCCGCCTTGGAGAGGTAGATCGGCTAGAGCAACATCAAGGGATGAGGAGAGGGAGGCTCGTTAGGGGCTAGTGGTTCCACAGCCGCAGCCACCATCATGGAGGATGACAACTGCCCAGGTGGCCAAGATAGTAGCCCAGGCAGTCAATGCAGCTATGACAACCATGGCCATTCATTTTCCATTGCCCCAGTAGAAGCCACATGTGGCATCGGAGATCCAGGCCCAACCAGAGCCATATACTTGGGAGAGAGTCAGAGAGCCATTTTAGAAGGGCCACTTGCTCGAGTTTCAGGGTAGCTCTGATGTATCAGTGGAAGAAGAATATACAACGCCACTTGTGCATGGTGGAGTGTGTGAGACACATAAGCAGATGTTAGATACTTTCAGACTTACTGGAGAAACATTACAATGGTGGGAGTCGGTTACCACCGCTGAGGAGAGAGATACGATGACGATTATTGAGTCTTGGGTGCGGTTTGATTGCAAGTATTTTCTGCCAGTAGCGGAGACTAAGATGCGAAAGAAGTTCAGTGAGGTAAACCAGGGTGATCGCTCCGTAGCAGAGTATGAGGAGGAGTTCAATTGTTTGGCCAATTTTATTCCGGACGAAGCAAGGTTTATAGATGGATTAGCCTGGAGGATTAGGAAGCACTTGATCGACAACCCAACACTGATGACGTATACAGATGTCGTCCATGCAGCCTTATTACACTGTAAGGATTATCGCTTCCACGCGAAGGGAAGTAAGAGAGGAGGAGAACCCAGCCAGTAGGGAAAGGTAGGTGGGGGTACTGTTAGTGGAGCACAACAGTGGGATGGCAGGCAGCAGGGATAGGACTCCCAGCAGAGGAATTCTACCAAGAGATTTAGATCTAGGGGCTATTGACCGAATGGCCATAACTTTCGACAGGGCCAGTAGGGTCCCGATCAGCAGTCGTACTTTGTTCCTTAGAACCGCCAGGGCCAAGTGAATGGTGGGGGAGGCCAACCGAGATATGATTAGTGGACGGGAGGATTTTCTAGGAAATGTTTCTTCTGTGGAGAGACAAGTCACATGAAGAGAAATTGCCCTGAGTGAGGCAGTGGTAACTACAGGATGGGGTTCTGGATGTACAACCATTACAGCAGTCTATGGGTCAGTTTGAACGAGAGAATTTTGACCAGGACCCAAGGACCAGGCGAAGCAGCTAGAGTATGGAGGTAAATTATCTTTATTATCCTATGAGCATGGGTATGTTTTGAGTGACATTGGGTGCGTCACAACATAAGATTGCTATCATTAGGATTCACGAGTGAGATGGATTTAGTGGGTGCGTTAGCCGTAATAGCCATTTATGTATACATAATTACCATGGGGTAGCAGGGTTTTTTGGTGTTAACCATGAGAGAGGGGGGTACACAAAGAGGATGATTGAATTACGCGAGAGGTTACTACTTTTTAGAATTATGGGATTAGGGTGGATGATTTTCCAAGTTTCGGATGGTTAATGATGATTTGGAGCTATAGTGGATTGTTATAGATATGCTTGGTGTTCGCTGTACCGGGATACAAATTTTTGCTAGGTATCAGCTGAGATAGAGTCTAGCTTATATATACGAGTATATATGTTAAAATGTGTTGCATAATAATATGCTGAGATTGTTAATTGTAATCCCGGGGAGTAGGGCGTTACTGATATGAGTCAGGGTGGATAGACTTATTGTCGAGCGGGGAGATATAGCTCGGGATTTATTTTCGCGCAAGGAAACTAGTGATAGTAAGGGCGCGGTATTATATGTTGTCTTTTATAGAATAAGAGTGGATGTGTATACTTTTATGTTGAGATACCGGTATTTGGGGGTACGTGCTATAAGCTGAGGGCCTAACAAATCTCAAAGATCGACAATGTTAGGTAGTAGTGTATCGGGGGGGGGGGGGGGGGTTCCTTGTTTGGATTTCGCTTTGCGTGACGTCCCACACATGAAAATTAGCACAACGTTGGGAGTAGGGAGATGTTTGGTCATTAGTACATGGGTTTGGTACCTCGGTTATTATACATGTATGTAGTTATAACTGTGTGTTGAAAGTTATATTACGGTTTAAGACTGGTAAAAGTAGGGTATTATTTGTGCGGGTGAGCACGGGTACATGGTGTATGGGTGACCTGGTTAACGAATTAAATTTTTATAATTCACAATTAGTAGTAGTAGAAATAATTGTATCAATCTTAAGGGTAGGTAATTAGGGAGCGAGTCGAAGCTTGGAGTACTAGGCTTATCTTAATTTCGAGGACAAAATTCCTTTGTAAGGGGGGATGTATGTAACACCTCATAATTTCGAGGACTTTGAATTATATTATTTTTGGGAGAAATAGAAATCATTTTTATTTGGAGAAATTTAAATTTATGATTTGGAGAATTTATTTAAATTAGAGGAATTATTTAATTTGGCGAATTGAGGTTTAATTAATTCGGATCATTTTTAGATTTTGCGCGTGTCGCATTTTGAAGTCAAATTTGGAGAATGTTATAAAGTAATTTGGATGACAATTCTGAGCGCACGGTTGACTCCGGATAGGTCAAGATAGTCGAACATGACTACCCCTGGGTAGTAATTGGGTCTTGGGGCATTCTTAGACATAACCGGGCTCACACGGGAGTGTTAGAGACATTTTAATTTAGCCCACCAGACTAATTTCGGGATTAACATATTAAAACCTAGGTTTAAGAGTTTGAGGTGAACACAACTCAAAAGGAAAGATATTATAAAACCCAAATTAGAGGTATTTTGACAGACACAATTCAAAAGGAGAAAAACCTAGTCATGCAGAGCATAAAAGAGGGCTAACTTTGGGAGCTTTTGGGAGACAAATCTTTCATCTTCATCAAAGGACTCAGAATTTACAAATCATATAGGCAAGTGTTTAATGTTCTTTAATGTAACATTGTGATAATCAATTCATATCATAGTGGATGCAATTAAAATGCATTAATTTTGTGTTGGGTTAATTCATAAACTGGGTTTCGATTTTTGAGACATCTCGTGTGAATTTGGAGGAAGATTGTGTTAACAAGTCTACTGTTGGTGAAATTAAGTTGCGATTAGAACCTGGAATTTATTTGGTTTAAATGGTTAATTGTTGAAGTCAGATAGGGGATGTTATGAATCGTTGGTGATTGGGTTTGTAAATTTAGAGATGATTAATAGTGGGCGGAATTCTTTGAAAGTTATAACTTTGTGTCGTTGGTAGTTAATAAAGGTTAAGTTTAAATCTGGTGAAAATCGTTTGGTTTATAAAGGCTTACAGTAGGTATATAAATCTGGGAAATACAGGTGAAAATAACCATGACGATGCAAGGAAGAAAAAGAAGAGGTGAGAGAGAAAATCAGGGGTCGTTCGAGCGACCTAGTTTTTGTTTGAGCGATGCCACCTATTGTTCGAACAACAGAGTGGGTCGTTTGAGCGATGTAGTGAGAGAGTTGGAGTTGTTTGCTGTTTTGGGCCGGAAGGTATAGTTTTGATGGCTTAGCCTGATTTCAGTAAGGAATCTTATTTGTTGTAATTATGGGGCAAAAAAGGTTTAATTTGGGGATTTTTTTTTGGAGATTTATATACCTAGTATGTGGAATGGTTATTAAGGAAAATAAATTGGAGAAGTATGTCAACCTCTTTACGGTAATTTTAGTGATACATTCTAAAGAATGAATTACGGGCCGGGGGAATGTTTCCGGACATTTTAGTTGAGTGACGCCTTTGTAATTAATTAATTATTGTGTAAATTAATTAACTTAGATTCGGGATATTTGACTCGGATATTTTTAGTCTAGTGCTATGGGTTTATGGCACGGATTAGCTGTGTTTAAATTAAATATATATATATATATATATGCGGTGATTGTGTAGTATATATATATTTGTGTGATTTAAAAATATCAGTGTGAATAATATTTATTGGAATACATAACCCTCTAGTGCTATCATAGGAGGTTGCCCGATGTGGGTGAATCCCCTGTCTTGAGGAGCAGGGAGAGTATAGTCCCCAGATCACAGTCATCCAGGATTTTTTTATTGTGTGATTTATTTTCAAGGGTGAATCGTTTTGGGGTATGATTCAGTTTCACTTTCGGTGAAGGAACTATGACCGCCTCCGCTACGTTTATTTTTGTTTCACTGATTCGGGGATCTAATCGAGTCGGGTGTCTAGGTAGATGAGTACTCCTGGGGTGATAGCATTTTAGAGAATATCCGGTGAGTGTCTACTCGAGAGGATGGTTATATAAATTCATCATGTGTGTGAATGTTGTAATATATGATTCGTATATAACGGTGTAGATATTTGTATACGGGTGGAATACAAGATGTGCTATTATAATTAGTATATACGTATATAAGAGAGTGGATATTTATTTACGGGCAAATTACCTAAAGTAAAAAGGGATTACTTGTATATAATCAGTGACACTATTATATTGAGATTTTAAAGAGGATTAATTAAGTTAATGTAATAAATAACTTATGAAGTAAAAGTACAAAATTACTTGGGCTAGAGTAGAGTGTCAAGGAGCTTCAGGATAAGGCGAGTTAGACGAGGTAGTGTAACTAGGAGGGTTAGGAAGAAGCATTAGGTGTGCACTTTAGATGAGGGGTGAGTAACATCTCAAGTGAGTGCGACACTAACTTAAATATGAAGAGCATTCATGCATTTTAATTTACTTGCAAAATATTTTCAAAAGGATTTGGGCTCTGTCTCGTACTTGCAAAAGATTTTCAAAACCTTGTAGGTGTCCAGCCACAGGGATGCCAAACTTGATGATCTGTTCCAGGGATGCGTAGCTACAACAGATGTGGATGCCTGCAGAGTTTGGACTTAGTCGCTTTAGTTACATCATTCTAGAGTAGGATGCAGTTCAGTATTTCATTTGGGCATGTTACCACAGCTATTTTATTTCAGTCAGACTTTGTACTCAGTTTATTATTTATGTTGGATTATTATAGTGGATTTTGGATTTTTAACCGATTGTTTATTCGACCAGTCTTTTGGTTATTTGTTCAGTATTGATTTAGATTAATTGATTGTGTGAATGGTTTAAATTTAAATTTATGTTGTTGTTATTGTTGTTGTTTAATAAAAAGATAAAATTTTGACATCAACTTTTTGAATACTAGGTGGCTAGTTAGTTTTAAAAAGTTTTTGACAATGATGCTAAGAATGAACTAGATGAGAAACCTCTTTTAATTTCATAAAGGATTGATCACCTGATATTTAATTAGGCAGGGTGTCACAGTAACCGATAGAACTTTGCTCAATGGACTGAAGAAGAGGCTTGATGCTGCTAAGGCAACTGGATGATTGAATTGCATTCTGTTCTTTGGGCCAGCAGAACAACGCCGAGAATAGCAACTGGAGAGACACCTTAATGCTTGCCTTTGGCACTGAAGCCATGGTGCCGACCGAGATAGGCATACCAACTCACAGGGTTCTGAATTTTGATTCTCCAACCAGTGACTTGATGAGATGATGGGATCTAGATATGTTGGAGGAAGTTTGAGAAGATGATGCTCTAAGAAATGCTGCATACCAACACATGACAAGTCGCTTCTACAATAAAAGGGTCACGCCGACCAACTTAAGAGAAGGAAACTTTGTCCTTAAGAAGATCATCCAGAAGAACAACAAGCTTGAGGCTAATTGGCATGACCCATATCGCATTTCAGTAGTCATCCGACCAGGGACCTATCAAATTGAAACCTTGGAAGGGGAAGAATGCAAAAACCCCTAGAATGTCGAATACCTCCGAAAGTATTATCAGTGATTCAAGTGATTGCTATATTGTATTTTTCTTTATGTTCAAAATAACTTTTTTTCAAGTTTCAATAAATTTTGATTTCAGTCCTTTCACTGTTTTCAATTTTTTTCGGGGTACGACAATATACATTCCCCAGAAACAACAAGTAAAAATGTCTATTCATCTTCAGCTCTTGCCGATCAACATCACATACATGCTTAATCAGGTTGAACTTATCTTTCGATCAGCAAAATATACTTAATCAGGTTGAATTTATCAAATTCCAGATGCACCAACAGCTTAAGGCACAATCATTATCCGCCCAAGTTTAAACATCATGTATGACTTCGTATGTACAAGTCACGAACAAGAAGTAATCATTACTTCGTGTATGACTCTATATTAACAAGTCACGAACAAGAAGTATTGTCTGACCAGGTCAAATACATGAATACAATCCTAACACACTTGGTCAGTAAGAACAATTTACTTCATGTATGACTTCGTCTTTGAAAAGTCAAGAAGAAGAAGTTTGTAAAACTTCGTATACAACTAAAACAGTTACAAACAAGTTTTACTCGTTTAGCATTAATAAATCTAAGAGCATTAGTAGAATCTATGGCCCTACAATTACAGTTTAATAATTCATTATTAGACAATAACTCAGTTGGCTGATTGATTAAATAATCAAGAGTTGACAACACAAAAATATGGATTTGTGTTCATATATTAACTGTATTACATTTAAGGTTAAATGAATAACAAAATATATGAAAATTATTCAACTGGACGCTTTCCTTGAGATTTGGAAGTAGGCTACACTCTCTCCATTCTAGTAGGAGGATCATCCAAAGTATAAGGAGAATTAATAAAGTTAAAATCTCTTAAAATTCTCCTGTTACTACTGCCCGGTGCATTAATCAGATGAGGATGGTGAATTATTTCATGAACGTCATGCAAACCATAGTCTCCCAAATACTTGGTGATTAAGCATCGAGGAATAGCGTCAACATGAATCCATCATACATCCAACTTTAAAGGAGGATCCTCACAGTCTAACAGACCAGACTCATGCTAGTACCAAAGCTTGCTGTTACGATCATGTTTGAGTAAAGTCAAGCAGTTGGTCCATCCCCACTTATAGCCTTCACGATGGGTCTGGGCAAGGTGATCATCAACATGGCTAAGAGCTTCATTATAGCCTTCCATCCACACCTCTCTGGGATGTTTGTGAAATTGAAAGGTTAACCTTTCAACTTGATGTTAAAGTTTCTTCAAAACATCACTCTTCACCTTCAACTGCACTGATTGGTCAGAAATGACCTTATCCTTACTATCCAGCTTTGTAGACAACTCAGTAATGGCTTGACTCTTTGCTTTCAGCTGTACGGCTTGGTCGGCTAATGTTTTCTTGGTCTTGGCCTCATCAACAGTTGGTCAACTCGTCCTTTGCTGTCCGGAAGTTTGACCAGGCTTGGATTTCTTCACAGTTTCAAGTTCTTCCATCAGCCTGGCATTATTATTCTCTAAAAAAGATGCCCCTTAATCGACACCACTGGCAGAAATTATTTTAAAGTATCCAACTCATTCCTGAGTTTATTATTCTCCTCCTCTTGGAGCTTGGCAATTTACATGGCTTCATCTATTTCTCAGTTTAGTAGGAATTCTTTTCTTCTATATGTGGAAGCATATTCTTCCAACTTCTTCTCAAAGCCCCAACCTTCGCTTAAAGCTTTTTATTTAACTTCGTAGTCAAAGTGAAGAGAAGCCAGAGTAAACTTGTGATCTTCTTACAGATCTTCTATCATCTCTTAATAAGATGCATTATTTGCTACAACTCTGTCCAACAAACAATGGAGGTGCATGTATGACTCTTTTACATGAATGGATACTTCTGGTCCAAGCAAGCCAGGTCCTCTTTAGTCAAAGGAACATGGCCAGCTTCCATGAGACTTGTACTCCGTTTGAGTAAGTCGGATTCAACATAAACTATCCCCTACTTCCTAGCATCAAACTAAAAATTTCCAGTGTAAGAAAACAAGCACGACCACTGAGAAAAAATGACACTAGTATAAAAATTCATCCAACCAAGCAAGAAAAGCAGAAAAGTCTGATAAACACATGTAGCAAAAAGGAAGAGATGTTTTCATTAATAACCAAAAAGGTGTTACAAACTGTTGGCCCTATTACAAAACAGATGAACAGAAAAAGAAAAAGAACAAAGGAGTTAAACATTCTCCTTGTCTTGGATATTGCTTCCAAAAGGCTGGTCGACAGAAGGGGCAAATTAATCAATGGTCTTTAAAGCAAACCCAACAGGTTGAAGGGAAGATTTCTCATATCCCTCTTCATCATCAAACTCTTCCTTCAAGTTGGGAGGAGAGCCAGGATCATGCCTAAAAAGTAATTCAGATTCTGCTGGGGTGCCAACCTCCTTAAGTGCCTCCGACTAGCCGTCCTTAAAAGACTTCTTCCTCACGAACTCAATCTGAGCAGAGGCTGCCAAAAATGCTTTGTCCCACCCCTTGTTGAAGGAGTGCTCTTTAAGTTTCTTATTTTTGGCCTTCTCTGCGATCAATTCTGAATACAGGCTAATAGCTTTCTCCTTGACAGACTTTAGGAGACCTTGATTGGTAGCTAATTTTTCCTCGGCCACCTGGACCCTATTCTCAGCAGATGATAAATTGGCCTCAGTAGTGGCTAACTTTCCTTCAGCAACTGTCAAACTAGTCTCAGCAGTGACCAATTTTCCCTCAACAAGAGTGGCCCTATTAAGAACCATCTGCAACTCAGCATCCTAAGTCTTCTGCTTAGACTCCAGCAGCTATTTGGAAGCCTCAACAGACTTCCTCAGACCCTCAAGGGCCTCCTCAACATCTCCACTAGAAGAACGAATTTTCTCATCCTTCTCCAGTATTTGATTAAAATTTGCTAAAAACTGCATGAAAAACAATGTCATATTAGAAGGGGCATTAAAACAGAAAAAATATCAAGAGGCAAGTCATAAGGAAAGAAGAGTTACTAGGGTCAAACTTTGGCAAGCATTTTCTACAAACTTCAATCTCGGCAGAGAGGCAAGCGTTGCTCTATCAGTAGAGTGGGTACTAGTCTTGATTAGTTTCCTGTCAACACCTGGATGAATGGAAACAGAGGATGCCTCAACAATAGTCAAATCCTCCTGAATCTACTCGACCAATTCCTCGACATAACTTTTGCCATCTTGTTTCTCGAATAAACCTCTCTTTAACCTCCTAAATTGAGGAGCAATAATATTTACTTCCTCAGGAGTAATGACCTGAGGAGCCTTCTCCTTCTTAGAAGCCTTGGATACTTTTTCTGGCTTCTTAGCATCCCCAACAGCTTTCTTGGTAAGTGGAGACAAGGCTCTAATAATCAGATCATGGATCTTCCTCTTTCCCATAATATCAAGTGGAGAGGAAGGAATTGTTGAAATGTCTAAGGATTCAAAGGAAGAAGAAGTCCCCAAATCCTTTTCTGCACCAGCAGATTCTTCAGCAGAGGACGTAGGGATTGGTTCTTCCTCAAGATTGATGGGGTCAGAAACTGTAGAAGTGGTGGTCCAAGCAACAAACGAAGTTATAGAGCTCCTGTACCGCGATAGATAAGAGGAAGCTCTAGGATGTTCCTCGCCAATCCTCTGGTGAATATTCTAAAGGAATTTAAGCTCTCGGATGTTCACGTCCTCTTCTTTTGGGCACTTATTTTCGCTTTCAACTACACAAACCAGAAATAAGACAAGACAATATCAAGTCAGCGTATCATCAAACAGTTGATGTGCAAAAAATAGAGTAATTTAATAATCTATTCCATGACCCACTTGGGGCACTGGGACTATCATACACTTCTCCTATTTGTAAAGGAGCCTGTTGCCAATTTTTTGCAATGACTTCATAGACAAAATAATCCTTATTTGAGTCTGGCAAATTGAGAACTAAGGCCCTATTGACAAACCTAGTCTTCATGTAATATGTACTATCACCTGTGACCCAATTATAATAGAACATTAGCTCAGGAATACCAATGTGTGTACCATAAATTTGGTTCAGCCTATGAATCCCATTTACCACTCTCCAAGTGTTGGGGGCTACCCTAGCTGGGACAACATCAAAGTACTGGAAAAACTCTAAACAAAAGCGATTGGAGAGAAATGTGAATCCACACTCAGCAATGAACAGAGATGGAATCCAGTGACCCTCAGGTAAGGACAATACCTTAACAGGTGGTATGGGCATCTCTAAGTCTACCTAATCAGAAATATTCCTTTCCCGCCTAAACTCATCTAAAGAATACCCATGTACGATATAAACCATGGCTATAATAAAGAAAGAAAGAAAGCAAAAAGAAAGTGAAAATAAAGCTTACAGTGAAAATGATGACTGAAGCGAAGGAAGGATGCAAAGAAAAGCTTAGAAATAGAGAACTTGGAGAAGAAGGAGAGTTTAAAAGCTTGGGAAAGGTTTGGTAAAGAAAATCTGATGAAATCTCACCTTTTATAGCTTACTTGGGAAATCATGAAAGAAATGATTACTTTCTATCAACGGTTGACATTCTGATGGCTTCATAGTACGAAAGGTGCAAAAATACCAACATACCCTTTGGCAGTTCGCTAATTTTTAAATTATTTACAAAAATGCCATTACAAAATCAAAATATGGAAAGTTTTGACAAGTCCCATACATCGGCAGAAGACGGCCAACTCTGAAGAAAATATACTCCATCTTTTCAACAAAAGCATTAAGAATGAAGTATTGGAGGCTTCTATTCATACAAAAAATTATCGACATACGTGGACCAATCAGAAGTGGACAAGTGTCTCCAACATGGCATAAATCCTAGTCAGTAGATAGTTGCTTGACGGGTATGCCGACCAACGTGAAGAATGCAGACCATCAATATAAATGAAAATACACCACACTTGAAGTACAACCAAAGGCCTTATCGCACGTAGTTCATGTAACAACCCGCCCTTTTGGAGACGATTAAATTCCATAATTAATTATAAATTGGAATTTGGAGAATTTCTCGAAATAGTAATTTTTGGGATTTTTGAGGATTAGATGATTTTCGATGGGTGTTGTAATTATTTTGGGACTAAATAGGTCGAAGTATTTTAATTATATGTCGCCGTGGAGTAAAGCGACAAAAAGGTAAGATTTTGATTAGGAAACCCGCATTTAAATTTTATTGGTTAGAATAGTGATTTGCGGTCAAGTACCCCGGATGGAAATTTCGACTGCGCCGTGAGTCTCGAAATGTCCGAGATAGTCGGAAAAGAGTGTCCGATTGTCAAAATGGAGTTCCGGGTAATTTTGAAGGTAAATGGCTCGTAATTGAGTAAACGAGTCTTTTTTGGGGTATTAAGGGATTAAATCCTTTTCTCCCAATTTAAAGAGGGAGAGGGGAAGAGAATAGAAAGAAAGAGAGAAAGAAGAGAGGGAAGAGAGAGAGGATGTAGAAAAAGAGGAAAAAAGGGGAGATTCCGGCCAGCCTCCGCGGGATTCGGCTCGAGGACGTCGGATTATATCCACGAGGCAAGTGTTTACTTGCTTTATTTAATTTTTGCATAAATATCTCATACCGTAGTTTGGTATAATCAAACCCTAAAGATTTTGGGTGGGGTATTCGTGGATAAAATGGGTTTTTGGGAGTTAAAACGAATAAACCCCTAAAATTGAATAATTGGAGAAACTTAGGTTTTAACTAAAATTATTGGGTGATTTCGGGTTCTAGGATGTTTAGAACCCGTATTATAAGTGTATTTATTGTTGGCTGGAGTTGTAGGCCGTTGGGTCAGGAGATCGAAGCTTGGGGGAAGATTCCATGGCAGAAACAACTTCTCGGAGAAGAAGCTTCCCGCCATGATCGATCGATCGGTCATGGGGGTTCGATCGATCGAAGCCTTCGATCGATTGACGGCCATGGGTCGATCGATCGACCCCTTCTAAAATTGGACAATTTTTCTAGGGTGAATTGGGTGGGGTAGATTCCCATTTCTAATTGCTTCGAGGTTAATTAGGTGATAACCTAAGGGACCTTTTAGGACTATATGGTCCTCTAACTAAAGGGATATAGGAGGATTAAGTGAGGGTTTAAATATATAACCCTTAAACTTTATTTTCGAGGAAAATAGAATAATAATAGAAATTGATGGTTTAGGGTTCCTAAATTATGTCGGGGACTTTTAAATTGATTATATGGACAAGAAGTAGTCCTTGGGTTTATGGAAATGAAATCCATAACCCATTAAATTTATGGTTGTTCGGGTGAGATAAATCCCTAGGATGCTTTAGTGGGCCTTTAGGCCTAGACAATTATGCGTATAGGAAGCGTAATTATAATCGATGGTAGATTGGGTATATCCTACGATATAGTTAGGGTAATTTGGGAATATAGATATATATTCATTTAGTGTGAAATAATATAATTGGAGATATCCAATAAATCCGTAGATGGGATTTAGGTATGTATTGATTATTAAAGTAAGGAAATACCTTGTGTTTAGTATCATACGAATATGAATGCATGATTATGATTCTCTGAAAGAATCTTTGGGATTAATGGTCATCGCTAGATGTAGTTGGCAATTATGGCCATTTGTATAGATTCGAGGAGGAATAAATGGTATATGTATATACTATGTGTTTAAAGTATATATATAATTTGAGATAAATGATTTTGAAAATAAAATATGAATGTTTTCAAAATGTAAAGACAAATGATTTTCATAAATGAAAAAAATTGAGGATACACACCTCTCTAAATCGCTATCGTAAGGGAAGTTTGCGTACGTATGGTGAAGCCCCCTGGCTAATGAATGCAGGGTGGATATAGTCCTAGGCCATGTGAGCGTTTGTTGTTATATATTTTTCTGCGATGGGTAGGTAATTTTGGGTGTGGTTATGACTACCCCGCAGGCACATGGCCGCTTACCGACGTCTTGCGATGTAGGATCCCAGGTTGTCTTATGATAGGCCCTGGAAGATGATAGCCATTTAGGTGCGCGCACAGTGGGGAAACCCGGACGGGCGGTCTTAGAACGCGTTATGTTAAAGCAATTCATGATAATGGATTGGCTTTAATTACATTTCCTGGATATAGGAAGGGAAATGGGTTATATGAATTGGGCTTCGGTAACACCTCCCGGATGGAAGAAGGGAAGTGGAAGCATATGATATGAAAAGCATTTTTATGATAATAGAAATGGTTTTTAAAATACATTTCCTGGATGGAAGAAGGGAAATGGGATGTTTTAAAACAGAAAAGCATTTTTATGATAATAAAACTAGCTTTCAAAAGTTATAAGATTTGTTAAAGCAATTCATGATAATGAATTGGCTTTTAAAATACATTTCCTGGATATGAGAAGGGAAATGGAAGTTTTTGAGATAAAAATGATAAGTATTGATAAAACTTTGTAAATGTATTCTCATTCCGGGAGATAGATCCAGATGTATATGGTTATATGTATATATATATGTATAAATCGAGTGCCGAGGGTCTAATGGATCCCGACGATCGACCGTGACACATAGTGGTGTATCGGGGGGGGGGGGTTCCTTGTTTGGATTTCGCTTTGCAAGACACCCCACGCACGAATATGGCATTGTGTTGAGACTGGGGAGAAGTTTAATCCTTAGTGCTCTAATATTAATAATTCTTATGGTATGTATATATTTATATATATTCTGTACTGAGGGACTGGCGGATCTCGACGATCGACCTTGCCGCGTAGTAGTGTATCGGGGGGGTTCCTTGTTTGGATTTCGCTTTGCGAGACACCCCACGCACGAACATGGAATAGCGTTGAGACTAGGGTGAAGTTTAGCCCTTAGTACATTTATTGGACTATCTAGGGTAGATAGTGGTTGGGTGATAGACTAGTTTAGCAGGGTAGCTTGACTAGGATGTTTAGAGGGATGCGTTAGGAGTGCACTGTTAGTGGAGAGGTGAGGGGTATCTCATGGGAGTGCGATACCAAACTTAAATATGAGATAAAACCTTTTTCAAAATAATAAGGCATTTATGCACTTGCTAAATATTTTCAAAACTCGGGCTCTGACCCGTTTATCTACTTTTCCTCTCTTGCTATATTATATATATATATATATATAGGTGTCCAGACACAGGAACGCCTGGATGACACTTCCTTCGAGTCAGACGTCAGTTGCAGCAGCTGTGGAAGCGTGCAGGTTTTTGATAGCCGCTTCCATTCTTGTAATCTAGATAGGAGGTATTGTATAAACATTCGGGCCAATGGTCCAACTGCATTTATTTATTCTTTGAGTACATCATTCGATATGGTTGTATATTTTGACCGAGTGTTCGGTTGTTTTATTTCATTTCAGTTTTATTTACGCAAAACTGTGTGGATGTTTTAATTATCTTCACTTAAAAAGAGTAGTTAAGTAAAATTTTTAACGCTCGCCTAATAGGATATTAGTAATTAAATGGATTTTTGACAGTGATGCTAAGAATGATCCATATGTGACTCCTGTTTTAATTTGATACAGGAGTGATCGCCCGGTATCCCATTAGGCGGGTTGTTACAAACCAACCATCACATTTATTATGTATGGGTGTAAATACTTAAATGTATAAAGTCATTCCAAACCTCTATCTCTGGGTTACTATAAGTACATTGTATTCCTTTCATCAAAGGTAGGAGATGGATTCTAGGATATTCTTATTAACTAGAGTACCTAGCTTTCTGTAATCTCTGAAATCAATTCCATAACAGTGGACGTAGGCTTTCTGATATAGACAAATCACTTTAAAACTCCATGTCTTTCATTCAATTATCTTATTTGCAATACTATGTTTTATCTGTGATTATAAATTTGGATCTAGTCCATTTTTTGACATCAACATTAGCTATTCCACTTTTCAGTTCATATAGTGGTACGATTACAAGTTTGAGGGAACTGGAGACCCACAAAAGGGTTAAGCACATTGAGCGTATGTTTCACCTAGTTCGAAAGATCGAATGATGTGGGTTATAATTTTATGACCAAGGTTTTATCGGATAACAATCGATTAATCCTCTACCGACAAGAAGTAAAATTCCATGTATATGGGTTGGGAGTTGGATACATGGCTTTAAGACTAAGTGGGATATTATTGGTTATTTTACTTATTAAAACCATATATGCATGGCAGTAACCTTTCAATAAAGGTGTGTCAATTAATTTTGATATAAGAATCATGATTATGAGAATGCCTTATATATTTGGTTGGAATATATTGTAGATATATCGATCAATAGAGCTTAGTAGGAATTCCATTGATGCGACTTCAAATTGATCACAAGGATATTGGAATTCCAGTTCTAACAGTATTGAAACCTTTATAACTTAGATTGGGAATTGGATTCCTATAATAATAGTTGTGATGCAATTCTCGTAGTTTATTTCAATCTACGGGAACCTATTTGATGGTTTGAGAATTTGTTCAATAGTTCAACGAAGGATTGTGATCGGTACATCCTGTAAGGACACAAATTTCCAATTGAGTCTTATGTAGTGTTGGATCAATTCTGGACAAAACCATTTGAGTCATGGGATATAAGTTTTCCCTATCAAGCCTATGACATTTGAAGAAGTTGAATATGTAGCGGCCAGATTTTAAAGCTTCATCATTACCGAGTTTCTAGTGTCTCATTTCACATCATCAAGATGAGATTCCAATGTCTCCAAAAGGTATGAATGCATTTAATATATATAGGGAGACTTAAAATAGTTTTATGGGTGTTATTTTTTTCTAAATGACTTTTTATTTTTAGAAAATATTTTTAGAACTTTGTATAAAAAATTTTGGGCTTAAAATGAAAATTTAAGAATTTTTGAAAAGTCATTCGAACGACTTTTTCGCGTTCAAATGAGTTCATTCGAACGACATTTTGAATGAGGATTCCAACGTCTTTGTGTAAAAACTATCTGAATCCTCGTTAGTAAAACGCGTTCGAACGAGATTTTATTTTTCCATCTAACGACAATTAAGTGTTTATCTCGTTAGATTGTCATTTGAACGACCTCGACAGTTTTTCTCATATTTTTTTTTATAAAACTTCCCACTTGCCACTTGTTTTCCCACTTCTTTTTCCTAAATAACTAAGTGCGGGAAAAACTTTTTCTGTGACTTTTTCATTCCCTCTAAGAGAAATAGAGAGCAACCTCCTTGAGAGAAAAAGTTCATGTTTTGTGTTTTTTGATTTCATGAATTAAATTCTACCAAAACACATACACCCATATGTTAGTTTAATTCCAAGCTTCCATATATATATAAATTTTTCTTGGAGAGTTTGTTTGGCACCGGATTTTCTCTACACCAACAAGAAGAGAAGGTTGGGTTCATTCTCTACCCACAAAGGAGAAGAAGTTTGTGCTGCGGCTTTCTCACATGGTGAAAGGCACCATGTGTGGTTGACGGTGGGTTGTGCCTCCATTGGTGGACTCCAAGACTGCGACGGACTTCGTGTTTATCAACTAGACATAGGTATTTACAAGAAGAAGTGTCGAGGCTTGAAGGGAGTCAAGCCGAATGTTGTAAGTCTTTTTTGTCTTGTAATTGTGAAACTGTATCTAGTGGATTTGTTACGCCAGGGCCATTCGAGATTTTTCCCGTTGTGGGTTTTCTTCGTACATCGCCGTGTAGTGAGATTGTTGCTTTCATCTTATTTAACTCACCTAGAACGCATGCTTTGGTTAAAAAGATAAAAATTGGTTTAATTTGAAATCTTGCTTAATTTGGTGCTAAAATATGTTTGAGTAAGTTTAAGTTTATTTAATTCAAATCGGCACAATTTAATTTGATAAAATTTGGTTTGGACTATATAAAAAATGAATTAATTATTGTTAGGCAAATTTTACGACTTGTGTTGAATTAATCAGGTTTAAGTGAAGATTAATGTTTGAGTAGTTTTTATTTCACTTCCAAGTTAGTTTAATTTTAATTTGAAAGAAATTAAAATTTGAAGTTTGTTTATTGTTTAAATTGTAATTGAAAGTTTAATTGAGAATTTAATTGAACCATCTCGTTTAATTGAAAGCATTTTAAATTTGGGGGCCTTGTGTTTCAACAAGTGGTATCAGAGCGGTAGCGCTAATTTATTGCGTTAAGATCCTTAATTTAATTTTGTTTAAATATGGAATTTTCCCCATTTTCAAAATTTCCAATTTTTAATGGTTCTAATTACGCGTACTGGAAAACGCGTATGAAATCGATACTAAAGTCCATAGATGAGAGGGTTTGGCTAGCTGTCATTACCGTGTGGTCCCCACCTCCATGCTTAGTAGAAAATGAACGTGTCCCCAAACCCGTAGAGAGATGGAGTGAGAATGAACTTAAACAAGCCAACTTTAATTCTCGAGGCTTGAATGCTTTGTTTAGTGAGGTCACACCGAATGAATTCTGACATATCATGACATGTGAAACCGCTAAAGAAGCTTGGGATATTTTACAACTCACTCACGAGGGAACTAGTGTCGTAAAAGCTTTAAAGCTCCAAAACCTCACCACTCAATTCAAGACCATAAAAATTTTAGAGAGTGAAACTTTTGATGAATTTTATGCTAGACTTTTCGACATTGTTAATTCATCTTTTAATTTGGGAGAAAAGATACCCGACGACCGAGTAGTAAAGAAAATTTTAAGGTCCCTACCCGATAGATTTATTCCTAAAGTGACCGTGTTGAATTCTTTACCCACTTTAGCCTCTACGAAACTAGAAATGCTTGTAGGTGATTTACAAACTGATATACTTGACATGTTTTCCTCTAAGTCCGAAAAGAAGAAAGATAAGGACATCACTTTGAAAGCTCAAAAAGGGGAAAAATAAGTTTCGGAAGATATGGCTATGTTTGCTAGAAAATTTAGAAAATTTATTAAGTTTAACAAAGATAATCTTAAAAGTGATTTCAAGAAATTTGATAAATCTAAGTATGACAAAGCCGAAAAATTCCCTAAAAGAAAAAATGAAGATCTAAATAGGGATGAGTTAAATTGGTGTTTTGGTTGCCAAGGGTATGTCCATAGGGCTTTTGAATGTCCCACTAAACTAAGGAGAGAGGGCAAGCAACCAATTTCATACAATGCTGCCCTTAGTGATAGTGATAAGGAAGAGGGACCCGATTCCCCCATTGAGGCCAATTTTACCGTGTTCATGGCAAGTCATGTGAGTGATGACACTAAAATACATGACACTTCTGAGGCCAAAGTTTATGAATCCCCTATTTTTGATGGCTATGAGAGTGGAAAAGAGAGAGAGAGTGAAAGTGAAGAAGAGGTTGATGAGAGTGAACTTCAAATTTCCTTTAAAGAGTTATATGAATAATATATTAAATTAAAAAGGTATAATTTGAAGTTAGAATCTAGTTTGAAAGAGAATGCTAAGGTCATTGATGAGAGTGCTTTAGTGGAAGACCTTAGGACACGTGAGAGAGATCTTCGAGAGAAGCTTGAGTATTTTGAAGGCGAGAGAGATATCCTTAGAGGTTTGATGGAAACAATGGAGAAAGAGCTTCTCATGTTGTAAGAAAGGAAGGTTGTGCTAGAGTCCAGGGTCTTAGAATTAGAATAAAAATTGAGAGACTCTAGTAAGGTCAAATTTGATTTGGAGTGTAAATCCGAAAAACTAGATAAAATCTTAGGCTTGGTCCAAATAAAAAATGACACTTGTATTATAGGCCTCGATTATTATAATGCTTCCGCTAATAAAGCCAAAACCACTATTTTGAGAGGATCACCTAGGTATTTTTCCAAAGATCAATCCTTAGGTTCTACCTTTCGCCAAGTCTTTACTTGCTCACATTGTGGTCGAAAAGGTCATCTTAGGAAATTTTGTTTTGATCTCAAAAAGGGTCCTAGGAAATCCAAGGGTAGAGTTATCACCGTTCCCAAATCTCGAGAACGTCACGTTTCACTAGTTTGGGGTAGGAAATACGATTTGGCCTCTTTTCAAAATAGGGTTTTTGATTCTCATTTACTATCACGTGAAACCTCCCATGCTAAATTGAAAGGTTAAGTGTGTTAGTTTTATTTACATACTCTAGCATTTTTGTGCTTGATGATATATTTATGTTAGTTGTATGTATGTTTGTCATTTTATAGTATATACCCCATGATTAATCACATGCTAGAATTATGATTTCTGATATCTTTTGTATTTATTTTTATTTGCTTGTGTCTTATTGAGAAAAATACAAAAGGATTTGTTTTTGAGTTGAATTTGTTTGTTTGTTGAAAATTTCAAAAACTCAAAAAGATTTTTTTTTGTATTTTAGTTTGACACACTTTATGTGGCATATACTTATGTTTGAATCCTTTATCTTTTAGGTTCCATGTGTCTATAACTTTTGGTTAACATTGTCAATCCTTAAAATGTTCTTTGTCATACTTGCATGGAGTAGTTGGATTTTGTGTTGCTTAATGGATTCTATTTTTATATGCCCCTATTCACACATGCACGAGCTCATTTGAAATTTAAACGTCACATGTATATTTGAGCTAACTGAGATGTTCTCCCATCAATTTAGTCATCTACATTTTGCTATGACTATGGAGGATTTGTGCATGTAATAAGCGTTTCCCGAATTTAAAAATAATTAGAAAAATATGTTTATCCGGTGTAGTTGTTTATCAATGGAATTGGGTTGCGAAAGATAAAATTACTTTGCGTGAAAAGCCACCATTGAATATTAGGCCTTAATTATGTGGCATTAAAAAGAATATTTGCCAAGTCCAAAAACAATTTAGTTAATATGTTATCAAGTTTAATTGAAAGCATTTTAAATTTGGGGGCCTTGTGTTTCAATACATCCCAAGAATATACTGAACCGGGCCACCCGTGATATTTGAGTCTAAGGGTTGTCTTGATTAGACTTGAGAAATCTCAGACCATTTACAAAGGGTTCATATATTCTTAATCCCGAGATTTATGATGATTGGGATGCTTATGTAGTTGCCACTTTGATTACTATGGGTGCGATTCAATATTAGAATGAATTAAATGATCCCCTCATATTGGGTGATAGTTATGTAAGTAGGTATGAGATCTTAATTCAGAGGCAACTACATCCGGCGATACCTACAATTGTAATAACCCCTTGATAGACTTATGAGATTTTATTTCCACCAAGTAAAACATGGTCGGTGGATTATTTTATAATCTTAATGGAGTAAGAAATAAGTTAAGCCTGAGAACCAAGGAATTGATTAGATGTTGATAAATTGATTCGACCAAGAGGGTATCGAACAAGCATTATATCAAAAGAGTAGTAATTGAAATTACAATAGTAACTAGATAATTTTAGATAGAGAGAAAGGATTTCCTTGTACGAGAATCCTAAGTATTTTTGGATATGATGACTCAATATTAGGTTATCACTAACTTTGTGTTAGTTAAATTTTGAAATCCAACCTTGGACGGTTCAAGTATAAACTGTTGACCTACCTTCCTAAAATGATCTTATACTTCTACTCACCTATTACACAAACAAATATGAAACAATGTTATTATAAGAACTATATACAACCTATGGTATCCGTTTATCGATAACCCTATCTTTATAGTATGAGATCATTGGTATACGAAACGAAGTTCATACAATCAGACTGTACCTAAACCCTCGTTACCCAAACCTTCATTTTGATATACGACACATGCAAAACTTGTAAAATTGCCGATTAATTATCAGAAACCCCATTTGGTTCCAATTCCGATTACGTAAGTATTCGTTATACGGTGGTGTTGTATAACCAGCAAATCACGAAACAACGACTTTGTAAAGCCGTCATAATACATGATAAACCTACAAACCCTGAAATTATAAGTTATCATTTTCAATATACTTTATATCTTAAACGATATAAGTATTACGAGAATTTGAAATCTAAGAATGTAGGAATTTCGAGGACGAATTTTAAGGTAGGTAGATTATAACACCCCAAATTTTATTTTATTTTAAATTCAATTATTTATTTGTCAAAATGACATTTTTATCTTATTAAACTCAAGTCAACAAACAAAATAATAATTTTTTAGCCAAATCAACTACTGAGTATACATTTTTTAATATAAAAGTATATGCGTGTAAAATACCGAGTATATTTAAAAATAATTTGTATATCAAATTTACATTAAAATAAAATGATCAAACATATAAAAAGTAAGGGGTATAAAGTCTAGTTCCTAGAATTAAAACTTTAGGGGATAAAAATTAAAATAACAGAAAACCTAAAATATCTAAAAAACTTAACCGACGTTTTCCCCACTTTTTTGCCCTGTTTAGCTAAAGAAACGAAAAAAAGTATGTAAAAAACGAACCTCCCTTCTCTGTTATAGAAGGAGCCCAACTGAGTTTGAGAGAAAAAAAGCAAACTCATTTCTCCCTTTAAACACACGAACAATTATGGAAGAACAATAAGAAACCAAAAACAAAAACAAAAAAAAGGAAACATCCTCCTTTATCCTACAACACCCAAAAATAAGTGGAAGGAAAACACAATAAGAAAGGTATGGTTTTCTTTGTTTTCTTCCCTCATTGTTTTTATATCTATATCTCACGCGCACACACACACACACAGATATATATATATGCTTTCATAGGTATGAACTATAGAGATTTATATATCTATATATACTATATATATTTACATATACATATACATATATGTATATACATAAGGTATGTGATTCGTCACTTTTATTGTATTTTATACCCCGTTAATTTGTACATTCTAGCTTTCCCGTGCAGGTATTTCCCAGTTCTTATACTCATTTATTGACTAACCCCTAAGTTCATCATATATACTTTGTATGTGTCTTTATTGAGCTTTTATAGGTCTCGGGAATGCATTTTGGGAAGTTTGGTTTTGATCCGGAAAAGTTTCGTTGACACTTGCACAGTCGGGGGAATTTTGGTAATTTCAGCACTCGGGTTTTGATCCCGATTTCTTCACGGAAGTTGTAGACCCTCTTCTTATCTCCGCGTGGCCTCCGACGGTGCTTGAATCCGACCTCGAACGAAGAAGTTACGGAAGTTTCGATGAAACATGGGACAACTAATGCCTATATAGGCAACTCTCCTTCTCACAGCAGGCCCGAATCGATTCTCCATTACTACCGAATCGATTCGGTTACATACAGGGGCAAATCTCTACACATCCAAATCGATTCGGATTTGGCACCGAATCGATTCGGCCCTGCATTTCCAGCTTTCTGCTTATTACTAGTTTGCCATTTTGGTGGGATTTTGGGGATATATCCCTTGTTTTTCCTCTTTGGTATATATAGATTACTTTTGTTAGATTTTTGGAGATAGAAACACACTCTCTTCTCTCTCCTAGGTCAAAGTTCATTTATGGTTTTTCTCAACTTGTAAGGCTTTGATTACTAGTTGAATTGTTGTTATTAATGCAAGAAAGGTTCAATTACTTCTTCTCTACTTGTCCTACTAGCTTTAATTTGCATTTAAATTCCATCTCTTGCATTGGTTTGTGTTTAAACTAGATAATTAACTTAATTATGTTGTTAACTAGCATGTGTAGTTTAGTTTCAATTATGAGTAGCTAGACTTATGATTGGGGATCAAAATCCCACCTTGGATGCTTGAACTTCATATTTAGGGTTTGGTTTATAATTGTTCTAATGGAACTTCATGTGTTGGTTTTGGAGTATCATAGTTTCTTAACTTCTCTTGTCATGCAAGGGTTAGTGTTTGAAGCTTTACTACAAACCCAACCCATCTAGCAATAATTAATTAACCCCTAATCCTCCATTGTTGAGTTTAGTCTCTACATGGTTGATGTTCGAACTTAATTAGTTATGCTCGATTAGAATTAATTTCAACCATGCCCTATAATCCCCTTATTTGTGAATCCGAGGTGGGAGAATGATCCTCGATCCCTTTAATTTCTTGAACTCAAGCTTATCTTAGTTCTTTTCATAGTTCCGTAATCATTAATTAATTAACTTATCATCAATAGTATGCTAGTTTAGAGATTAGTCTCAATCACTCTTCCAAACTATTAAATCATCTTTTACACTTTAACTTTTGTGACGTTTAGAGAATCCCTTTAACCTAATCCAGTTCTCTTAGGAGTGTTTCAATCCCTGTGGATCACGATTCCGTACTTACCGGATATTGTTGCGATAGATTTGCACTTGAATCGCAAGCTTTATTTTGGGCGCACTAGTATGTATAAAAAACAAACAGTTATATATATAATATATGGATATTATGTGCTTGTTGTGTATGTGTGAGAGAGTGTGTGTAAAAAAGTTTCCTGTTTGTGTATAAGTGTGTGGGTGTGTGTGTTTTGTATACATACATATATACATATATGTTTGTGCGCGCGCGCGTTATTATATATGTATATATATGTATCTGTGCGTGTGTATGTGTGTATTTCTATATAAAAACATGTGTTTTAATGTGTATTTGTGTGTATAAAACATGTGTTTTAGTGTATATTTTAGGTGTAGACAATCTGTGTATAACACAGTGTGTGTTTGTATATAGGTATATATGCATGCGCATCTATTTGAGTATACGCCTGTGTTAGGAGAAAATAAATGATACGACACAGAAATAACGTATTATTATTTGAAATAAAATTAGATACATATATATTTTGTCGAGAAAGAAAAATAGTGTTCATTTAAAACCAAATGGTGACTAAATATATATACTCTAAAATGCAACTTTGTAATCTTTGTAAAATCATATCTTTTAAACCGTTAAATACACAAATTGTATGTGACACCCCGCCTATTAAAATGATGGGTGGCCAGTTCTCTACCAAAATTAAACGGTAGTATCATATGGCTCATTCTTAACATCACTGTCAAAACATGATTAATTACTAACCACCTAATTAATTTAACAAATAGTGTCAAATTTTATCTTTCATTAACATACAACATAATAAACAAATCCACAATAAATCCATAAACAAAAACAACATAAATGAACCCACATGTAAAGTATAAAGTTGAGATAAATGGGTAAAGTCCCCAAATAAACCATTGGGTAAAAATCCCATACATGAAATCCACCTGTCTAAGAGAATCTGAAATGCACAAGTCTAAATAAAAAGGGCAACACGCTCAACCAACAAATGAAATAGAGAACCTAAGCTAGATAGCAATAAAGGAAGTGACTACTTCGAATGGAGTTATTTATACTGTAATCGCTTATTATTAACCCCTATATATTTCTACATATAAATATGCGTAATACTATACTACAACAAACACATATATTTCTCGTATAACCTCCATCCCTCAGAGTAATAACTCAATGGATGTGGGTCTCTAAAATGCTATCATAGTCCAGGGCATACTTACATCATCCTATTTACCAGAGGTCGGACTCTCACAAGGACGCAGTAAAAATCGCAAACGTATTGGAGGCGTTCATATTCCTTCAACAGAGTCATAACCATACCCACAATTACCTCACTATGAATATAAATCACACAAACATAAACATGGCTCTATGACCTGGGGCCGATACTTAGCCTGCTGAGATTCACCAGGGAAGATCACCCACATCGCACAACCTCCACTGATAGCACTAGAGGGGTATGTTTCACATAATATCATACACACAAATATTGTAATACACATATATATACTGCCACATCTGTATATATAAAATCAAACGACTAATCCATACCTATCCCCCGAAGCACTAGTCTAATAGCCCAGTTTAACCCCGATTCTTATTTAATTAAATTATTTTCTTAGTGAAATAATTCAATATGTCTTCTCATCTCTGAGTTTCCCGGACATTCTAAACCTGCCCTAAATTCATAATCTGAATCCATGCTATCATGTTCCATGTTCTACGTTCGAGTATTTTCTCTCCTAAATACCCTACATACATGTAAATTGAGCAAATTCTCGTCTACCCGAATTACCCTTACTGAACCCATCTTCAAAAGTATTGAAATTATTTATTTAACCTCAATCAATTTGTCAATTCCAAAAACTACCCTTATTGCTCAATAAAAGACCAAGCTGTCCCTCACACTAGGTCTGATTCGATTCAGGTTCATAGCCGAATCAATTCGCCTATGAAGGTCGAATCGATTCGATTCTGGGAAGGAGCCCAAATTTGACGTGAAAGAGACGGGTTTCCACAACTTTAGTCACCCAAATCAACCCCAGTAATGATCCAAACATTTTTCGAAGTCCTTTAATGATTTTAAATAGGAACCTGATCAAATTTCCACTCTTAGATTCATTACCACATCAAGATTAAATCCAAATCTCATTAATTCCATCATCATGAATGTAACACCATTTCCAGATTTCTTCCCTTGTTCAATCATCATTATTATAACAATTTCAATCTAAATTTCTATTATGTAAATTCGTATTATAACAGAACCTATAACCACTATAAATTCTGAATAACTTCCATCAAATATTCTTGTAGGTTTGTCTCTTAAAACCCATTTTTCATGTACAAATCCCTAACCCAAAATTCAACTAATTTCTATAATTTTTATATGAAAGAATTTCTACACATAAATCAAGAAAGAAATATATACACTTGCCTTAAGTCCATCGGATTCTGAATTCCTTTGTGTTTATTTGAAGATGGGAAGAGTCCTCCTCAATTTCCTTCTCCAAATTAAGCCCTTTGGATATCCTAAGTGTTTTTCCTCCTTCTTTTCTCACCCAAAGACTCTCAGAGGTTTATATTGTGTAAAATTATTTCCTCCAAACTCTAATCCCTTATTTAAACCTCTTAATCCCGAATTTAGGTTAGCCCATAAATGAAAAATGACTTAAATGCCCCCGAATGGGCCCCAACTAGTCTAAAAAGCTAACTAGTAATCAATCTCTACCCCCGGGTACTTAATTTTGACTATTTTGATCCATTCTGAATTAGCCGTGCACTCAATATCACCACCTGAGTCACCAAACATTAATATTCTATCTCAACCTAAAAAATATCCTACACAAATGCCCTGGTTGAGATACTGTTAATTCTGTCGTTATTATTTACTACTACGTACTATCAATTTATAGAATTTAATTTACTAC
The DNA here is from genome assembly GCA_949130495.1 of Sambucus nigra. Classification (NCBI taxonomy): domain Eukaryota; kingdom Viridiplantae; phylum Streptophyta; class Magnoliopsida; order Dipsacales; family Adoxaceae; genus Sambucus; species Sambucus nigra. The sequence goes on along the minus strand of OX422224.1, from coordinate 181,703,178 downwards.
TCACACTTAGTAAATTTTATTTTTCACATTAATATTAATCTTTATTCTCACTAATTAATATTTATCAATTAAGAAATATTATTACGAGCACACGTGTAAAAATGCGGGGTGTTACATAGTTCACCCCTTGCAAAGGAATTTCGTCCTCAAAATTTGAATGTACTCACAGTAAAAGCCCTGGATACTGCTCTCGCATATCATCCTCCCGCTCCCACGTCGACTCGTCTACATTAGAGTGTCTCCACTAAACTCAAACCTGGGTCAACACCTTTGACCGCAGCTTACGCTCACTATGATCAAGAATAGCAACCGGTCTCTCCTCGTATGAGATGTTTGGCTGCAAATCGATCTCCTCCAGTGGGATGCGCTAAAAATCCCTCTCACTCCTGTATTATCTCTTCAGCGATGATACATGGAATACATTATGAATCCTCTATAGATGCTTCGGCAACCCCGGCCTATAAGAAAATAACCCTACTATTATCAATGACGGGAAAGGCCCTACATACCTCGGCACTAGCTTCCCCTTCTTCTCGAACCTGAAGACACCCTTCATAGGAGACACGCGTACCAAGACCTGGTCCCCAATCTCCAACTCTATGTGTCTCCTATCGACATAAGCATAACTCTTCTGCTTATACTGAGCTATTCATATGCGTCCTCGTATGAGCTCAATATTGGCAGTGCTGTCCTAAATCATATCCCATCCCAATAACTTATTGCACCCCACCCCGAACCAACAAGGGGAGAATGATAAGGCCATCCATAGCGTGCCTCATATGGTGTCATGCCGATGGTGAACTGGTAGGAGCTATTATAATCAAACTCTATCAGTGGAAGAAACTTCTCCCAACCCCCCCAAAGTCATGTATACACATCCTGAGCATGTACTATAGCATCTGATTAACTCGCTCAGTCTGTCCATCAATCTATAGGTGCTACACCCATCAATCTATGGGTAATACACCGTGTTCAACCGTAAATCAGTACCCATCGCCTCTTGAAAGATCTACCAAAAGTGGGACACAAAAATCTTGTCCTAGTCAGACACGATAGTAACCGGTACTCCATGTTATCTCACAATCTCGACAATAAATATCTGGGCATACTGTCTCATCTCAAAATTCGTATGAAATATTAGGAAGTGGGTCCCCTTAGTTAAGCGATCCACGATGACCCAGATGGAATCATGACCCCTTTATGACGTCGCTGACAACGTGATGAAATCCATAGAGACACTCTCCCATTTCCAATCTAGAAGATTCTATGGCTGCAACATCCATGTCGGCATCTGGTGGTCTATCTTCACTAACTGGCTTCGAGTTAAATTATGCTATATCCCACTTCATCCCTGACCGCTAGTACTGCCTATGCATATCCTGGTACATTTTAACCCCATCGGGATGTATCACAAACCTTAACCCACGAGACTCGTCCATCACTGCGTATCTCAACTCCTCATCCTCTAGAATAACAAGTCTCCTGTTGAGGTGTAATCCTCCTTCAAAACTGATGGAGTAGGACTCTACCTCATCTGCCAATAACTGGCGCACCCTATCTTAACTAATCACTAACCTGTGCTTTCACCACCCGCATAATGATCTCGGGAGTAATATCTAATACTACCATACATGCTCTGACGACCTCGTCATCATACTGAAGTTCCTCCCACTTCGCTTCCAAACCTTCGCTATCTCCCCCGTAGGCCGTCGACTCAACACATCTACCACCACGTTATCCTTCCCAGGATGATACTAAATATCAAATTGGTAATCCTTCATGAACTCTAACCATCTCTATTGTTGCATATTAAGATCCTTCTGCGTGAACAAATACTATAGAGCTTATGGTCCGTGAATAAGCTGAACCGCTCACCCAAAAGGTAGTGCTTCCAAATCCTCAAGGCAAACACAACCGTGCTAACTCCAAGTCATGTGTGGGGTAATTCCTCTTGTGGGGATTCATCTTGTGATATGCATAAGCTATAGCCCTATCCTACTGCTGCAATACACCCTCAAGTCCTTATAGGAACGTATCTGTGAAAACACTATACTCCACCCCTCCCTTAGGCAGTGCGAGCTCGAGCGCTAAAGTCAAATTTTGCTTTATCTCATCAAAAGATAACTAATAATAGTCATCCCAAACGAATGGTACCCCATTGCAAATCAGCAGACCTACAGTCTTTGAGAAGCCCTTTATGAATCGACGATAATACCCAACCAACCTCAAAAAGCTCTGAACCTCCGTCGATGTCATAGACTTTCCCTACTCCCTGATCGCTGATACTTACTAGTATCCACATAAATACCTTTGTTCAATACAATATGGCCCCAAAACTGTTCCTCCCTCAGCCAGAATCCATACTTCTTGAACTTGGCGTAAAACTGATGGTCCCGTAATGTCTGTAAAACCAGATGCAGGTACTTTGAATACTCACCCTCAGTACGAGAATAAACTAATACATCGTCTATGACTACGATAAAAAATTGGTCCTGGAAATCCCTGAACACTATGTTCATGAGGTCCATGAACACTATTGACACATTAGTCAGCCCAAATGGAATCACCCTAAAGTCATACGATCCATACCGTGTCAGGAATGAGATCTTAGGAACATCATCTCCCTAATGCACAACTGATGATATCCTGATATCAGTTCTATCTTAGAGAAGTACTTTAGTCCTCTCAACTGGTCGAACAAGTCATCGATTCGAGGAAATGAATACTTATTCCGTATCGTGACTTTGTTCATCTCCTTATAGTCTACAAACAAACGAAGTGACCTATCTCTCTTTTTCACAAACATTATCGGTGCACCCCACGATGATGTACTCTGCCTAATAAAGCCTTATCTCAGAAGCTACTGAATCTGATCCCTCAATTCCTGAATCTCTGATGGGGCCATGCGATACAGGGCTCATGCAATCAGCCTAGTCCTAGGCACTAAGTCAATAACAAACTCTATCTCTCAACTAGGTGGAAGCCAAGTTATCTCCTGGAACACATCTGTGAACTCCCTCACTACCAAAATCAAATCCAAGGAAAGAACCACCTAGTTAATTTAACAAGCAGTGTAAAATTTTATCTTTATTAACATACAACATAATAAACAAATACATAATAAATCCATACACAGTAACAATATAAATGAACCCACAAGTAAAGATTAAAGCTGATAAAAATGGATAAAGTCCCTGAATAAACCATTGGGTAAAAATCCCTTACATGAAATCCAATTGTCTAAGAGAATTTGAAATGCATAAGTCTAAATAAAAAGGGCAACACGCCCAACCAACAACTGAAATATAGAACCTAAGCTAGCTAGCAATAAATGGAGCGACTACTCTGAATCTTGCAAGCCTCCATATCTGCTGTATCTATATGTCCCTAGAAAGAGTAATCATTCTTGGCGTTACTGTGACTGTACAACTAAAAGTTTTGAAAATAGATTTGACACGGGTCAGAGTTCAAAACCTTTGAAAATACTTTAACAAGTGTACAAGATGTGTAAATGAAAATGTTAAGCACTATCCATATTAATAAACTGGTAGCACAATGTCTTGAGTCACCCCTCCCCCTCATCTAAAGTATGCACCTAACGTACTATCTTAACCCACCTGGTTATGCTACCCCACCTAACTAGCCTTACTATTTGTTATCAATACTATACTATCCTGCCCCGAGTATAATACCTGCCCTTAGTTCATTAATTAGCTTTCAAGATAATTAATATCTCATTCAATCAACATGATTTAGATTATAACTTTACTCTAGTTATTCGCTTTCATAGTAACATTTATAATCTAACATTTTATTTCCAATAACTGTCACTAGTTATATATACCGTAATCGCTTACTGTTAACTCGTATATTTTTTTACAAATAAATATACGTAATGATATACTACAACAAACATACATATGTCGCGTATAGCCTCCATCCCTCGGAGTAATAACTCACTGGATGCAGGTCTAAAAAATGCTATCATAATCCAGGGCATACTCACATCATCCTAGTTACCAGTGGTCGGACTCTCACACCGACTCTGTTAAAATTGCAAACGTATTGGAGGAGGTCATATTCCTTTGACGGTGAGTCATAACCATACCCACAATTACCTCACTGCGAATATAAATCACACAAACATAAACATGGCCCTATGACCTGGGGCCAATACTTAGCCTACTGAGATTTTCCAGGGAAGATCACCCACATCGCGCTACATCCACTGATAGCACTAGAGGGGTATGTTTCACATAATATCATACACACAAATATTATAATACACACAAATATATACTTCCCGTATATATATATATATATATATATATATATATATATATATATATATATATATATAAAATCAACCGACTAATTCGTGCCTATCCCCCCGAAGCACTAGTCTAAGAAACCGAGTATAACCACAACTCTTATTTAATTAAATTCTTCTCTTAGTTAAAAAACTAAATATGTCTTCTCATCTTTGAGTTTCCCAGACATTCTCAATATGTCCTAAATTCAAAACCTGAAGCCACGCTATCACGTTCCATGTTCTACGTTCGAGTATTTTCTCTCTTAAATACCCTATATACATGTAAATTGAGCAAATTCTCGTCTACCTGAATTACCCTTACTGAACCCATCTTCAAAAGTATTGAGATTATTAATTTAATCTCACTCAATTTCCCAATTCCAAAAACTGCCCTATTTGCACAATAAAAGACTAAGCTGTCCCCCATAGTAGGACCGAATCGAATCGGGTTCATAGTCGAATCGATTCGCCATCCGAATCGATTTACCTATAATGGTTGAATCAATTCGATTCTGGACAAGAGCCCTATCTGACTTGAAAGTGATGGGTTTTCACATCTTTAGTCACCCAAATCAACCTCAATAATGATCCAAACAAGTTTCCAAGTACTTAAATGATTTTCTATAGAAATCTAATCAATTTTCCACTCTTAGATTCATTATCCACGTCAAGATTCAATCCAAATATCATTAATTCCATCATCATGAATGTAACACAATTTCCAAATTTCTTCCCTTGTGTGTATTTGAATATGGGAAGAGTCCTCCTCAATTTCCTTATCCAAATTAAGCCCTTTGGATCTCCTAAGTGTTTTGCCTCCTTTTTTTCTCATCAAAAGACCCTCAGAGGTTTAGATTGTGTAAAGTGGTTGCTTCCTAACCCTAATATCTTATTTAAACCTCTTAATCCTGAATTTTGGTTAACCCCTTAATAAAAAATGACTTAAATGCACCCAAATGGGCCCCGACTAGTCTAAAAAGTTCTCGGTAACCAATCTCTACCCCCGAGTACTATATTTTGACAATTTCAATCCATTCCGGATCAACCGTGCACTCAACATCACCATTCAAGTCACCAAACATCAATATTCTATCTCAACCTAAAAAAATAGCCTACATAAATGCCCTGGTTGAGATACTGTCAATTCTGTCGTTATTTCTCACTACGGCATACTATCAATTTATAGAATTTAATTTAGTACTCACACTTAGTAAATTTTATTGTTCACATAAATATTGATATTTATTCTCACTAATTCAATTAAGAAATATTATTACGTGCACACGTGTAAAAATACGGGATGTTACAACGTACCGTTGGATTCCCAGCGTCATGAAGAACATTTTCGGGTATAATCATTTTATAAACGAAACTATTTTTGTCGACGCTAAAATTTGTCCATTGCATCAATTACGACCGAAACACTGTACAAATTTATGATTGTTATCCTGTAAAGCATGTACCATAAATTTTTCAACACTATTTATCGTGTTTTATAATCAACCAAATTATTCGATTTTGAAAACCATTATGTTATTTTCTCCCGAAAGCTAGTTTGATGAATTGTATCAGTTTACACAAATTGAAGTCGAATCATACTAGAAAATGCGTGTTAATATTAATGCACTCCCCGAATTATTTGGGTCAATATAATTCAACTTCGAGTCGAGCTACGTACAACACAAACCCTTGCCATCATATAAACAACAAATAATGTGCATATAGATAATCTGATAAAATTATCTGTTTGGTTTATCTGTAATAACCTTGCATTAAAATTATAGCCAGAGACATCAAATACAACATCTATCAAGCGAGTCAAAAATCATCGGAATTATGGTAGGTGATTCTATTTCACTATTATACTTTGAGCTTATATCCTTGAAATTACTATATTGTTTATATCACTATGTGATAATGCCTGAACTCATGTTCTCATTTATGAACTCTTTTATGTAGTTCAACTTTATCGTGAATATTGATTCAATCAATATACAATTAAACTCGAGCCAGCCTAACCCTGACAACCTACAATTTAAGTAAATCAACTAATTTCAGCAAACTATGCGTATCACAGTACACCCCTGCATCCTATTAAAACCATGACACCAGTTATATTACCCCGATTACGGTATACCCCATGCATCTTATTAACCTATGATTTCAGGAATTTATAACCATTATCTGTGAAACCCCTAGCAGCATACCTTATGATTCAGGGATTAGAATCCGGTATACCGTGACAGTTCTAATAGGCCTATAGGACTCAGATGGTGAATGCCTAGTTTTTATTTTCTACAAACATATGAGTGCCACTTTAGCTAAGTGTGCCAAACTATATTATTATTTCCAAATTATTTGGGATTTCCTGTCCAAATGTATTATATGCTTTGGGCGATATTATAATGATATGACTACGCATTTGCAGCCCCTATGACCGATTATTTATGGGTTATCATGTAACTCGATAAACAACATATCCAATTATAATCACCATACAGTTCCTCTATATATCGCAGACTTCAGTATGCCCCTGTTTAGTACTATTGATATTTCATTTTTGCTTCAGATTACTATATACTGTGTTACATTACCAACATTTCAGTCCGAGTTATGATATTTAAACAAATTCACATACATACATTGCTATAGGGATAAAATTATCTACTCGGCAAAGTTTTGCTTATTCTTCACTACACCAAAACGCGCCTTTAGTAACGGAATTTTACCGTTACTAAAAATATTAGTAATGGAATTTTTCCGTTAGAAAAAAGGCGCGGGGCACAAAATTATTAACAAAATTTTATCGTTACTAATAGTGAGATAACATCGGCATATACTTTACTAAGACTAACAAAGTTAGATGAGAATATAACAACATAAAAAGAGAAAGATAAATTGCATTCAACCCTTGAACTATTTGGGATTTATTGCTCTCCCCCTATACTTATTGACCAAACATTTTGCCCCATCATACTATTGATTTGTTGTACATTGCCCAACGAAAGCTAGTCATATGGCATGCACATCTCAATTAAATATTTCTCAATAACCAAATAAACCTCCCTTGTCTTATTAGTTTATAAATAATATAATTTAATTATATTTAAAATTAAATTACACCAAGTAATCTCAACCACCATCACCACCACCAAGCCAAAAATAGGAAAACCCAATAGGATATGGGTTGTGCCAAATACAAATTCCTATTCTCAATATGACCTGAATGAGATCTACATATACTCAACCTCACGGTGATGTATTAATAGTAGGAAATAGGTGTTGTATAATGTCAATATTGGACTATTTTTTACATGACAAAGAAATATGATGTTTTAAATGAGAAGTACCACAAGCTGGATTATATGGCATTACCTTGTTACACAACTTACATTTAGCATGTTGGCAAGGAAGCTTCTCAAAAAAATCCCATACCTTAGAAGTTTCTTTAAGGATCTTTTTATCATTTTCCTTGTCATCGGCATTTATAGATGCATCGTAGATGTCCATTATCATATACTTGCATATGTTGGGTGGGGGGTGGGGGTGGGGTAGGGGGAATATTATATACCTAATTAAAAACAATGTTTGTAAAATTTGTATAAATAGACAACTAAAAGAATTAAAAAGTTTTTCTTATATAAATATTCTCTGCATTACATCAATGAACAACATATGAATGAGCAAGAGAAATTCACTAATAGCCCACAAGCATAGAGAAAACAAAAACAACATTCACACATCGATTCCAAGATTTAAACATAAACAAATTCGATATATAGCAACTACAAGATTTAAACACACGTGAACTATGCATGAGTGTTAATGACTCGGGTATGGGTAGAAACCGATATGATATGACATGGACAAGACCCATTGATTAAAGTAAAGACATGGAAATAACAAGATGATAAAAGTTAAACAAGTAATTCCTTCTTAAAAATTAAAATGGAGTTTAATTGATGTAAAAGAAATATAAGAATCTTCTATCCTCATAATTAAAAAATTATTAGTGCTTCACTTAACATTGAGAATAAAAAAAGTTAATGTAATAAAGTTAAATAGTGAGTGAGTGATATTAGCCTCCATGGTCAAAGAGATTGGGGAAAAACTGTAGGAGTTTATATTCTCAGGCATATACATAGTATACAAGTTTATTGCAAGGACACAACAGAGTTGCTGGTCCAAGTATGAATATAATGTGTTCAACATTGCTATTATTAAACAAAATGGAATATGTTATGAACAGTGAAAGACATAATATACAAACCTACTCACACTCGCACACAATGGAAAATGCAATCAATTGATCCTACTGATTCCTCCCTTATCTATATTTGATATGGTGAATAAATTCTTCCACTTCAGTATTAAACATCACTTTGTTTCATTCATTAATTTTATATAATGTACAAATAGTATGTACCGCGATATTATATATGTTCACTAAATTCAACTATTAGACTAAAAACATAATAACTTAAAATTGGTGGTGCAAAGCCTACAATGATTGTAATTCACCAATTGTTTCATATACCAAGTAGTGACTTATTTCCTATTTACAACTTACCTCATTACGTTGTCAGTCCTTGCACCATTAATAGTAAATCAATAGCACATCAGTAACGGAACTCATATTAGTTAAGATTTCTAATTTTTTACAAGATTTAATATCATAAATCCTTATGAGAGGAGAGTCGGGTGCAAACATGTAACTAGATTAACTAGCATGCATAAATAATATTTTAACTCCAGGTCATGGAATTATATGCACCATAACAATAACATGAAGTAAAACACAAGAAGGAGCTTGACTACACCTCAAAATATAGCTCGAGAAAATGGAAATAATAGGATTGGAAGATTAACATTCTCACCAAATTTAAGCATAATACACAGTTAGAACCTTAACCATGGCACAATCACTTGACTAGACAAATCTTAATAACATAGGCGACTTCAATTCGATGAAGCACCACAATCACTTGACTACATATCATTTTTTGATTGTATTTTCCAAAATTAACAGACATAATATACACACATACTCACACTCACACTCACTCCCAAGCATTTTTTTATTTTGAATACCAGATCTATACGTTTGGTTTGGATGTCTTGTTGCTCATTCAATGAATGAAAATGAACTAAATTAGTTCTTTTTTATCCCCAATTGTAGATCGATTACGATTTGCCATTGGATAAAGAAATTACAAATTTACATATACTAACATGAATGACAAAAACATATCTCAACATTGTTGTGGGTGCTTCCAATGAGAGAGGAATCCAACCAGCTATCTTCAATTCTCACATTTGAAGATTTTGTTTGGAATGGGTAATCAAGGAGGTGTGAAAGAGAGGTGAGTCGTTTTTTGATTTGGAGGGAATTATAAACTAGGGTACTTTTCATTTAGGAGGGAAGTATTAGGTCGGACAAATTCCACGCATACTCTTCTTTAGTAAAATCGTTAATATATTTTGTTCTTTTTGTATTTTTTTTTAATTTACAAACTAAAATTACTAATGGTTATAGTAAAGTGAGAATTAGTAACAGTAAAATACTGTTAGTAATTAAAAAATTGGTCTGTTACTAATAAAGTGTTTTGGTGTAGTGCTTTTTCTTCTAGTTATTTTAAACAGGTACCTATAGACGATGATGAGCAGTTCCAGCTAGAATTATCTGAAGCTCGAGAATAGTGTTGATTAGAGAATAGTTATATGTGAACAGTTGATAAGCAGGAAATGAGGTATGCATTTAGAATTGTTCAGTTGAGATTATGGGTTGTAACCTCGTGATTTAGCGAGACAATTTTATATTTTGAAAGAAATATTGGTTTCACTTATTATTTAGTATTTATCAGGATAGACCTCACACTCGAGAAATAAAACTGTGACAATATATTTGTCTCCTTTATGTTCATATATGTCACATTAAAGGGAAGAAGTCGTTTCACATTATGAACCTTTGCCTTTGTCTATTCCCGGACAAAAACGGGGAGAAATTTTACCTTAGGGGGAGAAGTTTTACAAAGGGGAGGATTATTTTTATTCATATGTTGTTCATATATTTCATGTTCCCATTGCATTTAAAAGGTGTGTTAAATGTGTAGATTTAAGCGGCGATGCAACAAATACTCACAAGCGAAAAGATACTCAAGAGATAGAGTTTGTCAAGTGTTAGTTTGTACTTTTTCCTTTTGGGGTTGGGATTGAGTCTTAGAGAGCTTTACGTCCTAGTAGTTTTTTATTTTTTTATTTTTTCTCGTGATTTCCAAAAAGGGAGATTTCTACTAAGAAATTTTCATATGTAAATTATTTATTGTAAGTATTTGAAATATAGAATTTTTACTATTTGGACAAAAATATTTGAGTCATAGGTTAGGATTGTGTTCAGTTTGTCCTTCAAGCCTATGCACTCGAAGACACGTAGTGACCGAGTTAAAGAGACATCAACTTTCATGCCAAGTTTCGTCTTCATCCAAGGGATCTAGAAAAAGGTATGAATGGTGTATTATTTTGATCAATGGATCGTTTTGGTTGTTTATGTTTTTAAAACTTACGGAGGTTATGTTTTTTTTCGAAAAAGGATTTGTAAAAAAATATCATTTAGTTTTTTAGATTCGTTCGAATGTTCAAACGAGTTTACGTTTTTCGTTCAAACTAGTTTTTGATATCTTTCAAATGAGGTAGTGATTTTAATTTAAACGTCATTTGAACAAGAATTAATTAAAACGATTATGTCTTAGCAGAAATATTTCACACGAACGTCCTTTGATCCTCAGTCTAACGAGTTTGGCATTGTCATTCAAAAACCAAGCTTGGTTCGAACGAAATAACATAACTTGTTCGAATGACCTACTTGTTTTTGTTCGAACGAGTTTGCCTTGGAATTTGTACCGCCTCTCTTTTCAAGAATAAATAGGGAACAAATTAAATTTTTCAAAAAAGGAGGTTTCAAGGGTTTGAAAAACAATTTTCAATAGAAAATCTTTAGCTTCTTTGAACCGTAGTTTACATACAAATTTTGAGTCAACATAATATGACTATTTGATATCTCAAATTTTAGCACCAATATTAAGTTTACGCTTCATTCATATTGTGTGCGTTTTGTGCTGTGGATTCCTTGTTGTATTGGGTGATGGATGGACTACATAAGAAGTAATTAAGATCGATGGATACCAAGATGTGGGAGGCTCCTGCATTATGAAGGTTGTTGGAAGAGTCCAATGGTGGTTGTTGCGAAGAGTGCATTAAGAATTGGAGGCGTCGAGTTTGTGAGTAAGTTTAATTTTTCCTTGTATGAGACCTATATCATATTGGACTTTTGTGTCTAGGTCGTCCGAGGTTTTTCCCGTTGTGGGATTTCCTCGTACATCATGATGACTTTTATTTTATTCTTGAACATATCACCTAAATACATTCTTAGGGGAAGATAAAATTGATTTAGTTTTCACAATGTATGTGTGAAAACGATTCTTGATTAAAATTGGATTAATTTTTTATTCGGTTAATTTAATTAAAATTTAAAAATTGGTGTGTTGGCAACGCATTACCCTACTAGCACTAGTGTTTCTCACGGGGGCTACCGATATGGGAAACCCATGACTACTATATTCGAAGTTTTTAATAGGGTTATAAAGGGTGCATGTAATAAATAAACAATATAAGAAATCATACTTGTTGGATATTTGAAAACGAAGACTGATGAGTATAAGTAGCAACAAAAGGTGGAGACACGTATTCGGTACACCTATCGGGTGACAAATGCAATTGTGGGAAGTGGGATATTTATAAGATACCCCTTTCTAATGAGTTTTTTGTATCTTCGAATCTTACCTCAATCACACGAATCACTCTAGTGAGTTATTCACTTCGGAAAAATACCTGAAAACATGGGCACCCCAACTATCTCCACTTAACAATGTTGACTAGTGGGAACCGATACACAACCCTGAGTTAATTCTTAACCGCAAACATAGATGTGTTGTCGGAAGGCCCACTTCCATGCATCGATAGAGTGAAATGGATCTTGTATAAAATTGTACAATTCATTGTAGATGTGGGTACCCAAAATTAGGCCCATGAGGCTGGACGAGTAGCCCATCTTTGGCGGCCCAAAGTCCAGGTTCCCCGTCTCTTATTCTGAATATGATCCGATCTCTTCCCACGTTCCCATTAAGGGAGGTTATAGGGAGAGATGGAAGACGTGGGGGAACCCATCACCCCCACTTACCTAAATGTACATGTATATATATAAAACCATAGGTCCGGGGCAAAGGACAGGTTTTATTCTCTGTAATCACTCTCCGAAGTATATAGAAATAGTATCGACTGCACCACCGTGGACGTAGGCACTTCTTTACTGAACCACGTACATCCTTTGTTGTGTGATTGTCATTTTACGTTCCTTATTCTTACTTGGTAATTGCCTCTTTTATATTTATTTGTGTTGCATAATAATTGTCACCACAGTAGACATTATCACCAACCATATAACATACAAAAGAAATTCCCCAAGATACCAAGGCATTTGGCTTAAGCAGATTGTGATATCCTAAATTTTTACAATCACTATTGTGTTTGAGAATGTTACCGACATATGGAACTCAACCTGCGAAGTAAGTATGAAAATGCAAACATTTATCATTATAGTATAGTTAGACTAATTCGTTGTAAAAGAAATTGGGTCTTGTAGAAATCGAACCAAAATTCTTGATTCAATTTGTATAAAGAATGTCGTTCATTTAAATCTATGGAAATTGAAACTTTAAGATGATTCGACTTCTCTACATCAAAGTATTCCATTGCGGCTCAATGGAAGTGTATCCTTATATAGTTGACTCATTTTTTTATCTTTGGATATGAGCCCACTCACTTGATTTATACCTTGATAAGTGTCGCATCCGCGAATTCTATGTTTTTAATGGTAAGTAAAGAGTAAAATAAATAAAACAAATAAATTAAAGGCAGGGGAAATTAAAAGATTTTTAGCATGGGGAGGCCTAGCATCCTATTACATAACTGATATTGAAATAAATAGATTTACATATTTATTCGTACATGCCGTATATAAGGTAAAACTTATAGAAAACATTCGAAAATTATAAGAGCTGATAAGTTGCGGTGTAGATATTCCAGCGGGGACTACCATCCTTGTCTGCTACCACCCATAGACATGTAATCGAAATATTTTTCAAGGTAATATAGAATAAAAGTCCAACACATGAGGGAGGTATCTCATCTTCCTCAGGTTTGTCATTCATCTGGAAGGATAATAATTAAGAAGACATGCAAGTAGATAATTTTTATTTCTATACAAGGTACGGGAGAAATGTATTGTTAGAGAGTAATTAGAATAAATATCGATACCATAAAATCTGGAGATAAACTGAAATATCATGGAACTGCCAGGGGTATACTGGCATCTAATGATATATAAATGAATAATATGGTGGAGTGTAACCAGATAAGTTCTATATTAAGTCACCAATATAAAGGTTCAGGCGATAATAAGATAACCCATAATTTATCGACTATAGGGCTTCGATTGCGTTGACATACCATTACAATATAGTCCAAATCATATCATACACTTGACAGGAAATCCCAAAATTATTGGGGAATAATCATAATAAAGGTTTAACACGCTTAGCTAGAGTGGCATTCATACATATTTAGCAAATAAAAACCAGGCACTCAACATCTAAGTCCTACAAGCCAATTAGAACAATCGTGGTATAGCAGAGTCTAGTCCTTGAATCGTAAGGTATGATACTAGGGTTTTCACTAATAAAGGTTTGAAATTTTAGGATAATATGCAATTATTGTAGTAGGTTGCAGTGCTATACCAAAATTAAGGGTAAAAAAAGAATTCATTGGATTTTACTGAAGTTGTAATGGCTTATCGGGTTTAGGGATAACTGAAATATCGAGAGAATCAATATACGGGATAAATATGAATTACACAAATGAGTTCATAATTGAAACATGATTTCAAAATTATCATAGAGTGATATAACAATCAGTAATTTTGAAAGACATAAGCTCAATTTGTTTAATGCTAAAATTGAAATCACTTACTTTGAATTTTCGAATTCCTAGTTTGTGCGTCTAATTCACTGGGGTTGACTGGATAGTCTGAAATCACGGAGAGTGTAAGTAGGTCTATAGGCCTACAAGAATGTTTATATGATGCACTAGGATACTAAATTGTAAGAAGGAAAAAGGAAAAAGGGATAACCCAGCAAAAGAGGAAACCTGGAAACTGTTTGTTGATGGAGCCTCCAACTCCAAGAGGGCAAGGGTCGGCATTGTCCTCATTACTCCAGAGAACACAATCCTTGAACAAGGAATCAGGCTTGGATTTTCATCCTACAACAACGACGCAGAGTACGAAGCCCTAATAGCCAGCCTCCAAAAGGCGCATACTTTGGGAGTAAAACACTTACAGGTGTTCGGCGATTCCCAACTAGTCTCCAATCAGATAAGTGGAGATTACAATGCAAAGAATGAAAGAATGGCAGCCTACCTTGCCTTAGTGAAAAAACTGATGTCAAGCTTTGAAGAGATCCACGTCCAGCAGTTTTCCAAGGGGCAAAATAGTCATGCTGATGCCTTAGCAGCCCTGAGTTCGGCAGTTAACTCTGACCTAAAAAGAGTCATACCCATCGATTTCCTCACTTGCCCGAGCATTGACAGCAATCCACCAAGCGTGAAATAGGTACTCCAGGTGGGGTCAGCCCCCAGTTGGATGGACCCCTTAAGAGAATATTTAAAGGATGGCACGCTCCCTAATAACAAGAAGACCGCCCACCAGATAAGAGTCAAATCTGCTCGCTTTCACTTATCCCCAGAAGACAACTTGTATAATAAATCCTTCTCCGGTCCCTATCTCCGATGCGTCCACCCAAGGGATGTCGAGCAAGTGCTACGCGAGCTTCACGAAGGAATCTGTGGAGGCAATACCGGAGGAAGGTATCTAGCCTTTCGAGCAATGAAGGAAGACTATTGGTGGCCATATATGCAAAAGGACTCTACAGTGTATGTTCGCAAATGCCTGAAATGCCAACTCCACGCTCCTATGGTCCACCAGCCCTCCAGCGATCTTCCCTGTCCAGCCCATGGCCATTCGCCCAATGGGGAATGGACATCATGGGACCACTGCCTACCGCTGCCGGTAATCGCAAATATCTGTTGGTCGCGACTGACTACTTCACCAAATGGATCGAGGCAGAACCCCTGGCGAACATCCGAGACACTGATATGATAAGGTTCATATGGAGGAATATAATCACTCGTTTTGGAATCCCCATAACCATCATCACCGACAATGGAACACAGTTCGAAATTGGCTCCTTTCAGAACTTCTGTGACGAACACGGTATCATACACCACTTCAGTTCGATGGACTACCCTCAGAGAAATGGCTAAGCTGAGGCTTCCAATAAAACCATTATCGATGGATTGAAGAAGCAATTGGAGCGAGCCAAAGGCGCATGGGTAAATGAACTACCTCACATCCTATGGGCATATCAGACCACTCCTCGGCGAGCAACAGGAGAAACCCCATTTTCGCTGACATATGGCATGGAGGCAGTCATCCCACTCGAAGCAGGTTTGCCGGCAATGAGGTCCAACCTTGTCGACCAAGGCCATAATGATGTAGCATTACTCGCTGGGCTCGACCTAGCCGACGAGTGCTGGGAGCTAGCCCTAGTGAAACTAGCGAGCTACCAACAACAGCTCGTGAGGCATTACAATAAAGTGGTTAACCCGAGGGCATTCTGAATTGGGGACTATGTTTTAAGGAAAGTCCTGGGCAGCGCAGTGAAACCATCAGACGACAAGCTAGGTCCCAACTGGGAAGGACCCTTTAAAGTAACCAGAGACGACCTGCAGGGCGCCTATCACTTGGAAACGATGGAAGGCAGAGAAATACCACGAGCATGGAACGCAGCTAATCTGAAGAAATTCTATTTCTAGATCTTTCTATTGTATTCTTTTATTATACAAGTGCATTTCCCTTATTATTAATGAAAATTATTTAATTGGTTACACTCTGATTAGTAACAGCTGCATTTATCGCACATCTTTTCCAAGTAAGAGGCACATTGATCACTATACTATAGCAGGGGAATACCCCTCCTCAGGTAATCGTCATGAAACACAAATAACCTCTTAGCATTGCCCCTGGCAATATATGAAGCCCTACAGGGGATCCTTAGGCAATACTACCAAGTTTTATACTGGTCATCAAAACTCCTTTGATTGAATAAAATCCTGATCGGATGGAACATCCAAACTCAGGTGTGTCCTCGCTAATTGCCCCATTAGGCCTAAGGGAGTGTGACGACACAACCTAAAAGTTAAAGTGATGCACAATGGTATCTCGATATTATACTGGACTGAAAGGACACTTGCATGACAAAACAAACTTAGAAGATTATAAAGCAGTAAGAATATGAAGAATATGATGCACACGTTTAGTCGGCAAGATTGCCCAAAACACAAACTTTTCATTAATTCATCATATTTACAACAATGGTGATACATGCTTATTCGGCGAGCTCGCCCAAAGCATTTACATTATCAGAAATACAAAAAGCAACAACTGGCAAAATTTCAATGGGGGTGAGGCCTCTGAGCGAGATAATCAGCCACTCGAGCTCTTCGTCCGTCATCAGGAGCAGGAGCTAATTCTTCCTCAACCTCATTCGCATCCGATTCCAATAAATGCCGAGGGATGGCATCGATGGGGATCCATCGATCATCCCTCCGGAAGGGGTTAGGCATCAGGGTAGAGGGAGAAATCTCATGGCGATACTAGAGCATAGAATTCCTCGGGACCTGCAACTCCTTCAAAGCACTCAGCCACCCCCTGATAAAGGAAATCTCTTCGAACTCCGAAAACCTCGTTGGAGCATCTGACCAACCCTAGTCGTAGCCATCAGCCCACACTTGTCGAGGTCCTTTTTTGAACAGGTGCCACAGCCGAGTAACGTCCCTTTGAAGCCCAACAACAATCACATATGCTTGCTGGACATCACCACGGAGCTCTTCCATTTCCCGATCTCGAAGTTCTTTCACTTCCCTGTTGCCTAACCCCTTCCAGAGGGATGATCGATGGATCCCCATCGATGCCATCCCTCGGCAGTTATTGGAGTCGGATGCGAATGAGGTTGAGGAAGAATTAGCTCCTGCTCCTGATGATGGACGAAGAGCTCGAGTGGCTGATTATCTTGCTCAGAGGCCTCACCCCCATTGAAATTTTGCCAGTTGTTGTTTTTTGTATTTCTGATAATGTAAATGCTTTGGGCGAGCTCGCCGAATAAGAATGTATCACCATTGTTGTAAATATGATGAATTAATGAAAAGTTTGTGTTTTGGGCAATCTTGCCGACTAAACGTGTGCATCATATTCTTTATATTTTTACTGCTTTATAATCTTCTAAGTTTGTTTTATCATGCAAGTATCCTCCCAGTCCAGTATAATATCGAGATACCATTGTGCATCACTTTACCTTTTAGGTTGTGTCATCACACTCCCTTAGGCCTAAGTGGGGCAATTGGCGAGGACACACCTGAGGTTGGATGTTCCATACGATTAGGATTTTATTTAATCAAAGGAGTTTTGATGACCAGGATAAAACTTGGTCGTATTGCCTAAGGATTCCCTGTAGGGCTTCATATATTGCCAGGGGCAATGCTAAGAGGTTCTTCATGTTTCATGATAATGACATGAGGAGGGGTATTCCCCTGCTATAGTATAGTGATCAATGTGCCTGTTTTTCAGCTCCTGGTGCTCCTACCAGCTCGCGAAGATGGTGGGCGAGTGGGACCCCGCGGCACAGGAAGAGTAACACTCTGACCAGCTCTAGTTCGCGATGATGAGGAACATTGTAGTACTGCTGGAGTAGTGCTCGGCGTATGCTCCCTAAGTCGTGAGACTTCTCTCCTCAGAGCCTCATTCTCCTACTGAAGAACCTCCCCAACTTGGTTCATCTCGAAGGCCTCCAATAGCTTTGTTCTCAGCGCATTGACCTCCTCTTGGACTGAGGCACCAATGTCTTCCATCTCCTGAAGCCTGTCCTTCAGCTTGGCGATGAGCTCTATCTTCTCTATAAAGCGCTTGTTCCTCAGTCGCAGAGACTTACAGATCCTCACAAAAGTGTGACGAACTTCAAAACTCAAATTAGGCCCCAACATCCTTCCCAATTGGGAAGTAACAGGAATGTAATCGTCAACATCACTCAACTACAATCAATAGAAAGATAAGGGAAAGAAAGAGACAAATCAGAGCACTGAAAAATAAAAGTCTTTTCATTAATAAAGATGAAAGTTACATCGAACAATGGAAAGAAAGTTTACAGACAGAAAAAACTAAAAGTACAGAGCAATCCTAGTAGATAACTAGTTGACAACCTCAGGTGGCCCAGAGGTCGATGGCCCCTTCTCCTTGTCAACATTAGCAGGAGCACCGCCCTCATCAGGGGTAATCTCTGTCCCCATAACCAGAGAAACATCAGCAGGGGTCGTTTGAGGAACAGGATCAGCGCCTTCAACAACTGGGGCATGAACGTCATCCATGGTTGGCTTCGGACTTGGGTCATGCTCGTCAAATAAGGGAGAATCGATGTTGACGCCAGCAGCCAAAAAGGACTTGTTCCAGCCTTTCTTGAAGTTCAGACGACTAATATAGCCTATCTGAACTTCAGCATCCTCATATGCTGCATCCCAATCGGAATTGTATGAGTCCTCCTTGGCAGTAACAACCTCAGACTCCTTCTTCTTCAGCTCTTTGGAGAGCACCATGTTCTCGTCCATGACAGTAAGTTTGCTAGAGCAAACCAGGTCGTAAGCCTGTCTCAGCTCCTTCAGACCATTGACTGCCGCGTCCTTCTCCTTGTTGACAGTGGCAAGAGCCAAGTCGGATGAAATTCGAGCAGCATCAACGGCTTTAAAATTAGCCTCGAGCTCTTTACCCTTCAGCTTTAGGGCGGAGTTATCTTGCTCAAACTCTCTGTTTCTCTTCACCAGCTCATCGCGTGAATGATACAGCACGGCGAAGTCAGTAACAAACTGCAGAAAAAAGAAGGCATTAGAAGAGGAAAATGAGGGAATTCAGAACAACATAGGAGAAAAGGGAAAAACCTTACCAAATCAAGCCTTTGACTAGCCTGAAGGGCCAACTGCTCCGACCCTACCGCCCTTTGGCGATCAGCCGGGAGGACAACTCTCTCAAGCAGAGCTGGGGCCAACTGGGGAGAAATTTCCACAGAGGCCCCCTCGGGCAGCACGGACACCGGGACTAAGGCCTGCCCGGCCTTCATCCTCGCTTCTGCCCTCCTTCTCTCCTCTTCCTTCTCACTCTCCTTCTTCATCCTCTCCTTTACCCTCCTCTTCTCTTCCATCTTCTTCCTCTCTTCTTCCTTTTTCCTCTCTCTCTCTCTCTCACCTGCTCCTCTTCCTTCCACTTCCTCTCCTGCTCCTGAGCAGAGGACCGGGAACTAGTAGCCACAGCCCCCGAGCTAGATTTTTGCTTCTTTGACCTTTGTACGAGAAGTATATGGTCTTCATCATTATCATCCCAAATCAGGTTCTTTCGGGGTGGAGCCATCTCTTCACTCGAACTACTGGACATTCTCGACAACTCTTGAGCTTCAAAAACCACCCTACGATCAGAGGAATTGCTGCTGCTAGAGCTCTCTCCCCGCAAATCACTTATAGATCCTGCAATGTCACTCTTAGAGCTGCTCTCTTCCTCGCCCAACTCGATTGGACCCGCAGCAGTCTCTTCAAATAAGTCGAACTCTGGGATGCTGTTCACAGGCCTAGCTATGAAGCTGGATCCAACGTTCTTGTACTCAAGAAAAAAAGCAGCAGATCTGGGATGCTCGCTGTCACCCAAGGGCTCCCTGATATTCCAAGATTTTATCAATTCCGAAAGATGAACCTCGCTGAGAGCAGGTTCCAAGTTCTTTGACCTCGCTACAAAAGAAGAACAGAGAAAAATTAGAAGGACCACAAATAAAAAAAAATTAAAGCAACAAGAGCAATGTCTACCTATGTATTCTTTCCCATAAAAGGGAACAGCGAACCTCTCAGATCTCAACCCCTCAAATTGGGGAGAAAACTGTCAGTTTTTGGCAAGGAAGCCTTCTTGCCAATAGTCCTTATGGGAATCAGGTAGGTTTACTACCAATACCCTGTCAAGACTCCTAGCTTTGAGGTAGAGGACACCAGAGCTAGTTCGAGAGAAGGAATAGCAAAAACAGACCTCGGCGAGCCCCAACCTAGTACCATACAACTGGTTTATTCTGTGCACGCCATTGACTATTTTCTACACATTGGGCGAGCATTCTGCAGGAACAATATTAATATAACCAAAGAAATGCAAGAACAAATCATTGGGAGGAAAGGTGAGTCCCCCCTCGGAAAGCAACAAAACATGGATCCAGTGGGCGTCATCTATCTCTCTAATGTTTCTAGGAGGAGAACGGCGACACTCAATATCTACCCAATCAGGGACGTTATAAAACTTCCTAAATTCATAGATTGACCTATTCCTAATTTTTGCAATGGAAAACCCTAGAAAAGCTACAAACTCAAAGATAAAGTACAAAGAAAAGGCACAGGAAACTTACAAAATAGAAGATCGATTCAAGCGATGAAGAAGCACAAGCCCAAACAACTAGGACGCGATGATAAGGGAGATTGAGAGAAGAAGGTAAGAAGTGCTAGAGCTCATAGAGAATGGAAGAATGCTGGAAAGACTGAAGCGACGGTAGAAAAGTGGCTATTCCAACAAACCTTCAAATTCTGCTAATCATAGTACACAAGAAACGAAGCGGGTGCCGCCAAAATCAACTTCATAGCTTTCGAAGAATTGAAAAAGAGCCTTTATGGCTAATCATTTAAATTTATTGAGCCCATAAACATGGCCCAAAAAACTTAGGGGCAATTGTGGGTACCCAAAATTAGGCCCATGAGCCTGGACGAGTAGCCCATCTTTGGCGGCCCAAAGTCCAGATTCCCCGCCTCTTATTCTAAATATGATCCGGTCTCTTCCCACGTTCCCATTAAGGGAGGTTATAGGGAGAGATGGAAGACGTGGGGGAACCCATCACCCCCACTTACCTAAATGTACATGTATATATATAAAACCCTAGGTCCGGGGCAAATTACAGGTTGTATTCTCTGTAATCACTCTCCGGAGTATATAGAAATAGTATCGATTGCACCACCGTGGACGTAGGCACTTCTTTGCTGAACCACGTACATCCTTTGTTGTGTGATTGTCATTTTACGTTCCTTATTCTTACTTGGTAATTGCCTCTTTTATATTTATTTGTGTTGCATAATAATTGTCACCACAGTAGACATTATCACCAACCATATAACATACAAAAGAAATTCCCCAAGATACCAAGGCATTTGGCTTAAGCAGATTGTGATATCCTAAATTTTTACAATCACTATTGTGTTTGAGAATGTTACCGACATATGGAACTCAACCTGCGAAGTAAGTATGAAAATGCAAACATTTATCATTATAGTATAGTTAGACTAATTCGTTGTAAAAGAAATTGAGTCTTGTAGAAATCGAACCAAAATTCTTGATTCAATTTGTATAAAGAATGTCATTCATTTAAATCTATGGAAATTGAAACTTTAAGATGATTCGACTTCTCTACATCAAAGTATTCCATTGCGGCTCAATGGAAGTGTATCCTTT
This sequence comes from Sambucus nigra, assembly GCA_949130495.1. Taxonomy (NCBI): domain Eukaryota; kingdom Viridiplantae; phylum Streptophyta; class Magnoliopsida; order Dipsacales; family Adoxaceae; genus Sambucus; species Sambucus nigra. Next base: position 181,681,129 of record OX422224.1, on the reverse strand, counting down.
TATAGTTGAGTCATTTTTTTATCTTTGGATATGAGCCCACTCACTTGATTTATACCTTGATAAGTGTCGCATCCGCGAATTCTATGTTTTTAATGGTAAGTAAAGAGTAAAATAAATAAAACAAATAAATTAAAGGCAGGGGAAATTAAAAGATTTTTAGCATGGGGAGGCCTAGCATCCTATTACATAACTGATATTGAAATAAATAGATTTATATATTTATTCGTACATTCCGTATATAAGGTAAAACTTGTAGAAAACATTCAAAAATTATAAGAGCTGATAAGTTGCGGTGTAGATATTCCAGCGGGGACTACCATCCTTGTCTTCTACCACCCATACGCATGTAATCAAAATATTTTTCAAGGTAATATAGAATAAAAGTCCAAACATGAAGGAGGTATCTCATCTTCCTCAGGTTTGTCATTCATCTGGAAGGATAACAATTAAGAAGACATGCAAGTAGATAATTTTTATTTCCGTACAAGGTACGGGAGAAAATGTATTGTTAGAGAGTAATTAGATTAAATATCGATATCATAAAATATGGAGATAAACTGAAATATCATGGAACTGCCAGGGGTATACTGGCATCTAATGATATATAAATGAATAATATGGTGGAGTGTAACCAGATAAGTTCTATATTAAGTCACCAATATAAAGGTTCAGGCGATAATAAGATAACCCATAATTTGTCGACTATAGGGCTTCGATTGCGTTGACATACCATTACAATATCGTCCAAATCATATCATACACTTGATAGGAAATCCCAAAATTATTGGGGAATAATCATAATAAAGGTTTAACACGCTTAGCTAGAGTGGCATTCATACATATTTAGCAAATAAAAACCAGGCACTCAACATCTAAGTCCTACAAGCCAATTAGAACAGTCGTGGTATATCAGAGTCTAATCCTTGAATCGTAAGGTATGATACTAGGGTTTTCACTAATAAAGGTTTGAAATTTTAGTATAATATGCAATTATTGTAGTAGGTTGCAGTGCTATACCAAAATTAAGGGTAAAAAAAGAATTCATTGGATTTTACTGAAGTTGTAACGGTTTATCGGGTTTAGGGACAACTGAAATATCGAGAGAATCAATATACAGGATAAATATGAATTACACAAATGAGTTCATAATTGAAACATGATTTCAAAATTATCATAGAGTGATATAACAATCAGTAATTTTGAAAGACATAAGCTCAATTTGTTTAATGCTAAAATTGAAATCACTTACTTTGAATTTTTGAATTCCTAGTTTGTGCGTCTAATTCACTAGGGTTGACTGGATAGTCTGAAATCACGGAGAGTGTAAGTAGGTCATATAGTCCTACAAGAATGTTTATATGATGCACTAGGATACTAAATTGTAAGAAGTTTTAGCTTAAGAATAACTAAAAAGATATATTATATAATTTTTAAAAGTTTTTAGAATAATGTTTTCCTTATTTCTAGTTAGATTTGGATTTAGTGACAAGAGACAAAATAACTTTATTTGAATTAAAGATTTTGTAGAAAAAAATTGGGAGTGTTTTGAAATACTTGAAAAATTGGTCAGGGGGTTATGTGAAAAATTAAAACTTAATTTTAAACTTTAAAACCGATTTTCTCGAGAAAAGGTTTTCCTGGGATCCAAACAGGGTTATGCAATATACCATTTTGTTTAGAATTTAAAAATAAATGTTTGGACAAAAAATCAGATTTTTCTGATCGGAGATGCACCCTGACGTAAGTCAAATTATTCACGCGCCTGGTTTGACTCTCACTCATGCACGTATAACCCACTCATCTTTAACCTTCGATCATTTGACTTTAGGGTTTTAAACTTTTACCTTAAATTTGAGACATTTTAGGAATCCATTTGAGTTGGTTCCTGAATGAAAATTGGATAATTTTTGAAGAGGAATCCAACCATATTGATTTCAAGAATTTTTGTGTGCTAAGTTGAGCTATTGAATTTCAATAAAACGGCTAAAATTTGATTAAACATAAGTGACTGAAAGCTATGATTCTCATTCTGGCATCATAATGGTTTTGTTCTATGTTGAAAATGTAGCAAAACAAGCCTGGTTTGAGGGATTTTGGTCGAGTAAGACTCTTAAATTTGTTTTCAAAAAATTCCAGGCCCGAAACTTCAAGCTTCGATTTGAGGTATTAAAACCTGTTCTTAGTTCAATTAAACCTTACATCTAGGTTCCTGAGAATCTAAGCTCAACTTACTTCACTTTGAAACTGGTTCAAAGTCAAGGAAGCAGAATCCACAATTGAAGATCAAGCTTTAATGGAGTTTGCTGGGTTTTGAGCTATTTCAACGCATACACACGTTAACTAACACATGTAAATGAATAATTCTATTCTATATACATGCAGAAGCATACTCAAATTGAAGAAGTAAACATTCATACATAAAATCACAAAAATGTAAAAACTCTTAAAATTTTACATTGGAAAAGATCTCAGTTGTGATGAGTTTTTTACTGAAGTGGATGAGGGTATATATAGGGTTCGTGGAGAAAATTTTAATAGTGGTTTTGGAGGTGAAGATGGGGCTGAATTTGCACAAGTTTCATCAAGGCTTATGTGTAGGGTAAATGGGTACCCATGGTACTCCACATGGCACATGCCATGTTGGCAATCCACCTGGGCCTATGTCAGCAGGGGAGTAAGTTTAAATAAGTTTGGATTTTGATTTAGGTCCTTGAATAGTTTTTGTATAGAATTAAGGGCTTTTAAGTTACTTTATAAAAATCTATGGGCTTATGTTTAATTATTCAAACCTAATGGAGTTGGTTATGATATTCCTACAAAATATAAGCCATTCGGTTGAACTTTGAGTGAAAGTTAAATTTTAATTGGTATGTAGAAGTGTAATTAACTTAATTCTTTCTTAGGAGCATTTTGGTAATTTGGTAAAAACCTTGGGTTTATTTGGAATTATTACCTTTTAGAGGGACTAAAGGCATGTTAAGAGTATATTTAGAGTGGGTTGTTATAATAAGTCTTTTTCAAATGGAAAAAGTAAAACTTAGATTTGAGAAGGGAGCTGTATATTTTAATAAAGGGAAATGTCTATTTTATAAAGGAATCTTTCTGAAGTTTGCTTTATGCCATTAACCATTCGCACGGTGGAAAATAAAAATTGTGCGCGTAGCTACCTGGTTATAGGACTCGAAAGGTTTTGCCTAAAACCATATGCACAATTGTGATTCGTCCTCGTGCGTGCGACTGTCTCACTTAAATGTTAAAAAACTTTTCTTTCCATTTTTGTGTTCACGGTTGGGTTTTCGGCCCGTATGCATGTCAACAACTTTTTGAAATATGAAGGTTCTATTAGAAACCATGCGCATAGTGCCAATTTTAACCATGCACATGACGCATATAGTTCTTTTTAAAAAATCTATTAATAGGCTTCTTTTCCCTTCATTTCTGCAGAACATTTTCCTTATTTCAATTTGATTGCTTCTCTTTTACCAATATCACAAGTTACCTCATTTCAATTTCAACAGGGAAAGTTTGAGAGCACATCTAATTCTTTTCCTTTACTATTTTTACAAGTTCCATTCAAATTTGAGAGAATTCTAGATCAACTCAATGTTCTGTTCAAATGCATGAATGAACTTAACTCTTCACTTGGGATTTATAAAACCAATCTCGTTGAAATGAATAAACATATTGAGAAGGAGTTTGAGTTGTTTGACACTAGGGAAAAATAATTTAAAAAAGAAATCATTCCTCTGAAAGGTGATTTAGCAAGTGCCATGAAAGGGAATATTGCATTAGAGGATAGATCCGAGAAAATGAATAAAATGATTTTTGAGAAATCCATGATTCAAAATGGAAAGAAAGGATTAGGATTTGATTCTTTTAATGCTTCTCCAAATACCTTGACCACCTTTGTTCATGAAAAATCAAATGTTAATGAATAAGCTTATTCTACTTGATTCAATGAAATGTTGTTTATCCAAACAATAACAACGGAAAAGGACTTGAAAAGAAAAAACTCATCAAAAAAGAATAAAAAGGTACATGATGGTAAGATGGAAAAGGATTCTCAAGTTAAGAAACCTAAAATTACTCAAAGGCCTAAAATGAAAGAGAATCACAAGAAAATTTTCAACAAACTAATTCCTCCCCAGAGGCATCATGCAAATCATTTTGTGAGACAACAAGTTTTTCAAAGCCAAAGAGCACCAATTTTTTCGATTAAATTGTAAATTTTACTCAAAAACCTTTTGAAATATACAAATATTCTTGTTTCTTTATGAGAGGACATTTGAGGCACTTTTCTACAAACTTCAAAGGGATGATAAATATCTATACAATAAGGTCCCATGACGAAATGAGTTTCAAGAACTAAACTTAAAACTAAAAAATGAACTTAAGAAACTCAAAAAGTAAGTGAGTGAGATGAAAAGTTTGTTCAAGTTAAACCAATGTGGATTAGAAAGGAGAGACACAAATGTTTTGTTGTCATCATGACTTTTAAAGCCTATAACTCTATTAATTGGTACTTTGATAGTGGATGCTCACATCATATGACTGAAGAGAAACTGTTTTTCACCATACTAGAGGATTATAAGGGTGGTATTATCACTTTTAGAAATAGGAAAAAGGATATTGTGTGTGGTAAGGATACCATGAAAGTTTCGGAGAGTAGTAATCTTCAAAATGTTCTTTATGTTAAAGGACTCACCACTAATCTCAGTAGCATTAGTCAACTTTTTTGTGATGGTCACTTTGTATGTTTCTCAAAAGGTGAATATATTGTGAATAAAAAGGAAGATAGTTAATTTATGAGAGGTGTAAGGTCAGGGGAAAATTGTGGCATTCTTGTGAGTGAGCCTAAGATGGTGTGTCAAAATCCTTAAATGGATTCAATATATTTGTGGCACCAAAGACTAAGGCACATTAAATTTTGAGATTTGAATAACCTTTATATGAAAGAGAGAGTTAGAGGTCTTCCTAAACTAGGCAAGCCGATGAGAAATGTGTGTCTTGCATATCAAAATAGGAAACAAACAAAAAGTCCCCACAAGAAATTGAAAGAGATTACTACATATAGTAAAGTTAGCACGTATTGATTTGATGGGTCCATCAAAGACCGAAAGTATTGGGGGAAAGAGACATTTCTTTAGGATGGTAGATGATTAATCTTTATTCTTATCCGTTGATTTTATGAGATAAAATAGTGATTCATTTAAGATTATTGTGTAGGTCTGAAAGGAAATCCAAAATGAACAATCAATCTCGATTATGAAACTAAGAAGTGATAATGGATTCGAATTAACTGATACTAAGTTTCATAGATATGGCAATGAAGTCGGGATCAAACATGAGTTTTCGTCTGTTGTAACTCCTAAACAAAATGGAGTTGTTGAGAGAAAGAATTGCAACTTGCAAGAAATGGAAAGGTTCATGTCTGAGGGTATTAATTTACAAAAAACGTTCTGGGTTGAACCTATGTAAACGGGGTGTCATACTAAGAATAGGGGTTTTCATAGACCCTTCACCAAAAATACTCAATATAAGTGATGGAAGATGAAGAAACGGACAACTAAATATTTCATAGTCTTTAGGAGTAAATTCTATATCCTTAGAGATATGGAGTATCTGACCAAGTTTAATTGTAAAAGTGAGGAAATGCTCTTTCTTGGTTACTAGCAAAATAACCAAGCATATCATTTGTGTAACATTGAAATTAAAAAGGTGATGGATGCATATAATGTTGTGGTCGATGGTGATATCTCTTGTGCCATCATTTTCACTAATGAAATTTAAGGCCGTGAATTGGATCCTAAGATTATTGAGGATTGGAGTGATGAGGTAGTTGAGTTTAATATTACTTGGATAATTGGTAAGGGAAGTTCTTCCTAAAGTGAATCTCAAATAAAGAGAGAGAGAGAGAGAGAGAGAGAGAGAGAGAGAGAGAGAAGGGAGAGATGAATTCATACTTAGGTTAAAAAGGAGAATACACTATCTAGGATTATTAACAACATTGAGAGTGGTGCTAGGATGAGAAATCAACTTCTTAAGGAACTCAGTTTTAAATGCTTCACATCTCAAATTAAACCTAATAATGTCAAACAGGCCTTACCTAAAACTTGTCATCAAAATATCATAGGTACTAAGTGGGAGTTCAAAAATAATTTGGATGAAAATGGAATGATTGTGAGAAATGAAGCGAGGCTTGTAGATCAAGAATTTTTTCAATCAGATAGAGTTGTCTTTGAGGAATTATTTTCCCCGGTTGCAATGTTAGAGAGCATTCATCAATTGTTATCAATCGCTTGCTAGATGAAGTTCAAATTATATCAAATGGATGCCAAGAGCGCATTTCACAATGGGATACTGAATGAGGAGGTGTATGTTGAACAACCAAAGGGTTTTGAAGACCCTCAATTTCCCAACCATGTGTAAAGGTTTTATAAAGCCTTGTATGATGTCAAACAAGATCTAGATATTGGTATGAGAGGTTGACAGCATACCTAATGAAAAGTGATTTTAGGAGAGAAGGACTGGATAAAACACTCTTTGCGAGAAACTCTAGGGTCTATATCCTTATAGCTCAAATATATGTGGATTATATACTGTTTGGGTCAATGATTGGGAAGGATGCTGATAGTTTTTTGGAAGAAATGAAGAATGAGTTTGAAATGAGCGGGTGGGTGAATTGACATTTTTCCTTGGACTACATGTAAAACATATGAAATATGGGATTTTAATATCTTGAGTTAAATATGCTAAGAAATTGGTCAAAAAGTTTGCTACGAAATCAACAAAACACTATAACACACGTATGAGTATAGATTCCAAATTTACCAAAGATGAGAGTGGAAATATGTGGTGGAGAAGTTAGACATGAGCATGATTAGTAGTTTTCTCTACCTTACTGCTAGTTATCTCGATATATCATATAGTGTAGGAGTGTGTGATAGGTCTCAAGCAAAACATAAAGAATCACACCAACAAGCAATGAAAATGGTTACGCAATATTTGAGTGGAACTCAAAATATAAGGTTATGGTATCCATTTGATACTAATGATTCATTATACTCATATTCAGATTTTGATTGAGCAGGGGACACTGTTGATGAGAAAAACATACAAATTGATGATTTTTCTTTGGTAACTATATGGTATATTGGCTCTTAAGGAAATGAAAATCGCTATCATTGTCCATGGTCGAAGTCCTATACATCATCGTGGGTAGTTGTTGAATTCAATTTCTTTATATGAAGGAAATGGTGGATAACTATGGGTTTGAACAGAAAATGATGAATTTATATTGCGATAATATGAGTGCAATTAATATATCAAAAAAACCGATGAAACATTCTATGACTAAAAATATCGAATAAAGACATCACTTCATTAATGATTTGATAGAAAAAATGTCATGAGCATGAACTGCGTCCCTATCGAGAAGCAATGGGCCGACTTTATCATAGTTGATAGACAAAACTTCTTTACGTAGTTCCCTTAGGGGTTGCTTAGGATTAGTTAAAATCAAGTGATTTTTATTCTTTGGAGTGAAAGGTGCATATATATATATATATATATATATATATATATATATATATATATATATATATATATATATATATATATATATATATATATATATATATATATATTCACATTTTAGTTTTGTCTATATTATAAATATCTTTGTTGATATATTTGAAAAGGAAAAAAGATTTTTGATATTCTATGTCCTTTTTTTATCTAATCTCATGCTAACTTAATCGCAGAATCTATATGATCACATGAACAGTATTTTAATTGTTTGTAATGTTGTTAATGAAGATATTGTCGAGTGTGTTTGACAAAATTATTTTTTCAAAAATAGTTTTGATAGAGGATAACATGTGTTTATGCTTGATGAATTAAAGGCTTGTTTTGACAACAATGAATGAACACAAAAATTTTGATTCTTATTAGAATTTTGGTAATGATTTGTAATTCTAAGGTGAAAATCGATCTTTCATGAGTTTGTTAAAACCTCCCATGTTTACTTGTGAAAAAAATTAGATTTTTGATGAAGTTAAAAAAGAAATGTTATTATGTGTTGATAAGGGCTAGCGTTTGAGTGATAATGCCATGTTTGAATTTGAGTATCAATTGGATATGTGTCATCTGAAGTGTGTGTGAAAATCCAATTAATGGAAAAACCCAATATTTGAAGAGAGTCACAAGCTAAGTAAACTGACATTTAAAATAAGATAGGGCTATAGCTTCACTTTAAATGAATGAGCTTTTCTAGATTATCATTCGAAATTCTTACAACATTTTTAAGGGTGTTTTGAGTAGATGGAGTTGTTTATAATTATAAACTCATGATCGTATTGCATTTTTTATCCAAAAGTGTGAAAATATGCCAAGAAATACAATTCTTCTATTAAAACATGTGTTGTTTCACTTTTGTGCACATACAAACCTAAATGATTCATCCCTTACTATTGTTCTGCTTAAAATGTGAATTGAATATGATTAAATTATTGCACATATGTAGATAATTGTGAGGGAAATAATCCTCCACATGTGGGAAGGAAGAACGTGCCCTACTGACTTGGTCAATCAATCCTATTGTGAAAATAAGGACTACTAAAGACAATAGACCAACGAGAATTAAGGAAAACATATAGCCGATCAAGTAGGGATAACTATCACACTGATTTAGGTCCCGAGGACTGAATCACCTCCTCATATAAATGTAAACCTATCCACTAGAGAAAATGATAATATAACCAAGAGTATTGAAACTATGTCAATAAAAAAGAAACACCTCTTATGGACGTAGGCACGTTGTTGAACCATCACTGTGCATGATTTTTATATAATGTTTTGTTAATCAGCATTGAACCATAATCAGTAGGATTTGACCACCTATAATTGTCATAATCTATGGGAAATTTTTTTTCTTCCTCAAACTTAGAAGCCAATAGTGATCATGTCACATTCACACAATGAGCACTCGCTATCTCATAGCGATCAGACCCCACTGCCAGGATCAAGTAAGTTATTAAGTCACTGCCAGGATCAAGAAAGTGATTAGAACCCACTAAAACCAGATTGCCTTAGCCACCCCTACCATCCATGTAAGGAGAAAATGGTGGAAAGAAATCAGCCACCACGATTCAGTCAAATTTCACGATTCATAGATGCTTATGGGCAGCGTCTTTGCGAGTAGGGGTGCTACACACCACCAACAAGAAGATAATTCTTGCCTTTAATGTCGTCTATATAGGATGGAGTAGGATATGTAGAGGTAAAAGCGTAAGATCCAGGAGATTCCCTTCACCCCTAGACATCATGTGAGTAAGAGTCGTAGACAAATAATGATTTTTCTGGGTGACCCAGATCTCTCCCATCAACAAAGATCATAAAAAAAGGGATGGACCTAGAAATCTCCATATAAATGAATATCTTTGTATACTCATTTAGCGGTAAATGGACGACCATCCGGCTCATCGAGGAGCCATGAGTACCACTGAGCTAGCTAGAAGATCTCTTGTAAGACAAATGAAGTCACCGTTCACTCGGTTAATCAAAGACATGAAACCACCAAAGAAGTTGACTATGCCAAGATTCAAAATATACGATAGGAAGATAGATCCCACTAACCATGTTTTCCACTACTACCAAGCCATGATCATCTGAAATAACATCGAACCTCTAATGTGAAAGATATTTATCTTAATATTAGGGTATGTAGCACAAAAGTGGTTAAAAAATCTATCTCACAGATCCATCTCCAATTTCAAACAGCTCACGAAAGCCTTCATCGCGAGATTCATCACAAGTAGCATCCACCTGAAGAGGATGGATTCGTTCCTCACAATGAAGCAAAATACTCAGAAAACCCTATGTGAGTACACCAGGTGATATTGGGAAGTCAAAACAAGGTGGAAGACTGTAGCAAAAAATTCACACTAGCCTCATTAAAGATAGACCTGTAGAATAACTCCATATTGTACCACTCCTTCTCTAACAAGGAAGCGACCACTATTAAAAATCTAATGTTGATTATAGAGAAGTATTCAAAGTCAAAGCTGTGGTCAGAAAACCAGGATAATGGTCTACCAAAGGAGAGAAAAATGGAGACAAATATGTTTCTCCTAAGAAGGTGGAAGAAACAAAACGACAACTCAAAGGGAGGTGAAAAGTCAGATCTAGTAATGAGAAGATTTTGAATTGACTTCATCAACTTAAATAAGGAAAGTCCCAAGGATAACTTCCCCTACCAAACATTGTCCAACTAATCGAGGCCATAACTACCCATGAGTGAATGAGTTTTCTAGACACTTATTCCTAAAACCATCAGATTCTTAAGTTCATACCTAGCTAAGAAAATAATTGGTTCATCACCACCCTTGGCTTTTACTATTACAAGGTTTTCCCTTCGGACTCAATAACACGTGAGCAACCTATCAGCAGTTAGTAACCAAAATGTTTAAAGAAAAATTGGGTGATACCATGTAAGTGTACATCGACGATATACTTTTGAAGAGTTAGGCGAATAGCAATCACCTCTCAGATATTACGAATACATTTAAAGTTGTTAAATGTTATTAAATGAGGCTAGATGTGGCTATATGATCCTTTGGAGTAAATTCTAGTAAATTCCTTGGATACTTAGTCATCCAAATAGGAATCGAAGAAAATCCTGATCATATTGAAGCGATAAGGATCATTCAGCCTCCCAAAACCACTAGAAATGTTCAAACGCTAACTAGAATTCTTATGGCACTTAATCGGTTCATTTCCAAATCTTCAAAGCAACGAAGAAATTTATTTCAATTATTTAAAAACACAAAAAATGGAGTCAATAAGGATGAATATTCAAAGGAGTTGGAGGAGATCAAGAACTACCTCAGTCGATAACCTATGCTCACGATTCCTAACTTGGGGATCTGCTTTACTTATACCTCTCAAGTTCCGATAATGCGGTTAGCTTGGCTATTGTCTACAAGAAAGAGGGATGCCTTAACTCAATTTAATACGTTAGTAAAACACTACTAGTCGTCGAACTGCGATATCTCCCATTTGAAAAGTTATCCATTCACTAGTGATAGCCTCCCGAAAATTAAAAAAACTAATTTGAAGCACATTATATCATAGAGATAACCTATTTTATGTTGAAAGCAATCCCCAGTAAGACCACCCTGTCTAGAGGGATGTCCAAATGTAATTGAGGAGCTTTTATATCCATTATTAACCCAAAATTATATTAATAGGGAATGGTTTGGCATATTTCATCGCAAAGTTCGCTAGAGAACATCAACTTGAGGAGAACCCTAAGTTTGACGATTAAACGACCATTGAAGGATCAGAACACAATAATATATGGACCATTTATAGGGGCGTAACATCTAAAATAAAGGGGACCAAAGTTGGGATAGTGTTAGTCACCCCAGATTTCACCATTCTTGAGAAAGCTACACGACTTGGCTTTGATGCATCAAATAAGAGGCAGAGTATGAAGCTCTCATAGGCGTATTGAGGAAATACTTTTCTGTGGGCGCCAATCACCTTGCGTATTTTCTGACTCAAGGATAGTATACTAATCAAATATCAAGAGACTACAAGTTAATATAGGAGCATATGTTAGCTTACCCTAAAAAGGCTTAGGACTTGGTCGCTCAATTCCATTATGCACAAATACAGCAATTCCCAAGGGGAAATAATATCCATGCAGATGCCTTAGCCACGTTTTCTTCTATTATCAAGTCCGACCTTAAGAGAGTAATGTATGTGGATTACCTAGTGCATCCAAAGGAAGCAAGATCCCTACGAGGTGCCCATCGTGGAAAAATATCTCAGCTGGATAGACCCAATAGTAAAGTATTTGAGGGAAGATGTGTTTCCCTTGGACAAAAGATAATCCCATCAAACTAAGGTGAAAATTGATTGTTTCTATTTATCCCCTAAAGGAAAGTTGTACATATATTCATTCGTTGGACCATATTTAAAAAAATTCCATCCTAGTGATGTCGATCAAGTTGTATGAGCTACATGAAGGAATTTGAGAAAGTCACACCGGAGGAAAGTCTCTAGAATTTAGAGCAATTAAGAAAGGGTGTTAGTTTCCCTATATGTAGAAATATGTCGTTCCTATGTGAAAAAGTGAAATAAGTGACAAATGTTCTCATGACTACTTCCCAAGTCTTCCAACAACCTCAAGTCTCTAACTAGCCCATGGCTATATGCTTAACGGGGGCTGGACATCATAGGATAATTACCTAATGAACCCGGGCCTGACTTTTTCATTAAAAGGATTAAAGTAGAGCCATTAGCGAACATCAGAGATGCCAATATGATCAGGATTGTTTGGAAAAACATCATTACCCATTTTGGTGTACCAAGAACCCTTATCACTGATAGTGGGACACAGTTTGAAATCAACCCCTTACAAAATGTATATAGTAGTCATGCAATAAATCACTACTATAATTAAGTAGATTACCTTCGGATTAATAAACAAACAAAAGCCTACAATAAAATGTTCCTCGATAGAATGAAGAGGAGGTTAGAAAAAGGCAAAAGGTGCATGGATAGATGACCCCCCCACGTGTTTTGGCGTATCAAACAACTTTCAAGAGGTTAGCGGGTGAAACTCCCTTCGCCTTATTTTGCAATGGAGGCCATTATACAATTAGATTTAGGGTTACCGATTGCGATAATGACTCTAGCCGATTAATTCTTGGTTAAACAAATAATCACTACATAGCTTGATATATTATATGAGAGGAGGAAACAAGCCATAATTAGGTTAGAAGCCTGCCAACAATAGTTAGCAAGGCAATACAACAAAGGCGTGCATCTAATAAACTTTCATGTTAGAGATTTACATCCTAAGAAATTTTATCGGTAGCGCAAGGAAGCCATTAAATGGGAAATTAGGACCTAATTGTGAAGGTCCATTCATATCACCAGAGATGATCTCCTAGGGGGACCTAGAAAGAATGGAGGGCAAGGAAATACCCCAGGCTTGGAATGCAACCAATCTTAAGAAATTTAATTTCTGAATCAAATCTCAGTTTGTTCTTTCTAGTTATTCATTCTTTGTATTAGATAGTTAAGTTTTTGCTTGTTTCTTAATTCGATTAGTTTTGATAGTTCCAACTGATAGGCCAATATTAAATCAATTTATCCCATTGCATCCAACCAAACTCCTTATTTTTATAGTTATTTCAAATGATACCTTATTGAATTCATTACATTTAGTAGTCACTGCTCTAAGGATTCATGTTTCGTCAGTATAACATGAAAACATAATGTATTGCTAATGTCAAGAAAAAGTCCTATGGAGGATCCCTAGGCATGTAGAATTTTGACCATATTAATCGGATAAAATCTTAAACAGGTTGATAACCCAACGAATAGGTTCATTATCGCCAAAAATTTAGTACGAGGCCTAAGGTAGGGTGTGACGACACCTTCCAAAAGGTAAGACCGATAAAATATACAAAGAAATGGGAAATGGGGAATGCAACAACAAATGTAAAAATATCATTTCATTAAATCTATATATCCATCATTTAAAAAGATACAATAATTACATGCTCTTTAAGGACCACTAGATGGCACAACCCTGAATGTCGCGTGAGAAGTCTATAAACTATAGTGTGGCATGTCATCATCGCTATCATGGTTTGTCACATAATCCTTAATCAACGATAGAAGAACTTCATCAACTGGTACCCATCAGTCCTGACTCCTAGAAGGAGGAAGATAATAATAGGGGTAGTCCACAGCTTACCAATACCATCCATATTTGTAGGCTAGATTCTTGACTTTATTTAAATGGATAAGGGGATTTAGTAGGCCTTCGTTATACCTATCGATCCAAACTACTCGGGGTTGCTTCCTAAATTGGTGTCCCGCCCTCATGATCTATTGGTTTAGTCCTCTCCTGATCGCTTCATTCTCTTAAAAAGTTTGTTCGAATTTTCTGAGCAACTGGTAATGTTCCTTGTCTCTTTGAACTCAACTTGAAGACTTGAAAACTTCCCAATTCGGTGACCATAAATGACATCATCTTATGAAGTGCTTAGAAAATAGCCGAGAAGGCCATCCTACATCGATCAAAAGCATTATCCTCGAGAACAAAGTCTAACTCATCATTATCTTGGACCATTGGTATGGGGGCCAAGCAATCACCAAACTATAAAAATGAATAAAGTCAACTTGTTATATAAGAAGAACAAAAAGATACAAGACATGTAGAAGCAATGTATAAAGCGATAAATCTACACAAAAGGAAGTAAATGCAAAAATAAATTCGCATTCCAAAAGTATGTTTGAGGTGAGTCCCTTACATAGAATAAATAAAGAAAAGAGAATCATTCAAAATTATAAAAATTCCCTAAGAAATACTAAGCTGGTGGAGTCTTTTCCTTAGGATATTTTGAGGCCTTGGTTCGATCGACTAATCCTTCTGTCTCTTCTGCTTCGTCCTCCAAGTTAGGAGGAGTATGGGGATTATGCTAGACCAATAACTCTGAGACCCCATAGACTTTAGCCTTCACCAATGCCTCATCCCAGCCTTTTTTAAAAAAGGCCTTTAGGACAAAGACCAATTTCTTTTAAGCATTGTCAAAAACTTTATCCCAACTAATATCAAAGGAAATATTATTTGCTTCTAATGTTGCCACAATGTTTTAGGCAGACTCTTGGTTCGTCTCCTCCAAGGTCTCCACCTTGGCCTTCAACTAGAGAATCTCCTGATCCCGGAACTTTATCTTTCCCCCTCCCTCAGCATCCTTGGCATGGGAAGCATCCAAGACCTTTTGGTCCTCGTTTAAGGCAACTCATAGTTCCCAGACCTGTATCTTTTGGTCGGCACTCCTGTCAAGTAGGTTACCAAATTCCACAATACACTACCAAGCAAATAGAAAAGACAGTGAAGCAAACATCAATAAATATATCAAATTTACTAAAAGCAAGGTAGATTAAAAAGAAAGTTCCATAACTTACAAGAAATAGCGTCTAAGAGGTGAAAATGCAAACGTGCTAGGGTTCTAATATGAATGGTCAAACACACACACACACACACACACCAATTTTTCAAAATTTTCAAATAAAATAAAATAAGTGAATTTAACCCAATTAAACTTGCACTAGTTAACGAATTGTTGTGATAAACGATTTACCAAATTTTATCTTGCTTAAGCATGCATCTAGGTGAGTAGTAAGAGAAAATTAAATCAATAAAAGTACAACATCCCTTGTACGAGGAAAACCCAAATGGAAAAAACCTCGGACGACCCAGTCACAAAAATTCACTATGATCTAGGAATTTACACAAGTACGAAAGATGACTTACACAATGACTCGACTCCCTTCAAGCCTTGATGCGTCTTCGTACCTTAAACCATCTTCATATTGACACGTAAAAGTCCTCTTACGCACTATCATAATGTTTGATCCTCACACGCTCGGTATCCACTGATCCAGGCTCAGTAATCATCACACCAATACAGAGTCCATCATTTTAAACAATAAATTAGGCACGAAGTCCATCGCACGAAACTTTTTTCAATCAAGATGATAAGAAAACAAACTTGGTGATCAAACAAGAGATCTCAAACTAGCATATTAGTTGAAACTTTGATCTAAAAACATTTGGCTGAGACTAAGGTTTTGAAGCTCTTGGATTTATGTCTCGAAACCAATTTTCACGAAATCTTTCTAAAAAACCTGATGCGAACACTCCTTTAAATATAAAAAATAATTTTCTAGGTGGAGGGATTTCGTTCGAACAAAAACATTAAGCTCGTTTGAACACAAACATTAATCTTGTTCAAACCAAAAACATGCTCATTCAAATAAACATATCAAGCTTGTTCAAACAAAAAACATGCTCGTTCAAATGAAGAGGCTAATATCGTTCGAACCGACTTCGAATGGATTTCCTCTAGAAAGTAGAAAAGATTCATTTGCACTTCGTTAGAAGGTCGTTTGAACAACATTCATGAACTCGTTTGAACCAACTAAAAAACTCTTTTAAACGTACTATGAGATTTATTTGAATATGTTAAAACACACGATTTTGTTCAAATAACATTTTCTCTTTAAAAATTAGTTTATGCAAAATGGCCTCATAACTTATTTTAAAAACAACACCCAAATAAATATTCAAGGATTAAAAAATAATCTGCATTCATACCTCTTGAGATACTTGATCGTTGAAGACAAAATGTGGAATAAAACACGACATGATGATATAGGCACTTTATTTGGTTGCTTCGGGCTTCAATCATACGCGTCAATGTCTTTGAAGGATACACAAACTCAATTCCTAAACTATGTCTCAAACGGTATTGTCCAAACAGTATTAAGACAATACATAAAAATTGACTCGATGAGAAATTTTTCCTTAGAAATCTCCCCCTTTGACTACTCCGAGAAAAAAAAGATATAGAAACCTATGGGCCATCAAGGTTATCTAAAGACTCAATCCCAACCCCAAAAGGAAAAAGTAAAGACACTTAATATACACAAATTGAGTAGATTTGATCTTGTGAAAACTTATTTGCATCGCTATAGACTTGGACACTTAAATACACCTTTCAAATGAAAAGAGAATATATAACAATATAAATATGCATATGAAAAATCCTACCACTTGTCTAAAAATCTTCACCTAAGATAGTACGTCTCCCTCAAAGGTAAAAATTCCCCCCTATGTTAAAGAGATTTATGCCATTTCTCCTCCCTTTTCGTTCAATAATAAACAAAGAATAAGATGCACAATAATAAATATCCCCTAAATATAACATGTAAACATAAAGAAAAACATGTAATATCATGCGATGATGTGAAGTGAAACATGCAATGGTAAACAACTCAGCAACACAAGAACAAATAATCCAAACACTGAAACATATGATACCAATCTTGATGCAGAATTTGAAGAATAAACTACCACATAAACATGCAACAAAAGATACCAATATGATCATAAACAAGCGAATTTTTTCAAAGATGAACTTGGATTAAATGCACACTCAAAGTCTCATAAAAAAGAATACCACATATGTTGATATGCAAAGATATGAATGAAGGACAAGCATATAGAGATATAAACACTAGAAATAAACATAAAACACACAATCTTTACACACTCGTATAGTATTAGTGCGTTTAAATAAAAAGGTGGTACATAGTAAATCGGCGTGAACTAGAAACAAAATAAATATGATCCAATCACTCAAAATATATCCAAGGAATTCTATTCAACCGCATTAACTTATAAAACTACAATTTAGCCTTAAGTGATAAATAAAGAACTTATAAAACACAAACAAACACAATGCACACTCACCTATAAAATATTGATGATTTTCAGATCAATAGCATCAAACATTCAAGTATAACTAGGACTCATTGTGCAAACCCATTGATCTTAAACTTTAAAACCCTCAAAATAAACATATATTATTTTCTACTCTCTTTTTCTTTTGAAGATATAAATATTGAAGAATACATTTCTAAATATGGACTTGGCAATTTATCTTTTATTTTGTCTCTCTTTTCTTTTAGTCTCTTTCCACTTGTGGCCTTTTAGGCAAAGGATCACTCTCCTTTCGTACCCCTTTCCCATTGCTCAATCATATTTAAAAAAGCTCTTGGGCAATGGTTTTTACATGCACAAATCCACCCAGTCAAATATATATATATATATATATATATTGATAGAAAAACACCTCACTTAGCACATGTAACATAAGTAATTAAAATCCAAAAGAGCTCGTGCAAAATGTGTGTAGAGTTATATGCAAAGTGAATCCATTAAGCAAATCAAAGTCGAACCACCCCATGCAAGAATGGTTAAGAACAATTCTAAGCATTGAAAATCATAATCAAATGTCCTAGACACATGGAAACATGTAATTAATGGGATTTAAATACATCGATATGCCACACAAAAAGTGTAAAACCAAAATACACAAAACAAAACAATTTTTTTTTGAGTTTATAAATATTTTTCAAAATGGCACAAATTTAAAAATAAAAATAAAAAACAAACAAAATCTTTTTTGTATTTTGCTTAATAAGACATAATAAATGAAAAAATCAAAATATAAAAGATAAACATCATATAATTACCAATAACCTATATCATGTAGCGCGAAATCTAGTGTATGAAAAGAATGCAAACACAATCAACTATTAGATTTAGCATGAGAATAATCATATGCAATCATGTGAGAATCAACAATTCTAATGTTTAAAGCCTCCAAATCTGATTTCCTAACCAACATAGGTGTTACATGTCTCTCTTGGGTTTGGTAAACCTTGGTGACTCTAGGCTTAAACTTCCTAGGACCTTTTCTAATATCAAAGAAAAAACATCTAAGGTTACCTTTCCTACCACAATGTGTGCACGTGTAGACACGATGCTGAATGTTACCTAAGGGTTAATCTTTTCTATTATCCTTGGTATTGGTTAACCATCTCAAAATGTTGGTATTGGATTTATTAATAAAATCACTTGGTTCATCGAAGACAATTCCAAAATTGTTAGACCTAGATTTCAAATTAAATTTGACACAGCTTGAGTCTTTTAATCTCTCATCTAACTCTGAAACCTTAAACTCGAGGTAATGACGAGACTCATAAAAAAATAAGGAGTCCTTAAAAATCTCCATTAATCCCCTAAGTTTATCTCTCTCTATAATACCCTGCCCTAATATTTCATATAAATTTTTGTGTAAATTATACTGAAGTTGGGTTGAGGATAATTGTCGAAAAACGGTGGGAAAAAATTGGAATTGGGAGAAAATAAAAATAAAGAAGGATTTGAATGAGACTGATGTCATTGGAACGAGGATTGGACTTCGTTCGAAGAGGGGGATCGAGCGAGGTTCGCGTGAGGTCCCACTGCCTTACCGTCCCAGGTCTTGCGAAGGTCGCGTGAAGCCATTTATAGAACGATATGGACATGTCGTTCGAATGAGGCTCATGTCATTGGAACGAAGTGCCTTGAAAACGTTTAATCTGAGTTGCCCCTATGCGCTATCACATTTCTAGCCCTTGATTTGGTTACCTATCGAGCTCTGGTGAGCTCAGATTGGACAAAATAAGATTTTTGGTGTTTTTAGGGTTTTTATAAGGCTTGGTTTAGGTCATTTGGGGATTTGCAGAGAGAAAAATATGAGAGGAAGGGAGGGAGGGGTGATCTTCCACCATGGATAAGCTTTTATCCACCTCTCACCCCCTTCCACCACCATAAACTACCTTATTCTTCTAGTATTTCACTACATTCAAGCCTATAACACCCATCTCCACCATTTTTGAAGTGGAGCTATGAATTTTGGAGGAGTGTTAGGGTGTTTTTTGAGAAGATGATGGAAGCTTTCATGGAGTTTGAATGAGTTTTGGCTTATAAGCTTAAATGGAGCACATGTGGAGCATTTTGGAGGATGCATTTGGTAACGCCTTGAGGCCACCTTTGGAGGTGGGGGTTTCTCCTCCTACACTAACCTTCTTACCCCCATCGAAGTCTTTAAGGTGGGAAAATCTATCTATAGTGTTTAAGACTCTATTTTCATTACTAGTAGTCTTATTGTTAGACTGCATGAGTAGGATGCACCTGAATAAATAATAGTTTCTAGTAGATTAATATTAAACATTTTTATGGAATAAAAATGTTGATAAAATGTTATTTTGTTAAGAAATAAAGTATGACTAAATATTTCAAAGTTTGGAAGATTAAAGTTGGTATTTTATGAAAATGATGTATTTTCTTAAAAAATGATGTTAAGCATTTTATGATATAAAATATTTGAAAATGATAATTGATTTGCTAAAACATTGATGAAATAATGTTTTCAAATTTCTTGCAAAAATGTAGATTTTATAAAATATGGACATTAGTTGGGTTTGAACGAAGTAAAAATATCTTTTACGACTTGAAAATATATTTTTGCAAAGTATTATGAATTTCTAGAATGAAAAACATGTTTAACCCATATAATAGGATTTTTGGATTTAAAATCCATCTTCTCATGTATATAAACTTGTAGTATTTTGAAAATAAATATGTGAACAAGTTTAAAGGAGTTTTTGATGGGTTTAAATAAGAAATAAGAAAATTAGAAATTCTAGTCTTCAAAGTATGTGAAAACAAGGTTAAAGGTGTGATGAATGTAAGGTCGTAAGACTACATGCATTGATAAAAATGAGATGGTATTTTCTTATAAAATCAGTCTTTAAGTGTAATTAGATTTCTGGAATAAAGAAGTAAACAAATGTCTAATTTGGAAATATGGTTAGTAAAGGTGTTGGATAGGTGTTAATGGTTAAACATTGGGAAGCTGGTGTGTGTAACCTAATAATTTTTGAAAGATTAACACTTATGAATTTAAAAAGGAAATAATGGAATAAAGAGGTTTCCAACTTGAGAAGAATGATACTCCAAATGTTAAAAGGGAGTTAAGGTATTAAAACGCTTAAGAAGTTAGTGTGAGTAACTTGGTAGTGTTTCGGGAAAATTAACACTTGTGAAAATGGAGTGAAAGATGAGTTTGGGAACAAATGGGTAAAATGGAACATTTTTATGAAATAAAAATATTATAAAATATGTTACACAAATTGGTCCTAAATGACTATGATTTGGAACAACATCAGAGTTAAAGTGTAAAAGACATGAAATAATAATTTCAAAGTGTAACACAAATTGGGGTGAAACCCCAAGTTTGGCTTTGGCCGGGTCTAAAAGGGAAAGAAGGAGTAATGTGGACATTTTTAAAATGTTAAACACATAAAAGGAACTCGAATGAGACCGTGATAATTAAAGAGAGCGGAGAGCCTTAGGGTGAAAGACCCAAAACAACTAGCCAGAGCATATGGTGGCGTCGGTGGCGGTGTAGAGCCCGTTAAAGTACGCGATTTATTAGAAGATTCCGAGAATAATATAAAGTAATAAGAAACATGTTAAGAAACGGGTTGTGTGGTAAAGTGTATTAAGACAACCTAACTTGAATGAATTAATGAATGTTCCGGTAAATGATAAAGTGGACAAGGAACGTGTAAATTGATTGATGTCCATAAGGTAAAGAAAAGGTAAAGTAAGTGTATAAATAGGTGGTTAAGCAACCTAAGTGGTTCAACACATAATTGACACAAGAGTGTGTTGTAAAATTTTTTCAAAGACTAGCTAAGTATCTTCTAACACGGTGATTGCGTGGGTTAAAATATTTTTTTAATGAAAATACTAATGTGAATATGTTAAACGAAAAGGGTAGTTTCGATAAAGAAACGTCTTTCGGTCAATTCAAGTGGAGTTTTTCAAATACTTAATCGTGTGTGTTAAATAAAGGGATGAATGTCAAAATGAGAAAAAGTAAGTCTTTTACAAGATTAAGGTTAGTTTTTCTTGATAATTAAGGTTTTTGGAAGTAAAACAGTTTCATGCATAACTATGTATATGTGTATGTATATACATATAAGGTAGTTGCATGTGCACGTAGGAATAACATGTTAGAGTCTTCTTTCTGTCGTTCGATTCCATACTACATTTGTATATTTCCCACTGAGCATTCGGCTCACTCCCTCATTTTGTTATGACAAGTTGGGTGCGATTTCGTATTTTGAGAGCGTTATATAGGTAGGTACTCTATTTTATATTATTAGTAGCTCTGTATGCTTGGACTTCGGGGTTCTCCCCATGGGTCCCTCACGTAGTTTAACTTGAAATTGGAATCGCATGGTAAACAAGTGAGCCGTTAATTAAATAAAACTGGATTAACAACATTATATAGGTTGTTTAATTAAATAAAACTGGATTAACAGCATTCTTCGATTCCTTTAACTTCCCCCACAAAGAAGCGTTATCATCTATATTGACAAAATATGACATTGTCAACCTCTGAATCGGTCGTCCATCAGAATTTCCTCCTCGAGTATTATCAACTATTATTACAAGTTGGTCTCCCACTTGGAGTCGTTTCCTCCACTAGTATCTACCTCTTTCGATACAAAATTTGCTAACGATTAGGATTCATATCCACAATTGGACTTCTGTCATGCCCTCCTGCGATGAGTTCAGAACCACGTTTGCTTCTCATCCTGAACAGTTGAGGAAGGACCATACGGTCAACACTGTACCTAAGGTTCTCCTATCGGCATGGCATTCCACTTCTAAAATTGGTGGTTGACTCCAACCATTATAATTTCATTCCGAAAGCCAAGAAAATTTTCTCTAAATTTTCACTTTTAGTTTGCCACACTCCGTCCTATATTTAAGCCTTTGGATACTTTACCTCCTTTGGTAAACACATACAATTTTCGCGTTTCTAAAATTTCCCACTGACAGTCTCTACACGTTTTTGCAATACGTTGGGTAAGTTTACCCTCGCACCTCATTTGACTATAACAGCATTTGAAAATCATTGCTCTACCTTAGTCGCCTTTCTAGTCGTGGCTTCTCGTGCCATAATGGAGGTGACCTCGACTACGGTCATCATCCTCGGATATATTTCATAATCTCAACTGAGCCCTGCCTCCTGATGTATGCTTAACGGTCCTCTTCTGACATCTGTCATCGCTCGGCACACGCACACATCCGAACGAAATTAGAATTCACTAGTGTATACACATTATAGCAGGAGAACGAAATCTCGTCAAAGGAATCGACAAATCCTAAACATAGGGCTCTATAACAAACAAAGCAATGCTGAAAGCATAATAAGCCGTACAGATCATAAGGACACTAGAACCTGATGCTCTGATACCACCTGTGACACCCCGCCTAATTAAATACCGGGCGATCACTCCTTTATTAAATTAAAATCAAGGTGAACAGTTGGTTCATTCTTAGCATCACTGTCGTAAAAATACTTTCCCAATTTAAACACCCTAAATAATTAAGCTAAGTGTCAAAACCATTTAAAACCTTATTCTCATTTTATTAAATCCAGTTATAAAACCTTAAACCATTAACATCTAAAGAGTCGCACATTAAGAATAAAAATAGAATTGAACGTACACGAATTTAATCATCAATAATAAATCCCAACATTTACAACACTAAAGGAAAACATCCTTACAGTAATAAATCCCGAAATAAAGGTACTGAAAGTAAAAATTTCAATCTCTGACCATACCAACTAAATAATAGAAAGAGGGAGACACATGCCCCTGCTGGATAAAACTGAACTAGGAGTAGAATCAAATGGATGAAGTCGTCTAAACAAAAGGCCTGCAACTCCCACCTAAGCTATAGCACGTTCCTTCCAAAGGATCCTAAGTATGACGCCCCTGTGGCTGGGCACCTGTAATACATACATATATATACAAGAGAGAAAAGGAAATAGAAACGGGTCAGAGCCCGATAGTGTATATGATTTAAAAATTCGTTTAGTAAGTATTTAAATTGATTACAGGCTAATGCAACAAAATATTAGTGCGACACTCTCTTGAGAAATTCTCACCTCTCTTCTAATGTGCACACCTATCGCACTAACCTTCCCAATGGTCCATCTCGTCATATACCACACTATCTTTCCCCAATGATTTAACTTATCTTAGGTTATTCGCAGGATTTACAACTGAACAACACAAGTATTTAAAACGTAAGATTTCAATTTGTAACCAAGGTTCTCCTTTTAACTTTATTAATCAATAAAGTTTTCTAGTGTCATATTATACTTTCTCAAAATAATTATTTATAATTTGAGTCATCAACCATGTCCTACATATCAAATCACAATAGGCAGTTCCAGATTTCAGAATTTCATATATATATTAACTACTCGTATAATATATATATATAATAACAGCACCCCACATAAAAACTATGGTGCGGGCACACTCTGCTATCCAATCCCCGTATCAATAGTACTAAAGGGAATACAAGTTCGGAATCACTCTCGAACTGTATAAATACATACACAAACAATATTGAGGCGAAGCATAGTTTCCAAGTCCAAGAGGTCAGTACATACCCTCACGTCTCTTAGGACCGTGACTACCGATTCGATAGCCTGTACCTAGGATTCCTATCTTCTAGGGTACGAGTCAATATCCCCCATAAGGCACACGAGATAAGATCGTCCCAGCGCGGTAACCTCAGGGATAGCAAGTAGCGCGGGCATGATTTTCACAAGTATATAATATATGCATACACAATCATATAAATATACCACTTTTATTATATCAATTTAGGTTTATCCAATAACCCACATTCACAACATTTATCCTTATTTTCCCATTATTATTTATCAAGTATAATGGTTCGTTTCTAACTTTAATTCGAAGGGTTTTTCCAACTTACTACGTAACCCTCATGGACTATATTCTTCCAAATGTACAATTCAATAGATATCTATTTATGTTCCAACGTAACTCTCTCTTACGTGTCTCTCCCCTTTAATATATACTTACATTATCCCTTATGCAAAATATCCCAAAAATATATATTTCGCCTTACATTAAAGGATTTTGAATTTTATTTTCAAAGATGAGAATTTCAAACGGTTTCGAAATCGGAATTAAAATGGAGTTTTAATTGAATTTTTATTATCTCTAAGAGTCCTCAAAACATAAAACTATCTAGCAAAAAAAAACATATTAAAAAATATTGAACCGTCCGATCGAGCTGAATTTTTTTCTGTAGCTTCCTCTCGTCTTCAGCTAATTCTCTGTAAAATTTCATCCAGTTCCAACGGTCCGATCGTCCGGAATAAATTTTTTAGTGTTTGTATCTGATTAGAACTCTTTTCTTAATCAAACTCTTAATCCTTTACATGACAAAGGGTTTCCAGAATATCATATAAATCATCACTACATGAAAATTTCCCATCTCAAATTGGGTTTTTCTTCCATAAATCTCATCCTAATAACTCCTAAACTAATATGGATGATGCATCAACGAAATAAGCAAGATAAACACTTGCCTGGGATTTTCAGAAATCTGGTTTTGTGTTGAATTTGGTGTGGTTGCGTTCCCCGTCTCGCGATCTACGCGTTGGCGGTGGCGGCGGTGTAAACGGATGAGTTTTGAGCCTTGGAATGCCTTGAGAGCTCTCCCCTCTTCTCTCCTCTCCAATGGCCGTTCTAGTGTTTTGAGTTATCTAACCCTAGGAGATAACCTAAGCATATGATATAACCCCTTTAATTTTCGTGGGTTTAATTACCCAAAAATACAAAATGACTAAAATGCCCTCCTTGGGTACTAATTAGGCCTAAAAATGCCCCGAGACCCAAATCAAACCCCGGATATACTTTTCTGACTATCTCGACCCTTTCGGACGCGTTGACGCACTCAAAATGACCATATGAACAACCTATAAAATATTCACATTTATTAATCCACATTTAGTCCCGACACGACACAGGCGCGTCCCGACTTAAATTTTCACAATTGTCATTTTATTCATACGTGACAATATTATAAAAATAAATCTCATATATTACTATACTCATCTAGTAATATGCAACAAATAATATATTCCCAATAATTACTAACTCTTGTCACACTAGTAAATATTTAAAACAACATTTCGAATTAAAATTAAATTAATTTATCTCAATTAAATTTAATAAATCCTTAAATTTAAAAGCCATGAAAATACGGGGTATTACATACTTCCCCCCTAATAACGGAATTTCGTCCCGAAATTCGGAAAATAAGGCCTACCAGGTAGCACAATTCTGGATATCCTTGTCAGTACGCAAACTATCTACATAGTACGATGCTCAATCACTATAGCTTTTTCCTCACAGCAACATTGTTTTACATTCTCATTGGAGACACTTCACATTGCACTCCCAACTGACAACATTTGAATAGGTTACGTCTATACGTTATAAATTCCATTATCTCACTATCATTAGGAGGACGCACCTCACTACATGACAACTACTCAGATTTATTCATACACAAAATTCCCATTCTGAGAAGATCATACGAACATTTGACCACTCTTGACTGCCTAAAACAGTCGTGGAATTCCACCATAGTTATCGGATATTTTCTCGATCGATCAAAAAATTCTGATTATCTACTCTCCTCTAAACATACGGAAGGAGAATAGTCGAGGTTCTTCCATAACAAAACCTTAATAAGTACCTCGTACGCGACAAACAGGTACGAGTGCTTCTATAGAGCATTCTTGAAATCATCGTACCAAGATTCCAAAATCTCCTTCACGTGGCTCCACTAATCTTTAATCACCATGCGCTTATTCCCTGGCTAAGGGTGATACATCCTACTCGAAACGAAATCTTATCTCCGCTGGTTCTTGAAATCCCATATCAAAGGTGGGATTCACCAATCTCATCCTGATTCAGAAATTTATACTGCGCCGAACCATGCACTGGCGCGATCCTTCCTTTCAAAGGAAGTCTGGGGCATACTAGTTAATATTTTAAGCCAGCCCAAAGGAATATCAATCACTTCCTTCTCGGCGACTTAATTCACATGTTCGGGATAAACCCTTGATCTTGTTTTGAGGATGGCAACCCATCCAAGAACTTTACCGACTTTACCAACCTCTTCCAATTTCAGGAATTTTTGATAAACACAAAATTCTTTGGTTGATTCTCCTCTTTCAACCAAACCTTACCTATGGGCAGTGCATGTAGAGACTACTCACTACGTCTCGCTAAACATCGATTCTTCCCTTGAAATGTCTCACATTAAGTGACACATAATACTCCCCTTCCTTCCTTGGAGTATGCCGAAAGTTTCGACCCGTGCTCTTCTCTCCACGAAGCGCACTTCTGGATCTCTTATACTATACTAACATCATTACTCTTTGTATGCGCAAGTCGCTCTCACACTTGAATAATAACAACTCCGCTCCGGGTGTGCTTCATAACAATTAAATTCTACTCTATTCAAGGAATACCAATTCTTGAATGGCTTCCCACAGCCTTCCAATCAAGTTAGGGCGTGCTATTCTAATTGCACACTTATGTATGGATTATCGCCCCTCATGTGACGTTTAATCCACTCTATCACTTCCACTTCGTTATACTAGTCCCACAAATATATATTTCACACGTCTATTACCACGTCCCTTCGACTCGGACTATTTTAACTGTAGTTAACCAAGATGCCCACATTTTTGCAACACTCCGACCGCCCTGGGAGAGCGAACGGCGTGCTACTCATCTGTAGGACTAACTAAATTCAACGGAATAGAAGGAATAAGGCATTCAAATTCCATGACAATAAAAGTGGAATAATAATTCTCAACCTTCCTCAGATAAGTACAACAATTTTCCCAAATAGGTACAACAACCAAAATAAATCACTAACGCTCTATTCATCAAAATAATTACAGGTCATCTCTTTTGTATAATATAAAGTTCTTTCCAGATAATCCATGCTAAAAATCATTCCAACTCTTTATTCACCTTGTGTTCTGTACGCGGTTATGACATTTGGGTACTCTCAATCACCCTAGAAATCAAAATTCTTAAATTCTCCTTATCATCATTCCACCCCTCAACTCGTGGGGATAACTTTCAATGCTTTCCTACCACAAAAATCCGGCTCCAATGACCTTAAAACAAAATTCAACTTCCAACTTACATACATAATTACTTGATCCCATTTCGACCAGGGTACCGAACTCATGGAATAGTGACCAAACGTCTCCCTATTTCCAACCTTACGCTAAGTTTCATGCGTGGGATGTCTCGCAAAGCGAAATCCAAACAAGGAACCCCCCGATACACTACTACCTAGAATTGTCGGTTATCGAAATCCGTTAGGTCCTCCGTCCATAGTATATACCCCTTTATTCCGTCCCTTGACAGAAAAGTTACAATTTCTCCCGTAATTATGCTTAACAAAGAACGTTTCACCAATTTCACTATCGTCCCATATTGGTTGATGGTAATTACATTCTATAAACCTCGGATACATACGATCGAAATTCTCTAAATTTCCTTTTTCTAACATTAGGGGTATAACTCTTAACTCCCACATCTCTTAAGGATAAATATAACACTGCACTCTTCCTATCACTAAGTCCGGAGTGCTAAACATAATACTGAGTCAAGTCTTTTCGCTCAACGGTAAATCCCGGTACATACTGAATCATACTGACAAAGTCTATACATACATTGTTATCGAATATCTCAAGCCCACTATCTCCTCCGAAGTCTCTAGGATAGATAATATAAGTGTGAGTCCAACCTTCTTACAGGTAAAGCCTCGCCAAAACAAAACGTGTTGCACTAATGTAACTACTCCGATAGCCTTGCAATAAATGCCCACTATCATACTACCCATTTCTATAACATTTTAACAAAGATAATATCATACTCGTGTATCGCATCACTACAACGAGTAACCTCAATAAAGTATAAAACACTGTTAATATACTCATTCATCCCCCGCGGATAGCACCAAAGAAAAATCCCGCTATACTAAGGAAAAATATTCACATAATGGTAACATTTATAATGATATGCATTAAACTCGTCTCACATGCTAATCTAGCAATGAACAAAATATGGTGACTCGCTCGTGTCACATAAACACGCCGCATCCTCTAAGGATACAACTTATACTTCTATCCTGGCAATCGTCTTGACTGCACAAATGGTTTTCGGACGTAACACGTCTGCCCAAACCAAAACAAAATTATTTTTAATCGTCGTCCTTTACTAGGCACCATATTCTTGTCCCTTTTTCTCACTTTGGAACATATTATCGCGAGCAATTTCACTCCGCACCAAAATACCTCAACACAGAATCCACTTATCACCTGTCCTACTAACCTGGTTAGGATTGTCCTTCTCTCGGACTTTAGTAGACTCGATTTTTGTTAGCCATCCCGGTTGTTCCCTTAGCTTTTTAGGCCATAAAGATCATGTTACTATCTATAATAGTACTTACTGAATTTACCATCACTTGGTAAGAATTTAACTATCTGAAGCATTTAAATGGTTTTCCTGATGTGTATCCACATCCTTTTGTGGTGCTATACCACCACCGTTGTATTCAGTCTTATTCTTGACTAAATTCTTCGATTCCTTTAACTTCCCCCATAAAGAAGCGTTATCATTTATATTGACAAAATATGACATTTTCAACCTCTGAATCGGTCGTCCATCAGAATTTCCTCCTCGAGTATTATCAACTATTATTACAAGTTGGTCTCCCACTTGGAGTCGTTTCCTCCACTAGTATCTACCTCTTTCGATACAAAATTTGCTAACGATTAGGATTCATATCCACAATTGGACTTCTGTCATGCCCTCCTGCGATGAGTTCAGAACCAAGTTTGCTTCTCATCCTGAACAGTTGAGGAAGGAACATACGGTAAACATTGTACCTAAGGTTCTCCTATAGGCATAGCATTCCACTTCTAAAATTGGTGGTTGACTCCAACCATTATAATTTCGTCCCGAAAGCCAAGAAAATTTTCTCTAAATTTTCACTTTCAGTTTGCCACACTCCGTCCTATATTTAAGCCTTTGGATACTTTACCTCCTTTGGTAAACACATACAATTTTTGCGTTTCTAAAATTTCCCACTGACAGTCTCTACACGTTTTTGTAATACGTTGGGTAAGTTTACCCTTGCACCTCATTTGACTATAACAGCATTTGAAAATCATTGTTGCACCTTAGTCGCCTTTCTAGTCGTGGCTTCTAGTGCCATAATGGAGGTGACCTCGACTACGGTCATTATCCTCGGATATATTTCATAATCTCAACTGAGCCCTGCCTCCTGATGTACGCTTAACGGTCATCTTCTGACATCCGTCATCGCTCGGCACACGCACACATCCGAACGAAATTAGAATTCACTAGTGTATACACATTATAGCAGGAGAACGAAATCTCGTCAAAGGAATCGACAAATCCTAAACATAGGGCTCTATAACAAACAAAGCAACGCTGAAAGCATAATAAGCCGTACAGATCCTAAGGACACCAGAACCCAATGCTCTGATACCACCTGTGACACCCCGCCTAATTAAATACCGGGCGATCACTCCTTTATTAAATTAAAATCAAGGTGAACAGTTGGTTCATTCTTAGCATCACTGTCGTAAAAATACTTTTCCAATTTAAACACCCTAAATAATTAAGCTAAGTGTCAAAACCATTTAAAACCTTATTCTCATTTTATTAAATCCGGTTATAAAACCTTAAACCATTAACATCTAAAGAGTCGCACATTAAGAATAAAAATAGAATTGAACATACATGAATTTAATCATCAATAATAAATCCCAACATTTACAACACTAAAGGAAAACATCCTGGCAGTAATAAATCTAGAAATAAAGGTACTGAAAGTAAAAATTTCAATCTCTGACAATACCAACTAAATAATAGAAAGAGGGCGACACATGCCCCTGCTGGATAAAACTGAACTAGGAGTAGAATCAAATGGATGAAGTCGTCTAAACAAAAGGCCTGCAACTCCCACCTAAGCTGTAGCACGTTCCTTCCAAAGGATCCTAAGTAAGACGCCCCTGTGGCTGGGCACCTGTAATACATACATATATATACAAGAGAGAAAAGGAAATAGAAACGGGTCAGAGCCCGATAGTGTATATGATTTAAAAATTCGTTTAGTAAGTATTTAAATTGATTACAGGCTAATGCAACAACATATTAGTGCGACACTCTCTTGAGAAATTCTCACCTCTCTTCTAATGTGCACACCTATCGCACTAACCTTCCCAATGGTCCATCTCGTCATATACCACACTATCTTTCCCTAATGATTTAACTTATCTTAGGTTATTCGCAGGATTTACAACTGAACAACACAAGTATTTAAAACGTAAGATTTCAATTTGTAACCAAGGTTCTCCTTTTAACTTTATTAATCAATAAAGTTTTCCAGTGTCATATTATACTTTCTCAAAACAATTATTTATAATTTGAGTCATCAACCATGTCCTACATATCAAATCACAGTAGGCAGTTCTAGATTTCAGAATTTCATATATATATTAACTACTCGTATAATATATATATCATAACATCACCCCACATAAAAACTATGGTGCGGGCATACTCTGCTATCCAATCCCCGTATCAATCGTACTAAAGGGAATACAAGTTCAGAATCACTCTCGAACTGTATAAATACATACACAAACAATATTGAGGCGAAGCATAGTTTCCAAGTCCAAGAGGTCAGTACATACCCTCACGTCTCTTAGGACCGTGACTACCGATTCGATAGCCTGTACCTAGGATTCCTATCTTCTAGGGTACGAGTCAATATCCCCCATAAGGCACACGAGATAAGATCGTCCCAACGCGGTAACCTCAGGGATAGCAAGTAGCGCGGGCATGATTTTCACAATTATATAATATATGCATACACAATCATATAAATATACCACTTTTATTATATCAATTTAGGTTTATCCAATAACCCACATTCACAACATTTATCCTTATTTTCCCATTATTATTTATCAAGTATAATGGTTCGTTTCTAACTTTAATTCGAAGGGTTTTTCCAACTTACTACGTAACCCTCATGGACTCTATTATTCCAATTGTACAATTCAATAGATATCTATTTATGTTCCAACGTAACTCTCTCTTACGTGTCTCTCCCCTTTAATATATACTTACATTATCCCTTATGCAAAATATCCCAAAAATATATATTTCGCCTTACATTAAAGGATTTTGAATTTTATTTTCAAAGATGAGAATTTCAAACGGTTTCGAAATCGGAATTAAAATGGAGTTTTAATTGAATTTTTATTATCTCTAAGAGTCCTCAAAACATAAAACTGTCTAGCAAAAAAAAATATTAAAAAATATTGAACGGTTCGATCGAGCTGAATTTTTTTCTATAGCTTCCTCTCGTCTTCAGTTAATTCTCTGTAAAATTTCATCCAGTTCCAACGGTCCGATCGTCCGGAATAAATTTTTTAGTGTTTGTATCTGATTAGAACTCTTTTCTTAATCAAACTCTTAATCCTTTACATGACAAAGGGTTTCCAGAATATCATATAAATCATCACTACATGAAAATTTCCCATCTCAAATTGGGTTTTTCTTCCATAAATCTCATCCTAATAACTCCTAAACTAATATGGATGATGCATCAACTAAACAAGCAAGATAAACACTTGCCTGGGATTTTCAAGAATCTGGTTTAGTGTTGAATTTGGTGTGATTGCGTTCCCCGTCTCGCGATCTACGCGTTGGCGGTGGCGGCGGTGTAAACGGATGGGTTTTGAGCCTTGGAATGCCTTGAGAGCTCTCTCCTCTCCTATCCTCTCCTCTCCAATGGCCGTTCTAATGTTTTGAGTTATCTAACCCTAGGAGATAACCTATACATCTGATATAACACCTTTAATTTTCGTGGGTTTAATTACCCAAAAATACAAAATGACTAAAATGCCCTCCCGGGGTACTAATTAGCCTAAAAACGCCCCGAGACCCAAATCAAACCCACGGGTATACTTTTCTGACTATCTCGACCCTTCCGGACAGGTTGGCGCACTCAAAACGACCATACGAACAACCTATAAAATATTCACTTTTATTAATCCACATTTAGTCCCGACACGACACAGGCGCGTCCCGACTTAAATTTCCACAATTGTCATTTTATTCACACGTGACAATATTATAAAAATAAATCTCACATATTACTATACTCATCCAGTAATATGCCACAAATAATATATTCCCAATAATTACTAACTCTTGTCACGCTAGTAAATATTTAAAACAACATTTCGGATTAAAATTAAATTAATTTATCTCAATTAAATTTAATAAATCCTTAAATTTAAAAGCCATGAAAATACGGGGTATTACATACTTCCCCCCTAATAACGGAATTTCGTCCCGAAATTCGGAAAATAAGGCCTACCAGGTAGCACAATTCTGGATATCCTTGTCAGTACGCAAACTATCTACATAGTATGGCGCTCAATCACTATAGCTTTTTCCTCACAGCAACATTGTTTTACATTCTCATTGGAGACACTTCACATTGCACTCCCAACTGACAACATTTGAATAGGTTACGTCTATACGTTATAAATTCCATTATCTCACTATCATTAGGAGGCCGCACCTCACTATATGACAACTACTCGGATTTATTCATACACAAAATTCCCATTCTGAGAAGATCATACGAACATTTGACCACTCTTGACTGCCTAAAACAGTCGTGGAATTCCACCATAGTTATCGGATATTTTCTCGACCGATCCAAAAATTCTGATTATCTACTCTCCTCTAAACATACGGAAGGAGAGTAGTCTAGGTTCTTCCATAACAAAACCTTAATAAGTACCTCGTACGCGACAAACAGGTACGAGTGCTTCTACAGAGCATTCTTGAAATCATCGTACCAAGATTCCAAAATCTCCTTCACGTGGCTCCTCTAATCTTTAATCACCATGCGCTTATTCCCTGGCTAAGGGTGATACATCCTACTCGAAACGAAATCTTATCTCCGCTGGTTCTTGAAATCCCATATCAAAGGTGGGATTCACCAATCTCATCCTGATTCAGAAATTTATACTGCGCCGGACCATGCACTGGCGCGATCCTTCCTTTCAAAGGAAGTCTATGGCATACTAGTTAATATTGTAAGCGAGCCCAAAGGAATATCAATCACTTCCTTCTCGGCGACTTAATTCACATGTTCGGGATAAACCCTTGATCTTGTTTTGAGGATGGCAACCCATCCAAGAACTTTACCGACTTTACCAACCTCTTCCAATTTCAGGAATTTTTGATAAACACAGAATTCTTTGGTTGATTCTCCTCTTTAAACCAAACCTTACCTATGGGCAGTGCATGTAGAGAGTACTCACTACGTCTCGCTAAACATCGATTCTTCCCTTGAAATGTCTCACATTAAGTGACACGTAATACTCCCCTTCCTTCCTTGGAGTATGCCGAAAGTTTCGACCCGTGCTCTTCTCTCCACGAAGCGCACTTCTGGATCTCTTATACTATACTAACATCATTACTCTTTGTATGCGCAAGTCGCTCTCACACTTGACTAATAACAACTCCGCTCCGGGTGTGCTTCATAACAATTAAATTCTACTCTATTCAAGGAATACCAATTCTTGAATGGCTTCCCACAGCCTTCCAATCAAGTTAGGGCGTGCTATTCTAATTGCACACTTATGTATGGATTATCGCCCCTCATGTGACGTTTAATCCACTCTATCACTTCCACTTCGTTATACTAGTCCCACAAATATATATTTCACACGTCTATTACCACGTCCCTTCGACTCGGACTATTTTAACTGTAGTTAACCAAGATGCCCATATTTTTGCAACACTCCGACCGCCCTGGGAGAGCGAACGGCGTGCTACTCATGTTGGGTGAGTGTTACGGTTCATGTTGGGTGATGAGTACGAGATTAATTGTATTACGGTTCATGTTGGGTGAGTGTTAATCGCTAGAAAAGGTCACCCGTGGAGGCGCCAACATGCCTTGGGTAATAGCTTGGGTAGTACTTGAAATTGTTTGGACATAATCATCAAGTGAGTGGAGACTCGGAGTCGATAATGTGACGTTCATGGTTAGCGAGATGGTGAACGTTAGAACATATCGCATGTTGGTTACTTGGTGAAAAATCCCATGTGGGGTCGCGTAGTGTGACCTTAGTATTGAGAACTGAAATGATTTTTTCTTGGAAGATATCTATGTCTTAGAATAGAAGTTGGTGAACCACGTAAGCTTAAGGATTGACGGATCAAAAATTTCGGGGATGAAATTCCCCAAGGAGGGAAGTTTGTAATACACTGCCCTAATATTTGATTTGATTTTTTGTGTAAATTATACTGAAGTGGGGTTGATGATAATTGTAGGAAAATTGTGGGCAAAAATTGAAATTTGGAGAAAATAAATAGAAAGAAGGGTTGGAATGAGACTGATGTCGTTCGAATGAGGCTTGGACCTCGTTTGAAGCAGGGGATCGAGCAAGGTTCGCGCGAGGTCCCACTGCCTTACAGTCCCAGTTCATGCGAAGGTCGCGCGAAGACATTTATCGAACGAGATGGACATGTCGTTCGAATGAGGCTTATGTCGTTCGAATGACGTGCCTAAAAAATGTTTAATTTGAGTTGCCCCGGTGCGCTGTCACATTTTTAGCCCTTGATTTGGTGAGATGTCGAGCTCTGGTGAGATCAGATTTGGAAAGACGGGATTTTTGGAGTTTTTAGGTTTTGTATAAGGCTTGGTTTGGGTTATTTGGGCATTTGGAAGAGAGAAGAAGATGAAAGGGAGAGAGGGTTGGTCTTCCATAATTGATAAGCTTCTATCCACCTTTCACAACCATTCAACCACCATAAACCACCTTATTCTTCTAGTAGTCACTAAATTCAAACATATAACTGCCATCTCCACCATTTTTCAAGTGGAGCTACGAATTTTGGAGAAGTGTTAGGGGATTTTTGGAGAAGATGATGGAAGCTTTCATTGAGTTTGAAGGGGTTTTGGCTTGGAAGCTTAAATAGAGCACATATGGATCATTTTGGAGGATGCATTTAGTAACCACTTTAGGCCACCTTTGGAGGTGGGGATTGCTCCTTATACACCAACCTTCTTACCACCATTGAAGTCTTTGCGGTGGGAAAATCTATCCTTAGTGTTTAAGACTCTATTTGCATTACTAATAGTCTTGTTGTTAGATTGCATGAGTAGGATACACATGAATAAATAATGGTTTCTAGTAGAATAATATTAAACATTTTTATGGAATAAAAATGTTGGTAAAATGTTATTTTGTTAAGAAATAAAGGATGAGCAAATATTTCAAAGTTTGAAACATTAAAGTTGGCATTTTATAAAAATGGTGTATTTTCTAGAAAATTGATGTTAAACATTTTATGAAATAAAATGTTTGAAAATGATAATTTATTTGCTAAAAATTTGATGAAATAATGTTTTCAAGTTACTTGCAAAAATGTAGATTTTATAAAATATGGACATTTGAAAGAAGTAAAAATATCTTTTATGACTTGAAAATGCATTTTTGCAAAATATTATGAATTTCTAGAATGAAAAACATGTTTAACCCATTTAATAGGATTTTAGGATTTAAAATCCATCTTCTCATGTATATAAACATATAGTATTTTGATTATAAATATGTGAACAAGTTTAAAGGAGTTTTTGATGGGTTTAAACAAGAAATAAGAAAAGCAGAAATTATAGTCTTCAAAGTGCGTGAAAAAGGTGTGATAAGTGTAAGGTTGTAAGATTGCATGTATTGATTCCTTGAATAAAGAAGTAAAGAAATGTATAATTTGGAAACATGATTAGTAAAGGTGTTGGATAGGTGTTAATGTCTAAACATTGGGAAGTTGGTGCGTGTAACCTAATAATGTTTCAAAGATTAACAATTATGAATTTAAAAAGGAAATAATAGATTGAAGAGGTTTTCAACTCGAGAAGAATAATACTCCAAATGTTAAAAGGGTGTTAAGGTGTTAAAACACTTAAGAAGTTAGTGTGGGTAACTTGATAGTGTTTCGGTAAAATTAACACTTGTGAAAATGGAGTAAAAGATGAGTTTAGGAACAAATGGGTAAAATGATAATTTTATGTAAAGTGGAATATTTTTATGAAATAAAAATGTTGAAAAAGATGTTACACAAATTGGTCTTAAATGAATATTATTTGGAACAAAATCAAAGTTAAAGTGTAATGAACATGAAATGATAGTTTTAAAGTGTAACACAAATTGGGGTGAAACCCCGAGTTCGGCTTTGGTCGGGTATTAAAAGGAAATAAGGAATAATGTGGAAATTTGTAAAATGACAAACATATAAAAGGAACTCAGATGACACTGGAATAATTAAGGAGGGCACAGAGCCATGAGGTGCAAGACCCAAAACAACTGGCCAGAGCATATGGTGGCGTCGGTGGCGGTGTGAAGCCCATTAAAGTACGCGGGCGCTCCCCGGCCCCGATTTGACCCCAATTGACTTCATCATCAGAGAAAAATATTTTTTGATCCTTGAAGGGCACTGAAACCCCTTTCCAACTATCCGCCCTGTGCGCAAAATGGCATAACCATTCGGACAAACGATCAATTTTCCCCTCGAAAATCGATCCGAAGGCTACCGGGCACTCCCGGGCTCCGTTTGACCTAAGTTAGCTCTTTAACTCGAATGATATTGAATGAATCTCCAAAAATCACTGAATACCCTTTCCAATAATCTGCCCCATGCGCGATTCTGACTTATGATACTAACGCACGATCCGTTTTACTTCGACAGGTCACCTGGCGCTTTCGAGCCCCGGTTGACCAAGGTCAACTATCCGAACCGAGCAAAACTCTTTGTAATGTTGAATTAAATATCCTAACCTTTTCAACGGTGCATCGCGTGACTTACCATACGGACGAACAATCCGTTTTCGTCCGGTGATCTCTTGTCCAAAGGACCGACGTGCGCTTCCGAGCCATATTTGACCCAAAGTTAACTCCCGGACCCTGGAGCGGCCCAAAGGACTCTTAAAGGTATCTCAATTAACTTTCTAATGGTATGCTCCGTGCACGATTCAGATTAATGAATTACGTTCTACAACCATTTTTCCAGAAAAATCTGCACGAGACTGCCAATTGGCAGGTCCAGATCCCTGCCTATCGGTAGTGTGTCTAGGGTCACCTACCGATTGGATGGACAAGGGCTGTGCCTATCAGGACCACACCTAACCCTATAAAAATAGGTCATGTCCTCACTTGGAGGAGGATCTCAGATCCATAGGCATCACTGATCTCAACAACATTCTCTCGAAATCAGTGAAGTTCCTCAATGTGAAGTTCCATTCAAGTTTACATTCCCATCCTTTTCATACCCAATTTAGTAAATCACATTCTCTCTCATACAACATCCATCTCACATTCAATGGAGTTCATATAAGATCAAAGATCAAGCTTCAAAGAAGATTCAATTCCTTCCCTCTCTCTTTAAATTCCTTGTTTTTGCATAAATTTCATTAGATTCATAATCTAGTTCTTACTCTTGTTCATACCCATTTATATCTACATTTTAATTAGTATATTGCACATACTTTATTTTCTATAAAAAAAACCCAAAACAAACAAAAAGAGGGTTACACCCATAAATTCCGAACGGGATTATCCATCACACTTTTTCAAAACTAAAACCTATTTTTCTACACACACACATATATAATAAAATATCGTTTGGATCTATGGGATAAACCCCACCCCCCATACCGTATTCGAACTACGTGGACTTTGATACCTTTATAGGCTACGTAGTCGAATTAAAACCCAAGACTCGAGTCCAATTTTCCAAACAACTTTATAATTTTCTCAAATTTCTTTTTCTCTAAACCCCCCAATTTTCCTAAATCTTCCATTTCCACATTTATCATATTCTCGCATTAATATACATATTATGTTTGTTTGCGTTTCATCCAACACATATTGCCGTTTCATCATAACGATCAATATCGCGATAAATGAACGATCATATTTTCTATATATACTATTTGGGTTAATTCCTATGGATGACCTCACTCTACCTTTCCCATGGTGTGAGTTGAATGATTTCGATCTCCATTATATATACACGCGCACACACTTCACGGATAAATAAAGGAAAATAACAACAGTAGCACACGAGAGACTGAAAGGGCGGGATGGGCGCCTAACACCTTCCCATTCCGTAACTTAGCCCACGAACCTTCGAACTATTGGTTTCATATGCATCAGTTTGTCTTTGATGTCGTCCTCTCGAGGCGACGACATGTTCTTTTTGGTATTTTGAGAAAAATAGGCTGGCGACTCTATCTCCTTACATTTACCCCACACCGACGACGGCCTAAGCGCCCCCGAGCGGGACGCGAGAGCTCTCCGAGCCGCACCCAGGCTTCGAATCGGGATGGACACACCACGCACTTGGGATTTACATGACTTGGCCTCGAAATCTCCATGCATAGAATTATATTCATCGAAAGGCTTTTCATTATCACTCACATGACTGGTCATGAACATGATGTAATTATGTTCAATGGGGGAATCTGGTTCCTTATCTGATTCGCTATCACTAAGTGTAGCATTATATGCCTTCGACTTTTTGCCTTCCTTCCTTAACTTATTGGGACTCTCATCTTCCCTATATCTATAACCCTCACACCCAAATCATCTATTCAATTCATCCATTTTAAAATTTTTGTTAGTATCTTACGGAATTTTTCAGTCTTGTTAATTTTTTTTTATCAACCTTCTTTCCATAAACTTTTGATTGTTTTTCAAACTGGAGAAACTTTCTAAATTTTTTAGCAAGCATGTCCATATCATCAGAATCGATGTTAGACTAATCAGGAATTAGTGTTTTCTACATCTGGTGTTTCAAAATAATGTCCTTATCTTTCTTCGTCTGTTTGGAAGGAAACATGTAAAGTTCATAGGTTTATAGATCACACATAAGCTCTTCCGATTTCATTGAACCCAACATTCCCAAAGAGTTCAAATGAATGACTTTGGGGTTAAATCTTTTAAGTAAGGACCTTAAGATTTTCTTCACGACCTGGATGTCGGGTATTCTCTCTCCCAAGTTAAAAGATGAGTTAAAAATATCATAAAATCTAGAATAAAACTCATCAAAGGGTTCACTCTTATCCATCCTAATGGTTTCAAACTGAGTGGTAAGGTTTTGGAGTTCATAATCCTTAACAACACTTGTTCCCTCATAGTTAAGTTCGAGTATGTCCCAAGCCTCTTTGGACATCTCACACATCATGATACAATGGAACTCCACAGATGTGGATGCAAAAAAAGCATTTAAACCTCAAAAATTGTAGTTACACAGATTATGCTCATCCTCACTACAAATCTCTATAGGTTTAGGCACCCGAACCTCGCCTACTAAAGTTGTCGATGGAGTCCTCCCCCTTACTACAAATAACCATACCCGTTCATCAATGAACTTAAGTGATGACTTCATACGCACTTTCCAGTATGTGTAATTAGACCCATCAAACAACGGTGGCTTAGAAAAAGACTAACCCTCCATATATAAACCACACATATTCATGCCTAAATAAATTATAGATAGTGGCTCTGAAACTAATTTGAAAATGTAAATTTATTGGGTTCTAATATAGATTATCCAAAACACACACACCATTTTTCTTGAAAATGAAGTACGAATACTTCGACACCACTTAGAGAGAGTGGAAGGCATTAATACCACTATAAGAATGCAAAAACAAATATGTTCGATAAAAATCCAATTTGAGAGTGCGTAATTAATTTTATCTTTTTATCCTAAACATACATCTATGTGATAAAATAGATAATCAAATCAAGCATTCAAACAATGGCAAAGTTTCAGGAAAAATACCCTCAGGGCGAAACCTTTTATACACTTTAAAAAATTTACACATAGCAACTTACAAACTTTATAAAGGAATATATAGTAGACGAATCTCCCGTAGGTGACCTTCATCCACAACTATGATCCTCGCAAGAATCACAAGACCGCAGTCCTCCTTCAACCTCAGCCTTTGTCTTCAGCAATGAGTTTTCTCAGGTATCACAAGTCAGCCATGGAGATGCCTTCTCCACAAAGGTATATGACAGAATACAAAACTTTCTAGGGTTTAAATGAATTCACAAAACTAAATATTCAGGATGTTTTTTTGTGAATTAAATAATGTTTTTGCAACACAAAAAGTGAAGAACTTTTGCAAAAGTTATGCAGAAACGAATCTGGAAAAAGTCTTAAACAAGCTGAACATGAAACATGTATTTAAAGGACGTTCAAAAATTTGAGGCGTCGTCGTCGTTCTAATGATAATGTAATGTCATTCTATAAGATGGTGATCTCGCTCGAACGAGAATAATCTTGCTTCTACAGACATACAAAAAATTTAGATAGTAAGCCCTCGTTTAAACCTTGTTTAAAAAACACTTTGGACGACCTTCAAACAACATGTAATCTCGTTTCAACGAGATGTCCATCTCGTTTGAATGAGATTTAAAAATATAATTATTTTTCTTTTCGAAATAAAAAAACTCATGTTCATTTTTTGATAAAAATAAACATCCCAAAAATAAATTCTTCGAATTAATTTGAACTCTAAATTTCTTTATACCTTTACGAAATGTCGAAAACTCTTCAAACTTAGAGATGCTTGAGTTTAGTTCGTGTTGATGATGCATGGCGATTTGTAACGAGATACGTCAAACTAGCCTAAAGCTACGCTGTGAACAATATTAGAAAAATTACTCTTACAAATCTCCCCCTTTAGCTATTCCAGTACAAAATAAACAAATATAACTGAACACCAAAT
Organism: Sambucus nigra; assembly: GCA_949130495.1. NCBI lineage: Eukaryota > Viridiplantae > Streptophyta > Magnoliopsida > Dipsacales > Adoxaceae > Sambucus > Sambucus nigra. Next base: position 181,639,842 of record OX422224.1, on the reverse strand, counting down.
TAAAGTAAAAAATCTCCTATGACAAAAATAATAACACCCTTTCTAACCCTAGAACGGAATGACATAAGTCTCATTGTCTTAAAATTTCTTATTCTTTCCTTTTACACAATTTGTCTTCATCCGTGTGCGTGAATTCTGATTTAAGTACCTACACACATAAGACAATGAAATATACCTCATGAGGCATCGAGTTTAAATAAAGTCAGACTCATAAATCAATTCTCCCCCACAAGTCAAACTCATATCAAATTTAAAAAAAATCATAAATACAACATATAGTACCATATATAATATATGCAAAATATATCAAATAAAATTCGTCACACATATATAGGTATAAATGATCAAAAAATATGACACAAAACACATAATCTTTACACACTAGGATATTATCGATTTGTCTAAACATGTGGGATGGGATGAATGGATGTGAACTAGACCCAAATGAATTATAACCCAATCACTCAAATATGTTCAAGAAGTTTTAATTGTCTGCAAAACTTTTATCAAAATAAGATTTAGCCTCAAGTGACAAATAAAGTTGAACATAATGAACAAAACAAGAACAATGCACACATGCCTAGAATATTGATGATTCTATAAATCAATAGCATCATGACAAAATAAGCACACTGGGATTTATTGTGCAAACCCGTTGATCTTTAACTAAATTCCCTCAAAAGATAAACATGTATCATTTTTCATTCTTTTCTTTTGAAGTGATCTCTTTTGAATGATAAAACAAACTAAACAAGTTTGGCCCCTTCTTTTTTTGGGTCTCTTTTCAAATGGTGGCTTTAATGCAAAGTCAACCTATCTTTCGCAGCCCTTTCTCGTGTTCACTCATATTTTTCAACAACAAAGAAATATCCTCATGGGCAACGGTTCTTACATGCACAATTCCCCCATAGTCACATAAACATGTAGATGACAAAATTGATGGGAGAACATCTCACTAAGCTCAATATATAGTGAAGTCGAAATCTAATAAGCTCGTGCTTGTGTGTGCGGAGGCATATACAAAGTTGAATCCGTAAAGCAAATCAAGTTTGAAACAACTCCATAAACATGGTTAAGATCAATCTACGTATCTAAAGTAATAACCAAATGTCCTAACCACATGGAAATTACGGAATGAATTGGATTCAAACACATCAGTATGTCACACCAAATGTGTAAAACTAAAATACATAAAATCCTAAAATCTTTTTGTATTTTTCAAAAATTTATCGAAATAAAATCTTTTTGTATTTTTCAAAAATTTATCAAAATAAAATCTTTTTGTATTTTTCAATATGACTCAATAAAAGAAAAATATAAATACAAAAGATACACATGTCATAACACTAGTAAATATATATCATGAAGCATAACTAGAGTATGACAAACAAAATCATGCAAGCAATCATCTATAAGATATAGCAAGAGAAAAATCATGTGCAAGCATGTGAGAATCAACTAGTCTAACATCTAGTGCCTCTAAAATCGATTTTCTAATCGAAATGGATGTATACTTAACGGGACGGGATTTGGGAACCAAGGTAACACTAGACTTTAACTTCCTAGGACCTCTTCCAAGATCATAACAAAAACTCCTAAGGTGACATTTCCATCATAATGAGAACATGTGTAAATGTGAGGAATGTTACCTATGGAATGACCTTTTCTAACGTCCTTGAATGTGGTTGACCCTCTAAAACAAACAATGGTCATGGCTTTAACACTCGATGCAATAGAAACATGTGAGCCATATCCATTACTACCAATACTACTCGAGTCTTTTAAATTATAATTTAACTTCAAAATTTTAGACTCAATCAAAGAATTTGACTCTTCCAATTTTAGGGCCTCCTTCCTCATAATTTTAATCATTCCTAGAAGGTTATCTCGCTCCCCCTCAATGAAAGAAAATTTATCCTTAAGAGTCTTCTCTCGTGCCTTAAAATCATTAATCAAAACACTATCCTCAATGACATATACATTAACCCTAGAATTTTTAAATTCCTCTAATTCTTTTTATAAAAAGCGGACTCTATAATCGCTCTCTTTCTTGGACAATTCTAATTTTTTAAAATCTTGGTCCATATCCACAAGTTTCTTACGAAAGAAATCTCTTTGATTTTGAAAAGTTTGCAAAAGATCCATAATAGATTTAAAACAAAAATTTTCTTTTTCAAGAGTCTCAATTCTTTTAGCAAACTTCAAATTCAAATGATTTAAGTCGCCAAAACTATGGGAATCCATTGCGAGAAAAACAAAACACTCAAAAAGCATGAAATAAGGATCTAACACAATAACTTAATGTAACCTACTCTGATACCAATTTGAAAATGCAGTACGAATTCTCTGACACCACTTATAGAGAGTGTAAGGCACTAATACTACTATGAGAATGCGAAAACAAATATGATCGACAAAAAATCAAATTTGAATGTGCGCAATTAATTTGATCTTTTTATCCTAAACATACATTTATGTGATAAAACAGATAAATCAAATCAAGCATTCAAACAAAGGCAAAGTTTCAGGAAAAATCCCCTCAGGGCAAAACCTTTTATTCACTTTATAAAATTTACAAATCACAACTTACAAACTTTATAAAGAATCTATAGGAGACGAATCTCCCGCAGGTGAACTTCATCCACAACTATGATCCTCGTAAGAATCATAAGACCACAATCCTCCTTCAGCCTCAGCCTTTGCCTTCAGCAATGAGTTCCCTCAGGTATCATAAATCAGTCATGGAGATGCCTTCTCCACAAAGGTGTATGAAAGAATACAAAACTTTTTAGGGTTTAAACAATTCACAAAAATAAATATTCAGGATGTTTGTTTGTGAATTAAATAGTGTTTTTGCAACACAAAAAGTGAAGAAATTTCGCAAAAGTTATGCAGAAATGAATTTGAAAAAAGTCTTAAACAATCTGAACAGGAAACAAATATTTATAGGACATTCACAAAATTCGAGGCGACGACATCATTCAAACGATAATGTAATGTCGTTCTAACAAGATGGTGATCTTATTCAAATGAGAACAATCTCGCGACAGTAAGCCCCCATTTAAACCTCATATTAAAACACTTTGAACGACCTTCAAATTATATGTAATCTCGTTTGAGCGAGATGTCCATCTTATTTGAACGAGATTTAAAAATATAATTATTTTTCTTTTCGAAATAAAAAAACTCTAGTTCATTTTTCGATAAAAATAAACATACCAAAAATAAATTGTGCAGATTAATTTAAACTTTAAATTGCTTTACACCTTTACGGGATGTCGGAAAATCTTCAAACCTAGAAATGATTGAGTTAGGTTCTCTTGACGGTGCGTGACGATTTGTAACGGGATATGCCAAACTAGTCTAAATCTATGCTATGAACAAAGTTAGAAAAATTGTTCTTACATTTCCAATTTATCAAATTAAATTAACTAAATGAATTTAACCTAATTAAAATGTCACTAGTTAAACAGATTGTTCTAATAAAGAGTTTATCAAATTTTATCTTGCTTAAGCATGCATCAAGGTTATTATCAAGAGAAAATTTAAGCAATCAAACCACAACTACCGATGTAAGAGGAAAACCCAAATGAGAAAAACCTCGTATGGATCAACTACACAAAATTCACTATGATTTACGAATTTACACAAGTACGACATATGTATTACATAATGACTCGAATCCCTCAAGCGTTGATGCATTTTCATACCTTGAACCTTCTTCACAACAACATGTAGGAGTCCATCTATGCACTTCCATGACATATGCTCCTCACACACCTCGGTATCCATCGATCTAGGTTCAGCAGTCATCAAACCACGAGTCCATCATGTTAGAAAGAAAATTGGTTACAGATTCCACCACACAAACTTTTCTCAATTAAGATGTTGAGAAAACAAAATTGGTGCTCAAACAAGAGATCTAAAACTAACATATCTGTTAAAACTTGGATCTCAAAACACTTAGGTAAAACTAGGATTTGGATGCTCTTGGATTTATGTTTGAAAATTAATTTTTCAAAAAACACTCTAAATATAGAGCCACCAGTCCTTTAAATAGAAAACACAGTTTTTGAGGCGAAAGAATTTTATTCGAATGGAAACAGTAAGCTCATTTAAACAAACATATCAATCTCATTCGGACCAAAAATAGGCTCGTTCGAACGAACATATTAATATTGTTTGAATTAATAACATGATCATTTAAATGAAGACACTAATATCGTTCAAGCTGACTTAGAGCGAGCTTTGGATGAATTCATGACTGAAAAGCAGAAATAATTCGTTTTAATGGAAGGTCATTTGAACGACATTCATGAATTCATCCGAACTAACTAAAAAAGTCGTTCAAACGAATTACGAGATTTCATTTAGACAGGTTAAAACACTCATTTGAATGTCTTTGTTAGAAAATATTTTTCCTTTAAAATCATTATGCAAAATGGCCTCACAACGTATTTTAAAAAAGTCACCGAAATAAATATCCAAGATAAAAAAAATATGCATTTATACATCTTGAGATCCTTGATCGTTGAAGATAAAACGTGGCATAAAATATTGCACGATGATATAGATTCTTTACTTATCCGCTACAGTCTTCAATCATACATGTCAAACGGTCTTCAATCATACATGTCAAACTCAAGTCATAACCTATGACTCAAACAGTTTTGTCCAAATGGAATTCAACCAATACATACAAATTAACTCTATCAAATTTTTTTCCTTACATGAGGCATGCATGAATAACCTCCACAGCTAAGGCTAGTGACCAAAGACTAGTCGCCAAGGAGGCAGGCTCCCCTCAAAATTCTAAAATACAATTATGGTTGCTTGTCAACTGAACCATTAATAGGGGCCTTCCCATTGTTAATTAAAACATCCCCCGACTTGGAAATTTGTAATGGGTAACGACGTTGTTGTTTAGCTTTCTCCATTCCCAAGGTTGGCCTACGTCTTTTTTAGGGAATCTTCCTAGCAACAGGATTCTAAGGACCCCTAACCTAATGTCTCTTAGTTGGGTGGGTAGTGGGGGATGTTAGGAAGATAACATTACCCTTTTGATTGGGGATTCTCCTTTTTGGGACCATGTCATCTTCGGAGGAGATGGGGATAACATCACGAATGGAAGAAATGTCTACAGTCTCAAAAGAATCTAATGTACTACCATGAGAAAAATTATGGCCGACGGGTCCTTTTAGAATCCCTAGATCCCTATCAAATGGTTGGTCAATGAATGATGTGGTTGATGAAGTGTAAGAAATGAACAAAGCAATTGGTCTGGGATAATCGAGAACTCAAAGCCTCTGATTGATTACCCAAATCTTTTTCAAGGCAACAAAGTTAACTATTCTGGTTCGGGATTTTTCTTTCGAGTAACTACACAATCAATAGGAAAAAAATGTGACAACATTACACAAACACACAAAATAGAAAACCAACCAGCATTTCAAAGAAGCAATTTGAAACCAAAGAATGGACATAAGCCTATTTCATGCCTCCTATTGGGTCCTCTGGGTCTGTTCTATGGTTCACCACCCTTGGGAATAGGCAAATGCTCCCATTTCTTAACTATGAAGCCATAAAACCATCATTCCTTATTGGAATTTGTTGGTTGGTGACCAAGATCCTACAAAACTTCCTTGCTTTTAACTAATAGACCTTATTAGAGGTTGGTATCCACATGTAGTAATAATGGATTTCAGGGATCCTTATATGAGTCCCATAAATCTCGTTTAGGCGATTGACACCATTAAAGATTCTCTACATATTGGGTAAGCACTATGCACGGATGACATTGAAATATTCACAAAACTCTAAGAAGAGGCAGTCTGGGGAAAAAGTAACCCCAACAATATCCACAAATTGAAAAAGTAATAAGGTAATCTATAGGACTCGATTCTATTGGAACGATCACCCAATTGGGGATGAAATTTTGTTTAAATGCCTTTATGGTGTGTTTATTTGTAATATACACCATTTTTACAATTACTCTGGACTAAAAGAAGAAGAATATTATTCATATCAGATAAGGAACTTTGATAAACAAAATTCTAAGTATAGGTGAAGAAAATAACTTACAAATAATGAGAAGTCAAGTGCATCTCTATGCTCTTGAGACTATGAGGAATTTTGAACAACGGAGTCTAAATGATAGTAAAAGGGTGGTTTAGTGTCTTGGAATGACTTCCAATCCATAAACCCATCATTAAACACACGTGCCCCCAAATGATGGCTAGAAAGCAATTGTCCTTTTAGCTAAAACTTTCCAAATGACCAGCGCACCTGTCAGATGAGTGGGGAAAAAGACTAGAATGCCCCCATAACTGAACAAGCAAGATGAATCTTCACTTACAAGATAAATTACTTTCGTTCCCTCCAACCAAAGCATCACTAGGAAATCAAGACCGTACGCGACCATAACACGAATAATTTTAAAAGTTATAACAAACTTTTATGACATCAATCAGCTGTAGAGCTTTGGAGGAAATTATGAGTGAAATAATTATCCATGAGTGGAAGGAAGTATGTGCCCTACTGACCCGATCAATAACTCCCATCGTGCATATAATGAAAACTAAAGATAATCGACATGCGAGAATCAAGGAAAATATACACCCAATCAGTTGGGCATAACTGCCATAATGATTGAGGTGTCGAGGACTAAATCACCTACTTATAAATATAAATCTAGTCCCGAGGGAAAAAGAGAATATAACCACGAGTATTGAAATTTTGTTAATAATAAAGTAGAATCTCTTGGGGACATAGGCATATTGTTGAATCACTTACATCCTTGTTCTTGTGTGCGTGTTTATGATTTTTACATGAAGTTTGGTAAATCTGTGTTGAACCATAATCAGTAGGAATTTACCACCTGAAATAACCTTAATTCAAGAATTTGTGAGTGATTATACAAACTTCTATCATGTGAAAGTATTGATTCTCATACTTATTTATTTTTTTACATTTTCATTTGTGTTTCTTGTATATAACACTATTTTTCGTTATCCAAGTGATTATCCCTTGATAATTAGTTTTGAGCATGTTGCGTTTCATGATTGTTGGTATGTACAATTTTGGATGTCAAAAGTTAAGAAAGGGCACTTTTGGGTCTTTTGTTTTTGTGTGTTTATGGATTGATGTCTGAAATTTTTCTGAAAGAATTATGAGTTTCTTCTGAATTCTGTGCACACGACTCTATTTCTTTACTATTCGCATGACAAAGTAATATTTCTTCCTTGGGTTTATGCCCAAATCTGTTCATACAAATACAATATATCCCTGCTCACACAGTTTTTTTGGTTTGGTAATACTCAATTTACTTTTAGGTACTTCTTAAACTGTTTCTCGAATGCTTCAGTTGCTAGTAGGTGTTGACTTTACCATGACTCGGGTATAATTTGTTGTTATATTCTCACGCTCACCCTTGTCTTTTTTGTGACAAAAGTGGGAAGATATTTCTAAGATTGGGGGAGATGTTTTGCTATGTCTTTTTTTCTAAGTTTTTGGAGTATTGATTAATCTTTGCATGTTGGTTTTCTATATATGATTTGATTTTGAGGAAATAATACATTCATATATATTACTCTCTTCCTATTTCATTGATATCGATCGTTTCGGAGGATTCCCAATAGGGAGGAGTTTTTGTTTGTGCATAACATACATGTGTAATTAGAGTCGTTGATGTTTTGCATGTATTTCCATGTTACATCAGGATCGAGACTTAACTTTGTTTATTTGTGTCGATCTATTAAACTCATTGTGCATTAAAACAAACTTGTCTCATTATACGGATAATGTGGAGTGAGTTGCTTATCGTAATCGAGTGTTTATGGAGTTTATGTGTTTTTACACGGAATAGCCAAAAGGGGAGATTAAGAATATAAAAATTTATCGTTATATTTTAATTGTCTTAATTTTGTATCAAAGAAATTGAGTCTTGCAGAAATTTACCCAAATGATTGATTCAATTTTTAGAGGGGGTCCTGTTCATTAGAATATATGGACATTGAAACTTGAAGATCATTCAACTCCTCTACATCAAATTCTTCTATTGCGGCTCAACAAAAGTGAATCATTTTACGGTTGACTTATTTGTTTATCTTTGGCTATGTACACACTCTCGTGTTTTCTACCTTAATAAATATGTTTAAAATGGAATGAGTAAAAACTTGTATTTGAGAAGAGTGTGTTATGTTTTGATAAATGGAAAGGCCTAGTAATCTTTCTAAAAATTTCTTTTTGCCTTTAACCGTTCGCATGGTATCAAATCAAAATCTGCATATGGATGTAGGGTTATAAGCCTCAGAAGGTTCTGCCTAAAATCATGTGCACGATTGTGATTTGTCCCCATGCGCATGGTTGTCTCATTTAAATGTTGACACACCTTGTTGCATATTTTCATGCACACGGTTGGGTTTTTGTCCCTGAGGTATTTGTCAAAAAATTTCATGCACTCGATAACACATTTTTTTTATCTAGTTGAGGTATTTGTCAAAAATTGTGGCCACGGTTCTAAAATTGACTATGCCCATGATGTGAGCGGTTTTTTAACCTATAAATAAGCTTCTTTTCCCTCTAATTCTGGACAACACTTCCCTTATTTCAATTTCATACACTCATAGGGTGTTTTCGAGTTTGAGAGAAAATCCATTGCTTAGTTTTTTGAAATTTTACAAGTTCCATTCAAATTAGAGAGAATTCTAGAGCACTTCTAGATCTACGTTTGTGAAGAACAGTTGAGTGATTTTTGGTTTCAAAATCTACTTAGACAAAGTTTACAGTTGATACACATCATAATTTATATGATCTAAACTCCAGATCTAAAAGGATGCGGATTAGCAATTGAAGAGTTAATTCGCGGTGCGATCCGAGGATGGAGAACATGACTTTCATATTCAATTGAAGGATCTTTGAGAGGATCCCTTATTCAAATGGGGGAAGTTTCATCATCCATAGATAACTTCTTGTTAGGTGATCAAGAGAGAGGTATCTTCTTGCGTCGTGCAACAATTCATTTCAAATTGATTGAGAGACTACGATGCACCGAGATTTTTTCACCCCTACATGTTATTGTGATCGCTTGATTGTTTGATTTCATTGCTTTAACTTATTTATCACACAATTGATCTAGATCTAACTTTTATATGTAAAATGGCTTGAATCTAGGTTACTAGTTGATAATTGAATTTAGGGACATTTACTCATTGGGGTAACGTAGTTCTTCATATTTTCTCATTGGGGTACACTAGTTTTTGTATTTATTCATTGGGGTCCATTTTCACTTTTAGCTACAATTTATAAGACTTTTAGCGAACGTTTATTTTTTCAAAAAATTATTGTTAAAGGTGAAAATGAACCCCAATGAGTAAATACAAAAATTAATGTACCTCAATGAGAAAATATAAAGAACTACTATACCCCAAAGTGTAAATGTCCTCTGAATTTAAATTGAGATTAATTTTTCAAGAAACCTATTCACCCCAATAGGTTTTGATTTAGATGGTATACATCCTATTTCAAAGTACATATATTTATTTTGATTTATTCACATTTTACTTTATTTTAAATTTTTATAACTCCTCGCATATCTAAGTTTATTTTATTTTTATTGTTTCCAATATATGTTTACATTATTCTAACTTGATTCGTTTAGTTTACACATATATCACAGACTACGAACATTCTTAATATCCGATCATGGATACAACTAGGCCTCGTAGACCCATCTATACTGAGCTGACAACAACATCATTGGTCGGAGGCCATATGGACTGTATATTAGCCCTGTGTACTGACCAATCAATGTTGTGATTCAAGAAATATATACGAGGACGGGCACAATATGTACCCTTTGGTTCCACTGCTGATGACTGCAGGTTTCTACGACCTTCAAAGACTGTAGTATGTAACCCTCGATAGGTACTTCATCATTGTGCTTAGTGAGCAATGACGTTATAGGACGTTAAGGTATTGTTAGTAGACCTGTCAATGGGTCGTTTCGAGTCGTGTTCGTGTCGTTTTTTATCGTGTTCGGGTCTTATTGGGTTCGTGTCTAAACGGGTGACTTTTTTATCGTGTGAAAAAATCATACCCAAACCCGACCCGTTATGTTATCGTTTCGTGTCGTGTTCACTTGTTAATACCCATTAAGATAATGAATTACTTTTAATTGTATACAAGTTGACATATTATCTCATATTTGAACCCAAATAGATCTATTAATTCATTGACATTACTAAATCTCTCATTTAGTAAAATTCATTATGATTAAATTAACATTATGCTACATAAATTATCTATAAGTTCCAAAAAAATATCTCATTTACTTAAATTATCGGGTATTAACGGGTTTTATCGGGTATTAACGGGTGAAGGGGGTCAACCCTAACCCGACCCGTTAACTATCGTGTCTTATCGGGTTGGCACCGATATGACCCGAACCCATTAACGGTCAATCCATTAACTTATAACTTCGTGTCGGTTCGTGTCGTATTATCGTGTCGTGCCTCATTTTGCCAGGTCTAATTGTTAGGTTTTCCATCGATGGTCATCCCTTATTTGAGGGGATATTCCATTAGGGCATGACGATTTCAGATACATCTGTGGCGAGCTTCCATGACCGACCTGACGAGTCCAAGTTTGGCGTTGTAGAGAGATTTGGGATTATTCCAGCAGCCCGATGAGAACACGTTAACTACTTACACATGACCCTATGTCCTTAGTTTGATTGGAGGAACGTATACACGTAACATAACTAGTTTAGTAAAATCTAGGAATGGGTTATTCCCCGAATATATATACTTTCCCGGTACTATTTACACATGCACATAACTAAATTCCAAAGTAAAAAAAACAGTTGGGTCTGCTATAGGCTGATACTTGTGCAAATTAATTATTGTGTTAAAGAGGTATACATGTTTAGATAGAGTGATTGCAACAACTTAAGCAACAAAATAAACCACGATTAACAAAATCCAACTTCATAAGATATTCAAACATTGCTCCAGAGATAAAGGGAACCCATGAGTTCATTGAACAAGTGTAACGCCCCCCCGGTCCGGGGAGAGCGAGCGGAGCGCCACTACGATAAAACTAATCAAATTCATAAATAACAAGGTACAGAGCATCTAAAAATTCCACAATACAATAAAATATTCCACTAATCTCAAATTCTTCAAATAAATATCAAGTCTCTCGAATTACATATAACAGCTAACTCGAAAATAAAATACAAATCTCCAATGCTCTATACATCAAAATAATACAATCTTCTCATCTTGTATTAAAAATCTTTCCAAAATAATCCTCGCTAAAATCAATCTCCATAGCGCCCCAAAATCCGCGCTAACCTGCCACTAAAAGAAAATATGGGGAAGTACACAATACGACAGGAAAGATGCTCAACAAATATTAGCTGTAAATAAAACGTAACAATACGAATACGAATATTCAAATCAAATGAGAATCTCAATAGCAATTATATCAATATAATTTCTCAACAACACATTAACCGGGTCACCAGGCCTCACCACCGTACAACGCCTATGCATTTTTCTAGCATATCCGAAAAAAGAAATATTGGCGGGGGCTCAACTTCAGTGCCATATTAAAATCTCATGACAACATGCTCAACACCAAATCTAATACCACATGAATCGAAATTAGTTTCCAACAAATATTTTCAGATTTCCAAATGACTTTATCAATTCAAATATGAGTTAATAATCACAAGAAAACAACGAGAATAATACTCGCTAGATTAAGGAGCATATTGTGTAAAACTCCATACCTCAAACCACCAAAAGATACCATCAATAATTCTGCCCAGAAATGCAGAAAAACCACCAAAAATCTGCTCCAAAGATCACCAAAAGTTCCTCCAAGAACAACCTCAAAACAGCCCCAAGAACACCTCCAAAAACCTAAGGTTGAATGTATAAATCAAAGGGCTTGTTTGTGTATAAAAGAGAGGAATTAAAAATATGTTTGCTGCCAAAAAGTTGTACCAAAAAGGGTCACCCACGACCTTATTTTATAAGGCAAAACCAAAAGAGTTGTAAACAAATCAAACTCTAAAAACTGCTTGCTGCGCACGTTTTCTGCTGGAGTCGATCGATCGACCCCCAGGCGTCGATCGATCGATCGCCCAGGAAAACTGATAGTTCGCCTAAAAAAATGCCTATAAGGCAAAATATTATAAAATCAATATAAAATCCGTTTTAACTTCGTTTTCGAAACCATTTGAAATTCTCGTCTTTAAAAATAATAACCAACAAGTTTGAGCAATAAAAATAATTTTATCTCAAAATTTATTTTTCCTCTTTATTTTGAAAATAGCCCAAAAATTACGCGGATTGTTACAACAAGAAGGTTCTCTACTGATAGGGGACTTGTTGGCACAACCTTTCCAACAATTCCTTGTTATTAATAACTAGTATGGAGTTTGATGCATGCCAACCACATCCTCAAATGTAGGTTTTGTCAATGAATAAGATTTTATCCAAATTCGAATTTGATCCATTTAAACGGGTATGGATCATGCCTAAAATCCGATTATTCGATTACCCGTTTATTAAATGGAGCGGATTTGGATTCATATACTCCGATCCGTTAATAATCCGATCCGATTAATATTTTTAATATATATATATATATATAATATAATATAATATATTTTTAATTAATATATTGTATTTAATAATATTTTAAATATATATTCTAATAGTTCTTTATTTCATTATTTATTTTTTTGGAACATTTGCAAAATAAATTTATGAAATAAGATTTGAAAATAATAATATTGCAAATCAAGTTTAATATAGACGGATAATTGGATAATCGGATCAGATCTGAATCCGTTTAACATAGACGGATATGGATTTGAATTTGCCTGATCCAATCTGATTAATAAACGGATCGGATCTGAATCCATTTAACATAAACGGATATGGATTTGGATTTTCCTGATCTCGTCCGAATCCGATCCATTTACAGGCCTACTCAAATGATCACTACTTGATGATACAAATCTAGTTTACAAAAGTAGTACTAACATTGTAACAGACTATTTAGGTATGCTTGTCATAAAGGTCCTTCGTCAATTCCATCAACAGGTAATAGTCCTCTGCAATTAACCATTTTAAGCTATTCATTATAATGCTTAATTGAAAATTTAAGATAGGAAATGATCGTGTTTATATTCTACCCTATTTGAAGAATATAAATAGACTTTAATTTTAAAACAATTCAGTAGTGTAGTCTTGGTGTTGTGTTTTAGTGAAGAATGTAGTCTTATAACCTCAAGATCTCCATGACATTCCTACTACTATTTAGTGCAGAAAAGCCACGTGGCATGTACAAGATTATCTATGTCATATGTCTTGATGTCATAGGGATTATGTATTGTCAACTATCAAAGCTTACATAAAAGCAAGGCTAGAATACAATAATTAGTGTGGTCAAGTCCAAAACATTGATCCTATTTTGTGAAAAATTAAAAATCTACAACCTTGTTTGTAGACACCCCATTCTGTTACCCCCTAAACTCTCCTTAGGTCCCAAGCACCTCCCTTCAACACCTTAAACCTAGGTCATACCCCGAGTACCGACCTAGAGGCCACCGGATGCTCCCAGGCTCCATTTGACCAAAAAGTAAAACTCTTCATCTCGATCGAGACTAAATGAATCTTCAAAGGGAACTGAATCCCCTTTCCAACGATCCATCCCGTGCGCAATTCCGCCTTACAATGCGGACGAATGACCTGTTTTCCTCAAAACTCAATCAAGAGGCAACTGGGCGCTCCCGGGCTCTGTTTGACATAAGTCAACTCTTCAGATCGATCGAGACTGAATGAATATTCAAAGGTCACTAAATCCCCTTTCTAAAGGTCCGTCCCGTGCACAATTCTGAGTTACGGTACGGACGAACGATCCGTTTTACTCCGAGAGGTCACCGAATGCTTTCAGACCCCGGTTGACCAAGGTCAACTCCCTAAATCGGGTCAAACTATTTGGAATGTCGAAGTACATCTCCTAACCTTTCCAACGGTCTGCCCCGTGTGTGATTCTGACTTACCATGAGGACGAACGATCCGTTTGCGTCCGAAGTTTTCCCGTCCAAAGGACCGACGAGCACTTTCGAGCTACATTTGACCCAAAGTCAACTCCCGAACCCAGGAGAAGTCCATAGGACTTTCAAAGGTTTCTGAATTGCCTTTCCAACGGTTTACCCCGTGCACTATTCTGATCAACAGTTTGCGTTCTGTGACCGATTTTCCAAAAAGGCCTGAAAGACACTGCCAAACGGCAGGTCCCAGACCCTGCCTATTGGCAGTGTGCCTAAACACACCTGCCGATAGGCAGGACCGGAGCTATGATGATCGAAAATGCCCTGGGCCTATAAAAAGGAGGGCATGGCCTCATTACAAAGGGATCCCAGATCTGATAGACATCACTCTCAGCAAATCTAGAAAACCTCTCTCGAAGTCAGCGTGATCTCCACATCAAAATCCCTTCCCAACCTTCACTTTTCAACATCCTTTTCATCAAACTTGGTGAATAAACTACCATCCATCATCATCCAAGTTCCAAGGGCAAGGGATGCTCTCCAACACTCAAGATCAAGCTCAAGATCTTCAACAAGGTCAAATTTTCTCAATTCTCTCCTTAAATTCTCATAAATTCGCATTAATTTGTTTTGTTATTTAGCACTTTTATTCTCTCACCTCACATATCCTAATATACTTTTTATTAAGTATTATTGCACATCTCTTATTTTCATACAAATAAAAAATCAAAAAATAAGAAAAATAGGGTTTGCTCATAAATTCCAAACAGGAATTCTCACACTTTTCTCACAACTAAAACACCTTTTTACACACACACACACGAATAAGAGAAGTCCCCAGTTGGATTTATGGGATAGACCCCACCCCCTCATTTTGCATGATAACTACGTAGACTTTGATGCCTCTACAGGCTACGTAGGCATCTCGGGGTAAAACCCGAGACTCGAGTCCTATTCTCACTTTTTCTCTCATTTTGTATTTTCACTAAGTTCAACTCTCTTAGATTCTCTCTCTCTCTCTCTCTCTCTATATATATATATATATATATATATTTGATCTTAGTGGCGTTTTATTCCACATACGTTATCGTTCCATTATAATGATCAACGCAAGGATAATCGCATAAATCCTATTTTCTAATATTATTTTTATGAACCTTCCTACAGATGACTCACTTTATCTCTTCCATGATACGAGTTGAGGATTTCTATCTCCACTATATATACACATGCACACATATCACGAGGAAAATATATAAATATAGCAAAAACCCATGAGAGACCGTAAGGGAGGAATGGGTGCCTAACACCTTCCCATTTCGTAACTTAGCCTCCGGACCCTTTTCGAATCATTTTGGTTTCGTATGTATCAGTATGTCCTTGGATGATGTCCTTCGGGATGGATCCCTTTCTTTTGTCTGTTTTGAGTAAAATAGACGGCGACTCCATCTCTCTACATTTTTCACCTCATCAATGACGCCGGCCGAAGTGCTCCCGAGAGGGACGCACGGGACCTAGGATCCTCACACTCCCGCTCGTCGCGAAGATCGGGGATGGTCACAGTGGCGAATTCGATGGGGACTTTCAATTTTGAGGGCTAGACTCTATTTACATGGGTGTTATGTTTGTTTATCTTTTCCCCCATTTTCGCATGTTCCCTCTTTCCATGTGGCCCCCATACTTATGCTTCTATTCACACACTTGTAGAAAATGCTCCATGTACACTTCACACCACGTGCACCTTGGATCACCTATATCCACATGTTGCACGCATCATCCATCCATACTTGGTGTACCCTTGGTACTCATACTTTGCTCCCTATTTAGCATGATCAAGAAAGATACTCTCATCATAAGATACTAATAAGAGAATCATGCATGATTCACACGACATCATTCAAGAGCATTGTTATTTACCAAATTTTATCGAGTAACTGGAGTGTCACTTCGTGACGGGTACTGGTCCGGCAGGGTACAGTTAGCCTTAAGCGATATGACTCTCAGCTTCCATTGGCCAAGTACCTTCGATGTATATCGAACGGTTCCCTCGCATCGTACCGCTTGACTGAAGTCATGACGGGAGGTATATCGCAGGGAACTCATTCACGTACGTCGAGTATATCGAATTCGCTCTCACACGTACCGTCCCCACGAGGTATATGGTGAGGCAATTCACGTACACTCAGGTATATCAAATGGCTTATCCACACGTACCGATTGCCCGCAAGAGCAAGACATATATCATGGAAGTCAGGCCAAAGGGGGGAACTCTTTTCGATTCACCTAACCAACTACATACCCGCATATAGGTGTCAAGCCTAGGACATACATATTAAATTATCGATTTCAACCCAAAACTCTGTCGAAATTTCGGGTCGGCCCGCCGCCCAAATTTTCATGCATTTTTAAGACGGGACCCTGCCCGTGAGCTTGGTTACAAGTCCAGCCATAGGTTTGCATATGTTACAAACCCAACTTTTCCAAGCTCGAGTCCCGTCCGACATTTCATTTTGCATTTAGGAGAATTTAATACAAGTGAGAACATAATAATCATGTTGAGACCGTCTCCCAAAAAAAATCAATTTTTTTCCCTTTTCTCTATCAAAAATCCAAAAACATTTCTTCCCGCTTTATCAAAAATCCAAAAATATTTCTCCTCTCTTTATTAAAAAGATAAAAATATTTTGTTTTCCACTCTCAAAAGAAAAAAAATGTCAAAAATATTTTCATCCTTTTTTCTAAAAATAAATCCCATTTTACGCCTTCTCAGGTTGATCACACGCCCTTGACCTGACTCCTTATTGGATTCGGTCTTCAGCCAAATCACCCCGGAGTTCTGTCCGTTCCCCTGTTACTTCTTTCGAGTCCAGTATCCATCCGCTTTCCATGGAGAACACAAACCAAGTACCCGTTGTGCAGCCGGATCTGACGGCAGTCGTATCGCAGCTCATGTCCAAGATTAATAACCTCCAGACTGAGGTCTGAGAGATGCAACGAAACCAGGTTCCCGTTCCTCAAGAGCCCAAGGCCCTATTTCCTCGTACTATGGGTCCACCCGAGCCTATTTGGGTTCCCAAAGAATATTAGTATGCTCCACGTGCCCTTCCTGCTAATGGCCCGTCGCCTGCCCAGCTTCTTATGCCAAATCTTGCCCAGCCTGGGGCTAACTTGCCTATGATCGTTGATTCGAAAGAGGAAAAATTGAACAAGGTCAAAGAAGATCTCAAGATGCTAACTAAGAAGTTCGACCAAGTCAGAATCTCTGGAAATTACATGGCCTACACCCACATGTCTCCTTATCCTAAGGCGAGGTTACCCGAGAAGTTCAAGATGCCAAATATCGAGAAATTCGGAGGAAGTGGACCCCCAATTGTTCATCTTTATAGTTATCACCGTTCCATGACTCTACTAGGGGCTTTTGAAGAAGTGATGGCCCAAATTTTTCAGCAAACTTTGAAGGATAACGCCCTCCAATGGTTTTTGTCTCTCGAATAGTCTAGAATCCGTAGCTGGGAGGATGTGGCTCGAGAATTCATATCACAATACAAATACAACGAAGAGCTTGAGGTCACCCGTCGTGATTTAGAGCTGCTCAAATAGAATTCTGGGAAATCAGTCAGTAATTTCATAGCCCGATGGAGGGAAAAAGCAGCTACCATGACCAATCGGCCTTCCGAGGAAGAATAAGTTAGCATAGTGAAGAAGAATTTCTTACCCCATGTCCGAGAAACCATGGGAGGATAATACTATCCTCACTTCTGAGCTCTCAGAGAAGCAGGAGTAGAAATTGAGGAGAGTATGGCTAAAACAGATGTTGAACCAAAGAAGGTGTTCGGACAATTCACCCCCAGAAAATATGATAAGCCTGCAAGTGCTACAGTCTCAACCATCAACAACATCTATCAACCGACCACATCATGGGCACCAGAAATCCACCCTATCCCAGTCCGAAAGGAATACACCGAGCTCCATGCTCCCCTCTTTAAAGTTTATCAAGTCTTGTTAAGCCGAAACCTTATCAAACCCTTGGATCCCCGTCCTTTGCCAAATCCGCTCCCAAGAAACTTCAAGGCAGATGCCCATTGAGCCTTTCACCAAATTACTGGCCATACCACTGACCAGTGCTTTCACCTTCGAAACATAATCCAAGGTCTAATTGATCGGGGTACCATTGCCCCACCAGCCAATCCTAAGCCAAACACTACTCACAACCCACTCCCAAATTATGCCAATGCCATCTTCTTAGAAGAAAACCCATAATTTGATCCCTCAACTCAAATCACACCCATATACTCTCCTAACCCTCTCCAAACTTGCCCATATTTCCTCCTACACCCTACTAGCCTTGCCGATCAGGAACTGTCACTCCTTACTAGAGCATGCATCGATGTCCCTACCTGTTCTGAAAATGGAGGCATGTAATTACTAGAAGTCTTAAACCAACTCCTAGAGTTCGGGATGAAATTGCCCTCACAGATGATCATTGATTGCTAGAGGTTCAGTATGCTGTTCTTGGAAGCATGGAAATTGGCTCGAGAGTTAGACAGTTGGGTGGTATCAACCGATGAAGTCAACTTAGATGACGTTATCCATATCATGGTAGAATTATTCAGGCAAACCAGCAATATTTGTAGTATGACCAAGTTACTTGATACTCTGAAGCTACAAGGATGCCTGGTCCCTTCACCCTTACACATCCCCACAGAATGGGATGACCTATATGAAGAAGACATTGAAGTTGTGGAATGCATCGACTTTACATAGAAAGACAGAATTGTTGCCACCGGATGGGGGGAAGAATTTAGAGATTCGAATGAAGAGCAAGCTCCCGATAAAACTGGCTCGGTAGCCAA
Source organism: Sambucus nigra (assembly GCA_949130495.1). Lineage (NCBI taxonomy): Eukaryota > Viridiplantae > Streptophyta > Magnoliopsida > Dipsacales > Adoxaceae > Sambucus > Sambucus nigra. The sequence continues at coordinate 181,620,918 of OX422224.1, read as the reverse complement.
TATGTGTGGGATGATATCATTTAAATAAATCCTCAAACAAGGTGGCAGAACAACCTGATATTGACGAGAAAATGGGATTCATGTTCTTCCCTTCTTCAGTAAATCACATGACCAAATCAGGGGGGCATTATGATATTCCAAGCTTACCACCAGCCAATGACAAAGGGAAGGGTGTTAAAAACCTTCATATGCCAGAAATGACCCTCGAGGAGAGCAAGATCCTAGATCAACTAAAGAAAACTCAGGCTAACATCACTCTATGGGGGCTTTTCATATCTTTTCAGCTGAACAGAAATGCTCTGATCAAGGTGCTCACTAGACCCACAGTTCTTCCCTCTACCACACTAGAAGAATCGGTAAATTTAGTTGGATCCTTGACCTTTACCCAAATGATATCCTTTTTCGAAGAAGAAATCCTCAGAATTGGGCCAAACCACAATCATGCACTAAACATCTCCATCGAAGTTATGGGGAAGGTCGTACCACTCTCTTTTGTCGATAACGGATCCTCCTTGAATGTTTGCCCACTAAGAACATTCAGATGCTTAGGACTAAAGGAAAGTAACCTCGATCCAACCTCCACTGCTGTACATGCCTGCAATAATACGCGTCGGTAGGTGATGGGATCCATAAACCTTGTAATAAGTGCTGGCCCTATAAACCCTGTCATAAAATTCCAAGTTATTGACATCCCAGCTTGTTTCAACCTGTTGCTAGGACGACCTTGGCTCCACAGTATCAAGGGTATGTCTTCCTCACTCCATCAGAAATTGAAGTTCTTCGCCAACGGACAAGTCATCACCATTTTGGGCAACGACGACAATACCGAGGGTGCAAGTACCAGCAGTCCGATCCTTGAGATACAGCCCGGGTCAAATGATATGCTCCTATCAGGATTTCGAGTTGAGCCACTCCTACTCCCGGTAGGGGATGATTTCAAAGAAAGGGTTTGTCCAGAATACGACTCTCATGGCAACGTCAATGTGATTCAGATGTTCAGAAACATGCACTTCATGCCTAGACTGGGGCTAGGACAAAGACATCAAGGGATACTTGAGCCTATTGAACTGAAGAAAGCTTTACCTCCTTGTGGTTTGGGGTATCAACCATCAGAACAAGAGCTCAGGATGACCCGCCGGTCTGGAACAAAAAGGAGACTAAACTACATCCAGACTATCCTAGGTGACTCCTTGAATGGACGATTCATCAAAGAGGGTGAAGACTTAACCTTTTATGTCTTTTCAGAATCATGGTATAACCATACAGATAAAAATATGAAACCCGGAATGGAGATATTTTTTCAAGATAGATACCCATGGGTCGAAAGTTCCCAATATCATGTACAACCATTCATCAAAGATACCGAAGAGATTGAGGAAAGGGACTTCGAGGACTCATTCAACTTATAAACACTGGGGCTAACACTTTGCATGGTTCATTCAGGCACTACATCACGGGATCCAAGCCACATGATTAAAGATGCGGATACACCTCTCCTTAACTGGCATGTTGCGCCGGTTCTACCTGTTCAAATACCACCTAACCCCAATGTCTACCCCATTTCTTCTTCTGTTATCTATCCTTGCTCAAATGTAATCGAGACCTCCTTTGATGAGGTTCTCAATGCTGTTTTTCCTATTAATGAAATAAATGAAGATTTTGAGTACCTTGATGTGCCTTACATTAACTGTTTGGATTCTAATCAAACTTTTGATGATGATGATTTTACAAATGAAAAATTCTTAACTGATCTAAATAAGGTTAATAATAAACAACATAACCGCGTTCAAGTTAATGAAGAAGAGGCTGTTATTATTAACCTCGGTTCTAGTAGCCAACCACGCGAGATTAGGATACGGGCTACCCTTGACGAGCATGAGCATGCACAACTCGAAGAATTGCTAAAGGAATTTGTGGATGTGTTCGCATGGACCTATGACGATATGCCTGACATTGATCCCAAAATTTCTCAGTATGAGATCCCCACTCTTACAGATTACAAGCCGGTTAAACAAAAGTTGAGAAAGCTTTGCACCGGATGGTCGCTCAAAAGTCAAAGAAGAGGCGGTCAAACAGTTGAACGTGGGCTTCATTCGTGTGATCGAATATCCCACGTGGCTAGCCAATATAGAGCTCGTACCAAAATCAGGAGGGAAGGTTAGGATGTGTGTAGACTACCGAGACTTGAATAAAGCCTCTCCAAAAGATGATTATCCGCTACCCAATATCGACATGATCATGGAAAACACATCCAGTCATGCTCTTAAGTCATTCATCGATGGGTTTGTCGGATACAACCAAATCAAAATGCACACAGACCACCAAGAAAAGATCGCGTTCATCACCCCATGGGGAACCTTTTGCTACACTGTCATGCCATTTAGTCTCAAGAATGCCGGGGCTACCTACCAGAGGGCTGCTACAACCATCCTGCATGATCTGATTCATAAAGAAGTTGAAGTCTATATGGATGATATGATTATCAAATCCAAAACTAGAGAAGGTCATGTTCCTGCTCTCCGAAAGTACTTCGAGTGACTGCGATAGTATCAGATGAGACTCAATCCACAGAAATTCATCTTTGGAGTTACAAAAGGAAAACTCTTGGGATTCATGGTCAGCGAGAAAGGGAAAAAAGAAGATCCCGCCAAGTTAAAAGCCATACTTGAAATGACACCTCCCTGAACAGAGAAAGAAGTTCGAGGTTTCCTTAGGAAATTGCAATACATCAGCCGGTTCATCAACCAGTTAACTTCTATATGCGAACCTATTTTCAAACTTCTCTGAAAGGATTCAACCAAGGTTTGGAACGAGGCCTGCCAAGAAGCTTTTGACCGAATCAAGCAGTATCTGACCCAACCCCCGGTACTCATACCACCACGACCTGGTCTCCCTTTGCTCCTATACCTAACTATAACCTACACTATAGCTGGGGCTTTGATAGCCCAATACCTTGAAGATTCTAGCAAAAAAAGAGCCATTTATTACGCCATTCACAAATTGGCCAGGTACGAGGTCAACTACACTGCTTTGGAAAAGGTAGGTGTCTCACTTGTTTGGGTCACCCAAAAGTTATGACACTACATTCTCGCCTCCCCCATAAAATGTGTATCCTGAATGGACCCCATCAAATACCTTCTTGAGAAACCCACCTTATCCAACCGAATGGCCCAGTGGTTGATGATCCTAGCTGAGTTCGATATCGTGTACATCACACAGAAATCCATAAAAGGAAGAGCCAAATCTGACTACCTACCTGATTACCCCATGGATGAAGCCGATGTCTGGATCTCCGAATTACCAGATGAAAACATCCTCTGTACTTCCCATGACAATCTCCGGTGGAAAATGTTCTTTGATGGCGCTGCCAACAAAAAGGGATATAGCATTGGGATACTTCTGATTGCCCCAAATGACTCCCACACTCCCATCGCCATCAAATTGGATTTCCCTTGCACCAACAAAATGACTGAATACGAGGCATGCATGGTAGGCCTCAAGGTTGCTCTTAAGAAAGGCATTCAATATCTTGATGTCTACGGGGATTCCTCCCTCATCATCGGCCAAGTGCTCAGAAAATGGAGAGTCAAGGATGATAAGGTCTAACCCTTCCATGGCCATTTAGAAGAATTAGCCTCCCAATTCTAAGACATCACCTTCCATTACCTATCTCGAGCAAAGAATAACCTAGCCGATGCCCTTTCTACCTTGGCCTCCATGGTCGACATGCCTGAAGGAATAATAATGACCCCTTTCCTGGTTCAAAAGCAAGACAAACCAACCCACTGCTACCATATTGAGCTTGTCTCCACAGAAGATCCCGAGCTAGCCAATTATTGGTACTATGATATCTGTGCCTCCTCAAGCATGGTAGGTATCCCGAGGGTTCCAACAAGAAAGACCGAGCAACCCTCCGAAGACTAGCCACCCAGTACATCATCTGTCACAAAGCACTGCTCAAAAGGAACTTCGATGGAACTCATCTGCACTGTATCGCAGGGGCTGACATTGAAAAGATAATGCAAAAAATCCACAGTGGGGAATGCGGTCCCCACATGAACGGTCACACGCTGGCCGAAAAGATCATTCGACAAGGCTACTATTGGACCACCATGACCCAGGATTGCACCGCCTATGTCCGGAGATGCCTTAAATGCCAAAAGTTCTCCAATCTTCAGCACCTGCCTCCGCGAGAATTATACAACATGGCTTCTCCCTGGCCGTTCTCCGCCTGGGGTATCGACATCATAGGGAAGGTTACACCGAGGGCTTCCAACGGATATGATTTCATCCTAGTTGCCATTGATTACTTCACTAAATGGGTCGAAGCTGAGTCATACACATTGCTGAATTCCAAGAAAGTAGCCAAATTCATCAAGAAAAACATCATCTGCCGGTATGGGGTCCCGTACCAGTTAGTGTTAGATAACGGCTTGCACTTCGAGGCAGAAGTTACAGAATTGGTCAACGAATATGGGATTTAGAGACACAAATCTTCTCCCTACCGACCTCAGACTAATGGTGCAGTCGAAGCCGCCAATAAAAACCTCAAATCCATCATCAGCAAGATGACTGAAAGCTGTCGAGATTAAAACGACGGGATCCCGTACGCCCTTTGGGGCTATCGAACCTCAATCCGAACCTTTACTGGGGCTACCCCTTACTATTTAGTCTATGGCATGGAAGCATTCCTACCCGTGGATCTATAAATACTCTCATTGCGCATCATGCTTGAAAGCAAAATCAGCGAAGAAGACTGGTGCCAAAGCCGTCTTGATGAGCTGACCCTCCTAGATGAAAAGAGATTGAAAGCTCTATACCACATACAAGGGTACCATCACCGAATAGCGAGTTCAATCAACAAGAGAGTCAAAGATCGCGGTGTTCGAGAAGGGGATTTAGCCCTCAAAGAAATAGTAGAGCCCATCTGGGACCCTAGAGGTAAATTCAAGCCCAATTGGAGCGACCCCTACATTGCAAAGAAAATCTTATCCGGTGGTGCTGCCATGCTCACTGACTTAGATGGGGAGGAGATGGCTCGTCCAATCAACCTGGACCGTCTCAAGAAATTTTACCCCTAGTCCGAAATCTCGACGCGTTGCGACTCTTCTCATCTCCCTTCTATTCTTAAAAAAAATCTTCATTTCCCTCTACCCAAAACTACGTGGGCCTGATCCTCTTCAAAAAGAAAATATTTTCAGAAAAATTAAAATTTTTCAAAACCCCAGAGGTACGTAGGCAGCTCATACATATTATATGAGCACGACCCTTTCTTTTTCACAAAAAAACTATTCTTTTCTTATCTCCGAGAATGCCAGTTCATTCTAACATATACTTGAACAAAAGGATTATGCATGCCTTAGCGATCGGTATAGATAACTCAAAATACAAAAATTATCAAAAGGCACAGCTGGATGATCAAAAACTTGTTTATTTCATTAATAAGAAATTACAGTGCAATTACATAAAGGAACGGATAACTCCCTTCCCCCTACTTTCCTAAAAAAACCAAATAAAGTTCCCAAACTTGTTCTTGAAAATAAACTCTCCAAGATTCCTATCCACAGCTACTAGGGGATCCCACTCCGTCATCATTATCTGGATCCTGGGGTCCCCAAGCTTCCCCTGCCTGAATAGAGTGCTGCAGACGCTCCATGGACCGATAAGCTCGAACCAGCTTCGGAAAAGCCACAATGCCTCCTTCCATGGTATTAAATAAAACAAGCTACCTTTGTCCAATCTCCACCGCCAACATCTTGCTGACCACTCTCCTTCACAACCACTTTATATAATCCCCTGGGATATGCCAAACTCTCCCAACAAACTGAGAGGGACGGGTCGACGGACGCCGACTCTCCCACAAAGAGCCAAGACGCATGCACAGACGCTCAGTCAAATCTTTTACCGGAAAGAAATCTAGTGTCCGAGGTGGTACGACCTACTCCCAACCAAATTGACACAGAAGTCGTTAAGGGAAATAGAAAGAGGTCTATCTGAGGCCAACTAGCCAAACATATAGGTATTCTACCAGCTCTAGAATAGGCAGCAACTGTCCCCACCAAGGCACTGACCAGTATAGATTTAGAGCCCCATGCTCCACAAACCAGTTCTCCCAGCTCTCACTATCAAAGCCAAAGCAAAATACATGGTCTTCGGGGTACCCAAAATTATACCGCCGCCATCAACAAGCTCTATTCTATGGGACGATTGCACCACAAAGAGACTTGAAGCATGTTTAAATCATCGTAGTCGACAATATAAGAGAACATTGTTTCCAGGGCTTTGAGGTAGTTAGAAAACTCAATGCTACCAGGGAGAGCCATCTTGCAAGACTAAAAGAAAGTAAGCAAATAAGCAAGAATACGAAGGTGTGATGAAAACACTCCACCCTTACCACTTGTTATACTTGAAAACCCTTACAAAAGACATAATCCCTGCAGAAATCGGAGGGAATCCTACCCCACAAAGTACAAAAGGATGAAGAGGGTACCAAATCAAAACTTTGAATTGATGGGACTGGACTGACCTGCCGATAGGCAGGACAAGGGTCTTGCCGATCGGCAACCCCCTATTTTTGAAAATTTTCCTTTTCCTCTTTTGTCAAAATCAGAAACTCATTAATAAATTGATATTCTCAATAGAATTTTAAAAATCCCCTTCAACCCTTGTATAATTTCTCATTTTTAAAAACTTTCCTCCAAAATCCCAAAATATCTCTTTTTACGGTCTCAGCAGCAAAGTAAAAAGCGCATGTGCATGCATTCATTCACCATTAATAGAAGATAATAAAAAACTCCATTGCATTGCATAAATATGTTTTTCTGTGTTACATCAAAGTTTGTAGGAAGTAAAGAAAAACAAAGCAACGGGACACAGCCCGAACCCACATTCTCTCTCTCTCAATCTCCCTCTCTCCTAAGAGCTTCCACCCCTGCGACGCGCTCTCTTTCCCCTGCGACGAGATGACGTAACACCACTACCCGAGCCGAAATCCTCCCCGGATGAAGCAGACGACACCAAGAAAGAAGGAACAGGAATCGCGTCCCGAATATGGGTAGTCACCGAAGATATCCAGTCTCTGATGTCCCTCAGCCAAGTGGTCGACACCCAAACTTGCTGCAAGTAAAAGCCAAATTCAGTACCAAAACAGAAAAGAAATCAAAAAGAAAGAAAGAGAGGAATAGGAAAAGGTATACCGCAGGACAAAGGACCTCCTCTGTCAAACCCAGCTCCTTCAGATCCATCGCACAAGGATGGTGCAACATAGGCACCATCCCTCCATCAGTCCCCCGAATGTTGTACGAAGGGTATGCAACCGCACAAAATGAACCTTCGAAGTCGCCACCACTGCAGACGTCGATGGACCCCCACCGCTATGGGAGGACCCCACTGCCCGACTCGAACCCGTAGGAGGGAAAGGCAAGGCATTATATATGCTGGGCACCATCAGCCACCTCGTCACAAAGTCCATGTAATCATACGGTGTAGCCGTATCAGTGTACAACAGGTAGGACTTGCCGATCATTGCCGCAATCCTCGCCTCCACCAGGAGCAGTCACTCCCGCCTCATAGACATAGGAGGCCTCACAGGTGGCACCACCACTTCCTCAGTAATTTTTCTGACCACCCTCTCCTCGAGATACAAAGAGTGTTCAAACTCATGCGCCAGTAAGCGTCGCAGCTGTGCATTCACTCCAGTCACCCCCGTGTCCTGAATGACCATCCCCCAAGGGTAAAAGGTCACCTGAAAATCCCTAGCAGGTATAATTTCATATAGTATCAGAGCATATAAAGACCAAGACTAAATAGGAAAGAGTCTTACCCTATCACTGGTCAGACCATTAAGAACCTGACGCACCGCCTCCAGAGAGATATCGTTTCGACTGCCGATTGGCCTTGCGCCATCGATACAATCGACATAATTCCCCAATGGCATCGTCCTTTAAAGTGATCAACTAGGTATTGCACCCAATCACCTCATAGAACCACATCTACCAAAGATAAGAATTCGCGATAAAAAAGAGACACATGAGGAAAATGCGAATGCATGAAAAGAAAATGTGGAAATTAAAGGATACCTCAAGAAGATACATCGCTCCAGTAAAATTTTGTCAGCAGCACTGGCTGAATGCATCCAAAGAAAAATAGAGGTTCGCCAAAGTGAGGCACCCCCAATCATAGAAGGGAATGCTCGAAAACACCCTCAAGTATGACAAGAACCACAAATGGACGACGTCGCCGCTCGATGCCACAATGAAGACCTATGACCCTGAGAGTAATGGGGAGGAAAGAAGACTTGACTTAAATTTTATTGAGGAAAGAAGGGAAGACGCCGAGATCAGATAGGCAGCTTACCAATAGATAACAACAAAGTTCTACAATCAAAGGGTGAAATTAAGACCCATAGTCGTAGGAGACCTAGTGCTGAAGAAGACGTTGCAGAAGGCAAACAAGCTTCACCCAAATTGGCATGGTCCTTACAAAGTGGTTGAGGCGGTTGTACCCGGGACCTACAGACTGGAAAACCTTAAAGGGTAACCTTTCTCCAATCCATGGAATGCTGATCATCTAAAAAAGCATTACATATGATGTTGAAATGATTCCTATGTAAATGTATCATCTTATGAAGAGATTATTAATGAGAAGATCAATTCCTGTGTCAATTTTTGGTTCATTATACTTTAATGGTGACATTAATGGGGTACCATCTTAGTTTGATGACCTCAGACCTTAAAACATCATAACTTGGTGACAAGGTCTGAGGTGAACATTATACTTGGATAACCTCAGACCTTCAACATCATAATTTGGTGACAGGGGGTGAGGTGAAACATCTTAGTTGGATGACCTCAACCTTAAACATCATTAATTTGGTGAACAATTTATGGGGGTAACATCTTAGTTTGATGACCACAGACCTTAAAACATCATAACTTGGTGACAAGGTCTGAGGCGAATATCATACTTGGATGACCTCAGACCTTAAACATCATTAATTTGGTGAAAAATTTATGAGGGTAACATCTTAGTTTGATGACCTCAGACCTCAAAACATCATAATTTGGTGACATGGTCTGAGGTGAACATCATACTTGGATGACCTCAGACCTTAAACATCATTTATTTGGTGAAAAATTTATGGGGGTAACATCTTAGTTTGATGTTCTCAGACCTTTAACATCATCAATTTGGAGAAAAATTCATGGGGGTAACATCTTAGTTGATGACCTCAGACCTTAAAACATCATAACTTAGTGACAAGGTCTGAGATGAACATCATACTTGGATGACCTCTGACCTTAAACATCATTAATTTGGTGAAAAATTTATGGGGGTAACATCTTAGTTTGATGACCTCAAACCTTCAACATCATAATTTGGTGACATGGTCTGAGGTGAAACATATTAGTTGGATGACCTCAGACCTTAAACATCATTAATTTGGTGAAAAATTTATGGGGGTAACATCTTAGTTTGATGACCTTAGACCTTTAACATCATTAATTTGGTGAAAACTTTATGGGGGTAACATCTTAGTTGATGACCTCGGACCTTAAAACATCATAACTTGGTGACAAGGTCTGAAGTGAACATCATACTTGGATGACCTCAGACCTTAAACATCATTAATTTGGTGAAAAATTTATGAGGGTAACATCTTAGTTTGATGACCTCAGACCTTAAAACATCATAATTTGGTGACAAGGTCTGAGGTGAACATCATACTTGGATGACCTCAGACCTTAACATCATTAATTTGGTGAAAAATTTATGGGGGTAACATCTTAGTTGATGACCTCAGACCTTAAAACATCATAACTTAGTGACAAGGTCTGAGGTGAATATCATACTTGGATATGACCTCAGACCTTAAACATTATTAATTTAGTGAAAAATTTATAGGGGTAACATCTTAGTTGATGACATCAGACCTAATAACCATTAATTTGGTAAAATGTTACAAGGTTAACATCATAGTTTAGTGATGAAGACACTGATGCACGACACATAAAAACATTCGAAGGCAAGAGAAGCAAAGTTCTCCTCAGAGAATGGTATAGCACAAAGAAGTTAGAATTACAAGTCAAAAGCTAATAGAAAATGTTATCAGAGGTTACAGACCGATATAAATTAGAAACAAAAAATTACAGATAAGGGTTCACAAAATATGGCCGAAGTGTTTGAAATCTCAGGGTTAGTGGCAATTCCCCCACTTCCTTGGACGATGTTGGTCACTTCTACCCCATAATCCTGAGGATTAACGTCTTCATTCCTTGTATCTTCTGGTTGAGCAGTCTCAGCAGGCGCAACACCTCCTTCCTCCTCGACCTCTTATAAGGCCTGAGAAAATTGAGGATTAGCATAGCCCAAACCAACAAAGTCCGAGGATTACCATGCCACTGCCGCCTGGTCTCCCCTTGCTCCTATACCTAACCATAACCGACACTGCAGCTGGGGCTTTGCTAGCCCAATACCTTGAATATCCTCACAAATAAAGAGCCATCTATTACGCCAGTCGCAAATTGGTCGAATATGAAGTTAACTACACTTCTTTGGAAAAGGCATGTGTCGCGCTTGTCTGGGTTACCCAAAAGTTACGGCACTATATGCTCGCCTTCCCCATCAAACTTATATCCTGAATGGACCCCATAAAATACCTGCTTAAGAAACCTGCCTTATCTAGCCTAATGGCCTGATGGTTGATGCTCCTAGTCGAGTTTGATATCGTGCACGTCATGCAGAAAGCCATGAAAGGAAGATCCATCTCTGACTACCTCGTTGATTACCCCATGGATGAGGCCGATGTCTGGATCTCCAAATTCCCAGATGAAAACATCCTCTGCACCACCCAGGACAACCTCTGATGGAAAATGTTCTTTGATGGTGCTGCTAATAAAAAGGGATATGACATTGGGATACTTCTGATCGCCCCAGATGACTCGCACACTCCCATCGTCATCAAGATGGATTTCCCTTGTAGCAACAACATGACTGAATGCGAGGCATGCACGGTAGGCCTCAAAGTTTCTCTCAAGAAAGGTATTCAATGCCTAGCCGTCTATGGGGATTCCGCCCTCATCATCGGTCAAGTGCTCAGAAAATGGAGAGTCAAGGATGAGAAGCTCCAACCCTTCCAAGACATCACCTTCCATTACCTACCTCGAGAAAAGAATAACCTAGCCGTTGCCCTTACTACCTTGGACTCCATGGTTGGTATGCCTAAAGGAATCACAATGACCCCCTTCATTGTTCAAAAGCAAGACAAACCAACCCACTGCTACCACATTGATCTCGACACCACAGAAGATCCCGAGCTAGCTAATTGCTGATACTATGATATTTGGCACCTCCTCAAGTATGGTAGGTATCCCGAGGGTTCCAATAATAAAGATCGAGCAACCCTTCGAAGACTGGCTGCCCAGTACATCATCTGTCATAAAGAACTCCTTAAAAGGAACTTCGATGGAACTTATCTACACTGTATCGCAGGGGCTGACATTGAAAAGATAATGCAGAAGATCCACAGTGGGGAATGCAGACCCCATATGAACGGTCACATGCTTGCCAAGAAGATCATCCGAAAAGGCGACTACTGGACTACCATGACCCAGGATTACACCGCTCATGTCTAGAGATGCCTCAGATGCCAATATATCTCCAACCTTCAGCATCTGCCTCCGCGTGAATTATATAACATGACTTCTCCATGGAAGTTCTCCACCTGGGGTATTGACATTATAGGGTAAGTTACATTAAAGGCTTCCAACGGGCATGAGTTCATCCTAGTTGCCATTAATTATTTCACCAAATGGGTCAAAGATGAGTCATACGCAGTGCTGAATGCCAAGAAAGTGGCCAAATTCATCAAGAAAAATAGCATCTGCTGATATGGGGTCCCGCACGAGCTAGTATCAGATAATGTCTTGCATTTCGAGACAGAAGTTACAGAAGTGGTCAACGAGTATGGGATTCAGAGATATAAATCTTCTCCCTACCGACCTCAGATAAACGGTGCAGTCGAAGCCGCCAACAAGAACCTCAAGGCCATCATTAGAAAGATGATCGAAAGCTATCGAGATTGGGCTGACTTGATCCCGTACGCCCTTTGGGGCTATCAAACCTCAATACGAACCTCTACTGGGGCTACCCCTTACTCTTTAGTTTACGACATGGAAGCAGTCCTTCCCGTAAAGCTAGAAATACCCTCATTGTGCGTCATGCTTGAAAGCAAGGTCAGTGAAGAAGACTGGTGCCAAATCCATCCTAACAAGCTAACCCTCCTAGATGAAAGGAGATTAAAATCTATATACCATATACAAGGGTACCATCACCGAATAGCACGATCATTCAATAAGAGAGTCAAGGACCGTGGTGTCCGAGAAGGGGATCTAGCCCTCAAAGAGATAATAGAACCCATCTGGGACCCCAGAGGGAAATTCAAGCCCAATTGGAGAGGCCCCTACATTATCAAGAAGATCTTATTCGACGGTATGACCATGCTCACCGACTTAGATGGGGAAGAGATGGCTCGTCCAGTCAACCTGGACCATCTCAAGAAGTTCTTCCCCTAGTCTGAAATCTCGGCGCGCTACGACTCTTCTCATCTCCCTTGTATTCTAAAAAAAATATCTCTTCATTTCCCTCTGCCCAGAACTACGTGGGCCTGATCCTCTGCAAAACCATTTTCAAACAATTTAAAAATCTTCAAAACCCCAGAGGTACGTAGGCATCTCATTCACCTTATATGAGTATGGCCCTTTCTTTTTCACAAAATACTATTCTTTTCTTATCTCCGAGAATAACAGTCCATTCTAACATATACTGAACAAAAGGATTATGTATGCCTTAACGATCGGTATAGATAATTCAAAAATACGAAACTCATCAAAAGGCACAGCTGGATGATCAAAAACATGTTTATTTCATTAATAAGAAATTACAGTACAATTACATAAAGGAACGGATAACTCCCTTTCCTAAAAATCCAAATTAAATCCCCACATTTTTTTCCCCATTATAAACTCTCCAAGAGTCCTATCTGCAACTACCAGAGGATCCCGCTCTGTCATCATCATCTGCATCCTGGGTCCCCAAGCTTCCCCTGCCTGAACAGAGTGACGCAGGTGCTCCATGGACCGATAAGCCCGAACCAGCTTCAAAAAAACCACAACACCTCCCTCCATGGTATTAAATAATATGATCCACCATTGTCTAGTCTCCACTGCCAAAATCTTGCTGACCACTCTCCTCCACAACCACTTCATATAATCCTCAGGGATATGCCAAACTCTCCCAACAGATTGAGAGGGACTGGTCGACGAACGTTGATTCTCCCACATAGAGCCATGCCACATGCACAAACGCTCAGTCAAATCTTCTACCAGAAAGAAGTCTAGTGTTCGAGGTGGCACGACCTGTTCCCAGTCAAATTGACGTAGAAGCCGCCAAGAGAAATAAAAAGAGGCCTGTCTGAGACCAACTAGCTGGACATACGGGTATTCCCCCAGCTCCAGAATAGGCAGCAACTGTCCCCAACAGGGCACTGACCAACACAGATTTAGAGCCCCATGCTCCACAAACCAGTTCTCCTAACTCTCGATGTCCAAGCCAATGCTGATGAAATAGAGCGAAAAGAAGTTGGGTACAACCGACAAAGGGTATTCCATAGGAGTCACCAGGCGGACTCTCTCAGACAACCACATAAACAGCATCACGGAGCTACCCCTCAGAAAGTCAGAATGACCTTCTCGCCAGGCATCCAGACCATTCAAAGTCTTCGCCAGTATCCCCGTCATAGGATTGTGACAGTATAACATCCAGGAGATAATAGCTGCAAGTTGTGGGTCCACCAGCAGTTCCCCAGTCATCAGAACTAATTTTGATACTAAGCCCAGAATAACGGCTCCAGCGTATCCAACATCGCCAACCTCCTGCAAATGTACGGACTGTAACACTACCGAAAGGGAGATCATTCCCCCAGCAACCAATGGTTTGGCCGTCGAAGGCGAAATGCGAAGAAGACCAGCACATTACTCCCTGGGAGAATGGGAAAACTCAGGAAGAGCTGCAGCAACACTGGGATTTATCCCCAGCATGGTAGAAAATTCCTTATAGGTAGGACAAACTTCATCCAACCCAAAGCAGTATACATGGTATTCGGGGTAACACAATTATACCGCCGCCATCAACACGTTCCACTCAATGTACCGATTGCGCCACAAAGAAACTCGACGCATATTGAAAGCATCGTAGTCAACATTATAAGAGCACATTGCTTCCAAGGCTTCAATGAAGTTAGCAAACTCAATGCTACCAGGGAGAGCCATCTTGCAAGACTAAGAAATAGTAGGAAAAAATCGGAGGAAATCCTACCCCATAAATTATAATAGGCTGAAGAGGGCACTAATCAAAGCTTTGAATTGATGGGACTGGACTTGACTACCGATAGGCAGGACAAAGGTCTTGCCGATCGGCAACCCCCTATTTTTGGAAACTTTTCTTTTTCTTTTTTTGTCAAAATCATAAGCTCAATAAAAAATAAATTGATATTCTCAATAGAATTTCAAAAATCCTCTTCCACTCCTATATAATTTCTCATTTTTAAAACTTTCCTCCAAAATCCCAAAAATATCTCTTTTTACGGTCTCAGCAGCAAAGTAAAAGTGAATGTGCATACATTCACCATTAACAAAAGATAATAAAAAAAACCCATTGCATTGCATATATATATTCTTCTATGTTACATCAAATCTTACAGGAAATAACAGAAAAGAAAAACAATGGGACACAGCCCGAACCCACATTCTCTCTCTCTTTCTCTCTCTCTAAGAGCTTCCACCCCTGCGATGCGATCTCTTTCCCCTACGGAGAGATGACGTACCACCGCTACCCGAGCTAGAGTCCTCCCCAGATAAAGCAGATGACACCAAGAAAGAAGGAACTAGGATAGCATCCCGAATATGGGAAGTCGCTGAAGATATCCAGTCTCTAATGTCCCTCAGCCAAGTGGTCGATACTCGGACTTTCTGCAAGTAAAAGGCAAAATCAGTATCAAAGAGGGATCAAAACAGAAAAGGAACCAAAAAGAGGAAGAAGGTATACCGCAGGATGAAGGACCTCCTCTGTCAAACCCAGCTCCTCCGAATCCATCGCATGAGGACGGTGCAAAATGGGGACGATACCTCCATCAACCCGCCGAATGTTGTATGAAGGAGTATTCAATCGAACGAAGGGAACCTCTGAAGTCGCCGACGCCACAGACGCCGACGGACCACCGCTGTTGTGGGAAGACCCCACCGTCTGACTCGAACCCGCAGGAGGGAAAGGCAAGGCATCATATATGCTGGGCGCCATCAACTAGCTCGTCACAAAGTCCATATAGTCATACGACGCAGCCGTATCAGTGTATAATAGGTAGGACTCGCCGATCATTGCCACAATCCTCATATCCTCCAGCAGTAGTCACTCCTGCTGCATAGACATAGGAGGCCTCGCAGGTGGAACCACCACTTTCTCAGCAATCTGTCGGACCACCCTCTCCCCAAGATACCAAGAATGGACGAACTCGTGTGCCAACAAATGCCTCATCTGCGCGTTCACCCCGGTCGCCCCCGTATCCTGAATGGTTGTCCCTCAAGGGTAAAAAGTCACATGAAAATCCCCAACAGGCATAAGTCAATACACAATCAGAATATGAAAAAACCAAGACTGAAAAGGAAAGAGTCTTACCCTACCACTGGTCAGGCCATTCAAGACCTGACGCACCGCCTCCAAAGAAAGAGATCCCTTCGACTGCCGATTGGCCTTTCGCCATTAATACAATGGCCAGAAGTCCCCAACAGTCTCGTCCTTCAGGGAAATCAGCTGCGTATTACACCCAATCACCTCATAGAACCACATCTTCCAAAGACAAGAATGCACAATAAAAAAGAGACGCATAAAGAAAATGCGAATGCATGAAAATAAAATGCTCAAATTAAAGAATACCTCAAGGAGATACGTGGCTCGAGTAAAAGTTTATGCATCCAAAGAAAAATAGAGGGTCGCCAAAGTCAAGCTCCCCCAATCATAGAGAGGGATGTTCAAAAACATCCTCAAGTACGGTAAGAACCACAAATGGATGAAGTCACTGCTCGAATCCACCATGAAACCTCCCAGCACCAATAATATGAACAACCGAGTCATCTGCCTCACCTGCAGCCCATCCTCCACATCAACCACCCTACTCAGCAAAACATCCTTCAGTAAGGACAACCAGATGGAATCCCTAAAAACTATTCTCCTTACATCATCAAGCGTTGCACGCACCGCCTCTGGCCTGATCTGCAGGGAGAGATCCACCTCTATCTGCTTTTCTTCACAATCTAGCCCCAATAGCTGCTGCACGTCTATGGGAGTCACGTTCATCTCCCCAAAGCCAAAATGGAAGGTGTGGGTAGTATCCCACCATCTCTCCCCCAGAGCGCGCAAGATCACTGTCGAACGGGGCGTCTTATCTAATGCAGACACCAACCTCCCAAAACTCGCTGATGATACCACCCAACGTACCACAACTGGAAGATTCTCCCAGACATCCTTAAGCCCCATCGTCCTACAGGAACGCATGTTCTTCAAAGAGATATCAGACTGTCAAAAGAAAAAACCTTGTTAAAAATTCAAAGAGGAAGGAAAAATCACCAAGAAAAAAGAGAAGAATGCAAAAAATCAGGTTACTTACATAACCGCTGGGGGTCACCACCCTCAAAGAGCGATGACGCGACGGCTCCCGTAGCAAGGTCCGCTCATCCGCAATCGACTCGAATGAGTCAAAGGAATTATCTCTCCCTAAAGCAAGAGGCGCCCTGGCCCTCCACTCTACGTTCGTCCAGTCATCAATAGTCAACCATTCCCTATGTGTTGTAGTGCTCACAAAGGCGGCCATTTCTTAGAGATCAGAATGCTAAAACAATTTGCAGAGGAAAATCACAGAAAGAGAAAAAACAAGAATTTGTGAAAAATGAAGGGAATTCGCCCCCTTTATATAGGATGCCAAAGGTCATGCCGATCGGCATTGACCCCCCAACCACCGATAGCAGTGCCTTTTTACCTTACCGAGGCAGTCCAAAAGTCCGTGCCACTACCGAATGGCACCCTCTGCACCATGCCGATCGTCACCCCGTTAAAATTTCATACAAAAATTCCCAAAATATACCAGAAAAATCCTAAAAATCCTTGGAAGGATTTAGAACATCTTTACCAAGAAAATTTTGCATTCCCACAAGTGGAACCCCTATCTCCCCAGCGGAACTCTCAACAACCAAATGAATCCCCTCCCGGTAATGTCCCCGGAGAATCTCTAAGGATCACCTCCTATGCCCCAAAGGTCTAAGACCTCCCCAAGCAATACGTCCAATACCTAGACCACCTAATCACTTCCCCTGTGGATTTTACATCATCAAATTTGCCTTTCCTCAGCAAGGTCTCCAAAGGACACAAGGATTTCCCCAGCAATCGGCTCCCCAGCTCAAAAACAACATCCCGTGGTAATTTTCCCAGAAGAACTCCAGAAAACCATTTTATCCCATCAATGTCTCCAAAGGACGCTCTAAATTTTCCCCAGCTCATTTGCTATTCCCCAGAGGAACCCAAAATCTAATCTTTATCCCTAGCAAAATCCCTGATTTTCACGAAGGAAATGTACACCTCTCTTTAGGTCAGAATTGACCTCGGTCTTGGATTGTCACCTTAGTTAGGTAAGAATTGACCTCGGTCCTCGGTCGTCACCTCTCTTTAGGTCAGAATTGACCTCAATCTTGGATCGTCACCCTAAGCCCGTAGAATTGGTCATCCCTACATAAGCCCGCAGAATTGGCTTCGACCCGTAGAATTGGTCACATCATAACCTAAGACCGTAGAATTGGCTTCGACCCGCAGAATTGGTCATCTCATCTTCAAGCCCGCAAAATTGGATTCGACCCGCAGAATCGATCATTCTCATCTTTAAGCCCGCATAATTGGTCATCCCTATTTAAGCCCGCAGAATTGGCTTTACTCACAGAATTGGTCATCTCATCTTCAAGCCCGCCGAATTGGCTTCGACCTACATAATCGGTCATCCTCACCCTAAGCCCTCGGAATTAGCTTCAACCCAAAGAATTGGTCATCCCTACTTAAGCCCTCAGAATTGGCTTCGACCCGCAGAATTAGTCATCTTATCTTCAAGCCCGCAGAATTGGTCATCCCTACTTAAGCCTGCAGAATTGGCTTCGACCCGCAGAATTGGTCAACCTCATCTTCAAGCCCTCAGAATTGGCTTCGACCCACAGAATCGGTCACCTTCATCTTCAAGCCCTCAAAATTGGCTTCGACCCGCAAAATTGGTCATCCCCAGCATGCTCCTTAGGTCCTTAGAATGGACCTCGACCCGCAAAATCGGTCATCCTCATCCTTAGGTCCTTAGAATCGAACTCAACCCTCTGGTTATATTCTCCCAAAAGAATCATGCGGTGTCTATTTGACGACTATCATTTGTTCCAAACTCACCCGTCGAGGGATCTATAGACACCCCATTCTGTTACCCCTCAAACTCTCCGTAGGTTCCTAGCACCTCCCTTCATCACTACAAACCCATGTCATACCACGAGTACTAACCTAGAAGCCATCGGGCACTCCCAGGATCCTTTTAATAAAAAGTCAAAGTCTTTAGCTCGATCGATACTGAATGAATCTTTGAAGGGCCTTGAATTCTCTTTCTAACGGTCCATCACATGCACGATTCTGACTTTCCATGTTGACGAACGACCCATTTTCCCCAAAAACTTGATCTAGAAGCCATTGGGCACTCCTAGGATCCATTTGACCTAAGTCAACTCTTCAACTAAATCGAGACTGAATGAATCTTCGAAGGTACCTGAATACCCTTTCCAACGATCCATCCCGTGCGCGATTCTGACTTACGGTACGGACGAACGATCCGTTTTACTCTAAGAGGTCACCAAATTCTTCCAGGGCATAGTTGACCAAATTCAACTCCCTGAACTGGATCAAACTCTTTGGAATGTTGAAGTACATCTCCTAACCTTTCCAACGGTCCACCCCGTGCATGATTCAAACTTACCATGCGAATGAATGATCCATTTGCATTCGACAATTCCCCGTCCAATGGACCGATGAACGTTTCCGAGCCACATTTGACCCAAAGTCAACTCCTGAACCTGGGAGCGGTCTGAAGGAATTTCAAAGGTATCTGGATTACGTTTCAAATGGTCTACCCCATGCATAATTTGAATCAATTGTTTGCGCTATGCGGCTGATTTTTTGAAAAGGCCTGAAAGACACTGCCAAACGGCACGTCCCAGACCCTACCTATCGGCATTGTGCGTAAGCACACCTGCTGATTGGTAGGACCAGGGCTATGCCCTGGGCCTATAAAAAGGAGGCCTTTTCCTCATTGCAAAAGGGAGCCCAGATTTGATAGACATCACTCGCAAAAAATCCAGAAAACCTCTCTCGAAGTCAGCGTGATTTCCACATCAAAATCCCTTTCCAACCTTCACTTTTCATCATCCTTTTCATCGAACTTGGTGAATTCACTACCATCCATCATACTCCAAGTGCAAGGGTTGCTCTCCAACATTCAAGATCAAGATCTTTAAGAAGGTCCAATTTTCTCAATTCTCACCATAAATTCTCATTAACTTGTTTTATTAATTAGAACTTTTATTCTCTCATCTCACATATCCTAATATACTTTTTATGTAGTATTATTGCACATCCCTTATTTCATACAAATAAAAACCCAAAAAATAAGAAAAAGAGGGTTTGCTCATAAATTCCAAGAGGGAATTCTCACACTTTTCTTACACTTCTCTCATAACTAAAACACCTTTTCTACACGCACACATATAAGAGAATCCCCCGATTGTATTTATGGGATAAACCCCACCCCTCGTTTTGCGTACGAACTGCTTGGACTTTGATGCCTCTATAGGCTACGTAGGCATCTCGGGGTAAAATCTGAGATTCGAGTCCTATTTTTACTTTTTCTCTCCTTTTCTATTTCTCTCTAAACTCAATTCTCTTATATTCAATATATTTGTTCTTAGTGGCGTATTATCCTATATGAATTATCGTTCCACCGTAACGACCAACGTAAGGATAATCGCGTAAATCCTATTTTCTAATATTATTTTTACATTCCTACGGATGAATCTCTTTACCTCTTCCGCGGTACAAGTCGACGACTCCTATCTCTATTATATATACACATGCACACATATCACGGGGAAAATAAAGGAAAATAGCAAAAACCCGTGTGAGAACATAAGGGCGGAATGGGTGCCTAACACCTTCCCATTTCGTAACTTAGCCTCCGGACCCTTTTCGAATCATTTTGGTTTCGTATGCATCAGTATGTCCTTGGATGCTATCCTTCGGGATGGATCCCTTTCTTTTGTCTGCTTTGAGTAAAATACACTAGCAACTCCATCTCTCTACATTTTTCACCTCATCAATGCCGCCGGTCGAAGCGCTCCCGAGATGGATGCGCGGGACCTAGGATCCTCACTCTACCCACCCACTGTGAGGATCGGGGATGGTTACAAAATGAATTCATCTTCGGTTTCCACCGTTCAATGAATGCCAACACCGATACTTAGTCGATGCACCGATAGGAGTGTTTAATCATATCCCAAAGATCCGAGTTCTTTACCAACTCAATAACCTGCACATCTTTCTTCTCTATGCCCCAGTTGATTTTTTTTTTATAGTGGTACACGCATTTCATTATGCCCATTTCCTCATCTCAGTTCCATATCGAATAATCAATAGGGTTATGAAAGTTTTTGAGCAATCCAGGACTATTTGGCGTGCACCCTTCAAACTGTTGTGAATCCGAGTGGCTTATTTTTTTTTCCGTTGTTTCTTCTCGGGTACTTTAGATTTGGATGGTTGGATTTCAGCTTTCGATGAAGAAGACTCGTTTGTATTATCTTTGGGGTTTGCAAGAAAAAGTTTCTAATCGAGTCAATTTGTATGTAAGTGTCTTAATTCTGGATAAAACGTTTGAGTCATAGAATATACTTTGAGTTTGGGATCCCATGAGCCTATGACGTTGTTTGATGAAGACGTAGTGGCAAAGCTTAAAAGAGTGCATAAGTTAAGTCGTGTTTACCATGCCACATTTATCTTCACATATATCGAGGATCTCACAGGTATGAACGTATATTGTTTTATGAATCCTTAGAATTTTATACAAGGGTGTTCTATTTCTATAATTGATTGGGACTTAACTTTTTCGAAAATATGTTTTCTGAGTTTACTATAAGGGTACTTTTAAAAAAACATTTCATTCGTTCAAACGACATATCCATGTCGTCTAAACGACATCATTTGGTCGTTCGATTCCTAGTTTTAAACGAGCTTCAAACGAAGTGTACTGTTTTGGTTTTTGAGAGGTAGTTAAAAGCGATATGAAATCTCGTTTAAACGAGATCTCTATATCTCGTTTAAAATTGTAAGGCCCTAAAACATGATAAGGAAGGTTAATTAAATTATTAAGTATAAGTTATTAGTTATTATTTATAAACTGGTTATGTGTGTTAAACATGTTAATTATCATGTTTAGGGGATGCATACTCATACGATATGTATATTGTTTACATTAGATACGAATCGAACTTATGATTGGGGATAACATGCTTAGGGAATGTGATTAGTTATGTGGTTAAATGAATCATGAAAGTATATTTCTAAATTCATCATTATGCTTATAAAATTAAACTAGAGTGTTGGTGCGAAAGTGGCGATGTTTGGTAGCCAAATGTGAAAGTTATGAAATTTTGAGTAAATTATTACTCTTCTGTTCGAGCCCAAATTAGGCATACTAATTTTATGATTTTGGAAAAGCACAAAATATGAAAGTTGTAGATATATAAGTTATCTACACGTAGACACAAAGAGGGAGTGAATAGGGTCCCGTGAAAGTGAGTTATGATAATTTTACTAAGGTGGGACAAATGTGTCAGTAATGGAATTATCTAATTCGACCTTTCATCCAACCAATCACGCATTACCACTAACCATATTGCTATTGGACCACTTTAAAACGTATTTCTGATTATAAATGAGAGGTATGTCTTCTTCCTCACAAGAAATAACAAGTTTTGCCTAAAGAGAGAGAAAGAGAAGAAAGTTAAGGAAGATATCTTTGGAAAATTTCTATAAATCGAGGAATCCTCGTAAGGTAATTACTTCCTTAATAAAGTTGGTCACATGGATGAGTTCTACACTTGACATGTTTTTATTTTTGATTTGGATAAATATTTTAATTATACCCATATTGCTAAATTGTGTTGGAATAAGGATGGTTTAAGAACATGTGTAAGAACGTGTATTAGAATCGTAAATGTTAACTTTAATGTCCCAGATTGAAATTCCCTCCTCGTGATGCTTTTTAATTTAGGAAATTCAGTTTTTTGATGTGTATATATGTCGAAAGATGTTTATTATATTTTTCCATGGTTGATACCAAAGGTGGAGGTTATGTATGCTAAGTTATGCTTTAATGTTCATTTTTGACCTAGTTGTGCTAAAAATGGCATAAATCATGGAATACTTATTGGAATTGAGTGATTCAAATTGGAGAGTAAAACAAGCTCATATATGTATAACCTTTCCAAAAATTGTGTAAAAATACCAAGGAATGAACCTTTTGTGATAGTTTGAAGTTTGGTTTAAAATCTGCCCTAAAGGGGCAAGAATGCATACCAGGTGTTTGACATTTTGCTCGACATAGAAAATGAGCCCTAAAAATTATGAAACATTAATTTTGTATTATTTAATGTGTTTACTGATATTGGGTGAAATATCATGCAAAGATATGATGTATAAAAATTATGAAAATTCTAGGAAGTTCATGTTGTGTTGCGATTTTTCTTGAGAAATGATTTGGAAAAGGTTCTAATAGAATGTGCATAACTTTGTCTAATGAATTTGTAATTTAATTCCGTTAGTTGTGTTAGAACCCTAATTAATTGGGTGTCATAGAAATGTTAAGTATCATATTTAATTCCTCCTTAGTTATTTATGATTGACCAAATGATGTGATGTAAAACTGGGTTTGATGTTAATCGATGTATTCAAATACTAATGACATTGACTTGTTAGGTGGGGAAGAAGCTAATACTACCGTACCAAGGAAGTAGTTTTGTATTAATATTAGCACCAAATTCAAGGTGAGTGACGTGTCCTATGAAATATAGATGCTTACATGTTCCTATGGAAATGTTTAGTTAAATACATGTGTTAAAAATGCTTATGGGAGTGATGTTGTATTTAGGAAACATATGCATATGATTAACATGTTAAGTGATGTTATATGGTGATACGGACCGGTGAGTCCTTTATCTAATGTTAAGGACTGGTGGGTCCTACGGGATATAGCGGCCCCGTTAATCCAATTTAAAAGTTTGTTGTACTTAGGCCTAATTAGGGGATTTGATGTTCCCCATTAACTGGGAGTTAATTGGACTGGCGGGTCTAGGCTTGCGAGAGTTACACAATTCCTATTGGGTTATAACATTAGAAAAAAAAAATGGTTATTTTAATTGGTTATATGTGTGGAATATGGTCATTCACTAAGCTGGTGTTGCTTACAGTCCTATAATGTTATGTTTCAGGTATGCATAACATTTGGAGTTCACTGCCATGTTAGGACCCAATACCGGGGGAGTCATGGATATATAGTATGGTTTGAATATCCAGAATAATTTTATGTAAATATTAAACTAAGGATCTCGGTTATGTAAATTTGTGTAGTACTTATAAGTTACATGTAAAGGTAGTTATGTTTTCATCTACACATGCCTTTGAAAAAAAAATTATGCTATTTTCCCTTAGAGATTTAAATTAAAGAATTGTTTATTGTTTAAGGCAATTTATCTCTAAATAAAAAGGATGAGTTTAACTTAATTAAGCCGGGGCGCGAAAAAAATCTTTTTCACACTCTGTATTTTATTTTGAGATACAATCTTTTGACCAAAATGAAAAGTAGAACTATTTCGAAAGTTCCAACTCCAAAAGTTACACCCTTTTGTTTACAAGATCCAAGATTAATAACTCATATACTTTGAGATCTTGTTTGGGAACCTTGTTTGTTTATTCCATTAAAACAAGAACATGTTTTTGTACGGTAGACTCTGTACTTACTGATTACAGTGAAAAAGTGTTGGACTCCGTATTCTGAATCGTAGATGGTTGCCGAGATGCATCAGTGGATAGCGAGGCACACGTGGACTCATTTGTTATGGACCTTATGTAAGTGGACTCCTACGTCGCACTATTGAGGAGTGGTTGAAGATAGAAGAGCGCCAAGACTTGTGGGGGATCGAGTCGTTGTGTAAGTATACTGTCTATTCTTTGTAAAACCATATCATAGTGATTGTTTAACTAGGTCGTCCGAGGTTTTTTCCCTTTGTAGTTTCCTCATACATCGGCGTGTTCTTGTGGTTTGATTTATTTAATTTATCTGTTGTCACCTAGGTGCATTTTTAGGGTTAAAAAATAGAATTTTGTAAATCATTTTTCACAAGAAAGGTTTAATCGGTGCTATGTTTAATTGGATAAATCTAGTTCAATCATTAAAATTGGAAAATCATAAAATATTGAACTTATGTTTATTCGAATCGCCCATAGCATTCACAAATTGGTATCAGAGAAGGTTGCACTTTGTTATTGTGTAGATTCTTATTTGCTGTTTTTGGGTGGTTATTTGTTTCTTATTTTATTTTTCTATCAACGGATTCTCCTAGTGTTGATGAATTAAATCTTTTGAATTTGAAGTTTGCAAAAAGAATTGAAATTCTTGAAGAAGAAAATTCTCGTTTTACAAATATAATTGAATATTTGAAAACGTTTCAAACTCAAAGAGATATCATTCGTGAGAAGTTTGGTGATTTGTATGATGACTTTAAATCTTTAAAAGTGTCCAAGGAAGAGAGTGAGAATATAATCCTTCTTTTGGATGAAGAATTAGAGGACTTGAAAAATTCTAGGGTTTATGTTTATGCCAAAGAGGATAAAAGTATTTTGATTAATGATTATAAGGAACGTGAGAAGACTCTTAGGGATAAGTTTTCTTTCATTGAGGGGGTGGGGGAGAGATAACCTTATAGGAATGATTGAAAATGTAAAGAAGGAGTCCTTAATATTGGAAGAGTCAAATTCTTTGCTTGAGTCTAAAATTTTGAAGTTAAAAGTTGATTTTAAAGACTCTAGTAGTGTTGATAGTAATGGTGATGGCTCATCTTGTTCTACTACTTTGAGTGTTAAAGCCAAAACCATTGTTTGTTTTAGAGGGTCAACTAAAACCAAGGATGTTAGAAAAGGTCAACCATAGGTAACATTCATCCCGTTTACACATGTTAACGTTGTGGTAGGAAAGCTTACCTTAGGCATTTTTGTTTTGATCTTACAAGAGGTCCTAGGAAGTTTAAGGATAGTGTCCCATTAGCTCCTAGAACCCCTAGAGTTAGGTACACACCTATTTGGGTTAGAAAATCTATTTTGGAGAAGCTAAATGTTAGGTTGATTGATTCTCACATGCTTGCAGATGATGCTTCACATGCTATATCTAATGGATGATTGTTTGCATGATTTTGTTTGTCATGTACTAGTTTTGCTTCATGATATATTCTTGCTAGTGTTATGACATGTGTAATTTTTGTATTATATTTTTCTTTTATTGAGTCATATTGAAAAATACAAAAATATTTTGTTTTTTAAAAAATATTTTGAAAAACTCAAAAAGATTTTTGATTCTTGTGTATTTTAATTTAACACATTTGGTATGGAATATTGGTGTATTTGAATCCAATTCACTCCGCAACTTTCATATGGCTAGGATATTTGGTTATGACTTTAAATTCATAGATTAATCCTAACCATATTTATGGAGCTATTTTGAACTTGACTTACTTCATGGATTCGACATTGTATATGCCTCCACTCACACATGTACGAGCTTATTGGATTTTGACTTCATGATGTACATTTGAGCTTGATGAGATGTTCTTCTATTAATTTTGTCATCTACATATTTATTTGACTATGGGGGATTTATGCATGTAAGAACCGTTGCCCGTGAGGATTTGTTTAATATTGAAGAAATGAGAGGCAAGTGAACTCGTCGTGAAAGCCACCGTTTGAAAAGAGCCCAAGAAAAAAATAAAAGCAATAAAAAGAATAATATGCCAAAAAGGGGGCAAAATAGTTTAGTTTGCTTGATCAATCAAAAGAAAAGAAAAGAATATTATATATAATCATGTTTATCTTTTGATGGAGTTTAGTTGAAGTTCAACGGATTTGTACAATGATACCTATTTACGCTTATTTTGTCATGACGCTATTGATTTGTCGAATAATAAATATTCTAGGCTTGTGTGCATTGTTCTGGTTTTGTTCATTAAGTTCAACTTTATTTGTCACTTGAGGCTAAGGCTTAGTTTGGTAAAGTTTTGTGGTCAATTAGAACTTCTTGAACATATTTGAATGTTTGGGTTATAATTTTTTTGTTACTAGTTCACACCCATTCATTCCGTCCCATATGTTCGGACACATCGATACTTTGCTAGTGTGTAAAGCTTATGTGTTTTGTGTCTTGTTTTGTTGTTGTTTATACCAATATATGCGTGCCAGATTTTATTTGATATATGTTGCATATATTATATATGGTATTAGGTTTTGCGTCTTTGCGGTTTACACTTAGTCCATGATTATCACATGCTTGGTCTTTTGGATTACTTGTGCTTGATTTACCATGGTATGTGTTTGCTACACTTTACAAAGTTGCATGATTTATTCCCATATTCCTTTGCTTAGTATTGGATTCTTATGATTACATATTTAGGGGGAGATTCAGTTTTTGGGAGTATTTATTTATGCAACATTACTTTGTCTATTCCTGAACAAAAAAGTGGAGAAATAATATTTTTTCTTTGCATGATTAGGATATATTTATCTGGGAGGGGGGGGGGGGAGGACGTCTTTCCTAGATTGAGATTGCTTTAGACATTGTTAGAGGTTAATTCATTTGTGGATTTAAACGTGTTATATTCTCTTTGCATTTGAAGGTGTGTTTCAGTGTGCAGGATTACATATTTCTAATAAAGCGACAAAGTTTTCAATCCAAGCAAAGATACTCATGTTTATATGTACCGAGGCACACATGGACTCATGTGTTGTGGACCTTGCGTATTTGAACTCCTGCATTACACTGTGGAGGAGTGGTTGAAGATAGAACTGTAATACCTCGTGGTTTTTGAGCCGTAAAAATCTTTGTTAAATTAAAATTTTGAAAAAAATAATTTTTGAAATCTATTTAATTTTGTCATGTAAAAAGGGTTAGTAATATATAAAAATAAGGTTTTAAGTGGAATTTAAATTGGGATTTAAAATTTGGAAATTATAACTTTTTGTATAAAAATTAGGGGAGGATCTGACCTAAGGAGAAAAATAAATAAATAAAAATATTCAAACGTCCGATTTAACTGAATGTTTTTATAGCTTCGTCTCGCCTTTAGCTATAACATATTAAAATTTCAGTAAATTCCAAAAGTCCAACCGTGAGATTTTTTTTTAGTGTTTGTGTTTGAGTAGGACTCAAATTCTTTTTGGTATATCAACATAAAGTAACGGGTTTAGGACTTGTAAAACACATTTTAGCCTTCTCAAAAATCATTAGCCTACCATAATTTCATTCTCTCTCATCTACAAACCCTAGTCCCATTTAAAATCAAGAATTAATCCAAGTTTTTTAAGGCTCAAACCATGTTTTCTCAAGATCGTTCAAGAACAAGTCTTTATCAATTTTTCGAGAGGAACGCAACCATCCAATCAAAATTTCCAATCGATTTTTCCATAGGCATGAATACTTTTATTCTTTCTCTTTATTATTATATCTTTTAAATATCGCCTAAACATTAATTTGCATAATTTTCATATAATAAACTAGAAATCTTAACTAGGGAAAGTGAAATCTATGTTGGGACTGTTTTTATGAAAAATCTTAATATGAATTAAGACTTATAACCTTTGTGTGCTTAGGGTAGAGCTTGGTTTTTTGTTAATATGAATGTAGATTGGTATGTAGAAATCATAGGTGCTTTATTTAATTAAAAGGGACGTGTAAAATCACATAAAATTACGTAAGTGTGACAAAAGGGAAAGTTTGTGGTGTGCACCATTAACTCACATGATGTTTAAATTATATTAGTTGCATAAAATAAGTTGTTTAATAATGAAAATTGATTGAATGGATGAAATTAGATTTATTTGTGATCTTATGAGAAATTGGTAAAATTGTTGATAAAATGTCTCATGTGACTTATTGATTTAATCATATTTTACACCGCGAGAACGACTGGGTTTTTAAGTAATTATGCTCTCACCTTAATTTTAGGAGTGCTTGTCAGGCATGGGACTAGTGATTGTGACTTGGTGGTTATTAACACTTTCTAGGTATAGGACTAGTTAGTATATATTTCTACGGATGAGATGTTCCGGGGTGGGGCTGATTTTTGTGTCGTTCCATTGATTCGATAGTCCAGGCACGAGACTAGGAGAAAATTAATGGTAGAGATTCATCCTATATAATAGGGTAGGGAATACATGTGTTTCAGAGACCTCTAGGTATAGGACTAGGGGTAGGTTTGAGGACTTATTCTCTATATTAGGGTGGGCATATATAAAATAATGAGAAATTGAGAATTAATGCCTAAGATAATAAACGAGTATTAAAACGGATTGGCGTCACCAATATGTGCATGACTAACAATAAGGGGTGAAATGGTTATAGCGGTGTGGGTATGTGTTGGCGTCTCCAATATATGCAGGGCTGACAGAATACGGGCAAACTGGCTATAGTGATGTGTTATATGTGGAACCTCAGCAATATGTGCAAGGCTGACAGAATAGGGGCGAACTTGCTATAGTGAGGGTATTCTGTGTGGTATAAAACTTTGGGCATGTCAGCAATATGTGCAGGACCCGGGAGAGGGTGAACTAGCTATACCGGTGTCGCATAAATTAATATAAGAAAAATTAATAAAATTAAATTGTAAAAGTTAGTTGAATATTGTCACATGATAATTGGATCTAAATAAAGGGGTGGCCTAGTTATGTGGGTAGTTAGTGAT
The DNA here is from genome assembly GCA_949130495.1 of Sambucus nigra. Taxonomy (NCBI): domain Eukaryota; kingdom Viridiplantae; phylum Streptophyta; class Magnoliopsida; order Dipsacales; family Adoxaceae; genus Sambucus; species Sambucus nigra. The sequence goes on along the minus strand of OX422224.1, from coordinate 181,591,747 downwards.
AGTTATTTGTATTCGTGCATTAATTTATATCTCGTTTAAATTAAAATACTCTATTATGGTGTTTATGATGTATGATGCTACTGTCTGGGTTCACGCACCCTAATTGGAGAGAGTAGCTAGTATTCATGCGGTGGGTTCTGACCCATTGCGTTGACTAACATTTCAGGTATAGCGATGGAGTAGTTTCATAGGAGTGATTGGAGATATTTTTGGCGATGCAACTGGAGTTTTATTTTAGATGCTTTACTAGTTTAGGATTGCTTTTTATTCTGTCGCTTTTATTATGAGACTTTTATTTATGGATTTGGTGGGTCAATCGATTCCACAATTGTTTTTGATTTCTTTCAGATACTTACAATTGGATCATTTCATTTGAGTTTATATTTATTTAGTGTTGGAATTATTTTGGAGATTAGCATGGTGATGGATTTTATTATTGCATGAATGGTTATTATTATTGGATCAATTTGATAATTATCTTGTGGAATTTTTTTATATATCTCATATATCTGTCACATGCTAAAATGATAACTTATTTAATGATGCTCGGCGTAGTTTGGTGGCAGCGGATGGCCACCTCACTTTCTCGAATGCGCGTGGTGTTATAGATGATATCAGAGCATGGTCTTAGGTCTCGTAGGTTGTGAGTCCATTTAGTTTCCGCATTAAGGATATTTGACCCCCTTTGTTGATTTGTATTCCTTAAGCTATTGGGTCTAGCATACGTGTTAACTGTGTTTCTTGAAGATAGGGAGTTTTGTGTTAAGGACGCTGTAGGCATTAAGGTTAGAACTAGTAATCCTGATGTGAAGATACTTAGAAGTGATTTTGGGAGATGAGATTTATTTTGGATATCGTTAGTGCAGATGTTAGGTATCTCTATTATAAATTTGGTGATGTGATTTGATTTGAGGACTTCAGTGTTCGATGACTTTTGGAGAGAGAATCGAGTGGTGATACGTGGGAGAGCATAGTACATAGTTATCTTCATATATATATATATATATATATAGTTGAGATATATGTTGTATTTTGTTTACGGGGTAAGTGCGTGTGGGATTGGGTGTATGGGCTGCCAATTGTGATAATTTACGGGATAGGCATATGTAAAACTTATTTTATTTGCGTGACTTTACATTTGACGTTTACGCTTCGTCGAATTTCGAGGACGAAATTCCTATATTAGTGGGGGAATATGTAACTCCTCGTGATTTTTGAGTCGTAAAAATCTTTGTTAAATTAAAAATTCTAAAAAAAATAATTTTTGAAATCTATTTAATTTTTGTATGTAAAAAAAGTTGGTATTTATATATAAAAATGAGGTTTAAAGTGGAATTTAAATCGGGATTTAAAATTTGGAAATTATAACTTTTTTTTTTAATTAAAATCGGGGGAGGATCCGACCTAAGGAGAAAAAATAAAAATAAAAATATTGGACCATCCGATCGAGCTGAATTTTTTGGAGAAGTTTCGTCTCACCTTGAGCTACAACATATTAAAATTTCAGCCAATTCCAAAGATCTGATCGTCTGTAATATTTTTTTAGTGTTTATATTTGATTAGGACGCAAATTCTTTTTGGTATATAAACATAAAGTGACATGTTTATAACTTTTAATATACATTTTACCCTTCTAAAAAATCAGTAGCCTCCCATAATTTCATTCTCTATCATTTACAAAATCTAAACCCCATTGAACATAACTTTTAACCCAAGTTTTGAAGATCTAAATCAAGTTTTCTCAAGATCATTCAAGAACACATATTTATTATTTTTCGAGAGGGACGCAACCATCTAATCAGAATTTTCAACTGACTTTTCTACAGGCACGAATACTTATATTCTTTCTCTTTAGTATTATGCATTTTAAATATCTCCTAAACATTAAATTACATATTTTTCTTAAAATAAACTAGAAACCTTAATTAGGGAAAGTGAAATCTATATTGGGACTGTTTTTATAAAAAATAGTAATATGAATTAAGACTTATAACCCTTGTGTGCTTAGGGTAAAGGTTGGATTTTTATTAATATGAATGTAGATTGGTATGTAGAAATCATAGTAGCTTTATTTAATTAAAAGGGACTTGTGAAATCACATAAAATTACATAAGCGTAATAAAAGGGAAACTTTGTTGTGTGAACCATTAACTTACATGATGTTTAAATTATATCAGTTACATAAAATAAGTTCTTTAATTATGAAAATTGATTGAATGGATGAAATTAGATTTATTTGTGATCTTATGAGAAATTGATAAAATTGTTGATAAAATGTCTCATGCGACTTATTGATTTAATCATATTTGACACAGTGGGGATGACGGGGCTTTTGGATAGTTATGCTTTCACTTTAATTTTATGAATTCTTGCTAGGTATGGGACTAGTGATTATAGCTTAGTGGTTATTAACACTTTCTATGTACGAGACTAGTTAGTGTAGATTTCTACGGATGAGACGTTCCGGGTGGGGCTGATTTTTGTGTCATTCCGTTGATTTGATAGTCTAGATACGAGACTAGAAGGATATTAATGGTAGAGATTCAACCTATATAATAGGGTAGGACGTACTTGTGTTTTAGAGACCTCTAGGTATGGGACTAGGGGTAGGTTTGAGGACTTATGCTCTATAATAGGGTGGGGCATATATAAAATAATGAGAAATTGAGAAATTGAGAATTAATGCCTAAGATAATAAACGGGTATTAAAATGGATTGGTGTCGCTAAGATGTGCAGGGCTAACAATAAAGGACAAACTGACTATAGCGACGTGGGTGTGTGTTGGCGTCACCAATATGTGCAGAGTTGATAGAATTCGAGCGAGCTGGCTATAGTGACGTGTCGTGTGTAGAACCTAAGTAATATGTGCAGGGCTAACAGAATACGGGCGAACTGGTTATAGTGAGAGAATTGTGTGTGGTGTAAAACTTTGGGCGTACTAGCAATATGTACAGGAACTGGGTGAGGGTGAACTGGCTATACTTGTGACGCATAAATTAAAATGAGAAGAATTAATTAAATTAAATAAAAATTTAGTTGAATATTGTCATATGATAATTGGATCTAAATAAATGGGTGGCCTAGTTATGTGGGTAAATAGTGATAGTTATTTTTATTCGCATGTTAATTTATACCTCGTTTAAATTAAAATACTCTATTGTGGTGTTTATCATGTATAATGCTACTGTCTGGGTTCATGGACCCTAATTGGGGAGAGTCGCTAGTATTCATGTGGAGGGCTCTGACACATTACATTTACTAACATTGCAGGTATAACGCTGGAGTAGCTGCATAGGAGTGATTGAATATATTTTTGGAGATGCAACTGGAGTTTTATTTTAGATGCTTTACTAGTTTAGGATTACTTTCTATTCTATCGCTTTTACTATGAGACTTTTATTTATGGATTTGGTTGGCCACTCGGTTCTACAGTTGTTTACGGTTTATGTCAGATATTTACGGTTGGATCACTTCATTTGAGTTTATATTTATTTAGAGTTGGAATTATTTTGGAGATTAGCACGGCGATGGATTTTATTATTGCATTAATGGTAATGATTATTGGATTAATTTGATCATTATCTTGTGGAAAAATTTTATATGTCTCAAATATCTGTCACATGCTAAGAATGATTGTTGATGTAAAAAATTAGATCACTCTAATAATTCAATCACAGATAAATAAATGAGACTAAAGATTTTAAAGTGATTCAGCCTTATAAGAATGGCCTACGTCCACTGTTGTTTTATTACTGAGTGTTTGGGAATTCTCGATTACAAGAAATTCCGTTCTGGATCCCAGAGTTTGGATTTTGAATTTTTTTCTATAATGAGGACTGTACAACGTATTTATAGCCTTGAGGCTGTCATCTGAAAGGGTGATACCTTAAATGATACATATGAAAGGGTAATACATTTAATGCCCTTTAGGCGTGTGTGTCTAAATGATAAGCATTTAATGAACCAGTTGAACTATTGGTTATCCAGCTATTAATGCTATGTTCGAGATGCAGCTCGGACCGCCTGAGCTTCCTGGTATTCAAGAGTTCTTCGGAGAGGTCTGTTCCTCGGAGCGTATGAGTTCCTCAGAGATATCTGTTCCTCGGAGCGTATGAGTTCCTCGGAGAGGTCGGTTCCTCGGAGCGTATGAGTTCCTCGGAGCAACATGGTTCTTCGGAGAGTGTGATCATCTCGGAAGTGCTTGTTGTTGCCATGTAGATAGCCACGTGTCTTCATATGATTGATCCAAGTCAGAAGATTAAATTTGGTATCAACAGAAGCCCCCAATGTTTCATAGTTCAAAATTTGAGGAGTATGGAACATTCTTTCTCGGAGTATGGTAGCTTTAAATAATCTTCCTGATTTTTAGGAGCATCTCCTTTGTATTTATTTCTCCTTCCCAATTCGTAGAATCATGCTTTTTTGGACTTTTCTGCGTGCTTCGATTCCCGTGTTACTTTTTGTCTTTTCGGCCGCTGTTGCCCGCTTTGGTTTCCGCGCCACTTTTTGTCTTTTCGGCCGCTGGTAACGTAATCATCCTTTTTTGTAATCATTACTTTGCCAGTTCCCAAGGTAAGGTATTTAAACTTCACAGACACTCCCATTGTCTTCTATCTTTTCAAATTTTCATCTTTTGAGCTTTACATTGTCTTCTGCTCTCTTGTGCGTTCGTATCTTCCGTCGTTCATTGTCAACAGCTTCAGCTTTTTTTCTGTAAGATCCTCTTTCTTCTTCTTCTTCATTTCCTTTAATCATCATGGTTTACCCTGTTGAATCCCTTGATAAATTTCGATATGATTTTTCCATTCCCTCTTGGGTCATCTTGGAAGAGCTTTCTGAGCCATCTAATTATTTCAATTTGACTGAGGGACATTGGTTCCCCAGTCTCTTTTTTGCTGAATGTGGATTTTCTTTTCCACCCAATTCCTTGTGTCTGGAATTCTGTCAGTATTTCGATGTTGTTCCTGCACGAATAGCCCCCAACACATGGAGAATAGTTAATGGGGTGCATAAATTAAATCAAGTGCATGGAACTCGTATAGGAATTCCAGAAATTATGTACTGCTATAGATGGGCAGTTAATGATAATATTTATTATTTAAAAACTAGGTTTATAAATAGATCCCTAGTAGTCAATCTCCCTGATGCCAACAGGGATTATTTTGAACATGGGGTTGTCGTAAAAAATTGGCAACACCCTCCATTAACCGGAGATGAAGTTTACCAGGGTCCCAGATGCCCTCCTTATGGCAATGGGATAGGCTATTTTGCTTTTATTTTATTTATTTTGAAATCATGTTTGTTTTGTGTTTGATAAAATGTGTCACTGATAACAATGTTTGTTTATTTGCAGTTGACAGTAAGAGAAAGTGCCCAAAAGAAACCGACGTCAATATAAGGCATTTGGGACTTATCTGGGGTCTGCATCAAAGGGTTGCCGACGAGCATATCAGGTCGGCTTCGTATCTGCTCCAGTACAAGAGCTACACAACTTCCTTCACTGCTCGTCCAGTGATCAGTGAAGTAGAGCCAGTTCCAGCTTCTGCGAGCTCTTCGCCAGAATCCCATATACCTCTGAGCGAGAGGCTGAAGAAGAGAAGAACTCCTGCTCTGTTTGAGAAAACCGCCTCCGGTTCTGGGGAGGTAAAAAGGATTAAGATTGATGTCCCAAAGGAGAGGACAAAAAAGACTGATGCAGCTCCTCCAGCTGCTACTGCTAAAGTCTCCGAGAAGGTTGATGATAAACCCGCAGTGGCTCCGAGCATCTCTGTTGCTCCTGGAAAGGTGATTGTGATATCACCGACCAAGGATTCATCCTTGGTTGAATCTGTAATCGTCCCCCCGAGGAGGCTGAAGAAAAGCTCCTCGGTTAATTTGGCTGACATCACTACTCAGCCCCCAGCTGCTGGGACTGTAGTTCCCACTTTTGTCCCTCCGAGCTCTGCCATGAGCTCGGTGAAGTCCCGGACCATTTCCGAGGTCCAGGGTAATGACGATAATCTTACTCGGGACATGGTTACTTCTTTGGCTGCTCGTCATCTTGCTTCAGTAAGTACCTTTACTTTGAACTTTTCGTATTTTCCTTTGTTATTTCTCATATTTGTTTCTGACTTTGCTTTCTTTTTCTGTTTACAGTTGATGAGCTGCTTCAACATAATCCTTAAGAAGGATGAAGCAATCAAAGCTTCTTGCTCCTCGTCCAGTGTGGAGGGAGCTCTGGAAGAAGCTACCAAGTCCTTGGAGGAATCTCGCCAGAGGTACGATACTGATAAGGCAGTCTGGGAGAAGAAACTTGCTTCCTCCGAGCAGGAGAAAACTCGGGTTGCTGAGGCCTCCAGGGATTTGGAGAGGAAAGTGAATTCCTTGGAGAAGGCTAATAAAGAGCTCTATGTGAAGCTCAAGACTGATGGGGAATTTGAAAATAAACTCAAGGCTGCTGAGGAGAGGTTGGTCCAGCTCCAGGAAATAAATCGGCAGAAGGAGGAAGCTGAACAAAAATTGAAAGCTGCTGATGTTTTGCTGTTCGAGAAGCTTGCCTTGGAGAAGGCCAAAAGGAAAGCTGCCGTGAAGAAGTCCTTCAGCTCTGTCTGGGACAAAGGTTGGGATAAGGGATGTGCTTCCATGGTCTCTCAAGTGGATTATGGTAGTGTAAATTATTTCAGGGACGGATGGGTTGCTGCCCTTCAGGAATTGAAGGTCGACGAGTCATCCGAGCTCTTCCAGAGACACATCCCTGGTCCCCCTCCTACTCCAGAAGAATTAGAAGAGGAAGAAGCTACCTTTGAGGAGTCTTCAATGGTAGTGGGAGAACATGCCCTAACTAGCCAACCTACTACCGAGCAAGTAGTTTCTTCTTCCGAGCAACAACTGGTGTTCTCCGAACAAGTCACAGTTCCCTCCGAGCAACCTGCCTCCTCTTCCCAACCTCCCGAGAAGGTTTTGGGAGATAAGGAGAAGGTGTAGTGTTGTTCGGTTTTCTCTTTCTCTTTTTCTTTTTTGTCAAATGTAACCAAGATCTTTGTAACTCTGTACTATGATCTAATAAAATTTGAGTTTTCTTCCATACGGTTGTCTCTTTTCTATTTGTATTATGTCTTGATCTTCTTTTTTATGATTATTTTTTCTTTCTCTGCTAGTTTCTGGCCAGGATGGACCTGCTATCTGCCCATGACACGAAGTTTCTGCATCAATGCAATGAGTACTTTAAGGCTGGTCATACAGACTTGAGTGCTGCACAAGTTGCTGATATCCTTGGTTATGGTGCTTCTGAACAGGCAGTCGAAGCTTATCAGTACCTGAAGTGTTTACTTGACCGATCTGTGGCCAATAATGTGGCTTACTATGAAATGATCGAGGATCTTCAATGTACCCTAGAAGACCTTTAGAATCAGTACAAGGAATCAACTGCCCTGTTGCATGAGGGGTATGAAAAGAGGTATCAACAGCTTTCTGCCGAGAAGGGCTACGAGAAGCTCCTTGCTGGGTACGACGTCAGGGAGAGAACCCTAAGGGGTGAAGTTGAAGCATGTAGACAGATTGCCGAGCTGTTGGAGCAAGAGAATAACACTTTACAGAAGGAGCTAGCGTAGTTGAAGTCTGCAGCTTCTTCTTCAACAGCCCTAATCCCAGTGACTGATGAGGGATTTTCATTTTTAGAGGTTGAGAATGCCAAATTAAGGGAAGAGTTGGACACCTTGAGGAGGTCGGGCACTTTCGCATCTCCTCGGGGACGAGCAAGAGCTCCTCGGGGTCGAGGAAGAGCAGCTCGGGTGCTGGTCGAGGAACAGAGAACAGCGTCTGCCTTAGAGAATCAGGCCTTCCAACTAATGGCAAAGAACCAGGCTTTGTCCGACATGTCCAAGAAGATAAGGGACTTGGAGAAACAGATCTCTGCGCATAAATCAATCTTGGAGAATAAGGAGCTTTTTATTAAGAGTCTCCACGAGAAGCTTGAAAGGCTAACATATCAATTCCACAAACAGCCCAGGGAGTTCTGGATGGATGGATACAACGAAGCACTATTCCACTTGGATGATCGTATCCAAAATGCCAATAATGAGGGCTACAAACAAGGCTGGCTAAATGCCTTAGGCGTGCTGAAGCTCGAACAATGACACTATCTGTGGGACTACTACGATTCCGAGTTGCTCGACTTGCCTATGCCACCGTACAATTTGGACATGGAATGGATCCCAGCTCGTGCCATTCCTCGGAGCTTAATTTCAAAATACCTCGGTGACTACAATTTACATTCTCAAGTTGAGGTATCTCGTCCTGAGCATCTTTTAGATCATCCTTCTGTGATGAACGTCAGGATGCTGAAGGATTTGAACTTCATCAATTCTCCTCAGTGTTTAAATGATCCACCTGCTGGCGAGGAACCTGTATCGAAAGCTGAGGGGAAAAGACCAATAGAATAGGAATTTTTGATGTAACAGTTAGTATACATATCAATGTAATTTTCATTTTATTATCAATGTAACTTGTAATTTATTTTGAATTTAATGAAAGACTTTCATTCTTGCTTGCAAATCTCATCTGCTATTATCTTGTAGTTAGCAAATACTTTATATTCATGTATCTCTTGTTAAAAAGATAATAATATTGTGTTGTTCATCGACCAAAAAAGTTACAAGTATCAGTAATGTTGCTCGATCACTTAATAGTAAAGTAATGAGTATAAAAATGTTTAAAATTTTTCCAACCAACCAAGGTTGTGAAATTGTACTCGTCCATCAACTACAGTTAGTGGGTTCTTATCCCCGACCAGCCATACTTGGTAAATTTTTGTCTTTTTCATAAAATGTGTCTGACCAACCAAGGTCAATAAATTCTCCTTGTCGACCAATTAAGTTGGTGGGTTTTTATCCCCGACTAACCATACTTGGTACAGTTTGGAATATTTTCTCCTCGTCGACCAACTAAGTTGGTACAGTTTGGAATATTCTCTCCTCGTCAACCAACCATGTTGGTACAGTTTGGAATATTTCGTTTCTTAGCCAAACAGGTTAGCATTTTTAGGCATATTTCTCCTCGTCGACCAACTACAGTTAGTGGGTTTTTATCCCCGACCAACCATACTTGGTACAGTTTGGAATATTTTCTCCTCATCGACCAACTAAGTTGGTATAGTTTGGAATTTTTTCTCCTCGTCGACCAACTATGTTGGTACAGTTTGGAATTTTTTCTCCTCGTCGACCAACTAAGTTGGTACAATTTGGAATTTTTTCTCCTCGTCGACCAACTATGTTGGTACAGTTTGGAATTTTTCGTTGAGTAGTCTGCCGAGCTTTTTCGAGTAGTACATAGCACTAGCATTCCCCGAAAATTTTTCAATAAACAGAGAGACTTGCAGAATATTTTCATTTTATTCATACTGATGGAAACTGTGTTACATATACACCACTGATAATACTTGCGCAGGTGCTCTGCATTCCAGGCATTTTTAAACTCCTCGCCTTCTAAAGTGGCTATTCGATAAGTTCATTGTCTAACAACTTCTGTAACTCGGTATGGTCCATGCCAGTTTGCCTCCAGTTTGTTATGCTTTTGAATTACTTTCTTCAGCACATAGTCTTCTTCTTTCAGGTCGCACTTCTTCACCCTCTTGTTGTAGAACAAAGTTGTTCGCCGCTGGTAAGCAGCATTTCTAATGGCTGCTTCTTCTCTAACTTCCTCGAGCATGTTTAAATCCAGTCTTCTCATTAAGTCGCTGACAGGGGAATTGAAATTCAGTACCCTGTGTGTTGGGAGGCCCAACTCGGCTGGTATGACAGCTTCACTTCCAAACGCTAGCATGTATGGTGATTCTCCAGTTGCTACTCGGGGAGTAGTTCGGTAAGCCCAAAGTACTAATTGTAGCTCGTTGATCCAGTTTGCTTTCGCATCATCCAATCTTTTCTTCAAACCGTTCAGCAACGTTCTGTTTGTCACCTCAGTTTGACCATTGCTTTGAGGATGGCCTGGTGCTGAGTGGACCTTCAAAATATTTGACTAATGACAATAGGCGGCAAACTCCTCGTTATCAAATTGTGTCCCATGGTCTGTGATGAAGGCATGAGGGAGACCATATCGATAAATGATGTTCTTCCAAACAAATTTGTACACCTTCTCGTATGTCATATCAATGAGTGGCTCAACTTCTACCCACTTAGTAAAATAATCCACTGCGACGACAAGGTACTTGAACCTTCCTCGGGTCGTTGGCAGTGGTCCAACCAAATCAATTCCCCACATGGCAAATAGGGGAAGTTATGGGTGTCAACAATGCTTGTGGAGTTCTTTGAATGGAGGAAAAGCGCTGGCACTTGTCACATTTCTTGGCATAGGCTATACAATCTGCCCTCATCGTCGGCCAGTAGTATCCCTGCGTCATCACCCTTTGTAAAAGTGTTCGACCAGCTACATGTGCTCCACAAGACCCTTCATGGATCTCTTCAATCAAATCTTTCACCTCGGTGGGATGTACACATCTCTGCAAACCTGCCATAATTCCTCGTCTATATAAAACACCATTAGTTAGTACATACCGAGCAGCTTTAAACTTTAATTTCTTGGCTGCAAGCTTGTCAATTGGCAATTCTCCCTCCTCGATATATACCCTGATGGGATCCATCCAAGATGGTCCTAAATCAAGGGTGATAAAGTTCATCTTCAGATCTTCATCTATATTCCGACCAGCTAACACTTCAATTGGGATTGTTCGTCGTAGTTCGGTGCGAGTAGCTGATGCTAGTCGAGCTAGGGCGTCTGCTCTCGCATTCTCCATTCTTGGTATTCTGACCAGCTGAATAGCGATAAATTCTGACACTAGCTCCTTTGCCTTTGCATGATATCTGATCATTAACTCTCCTATAACTGCATATACTCCCATCATCTGGTTTACAATCAGTTGAGAATCACTTAAGATCATAACTTGCTGCGCCTCCATAACTTTTGCCAAATTTAACCCTGCAATCATGGCCTCATATTCAGCCTCATTGTTGGAAGCTTTGAATTGGAAACGCAAGGCGTATTCCATATCGACCTCGTCCGGAGTGCTCAAAACTATCCCCGCGCCACATCCTGTATTGCAAGATGAGCCATCTACATATAGCCTCCATATAGGTAACTCGTCTTCAAATGTCGAATTAGTCAGAGTTCCTCGGTGAAATATTTGTTGCTTCTTTTCATCTTCCCCAGACTTTTCTCGCTCCTCGTCGATCATTTCTTCTTGCCCTTTTACCAACCGGAGTTGGTCTGAGCTCGAATTTAATGACCTTGTAACATCCACTTGCCCTTTTACCAACCGGAGTTGGTCTGAGCCAGTGTTTGTTGATCCTGTAACATCCACAGGTTGATCAACGAGCAACTCTTGTTCCTCGTCCGGAGTCCTCCCAACTATCTCTGCATCATATCCTGTAACAACCACACGCCCTTTTACCAATCGGAATTTGTCTGGGCTTGTGTTTGTAGATCTTGTAACATCCATAGGTTGATCAGCGAGTAACTTTTGCTCCTCGGGGGTATCAGGATAGGTGAACTCCACTATGAAATCTGCTACAGCCTGCCCTTTTAGTGATGATCTGTGTTCATAAATTATATCATATTCACCGAGCTCTATTACCCAGTACATCAATCTCCCTGATTTCTCTAGCTTATGAAGGGCTTGTCTTAATGGAATATCGGTGTATACTACTATAGTATGAGCCTGGAAGTATGGCCTCATTCTTCTACTCGCCTCAATTAGCACTAGTGCCAATTTCTCCAGCCTTGGATATCTGATCTCTGCTCCTCGGAAGGCCTTACTTGTGTAATAAATTATCTTTTGTACTCCATTCTCCACTCTGATCAACGTCGAGCTAACTGCATTCTCGGACACAACAAAGTATAAATACAATTTTTCTCCCATCACCGGCTTAGACAACAGTGGAGGTGCTCCCAAGTATTTCTTCAAGTCTTGAAAAACCTTCTCACATTCATCATTCCACTCAAAAGTTTTTCTGAGTGTTTTGAAGAATGGGAGACATCTATCAGTTGCTCATGACACAAATCTGTTGAGTGCCGCTACTCGTCCTGTGAGTGTAAGGACAATTTGTCCATCTTTATGTATATGTTATGTCATACGCCGTTACAAGATTGTTGGTTGAAAAGATCACATCATCATCAACAAAATCCGAAGATCAAAAGAAGAAAGAATTTGGGAATCAGACCTGGCCGGACCGATCCGGTACAGAAAAAGAACCGATCCGGTTTACCGGACCGATCCGACCACCTACCGGACCGATCCGTTTTGTCAGACTCCAGTAGCCACCGGATCCATAGCGAACCGATGAAGGCAAAAGTCCCGGACCGATCCGATGCCAACCAGACCGATCCGGTTTCAGAAAAAGAACCGATCCGGCGAGGATAATCACTGCCAGATCGTGCAGCCGATTTTGAAGGGTTTCGATCCCTTATTTAATCCACGATCAGCAGTTGGTTTTCTTAAGACTTATACACGATTTTCAGAGCATATCAACCCTAAAGTCTTCACCTATTGAGTCCTATGATTCTAGGTTTTTAGATTCACACATCTTCAGTATCTTTGTGAATCAAATTTGGTAACCCAAAGAACACCATTGATGTTGTTCAACCCTTTGTGAAGTGGACCGTTTCTTCCTCTTCATTGCAGCCCTACTGGACAGGGATAGTTCCAGCCGCAAGCCCTTCTGGAAAGGGATTTTTCTTCCAGCCGCGACTACAGAATCCGATACCCGAGGGTAATTCTTAGTCAACCTGTATTTCATTGTAATCCGATTGTAAACCGTATTTTACAAATTATAGTGATATACAAATGGTTTTGCCCCTGTGGGGGATTTTTCCTTAAACTTTGTGTGTTGAATAACTCTTGCATGATTTCATATTGTTTCAATCACACCTAGTTGCTTGCTTAGGGTTAATTTGGGTTAAAAGGCATTCATTATATTGTTTCCTTATTTGAACGCAAGCGCCAACTCTTTCAAATTGGTATCAGAGCAGGTTACGCTAATCTATCGCGTATTCCTTTTTCCGCAAAATTTTTCTAAAGATATCAATTTTTGAAATAAATTGATTTTTGAAAAGAGCGTGTTCAAATGGAGAAGTCATATTATAAAATGCCTATTTTTGACGGGTCGAATTATGCCTATTGGAAAGCCCGTATGAGGTCGGCTTTAAAAGCCATTGATGAACGTGTCTGGATTTTGGTTGAACGAGGATGGACTCCTCCAACCGTGACTGTTGATAATGTGACCAACTTGAAACCTGACATCACTTGGACTGATGATGAATTTAAATGGTCGTCTTTTAACTCTAAGGGTCTAAGTGCTATTTCTGGGTCTGTCACTCCTGATGAGTTCAAACGCATAATGACGTGCACCACGTCAAAAGAAGCATGGGATATTTTGCAACTTACCCATGAAGGAACAAATGTTGTTAAAGAATCAAAATTGCAAAATTTAACAACTCAATTTGAAACCATCACCATGCATGAAAATGAATGTTTTGATGAATTTTATGCTAGGCTTTCTGACATTGTTAATACTAGCTATAATCTTGGTGAACATATTCCAAATGCTAGGGTTGTTAAAAAGATTCTTCGTTCCCTTCCTAAGCGTTTTATACCTAAAGTCACTGTGCTAAATTCATTGGGTAATTTAAATACTCTAAAATTGGAAGAACTAGTAGGAGATTTACAAACTTATGAAATAGACATGTTTCCTAAATCTGCCAAGCCAAAAGATAAGGGAATTGCCCTTAAAACCCAAGAGAGAAAAAGTGAGGGGTCGGCAAGAAAGAGAGTCGAGTCATCTAGAAAGATAGAAACTTCTGATTCTGAATGTGAGTTTGACTTAGATGATTTGGCATTATTTGCTAAAAACTTCAAGAAAATTCTGAAATTTAAAAAAGGTGGAAATTTCAAAGATAAAAAGAATTTTCAGAAAAATAAGTTTGAAAAGAAAGATTTCAAAGAACCCCCTAAAGACAGTGAGAGGTGTTTTGAGTGCGACGGTAAGGGACACAGAGCGTTTGAGTGTGCCACTCGTCTGAATAGGGAAAAGGGTAAAGCTGTCCTAAATGCTACCCTTAGTGACGACAGTGAGGTCGAGTCGGTGGACTCGGGAGATGAGTCACCGCATGAGCGTAACTTCACCGCGTTCATGGCTAGTCATGTGAGTACTCCTAGTGCATCTCACGACGATGAGGATGCTACTTCACAGGGACACCTCGACAGCGAGAGCGAAGAGAGTGAGGGAGAGGAGGAAGGAAGTGAGGACGAGAGTAACCTTCAACGCGCGTACGCTGAGTTGTATAATGAATCATTTAAAACTAAAAAGCGTAACAAAGCCCTAGTGCTTAGGATCACCGCGTTAGAAGAGGAGTTAGAAGAAACGAGAGAGAGAGAGTCCTCCACCTGCACCGCCATGAGAGAGAGAGAATCTGCCTGGGTTAGTAAAGAAAATTTACTTAGAGAGAGAGAGAGAAGTTTTGAGAAAGAGAAAGCGGACTTGACTAAACAAGTGGCTAGTCTTTCGAGTGAGCTCCATTCCTCCCTGGAGACTCGAAAGAAACTTGAAGCCCTTGTTGCTCAGCTTACTCATGACGTTGAGAGAGCTAGGAAAGTCAAGGTACAAATCGAGGACAGATCTGGGAAGATGGGAAAGATGCTCCTCGGTCCCGCTTTAGGTTTTGGTGACCGGCATGGAATAGGTTTTGATGGTGCCTCCACGTCTCAAATTGCACCCGGACCAATTCCTGAGTTTACTACGACTCCTTATGGCCGTCATAAAAAACCAAGAAGGAGAGTTCGACCTAGAAAAGCAAACCAAGGTTCTCCTAAAATTGTGCCCTTTTGCTCCCATTGCAAAAGAAATGGACATCTTAGGGATGATTGCTATAAGTTGGGTCGGACACGACGTACGGTTGCTCCACCACTTCAGACTGATGAGTTTGCCAGTCTGAGAGAGCGTGTTGAGTTTCTAGCCGCCACATCACAGAGCTTGATGGAGGAATTCCGACGGATGACCTTACCATCAATGAATGCGCCCCGCATTCCGGCTAAAACCAACAACAACAAGGGAATACTAAAAGGTACCTTCTCTTGGGTTCCTAAGAAAGAGAAAAAGGCCCTTGTTGTCCATGTCGCTCTCAAAGCCCATAATACCTCACAGTGGTATTTTGACAGTGATTGCTCCAGACATATGACAGGTGATACCTCATATTTTACCCATCTTGAGGATTATAATGATGGGAGAGTCACCTTTGGAGATGGTAGCAAATCTAGCATAGTAGGACGAGGTACAGTGGAGTTACCAGGATTTCCAAAGCTAGAGAACGTGCTATACGTCAAAGGTTTGAAAGCAAACCTTATTAGCATCAGCCAGCTGTGCGACGATGACTTTGCAGTGAAGTTTGACCGGAAAACTTGTAAGGTCTATGATCAAGCCGGTAAACTATTAGTGCAAGGGGTGAGGACAGAAGATAACTGTTATGGGACTGAGCCCAAATCCTCACTTGTCTGCAACAGCGCCACGATCACTCCTATGGATCTGTGGCACCAACGTCTAGGTCATGTGAACGTCAGAGACTTATCTCGTTTAGTCAAAAAGGACCTAGTACGTGGCTTACCTTCACTTGGAAAGCCAACTTCCATGATTTGTGGACCCTGTCAGTTGGGAAAACAAATCCGTAGCCCGCATAGGAAGTTGAATTCCATTACCACCTCCCGTGCTCTTGAGTTGATTCACATGGATCTTATGGGTCCTACTCGCACGGAGAGTCTAGGTGGTAAGAGATACATTCTCGTGATGGTGGACGATTTCTCTAGATACTCTATTGTCGGTTTTCTAAGAGAGAAATCAGATGCTGTTGAATTCCTAACGACCAAGTGTCGTGTCCTGCAAAATCAACACGGGGTCACTATTAACAGAATACGTAGTGACAACGGCACTGAATTTAAGGAAGCAAAGGTGGATTTGTACTGTGATAGCCTTGGGATCAAACATGAGTTCTCTGCTGTGAGAACTCCTCAGCAAAATGGGATTGTTGAGAGGAAAAATAGAACGATCCAAGAGATGGCTAGATCTATGCTTTTAGGTCGTAAAGTTTCTAGGAGATTTTGGGCAGAGGCAGTGTCTACTGCATGCCACACGGTGAATAGGGTCTATCTGCGTCCACACACACTTAAGACGCCTTATGAATTGTGGACAGGCAAGAAACCCAACCTAGCATATTTCCGTGTTTTTGGGAGTAAATGCTACATCCTACGGGATAGAGAGCAATTAGGAAAGTTCGACTCCCGGAGCGACGAGGGAATACTGCTAGGATATTCATCGGACAGTAGAGCGTACCGGGTTTTTAACCTGAAGAGCTCTAAGGTTATGGAATCAATAAACGTCACTGTGCAAGATGACGAACCTCCGACGATTATTGATCCCAACCTTCAGTGTGAGGATGAGGACTTTTCTGACAGTGATTTACCTGTTCCTCTCTCACACTCTGTGGACCCTACTCCTGTGTTAGGGGACACACCTGCTTGGGTTCGCAAGAGTCATGACCCCTCTGCCATTGTTGGTGATCCCACTCTAGGGGTCAAGACTCGTGCTCAGCTAGAGAACGTTGTTAGCCATCTTTGCTACACATCCAAAGTCGAGCCCAAGAATCACAAGGAAGCACTCAAAGATGAACACTGGATATCTGCTATGCAGGATGAGTTGCTTCAGTTTAAGAAGAACAATGTCTGGGAACTTATCCCCCGACCTAGTGATACTAATGTTATTGGTACCCGGTGGATTTTCAAGAATAAAATGGATGAAAATGGTACCATAATCTGAAATAAGGCTAGGTTGGTCGCTCAAGGCTACACACAGATAGAGGGTGTAGACTTTGGAGAGACATTTGCTCCTGTTGCGAGGCTTGAGTCCGTCCGCTTACTACTCGCCATCGCATGTCATCTGCACTTCAAGGTATATCAGATGGATGTCAAGAGTGCCTTTCTAAATGGCATTCTACAGGAAGAGGTTTATGTGGAACAACCAAAAGTGTTTGAAGACCCTAAGCACCCTGAACACGTCTACTATCTGAGGAAAGCCTTGTATGGTTTGAAGCAAGCACCCCGTGCTTGGTACGAGAGGCTTACTTCCTATCTCTTAGCCCGTGGCTTCAAGAGAGGGGGAGTTGATATGACGTTGTTCGTCAGGAGAGATGACGGTGCTATTTTGGTTGCCCAAGTCTATGTGGACGACATAGTCTTTGGATCCACATGCTCCCAGCATGCTCACCACTTTGAGGAGGAGATGAAAAGTGAGTTTGAGATGAGCATGGTAGGTGAGCTTACATTCTTCCTTGGTCTCCAGGTTCGTCAGCTAGAGGATGGGATGTTCATCTCCCAATCAAAGTATGCTAGAGACCTAGTAAAGAAATTTGGTTTAGACTCCGCTAAGCATGCTCGTACACCTATGAGTACCACTACCAAGCTTAGTAAGGACACTTCAGGCAAGGACGTAGAGCAAACCTTGTATCGGAGTATGATAGGCAGTCTTCTCTACTTGACTGCTAGTCGTCCCGACATTGCCTTTAGTGTTGGAGTCTGTGCGCGTTATCAGGCGTCTCCCAAAGAGTCACACTTACTCGATCTAAAACGTATTATCAAATACGTGAGTGGGACTCTCTCATACGGTATTTGGTATTCCTTTGATACCGATGACCGTTTGTCCGCCTATTCGGATGCCGATTGGGCTGGGGACGTAGATGGTTGTAGGAGCACTTCTGGTGGGTGTTTCTACTTTGGTTCTGCTCTTGTCTCTTGGTTGAGCAAGAAGCAAAACTCCATCTCTTTGTCCACTGCGGAGGCTGAGTACATCGCCGCCGGGAGTTGTTGCACGCAACTCATGTGGATGAAGCAAATGTTGGAGGATTATGGGATTTCACAGGACACCATGACCATTTCCTGTGATAACACGAGCGCGATACACATATCCCGCAATCCTGTCCAACATTCGCGCACAAAGCACATCAGGTTACGCGAGCACTTTATACGTCAGTTAGTTGAAGAGAAAGTCGTAACCCTGAGTTTTGTTCCTACCGACCGTCAGTTAGCCGATATTTTCACGAAACCTTTAGATGCCTTTAGATTTGAGAGTCTTAGGAAGTCTTTGGGGATTTGCACTGTTGACTGAGGGGTTGGTCTATGTCTAGAATAGGATGCTTCTTCATGGTCATATCATATGCTTCCTATTGCTAGTCTGTTTATATGTACCATAGCTTTGTTGTACAGCTTTTATGTATTTGTTTCTTATTCTTAGAAAAATACAAAAAGATTTTATTTTGATAAAATTTTTGAAAAAATCAAAAAGAGATTTGCTTTTTATGGATGAGCATTTAAGATAGCCAAGTCACAACTTCATTCCATATATCCATGTGACTGTTTAATAGAGATTTGAGAGGCTACATCATTGCATCCATGTGCTTAACATTGATTGGAGTCCTTGAGATGTAATTAGTGATATTTCCTACATGCTTGACTCCTATATCCTTTATTGCACACATGCACGGCTATATTTGATTATTGCACTTGTCAATCTCATGTTGGCTTGAGTGTTTCCATCTCAATCCTGTCTATACAATGTATAAAATGCGATAAAACTTGACAAGATTGGATTGCATGTAAAAACCGTTTGGTGAGACTGTGCGCATATTTTCATAACGGGGAGGGGCTGCGAAAGTTGATTCTTATCCTTTGCGCAAAAGCCACCGTTAAAAAGGACCTAAAAAATGGAGGAATTTTAATATCCGAGGTCCTAAGAGGTTAAAAGAGCCCGAAAAAATTGTTAAGGCAATCAAAAGCAATACATGCCAAATATGGGCCATTTAGGTTTTCACCACCAATTCTCCAAAGTTTGAGAATTTAGTATACCTCTATTCAAAATATAAATCTGAGGGAGTTTGGAGATTGAAAAACGGGTTTGCACTTCCTTGAAAGTCCTGAAAACGCATGAAAATCATTTTGGACGTTATTGGTGTAGAAATCACTTTGAGCTTTGATTTGTAGATTTGATAGTCAATGTCATATATTTCCAATCTTTTACACCAAAGGAAGCATTTGAGTTCATTCGTTAGGAATATCCAATATTCATCGTGCACATATGTCATGTTTGTATGCTTTGATTTTCCTATTGAATTTTGATCACACCCATTCTTTTACGCTATCACCGACTTGGTTGTTTTATGTTCATTCATGGTGTGATTTTATGCCTTGTGACATCCCAGTACTTGATTGCTTGATTTTTTCTCTCTTTTGTCTATTTGGGGACATCATAAAAAGGGGGAGAATGAATTATCTGATTATGGGGGAGTTTTTGAGTTTTTGAAATTCTGAGAATATCATCTTACATTGATATATATGCTTATGTTTATCTCATTTCAAAACTCGATACGTCACTTGGTATTTGCTTTATCTCATGTGTGTAGGTACATCCTTGATAATCCCATGATACATACCCTGATGAGAAAAGCGTGAAGATTCCTGAAGAATTGAAGAACAAACGATGCAGTCTTATTCACTTGTACTCTTTCAGTTTTGGGTTCATGGAAGGGTAGATTTGTATAGGAAATTTCATATTTGATAATTCGGATTTTTTATGTTTGTTCCGGCATAGACATAGGGCGAGATTTGTAAGGACAATTTGTCCATCTTTATGTATATGTTATGTCATACGCCGTTACAAGATTGTTGGTTGAAAAGATCACATCGTCATCAACAAAATCCGAAGATCAAAAGAAGAAAGAATTTGGGAATCAGACCTGGCCGGACCGATCCGGTACAGAAAAAGAACCGATCCGGTTTACCGGACCGATCCGACCACCTACCGGACCGATCCGTTTTGTCAGACTCCAGTAGCCACCGGATCCATAGCGAACCGATGAAGGCAAAAGTCCCGGACCGATCCGATGCCAACCAGACCGATCCGGTTTCAGAAAAAGAACCGATCCGGCGAGGATAATCACTGCCAGATCGTGCAGCCGATTTTGAAGGGTTTCGATCCCTTATTTAATCCACGATCAGCAGTTGGTTTTCTTAAGACTTATACACGATTTTCAGAGCATATCAACCCTAAAGTCTTCACCTATTGAGTCCTATGATTCTAGGTTTTTAGATTCACACATCTTCAGTATCTTTGTGAATCAAATTTGGTAACCCAAAGAACACCATTGATGTTGTTCAACCCTTTGTGAAGTGGACCGTTTCTTCCTCTTCATTGCAGCCCTACTGGACAGGGATAGTTCCAGCCGCAAGCCCTTCTGGAAAGGGATTTTTCTTCCAGTCGCGACTACAGAATCCGATACCCGAGGGTAATTCTTAGTCAACCTGTATTTCATTGTAATCCGATTGTAAACCGTATTTTACAAATTATAGTGATATACAAATGGTTTTGCCCCTGTGGGGGATTTTTCCTTAAACTTTGTGTGTTGAATAACTCTTGCATGATTTCATATTGTTTCAATCACACCTAGTTGCTTGCTTAGGGTTAATTTGGGTTAAAAGGCATTCATTATATTGTTTCCTTATTTGAACGCAAGCGCCAACTCTTTCAGTGAGACTCTGTACTTCCTTATTCGTTGTTGGAGATCGCAGCCCTAATAGAGCTTTGATCTTTTCAGGATTTGCTTCAATGCCTCGTTGATTGATAATGTGCCCGAGGAACATGCCTTCTCGTACTCCAAAGGTTCACTTCGTCGGGTTCAGCTTCATTTGATATTTATCTAGTTGATCAAAAGTCTGACTTAAGTCAACTAGATGATCGGCAGCTTTCTTGCTTTTTGTCAGCATGTCGTCAACATAGA
This sequence comes from Sambucus nigra, assembly GCA_949130495.1. Classification (NCBI taxonomy): domain Eukaryota; kingdom Viridiplantae; phylum Streptophyta; class Magnoliopsida; order Dipsacales; family Adoxaceae; genus Sambucus; species Sambucus nigra. The sequence goes on along the minus strand of OX422224.1, from coordinate 181,570,905 downwards.
CTTCTATATTGTCACTGATTTGTTCAGCAAAGACCTTGTTCATCAGCCTCTGATACGTCGCACCTGCATTTTTCAAACCAAAAGGCATAACATTATAACAATAAGTTCCCCTAGGGGTAATGAAAGAAGTACTCTCCATGTCTTCAGGTTTCATTTTGATCTGATTATAACCAGAATAAGCATCCATGAAGCTCAGCAACTCGTGTCCCGAGGTAGCATCCACCAGTTGATCAATTCGGGGCAGTGGAAAGTGATCTTTTGGGCATGCTTTGTTGAGGTCGGTGAAGTCTACACACATCCTCCACTTGTTGTTTTTCTTCTTTACCATCACCACATTGGCTAACCAATCTAGATATTTAACATCTTCAATGAAACGAGCTTTCTGGAGCTTCTCGACTTCGTCCTGTATAGCTTGATTCTTCTCGGGACTGAATACTCTTCTTCTCTACTTCACAGGCTTGATCTCCTTATTCACATTGAGCTCGTGACATAAGAAGTTTGGGTCAATCCCAGGCATATCTTCATGACTCCAAGAAAAAGTTTGTCTTCTACTTCTAAGGAAAGTTATCAATTCCTGTTTTAGTGAGGCTTCCAATGATGAACCTATTTGAGTAGTTCGTTCAGGGTGTTCATCATCCAGAATGATATTTTCAGTAGCTTCCACCACTTGACCTTTCACGAGTTGCGACTCATCCCGAGGATCCAAGGTTTCAATTTCTGCATCTTCATCCACTTGATAAGTAGTAGTCTTTTTCTTTGATTCTTCCAATTCATCTTTCTCGGCGGATGAATAATAGCACTCCCGAGCTACTTTCTGATCACCTTTCATAACTCCTACTCCAAAGTTTGTTGGAAATTTTAGGCATTGATGCACTGTAGATGGTACAGCCTCGAACTTCTTCAATCCTACTCTTCCCATGATGATATTGTACGATGACTGGACATTCTTATCCATCACGGAAAAGCGTATTCTTTCTGTCCGACAAGCAGGCCACGTACCAATGAATATATGCAACTGATCGTCCCAAGTGGAAACACTTTCTCGCCAGCAAAACCGATGAGGGGTCTGTGGTAAGGCTCCAGTTGAGATAGCTTTAAATTTAAACTATCAAAACACGAGTAGAACATGATGTCTGCCGAGCTACCGTTATCGACCAGCACTCTTGAAATCATTACCTCCTTCATTCTCATTTTGATCACTAGTGGGTCGTCTTGAGGATATAAAACTCCTCCAAGATCATTCTTCGAAAACCCAATGACCAATTTTTCTTTGTTCACCTTTCTCGGGCGATCTTCCTCGGCTAAATTTATTCGCTGAATGTACGAGCAAGCTTGAGCCTCTCCGAGGTAAGCTTTTCTTTCTGCAGTAAGGTCTCCTCCTCTTGCATCTCCTCCTGTAATGACATTACAATCAAATGACCCAAAGCGTATTGAAAATACCTCTCGTTCTGGCTGCCTTGGTTTCTTGGGAAGATCGGGGTCATCTTCTGGATCATCTTCATGGTTTCTCTTCTTTTTCTCCTCTGCTCGACGAGGAGATCTAGACCTTTCTCTAGTTCGGTCATTGTTTCTTCTTTTGCCTCCCCGATCAACATACTTTGCTAGCTTTCCTCGTCGGATGAGTGTTTCAATCTCGTTCTGAAGAGCTATGAAATTTTTTGTCATATGGCCATGATCCTTATGGAACTCGCAATATTTCTCCCTATTCCTCGTGTCAGGGTCTGACTTCATTTTCTTTGGCCAGTTTAACTCCTCGCTGTTCTTAATTTCTTTCAGGACGTGGTTGATATTTGCCTTCAAAGGCGTGTAATTATTAAATTTCTTCAAGACCTCCCATGACGACCTTCTTTTGGAATGCTTGTCACCACCATTGTTCTTATGCTCTTTCTTCTTAGCTTTATCACCTTCCATATTGGTTTCTTTGGCGTCCATATTCTTCTTTGCAGACATAGCCTCCTCGGCATTCATAATCTTGGACGCTTTTCCCATCAGGTCCGACATGGTTCGAGGTGGATCTTTGGCCAAAGTGTAGTACAACTTGTTTGGCAGCAGTCCACTCATCAAAGCAGTAATTGCTGTCTTCTCCTCGTAATTAATGACCTCGAGCTTCTCGTTATTAAAACGAGTTATATAGTCTCTAATACTCTCACCAGCTTTTTGCCTAACACTTAACAAATGTGCTACTCGTTTAACTGGCTTTGCTCTGAAGCAGAAATTCCCAATGAATAACTCGGCCAGTTGAAGAAAAGTTGAAATCTTACCCCGAGGAAGATTATTATACCATATCTGAGCAGATCCAGTAAGAGTTCCCGAGAACGCCTTGCATCTCATCTCGTCTGGGACAGCATAGATGTCGGCAGCAACTTGATATTGTTCTATATGAAGGACGGAGTCAGTCTTCCCATCATACTTGGGAGTCACAATAGGTGCTTTGAACTTCGATGGTGTTGGGAAATCAACAATGTCCTGGACAAAAGGTGTTCCCCGAACAAAGGTTCGTTGTAGAGGGTTCTTAGCCTTAGCCATTTCCCCTAATCTATCCTCCAGCCTTTGAATAGATCCTTCCCATGCATCATTCCCTTCCTCGGGCCTATTGGTTAGAGCAACTGATCGCGTTGAAGTGGTTTCCTGGGATTTATCTCGACGAGTAGCTGGTCGGTCATCGGATCCATCTTAATGAGCAACTGGTCGCGATTGGGCAGATCCTTCCCTTAAATCTGATGGTCGTCGAAAGCTCCTCGACGCTGCATTAAGAGGACTTTTGTTCCTCCTAGGGCCTAATCGATCAAAAGGAGAGGCCCTACTTAATCTTTTCAATGCACTGGCCCTTTCTGGGGAGAGGGTGACACGTTGTTCAGTATCTGTGGCTCGTACTGACGAAGTTCGTCCAGGTTGATAGGAAAAATCTTCAGATTCCTTATTGCGATACGAATTAGTACGCCTAGTACGAACAGAAGGCGCACGGATATTTCTTTGAATGCTTCGTGATCCGGAGTGGGCTGGCGCATCGCCATGGAGGGTTTGGATGAGTTGTCGCATCGTTTCTTGCATGACGGTCTGGCCCTGAGCTAGATTCGTCATCATTCCAGTCAGATCTGGAATAATTGGTGGAGCAGATGGATTTGGAGGGGTTCCAATGTTTCGATTGCTGGATTCAGGTATATCAGCCATTGGTAATGGATTGTTTTTGATGAGAAAACGATTTTACCAGTCATTTCCCACAGACGGCACCAATCTGTTGATGTAAAAAATTAGATCACTTTAATAATTCAATCACAGATAAATAAATGAGACTAAAGATTTTAAAGTGGTTCAGCCTTATAAGAATGGCCTACGTCCACTGTTGTTTTATTACTGAGTGTTTGGGAATTCTCGATTACAAGAAATTCCGTTCTGGATCCCAGAGTTGGGATTTTGAATTTTTTTCTACAATGAGGATTGTACAACGTATTTATAGCCTTGAGGCTGTCATCTGAAAGGGTGATACCTTAAATGATACATATGAAAGGGTAATACATTTAATGCCCTTTAGGCGTGTGTGTCTAAATGATAAGCATTTAATGAACCAGTTGAACTGTTGGTTATCCAGCTATTAATGCTTTGTTCGAGATGCAACTCGGACCGCCTGAGCTTCCTGGTATTCAAGAGTTCTTCGGAGAGGTCTGTTCCTCGGAGCGTATGAGTTCCTCGGAGATATCTGTTCCTCGGAGCGTATGAGTTCCTCGGAGAGGTCGGTTCCTCGGAGCGTAAGAGTTCCTCGGAGCGTATGAGTTCCTCGGAGAGTGTGATCACCTCGGAAGTGCTTGTTGTTGCCATGTAGATAGCCACGTGTCTTCATATGATTGATCCAAGTCAGCAAATTAAATTTGGTATCAACAATGATAACTTATTTAGCAACACCCTGCGTAGTTTGACGGCAACGGATGGCCAACTCGCTTGCCAGATCGCACGGGGTGTTACAATAACAACATCAAGATTTGTTGGAGATAGAGTCGTTGTTTAAGTCTACTATCTATTCTTTGAAAACTATATCATAGTAATTTTCAGGCTCGGATGTTCGAGATTTTTTTCCCTTTGTGTTTTTCTCGTACATCCGCGTGTTCTTATGGTTTGATTTATTTAATTTATTTGCTATCACCTAGATGCATGTTTAGGGTTAAAAGATAAAATTTGGTAAATCAGTTTTCACAAGAAAGGTTTAATTGCTGCCAAGTTTAATTGGGTAAAACTAGTTCAATCATTAAAGTTAAAAAATCATAAAATATTAAACTTGTGTTTATTCGAACCGCCCATAGCATTCACAGCGTGCGCTCCTTCTTTCTCTCCTTCTCCCTTGCCGTCTACCTCTCCTTCTTACTCTCATTCTTCATCTCTTACCTCCTCTCCTTGTTCCTCTCTTTCTTCCTCCCTTGATTTTTCTCCTTCTTTCTCTTCTTCTTTATCTGCCTCTGGAACCTTCGGCGCTTTTATCGCACCCCCTTCACCAACCGTTAGTAAATCACTAACAACCTGCTCAATAAATTTCTCAATTGACTACTGCGTACCCCTTCACCAATCGTTAGTAAATCACCAACTACCTGGTCGACTACTTTATCCAATGATTGTTTCGTAGGAGAATATACGTTGCCCTCGTAACTAGCACTACTACTAGACGAGGATGATAAGGGTGGTCGAACTTCCTTTTTCGCCTTCGACTTCTTCTTCCGCTTTGATGCAGTAGGAGGATTTCTATTTCTTCCCACTTATATGACCTACATAAGAAATTAACAAAATTATGTTAGCAAATGAACATCAAATTAACAAGTTCATACTAACGAAGAAACAATAAATATATAGCCACATCTATATAACAAAATTATATATACATGCATACATATATAAATACATCATGTAAAAACTTGCAAGAATTTATCTAAACAAGGCAATTGAAATATATACATATCTACATTTATATAACAAAATCATATATACATGCATACATACATACATCATGTTAAAACTTGCAAGAATTTATCTAAACAATGCAATTGAAATATATATATATATATATATATATATATATATATATATATATATAGAGAGAGAGAGAGAGAGAGAGAGAGAAAGAGAGAGAGATAGTCACATTTATATAACAAAATTATATATACATGCATACATACATACAAACATCAAGTTAAAACTTGCAAGAATTTATCTAAACAACAAAATTATATATACATGCATACATACATACAAACATCAAGTTAAAACTTGCAAGAATTTATCTAAACAATGCAATTGAAATATATATATATATAATAAAGTAGAAAACTTGTGTAGGTCATAAGATGCAAAGATGATGTCATGAGATGAATTTTATTTACACTTCCTATTTTGCCCATTAAATTTTTGGATTCCCCCTCTTTTTTTTACCCTCATCTTATGTCAAAATTAAAAAAAAAAGGGTGAAAGCGTACATAGATACCCTTACACACAACTCAATCTCTCTCCTCAACACAAAACACCACGCCCCAACAACTCCCTTGCTTCAGCTTCTGAACCCCAACCTCAAACCCTCAATTCTTCCCTCTCCTATTTCACTTCCCCTGCAGTACAAAACCCGTTCCAAACCCTAATCCTTACCGCACCGTCGCCTTGCACTCCAACACTGCCACCCTTGCACTCCAACGCTACCGCTACCTACCACCCCAAGTAATCTGTCCCACACTCTCATGTTTATAATTGTAATATTTTAATATTTTGGCCTTGGATCTATATATCTGAAGAATTTGTTTAATTTGTTTTGACACCAGATCCCCACTCACCGCAGATCCCCACCGCCCTTCTTGCAACGCGGCCTCCCTTCTTCCACGTCGCTACCCTTTCCTCTTATGTGAGTTTCAGATGGTTTAACTTTAATCTGTGTGGTTTAACCTTCTGAACTTCAATTTTTTATTTTAGTTTCAAATTAGGGCTAATTTGGGGAGGTTCATTTTTCTTTGGTTAGGTTAATTGTTTGGGGGTATTTAGGCATTTTACCCTTCGATTTTTTGTTTCAAATTAGGGATTTTATGGATTTTTTTTTCTTTAGTTACGTATTTTGAACTTTGTTTGCTACAATGTTTGAACTCTGCTCTGTTTGCTAATGGTTTGTTGAATGTTTAGGTGTAATTTCAACGCACGTCTTATACAACTAGGTAAGTTAATCATGGTATTTTTAGTTTTTTTTTTGCATTATATTTTGTGAAGTTTTAAATATTTGTTTTAATTCTGTTGATGTGGCAAGATTATTATTTTAGGGTGTCTTTATTAATTTTTGTTAGTGAACTATTTAAAAAAAAATTCTCACAAAAATTTAAAGTGCGTGGGAAATTTCAGTTGGAACAAAATCGTTGAGAAGACACATGGTAATCTTTAAGAATGTCTTACACGGTAGCAGGAAACACATATAAAGTATGTGTTGAACATTTAATTATCATGTATAATTTGTTTCACTCTGTTTTTTCGTGTGCGTGGGGGAGGGGGGGATTGTTCAGTGTCTAATTTCGGTTTTGACATGAGTCCTATCATAGTATTTTGTTGGTTTAATATATAATTTTTAGGTGATTCTTGAAGTTTGGAAATTTTAAAACCTTATTCCTTTTTGGGAGACTGATTACTATTATAGCATTTTGTTGCTTATTTATTTTTCTTTAATGTTGATAGATTTATGGACCATGTACATATTTATTAAGTTTTATAAAATCAAATTTGAAGGCATTTTTATTTTTTCATTTTTCTAAAGTTTTATTTTGTTCTGTAGGTTACTGAAATTTATAATTTTTAAGAATTTATTATGTTCAGTGGAGGTATGTTTCATGTGCTGTAATCTTCGTTACTATCAATTTTTGAGGTATGTTTCATGTGCTTTAAGTAACTAGAATTGTAATAAATTAAGAATCAGTGTGCTACTATTTATGGCAGTGCTACTTTTATCCCAGTGTTCTTCTGTGTTTTGGAATTCATACTTGCAGACATTAATCATTGATAACACCGGGTATCAAATTTATTTTCACAATATCTCTATTTCTCTCTTCCTCTGCAGCCCTCTTTGACGACATCACATTTGCTGCCATGACAATATCACATCTGCAGCCCTCTTAGACAATATCTCTGGACATGACTACATTCCATTTTTCTTTTATTAACATCATGCATTTGCTTTTAATTTTTTTAGTTGTTGTATTGGTTTAGATATTTAGGTTCATGTTCAGTTGCCTTAGCTATTAGTTTTTGTTTACTACAGGGTTGAATGCCAGGTATGGTTAAGGCATAGATGTTTTTGTTGCCCCTATTCAGTTGTTTATAATATTTATATTGGACAATTCTTCATCTATATTAAGAATACGTTGAACTATATTTGGAGTATCCTTATCTTTATTAGAGTTGAATGGGATTTCCCCTTCTTTAGTACCATTATCCTCCTGAGGACTGTGAGTTTTCTTTTTAGAATTTTTGGGTGACATAGTCTTTTGGATGTTTCTTGCATTGACGTTTAATATCTATTCTTATACGTTAACAGTATGATGATTCTTATTTTTCTTCTTCACATTTTTATTCATAGCCTCCACATTCTTAATATACATCTCCTAATTCTTCTGTGTACATTACTTATTTGGGAATTTTAAATTAAACTTTGTATCCTCATGGCCTTTTCAGAGTAAAAATTTCGATATTGAACCATTTTTCATAAGCGACTTCCTGTCAGAATCCATCACCCACCCATCCAATACAAACTCATTTGGGAACGACCTTGGTAAGGTTAAATTCCCCCCACACACTGTCCAATCATGGTATGTTATTTCAGGTGTTGACATTCTTAGGGATTTTCCTATCAAAATGGATATTCAGTACATTGGGAGATATGTTACTTCATATATCTATATACAAATGTGAGAATATACTGCCTCTGTTCAGTAATTATCCTACTGCTACTACTAAAATATCATATTGCTGTTACTAAAATATCCTACTGCTACTATTTTTTATTAATATATTCTTTTTCCTGCAATGATTCATAATCAATCGAGTATAGGGAATACATCACATGATCTTCTAAAGGTAAATTTGATACATGTATTTATAGAGTCTGTATTTTTTTCTTCTTAAGGTTTGAAGCTCTCCCGAATCTCAGGTAATTAACTCTTTCCATATGTATGGTATGTAATATGACGATTCAGGCACAGACCAAACAAGCATATATATAGGTCAATATGTCAGGTTTAATGTACCATTGTGGCACAGTTGCTTTTTGTTTTGTGATACCTCTTCATAATGAGGATCATGCTTTAGGATTCTTGGTGGTTTCTTAATTAGAGGATGTTGGCAATGCTGTTGTCGCTAAAGGCCTGGTGGCTGTATCAGCCGGTTGCCCAAGTTTAATTCCTTGCTCTACTTCTGCCAGCAAATCACCAATGCTTCCCTCATAACTATTGCCAAAAATTTCTCTAATTTTATTCGCTTCAGATTGTGCATGCTCAACCCAGACCCGGTGACAATGCAACCATTATTTTGCAGACTTTGTGAGCATTGATAATTTAAAGTGGTATAAGATTTTTCTATCAAGTTTGTGCTCATCTACATTGTTCACTTAATGTAATTTGCATGCTGAATTGCCTATTTTCTTCCTCACAGGTCTTAAACAACTTATTACAAAAGACATGGTTGAATCTAGCAGGACTATTTCTCATTATTCCTGACCGAACCATGAACTAAAATAAGCTCTGGCGGTGCAAGAGATTCCTGCTAATACGGAGGTTATCATGTTTTCCTTCAGTTAATTTTAACTTTTTTGTGAGTGAATAAATTTGACATGTTATTTACACCACTTTGTTTTGTAAAGGATTTTCTCCTTTACCAGTTCAAAACTTTTAAATGCTAAATGACTCGACACAATTGACTCTTTCAAGTATCATTACTTTCATTTCTATGTTTAGAAAGTAAGCTTTTAAGTATCAGCTTATTTTTTCATGAAGCTTTCTGTTATGTACACCCCAAGCACGTCCAATGCACCATCTTTTGGAGTATCATTTTGTTTGATTTTGACACGAACCTTGAACTACAATTTTTGGGTTTTAGTTCAACACATTAGCAATTGAAATCTATATGTTTTATGTGTGCCCAGTTAACATTGGCAACACATTCTTTAGAACTGCACCCTAAACCATTTGTTTTCTACATTTTGATTAGATTTCTAAGGTAAGTTCATTTTTCTGCTTTAATAATGTTTCATATAGAATATTGTGGTGTTTATGAGCTTTTTTACTAATCATGTTGTTTTACTAATCATATTGTGGTGAAGGCTTTGTGCTTCTTTCTCTGTTCAGATGCTGCAAATGTAAAACAAGAGTGAATGCATTTGTAGTGGGTCCAAATCAGTTTACCACAGCCTCACAGGACCAAATCACTACTGGAGAAACTGCAACATCTAAGGCCCACTTATGTTCGCGGTAAAATATTTTTAACAGAGTGAAAAGTGATTTTGTGAAAAACCTTTTTTCCCTACTTGGGGTTAAAATCACTGTTCTTAGGAAATCTTAAATCAGTGCACGGGCTATAAATTTGTGGTGCTGGACGAAATTAGAATTTCAAATAGGTGAGAATACTTTTCACCATTTTACTTTTCACCCCAAGCCAAGCGGACCTAAATATAATCAACTTTTACATTTGGGAAATCAAGTACAACGATTGAAGAATTTAGTACCATCAGGGACGTTTTAAGAAATATCAGAAACTTTGCGGCCACCACCATGTACTATTCGAGTCTGGCTGTGAATTGCTCTATATAATCTTTAATAAGCTTCCTTGGATTAAACGGGATGGCCAGCTGCTATTTTTATGTTTTGGCATCAGTCACAAATAACCATATAATAGTCTACCTCACACTTGGCAGTTACTTTAGAACTGCACCCTAAACCATTTTTTTTCTACATTTTGATTAGATTTCTAAGGTAAGTTCATTTTTCTCCTTTAATAATGTTTTATAACTCTGTTTGTATTCTGAGTACTACGTTTTGCCAATATGATGTGCTATTTTTCTTAGTTCCTACAGAATATACATTTAATTTGATGGCCACAGCAGAGATCTCTTCCTGATTAATTTCAGCACCCCAATGCCTTGAGGTATTTAGTAAGTGCCTCGCACCTCATCCTCCATTATTCTTAGAATAACAGTGAGATGATATCTATGGATGTATCTCTCATTTTACATACCTCAAAGATAATATCTACGAATTTAGAATAACAGTGAGAGGAATTATATTATCACTTCCCCCATCAGTTGGTGTGTAATGGTTGCTCTGCTTATTGCTCTATCCACTATAATTGGTACACTCTAATTCTTTAAGGTCTATGGTGTTCCCTACATGGTGTCAGATTACTTCATTTCCTTAATCAATAATTTTAAGAAATCACAGTTAATGGCTTTAATTTCTTGCATGTCATAGAAAGTGGCTTAATTTGTTTCTTATTTTTTGACAGATATTTGTAATGTGGTTGGATTTTGTTATTTACATGCACCACCATACTGCTGCTGTACGCCAACTATATCTGAGAAGACACGGAATGCAATTACTTCAGGTAAAAAACACCATATCCAAATTGCATTAGGGACTTGCATGAGTTTGATCCAAAAGCTTTAGATTTAATATGTGGACTTTGTTTACTAACTTGAATCAAATATGTGGACTTTGTTGATTAAATTTTTAGTTTTCCATTAATCTTTTATCTCAAGTCTTCATTGAACTTTGTTTACCACATTTGTCATTTTCAGTGAAATGAAGAGCTTGATTGGTGAAGCAACATTTGGGATTTTCCAAGAGCTTCAGCACTGGTATGTTTTAGAATCCATTCTTTTGGAAAATATTCTTTTTAACAGTGAAGTCAATAAACTTCTCTAAACTATTTTGGCGTTTGGTTTTTGAAGATAATTCCCCTATTAATGGTTCAATTATCATCTATGCAGGTCAGTCTGTGTCGTTCAAAGGCATATAAATCAAAATCTACTCTATTATTGGATTCATTTACAGAAGATATATGTTTGGTATAAGAATTTTGTGACGAGGAATGAGATGAGTGACGTGGGCAATACAAGCGGCTTGGTGTAATTGTGGGCATCATCTTCGAAATTTTAAACTATCTATTGTGATATTGATTATATTTTGTGTTAAACAGTTGATGATATATGCAAGGTCCAATATGGACAATTATTTTTATTGTTGTGTTTTTTTGTATTATCTAAACAAGGTGGATAGTCGTATAAACAAAGGAGATTCTGCCCAATTTTTGTAAAATATTTGTATTATGAATGGAATTTCGCAAAGTTTTAATATAAACTCTAGAAAATAATCAATCACAAGCACTACCATTTTTTTAAATTACATTTTTTTTTGTTGGGGAACGGAATTTCTGTCGTGTCTTCAGGCACGGGCATACACTAGACTATTCATGTTATATGCGAGTCTATTTCATGAATTTAGACATTCGAATGTTGTTGGACTATTTGTTTTTGTTAAGCAGGGTGGCTAGTCCTAAAAACAAAGGAGAATATGGTCAATTTTTTTAAAATTACATTTTGTTTTGTTGGGGAACGAAATTTGTGCATTTTTGTAACTACGTGTTTTGAAAATTTGTCGTTTTGCGATTATCAACGTGCCTTCAGGCACGGGCATACCCTAGTATATATATATATATATATATATATATATATATATATATATATATATATATATATATGTATATTATTAATTGTTCATTTATATATGAAATATGTTGCTATATATGGTGGGAAGTGGCCGTGAAAAATCCACCACGGTTGGAAGAGGTCGTGAAAAACATCAGTACAATGGGATATGACCATAATAGAACCAATACGGTGGCAATTGGCCGTATTGGTGATACCAAGTTTTGAAGTCCGTGAACAAAGAAATGGCGGTTACCTTAGACCGCGAAATTATGTCACATTTGACGACGAGCTGCCGTAGATGCAGACTACGCATCAATTTTTTTTTCGATTTTAAAATCCTAGCCTGTTTTTATAACTTTTTATGCAATATATTACCATTGGTAATATTATGGTTCAATTTAGGATAGTTAAATGGGTTAATAATGGAGTTTAATTTGTAGTCTGCATGATAGAGTTTGATACACAAAATAAGAGAATATATGTGATATAAGACACTAATGAGAGTAAATTTTAAGGTGTAACATATCATAATTAAAGCTTGAGGATAAGTTGTAAGATATGAGAGAAAATGAAAGTAAGTTAAAAGGTTGAAAGGTTTGGGAGAAAAGTTAGAGAGAGAGAGAGAGAGAAAATAGAAAAAATGAGGTTTAAAATTTTTTGAATTTTGATATAGGATAATACTAATGTGATATTTGGTGTTTTGTATAAATATTATGTACTTCTATAGTGTTTTATAAAAAAAGGTAATTTCTAGAAATATTTTTTATAAAAATATTAAGGACCCTTATAAAAAGGGAACGACTATTCCCACACCCTTTTTAGCTTCGCCCACACCTTTTATTGTTTTAAGACAAAAATACCCTCATTTTTCATCATCTTTTATTATTAATTACCAAACATAAAATACCACTTTATTAATAGTGTACTGCAAAGTCAAATATATCCTTGTATAGTAGCTAATAAAAAAATTTAATTAGGAACATGAAATACGGTGTTGTAAAATCCTTTAACTATTAAAAAAATAGTTTTGTAATATTTTTTTAATAAAAGATCTGTATTAAAAATTGTTTGTTTTATAAAAAAAAACTGTATTTTTTAGATAAAAAAAATATGTTTTATAAAAAAAATCAGTTTTTTAAAAACAAAAAATGTTTTCTATATAAAAATTGCCTTTTTATAATTAAAAAAAATGTTTTTTTTCAAAAAAGGCAAAAAATATTTTATATACATCATTTAATAGATGTGGATCCGCGTCACCACCAAAAACCACATCAAATATTTTTTCATAAAAACTGTACAAGTTTTTAAAAGCTAATTTATAAAAAAAAATTCTTAAATCGTTTTCTATAAATATATATAAAAACTAGGGAAACGGTTGTTTTTTAAATTTTTTTATAAAGAAAGCAGTTTTTTAACGGTTAAAACAGTTTGTTATATAAAAAAAATAACATTGTTTTTTTTTAAAAGTTTTTTCTAAAACAACTTTTTACGTTTTAGAGACAAACTTTATTATTATGATTTTTCTTTTTTCACAACTTTAAGGGCTTTTTGTGTGTTTAATTTCTTCATGAAATAAATATTAGCATTTTACATTTTAGAGTTTTTTTAGGGAATGTCACCCATTTGTGAATAGTTGTTTCTAAAACGTAAAAAGTTGTTTTAAAAAAAATTAAAAAAATAATGTTCTTTTTTTAATATAACAAACTATTTTAGCTGTTAAGAAACTGTTTTCTTTATAAAAAAAATTTGTTTTTTTAAAAACAACTATTCTCCTAGTTTTTATATACATTTATAGAAAACAATGCAAGAATGTTTTTTTTATAAATTAGTTTTTAAAAACTTGTACAATATTTGTGGGAAAAAAATTGATGTGGTTTGTTGCGACCCACATCCATTAAATGATGTATATAAAATATTTTTTGCCTTTTTTTGGAAGAAAACATTTTTTGAAAAAAATATTTGCCGTTTTTTATTTATAAAAAGACAGTTTTTATATAGAAAACATTTTTTGTTTTTAAAAAATAGTTTTAAAAAGTGGTATTTTATGTTGGGTAATTAATTATAAAAGATGATGAAAAATGGAAATACTTTTATCTTGAAAGAATAAAAGGTGTGAGAGAAGCTAAAAGGGGTGTGTGAATAGCCCTCCATGTTAAAAAGCTTCATTTTGTAAAACTATCGAGGAATTGCACGTTCACAATAATGGTACAAATTACCTGACGTGACAATGTGATGTGATGGTGTTGAAAAAGTTAGAAGATAATAAAAAATGCTATTGAATCCGATTTTTTTTTACCAAAAGTACATAGATCAAAATAGGTGGAGGGTTTTAATTGCCATGTCACTTTTCATTCAAAATTTTGGCTACAGTAGAAAAGCACGAAGATAATAAACGGCAATGAGAGTAAAAGACAAGGTTCTCAATAATGGGAAACTTTTTGCAACACAAACTCCTATTTAACAGGAAAAAAAAATTAAACTCAAATTTTAGATCTAAGTGTTCCCCACACACCATATGTTCTAGGAGTAAAAATACACCATATGTTTAAGTATATAATAATTAAAGAAAGGGATTAGATCGTTCTTATTAAAGAATGCTACCTACTCTCACTTACTCCCACGTTTTTTTACACCACCTACTCCCAATTTTATAGCGCAAACATATCTCCAAAAATGCATTGTTTATTTTGATTAGGAAGATATGTGCTTGTTTTGTCTCTAAATGGCTCATAAAAATGGTGTAAACAAATGATCTAAAAATTTTAAGGGTTATTTTCTATTACTCTCACTTTTATACTTGGTTTTATGTGTTAGAATTATTTTAAAGAATAATTCTACATAATATGATTCATAATTAGATTAATACTAAGAGTCACTTTGATTAATGAAAGGATATTCAAAATACCAAGAGTCAAAATGATTCTTGGTTATCTATCTCAATGAACGGTTAAGATTAAGTGACTATTGAAGATTTGGATCATGTCTCTGCCTATAAATAAGTGACTAATTTTTCAAGAAATCCAAAGACTCAAATTTGTGTTTATTTTCTGAATACTATTTTGACTATAAAAGAAGATCCAACCGTTCGAACATGATGAAATTGGAGTATGTTTTTGTCGTATACAAGAGGAAGTTGTCGTCCGAAATTTAGTTCTATCAGACATCGCTAAGGTCGACTGCTTCGTTAATATTTCCATTTGTGACATGATAGAGGTATGTCATTATAATATCATTTTGTATTCCTTATAATAATTGTATGTGATAATCATGTTGATCTATGATCGTAACATTACAAGTATAATACATAATGTTTATATTATTAAAGAACAAATAACATATAGAATTGGATTTGCATATGTTAAATTTATATATCCATATAAAACTGTTAATTACGTGTTCTTTAATTTATGTTTACATGTGTTATCAGAACAATAGGTTTCTGATCTCGTGATTGTCCATTACGAGTTTTTGCCTATAAAAGAATTCGGGTAAACACAAAAATAAAAATTAAAAAAACGAAAAACTTGCGAACTATTGATTTTTTTTAGGGACAACTTTTTGTATTTTTACTCGGAATATTATGAAATTCATATGGTCACTTGAAAACGTCCAAATAAACAAAACTCATTATATACAATGGGCACCACCCTATCTTGACGATTTGACATCGTTTAGACTCCTAGAAACGTAGTTTTGCCATTTTTGGTAATAATGCCAACGCTAATAACTCTTTTTTAAAAATTAATTTTACGATTCCGCGAATTGGAGAGTGATCCTGAAAAGATTTTTATGTTACTGTTGTGATAACTCAAAATTTTCCATTTTTGAAAAAATAAATTATTTTTGGAATTTTATGGTATACATCACTACATATATTTTTATCATTAAATGATTATTCTAATATTCATGTTATGTATTGGCCAAAAGGTTCAATATAAAGTTTTGAATATTAGATTTATGATTAAGGGGTTGGACAATATAAATTTTGATATATTAGATTATTATCTCTGTGTATATATATATATAAAATAAAAGTCCAAAATCAGTAGAAGATGATACGTGACGCTTTTCTTTAATGAAGGCTCAAATAAAAATTGACTATACAAAACCATTTTTCTCTCCTCTCAATTCTCACACCCATTAATCTTTCGTCTACTCAAAACTTTCTCTCTCGCCTCTCAATCCCCAAACCTATTAATCTTTCTTCACTCCATTTCCTTCCATCTTCCTTAAATGACACATGGCACTCTTAATTGATTTATATGTTAACTTTTTAATTGGGAGTAAAGTCCCACCATCGGAGAGAAGTGTTTTTTACAACAACAAAGTGTTGATTTCTATGGGCTTTTTAATTTGGAGACGTAAAGTCTCACCCTTATTAATTAATTAATTGATTTTTAAACGCTATTGGACTTTGCTCAACAAGGGTCATATGGAGCCAGATTAGAAGGTTGGTGGATCCATGCCTTTGAGGTGAGGTATCCCCCCTCTTACTAGCTGAGTTGATATGTATTTTTCAAGGATGGTAATGACTTTAACCTGACAAAATGAGGCACGACACGATAACACGAGATGAACCGACACGAAGTTATAAGTTAATGAGTGGACCCATAATGAATTCAGATAAGTATCAACCAGATAAGATACGAAGTTATAAGTTAATGGACGGACCCTTAACGGTTTCGGATCATATCAGTGTCAACTCGATAAGACATGATAGTTAACGGGTCGAGTTAGTGTTGACCTTCTTCACCCGTTATTACCCGATAAGACCCATTGAGATCTAATAATTTTCGTAAACAAAATATATTATTGGGACTTATAAAAAGTTTATGTAGTTTAATGTTAATTTAATTATAACAAATATTCACTACAAGAAAAAAGACTTTTAGTTGCAAAACAAAATTGTGACTAATCATTAAAAATTTAGTGGCAAATTTTTTTTTGTCACAGCTTTGCTACTAAAGACCTGCTGCTAATACCTTTAGTGGCATTTTTTTGGCGTTTGCTACTAAATGTTACAAATTTAGTGACAACCACATTTTGCTACTAAATGATGTATTTTTAGTGGCAAATTATTTGCTACAAAAAATATTCAAAATTGTCACTAAAAATACGTTATTTGCCACTAAAATGTTCTTTTTGTAGCAAATCTATAATTCGCTACTAAAACTAAGTTTTTTCTTAAGGTCAAGATAGTTTTGTGACAATTCAGATTTGCCACTAAAAGGTTCTTTTTGTAGAAAATATAAGATTTGCTACAAAAACTAAGATTTTGCTGAAGGTAAAAATAGTTTTGTAGCAATTCAAATTTGCCACTAAAAATATTTTTCTGGAGCAAATTATTATCTCCACTAATAGTTATTGCATTTAACATTCATATTTTATGCATAAAATAATTAGCCAATAATATTAAATGCATTCAATTTTCTTATCTAATTTTTGAGATAATTAAGCACTACAAGAAAAAGCCTTTTATGACTGTTAAAAACTGTCATTCAAACCATTTATATATATTAAAAACTGTCATGTAAAATATTTCATATCATGATGGTTTAATATAAATTGTCATGAAAAATCGTGCAATGTAAAAAAAATATTCAAAATACAAATTAAAAGGTGTAGATTCATTTATTCCACATTCAATATTACAATAGATACATTATAGCCAAATAAGTTCCTCCGTAGTAATAACCAAACAAAAAACTACAATGTATCAAATTGAGCTAACACGTCAACCAAATTTAATTCGCCTATAAAAAGTATGTGTTCCTCTATAGTAATAATCACTTCATAGTTTTAGGCAACAATGCGTCGAATTCCTCTTCCTCCATTCAGGATCATTTTTTCCAACAATTATACTCCTTTCACATGCCTTTCTCCTCCATAAGTTCAAAACAACATATATAAATCTCTAGTGCAACTTAAAACACAACATATGAATTCGAGTTTTCCCAAAGTATTAAGTCATGTGTAATTCAAGTCAAAAAGATTTTTTATATAACACAAATAATTGTAAATAATTTTAAAAATTTGGACAGAATTTCCTCTGTTTATAGGACTATCCTCCCTGTTTAAGAAATAAATAAAAAAAACACCAAATTCAGCTACTATTTCCAATCAAACGCAACGTTTCCGATCTCCATCTAGGGGTAATTCTTAGGGTTCCCTTAGCAGCCCCTATTTTTGTAATGTCTTTTATCGTCACATTGGTTTACATAAACAAGTTGAACAAATTTCAAATCTAGAAATACCATATAGATTGTATTCGTACCTCGTCAAGAATGAGAATCCAAAGTGGAGCATCGGTCGACAAGCACGTTTGTATACAAGCCGGGGGTAGATACATGAATATGAGGTGATCCTGCCAATGCCATCCTCTGCTAACCCAACAATTAAAAAAAACTGATTAAGGTACAACCTACACAGTCCATATCTGAATCAACAAATAAAAAAAAACTACCAAATCAGAAGCAGATATGGTACTCATCAACTGAACAACTTAAAGTTGAACCCTACATAACTCAATTACCAAGACTACCTCTGAATAAATCGAAAACAAGGTGTGCAACCTTGATAAAGAAGGTATGCATAACTCTGACGGTTACACTTGCATCAATTTCCCCTGTTTGGACGTAGAGCCTGAATAAACACCATCTTCGGGCCTTTTGTCACAGGATGGGACTCATGTTCGAGGGAGAACTGCAAAGCTGATAGGGTGTTTAGTAAGACAACTCAATTGTGAATAAAGGTCATCTATAATTTAATCAACATAACATGAATGGTAAAAATAAGACCAATTTATTTTTAATGGATCTCCATCACGTAGACGAGTATCTGCCGAAACTGTATCCCCAAGATTAATAATAATTATGTCACCTGGAACAAGAACAGGTGCATCTTGTGCATTCCACCTCCCATCTCGAAGCACCCTTGCATTTTACGATTTAATTAATAGAGCAGATAAGAAATATCTCATAACTAGGCATTATACAACATCAATTTACTTTTTTTCGATACAACATTACTACTGTTTATACAACTCATCTGCCACAATTTACACCCTTTACAATTAACTACATACATTCAGTAAATATCCATATTTACGACAACATTCAATTTAAGAATCATTTTCTTTTAAAAAAACAACACAAAAAGAAAATGAGAAGGAAGATTATACTTGGGAATTTCAATTGTATAAAGAAAAAAAATATATTTTACAAAAGAAAAATGGAATCATTATAGTAAATACCTGAACTATTTGAGCTTCATCCCCCAAGATCTAAAAAGGTATCATAGCTTCTTGGTGACTATACAGCGACAAAGCATCCCCTTGAGTCCCGAAATAGAAAAGAATAAGCAAGAATCAACATAGAGAGCTAAAATTTTGCAAGTTAAGATTAAACAAATGTTCTAGCTTAAAGGGAGTAATGTTATACTTGTATATGGACTATTAGATTTCATTTTTTATCGCAAAGAAAGGACTTTCCAAAAAAGGGACAAACACCTGTTGCATTCAAGTGGCCCCAGGTTGTGATCCTGGGACCTACAGGATGTTGCATCATAAAGTTGTGATTTTTCAATAAGCATAGTTTAGTCCTTAGGGAAGTTATGAAACTACTAAGAGCCAACAAGAGTGAGAACTCCGTTGTTTATTGTGAGTTATTAAGAGAGGGTTTTAACATTGTGAATGACTATTGATGAGCATGAGGGAGATTAAGTAAAAACAAATGGATCGATCCAATTCCATTGCACGAATGGCCTTTTATAGGAACTGGACCCTTTTCCCCTGGAATGGGGTGTAAAGTATGAAATTCACTTTCAATGATACCAAACCAACAGACATGTCAAGTAATGCCGCAAACACTAGGAAAGAAAATTGATTCTTTCAAGTGATTTGAGACATTTGTTGATTCCCAAGAGTCACATACATAAATGGGCAAGATGGCTCGTGATAATCAGATGACAGTCTCTCAGAGATGAACATCTAAGAAATAAACTGGAGAGGGTGTTTCGGGTGGTGGCAATGCAGAGGCGGCTAGAGAGGCGGAAGAAAATATTGAGTCCTATCTTTCTCATTACAACAAAATTGAACATGAAGGGTTCTCTTTTAAGGAGGTTAGCAGACTCCGCTCGAGCAATAACAAGGTTCTGTGCTGCCATTTTTCATCAGACGGCAAATTATTAGACAGTGCTGGGCCTGAGAAGAAGGTCTCAATTTGTAACATGGATAATCGTAATCATGTTAATTATGGTGAAGGGCATTCTCATATTATAACAGATGTTCGTTTTAAATGAAATTCAATAGTCTTCGCAACCTCTTCCTTTGATAAAATTGTCCAAATATGGGATGCGAACAGACCAAGAAATTCTCTCTTAAAGCTCGTTGGGTATGCTGGACAAGTGATCTCATAGGATTTCCACCCAAAAAACGTTGATCTACTTTTCTCTTGTGATAGTAATGATGAAATCCGACTGTGGGACATTAACCAAGGTGTTTGTCAAAGCATTTCGAAGCACGAAGTTAGCAGGCAAGTTAGATTCTAGCCTCGATTTGGGAACGTTTTGGTTGCTGCTTCAGGAAATACTATAAGTTTAATTGATATCAAGACTGACACCGTCCAATACCGCTTGGAGGGACATAACAAAGATGTGCGATCAATATGCTGGGATCCGAGCGAAAGGTACATTGCCTCTGTTAGTGAAGAGTGTGCGAGGGTGTGGTCAATGCCCCATGGTGGAAAATGTGTACATACACTTCATTCAAGTGGAAATAAGTTTGAATCTGGAACACTCCACCCTGGTTATTCTCTAATTATTGCCATTGGTTCCTACCAGTCACTGGAATTGTGGAATTCTGTTTAGAAAAGTAAAACTATGTTGGTCAATGCGCACGATGGAACAATTGTTGCGCTCCCAGATTCTCCCTAGACTGATTTGATTTCCTCAGCGAGCCATGACGGATATGTAAAGTTATGGAAATGATAATTCTCTCTCTACAGTGACATAATTGGGAATAAATCCACAGTACGTTTTCAGTCCATAATTCTCTCTTCATTATTGGAAAAAATTGGATATTTTCTGTTCAAGGCTTCACAGAATTCCCCCTATTCTATATTAATTGGCTTCTTTTGACAGTCCTCCCTCACTCTCATTAGCCTCGTGTTGTTAGACACAACAGATAATTCAGAGTATAGGGAAGGGTAAAACAAAACTATTTACCCGAGTACAGCGCTAGTAAAACCAAACTAGGCAAAAATAGTGTGGGTGTCCAAACACACCAGTAGAAGAAAAACTTAAGAAAACTATCTACAATGACAATAATCAAACCTGTAATGGCACAGAAGCAACACTACATGTCTACCCGAGTACGGCGCCGAATCCAATTTTTTACTCATCTGCCATCATTTTGTATTCAAAATCACATGTTATAATGATGCATAAAAACTGTGATATATCAGAAAAATATATTATAATTTCATCGAGATGATGAATTTGAGGTCGAAAAAGCAACGCAAATATATGTGGCACTATGAAAATCCTAAGCTTATTGTGCAAATTGAGAACAAGAAGTAGAAGAAAAAATAAATTAAAGTAAAATCTTTTATTAATTTAATTCAAAATGTTACAAGAGAGATAAAAGGAACATCCAATGAATCTCAGTCCAAACCGGCTGCCTCACTAGTCACAAATCACAAATAAAGATCCAAATAACAACAAATGAGAAAAATTAAAAACCAATGGAGAGAGAATATGACATATAGTAATAGTAATAGTAATAGTAATAGTAATAGTAATAGTAATAGTAATAGTAATAGTAATAGTAATAGTAATAGTAATAGTAACAGTAATAGTAATAGTAATAGTAGGTGGGGACGTAACCATAGGTGGTGGTGACGCCATAGTGGGTGGTGGCGTGGTGGAGGCCATTGGAGGCAACAAAGGAGCTTGAGTGAAGGCAGCCGCGGTGAATGTGAGTAATATGGTTACCATGAGCATGGCATGTGAAAAATCCTTTCAACCAAAACTCACGACTCTGGCCCTTCATTCTTATACTAAACCCTTGAAAATGGCGAACTAACAATTGACTCACACAAAGACAAACAGGACTTGAATTTAAAAACTTGGATCTCGAAAAATCCTAATGTATTAGGCGATCAAGTTGTTCACAAGTGGGGAAATAATCTCCCTTTCTTGTTCAAGGTATTCAAATTGTAGATTTTCGATTCATTTTTTTCCTTCTAGTGGTCCCTGCTTACTATTATTGTTGTTTTTAGGTACTATAGTTGCAAAAGCATTATCCAGACAGTCTCATCCAGATAAGGAAATGGTTGAGGTTCTTCATAAGTTACATCCAAATGTGTTTAAGGATGATAATCACAAGCCTGAGATGGTTTTGGCATTAATAAAGTTTGAAGCCTTATGCGGTTCGTGATTATTATCCGCCTTTACAGATTATTGAAGTGGTCCATGTAAATAATCATATTATAACAATTTATTATAAATCAAAGCTTTATGTGGTCCAGGTAGAAAATCTTTGATATCTCGTTTGGCCAATTGAAATTTCGTATACTATATAATCGCCAAACAACCACAACTTATGTAATCCTTCTTATCAAGTGCGGTTAAAGATACCTAAGGTATGTTTCGTGCTAAACTACATATCATTGTTCTTATCTACTTCCTCCATCATTCAACTCCTACAAATGCAGGTAACATTCTCAATTCTAATTCTCCTATTCATAACTACGTTCACTTGAACGAGAATCTCCCTTCAACTAAAATGCTACAAAAATTATTCTTTGTTTTTAGTCGTGGGGACATCATTGCAACTGTGGTTCTGGTAACTCTACGGGACATTTTTTCATTTGTGACATCTATACAAGAGAGCATGACCATATTACAATACAGGCATGACCATCTATACAAGACTTTTGCCAATAGAGGCATGGTACTTTTAGACCCTAAAGTTTTATACAAAACAGGTAATTGGACCTTTAGCACAAGATGTTTTTAGACATAGTAGAGAAATGTAAATAGGAATCAACATATAATAATTACATATACTACCGAATGTTTGTATCTGTAATTACAGATACTACCTAATGTTAGTATCTGTAATTAACCAGTGCAGCCTGAAAAAGACCAATTCAAGAAGAACAAGATTGATAATAATGAAGTTCAATAGAAAAAACTAACTCCAAAAGTGTTGACCACCAAAATAGAATCGATCGAAACTTGGATCATTAACTAATTTAAATCCAAAGACCCCTCAAATCTAGAATAGAGAGAAATAGAAGTACAACAATCAGGGGATATTGGAAAAGCAAACAACCGTTGTATTCGTGAACAATGGTTATTTGAAAGGAAATAACCCACACAACATCAATATAGCAGCCAAAGATACTCAAACCACGTATGGATATGCTAAGATGGAAGGCTTCATTTTTGCAATGATGAGAATACATTATAAAAAAATACCACATATGGATAAGCAAATTACATTAATCACTTTTGGTACGACACAAGGTAGCTTCATTCATACTTGCAGCAATAAAATCCCCAAAACAAGGTAAGGGATAGATCACACAGTATATTAAAGATAGTTACCACTACCACGATGTCAAAAGAAGAACAAACAAAAGTTCAGCGCATGCCAAGTCCGACAGAGAACAAATTTGCCTTTGAAACTGGGACATAACAAATAGTGTAAGGATATTATACCGTGACAGGTACACTATGACAGCTACACTATCAATACTAATACTAGTATTATATTATACATAAGTACAATACCTTCTGTGTTAACACTAGATACAATCGTGTTAGGCATGTTGGAGACATTTGGAATAATTGACAGGAAAGGATGACGTATGGGTTCTTGGATGCATCCTTGAGGCACGTAAGATCTCGGGGCAGCACGATCAGATCAAACATACGTCAAAAAATCATTGATAGTCCACATAAGCGCTGCACAAAACTGAAAGTTATTCCCTGTGGAGGCATCATAAGTTTGAATCCCATCTTTCCACAACTCTTTTAACTCCTTGATTAATGGTTGAAGAAACACATCTATGTCATTTCCAGGAGTCTTAGGACTCGACATAAGCAACGATAACATGAAGAATGGTTCTTTCATACATTTCCAAGGTGGTAAATTATATGGTACAAGAACAATGGGCCATGTGGTATGTTTGCTAGTCATATTAGAAAATAGATTAAATCCTTCACTAGAGAGAACAAGCCTGACATTATGAGCATCTCTCGCAAATGACTGGTGAATCTGGTCAAATGCTTTCCAAGCTTCCCCATCAGTCGGGTGTCTCAAAACACTAGGCTCCTCATCATGCTTTTATTTATGCCACCTCATCTTTGAAGCTATATCCTCATTTATAAATAAGCGTTGTAACCTAGGTTTCAGTGGAAAATAACGCAAGACTTTGTGGGGAATCTTCACGCCATTTCCTTTCTCAACTTTCCATCTCAACTCTTCACGCGAGCGAATTGTAGGCCTTTTGGCTAGGATGGCTTGATCATCCGAAATACTTTGTACTTGATCCTTTATATGCTAGCAACTTAAAAGTTATTTGGTTGCATTAATTATTAATAAAAACATTCATTATTATCTCGTAATAATACATAATATATTTTTAGAAAAAAATCATTAATAATAATAACATTATTTATAGAAAGAGTATGTTATGTTTCGTTAAGTATCTGCATGTATAAGTTCGGGTTCAAAATTTCACATATTATAATTTGGCGTCCGTATTCATAGAATAGTATGTCTATCTCGTTTGGATATAAGATGTAAAATTATGCTTGACTAAAAAATTAGTAAATGTCCTACCATTGAAATTTAAATTTGTTCAATTCCTTTTCTATTCCTTTTTAACATAATCTTCAATAATTATAGATAATAAGAACAGTTGATTATATCTACATGTATATTTTTTAAAAGCCTTAAAATTGCATGATTAATTGTAGTTTTAAACCATATTTAAAGAGTAGTGACAATTATAATTCATTTTTACTATAAATCATTCACTTATATTAATAATATATTTACGTAATTATATTAAAATCTTATAATATTAATTTTAAGTTTTTTATACTTTAATACATTACTAATCTTAAATTTTGGACTTAAATACAATGTTGTTTAAAAATTAGACATTGCCCAAAATTGTTAATAAATCAATTAACTTTAACACATGGTATTTTTGATTAAAGTTATAACCCCCCCCCCCCCCCCCCCAAAAAAAAAAATAATTAAGAATAAAAATAAAATAGATATGAAGTTAAAAACAATTCAGAAATGCAGAAACCCCTGGTACACAAACCACTCCGACAAAACTCCCACCACCCAATCACCAAAACCACCTTCATACTGATACAAAAGAAAGTGAAAACCTACGATCTAAATCCAAATCCATTTTATTGATAAAAAAACACAAATAACAAAATGAAAATATCTACCTGGCTCTTACCTGCTAATGGGGTGCTGCAAATGGGCGAGATGAATCGCTGCGGCAGAGGATGAGATGAAACGCACCTGGCTCGTACCTTGTCATGCCTGTTAGCATGACATATCTTAAATGAGTTTACAGAAATTAGACTTTGGATGAGAAAGAATAAGAAGTTGAAAGAGAGAATGCAATTACTATTTCATTCAAGATCCTAATTCTTTTCTACCTATTACAATTTATAGACAAGATTCTACGATGGTTACAACTGCATACAACTACAACTGAATCTAACTAATTCTGTTTAGAATGTTACAACTGAATACAACTAACTAACTAACTATGGGTCCAGCTTGATTTCTCTCTCCTATTTTGATAGTCATCTACTAAAAACGTGATAATACTTCCTCCTTTAAAGATTGATCCTTGTCCTCAAGGATCGAAATCAGGAAACTGTGCCTTGATCACTGAATAATCTTCCCAAGTATTATCTTCTGGATGTGAATGAGACATAGTTCTGCGATCGATGATTTCAAGGGGTTCCACTAACATCTGGCCTTCTGGGCTGGTACGTGGCAAAATTGGGGAAGTAGTGATGTTCTATCCGACCTTTTTCTTCAAAAGGGACACAGGAAACACCGGGTGAATAACTGATGCTGACGGAAGAGCAAGACGATAAGCTACTTTGCCGATTTTTTCTGTGATCTGGAATGGACCGAAGAACTTCAGGGCAAGCTTGAGGTTTCGGTGGATGGCCAACGAGGCCTGACGGTATGGCTGAAGCCAATCTCCTATCTCGAATTCCCTCTCTGATTTGTGCTTGTCCGCATACTGTTTCATCTTATTCTTTGCAATTGTCAAATTTCTCTTAAGAAGAGTAAGAGTCTTCGTTCTCTGTCTGAGGAACTGTCGGGTATTGGGGTCAGATGAGGTATAAATTTGATTGACTGAAAATTGGGGGGGGGGGTAAATACCCATACAGAGCTTCGAAAGGGGTCATGCCAATGGATGAATGATTGTTGGTATTGTAACACCATTAAGCCATGGGTAACCATTGGTGCCATTTGTGTGGTCTATCACTCGTCATACAACGTAAATAACATTCCAAACATTGATTAAGTCTTTTGGTTTGGCCATCGGTTTAGGGGTGATATGCGGTACTGTAGTGCACGAAGTTCCCACCAATTTGAACAATTGCTTCCAAAATTTGCAAGTAAAAACAGTGTCTCTATCCGTGATTATGGTGGCCGGCAACCCATGTAGTTTGTTAATATATTCTGAAAAAAATTGTCAGCCACTATAGTTGCAGTGTAGGGATTATATAAAGCAATAAAATGGCCGAACTTTGTTAAACGATCTACCACTAGAAAAATCATCTTTTTATGATCTGAACTTGGGAGCCCTTCAATGAAATCCATAGAAATCTCCCTCCATGGCACTTCGGGTAGCAGTAGGGGCTGGAGAAGTCCTGGGTAAGGGACATGTTCTGATTTGCTACGCTGACATACATCACACTCCATCACAAATTTCTTTATATCCTGCTTAATTGAAGGCTAATAGAAAAAACGTTCAGCCCTTTATATGGTGGCCTTAATGCCCCCATGTCCCCCATTAGGGGTAGCATGTATTTCCCTCATGATTCTCTGTCTACTATCACCCTTGTTACCCACATAAAATTTATTGTTAAATCGTAAGAGGCCATTGTGATAAGTGTAAGGGCTATCTGCACTATTTTCTAACACTAGCTTTGCCACAATTTCCTCTGCTGTCTGATCTCCTTCAATGCTATTTTTCAGCTCTTGCATCCACTGGGGAACCACTTCAGTAATTGCACAGAACTGACATGTCTGGTCATGGGCTCGAGATAACGCATCAGCAACAATATTCTTCTTCCCCTTCTTATATTGAATTTCATAATCGTATCCCAAGAGTCTTGTGAACCATTTCTGTTGCAGGGTTGTAGAGAGCTTCTGTTCTAATAAAAAATTGAGTCTTTGATGATCAGTCTTAATAATAAAGTGAACACTAGATAAGTATGTTTTCCATTTCTCCACCGCGTAAACTACTGCCCAAATCTCTTTTTCATATGTAGATAGACCCATTTTCCTTGGTGGAAGAGCCTTAATAATATAGGCTTTTGGTTTTTCTTCTTGAAGGAGCACTGCACCAATACCTGTCCCACTTGCATCTGTTACCACTGTGAAAGTCTTCGTAAAATTAGGAAGGTTCAAAATTGGAGTACTAGTCATGGCCCCCTTTAGTTTTACAAAGGCTTCTTGAGCCTCTCTTCCCCACTGGAACCGATCTCTCTTGAGCAGCTGAGTCAATGGCCTACTGATAGCCCCATAGTTTCTCACAAACTTTTGATAAAATCCAGTGAGGCCAAGGAATCCCCAAAGTGACTTGACTGATTTGGGTATTGGCCATTGGATCATAGACGAGATTTTATTCTCATCTGCTGCTACCCCTTGACCCGAAATTATATGGCCCAAGTATTCCACCTTTTCTTCTGCAAATGTGCATTTGGACAATTTAGCAAATAAAGTGTGTTGTCTAAGGGTTTACAGAGTACTCCTTAAGTGCTCAACATGTGCTGCAAGTGTAGAACTGTAAACTAAAATGTCATCAAAGAATATCAATATAAAATTTTGAAGGTTATCTTGAAACGCATCATTCATGAGGGCTTGAAAAGAAGCTGGAGCATTAGTTAGCCCAAAGGGCATGACCAAAAATTCATAGTGTTCGCTGTGAGTGGAGAAGGCTGATTTATGTACGTCGAGTTGGAACAATCGAATTTGATGATATCCAGCCCTCAAATCCAGCTTAGAAAAAATAGTAGCTCCATGTAGTTCATCTAGAAGTTCATCTATTACAAGTATAGGATACTTATCCTTAATTGTGATTTTTTTGAGCTCACGGTAATCCAAGCAATTATTATCTTTATTTTTGACTAATAGTACTGGAGATGAGAATGGGCTGGTACTGGGTCTGATGATCCCAGTTTCTAACATCTCCTTAACTATTTTCTCTATTTCATCTTTCTGAACATGCGGATAACGGTAGGGTTTAACTTTTATTGGTTCACAATTAGGTTTCAAATTAATGTGGTGGTCATGTCTTCTCACAGGAGGCAGACCTTTTGGCTCCTCAAACACATCACTATATTCACTCAACAATTTTGAAATAATAGTGGGGTGATTTACCTCAGTGTTAGGACTGAAAACTGAGAATAATTTCCCCAATAGAATGGTGGATCTCTTCTTGCTTAGCTTGTGCATACCTTTAGCCGAAATCATTTTCAATTTCCCCCTCTCTTCTTCTCCTTGAAGCTCCACTTGCTCGTCCCCTTTTTGCACTTTAATCCACATGTTCTTGAAATCCATGCACACTGGACTATTTTCTTTCAGCTATTGTACTCCCAGGACTGCATCGTAGCCACCTAAGGAAAGTAACTTCATTGAAGTTGTGAACTCATATCCTTGCATTTCCCATACAAACTGTGGGTAACATGTTGTACTGCAGATTCTATTACCATCATCTATGGTGACCCACATGGGTTGAGAAGGACGAATAACACACCCAGTTCTCTTGGCTGCCATGGGATCTAAGAAATTGTGGGTACTTCCGCTATCAATTAGAATGTGCAAAATTTTGTTATTCACCAGCCCTTTAAGCCTCAAGGTCTAGAGGGTTTTACTCCCAGAAATTTCTTGAAGAGAAATGGATATATCTGTTATTCCTGTATCCTCCTCACCTTTTTCTAGATCTGCTACCATAGTGTCCTCCACATATCTTTCTTCTTCATCAGTGATCAGTAGATACAACTGCCTTTTTGCACATCTGTGCCCCATATGATAAACCTCATCACAGTTATAACATAAGTTCTTGGCCCTTCTTTCTTGCATTTCAGTAGGGGTGAGTCTTTTAATTGGAATAGGAGGGATGGGATTGAGATTCTTGATGGGATTTTGGCTTTTGGGCGAAGATTGGTTGGTAGTTACTGGTTGAATGGGAATGCTGGTTTAGTTTTGTTGGAAATTGGCCTTCGAATTCTGAGGTATGAAAGAATGGACTCTATTTTGAAATGGGTTAGTGTTGGTTGTGAAGGGTTGGGATTGATATGGCTTTGGGGTTTTGAATTTTTTGGCCAAAATTTCTAATGAGGATTCTTGCAACTTAGCAAGACTGATAGCTTTCGCAAGAGTGGTTGGAGTTAGCATTCTCACCCCACACCTAATTTCATCCTTCAAACCACTAATAAAACTAGATATGAAATATTCTTCTGTCAAACCCCTTTGTTTAGCAATCACCAAAGGTCTCAATTCCTCAAATCTGTCTTGATAATCCCCCACCGAATTGATTTGTTGCAGTTTGTTAAATTCTGCAATTACATCCTCATGATCTTGATCAGAAAATCGATTGGATATTACTTCTGTAAACTCCTTCCAATATACCCCATCCAAATTCTCAAAGTGAGATTGAAACCAACTATCTGCCTTGCCTCCCAAATACATGGAAGCATATGAAACTTTTTGTTCTTCAATCATGGGATAAAATTGAAAATACCTTGCACACTTCTTTAACCATCCTCGTGGGTCTGTGCCATCAAAATTAGGAAACTTCATTTTTGGGGTTTTGCGTCTGAACCCTTGAGTTTCCTCTCCTCTAAACCCTCTACGAACAGGATCTGGTAGTAATGGAGTTTTAAACCACCTCCTTCCATCGAGGTTCACTCCAAATGTTGTGGTATTGGTTGTTCTTGGTTCTGAAATGGACTGGAACTTCTCTTGCATTATGATGTACCCTTCATGCAGACTGGCTAAGGTAATCTTTAAATTCTCCATTTCTTTACGAACATCTTCATTCTGAGGCCTCGAATTCTGAGAATTCTCTTCCTCCATTATTGCAGCTGAGCGAGGGTTGGATTGACTTGACTTTGATACCAAGTTTTCATGCCTGTTAGCATGACTGATCTCAAATGAATTTACAGAAATTAGACTTTAGATGAGAAAGAATAAGAAGTTGAAAGAGAGAATGCAATTACTATTTCATTCAAGATCCTAATTCTTTTCTACCTATTACAATTTATAGACAAGCTTCTACGATGGTTACAACTGCATACAGCTACAACTGAATCTAACTAGTTGTGACAACCCGCAATCCGAGATAAGGGGTGGTCAGCCCGATACTCACGTAACAGGAATCATGGATGGATATCATTCTCAGCATCACAAATATAAACTGAGTATACGGGAAAACCACCCAATAAATCAGAAAACGGGTTGTCAAAAAGTGTAAAATTTTTAAAAATGCGGTTATGAAAATTTAAACTAAGCAACCCAATCTGACAAGCAAGTGGAGTTCCAAAAGATAAATATAATACAACTAAAATGAATGTACACAAATGGACCGAATAAGCTGTCGGTCCACAGCTACATAAGACAACGTACAACAATATAAAATATCTTACATAGTACAATCATTAATCAAATACAAATGTTTGGGCCACACGCCCGAGGGAAAAGACCCGATCATATCTAGAATAACAAGAATGAAAACGTCTAATGCAACATCCTGTAATAACCCGCAAAATCTTACAGCTCGTCAAAAGCGCAGGGAACTTGGGAAAGTCAAGTCGGGCGTCCTTGCGGTGGAGCACCTGAGCGGATAAAATAATATATATACAACAAGGAAGTAAACCGGTCAGGGCCGGGTTCTATATGATTTCTAGAAGAATAAAAATCATGATAGATATGAACAGTTATACATGAATGATGAGGATGATAACATGACATGCTATCTACAACTACAAGCAAGAAATGAAGGTAAAGCACTTTAATTTTAAAACTCGTCCTTATTAATACAATTTCCATTTCCTTTAGACATTCCTCATTAGGAATAAAACCATATATTCGGTTTAGTCAAGAAGTTATAATTTCTATTCATTAATTAAAACTTCCCATATTATCTTTCCATTCCTTATTAGGAATATCATTTACATCAAGTGCTCTTTATGGCACATATATTATTCCCGTGCTCTTCCTGGCACATATTTATGCTCTTTATGGCATTTCATACGCTCTTTGTGGCGTTTATCAACCATCAAGTCCAACTTGATGAAAATATAGTTATATTCATATACATATAACGATATCTAAGACCGCCCGTCCGGGTTTCCCCACTGTGCGCGCCCCTAAATGACCATCATCTTCCAGGGCCTAACATAAGACAACCTGGGCACCTATCGGAACACGTCGGGAAGCGGCCATGAGCCTGCGGGGTAGTCAAGACCACACCCGGAATCTCCTACCCATCGCAGAAAAATATAACAATAAGCGCTCCCATGGCCTAGGACTATATCCACCCTGCATTCATTAGCCAGGGGGCTTCACCTCACGAGAGGACTTCCCTTATGATGTCATTTAGAGAGGTGTGTAACAGTAAATTAACATTTACATTTATCATTATTTTATTACCAAAAATCCATTTCCATTAATCATGTGATTGGTTCTTCATTATTAAACCTAACATCATTAAACAACGGGGTTCATTCTAAATTGAACCTATTATCTTTAACACCTATGGGTTCATTTTATGCGAACCTAATTCCCATCGAATATTATCATTGATTTTTCCTCGAATTACAATTCCCGATTAAATCTCCAAATGACCATTATGATCCTACAAATCTCCAAGGTCTATGTAACTTGACAAACCCTTCTAGTCTCCAAGTTAGGGTATTTAACTTCCAAACTTCTAAGAGTTTGAATAAAAGAAGTAATGCCTTAACATTACTTTAAACCTCCCCGTAATAAACCCCGGATGGACCCATTTCTAGTCCAGGGTAACGTCCAAACTCCATAACTACTCTAGGACTCTAAGTTTACTTCTTAAGAAGGTTCCTAAGTCCTAAACTTACAGAAGAAGGATAAAAATTATAAAAAGAAAATGACCCAAAACAGCAGGTACCGAATCGATTCGCCCTAAGGGACGAATCGGTTCGCCCAAGCAAATCGATTCGCTCTGAAAGCAAATCGGTTCGGACAACAAACTTGAGGTTCTGCATATGCCGAATCGATTCGGTCTTAATCCGAATCGATTCGGGTACCAAGACCTGGTATTCTGCATCTATGCGAATCGATTCGCCCAAGGGGCCGAATCGATTCGCCCCTGCGAAATGGCCAAAAATGGTTATGGAGTCTTGAACTCCAAATTGATCCAATCACCAAAACCAACCCCAACCGAAGTCATTTACTGAAATTTCTACATCCTAAACACATTCTAATATCACTCTCAACATCATTTATCATCCAAATCCATTTTTAGTGGTTAATACCCAAAATCCAAACAAAACCCTAACAATTCTAAATCATAAAAAATTCATAAATATCAAGACTAATTATTCTACTTAAACCATAAATTTGCAAGTAGATTACTTGCCTTGAGGTGGGAAATCAGATTTGAGGAAGATAGAAGCACAATCCAAGCTTGAGTATCCAAATCTCTCAATTTCTCCCAAGTTCTCTTCCTCTCTCTTTCTCTCTTTTATAAAAATGGAAGAATGGGAATAGGGGTGGGGAAATAAAACGGGGCTTAAGTCTAAAAAGCCCAACTTAAAATGCTAATACGCGATATACTAATACGCGACTACACTATTTAAGCCAAAACCAGTCAAAAGTGCCCGAAATGCCAAAATACAATATGGCACTTATTTTGACTGTCACACACCTACTGGGACTAACTACACTATCCAAATTATCATTTGGGAATTTTATAACTCATTTTACTTCCGGTTTCATAATAAACCAAAATGTCATTTTAAATCCTTATGACATTAAAATCACCACATGAACATTTTATCTATTCACGGGGTAACTATACAACATTTTAGTAAACATTGACCTTGACATAACGAATTAATATTTACTCAACATCTACCATTTTAAAATTAATTACTACACATTGTAAATAAATATAAAATGGGCTATTAGAAGAGAGGGTTATTACATACTCCCCCCGTTAAGAGGGAATTTTGCCCCCAAAATTCGGATACACCTCGCAAGAAGAAGTGCGGATACTATTCCCGCAAGTCATCCTCGCGACCCTATGTCGATTTCTCGACACTAAGCTGACTATATAGAACTCATCCCCAAAGTACTATTGGCGATACCAACATAAATCTACGCCCTAAGATAGCAACCGACTACATCCAATAAGGACCGTCACGTTGCATATACTTCGAAAGAAATGTGCCTAAAGGCACCATCGTATCCTTCGTACTCCCTTGCATGAGAGACAAGGAACAAATTATAAACTTGTCGCAAAATGTTTCGATAAAGCGAGCGAATAGTTTATCGGACCCACCACGACATTTCTAGGAAAGGTACACCGTCATGCAGTGCAAGTTTTCCTTTTCTCCTCGAAACGCATAACGCCCTTCTCAGGCGATACTCACCACAACATTTGGTCTAATGACCTCAAACTCCAGATGCCTTCTTCTCGCATCGACTGAGCTCTTTCGTCGGTCTCGGTTATACGAGAGACTCATCATCTTGCACTTCTAACCAACAAGCGGGAGATCCAAAAAGCCTACCATACAAGGCTTCTTCTAAAGCGCCGTCCTAATAGTGAATCGACACAAATTCTATATAGGCGAATTCAACGAGTGGAAAGCATTGTTCCCAACTACTCTTAAAGTTAGGCACGCATGTAAGGAGGATACGCCTCAGCATATGGTTTATTCTATTGGTTTGGTCATCTGTGGAAAATGATAAGAAGTGATTTACCATAATTCGATTCCCATGGCTTCTTGGAAACTTGCCAAGAATGAGAAACGGAAGTCTTGATTCAGTACAACAACCTTCCCATGCCCAGCCAATAGTACTAGCGACGTATAACTTGGCACGATTCATCATTACCTTGATGCACCGAAACGTTAGACCCGCGTGATTTCTCCATATCTGCTTAACTTAAGTCCCTTCCGTTCGGGACAAAATTCTCTCAAGGGAATGCACCCTACCCTCAAGATGGACTTCAATTTAAATAGGGGATAATACTCCTTACAAGTTTAACTTGTGAGGCGCATTAACAATAGATCGATACTCCAGTATTATCACTCCCCATCATGGCAGAGACTTGCTAATGGAATCTACCTTCGAGCTTAACCACGTGGCTCAGGGGTACGAGTCAATTCACCCTTTTTGTTACCTCCGTAACACTCCACTACGCGAGGCCTCATCTCCTTCGGCCTTAACCACCAACTTTTCGAAATCCTCCCACTTCACATAACATGGAACCAATCCCTTGATATGAGTTTACGCATGACTTAGTCATGGTCAACTCCCAACAACCCTCCTAATCTTACGTCCCATACTAAAAGGCCCTACGTCTAAACAATTCTAAAGTCAATCTACCTATACCCTATCTAAGTCGTATACACCTAATGCTAAGTATATCCCTAGCGTCCAAGACCTTTCTCAACTTCCGACATTTGCTCAGTTTCATGCGTGGGACGTCTCGCCGAAGCGAAATCCAAACAAGGAACCCTCCCGTTACACTACTACCTCGCGTTTTCAGTCATCGAGGGGTACAGGTCTAAGGCACATGTTCGGGACCAAAAGATTCTACAGCTACACACTAACTATTTAAATAACAAAAAAAAATACATACAATCCAAAGCTGACCCTTCGTGAAACCCTAGGGTTATATACCCTATAACATATGTATCTCAATAAATAGCCTTCTATATAAAGGCATAACCCGAAGTCTCAATCTGACTTCGCACCTCGGTCTCCCTCATATTGATCAGAGGAGAGAACTATGTGCAGTGCTCCTATGTCGCACTTTAATAGCCATCAATCACCCTTCTACGTGATTCTCGACTAAACTTTCCAATCCCACTTCCGACCATAATTCGTAAAACAAAATAAAATGAAAGGGAAGAATAGCATATCTTCACTCACAACATCGTTAAGTGTTCATGCGGCGGAGTGTCTCGCAAAGCAAAATCCAAACAAGGAACCCCTCCGTCACATGCCTACTTAACTAGTTGATCATTGAGATAGAGCGTAATATACATAAAATAAAATAAAAGAAAGGTGGTATATCCCCACTCCCAACATCGTTAAGGTTCGCGCGTGGAGCGTCCCGCAGAAGCGGAATCCAAACAAGGAACCCCTCCTATACGCTACCACTCAACTTGTTGGTCGTGGAGATAAGACATAGCAATTACATACCAATATCACATCATACTCGACCATGTTAAGGACGAGTAAGTCGGCCTCAAGCTCAATGTACCACAATAAATTCCTAAGCATACAAACAAAAATCGTACGAACCATCACTCGTAGAAAACTCAACGCTAGAAAAATACCCTCAGCAGATCTTATCAAATCTGTAACCTGAGAAGAGCTCACAAAATAAATGAGCGCGCAACACCCGCATCAAGTAACATAGAACTCACGTATTACTGAGAAAAAACTCACCCTCAATAACGGGCGGTGCCGGCAGAGCTAGAGGAAGCAAAGCCTCCTGATCATGACAAACACGTCCATACTGTAGTTGCCCCTGCTGCGGAGGAACAACCATAATAGGTACCGGAGGTGGAAACTGAACATTTGGCTGCTGCGGAGCCCTAGGAAACTGACCCCCAATCATCTGAGGACACTCCTTCTTGAAATGACCTGCCTCCCCACATTGGAAGCACCGTCCCTTCATATCCTCCTGACCTCGACCTCTGAAAATCCTAAACTGGGAAATGCCTCGGTCCGGATGACCTCTACCTCCAGGGCCACTCCGATCTGCCTGATGTAAAGCACCTTGTTCGTGCCTATTATTGCCCCTTGCAATAAACTCTCCAAGCTTCCCTACTTGCCTCATTTCAGTAGCTTTCTTTCTACCCTGCATATATAAGCGATGCTCCCGGCAATGGAGTAAGGCTGCATTCATAACCTCACCAAAAGTCTGGAAAGCTGGGTTACCCAATAAGTGTTTTCGGATTCTCCAGTTTAGACCTCCCATAAACTTCGAGATCTTCCTCTCTTCCGGAGTCACCTCATCTGGTACAAAACTTGCTAACCGGGTGAACTCCTCTTCATACTCCGCTACAGACCTCTCCCCTTGCTCTACATCTTGCAACTTCCTCTTCATCTCCCTCTGAACAGCGGGACGAAAATACTTAAGATCAAACAAAGCCCAGAACTCAGTGATTGACAGGATGTCTCTTTGCTCTGGGGTGGTCATCGTCTCCCACCAGTGTAACGCAGATCCGACAAGCTTAAAGGTGGTAAGGACTTGTTTCTTATCCTCACTACATTCTATCATACGAAGGTGGCGTTGCATGTTTTTCTTCCATTGATTGGCTTTAACCGCATCCGTACCTCCCTCGAATTCTGGGGGATCGCCCTTTAGAAAGGACTCCCTAACCCTTTCCCACGGGGTAAGTCCCGTAGGAGCTTGAACACCTGGAGCCCATGGCAATTGTTGGATCACCACGGTCATGGCGGCATTAACCGTTCCAGCCACTATGCTTGCTACATCCGCGACATTAACAGTCCCTTGTAGTGGCGGTGGAGGACCTACTTCATTCTCTACGACCTTAACACGTCTCGCCGGGCGACCTCTCTTAGACGGCATATGAGATGGAAGAACAATAGTATTAGAATGCAAGTTAAAACAATCTATCTTGCAGAAGATCGCAAACATAAGCAACAAGAAGTCCTAGCATTAGGCTCTACATCAAAGAACACTACGGTAGAACGAGACAAGTCCACACAGATCCTAGTACTCTAGAACCTGATGCTCTGATACCATCTGTGACAACCCGCAATCCGAGATAAGGGGTGGCCAGCCCGATACTCACGTAACATGAATCATGGATGGATATCATTCTCAGCATCACAAATATAAACCGAGTATACGGGAAAGCCACCCAATAAATCAGAAAACGGGTTGTCAAAAAGTGTAAAATTTTTAAAAATGCGGTTATGAAAATTTAAACTAAGCAACCCAATCTGACAAGCAAGTGGAGTTCCAAAAGATAAATATAATACAACTAAAACGAATGTACACAAATGGACCGAATAAGCTGTCGGTCCACAGCTACATAAGACAACGTACAACAATATAAAATATCTTACATAGTACAATCATTAATCAAATACAAATGTTTGGGCCACACGCCCGAGGGACAAGACCCGATCATATCTAGAATAACAAGAATGAAAACGTCTAATGCAACATCCTGTAATAACCCGCAAAATCTTACAGCTCGTCAAAAGCGCAGGGAACTTGGGAAAGTCAAGTCGGGCATCCTTGCGGTGGAGCACCTGAGCGGATACAATAATATATAGACAACAAGGAAGTAAACCGGTCAGGGCCGGGTTCTATATGATTTCTAGAAGAATAAAAAGCATGATAGATATGAACAATTATACATGAATGATGAGGATGATAACATGACATGCTATCTACAACTACAAGCAAGAAATGAAGGTAAAGCACTTTAATTTTAAAACTCGTCCTTATTAATACAATTTCCATTTCCTTTAGACATTCCTCATTAGGAATAAAACCATATATTCGGTTTAGTCAAGAAGTTATAATTTCTATTCATTAATTAAAACTTCCCATATTATCTTTCCATTCCTTATTAGGAATATCATTTACATCAAGTGATCTTTATGACACATATATTATTCCCGTGCTCTTCCGGACACATATTTATGCTCTTTATGGCATTTCATACGCTCTTTGTGGCGTTTATCAACCATCAAGTCCAACTTGATGAAAATATAGTTATATTCATATACATATAACGATATCTAAGACCGCCCGTCCGGGTTTCCCCACTGTGCGCGCCCCTAAATGACCATCATCTTCCAGGGCCTAACATAAGACAACCTGGGCACCTATCGAAACACGTCGGGAAGCGGCCATGAGCCTGCGGGGTAGTCAAGACCACACCCGGAATCTCCTACCCATCGCATAAAAATATAACAATAAGCGCTCCCATGGCCTAGGACTATATCCACCCTGCATTCATTAGCCAGGGGGCTTCACCTCACGAGAGGACTTCCCTTATGATGTCATTTAGAGAGGTGTGTAACAGTAAATTAACATTTACATTTATCATTATTTTATTACCAAAAATCCATTTCCATTAATCATGTGATTGGTTCTTCATTATTAAACCTAACATCATTAAACAACGGGGTTCATTCTAAATTGAACCTATTATCTTTAACACCTATGGGTTCATTTTATGCGAACCTAATTCCCATCGAATATTATCATTGATTTTTCCTCGAATTACAATTCCCGATTAAATCTCCAAATGACCATTATGATCCTACAAATCTCCAAGGTCTATGTAACTTGACAAACCCTTCTAGTCTCCAAGTTAGGGTATTTAACTTCCAAACTTCTAAGAGTTTGAATAAAAGAAGTAATGCCTTAACATTACTTTAAACCTCCCCGTAATAAACCCCGGATGGACCCATTTCTAGTCCAGGGTAACGTCCAAACTCCATAACTACTCTAGGACTCTAAGTTTACTTCTTAAGAAGGTTCCTAAGTCCTAAACTTACAGAAGAAGGATAAAAATTATAAAAAGAAAATGACCCAAAACAGCAGGTACCGAATCGATTCGCCCTAAGGGCCGAATCGATTCGCCCAAGCAAATCGATTCGCTCTGAAAGGGAATCGGTTCGGACAACAAACTTGAGGTTCTGCATATGCCGAATCGATTCGGTCTTAATCCGAATCGATTCGGGTACCAAGACCTGGTATTCTGCATCTATGCGAATCGATTCGCCCAAGGGGCCGAATCGATTCGCCCCTGCGAAATGGCCAAAAATGGCTATGGAGTCTTGAACTCCAAATTGATCCAATCACCAAAACCAACCCCAACCGAAGTCATTTACTGAAATTTCTACATCCTAAACACATTCTAATATCACCCTCAACATCATTTATCATCCAAATCCATTTTTAGTGGTTAATATCCAAAATCCAAACAAAACCCTAACAATTCTAAATCATAACAAATTCATAAATATCAAGACTAATTATTCTACTTAAACCATAAATTTGCAAGTAGATTACTTGCCTTGAGGTGGGAAATCAGATTTGAGGAAGATAGAAGCACAATCCAAGCTTGAGTCTCCAAATCTCTCAATTTCTCCCAAGTTCTCTTCCTCTCTCTTTCTCTCTTTTATAAAAATGGAATAATGGGAATAGGGGTGGGGAAATAAAACGGGGCTTAAGTCTAAAAAGCCCAACTTAAAATGCTAATACGCGATATACTAATACGCGACTACACTATTTAAGCCAAAACCAGTCAAAAGTGCCCGAAATGCCAAAATACAATATGACACTTATTTTGACTGTCACACACCTACTGGGACTAACTACACTATCCAAATTATCATTTGGGAATTTTATAACTCATTTTACTTCCGGTTTCATAATAAACCAAAATGTCATTTTAAATCCTTATGACATTAAAATCACCACATGAACATTTTATCTATTCACGGGGTAACTATACAACATTTTAGTAAACATTGACCTTGACATAACGAATTAATATTTACTCAACATCTACCATTTTAAAATTAATTACAACACATTGTAAATAAATATAAAATGGGCTATCAGAAGAGAGGGTTATTACACTAATTCTGTTTAGAATATTACAACTAAATACAACTAACTAACTAACTATGGGTCCAACTTGATTTCTCTCTCCTATTTGGATAGTCATCTACTGAAAACGTGACATACCTGCAAATGGGGTGGGAAGGATTTGGAAAAATCGCACCTAGCTCGTACTATTGCAAATGGATATTGGGCTTTGGGAAAAATATATTGTAGCTCTCTAGTATCAAGATATGAAACGCATCTGGATAATGGATTTGGGGATGAATACAAGATGAAAGACGATTTGGGAAAATGAATAGGAGAAGTAACGTATTGGGTGTATTTTGGAGGGAATGCTCTTAAATTTTTTTTAGATATTAATTTTGGAGGGTAAGTGGAGTGTATCTAAATTTGTTTTTGTGGCAAAGTAGAATATTTGATACTAATGAATATACATTAGTGGCAAATATTTTAAGCTTGCAACTAATTATAATTTTATATTCCCGCTAAATGTCTAATTCTTCTCACTTAACATTTAGTGGAAAAATTATTGGCAATTTTAATTTGTTGCCACTAATGCGTTATCTTTTAGTGGAAAA
Source organism: Sambucus nigra (assembly GCA_949130495.1). Lineage (NCBI taxonomy): Eukaryota > Viridiplantae > Streptophyta > Magnoliopsida > Dipsacales > Adoxaceae > Sambucus > Sambucus nigra. The sequence goes on along the minus strand of OX422224.1, from coordinate 181,530,499 downwards.
CATAATTTTTGCAACAAAATATATTTTTTAGTGGCAATAAATGATTAGCCACTAGTAAAATTGCTACGAAATGATATTTTTCTTGTAGTGATTACTGAATGAGAGAGTTAGTAATGGTAATGAATTAACGGGTCTAACTGTATTTAAAAATGTGCTAATATGTCAACTTGTGTACGATTAAAAATAATTCATTATGTTAATGGATAAAAACGGGTGAACGCAACACAACACATTAAGATAACGGGTTGAGTTTGAATATGATTTTTTCACACGCTAAAAAAGTCACCCGTTTAGACACGAACCCAATAAGATCCGAGCTCGATAAAAATCGACACAAACACGACTCGACATGACCCGTTGACAGTTGAGTTGGGTTTCAAAATCAAACACATCTCGCAATATTTTTATTTTTAATACTAATTGGCATTTTCTTATAAATTCCGAAGTTAATTCTAATTTTTATTTTTTTATTTTTATCTTTGTGGTCTATATTATTTAAATGTTCTTTTATAGTATTTTTATATGCATGCTATTTTGAGTTGATTTTCTCACTAACATATGCAGATGGCGACGCCTTTAAAACACAAACCCTATTTATTTAATAGGGATTTTACGAATTGGATGAGATGAAGAAACGATAGAAGGAGATGGAGGAGGAAGTAGCAACTCTCCATGAAATGCAGGAAAAAGTTGAGAAAGAAATGGGCACTCCTCAAGGTCTTTTTTAGAAAATTTTAATCGTTGCTTCACTTGATTATGTTTTTACCTCATTTATCATTTGGGGCAAATTTCTTTACGTGTGAGTTTATTTTTCACTGAATAAAAAGTTTTTTTATTATTTCAAGAATACTTTTTTCGTAGTTTTAGTGTATATTTTAACAATTTCATTAAAAAAAGACCTGCATCGCGGGGTTTGCAGGCTAGTGTATATTCTATATTTGTTTGCCGAAAGGTCCTAATATAATTATGAATTAATGTTCTGACACTAATATTTATATGATGTTAAATTAAGAAGAAAGGGTCTTAATTTATAGTTATAAATATTAGATTATTGTGCATGCATCTATATATGGACTGTTGATTATCCACTAAGTTCTGCGCGTAATATTTTTTTGGGTATTGATTTTATATACATTACGTAATATGTGTGTGCATTTATGTTCCATGAAAGTAAAATTTTTGCATACTTTATGAATTCAATATTTAAGCGCAATTAATGATAAATTAATTTAGGATATCCGTGAATGCAACCAACTGAATTAATTGGTATATCTCTATAATCACATAAAAAAAATTGATAAGATGAGATTTTGGGTACCAAACTTTTATGACTAAATTAAAATTGTTTTTGGTTCCCATATTGTAATTTTCTTTTGTGACAATTTAATTATGTATTTAAAGTTGCTTATTTTATAAAATTCTAAATCTGAATATTTTGAGACATTTTCAGTAACAGCATTCTTATGACTCTAATAAGCAATAATTGAGATTAAAATTGTCGACTTACCCGGGATTGATGATTTTTTTTATGTCAATCCGAAAGCATTTAATGATTAAAAAATACCATTTTTTTTAGTGATGAACGTTGTTTTGACTATTTGAGCATGTTTAAGCTCTCAAAATCTTAAATTTGTCATACTTGGTAATAAAGTGGACATCTATTTCTTTCTCCATTTTTTTTAAATTTCACTTATTTGATATTATTTTTAAGAGTTTTCTTAACTCTGTTACAATGATTACCCAAATTTTCCATTATTGAAAATTATGAATTTTTCTATTTGATGTGTTTTAATAAATACATAAGTTGTCTTATCTTATTTGGCTGTCATAATATTTTCGGTATGTGCCAAATATTTTTATGACTATTATAGTTATGGTTAAGGTTTTGATATTAATATTTACATTATGTTAGTTTTAGGTGCCCATTAAAGTGTCCTCGTCTATAATTGTAAATATTATATTACTGTGTATAAATTTGATTGTGAGTAGGTCTAAATATAATTATAAATGTTAGATTGTTGATGCAATGATGATGTGGCTTGTTCATTGTAAGATTGCCCAAAGGGATAATTTTGATTATCAAATGAATATTAATGAGTAATTTTTTTTCCGCATAAACTTAACCTCGAATGATTAAAAAAAAATTGAGACTAATAATTACGTACAGTTTAATTAGTGCTCAAATAGTAAATATTAGATTAAATGTGTATATGCTTATTATGTCCAATATGAGCAATGGAATATTAAAATCATGCCTTAAGGTTTTAATCTCAGTATTTATTAGGTTATGATTCCACCAAAGTGGTCAAATCTAATAAATTATAAATGTTAAATGTTGAATTTTGTAATAACATTCAAATACTATATCTTGGTTGCTTCAAAGAGTCCGGATATGGTTTTGAGTGTTCGGATTATTAATGATTTCATTATGACTAAGCCATTGTGATTTTGTTACTCCAAAGAGTCTGGTAGCAATGGTGAAGTTAATATTAAGGGGCAATATATTTGTTTATTAAGGTTGATATCGGTTAGTCCAAAAAGTCCATATCATTCCTTAATTTATAAGTACACTGTCCATTTATGCCTTTTGAAAACATTCAAGCTTGCTGAAATTGTTATACAATCCATAAAATAATTGATAATTTGGTAGTCACAAAGTGACCCAGTTAGAGTAATTATGAATATTAAATTTAGAGTTAAAAGTGGTATTAATAACTTGTCATAGTAAAGACATTAATGAGACACATTTGATTTATTTCGTCGGGCGAGATAATTTTCCAAACAAAATTTATTTTGAGTAACTGAAATAAATATAAAGTAATTATGCAATTAGGTGGTGAAAAGTTATCCTAGATAGCATGTACATCTAAATTACATAACATGGTACCCAATAAAGTCATATATATATAAATATTCAAAGTTATTACGAAAGAAAGTCCACATTTATAAAATCTTACTAATGTACGTATTCTCAACTCATAGCATTAATGTAATGAGCTATTTATTTCATTAATTTTGTATTACTTTATTTCTCTAAAACTGCATGTTTTATTCATTTTAATGTTCTTGGTACTGACTTCTTAGAATGAAATAAAAAAGATAAGTTTCACTTAAAATGCTAAATCGTAATAATTCTATTTTACTTGAGGAACCCTATATTAATAGATTAGTGTGTAAAACTCTTTTAAATTTTTTGAAGAATTCAAATGGATTAAGAATAAAATTTATGAAAAATCTCATAATGTTGGAGATTATAATATGAGTACCCATTATGTAATATACATTGTGTGAATTATAATGTGTCATTCGATATGAATGAAATAATTTATTTCATTTTTAAAACTAAAGTGTTACGTAACATAGTTCTAAATCGATACGAGGATCCTTAAACGACAAACCATAAAACAAACTATAACCTCTTGGGTTTCTTTTCTTATGTTATTTTGGAATCATTTCAAAAAAACCCTCAATGATCTTTCAAAATATTTTTCTTTAGTGTACAAAAGATTGTTTATTTTATATGAGAATATATTTTCTTATTTATAGTGTTCTCATTGGTGGTTTGTATAATTATATTTTTGATAAACCTTTTACAAAAAAAATACTTGTGATCCTATATCATAATTTTGAACTTCAAAGTAGCTTTTCGATCTTGTGGATTGAATATTGCATTCTTTTAACTCTAGATTTATTCTGATGACTTAATAGTCTAGGTTGTCTTTTGGGTTATCACTTATGAATCTTGACACTCATGTTTGCTCTTAAGGTTTTACGATTTTAAAACGATTTATGTGGCCCAAGTGTTAGATTATAGTCATTGGATAGTGGACCTACATAGATCATGTCGTTATAAAACAACAACTCAAACGCAATAAGTCGATATCGCCACAACATTTATTCACACAAAATTCCATTTTAAATTTTAAAAGTGTAATATAAATTCCACTTTACTTACCCAATTTGACACGCCTGCGTAATTGGGAATGTCTACTACATGCATGGATTTAGAATTCATAAAAAGAATTAGAATTTATAATTATGTCTACACTCGAAACCGGGTACATTAATTACTTTCAAAATCGAAAATATCAAATGTCAAATTCTTTAAAGAATCGTGAAATTAGTGGGAGTATCAAATCACCTAATGTCGTTATAAAATAAGTTAATTTATTTCTTTAACATCCAAAGTAATTGTTCTTTTGGTTAGTGGATATGAATAGTTATAAGAAACTCTTAAATGAGTTTGCTATTCTGAATGATTGTGAGATTTATTACAAAAATGAGAATTTGACAGAGGAATAAGAAAATATTCGATTTTGATAATCAACGATATAAAACTAGACTTATGGTCAAAGTTTTCATTACAAATAGAGAAAGGGGTGTAAATTTCTGATTTCATTTTATCTACACAAATGGATTAATTCTACATGCAATCCCACCCAGAATTATGAGTTCTATTCATCAAACTCCTAAGAACACCATTAATTTTTATTAAATCAAAATCTCTACACTACATGGGTATTATAGCTCATAAAATCATGTAAGATAAACACTTGCCTTATACAATAGGTCTGAATTCTTTTTGTTTTGTGTGATGAAGGTTCCTTCCTTGTTTCCGATCACGATTTTTGACAACATGGTCGAGAGAAAAGGCGTTCCACCTCCAAGAACTCTCTTTTCTTCCTCTATTGTGGCCTCCTCCCTCTCAAGATTTATGTAACCCTAGCCCCACAGTCCCATGGACTGATATAATCCTTGAATTTTCGGAGTTCTCTCAACCAAAAACTATCGAATGATCGAAACGCCCTCTCGTGGTGCCGGTTTGGTCTAAAATCACCCCGGGACTCAAAAACTACCCCCGGATACACTATTCCGACTATTTCGAGGCTTTCGGAACCAACCGTGATCTCGAAATTACCATACGAGTCACTCTAAAATAATTTCCTATTTCAACCTCATATAGTCTACCCACGACACCCCGTGAGATAAAAAAACTATTACGTCACTATCACTCGGATGATGTAAAAATAATTATTTACTATTCACCTAGTAATTATATTCGTTAAAAATTAATCATCTTATCTCTGATTAATATTTAATCAACACATAATATTTTATTTTATTAAATTACGTTATGCGTGTAATTTAAAATTAACCCAATTAATTAAATTTTAAATACTAAAAAATATGGGGTGTTACATACTTCCCCCTTCACAAAGAATCTTTTTACTCGAAATTGGGACAAACATGCGGTGAATAACTCTGGATATTGCTCACGCATGTCATTATCCTTCTCCCACTTCAACTCGTCAATATTGTGGTTCCCCCACTGAAGTCTAACCAAGGGTACCACCTTAGACCGCATCTTATGCTCACTACGATCAAGTATTGCCACTAGTATATCCTCATATGAGATATCTGGCTGCAAGTCGATATCCTCTAATGGAACATGCTAGAAGGCCCTCTCACTCCTCTGGTACCTCTTCACTGAGGACACATGGAATACATCGTGGATCCGCTGTAGGTGCTTCGGTAGTCCCAGCCTATATGCCACTACCCCACATATCTCGGCACAAGATTCCCCTTCTTGTCGAACCTTATGACCCCCTTTATAGGAGATACTCACCAATACATGGTCACCAATCTCTAACTCCATGTGCCTCCTGTCTGCATTGGCATAACTCTTCTGCTTGTCCTGAACTATACTGATGTGCCCTCGAATCAGCTCAATCTTGGTAGTGGTGTCCTGAATTATCTCTGGCCCCAATAGCTTATTGTCCCCCACCTCTAACGAGCAAGAGATAAAATGAAAAGGTCGATCGTAAAGTGCCTCAAATGGTGCCATGCTGATGGTGAACTAGTAGGAGTTATTATATGCAAACTCCATCAAAGGAAGATACTGCTCCCATCCTCCCTCGAAGTCAAGTATGCACATCCGTGATATATCCCCAGGCATCTGATTAACTCTCTCTGTCTGCTCATCTGTCTGTGGGTGATATGTTGTACTGAATCGTAAATCCGTGCCCATCATCTCCAAAAATCTCTATGAGAAATAGGACGTGAAGATCTTGTCCCGATTGGACACAATATTAATCTTAACCCTGTGTAATCGTACTGTCGTAAAAATTAACAACTTTGCATACTTCCTCATCTCAAAATCCATATGAACTAGAAAAAAATGGGCCACCTTAGTCAATCGATCCACCATCACCCATATGGAGTCATGACCTCGCTGTGATAAGGGTAACCCGAAAATAAAATCCATGGAGATGCTCTCCAACTTTTATACGGGAATATGGAGTGACTTCAACATCCCTGTCAGTCTCTGGTGGTCTACCTTCACTATTTGACAGGTAGGATAATTAGAGACAAACTCCGCTATGTCCTGCTTCATCCCCGACCACCACTACTGCCTGTGCATATCCCGCTGCATCTTATACCCACCGGGAAGTACTGCAAACCTGGACCTGTGAGACTCTAACATCTATGCATGTCTCAGTTCCTCATCTTCTAGAACCACTAGTCTCCCATTAAAATGTAAACTACGTTCTGAACTGATCGAGTACGACTCTGCCCCACCAGCTAACAACTGGCGAACGCTATCCTATAAATACTGATCCCTGTCTGTTCTTTCACCACCCTCATAACAATCTTGTGATTGGCATCTAATACGGACATATAGGCCCTGGTAATCTCATCATCGTGTCGAATCTCTCTCCCCTTCGCCTTCCAAACCTCCGTTATCTCCCCAGCAGGTCGTCAGCTCAATGTATCTTCCACCACGTTAACCTTCCCAGGATGATATTGAATATCAAACTGGTAATCCTTCATGAACTCCAACTATATCCTCTGCCTCATATTCAGATATTTCAGCATGAGAAGATACTAAATAGAATTATGGTTCGTGAATAAAGTAAACTGCTCCCCCAACAGATAGTGCCTCCAAATCCTCAAGGCAAATACAACTACGGCTAACTCCAAGTCATGCGTGGGATAATTCCTCTTGTGGGTCTTAAGCTTTCGAGATGCATAAGATATAGCCCTCTCCTCCTACTGTAATACACCCCAAGTCCCTTCAAGAACGCATCAGTATAGATACGGTACTTCACTCCTCTCCTAGGCAGTACAAGTACAGGTGCTAAAGTCAATATGTCATTTAGCTCATCGAAAGCTAATTGACAATGGTCATCCCAAACAAACGTCACCCCCTTGCGAGTCAGATTCATCAACGGACCCGCAATATTTGAGAAACTCCGAATAAAATGTCTATATTATCCAGCCAACCCTAGAAAAACTACGAACCTCGATCGGTGTCGTGGGTTGTCCTTGCTCCCTCACCACTGATACCTTACTCGGATCAACTGCTATACCCCTGTCAGACACAATGTGGCCCAGACACTGCACCTACCGAAGGCAAAATGCACACTTCTCAAATTTGACAAATAACTGGTGACCTCATAGTGTTTGTAAAACCATCCGCAGATGCTCGACATGCTCATCCTCTGAGAGAGAGTAAACCAAAATATCATCGATGGACACAATTACAAACTGGTCAAGGAACTCTCAAAAAACTCGATTCATCAAATCCATGAATACTGTTGGCGCATTGGAGATCCCGAATGGCATCATCCTAAATATGTTCGACCCATACCGCGTAAAAAAAGCAGTCTTAGGACCATCCTCCTCCTTGGAGCACAACAAATGATAATCGGACCTCGGATCTATCTTAGAGAAGTAAGCTGCTTCCCTCAGCTATTCGAATAGATCATTGATCCGAGGAAGTGGATACTTATTCTTCTTCGTGACCTTATTCAACTCCCTGTAATCGATACATAATCGAAGTGATCCAACCCCATTCTTGATGAACAACATCAGCGCACCCCACGGTGATGTACTCCGTCTGATGAAACCCTATCCTAAGAGCTGTTGAATCTACTCCTTCAACTCCATCATCTTTGATGGGTCCATGTGATAAGGCGCTCGGGCTATAGGCCTCGTACTCGATACTAGGTTAATAACAAACTCAATTTCTTGGCTAGGAGACAACCCGATTATCTCCTAGAATACATCCTAAAACTCCCTCACCACTGGAATCGAGTCTAAAGAAACAACTACCTCCTGTGATGTCTCCTCCTCAATATAATACATATGTGTTCTCGACCCTCCCTCGGGAAGAGGCATCGCCACTAAGAACATCTCATGTCCTGGAATTGAGAACACAATAGTCCTCATAATATAATCCACCATCGCATCGAGCTAACCAATCCATACCCAAAATAATGTCACACCCCTCCATATCTAACACAAGGAGGTCGACATATAAGCGTAATCTACCCACATCGATGTCCACACCCCTACAAATCGAGTGTATAAGCGACCCACTACCCAACGGTGACTCCACACACATAAAAAGACTACCAACCGTCTCTTATAGATCGACATCTCGTGAAAATCGGGTCACTATAAAAGAATGTGATGCCCCTGTATCAAATAAAATCCTACCCTCAAGCCTGTGAATATTAAATGTACCCTCTACTACCGGTGGTGCCTGTGGGGCCTACTGTATAACGGCATCTCAGACTTTATAGACACGTCTATATTGTAACTGTCCCTGTTATGGTGAGGCGGTTGGGGATGGTTCTAGAAGTGGCCTCTGTGTTTGTTGCTTCTGCGAGGCATCCTGTTGCCGCGGTACTCTACCCTGCTGTGGGAAATCTCTCCTCTTATGGACCATCTGTCCAGAAATAAAGCACTGGCATGGGAAATCTCTTCCTCTAGCCCTGACGGTGCTGACCCTGTTATTATCCCTACTGGCCTCGGCTCTACTGGCCTCCCCCATTGTTCCCTTAGCCCTGACGGCCCTCAGGAACCTACTGTTGCTGCTGAGGACCCTGTTGGCCCTGCCTGAAATCTCCATCAAGTCAATAACCCCCAGATGTAAATCTTTTGACCTGATCCCCCTATCGGGAATCCTGCCTCTGGTGTCTGCCTAACTACTGCTACTGTTTTGGTGCTCCACTAGCACCACTTCCCCCCACCTTGCCCGACTAGCTAAGCTTACATCCTCTCTTGCTTCCCTTCACATGGAAGCGATGGTCTTGGAAGTGTAAAAGTACGACATTGACGACATATATATAAGTCACCAATGCGGGGATGCCAATAAAGTGCTACCTGATCCTCCAGGCTAGCCTTTCCATAAACTTCACCTTCTTCCTTTCCTCACCGTTGACCTCGTCTGGCACAAAATTAGTCAAATGAGTGAACTCCTCCTCGTACTCATCTACTGATCGATCTCCCTGAGTCACCTCACTGAACCTCTTTCGCATCTCTGTCTCAACTACTGGCGGGAAGTATTTGTGGTTGAACTGCACTCAGAAATCAACAATGGTCATCGTGTTCCTCTCCTCCACGATGGTAACTGACTCCCACCACTGTAACGCTACCCTAACAGGCCTAAAAATGGCCAACATATGCTTCTGCACATCGCTACACTCAATAATCCGTAGGTGGTGTTGAATATATTTCTTCCACTGGCACGCCACAGTCACATCTGAACTACCCTGGAACTCGGGTGGGTGGCCCTTTAGAAAAGCCTCCCTAACACTCTGCCAATCTAACGGCCTCGGGTGGGACTGGACAACCGGTTCCACTAGCTGCGGTGGCTGTTGGGCCTGAGAAAAGTGGAGAGCCATGGCAGTCATCACTGCATTAAATGCTCGTGCCACTGTTGCTACCAACTCTACTGCTGACATTGACCCCTATGGTGGCTGTGACTGCGATGCATGTAGTTCCTACTGAGCCTCCCTCACATTATATCTACCTACTGTTCTTGCCTCACGTCCTCTCTTGGGTGGCATCTGAAAACATATCGAATTGTATGATTTCACACTCAATACAAATATGATAGCAGTAGAACGTAATCTCAATTGTGTAATATGAATCCAATAATCATAATAATAGGGCTCTATGTCAAAGAATGCTACGCTCAAATCGTAGTAAGACGTACCGATCCTATGGACACTAAAACCTGATGCTCTGATAGCATCTGTGACACCCCGCCTATTTTAACATGGGTGATCAGTCCTTTATCAAAATAATCAGGAATCTCATTTGGTTCATTCTTAGCATTACTGTCAAAAAAACTTTTTAATTATTAACCACCTACGTTAAATTAACCCGGTGCAAAATTCTATCTTTCATTTCTTTGACAACATGCAAAATTAAAATAAATTAACCATACCAAAATAAATAATCCTACTATGATCTGAAGTAAATAAAACTGAATCTGAATAAAGTTTGATAAATAAACTGAAAAACTAAATAGTCTGAAGGGGCAACACGCCCAAATGAAGTACTGAAAGAACTCCTATATAGAAATGAATGGAATAAAGCGTTTAAATCAACTTCTGCAAGCCTCCACAAGTGTTGCAGCTACGCATCCCTGGATAGAATCATCATGCTTGGCGTCCCTGTGGTTTGACACCCAAAAGGTTTTGAAAATACTTTGACACGGGTCGGAGACTAAGAAAATATTTTGTAAGAGTTTAAATCAGTTATTAGATACAGATGTTAGTTCAACGTACACTTTATAGAGATCCTCACCTCTCAACTAATGTGCCCGCCTAACGTACCCTATCAAGCTAGGCTACCCACACCAACTAGATAACGTATCTAAGTAATCTCAATATATATAGCTCCCTCGTATTACACATATGACACACTACCACAGTCGCAATATTTAATTTTACCCACGTGTTATTATTGAGTCAATTAATTATGTTTCTCTACTTAAATACTTTGAGATATACACAATCTATCAGTTCTACTATCACACATAAGTAGATATATCACACTTGTATATATTCATCACACATATAATATATACAACTATAGCATCCCTAGAATGGCCCCTCATGATGCTGGCATACTTTGCTATCAAGTCCATGTCCCCCTCGTACCAAATCAAGGACCAATGGTTCGACATCTCTCCTCGAACCTAAAAATCAATCCACACATAATGGAGGCAAACATAGTTCTAATCCTTTGGGATACGCACATACCTAACGCCCCCAAATGACCTGCCAGTCCCACTAATACACAACATATACTGAGCTGCCTTAAGTTTTATGTATTGGGGCACATATCTAGACCTTAATAGAATCGTCAAGGTGGGATCACCCTCTGTGCGAAACCTCCTGTGATAGCAGGCAGTGTAGGTATGTAACACACATAATCAAGTCATAACAATAGGTAATCACATAACTTATATATACATATTATTCAGTATGTATGCACCCAAACCATCATATCAACTCGTATGTTGTATATATCTCTCGCATACTCAACATACTCGTTACAGCCTCTTTTCTTAGATTCCCGAGTATCACTTCACTACCCGAAGGGTCCTTGTTACCCCTTTATTTATTTCAATAGCTAATACACTCATACACTACTGGTCGGAATCATAGGTTCACTCATCTCTCCTTGACCCGTTCTAAATCTTGCAAATTCATTAATTATGAAAGTATGCCCAAAAATCACTAGCCTTAGTTCTCGTCAATTTAGGTAAACCTCAACCCCATCATAAGCCTACTGGTATTCATTATATCCCTCTCTATAGTTTAATAATAACCCAAAATTCCCTTGATTAGTCATTCGCAAATTCGGGGCATAAATAAAAAAAATTGGCCAAATTTGGGTAGCCGAATCGATTCGAAAAAGAACCCGAATCGATTCTCTTGTCGAATTGATTCGCTCATGGAGCCGAATCGATTTGCTCCTTGAAGTTCATCTTCTTCGTTGAAATGTTACATTTTTCACCATTTTTATTTCTCCAAATGTCTCCACAACAGCCCCAAACTCCCTACCAACATAACTAAACATCATATATATATATGTGTGTGTGTGTGGGGGGGGGGGGGGGGGGGTGATTTCTAATGTAAATCGTATATTAAATCCATAGAAATTTCATCCAAGTTTAGATTAAAACCAATTAATCATTAAAACACTAGATTTTTTGTTCTTCACACAAGTTCATCAAAAACCTAGATTTCTTTCATTTTCTTATTTCCATAACTTCTAATTTCATTTTATCTACACAAATGGATCCATTCTACATGAAATCCTACCCATAATTATGAGTTCTATTCATCAAACTCCTAAGAACATCATTAATTTTCATTAAATAAAAAACTCTACACTACATGGGTATTGTAACTCATAAAATCATGCAAGATAAACACTTGCCTTAGCAAACAGGTCTTAATTCATTTTTTTTTGTGATGAAGGTGTAATACCCCGTAATTTGGTGATATTTATTTATGGGATTAATTGAATTAAATGTGTATTAATTGGAAATTAATACGGATTAAAATACTAGCGAGATGCGAGTTGGTATTTGATTTTAATGAGTATATATGGCTATATATGAATATTAAACTATGAAACTTGTCGTGAGATTGAAATACGACAATTTAGAAATTTTGTTGAGACGCGTGTAACAGTCGCGTTAGGAATATTATTAGTTAATTAAAAAGTGAATTTTATTTCTATTAACCGTATGGTCGTTTTGAGTGTGCCAACGCGTCCGGAAGGGTCAAAATAGTCAGAAAACACTAGCCGGGGGTTTAGTTTGGGTCCCGGGGAATTTTTAGGTCATGCCGGCAACGTATAAGGGTAGTTTGGTAATTTTGGATTTTTCGGAATTAAAACCCACGAAAATTAGGAATTAATATCTGGTTTGGACATTAACCACTAAACCCACTAACTACACCTTAGGACCTAATGGGCTACGGGGGTTATTAGAATTAGTTCCAAGAGTTTCCTAAGGCAAACCCTAGCCACCATTGTCACCTTGGAGAAGAAGAGCTTGTAGAGAGAAAAGAAAGGAGAAATTCTGCAGAGAGAGAGAGAAATTCATCAATTTGCCATCAAAATCAGAGAAATACATAAGGCAAGTGGTTTAATTTACATTATTTTGCAGTGAATGTTTCTTCCATGCTTAGACAATTCTAAAATTTCCTTTGTTTGGGAGATTGATGAAAACCCATAAAATTGGAGTTATAAATCTAATTTTGGATATAGGTTTGCATGTAGAAATGTTATTGAATGATTGAACTAAGAGAATTACTATTTTTTTTGTGTTACAAAAACGGATTTTATTAGGCTCATTGATGATCAAAAATTTCTAGGGTTCATGTTCTTGAGATTGGGAAAGAAAATGTAGAGATTTGATATTTGGATGATGTTCAGGATGAATTAATCCCACAAAACACGTTATTATATGACCTAAGTGTGTTTAGGAATGATTAGAAACCTTGAACAATTGTTGGATTGATGTTTAGATGAGATTAGAGGTGAAGAAAAGATGGAAAAACGAATTTGGGAAAATCTGGGCTCGAAACTGGCCTCTCGTTAGAAGACCTGCCCAGGTCGTTCGAACGAGCTCGTTCGAACGAGCTTCTAACGAGTTGACAGTTTGACTTCTAACGAGAGGGATGCTCGTTCGATGACTTTCGTTCGAACGAGATCTCGTTAGAAGGCCCACTTCGTTCGAACGAACTCTCGTTCGAACAACCACGTTCGAACGAGACTTCTAACGAGCTGACAGTTTAGGCTTTTTGGCCTGTTTTGATTTCGCGTGTCCCGTAACCTTATTTAAATGTAGAGATAACATTTCCGTAATGATTAATTGTTATGGTAGGGACATTTGGGATATGTAGAGGAGTAAAACATAGAAGAGTAATTTAAATTGAATGGAAATGGTGGAATAGGACGTGAGTGACTATTACGATTCGAGAATTATTGACGGCTTAAATAATTATATTAACCGGGAATATGTAAATTGTGTAACATTATGAGTCGGTACGAGAATGAGAAGGGTACCACAAATAAATTATGGTGATTACTAAGATGTGTGCATACTTAGTATATGTATATGATTTTATGTTTATGACATACCTACCATACTTGCTATCACGGGAGGTTTACGTTCGCTTAGGGCCTTCTAATCCTTGTGTTGCCCGAATTTAGATTGGTACCTCGAGAACATAGGTCAGAGAAGAACTTATTGGAAAGTTAATAAGTCTGCTGATCGTGGGAGCGTAGGTATGTGCGTGACCCATGTGATGTGACTGTGTTCGCCTCCATTGTTTTGTGATTTGCTATTATTTGAGTACGATTCCTGAGAGATTCGGAATGCGTGATCCTTATGTACGTGATGGATATCAGAGTATGTGTGCACCGCAGCTAGTCTCGGGGTGCTTGTATTGTATATTTATGACGTGAATAATATACACTTAATTAATGAGAACTTTCATATGGTATTGTGTGTATAAATATGGAAACGTTTTGAGAAAATATAAAGGGATAACTTGAAATGAATTGTATTGCATAATTGAGAATCCGAGTGTATGTAAAGCCTCTTTTAAATTGATAACATTTGAATGTATAATGGGAACCGAGTAGAAAGGTTAGAACTCATCTCAGTTTAGATAGATGTATTTATCACTTAGATGGGTGCTATACGTTAGGGGTGCACAATTAGACGAGAGGTGAGTATTTCATGTGAGTGCACGTCCTAACATGTATTTTGCATTCGTTGTTCTAATGTTATTAAAGCACTTGCTATTTTAAAATACTCTCCACTTTCGGGCTCTGACCCGTTTGCTTTCAAATCTATTTTTCTAAAAACCATTTTAGGTGCCCAGCCACAAGGACACCATGCTTAGGATCCTCATTCAGGTGACGAGCTGTAGCTGTTTGTGGAAGTTATAGGACTTTTCTAGTAGACGCTTCATCTATCTTGACTCTATATTCAGCTTTCATCAGTTGTAGGGCATGTCGCCCATTTCTATTAGAAACATTTCCTATTTCAGATTTTCAGACTTTTGGCATGTAATTAATTCAGGATACATTGTTTTACTTATTTCAGTTGTGGGATTGTTGTGAGAAGTTTTCCTCCGAACTTATTATTATTTGTTGGTTATTCCATTTCTTCATTATGGTGAATGGTTATGTTGTTCTTTCATAATTCTTTTACTGCATGTTAACCAAACTTAATTTAAAATTTGGCAACTTACTTTTTAAATACTAGGTGGTTAGTAACTATTAAAATGTTTTCGACAGTGATGCTATTAACTGAACCAACTTGGCATTTTGTATTGATTTAATAAAGGAGTAGATACTCGGTATTTAATTAGTCTGGGTGTCACAGAAGGTTCCTTCCTTGCTTCCGATCATGATTTCTGACAACTCGGTGGAGAGAAAAGGAGTTGCACCTCCAAGAACTCCCTCTTCTTCCTCTTTTGTGGCCTCCTCCCTCTCAAGATTGATGTAACCCTAGCCTGACACTCCCATGGGTTGATATACTCCTTGAATTTTTTGATTTCTCTCTACCAAAACTCTCGAATGACCGAAATGACATCTCGTGGTGCCGATTTGGTCTAAAATCATCCCGGGACCCGAATACTACCCCAAGTACACTACTCCAACTATTTCGACCCTTTCGGAACCAACCGTGACCTCAAAATCACCATCCGAGTCACTCTCAAAATAATTTCCTATCTCGACCTCATATAGTCTACCCAGGACACCCGGTTGAGATAAAACACTATTATGTCACTCTCACTTGCTATGATGTAAAAATAATTATTTACTATTCACTTGGTAGTTATATTCGATAAACATTAATAATTTTCTCTCCGATTAATATTTAATCAGCACATAATATTTTATTTTATTAAATTATGTCACGCGTGTAGTTTAAAATTAACCCAATTAATTCAATTTTAAATACTCAGAAGTACGGGGTGTTACACATGCAATGATGCACAATAAACAAGTAAGAACAAATCAACTCGTCTACATAAGTACAACGAATCCAAATACAGATCAATACCAACTTTGATGTAATAAAAAAATGATACCAACTAGAATGTACTAAGAGAAGCATAGGATACCAATGTAAAACAAGCAACAAAAGAGATACCAATATGAATAAATAGCATACCAAAATGAAATATACCATTAAACCGATGGCATACATGGACTAGATGCAACTACAAAGTCTAAAAAAAATGATACCACACATATATAAATATGCAGAGGGCACCAATGAAGTATAAGCACACACACACACACACGCACACACACACACACACACATATATATATATATAGGTATTAAAACCACATAAGACACTAAAGACAATAAACTTTCCACACTCGTATAGCATAAATGTGTCTAAATGAACATGTGGTAAATGAAGTGAAGGGATGTGAATTAAATATAAATGAATTATGCCCCAATCACTTAAACATGTCCAAGTATTTTTATTTGACCTAAATACTTTATCAAACTAAGACTTAGCCTCAATTGACAGATAAAGTGAACTCAAAGAAAAAACAAGAACAATGCACACACGCCTAGAATTTGTATGATTCTACAAATCAATAGTGTCATGACATACTAAACATATAACTAGGATTCATTGTACAAACCCATTGATCTTCAACTTTAACACCCTCAAAAACTAAACAAATATCATATTTCAACTCAAATCTTTTGAGTATACCAATTTTGATGATCAATATTGAAAACATAGCCTTGGCAATATATTTTTTCTTTTTCCTCTTAATTTTTTAGGCTCTTACTAACGGTGTCCTTTTACATAAGGAAGACTTAGCCCTTCGTAGCTCTTTCTCATGCACAATCATATTTTTCAATAAAAATCAAACTCACGGGAGATGGTTCTTACATGCACAAATCCCCCATAATGAAAAGATATGTAGATGACAAGATTGATGGGAAAACATCTCACTTGGCTTAAATATAATATGTGGAGTTAAAGTTCAAAAGATCTCGTGCATCTGTGTGAGGAGGCATATACAAAGTGAGTCCATTAATTCGATCAATATAAAACTACTCAATGTAAGCATGATTAAGAACAATCTAAGCATTGAACATCATAACCAAAAGTTTTATCCACATAGATGCATGGAATGAGGTGGATTCGAAAACAAGGCTATGTGACATAAAATGTGAAAAACTAAACTACACAAAAATAATAAAAAAAATATTTTTGAGTTTTTGGACTATTTAAACCAATTTTAAACAAAGATAACTCAAAAGATAAACAAAATCTTTTTGTAATTTTCAATAAGACCTAATGAGAGCATGCTTCAGTTCAATGGATCAACTTATTTAATTCAACTCCAATTTTATACCCAATTTTAATTAAGCCTAGGACACGCAACTAAGTGTTTGAAAACTATAAATCAATCTAGCATGCAATCCAACATTTTACAAAAACAATTTCAGGAAAAATCCCCAAAAGGGGAAAAACCTTTTTATTTCACTATTGTATGTAAACCTCGACTTACATGTACATAGAGAAATATAGACATTTTGACAGATGAATATCCCACAGGCCTCGATTCGGTGTCTTCAGCAAGAGCTCCCACGAGAACTCCAAGAATAGCAATGGAGACAACTTCTCCACAAGTATCACTCCAAGATTTGGTAATATGATTAAGGGTTTCTCAATGATTCATATGTATGATAAGGGAGGTTTGAGTGACTCAAAAGTGTTTTAGGCCTTAAAAAGTGAAGACTTAAATTACAGCAGGTCTGCAGAAGGAAGAGTTAAAAAGTCTTGCGAAATACCTAATGCGAGCTGGTGTTTATAGGCAAACAAAAAATCCATGGCGACGGCAAGTCGTTAAAGCTACTTCTCAAGGTCGTTAGAGGAACATCAAGATGTATTTTGAAATTCCATCGAACGTCCTAGAAACGACCACTTAAAAATCAAAACAGTACGGGTTCGCTGGATCCATATGAGAACAGGGGCTTCGAGCGACCCTTCGAACGACATGTGCATGTCATTTGAACGACATATCCATGTCGTTAGAATGACTGTATGCGAAAAATGTGTTATTTTAAATGCCAACCGTGTTTTTGATAAAATAAAATCCATTGTTAAGTCAAAATAAAAATCTCCCAATATATAAGCGTGTATATTAAGAACTCCAAATAAAATAATACCATTAACGAAGTGGAGTGGTGGAGACCGGTTGAAGTTGAACGTGACGTACATTGAAGATGATGAGTGTGTGATGATGAGCACATTGCTAATGATTCGGATAGAGGACGTCATAGATGATCGAGTGTAGACCTGCAAAAGTAACGGGAGATGACATATCATATGTAATCTAGGACAACTCAAACAATTCCTAGATTCTAGTGGACAATGACAAGATTATGTCCGTACAAATCTCCCCTTATGGCTATGCTGGTACATACATAAAATATTTGAATTGTGCAACCAAAAAAAATTCCTAAGACATACAATCTAATATCCCCCAAAACCCTCAAATGGAAACATCAAAATTCATGTCTTTAAATCTTCAAAATCTTCAAAACTTCAAGTCTCCAAAGTTTCTTTGTCATCATCATGGTGTGACAAATATATGATCTTCAAATTGTACCTACACACATGAGACAAGAAATAAATACCCATGATGCGCAAACTTTTGAAATAAAATGATAAGCATAAATGATAAATTAATTAAGTAGAAATAAATCATTAATGAATCAGACTTTCCCAATCCCCCATAATTCATTCTCCCCCTTTTTATGATGTCCCAAATAGACAAGGAAAGAAAACATAAACAATAAATATGGTGTGTGTCACAAAAAAATCTTCTCTTTTTTAAATTTTCCAAAAACTTTTTCATACAAAAAAATAAACAACCAAAATCACACCATGAATTTACACAAAGATAACCAAGTCGATAATAGCGTAAGTGTAGGGGTGTGAACAAATTTGATAGAAAAATCAACTCAAACATTCATAATCATATAATGAAATCAAAATCGTCCTTAGGTGTAAAAAGGTGAATTTATATGAAATTGACTCAATCTAATCGACACATCAAAGTCAAAAATAATTTTCCTCCAATAACGTGTAAAAATATATAATGCTTTTTCGAGACTTTGTCAGGACGTGAAAACCCGTTGATTTCCAATCAAACTCCCTCATAAATAATAATTATTTTTTATTTTTCTAATGAGGTGCTAAATTCTCTTTTTAAGAGATTCCCTATTGACCCCATTTTTGGTAGATTTTCGTTTTATTGCCTTAATTTTTTCTTTGGCTCTTTTCAAATGGGGGTTTTCACGACGAGATCAGTTGCCTCTCGCAGCCCTTTCCCGTGTTCACTCAAATTTTTTATTACTAAACAAATTCTCATGGGCTACTGTTCTACATGCACTACTTTCATTGACTCATTTTATCACATTTGGTTCGTTTTAAGACATGATTGAGATGAAAACACTTTGACCAACATGTGATAGACAAGTACAAAAATCAAATAAATATGTGCACGTGTGAATTAAAGAAGACGATGAGTTAAACAACTAGAACGTAATCACTAATTATATCTCAATGACTACAAACATTACAAAGCACATGGATGAAATGAAGTTGTGTCTCAAAACACTACCAAATAGTCACGTGTATAATGGAATAATGTGGTGACTTGGCCATCATAAATATCCATCCATAAAAGGTGTCAATAGACTACAAAAATATTTTTGTGTTTTTCAAAAAAAATTATAGAAACAAAATCTTTTTTGTCTTTTTCATTTTTCTGAAAAATCAAAAATATTTTTGTATTTTTCTCTTTTCTTAAAAACCAAAAATCTTTTTGTATTTTTCCAATTTTTTTTAACAAAACGAAAATATTTTTGGGTTTTTCTAAAATATGAAAAAGAAAAAAATAATACAAGAATAATTCAAATGATACAGTCTAGCAATAGGAACTAAGAATATGCTCGTGAAATGACATCCTCTATTGGACAAAGTAACCAGCCTCAGTCAACTATGAAGATACCTAAAGACTTCCTAAGACTCTCGAATCTAGGATCATCTAAAGGTTTCATGAAGATATCGGCTAAATAGCGGTCGGTGGTCACAAAGCTCAATGATACGACCTTCTCCTCTACTAGGTCTCGGATAAAATGCTCATGTATCGTTATGAGTTTGGTGCACGAATGCTGGACTGGATTGTAGGATATGTGTATCGCGCTCGCATTATCACAAGAAATAGTAATGGTGTCATGTGATATCCCATAATCCTCCAACATCTGCTTCATCCACAAGAGTTGCATGAAACAACTCCCTGCGGCGATGTACTGAACCTCCGTAATGGATAAAGAGATGGAATTCTGCTTCTTTCTCATCCACGAGACAAGAGCATTACCAAAATAGAAACACCCAACCAAAGTTTGCCTAAATCCATCTGTATCCCCAACCTAATCAGCATTCAAATAGGCGGATAAACGGTCGTCTGTATCAAAGGAATACCAAATATCGTATGAGAGAGTCCCACTCACATATTTAATAATACATTTAAGAGCATGTAAGTGTGACTCTTTTGGGGACGCCTGATATCACACACAGAACACTAAAGGCTATGTCGAAACGACTGACAGTCAAGTAGAGAAGATTACATATCGTACTCCGATACAAGGTTTTCCCTACGTCCTTATCTGAAGTGTCCTTACTAAGATTCATCAAGGTACTCATGGGGATGCGAGAATGCTTTGTGGAGTCTAGCCCAAACTTATTCACGAGGTCTCTTGCATACTTGGATTCAGAGATTAACATCCCATCCTCTAGTTAACGAACCTGAAGACCAAGGAAGAAGGTAAGGTCACCAACCATGCTCATCTCGAACTCATTCTTCATCTCCTCCTGAAAGTCATGAGCATGGTGGGATCACGTGGATCCAAAGACTATGTCATCCACATAGACTTGGGCAACCAAAAGAACACTTTCTTAAAAACCCCCTAATTTGAAATGCACATTGTCCTCAATGTAATTAAAGACACCATGACAAAGAGAGGGATATAAATAAATCACCCTGATTTGGGCGATCCCCGATGTAGTCAACGTGAGCCTAATACAAACCAAAGAAAAACAAAAATATTTGCATAAAAATTAAGTTACAAGAAATTATGTCTTAAGTCATAATAATCTAGAGGGGTTGAAGTGCAAATACTAGATAAATTGATGGTGAAGATTTGATTTTATAAAATTGGAGGGGCACACGCATGAAAATCCAATAAATAACCAACAACTACATTATTATTTCAAATCCCATAATTCTAGAAAACAACTTAATATAATAGAAATAGAAAGAAAGAAAGGAAAAAAAAATAAAAATAAGAATTCCCATTACAACAATACTCAGAAACCGAGACCACCTGAGAATCCCGACGCATATCTTCACCCCCCTCACATCCGGCACATGATTAAGGTCCCATGCATAATGGTAAGCCAATGGCCTCTGTTAAGTCTGAAAATAGGCGTGAATCCAGTCTTTTTCCCTTTCACAACGGAACCGCTCGAAACCCCGGGAGGGAACACACCTGGTCAAATCATATTTTTTGATCTCGGTCATTTCAATTTACAAAATAATGATTGGGCAAGACAAATTTTTTTTAAGCGCAATTAAACGTTAGTCGGTATATGAGTTGAAATGGTGTGTGCATGTGCGTGAAACCGGGTGAAAACATACCACTTTGTGAAAAAAAGTGTCAGGGTGCGACAACGAGTGAAAAAAACTCAAGTGTACTCTAAACATCTTGAAAAAAGTTGGTTTAGGCATTTTATCAAACACCTTGTGTGCACAATACGGTATAAGGGTGTGTGAGGGACATTTGAACCAACGACCAAGCCCCATTCATGAACAAACACAAGAATCCAACAACAATTGTGATCATGAATAGCTATAATACAACAATTAAGCATAGAAATATGTTGGAACAACATAAATATGGGACACACCCAACTATACTCACAAACTGTCAAAGCATGCATAAAATCCTAGAATCATGACACTATAATGACAACAACACCAAAGATACAAGAAAAAAAAAGAAGAATTTATAACTTGGTGTGTAAGAATTGGGGAGAACTCGAGTGAACTTGGGTGGGAAAAATAAGGGCTCGAAGTGTTGGGAGGGAAGTAGAGAAGATATTAGAATAGAAGAGAAGAAATGAAGTGGCGCAAAAAAAAATGAAACAGCGATCGACTTTTACTTCTCGATTGATCGATTGATCTCAACTCATCGATCGATCGATAAGCTCAAAGGTAGCACACAGGTTTCCATTTAAGGTGATTTTGCTTCTGAGGATCGACCGCCCAAATCACACCGGTCGACCGATCCTTAACAAAAAACAGACATGCATCTAATTTGTTAAAGACCTGATTGCAACCTTTTTTTTAAGACATGCTTCCCTTAGATGCAAATACCTGCTACTTCATTTGTTTTCTTTTAAAAACACTTGCTCCTAAGTTTAATAGTCGAGACCTTCTATTATTTATATGCCTAGACAAGACCTGCTTGTTATGCCTTAGCCTTTGTTGGTTGTAATGGGACAATGAGGGGGGACTTAAAAAATAAAATTAAAAATAAAGAAATGTTATAAATGAAAAATGAAATATATATATATATATATATATATATATATATATATATATATATATATATATAATAAAGTAGAAAACTTATGTATGTCATAAGCTTAGTTGATAATGTCATCTTTATGAGTTTTTTTGTATTACCTATTTTGCCCTTGAAATTTTGGGATTCCCCCTCTTTTGACATGATCTAATTTGTTCCCCCTTTTCTTCCAAATTCAAAATGAGGGGTATCTTTGTAAACACACAAACCCTACAATACACCCTTGCTCGCTGACTTCTCAATCCCTCACCCTCACTTTGCCCCGTCTCTCTCTCTCTCTCTCTCTCGATTGTGATCAAATACACCTGAGAAAACCCTTCCTCATCCAAACACCTCTCAAATCCCAAGCTTCCACCCCACCCACGCCATCGCCCCCCCTTGCCGCTGCCCCCAACTAACCTTTTCCCCCAATCTCTTACAAATGCACACACACACACACTCACACTCACACACATACGGTTTTTCCCAGATTTGACACTCACACTCGCACACGATTTGTTTATTGAACCACACGATTTGTATTTGTTTCATGGATTTCAAATTAATATACGGGTCTTGATTGTTCTCATGGATGTTGATTGTTGTAAGATGTTGAAAGTACTGCATTAGGTAGAAGAATCCTAATTTTGACATCTTCATTGTTCGTTGCAGGTTGCTCATTATGGTCTACCAATGGTATGATTTTTCTTACTTGGGGTTTTATTAAAACATTTATTCTTTGTTACTTTTTTCAATTTTTTTGTTTTCCACCCAATTTTAGGTTTCAAATGCGATTTTAGGTATTTTTCTTTCCCGATTTTGATTGCGTTATTATGTTATTGGATTTTAGGTTTCAAGATGTTTTCTCTGCAAATATTACTGGAACCATATGGACTTTGTGAGGTGTGTTTTTCATCTCTTATGTTTTATTCTGATTTGAGATGATGCGATTTCTTTGAATATGAGCATTTTGTTAATACTTTGTGTAATTAAAAAAAATCTCATATGTACCCCATCGATTCACAATACCCTCTTTATATTCAATATGTCAATACTCGAAAAGATACTCACTCAATCACCGTGGGGACTTATTTTAGCTATTGGTGCTAAATCAAACTTAATTATGACTTCAATTCTACGAGTCCTAATTATATATTATTATTATTGTTCTGAATATTTTTTAATACACGTTTAGTCCCACCCTCCAAAAACTCCTTTACCATACCGCTGGCGCAGACCTTTACAAGTAAGATAATAAGGGACTTTTTGGTACAAAATTAAAGGCTTGGACTAAATGTCTATTAAAAAATATTTGAGGGACTTTTTGGTATTTGACCCTATTATTTTTCCATTTATGAGAATATACTGATTTGTAGATTTCAGATTTTAGATTTTAAATTTAATGACTTTCTTTCTTTTGGTTCATGCTCAGTAGTTGATGTTGCACATATGTTCTTCCAGTTGAAAACTGCGTATAAGACATTCATTGAAGGTTAGTAATGTTTATTCAACTTTGTTGGCGCTTTGCTTATTCTCTTTGGTATTCGTTTATACGTGTTTTGTGTTTGAGTATATATTGGTAACCAATTGTATCCTTATTCAGTGCTCTAATATCCCCACCTAAAATACTGTAAGGAGTATATGTAATAAGCAAAAAATCATTTATAGTCTGCATAGCTGAACCAATGTGTTCTTTTTTACAGTATTGAGGTTAGATTTTAGGACTCTTTGTTTCTGCATATTGATGGTCCTAATAATGTCACTGTTATTAGAAATTCCAGTCAACACATTTCAGTCCAAACTACTGTCAATGTTGAGAATTCTTTTTTAACTTTTCTTTATGCTAAAACTTTATATCAGGTCAGAATTACTAAACATTAGTCATAATATTCAGCATCACTGGGCAGTATTGGGTGATTTTAATTCAGTTTTGAGTTCTCATGAGGTTCGAGGGGCAAATTCATAACATTAAATTCTGAATTTTCTCATATCTTGGTATGGTATGGGGTACATGAGCAGTTACAAATATATCTCTTATTTTTCTCATCATTGGGGTTTGATTTGTAGACTACAGTTCTACTATATATTATCTATATACATTCCCTATATATATATGTTGCTTTTTTACTATATGCTGATGCTCTGAACATAAATTTGATCTCATTGTCTGATGAAAAGCAAGGTAGGTTTACTAAAATTTGATCTCATGGTCTAATATACTATACAAATACGATTGGTTCATTCATCTTATTGAGAGTGTACTATACTATATAAAACCATTGTCCTATTGCTCCTAACTTTCTTAGCAGTGGATTCTTAGAGATACGATGCTAGCATCTTCAAATATAGATCTTTTGTTATAACTTTTTTTTTCCTATTTTTACAGGTCTTTAACATTGGATTTCCTTACGTTGCTCCAATGTTTTGTAATTTAAACCGGTTGGAGTATGACATAAATTGTTGTGACTGGCCTGTGCTGCGATGCTTTCCCAAAAACTCAAATAACCTACAACATATCGTGTGATAAGGTACATTGAGATGGAAATATAGTGTCGTTAAAACGATTTTACTTATTTTTATACTGTTTAAAGAACATTTACATCCATTGTCAATAGGCATTCAATGCCTGTGGAAGTAATATACCATGGAGCAATTAAGAGCACGTGCCTAAATGTTTTTTGTTGTGGATAAAAACAATCCAGATTATTTAAAGAACATTATTATATTATGAAGAATGCACAAGTTCTAGAGACAATGCCAATACTACAATCAGGTTATGATAATGGTTGTGCTAAAGACTTAAGGTTTGTTGTTCTCAATATATTATGAAGAATGCAAAAGTTCTAGATACAATAACAATGACGATACTACAATCAGTTCATGAATTGGCTTCAAAACAAAGATCCAGTAGAAAAGGTTCTACAAATGAATCTCAGGAGAAAAATAATGACGATGAGACAGGGCCACTGGCTGTGGTTGAGAGATTTGAAGATACTTCTGTAGAAAATTTGCTGGAAGTTGATTGTATATTAGGAGGTGACTTTTTGGAATTGAATGATCTTGCTGATCCATAATCACCTTCTTCAAGTTCAGACAATTCAAGTTGCTTAACCTCATCATCAGATGAATGTTTTGATTCACTGACCTTAATGACTTTCTGTTAGTTTTTTAGAACCTAAATTTATGTCCATATCTCCATCTTTTTGAGTGTTTATTGAATGTTTATCTAATTTGGTTCAGCGAGAGTAATAATTTTCGGGTGTAATAATTTTTAGCTTTTCATTTTACTCCGTGCCTTTAGGAGTGTTTGAGATAACTTTGTCACGCAAGAGAAGACCAAGACCAGAAGATCCATGAAGCTGTTGCCAAGAAAGGTCTTGAATGGGAGTCTATAAAATCTGAACTCAAGAAACAACTTAAAGATGCTAAAGCTACAGACTGTCACCCTAAGCTTGAAGCTGCAGAGAGAGAGAACTCAGTTATGAAATTTGAGTTCTCTTCCAGAGCCAATGAACTAAAAATTAGGACTATTGAGAGGGATTTGAGGAACCAAGCTGCTGAAATAGCTATTAAAAAATATCTGGACAACATAAAGAAGGTGGCTAAGCTTGAAGCTGAGTCTCGCAGGCTGAAAGTAGTGGCTTGAAAGGCATCACTCGCTAATGATCACAGGTCTATCACAACCTATGTTGAATCTTTCACGGATAGCCAATCAGATATCGGGGATATGCTATTGGTAGTTGAGAGTGATGATACCTGTGAGCCCAGCCAATCCGACTCCTTGATAGCCGCAGAGGTACATCGATTCAAGAGTGGGAGCCAAGCCAAGCCGATTATTTTAATTAACACCACAGTACCTGAATTTAATGTCATTTAAGAGGAATCATGGATGAAAAGGTGAAGTTATCAAATTTATCGCTCCATCAAGTTAATTCATGGCTTTATCAGTGTGTGATGATTGGTGTTTTCTTTTAGTTTTTCTTTTACATTCACCTACTTTGTTCAGTTTTACTTTTACCTACTTTAATTTACCACTCCATCAAGTTGTTTCATGGAATTTTCAAGTTGTTTACATTCACCTACATTGTTTCATGGCATTTTCAGTGTATGATGATCTATCTCTATGTTCAGCTTTGCTTTTACATTCACCTACTTTGTGTTTAACTATTGACCTACTTTCGCTTTTGTCCGTATCACGTTTGGGTCTTTCAGCAAACCTTTCTTCCCTGTCGTTCATTAATATAAACTAATTAGAATGGTCATATTGAAGTATCTTTACTATGAGGTAGATTAAGGTTATTGTTCAATTGTTTTTTTCCCATAATTTAATTGATTCTCTTTTTGTGACAGTAATAAGTACTTGGTTGAACTCACGTCTCCCTTTGTCTTCCTTTGCATATTGTGGCATATTCCCATTGAGCTGTATGGAGAGTTTAGTTAGTGCCCCTGTACACATCTTGATGCTATGCTTTGGTTGGAGTTTTCCAGTAATTAGTTGAAACAGATCTCTCCACTTGCACTCTGCATACCTGAGTAATGACATGAGAGTTTAAAACCTATTTTTTTCCTTTTTCTTTATCCTTTTGACATCCAAACATAGTCGCATAAGTTCATTTCGATGAATATATGTCTCATCTCTTCCATAAAACCCAATGATTTTGAAAAAAAAAATGCTCTCTAGGCACTCTTATATGCTCCTAAATAATGTATGTGTGCATGATGAATCCTCTATGTTAGCATTATGATTACCATTCTTACTGAAATTTCAGGTCAGCCCCTTGAGATGGAAAAAATCCATCATCCTAATGTAGAGAGCTCTTGGTACACGAAACATTACACATTCTAATTTTCTACAACTTGTTTATTTTCTTTAAGAGGTCTCTTTGTGTACTTGATCTGCTACAACTAATTTTCTACCACTTTTAAAGTTTTCCACTGAATAATTTATTTGATTGTGTTGGTCCACCATTTTGTTGCAAATTAGCACTAACATCATTTTTATGTTTATTTGGCAGATTTGCACTATTCAGTAGCACACTAACATCAAACACTTAGTTGACTTGCCTTTATAAAGCTCACACTAAAACCATGCTTATATGCTTCTGGATGTTTTTGTTACTTCATTTTGAACATTTATGAACTTTGATATGTATGTTTGAATTTGGAAACAGGAACCATGTTAACACTCCCATCTACTCTCTTTTTAAAGTGAAGAATCAAAGAACGTGATGGAGGAGAGACCTAAATATATGGTTCCAAAATTATCTCATTTTTTTTCAAATGTGACATACAGAATGATATTTCAATTGATTTAGTTTTGATATTTCAATTGATGTATGACCTATAATTATGGTACCAAGAATATCCTTTGCTTTTTGTATGATTCGACTGATGTTTCATAAGGAGGTTTTCATGGGGAAGGTTTTCTTTTAATCCCTTAACCTCACCCACCTAGGAGCTTTGTAGGCTAAATTTGATTTAACATTTGGTTTCTTGGTTTAGATTGGTGAATAAACGACACATCAATTGTTGGTTAGTGTCCATTTTTTCTTTGTTGGCTACTACTGGAAGATCATATTTTTGTGGAAAATAAGTCCGATGGATTATTGAATGTTGATTTGGAAAGCATACTGCTCTCAAAGTGTTACTAATAGATTGTAAGCAATGTTTCAAATGTTCCTTCAGATCACTATTATCTGTCACTTGATTTATTTCTTAATATGTGATATTAATATTTATCATTCATTTTTTACTCTGTTTTGTAATTAATGAAACCAAAGCTGATAGATTGCATGACGTTGGGTGGAAGATGGAAGGAAGGGGTAGTGGGTGCCACCCCAAACGGAGGAGGTGTCCCGATCAACTCTAATTCTAAGTGTTCAGGCAGTTGTGGAGCTGAATGGAGGGGTGATAGTGGCACTAATCAGTATTATTAGACCAACCACCAGTACAACTGTTGTCTAATTATAGGGGAGCTCCATGGAGGGGTGACAGTGGCACTCGATCAGGTCTAATTCTAGGGGTTCAGACAATTGTCATTTCTTTTCATGGTATCAGACCAACACTACAGGTGCTAAGTGTTGCTGCTACTGCAATAATCAGTAGCAAGAGAACAAGGTTTCTACTATTGTAGTATAAAAACTTCACATATCATAACGTAATCACCAACGTTATCCCAAAGCAGAACCACCAATCCCAAAACCAAACCACCCATGCCGCCCCCACCTACCCAAAGCCATTAGAGGCTTTTCAATCGCAACCCCGCTACCACACCTTCTCCATTGAAACCCATGTTCTCTTTGCTGATTAAAATTGTACCAAGAAGCATAAACACAAACCAAGAAACAATCAGATCTTCCAAGCATAAAAGAAAGAAACCCATGTTCTCTTCCATGATATTATTCGAGGCACCCGATCCACCTGACCCAACAAAGCAAGCCGCTCGGGGCTACAAGGACAAGCATGGTTTTGTGGTGTACCGTGTCCATGTGAAAAAAATTAAGCATAAACATTTGTCCTGAGAATGTAAATAGTTTGAAGAACATGATTGCGTGTTGGTTAATTTAATATGTATTGGTATTGAATACTTTGTGGTATTGATTAATTTAATGCATGTTGGTATAGAATACTTTATGCCGTTGATTAATTCGTGTTGGTTAATTTCATGGGTGTTGGTAAATATTTGGTGTTTCTTAATTAAAAAATAATTATTTATTAAAAATAAATGCTTATTTGGTTTCAATTTGTTACAAACAAATGTATTTTTTTGTTTGGGTATTTCATTTAGGGGTATTATTTGGTTTAAATCTGTTGTGTTTTTTTATAACATACATTTTAAAATTTTTCTTTTGGTGCTAAACATCTTAGGGTACTCTTAATTTTTTTTTCGCCATTTCGTGATTACGGACTTTGAAATTTGTTACCGTTTCTTAATTATGTACTTTCAAAATTTTTTACACTAGAAATCTATTTTGATATCCAAGTTTTTTTGGCAAGATTGTTCTCTATTATATGGACTCTTAAAATGCAAATCATTATTGATACCAAAGAATAACCATGCGTCTTAAGACTTTTTCAAGTTTGGGGGGTGTTGAAATCTGTGGTATATGAAATAATTGCATTATTTGTGGTATTTGAAATCTGTTTGAATCTCAATAGATATTGCTAGGTAAAAAAATGGAGTTTTGTTGGGGGTGTGTTAGCTCAAAGGGCTATAACCCCTACAAAAGATGAGAAACCTTCAGATTACTGAGTCAAGGGGGTTTCACAAGGATTTAATTTCTCTTCCAAGTTAGTTTTTTTTTGTACAACACAATCCCAGTTCTTTAGAATTATACCTGAAAATTAGATACATGTACATTCTTAGGTTCTTTTTTGGTAATTATTTGTGTATATTAGCTTGCTGCCTGTTAAGGGACATTTTATGGTGTTGTTTATGTTTATCTCTTTTTTATTAATAATTTTTAATTGATAAATCATTTTGCGTTTAGGACACAATGAAAAAAGTCTTTTCAATGCGGTCGCACTATGTGTGCAATTACAATGCATACGTTATTTTCCCTGTAATTATTTCAAAAATCATTTACCTATTGTGAACTAAATACGACATATGGTCCTATTAACGATGCACAATTTTGAAAATTAGCATCGTGCCTTCAGGCATGGGCATGACTGAATGTTTTCTCTTAGTCCCTTTGGAAGATTCTCTTACCAAACTTATATGTCTTTCATTTATTATTCCTCTGGATGAGAACCTTTCTTATTCTATATTTCCAGAGTTCTTTGGGGGTTCTAACATCGATCCAATGACTTGGGAAGATAAAAAGTGTAAAGGGAAGTCGAGGTTCGCTGCTTAGGTAAGGATTTGCATCAGGATAGGATGCATTTAGACCAGTCTGTCATTATTATGACGGTCCCAAGTTTCATCTTAAGCTGTCAGTCCCAGAGACCTTAGACTTGCTAGATCTCTGTGAACAAGTTGGTGTTTAAAATTCAGCTCCTCATATAACTGCATACTCTGCATAATCGAAGTCGTAGAACACTTATGTGAATGTGGTAGGTTTTATGGCGCATTGTAAGTGGTGTTGTATTTGCAGATTTTTCCATAGAGCGCAAGCTTGAGAGGCAAGTCTGGCTTGCTTAATCTTCTTGAGAGGGTAGTAGGATTGGGTTCTTTGGCCAGCCAAATAAATGTAATGTGGTGTGAAATATAACCACACTCAAAGGAGGAGGCATGGGAGGTAAATATTTTGACTTTGGCTGAAAGTTTTATTGGAATATTGTGTGTCACAACCAATCCGCTCCACCTATACATCAACAATAAGCTACCCGCTTACTGTTGTTTTTGGTGATTCATTGTATTAGGTAAATTTAATTCTGTTGATATTGTGTGGAATTTGTTGAGAAAATAAATATGTATTGATTTACACGTGTCACAATTTATCCACATGTGTAGTGTGTATATATTAGTTGCTGTATAGATTGAATATTTGGTTTTAAAGTGCATAAATACGTTATTCAAGAAGAAAACTTGCGATCTTAGGTTGAATTGGAGTATTATGATGGATTTAGTGTCACGGTGAATGTCAAATTCTGTTATCAATGGTTCATGTCCAAAATTAAGAAAACTTTTTTCTCCGAACATAACATCGTTTTGCCCAAATTTTTAAACAAAGGAAAATTTACCCAGATTTTTAGAGATTAGTTTTTTTTTAATTAGAATTTGTTTTATTGGGGAACTTAATTTTTGTCATTTTCCAATTACGTACTTTAAAAATTTTCATCGTTTTGCGATTATCGGCGTGCCTTCAGGCACGGGCATACCCTAGCGCATATATATATATATATATATATAAACTATACAATAAAAATATTAAAGTAAGTATGGAATTCACAATGAGTGACACACACACACACGCACACAAAACATGAAAATATATGCATAAAAGCGCGGATGAGTATGTGAAAAAAAAAAGAAAATATTTTTGTGAGTTAATTTTTTTCAACTTTTTAACAACCGCATGTCCAAGGCGCATAATCTCCGTAAATTCAAGCACGTTGAACCTACAAAAAAAGTTAGAACCAAGCATATGCAAAAAATAAAGAAAAAATTAACTAATTAAACTAAAAGCTAAATAAATTAAAAAAAGAATTAACTATGTACAATCTAAATTTCAATTACTCAATTGACTATACAAAAGGAGATGAAATTATTGAGGGTCCTCCCAAACAATGATTTAACTTTGAGGGATAATTGGCGGTCCCTCAATTGAGTTTATACCTTCCAAAAAATAAAAATTTCGTTTAAACAACAGAAGGTATATGTAAGGCAGGAAAAACGAACCATCATCAATTAAAATTTTGGGGGGATGATGGGGGGTTTGGATTGAACTGGTGACGAATACACGTGGGATAAAAAAATAGAATTTTCTCCTAAAGGTTTTGCAATTGGAATGGGAGGTGGCGCACATGGAGGCAAAATTGCCTTCATGAAAAGCAACTCGAGCAAGTAATCATCATCGGTGAAAGGGTTAAACGTTTAAAATTTTGAACCGATTCATCGGATACTTGTATCGGTTAGATAATGGAGAGTGAAAAGAGGGAGGAAATAAATTCAAACTCAATATATGAGTCATCATCACTTGAAGATTGAGTTTCGAGGGAAATAAGATCATTTTCAATGAAACATTCTTCTTTGGGGACGAAAGAATAAATTGTTTCATTGAAAATAGACACTACATCCATTTCATCCTCACTTTCAATCTCTATTATACCATGAGCCAAGTGAAGAATGGTTTGTTCCAAATTAGGCAAAAATTACTCATTTGGTTCAAAACATTCATCGACTTCAAAAGTTTGGGAAGAAAAATTGTCGTTGGATTCTAATAATGCATCCAACTGTTGCTCCCAACAGCGATTTTGTTCCCGATAACGGTTTTCAAATTTTTCATTTTCAAGAATGCGCAAACTTTCATGCAAAGTCATTGGTGGAGGTGTGGATTCTTGAAAATGAGAAGATTGGAAACTATCCTCGGAACTATTATCAAAATCATTAACATAAGAATTTTGAAAGCTATTGCAATTCCTTTCAAAATTCTTATCATAAGGATTTTGAGGCCCAATATTAGAATGATCATTCTCAAAATTCCCATAATCCATAACTTGTCTTTGGTAATACTCACCCAAAGACATAGGTTTAAGAGGATTTTGAGAATTATCACTAAGATTACTGAAAAAATTAGAAGAAGACATGCTTACCCCAAAATAGCTTAAGGTGGCAAAAATCCACAAAGTGATGTGAGACGGATAAATTCAACTGTTTCTTGGCTCTCAAATGTAGAAATCCTACAAAATTTGTTAACAAAAATACAAATAGAAAGAAAATAGTATGAAATACTAAAAAAATTAAATTATAAAGCAAACAAGTTCCCGGTAACGGCACCATTTTGATCGAGGGTGAAAAGTAGCGCAGTGTCAGTATGCCAGTCATTGAATTCGTTTTACCACCTCAATAAAAAAATCTAAACTATTGACTACACTCTTTACGGGAGTATAGCGTCCAGTCCGAGTATCAAATCCATAGAGACTAGTTGTTAGAATTCTATTAATTTAATACTTCGAAAATAAAAGTGTAAAAGATGATATGTGAGCAAATCATTAAACCAGGCATGCATTTAACCTTAGATTAACAAAATGAGTAAAAATATAGGTTGAGAGTCGTTTCCCTCACACGAGCTAAAATAGCATAAATGGTTACATGAACATAGAATCTCTAACAAGATTAATCACATTTGGACAATTAATTAACCTAGAGTTGTCACCCTCTAAATTGTGATAAAAGTTTAATTTGAGTTCGGTGTTAAAGAATATTCCCAGAATTTCACATGAAAGGTCGTAAATACGGAGGATACGTGATATACCCCGTTAAATCTCCTAAGTGTGACATAAGGAATAATTAACTCATTAAAACTACCTTAGACCCATCATACCATAACATATTAACTAATTAACCCATGTGAGTTTAACAATCTCCACCTAGATTAAGTTACCTACAACATGTTAAATGGCATTAATTAAATGAAAGCAAGTAAATGAAAGAAATTAAATATAGGTTAAAAATCAATTAAACAAGTAACAAAGCAAGAAAAAGAACAATGGAAGCTTGTATTAAAGAGGAAGAAGATAAATAGTGTTCTTACAAACCAAAGTGGGTAAAACCCTAGGAGAGAGAGAAACTCTACCCAAACTCCACTCCAAAACCCTAACCTCCTCTAACCTATCTAAAATGATATACAAAAAAAGATGTAAAATAAGATAATAGAACCTGTTTTCAAATACAACAAAAAACCACTTATATATTAAGTGGTAAAAGAAATAAAGATAAAAGAAAAGAAAATGATTTATCCTAATAACCAAGAAGGAGCTCCCTGGGAAAATGGTTATAACATGTTCGTTAGGAATCGAATTAACAAACCTTCGAAGGCCACACGAAGATGACTCGAAGGACTACAACTTTCGTAAAGAGTTCGGGCACGAAGATCGAACATAGAAATGACTAAAATGCCCCTAAAGTTGTGTACTACATTGAAAACTTCCCGAAAAGCACCAATTGCACCGTTAAGCGTTCCAATACCTACAAAAACACAAATAAACCTTACAACACACATATATATATCGAACCCAAGGTTAAAAAATATATGAGCATAAATATGAGAATTAACGAATACAATTGTATTAGAATGCATAAGTAAATCAGGCGATAATATACAATATTCGTGACGTATCACCTCTCCTAACAAACAACGTCTTATCTACTCCCCCTCTCTTGAAGCCACAGGCTAAGAGATAGTATGCAAGACTCTCGTACCAAGCATGAGGTTCTTGCTTTAAACCATACAGGGTTTTTCTCAGATAATAGACGTGCCCAAGGTGCTTAGGGTGTTCAAACCCTCTCGGTTGTTCCACGTAAAGCTCCTCCTACAGAATTCCATTCAGAAATGCACTCTTAACATCCATCTGATATGACTTGAAGCATAGATGACATGCGATAGCGAGTAGTAGGAAGACGGACTCAAGCCTCGCAATAGGAGCAAATATCTCCTCAAAGTCTACATCCCCAATCTGTGTGTAGCCCTAAGTGACAAACTTAGCCTTAGTACGTATAATAATACCATTCTCATCCATCTTATTCTTGAAGATCCACTTAGTACCAATCACATTCTTCTCACTAGGCCAGGGGATAAGTTCCCAGACATTATTCTTTATAAATTAAAGTAACTTTTCCTATATAGAGGATATCCAGTGTTCATCTTTGAGTGCTTCTTTGATATTCTTGGGCTTTTATTTGGATGTGTAGCACAGAAACCTAACAACGTTCTCTAGCTACGCACGACTCTTAAGTCCTCAGGCGGGATCTCTTAAAATGGCAGAAGGGTCATGACTCTTGCGAACCCAAGCATGTATGTCCCCTAAGATAGGATTAGGGTCCACCCTAAGTGTGTGAGGAACAATGGGATCATAACTAGGGGTGCATCATCCTCACACGACTAGTCAATATCAATAAACACCGGAGGCACTTCATTTTTAACAGTGATGTTTATTGATTCTATAACCTTAGAGTTTTTCAGATTAAAAACCCGATAATCTCTACTCGTCGATGAATATCCTAAAAAAATTCCCTCATCGCTTCGGGAGTCAAACTTTCCTAATTTATTTATATCCCTCAGGATGTTGCATTTACTCCCAAAGACACGAAAATATGAAAGGTTGGGCTTCTTTCCTATCCATAATTCATATGGCGTCTGAAGTGTGTGTGGACGAAGGTATACCCTATTCACCATGTGGCATGTGGTAGACACCGTTTTTGCCCAAAATATCCTAAAAACTATACGATGTAGAAGCATAGATCTAGCCATCTCCTGAATCTCATGGTTCTTCATCTCAACAATCCTATTTTGTTGATGAGTTTTCAAGGCCGAAAATTCATGTTTAATTCTGAGGCTGTCATAGTAATGATCCACCTTTGCTTCTTTAAATTTTATGCCATTGTCACTACGCATTATGTTGATAGTGACATCGTGTTGATTTTATAGGACATAACACTTAGTAATACGAAACTCTACATCATTAGATTTCTCTCTCAGGTTACCAACTATCGAATAACAAGAGGTAAGGACCCATAAGATCCATGTGAATCAACTCAAGCATGTATGAAGTGGTAATGGAATTCAACTTTTGATAGGGACTAAAGACTTATTTTCCATGCTGGTAAGGACCAAAAACTGTGGAAGTTAGCTTTTCAAGTGATGGTAAGCCATGTACTAGGTCTTTCTTCTCTAAACACTCTAAATATCTAAAATTAACGTGACCTAGACGTTGATACCACAGATCCATAGAATAGATCGTGGCAATGTTTCACACAAATGAGTGTTTGGGCTCAATTCTATAACAATTATCTTCTGTCCTCACCCCTTGCAGTGGAAGTTTACCATCTTGATCATAAATGGTTCCAATCAAACTGTACAACAAAATCTGCATCGCATAGCTGGCTAATGCTGATAAGTTTGCTTTCAAATCTTTGATGTACAAAACATTATCCAGCATAGGAAAATTGGGTATCTCTACTGTACCTCATCTAATAATTCTAGATTTACTCCCATCTCCAAAGGTAACTTTACCATCCTTGCGATCGTCAAGGCTAGTAAAAAGTGACATGTCACCAGTCATATGCCTGGAGCAACCACTATCAAAATACCATTGGGTGGTATTATGAGCCTTAAGATCTATATGGACAATAAGGGCTTTCTATTGATGATTAGGTACCTAAGTAATGGTGACCTTTTGTTTACCCTTGTCCTTGTTGGGTCTAATCGAGATGTTGGAAGTATCCACTGACGGTAAAGACATCCATTGGAAAACTTCCATGAAACTGTGAGAAGTGGAAATAAGACAATCAACCTACTCTTTAAGGCTAGAAAAATATCTAAAGTGGTGAGATGAAGTATGTGTATGTCAAGTCCGACCCAATCTATAGGAAAACCCCCTAAGCTGGCCTTTTCTCTTGCAATAAGCACATAAATAAACAGTCTTAGGCCGACCTTGGTTTTCTTTTCTTAGCCAAACTTTCCTTTGGGGATTTGGTGAAGATCCATAAGGATTCACAACTAATTCAAGAACTAGTTCTGATATGACTTGTGACATGGAAGCATCGTCGAAACCTATTCCCTTCTTCTCACCAAACCCTAAAGCGGGGCCCCGTAACATCTTTTCATCCTCAATCTTTACCTTGACCTCCCGAGTTCTTTCAAGATCTTTTTTGAGCTAGGATACAAGGGCTTCAAGTTTCTTCCGAGTCTCTAGGGATGCAAGCAGCTCACGCGTATGACTATCCACTTCTTTAGTCAAGTCCCTTCTCTCTTTCTCAAACACACTATCTATCTCTTTAAGATCACTCTCTATCTATTAAATGCATGCTAATGGAGGACTCTCCCCCTATTGTCTCTCCTAAATCCTTCTATAGCGCGATGATCCTAGTTGCTAACCTTTTTTTTTTATTTTTGGTTTTAAAGGACTCGGCGTAGGCATGTTGTAGGTCACACTCGCTCTCACTTACAACATCATCACCCTCACTCACATCATTTTCACTATCGAGGTGTCCTTGTGAAGTAACTTCCTCATCATCGTGAGGTGCACTAGAAGTACTCACATGACTAGCCATGAATGCGATGAAGTTACATTCATGCGGTGATTCTTCTCTTGAATCCACCAACTCGAACTCGCTCTCGTCACTAAGGGTGGAATTTAAGGTGGATTTTCCCTTGCCTTGATGCTTTAACCTAGTTGGTTACTCATATGCTTTGTGACCTCTCCCATTACACTGATAACACATTTCTTCCTCTCTCTCTGGGGAGTCCTTTCTATCTTTTTCAAATTTCTTCTCATTTTTGTTTTTCTCAAAACTCTTTTTATCTTTAAAATTGCCATTACTTTAAAGTTTAAGAAATTTCTCGACATTTTTAGCAAAAAGGGATAAATCATCTAAATTAAATTCACACTCAGAATCTGACGACACTTCCTCTCTCTTTTTCGATGACTCCTCTCTCTTCCTAGACAACTCCTCACTCTTTCTAGACTGGGATTTAAGTGTGATCCCTTTCTCTTTTGGTTTTATCATTTTAGGAAACATGTCAATTTCATAAGTCTAAAGGTCTACTTTAAGATCTTTTAACCTAAGAGAATCTAACATTCCTAAATAATTAATCACAGTGACTTTCGGGATATAATGGGCAGGCAATGATCTTAATATCTTTTTAACTACTCTACTGTCAAGAATTGTTTTTATCAAGATTAAAGCTAGTATTAACTATATCTAACAGGCGAGCGTATAATTCATCAAATCTCTTGGATTCAAGCACGGTAATTATTTCAAATTGAGTAGTTAAATTTTGCAGTTTGTAAGCCTTAACGACATTCTGCCACTATGTGTAATCTGTAGGATATCCCATGCCTCTTTTGATGTGGTGCACGTCATTATACGTTGAAACTCGTTGGGAGAGACGACTCTAAAAATTGCACTAAGGCCACGTGAATTATAAGTGCTCCATTTAAATTCATCCTCAGTCCAGTTAGACACAAGTTTATGATTTGTCACATTATCTACGGTGACAGTGATAGGAGTTCACCCTCTTTCACAAATTAACCAGACACGTTCATCAATAGTCTTTAAAGTTTATTTCATACGGGCTTTCTAATAAGCATAGTTTGTACCATCAAAAACTGTGATTCGATTATATAAGTTATCCATTGAACTTAGCTTTTTCAAATTTTTTTTTAGAAAATTGATATCCAAAAAAATTTTGCAAAAAAAATTACATAATAGAATTGTGTAAATGGCTCTCTGATACCAATTTGAGAGTGCACTTAGGCTCAATGGCTCAACTTATTTAATTCAACTCCAATTTTATAACCAGATTTAATTAAGCCTAGAATATGCAACTAAGTGATTGAAAGCGATCAATCTATCTAGTATGCCATTAAACAATCACAAAAATAATTTCAAGAAAAATACCCGAAAGGGGAAAAACCTTTTTATTTCACTATTGTATGTAAACCTCGATTTACATCTACATAGAGAAATACAGATGTTTTGACAAACGAATATCCCCCAGGCCTCGATTCGCTGTCTTCAGCCAGAGCTCCCACGAGAACTCTAAGAATAGCAATGGAGACAACTTCTCCACAAGTATAACTCAAAGATTGGGTAATATGATTATAAGGGTTTCTGAATTATTCACATATATGATAAGGGAAGATTGAGTGAATCTAAAGTGTTTTAGGGCTTAAAAAGTGAAGGCTTAAATTGTAGTAGGTCTGCAGAAGACAGAGTTAAAAAGAGTTACAAAATACCTAATGAGAGAAAGTATTTATAGCAAACAAAAATTCAAGGCAGTCGCATGTCATTAGAATGACTTCTCATGGTCGTTAGAACGACATCAAGATGTCGATTGAAGTTCCATCGAACGTCTTAAGAAATGATCACTTAAAAATAAGAATAGTACGGGTTCACTTGATCCATATGAGAACATGGGCTTCGAGCGACCCTTCGAATGTCACATGCATGTCGTTTGAATGACATATCCATGTCGTTAGAACGACTGTTAGCAAAACAAGTTTTATTTTTAATGACAACCGTGTTTTTAATAAAATAAAATCATTTGTTAAATCAAAATAAAAATCTCCCAATATATAATTGCGAATATTTAGAACTCCAAATCAAGTAATACTATTGACAAAGTGGAGTAGTGGAAACCGATTGAAGTTGAATGTGATGAACGTTGAAGACAATGAGTGTGCGATGATAAGCACGTTGCTAATGATTCGATTAGAGGACTTCATGGATGATGGAGTGTATATGTGACAATGTAACGAGATACGCCATACCATATGTAATCTAGGATAACTCAGACAATTCCTAGATTGCAACAGACAATGACAATATTATGTCCTTATACCCAATAAATAAAAAATCAAAATACAAAAGACTCAAACCACATTCAACTACAAAAAACATATATCATAAAGTAAAAAATCTTCTGTATCTAATCATGCGAACATAATTAACCATTAGATTTAGCATGGAATGCATTAATTACGAGCATTCGAGAATCAATTAGTCTATCGTGTAAAGACTCCAAATCAAATTTTATAACCCACATATGGGAAACATGATGCTCTTGGATATTGGGAATCTAGGTGACTCTAGACTTAGACTTCATAGGATAATTTTAGGAACAAAGAAACTTTCTTATCGAAATGTGTGCATGTGTAGACATGGCGAGGGGTGTTACCTAAGGGTTGAACTTTTCTAATGTTCCTAGCATTGGTTGAATCTCTTAAAATCAGGGTCTTGTCTATAGTAGTGGAAGTAACGTGATCATCGAAGCAAATTCCACACTTGTCCTCACTGATTTGGATGGTGCCTAACATTTTATCCAAATTTTTCGTCCCGAATTTCAAATCAAATTTGACATGACTCCAGTCTCTCGATCATTCTTTTAAACCCGAGTAAATTCCTAGAATCTTCAAACTCAAAAATATCCTTCTTTATAACCCCCATCAAACCACGAAAGATATCTCTCTCGCCCTCAACATACTTGAGTTTCTCTCTAAGAGTCCCCCTACATGTTCTAAGGTCCTCAATCAATTTA
This sequence comes from Sambucus nigra, assembly GCA_949130495.1. NCBI lineage: Eukaryota > Viridiplantae > Streptophyta > Magnoliopsida > Dipsacales > Adoxaceae > Sambucus > Sambucus nigra. The sequence goes on along the minus strand of OX422224.1, from coordinate 181,490,285 downwards.
AAATTATTATCACCTATGGCATGTTATTTTAACCTACCTTCCAACTTTAAGTTTGCCTTTTTAACTCTGAACATTTTCACATACAACTCATGGAAGGAAATTTGGAGTTCATTCTCCTCCTCCTATTCTTCATTTTCATCTTCGTCTCTACTCTTTTCACCATCACTCATGTGGAAATAAAAAACAATGGTCTCAAAAGTGTCATGCTGAGAATTATCTTTATGGGAAGATTTTCATCAAGGCTCACATGAATAGTCATGAACGCGGTAAAGTTGGGCTCAATGGGGGAATCGAGTCCCTCTTTTGGATCCCTATAACTAAGGGTGGCATTGTACACCTTCGATTTCTTAACTTCCTTCCTTATTTTAGTGGGACAATTATCTTCCTTATGTCCATAACCCTCACAACCAAAGAATCTATCTTACTCATCCCTCTTGAAGTTATCATTACGATTTTTATAGAATTGATGGGCCTTGTCATACTTATTTTTCTCAAACTTTTTTACATCTTTCAAATGTTTTTGAAACTTGAGAAATTTTCTGAACTTCTTTGCAAACATGTCCATATCATCGAAACTAATGTCAGACTCATCATCTGAAACAAGTGGTTCCACCTTCACGGATTTCAAATAAATACCCTTAGCTTACTTCTTCATTTTGGAGGACAATATGTCAAGCTCATAAGTTTGAAGATCACCTACAAGGTCTTCAAGTTTCGTAGATCCCAAAGTACCCAAGGAATTTAAAATCTTCATTATTGAATTAAATCTTTCAAGCAAGGACCTTAAAAGTTTTTTGTTACTCAGTTTGTGGGTATTCTCTCTCCCAAGTTAAAAGGCGATTTCACATTATCAGACAATCTAGCATATAACTCATCGAAGGTTTCACTATCCTCCATCTTAATGGTTTTAAACTAGGTGGTGAGGTTTTGGAGTTTTAAAGTCTTAATAGGACTAGTGCCTTCATGGGTGAGTTGGAGTATGTCCCGAGCCTCGTTTGACGTTTTACATGTCATAATACAAATAAAATCCTTCTGTGTGATTGCACTAAAAAGAGCATTTAAACCATGCAAATTATAATTTTCTAAGCTATGCTCATCCTCACTCCACGATTCTATGTGTTTTGAAATCTTATAATCTCTAGATGAGGTTGTGGGTGTGGAACAACCCTTAACAATCGCTTGCATACCCGCTCATTTAATGACTTAAGTGTTGACCTCAGACACGCTTTTCAATACACGTAGTTAGAAACGGAAAAACTAAAAAACCCAAAAAATGATTGGTTTTCCATATTCAAGCCTAAAAAGAGCTAACATGATACCTTAGTGCACCCGATCCGATAATAATTTGAGGAAGATAATATGAAAAGATATTTGATGGGATGGTTCAAACACACGAAAACCAATTTTTATATGGAATTTTGCAAAATTAACTTCTTCTTAAACAAGATTAATTGACATTAATTAAGCACCAATTAAACAGATTTGCGATTATCCAATTTTATCTTTTGCCTAAGCGTGCATCTAGGTGGGTATAACAAGATAAAATAAATCAAGCACAACGCCTGATGTACGAGGAAAACCCAAATGAGAAAAATCTCGGATGACCCAGCCACACAAAATCCACTAAGTACTGAATAACAAAAGGAAATGACAAACGACTTACAACACAGACTTGACACCCTCGCAAGCCTTGATGCTCTTCATTCCTTCAATCTCTACTTAGTGACATGCAGGAGTCCACCCATGCAGCCGCAACAACATGTGAATCCACACATGCCTTAGAATCCATTAATAAGTCTCAGAAATCGTCATGCACATGGAGTCATCATATGTAAACCACTGAGAACATAAACCACCGCACAAAATAATTCTTAACAAGATGTAGAGAATAAATTATGGTGCCAAAACACGATCTCAAAACATATATATGATGAATCTTGGATCGTAAACTAGTTGGGTTTAAACTAGGGTTTGTGTTTGAAAAATTAATTATTACTGATTAAGAAAACTTGGAGGAATTTTTGGAAGATTTTAGGCACTCAAATGAAAGGAAAGGGCCTCCCCCATAATGGATGTCCTGTCCTCCTTAAAAAGGTGGGAAAACTAGAGAACATGTGAGTAGTGGGAAAAAAACTACATTTTTTCTAAATAGGCACTGGGTGATTCGAACGATATGGTACTTGGTTCGAACGACGTACCCGTTTTCGTTCGAACAATAAATGAACGAGCTATCAAATGATACCTCGTTTGAAGGTCGTTCAAATGAGTTTTCTAATGGCATTCCAGAAGGGCCAAAGCTTTCGAAAATTAACCTCGTTTGATATATCGTTAGAAGGAGATAGGAATCTCGTTCAAGTGACATATGAAAAATCATTCTAATGACTTTGCAAAAAATACATTTTTTTCTCTAAAAAATATAAAGTCATTTTAAAAACATCCTAACACCCAATAATAAAATATTCAAGGCTTAACATAAATATGCATTCATGCCTGAGAGATCCTTGGGATGTTAATAACGAAACATGACACAAAACACAATATGGTGATGTGTTCTTTATATCTTGGCTGCAACGTCTTCAACAAGTATGTCATGGGATTGAAAGGTCATTAACTCAAGTTCTAACCTATGATTCAATATGTTTTGTCCGGAGATAAGCCAATACATACAAATTGACACAATTAAAAATTTATCCTTACATAAATCTTTTGTGAGCTCATGGTCAAGGAGAATGTTGTCAACAATACTTCTTCCCTTAGTACAACCACTTTGGAAAGGAGAAATGATGGTGGTAAGAAACTTTGAAATTCTGGAGTTGATAATTTTATGAATAATTTTGATGTTGAAGTTTCACAAACTTATAAGCATGTAGTGTGTATAAGTTGTAAGAGAGAAAACTTTTGAATCAACATAATGGACACGTATGACCATCTAACTAGGATTTGAGCTTCTGTAAAGAAAATAAAAATAGCTTTAATATGATCGCCTTTAATGAAACTCTAAAATTTATGATAAAAAGAACCCCCAAAACCATCTGGACCGGATGAGCTATCCTCATTTAGATCAGTAATAGCATGCTAGATTTCTTCTTCAGTTGGATATTCTCCAAGACTTTCATTTTGATCAGTAGACATAACATTTGGAATAAGTTGTAATAAGTTTCCATTTGAGCTACAACTATCTACTGCCAGACACTTCTGAAAGTGGTTGACCAAAGATTCTTCAATATCTTTATGATATTCCACCCGTACGGAATTCCATTCTTAATCTTCAAAATGGCCAATTGGTTTCTTATAGCCTTTACAGCTGAGTGGAGGAATTTGGTGTTTTCATCTCCATCATTAAACCACTTGATGTTGGATTTCTACTTCCAAAAAGTTTCTTCATTTTTTAGAAGAACTAGAAGTTTAGCTTTGGTTTGGTTCATTAAATCCTTGCACACTTGATCTCTATTTTGATAAAATATAATTTCTTTAGCCACCCGATTATCTTCCAAGTCTTTGACACTTTGAAAAATATCTTTGAAAGTGTTTATGTTCCATTCTTCAAGTACCTTCTTCAATCATTTCACCTTTTTCAAAAAATATCTCATTGGGGAGTCATGGACTATTTCATCCTAAGAATACTGAATTGTCTTGGACACATATGGATGAGTGCACATTATTTTTTGACATTTAAAAGTCCTTAGACAATTGTCGAAAGTGATTTGGTAGAAAGGATGAGAGAACTGTGATCGGAACAACATCTATTGAGATGTCTGAGGAAGAGTTTGAAAATGAAGCCATCCAGTTTACATTTGCTAAAGATTTGTCGATTCTAGAAAATATCAAGTCTTTAACATTTATATTATTGCACCATGTAAATTGTGAGCTCACATAACCAAGATCCACCAAACTGTAGTTGGAAATAGAGCCATTAAAGTCTTGTACTGCATGAAATTCCAGTTCATTACCCATTACATTTTCTTCTTGAGAACACATGACATTAAAGTCTCAAATTACCACGTGGGGAAAGTCTGCATAAATTGAACACTACTCCTCTAGATTATTCCATAGAGACTGTGAGAAAGCATGGGCTATATTGATTTACTTGTATCTTAGCCTAAACACATATATTCACTTTTGACCAAATTTTATATTGATTTAAATTTAAATTTAAATTTAAATTTAAATTTAAATTTAAATTTAAAGTGAACATGCAAGAAAAATTATGAAGCCAAATTCCAAACCAAATAGGATGAGAAGAAGATAAAGGAAAAATCTCTTCTGTGCAAAACCTTTAATTTAACACTGTTTAAGATAAGACAAACCCTTAACGACTTACATACTACTTAGATATCAAATAAGTATAATGTGGTGAGGTTTTCAAATCTTCAACAGAAAATGATGCACTCCATCACTGCCCACAACAAGCAGATCTTGTCTCGGTATCCACCGATCAGTCTCAGAAATCACAATTCCTTTCTTCTTCAATCGTAGAGCCTCGACTCCACCTATCAGCAGTAGAGAATTTATCTAAAAGTGTTTAGAACTTTGGAATGTGTTATTCATGGTTTCAAAAAGTGATTATATAATATCCAAGGGGTTTGGATGAAAAAAACTGTAGAGCTTGATCACAAAAGCTTCTTGAAAAGTCAAATCCCAGATTTTTATTTATAAGGAAAGTTGTTGCAAAGGGATATAGATTAAAGATATGAAAAAGGTTTGATTAAAATTCAAAAATACGCGCTCTTGTTCGAATGAAGAGCCACCTTATTCTAACGATAGACCTGATCTTGTTCAAATGGCATCCAATAAAGCTTCAAACGACATTTCGGAGCTGACCAAAAAGGAGATGTTCTAGATCTCGTTCGAACATGGGAACCTCGTTCTAACGACCCTACACAACTCATTTGAACAACATGTCAATCTTGTTCTAATGAGTTAGTGAGTTTTTTGAAAATTCATTAAAAATTATTTTTAAAACATTTTGAAAACTTTTAAATGCAAACTCTTTTAAAAATGACCCCTAAACATTTTATGCTTTACTAAACCACTTCATAACTCTATGTAGGTAGACTTGTGATGAACGATCTTCAATCTTGGAAATGTCACCAACATTTCTTCTCTTAGAAGACTTGAGAATGGTCATAAAGGTGCGATAAGGTGTAATGGGATAAGACAAATAAAATTGAAATGAGAAATTATAAAACTTTCTCTTACAAATCTCTCCATTTAGCTCTTACCGAGAGCATACAAGTCATGAACAATAATAGATAAAGATATGTAAATCATAGGAATATTTATCTATAGCCAAGTATAGAAAAATATGAGAGAAAAAATAATGAATCCACATTTACATGGCTCGTCCCAAGGTGGTTCCTATGACCACGGGTGCAAGTGTAGATACTATTGATTTAATGGGTGAAAGCCTTCAATTTGAGTTAGTTGCCAAGTGCCTAGTTTTCTTCTCCTTAATTATGGATGTTTGTCTCTCATTTATGGGATGTCGATGGAGAACAACTAGATTGTCTCAGGTGTCATTCCATTATAGATTAAACAAGTTTCCACTTTGTGATAGTAGATGAGTAATTTAAAAGTTAGTATGGCCTCATATGGAGGGGGAACATGTGTTTTTTACCTCATGTGGGTAAACAACTAACGTTACTCCATTACCTCATGCATGACAGTCATAACAGATCTATTTGACAACATTAACTTGAATGTTAACTGACTGAGTTAAATATGCTAACTTGAGTACTAATGTGGATCGTTGGGCCGATCAAAAGAATATCTGAGCTAATCTCATTTTTATGTGAGCTGACCTAAGTCTGGTATGTTACAGGTCAAACTGTCCTCTTCTGATTAGTCTACGAACTATACCATATTTATGGCATAACAGTCCTTTATTATTTTTTGTGGCTTCAATATAGCACATCATATGATTTTGGTGAAAATACGATTTTTCATCTCGTCAATAATTAAAATAAATAAAACACATTTATTTAGAGAATTACAGTGGTTCCTAATTTCATACATAATCAATAAAAAAATTCATTCCAATCCATTAATATATTTAAAAAAACTCACTCCAATCCATTAATATATTTTCCTCAATTTTATTTTTAACATTATGTGTAAACGTGCAAACAAATTTTGCACATATATAGTACAACAATTTGTGTATATATTACAAAAATTCATGTATACATTACAAATTTTCATGTATACATTAAAAAAAATCACGTATAGACTAACTTATCGTGACCGAAATAAAAAGTGTTATAATGCCGCTAGACATTATTGGTAAATATATTCGTATAAGTCCTAAACCAAAAAATTATCTACTAGGGAATAAAGTCAAAATATCCAATTATGTTAGGTATATATGTAATCAATATATTGCATCACAAACTAAAAACTGTATAGAAAATTTAACCATTATTTTCACACACAATTAGGGCCAATTATGAAATTTAACAACTCTTGTGCAGAATAATAAGCATACATAAATAAGAGGAATAACAATATAATAAAATGTGAATAATTCTAGGGATGTTCACACATATTCCTACCATTTTTTCTACAATAAAAGAAGTCCCACAACTAAAAGGTTGCAATCTATTATTGCCCAAACAACCCCAACACCACAAATGTCTCAAAAACTACCGCCAAAATCGGCCCTTGAAAATCTCCCACATTTGAGCGAACCAACTCTTTTCCCTCAAGAAATATGGTTTCATCAATATATAATCGTAGTTTGTTACTGGTTTTCTCAAACACCAGAACCTTAATTTATAGTACTGATCCTTTAGTAATTTATTCTAGTAAGTATTATTTTGTTTGCAGCAGTAGTGGATTTTGTGGTATCATCCTGGATAAGGAAACCCTGAGTACTGAAACATGTGATTCGTTGGGTTTTAAACATAGTCGATATTAAAAAACAAAAGATCAACAATTTTACTGTTCTAAAGTATTTACTCACTGTAGTGAAAATGAAAAGTGAATCTATGTTATATTCTTTCCACGTGAATTTTACCGTTTCTAAGGATGAAACCCATTGTTTGCTCTTGTGCATAACTTTACTACAAATTTAAATTTGCTATAAGTAGGGAAATTTATTAATCAATTTTTAGTTATACAAATTCTATGTGAATTTCATTATCTAAATAACATGTATGTTTTCTCCCGTTCATGTAAATCTAGTCATTCAGTATTTGTTTAATGTTTGTTTTGTTCAATTCATTAATTTTACGGATGACGTAAATGGTATACGCATGACGAATGGTTAAAGAATAGAAGATTTGTCCCTTATAGCAAAGTGATTTCTAATATTAGTAGATAGTAAATGTTACTTTGTTGTGATAGTTGTCATTAGTGACAATTTTAAAGGATATAAAAATATTTAGACAATAAATTTCACTGTATGCCTTATCTAGTAACAAAAAAGCCACGTAGGTTATTATGTACTAACCATTTTCTCGAGTGACTACCTATTTGAATGATGATTGATGACATATTATAGTAATTATATGGAAATGGTTTGCATGACTTCTAGTTTAGTATGATGTTATACAAGAGGTTTGCTACATCATATAACAGTACTATGCAATATACCAAACTCATGTACGGACACAAGGTATAACTTGTTTTTGAAATCAGTAAATTGAGAAAACTATTTTACATCTATTTTCTGAAGTAGATTTGTAATGACTAACTTTGACACGCGCATTATTTGTTATTATTTGTAAATAGATGATCTATAATGACCAAATTATACCATCTTCCACTATCATTAGATATTAAATGTTTATGTGTGGTGATTTCTTATTGAATATTTTAAGTGCTAAAAATATAAACTGTAAATTTCACTGTATTCCTTATGTACTAACAAAAAATCCATGTAGGTGATTATGTACAAAGAATTTATCCCGAGTAAGTATCTATATGTCTTTTGATTGTTGATATGTTATTGTTATAATACTATTGTTGCAGCAATTTAAATAATTAAATGCAGAATTAAAATTAGGAACAAAATTACCCAATTTTTGGAGCAAATAAATCTGGGCAGAAAAGTATAAGAATTCCGGAACTGGACAGTCAAGAACACGGCTGAGTCGCGGACTAGGTCGCTCTCTTTAAGGTGTTTCACGGCTCTGCCTCCAATTTGTGCCGACAGTGTACAGCGCCGTCACCCCCAGGATAAAACAGCCTCGGAAATATTACGAATCAGCAGCACGAATCTGATTCGGTCAACAAACACCCATTCCACAATACATATAATGCTCGATCAAGATAAATATAAATAATCTGGGAAGATTATATATTTCTGTGTCGTTATAATTATTCAGGGAATGAATAATTATTTCTGTAAAAAATTCGGAGGTTGGAACTGTTTGCAGAAATTTTTTGGGAGATAAGTCTGTGTTAAAAACGGAGGCTACCACCTCTTTTATGGAAAAAAGAAAAGAGACGTTGGTAAACAACGTGGAGAAAATTCTGGAAATAGTGGGCAACTCGGTTGAAGAAATCAACACAGAATAAACCACGTTTTAATTTTTCGGAATAATTACCGTTAAAAAATAATTTTTAAAGCCCAAAATCGTTAATTTATTTGTCCAAAAAATTAATTCTTAATGAGCCCAAGCCCAAGACCCAGGACCCAGACACGGGCACGGGCCGGCCGGACGGCGGCGACGCGCGCGCGCGTGTGTGACTTGGCCCATTGGGTCTGCCCCACATACCCACAAAAACTTGAATGCCCAAAGGGCTAAACCTTTGTTCCCAAAAAATTTTATATTAACACACTCCATTTTTTTGATCCTACCGATGTGGGACTTCCACTATCAGGTTTTGCACCTTAACAACTTAACAGCTCAAAGCTGTTACAGCTGTTTCCCAACAATCCCCCACTTGCAAAATTTGAAAATATTTTATCGAGCAATAATTCATAGAATTGTGCATAAGCAAAGGTGTCTTTCGACTTGAACCTTTACGTAGTAAAGATGATTCAGAATATACTAGAGTAACCGTTGTTTTGAACTCTATCTCTGACAACATCCCACACACAATCCTACTTGGGTGTAGTTCTAATAGCTAGCACTTTACGGCCATGTGCTTCTATCCCAGTATAGTGAACGCTTTAGGAATTTGCCCAAAATATCCATAGGAAGCGGCCACACTTCCACATTCACATAGGTGAGTCTATCAAGAATACTCCTGTAGCTAAGTACCCCACTCAAAATAGAGCTATAGATCTCATTAAGAGTTATAGTAACTCATCCTCAATTCGCTTCAGGATATCATGCTCCATAGGGATGGACTCGGAGTAAAACCCCGTTCTATATTAATTAATAATCGAATGATTCAACCCATATCACTTGTGACTTGTTATTACCCTTTGAACATATTTCTTGGGATCTCCAGTCTATATGTTGGGTTACCATCACAAATGACTCATTTATCCAAGGGCTTTAGTCCCATCCCTTTCGTGGTGTTCCACACCTTCTCCCTAGCTAGTCCTTTCGTCAAAGGATCAGCTAAGTTCTGTTCAAACCGTATATGATCCACCCTCACAACACCCGTAGAGATAAATTCTCTAACAGTACTGTGCTTATGACGTATTTGTCGTTTCTTACCGTTATAATAACGGTTCTCAACTTTTGCAATAGCCGCGGTACAATCACAATGAATCAAAACGGCTGGAATCGGTCTTTCCCATAATGGGATATCTGACAGGAGGTTTCTTAACCAACCTGCCTCTTCACTAGCAGCAGCTAGCGCTATCATCTCAGACTCCATAGTGGATTGAGCCAAAATAGTTTGTTTATTAGATTTCCAAGAAACTGCACCACCAGTGATGCTAAATATATATCCACTAGTAGCCTTAGAATCATCAGATAGGGTGTTCCAATCTGCATCACTAAATCCTTCAAGGACAGCGGGATGCTTATTATAGTGTAATCCGAGGTTCATCGTCCTTTTAAGGTACCGCATGACCCTCTCAATAGCATGCCAATGCTCCATACTAGGTCTACTAGTAAATCTACATAGTACTCCCACAGCATAAGCTATGTCAGGTCTAGTGCAATCTGTAGCATAACGTAAGCTACCAATAATGCTTGCATAAGCATTTTGGTTTACACTGTCGCCAGTGTTCTTAAATAACTTTACACTAGGGTCAAATGGAGTACTAGCAGGTTTACAGTCAAAGTAATTATATTTCTTTAGAACTTTCTCAATGTAGTGAGATTGATCCAAAGAAAGTCCCTTTTCTGACCTAGTAATATTAATTCCTAATATTACACTAGCTTCACCCAAATCCTTCATATCAAAGTTGGCACATAATAATGATTTAACATTTTCTACGGCATGAATATTAGAACCAAATATAAGCAAGTCATCAACATAAAGACATATGATAGTGCAAATGTTCTCAACATATTTATAATAAATGCATTTGTCACTTTCATTAATTTAAAACCCATTAGAGATGACTAGGCTATCAAATTTATCATGCCATTGTTTAGGTGCCTGTTTGAGTCCATAAAGAGATTTATCTAATTTACATACTTTATTTTCTTGACCGTGTACAATAAAACCTTCAGGTTGATCCATCTAAATCTCTTCTTCTAATTCTCCATTTAAAAAAGCAGTTTTAACATCCATTTGGTGTACAATTAAATCATTTAAGGCAGCTATAGCAAATAGTACACGTATAGAAGTTATTCTAGTCACGGGTGAAAATGTGTCAAAAAAGTCTACATTTTCTCTTTGTCTAAAACCTTGAGCAACAAGACGTGCCTTATATTTTTCAATAGTGCCATCAAGTTTTAATTTCTTTTTAAGAATCCATTTACACCCAATTGTTTTACATCCAGGAGGAAGGTCCACTAAATGCCAAGTTTTATTTGTTTTCAAAGAATCCATTTCATCATTAATAGCCTCTTGCCATAAATCGGCATCTAAAGAAGATAAGGCTTCTTGAATAGTGTTAGGATCTTCCTCTAAAGTATAAGCATAAAAGTCGGGACCAAAATCTTTTTCCACACGAGCCCTTTTACTTTTTCGAATTTCTAAAATAGATTCATTATTTTCTTTATTTTTATTTAAAGAAATATTAGTGGATGACTCGCCCCCACTATTCCTCAATTTAAAAGGAAATTTATCTTCATAAAAATCGGCGTCATTTGATTCAATAATTACTTGATTTTTCAAGTCATAAAATCGGTATGCTTTGCTATTAATAGCATAGCCTATAAAAACGCACTCATATGCTCTACTCGCCAATTTAGACCTTTTAGGGTCGGGTATACGTACATAGGCTAAGCACCCCCACGTTCTAAAGTATGACACGTTGGGCTTAATATTTTTCCAAATTTCATAAGGAGATATTTTCATTTTAGTCTTAGGAATTCTATTAAGCACGTGACACATGGTCAAAATAATTTCACCCCACCAAAATGAGGCAGCCCCTGAATTTAATAAAATAGCAACAACTAATTCAATTAATGTCCTATTTTTTCTTTCGGCTTTACCGTTCATTTCGGGCGAATAAGGGGCAGTTTTTTCGTGTATAATACCGTGGGTTTTATAAAATTCAATAAATGGTCCAGAATCATATCCGGTGCCTCTATCACTACGTAACCTTTTTATTTTCCGATTAAATTGATTTTCAATTTCATTTAGGAAAATTTTAAACATGTCAAACGCTTCACTTTTATTTTTCATTAAATACACAAATGAATAATCGGAACAATCATCAATAAAAGTAATAAAATAACGTTTTCCATTTCTAGTTGTGACACCATCCAATTCACAAATATCTGAATGAATTAAATCAAGTGGTTCAGATTCTCTAAAAACAGATTTATGTGGTGTCTTAGTGAATTTTGCTTGACTACACCATTCACATTTTTCAAAATCATTTAATGATAATTCGGGAATTAATCCTAAAGTGCTCATATTTTTAACAAGTCGTTTATTAACATGACAAAGCCTAGCATGCCAAATATTAAATGAACAAGCAATATAAGCAGAAGGAGAAATTTTATTCATTGCATCAACATTCAATTTAAACATCCCATCAGTGGCATAACCCTTGCCTACAAAAATTCCATTTTTGGTCAAAGTAAATAAATCAGCACCAATAGTTTGAGTAAAGCCAGCTTTGTTGAGAAGATAACCCGAAACCAAATTTTTCCTTATCTCGGGAGTGTGAAGAACATCTTTGAGGATAACAGTCTTTCCCGAAGTGAACTTCAATTCTACATTTCCAGTACCAGCAACCTCGGTGGAGTGAGAATCACCCAACAACACCTTCTTATCTGCAGTCTCAGAATAAGTCTTAAACAGACTACGATCATAACAGATATGGCGGGAAGCGCCAGTATCCAACCACCACCCTTCGGCACCGCTAACCATGTTGATTTCTGAAATCATAGCACATAGGTCCTCTTCGGTCAAATTCGCTTGTGCTTGTGGCACATTGCGACATTTGCGAGCCATATGGCCAAGCTTGCCACACTTGAAACAGAGAAACTGTCCCGAGTTGCTAGACTGTCCATTTCCAGGGTTCTTATACTTATTCTGAGTCTGAGTTTTAAAATTCTGGTTGTGGCTCTTTTTCTGATTTTTCATATTTTTTCCGTTTGCCTTTAAAATAACTGGAGTGTGGTTCTTTTTCTAATTTTTGTTGTTAGACACAACAAGAATTTCATCTTTATAGTCCTGTTTTCGGGATTCCTCCTCAATTCTCAATTTAGTAATTAATGACTCTAGTGAAAATTCTTTAGACTTATGCCTCAAAATATTTTTAAACTCTTTGAACAGTGGAGGCAATTTATCAATAATTACAGCCACCTGAAATTGCTCATCTAAAGCCATGCCCTCGGAAATAATTTCATGGGCAATCATTTGCAAATCATGGGTTTGAGCAACAACAAATTTGTCATCCGTCATTTGAAATTTCAAATAACGGCTGACGGCATATTTTTTAGCACCCGCCTCCTCCGTGTCATATTTTTTAAAGAGTGCAACCCAAACATCTTTCGCAGTTTTATAATTGGCATAATAGTCATAAAGTTCGTCACTTAGAGCATTCAGAATATAGTTCTTGCACAAAAAATCATTTTCCTCCCAAGTTCTAATTGTTTTGCTTTCCTCAACAGTAGGTGGATTATTTACTACGGGTTTGTCAAATTGAACACATGATGCGACTTTTTTCGTAGTTAAATAAAATAGCAATTTTTTGCTCCAACGTTTAAAATGAGTGCCTTCATATTTGAAAGGCTTATTTAGGTTACTGGAGTTAATTTCGTCCATGGCAGAATTCAGAAACACCTTAAAATTGTTGTTGCAGCAATTTAAATAATTAAATGCAGAATTAAAATCAGGAACGAAATTACCCAATTTTTGGAGCAAATAAATCTGGGCAGAAAAGTATAAGAATTCCGAAACTGGACAGTCAAGAACACGGCTGAGTCGCGGACTAGGTCGCTCTCTTTAAGGTGTTTCGCGGCTCTGCCTCCAATTTGTGCCGACAGTGTACAGCCCCGTCACCCCCAGGATAAAACAGCCTCGGAAATATTACGAATCAGTAGCACGAATCTGATTCGGTCAACAAACACCCATTCCACAATACATATAATGCTCGATCAAGATAAATATAAATAATCTGGGAAGATTATATATTTCTGTGTCGTTATAATTATTCAGGGAATGAATAATTATTTCTGTAAAAAATTCGGAGGTTGGAACTGTTTGCAGAATTTTTTTGGGAGATAAGTCTGTGTTAAAAACGGAGGCTACCACCTCTTTTATGGGAAAAAGAAAAGAGACGTTGGTAAACAACGTGGAGAAAATTCTGGAAATAGTGGGCAACTCGGTTGAAGAAATCAACACAGAATAAACCACGTTTTAATTTTTCGGAATAATTACCGTTAAAAAATAATTTTAAAGCCCAAAATCGTTAATTTATTTGTCCAAAAAATTAATTCTTAATGAGCCCAAGCCCAAGACCCGGACACGGGCCGGACAGACGGCGGCGGCGCGCGCGCGTGACTTGGCCCATTGGGTCTGCCCCACATACCCACAAAAACTTGAATGCCCAAAGGGCTGAACCTTTGTTCCCAAAAAATTGTATATTAACACACTCCAATTTTTTGATCCTACCGATGTGGGACTTCCACTATCAGGTTTTGCACCTTAACAACTTAACAGCTCAAAGCTGTTACAGCTGTTTCCCAACAAATACGGAATTGGTTTACATGACATTTAGTTTGGTTTGAGGTTTTACAAGATGTTTAGTACATCATATATCCATACTATACAATGTACCATTCTCATGTACGGGCGTGTAACATGTTTACTACTTTAACCTATTATAAACGAGAAGCCAGAATTCTCGTCATTCACCTATGGGTTTTTGTCCCTTTTATTATCTAATATTTTTACAATTGATATGTTCAAATACCCATTTTGGTCACAGAGCCGATGGAAACAGATGTTATATTTATGTGAGTATACAAAATTTATGACGTTGTTCAATATGCAATGAGTGCTTAAACTTGTGTGCACAAAGTAGAGCTTGTTTTCAACTCAGTAAATTTTGACATATGTTTCACATTTTTTTCTATAGAGAATTGTAATGACTATGAATTTGAAACAAAAAGAATTTGTTATTATTTGTAAATAGATGATAAATAATGAACAAATTATGCCATATTTTTTTAGTATTATTCACTGTTCTAAAAAACCCGCCTAGGCTCCGCCTAGGCTTAAGGCTTGGGCGAAACGCCTCGCCTTAAGTTTTTTACGCCTTATGCTTAGTAAAACTATTAAGGGGCAATTTTTTCTAAAAAAAACAATACTTTAGTGAAACGATATCGCCTTTTAAAGAATTTTTTAACTAACCGGACCATTATCTCATCCAAAATAATCAAATAGTATTTTAATTTTCATATATTCAGACATATTTTTATGATATGTACAATTTTAGTATTTTAATAGCCTTGTTATAGTGTAAAAATATTAAAATATATTAATAAGGCCTAAACGCCTTTTCACGCCTTTTTACGCTTAAACCCGCCTAGGCTTCTAAGGTTTGAGGCTTGACCTCCACGCCTCGATCACGCCCCGCATTTTTTAGAACCTTGGTATTATTAGATAGTAAATGTTACTGTCTGATTGTATTAGTTTTAAAGAATATTTTAAACGATGATAAAATATTCACATAGTAAATTTCACCGTACACCTTATCTACTTAAAAAATTTAAAATGTAGGTCATTATGTACTAATCTTTTTTCCCCACTAATTATCTATATATCTGTTGATTGTCGCTATATTATAATCAATGTATGGAATTGGTTTGCCTAACTTTTAGTCTAGTATGACGTTTTACAAGATGTTTGGTACATCTCTGTACTATGCAATTTTTGAACCTCATGCATGGTCATGTAACATGTGTTCTATGTTACTGTATACAATGAGTTTTGACTGGTAAGAAGTGATTTTAAGATATTACAAAATTGTGAAATTCACTGTTTGTAGTAATATTGAGTAATATGCAAGAAGTATTGCATATAATATATGAATAAGTATTGGATAATTAGGGAGAATACATTTCATATGTAATGACTATGACTTTGACACAAAATCAGGTCATTATTAACAATATCTATAGTATATACAAGCCCAAATTATATCATTTTTATGTAATAGCAGTCCACAAAATATATCTTACTGGATGCCTTATCTAAGAACAAGAAGTCAATGTATGTCGTTACGAATCAACAACATTTCCAAGTAAAGTATTCATGTCTTCTACGAAAATTTATTTTACTTGTTTCCTAACATACATTCGTACATTAAATATTTAATGCAATAATTGTCCTTACAATTGTAATCGTTTTTCTTACCATTTGATGATTTTGCAGATGGTAAGACCTAAAAGGCCATCATTCAGTGTGAATGATGTTGCCAACACCATGACGAAGAAAGCATCAGATGGTGAAAAATAGTATCGGTGCGACATGGTTGCGTTGCGTGACCTGATGTCGGAAGTGGAAGTTAGCATTGGGTTGAAGTATCAACTACGAAAAACTCCATTCGGGAATTCTTCAACTCATTGATCACGTATAAGTTCGAACGTTCATTCTTGAAAAATATAAAAAGAATGTTGAGATGTTGATTCGGGCATACTGAGGGTCGGATATGTATTTTACCATTAGGGGTAAATAAATATAATTCACACCTCGTGACATCTCACTTATATTCAGCATACCATTCGGGAGTAGTGTATACAAAATATCATTGTATGGAAGAAAGCCTAATACGTCGTTCATTAGAAGGTGGTTTGGGGATGTTGTTGGGATGGTTCAATCATCTCATATAAGGAATGCAACAATTAAAGCATCAAAATTAGTAAGGAAAGCTGGTTATGTCGACGCTACAAAACTTCTATGCCTCTATGCATTCTCTACACTGTTTTTCCCAACGAGTGGAGTTTTTGGGAATTGGACATTCATGGAATTTGTATTGAGCGTGGAGGAGATTGGAAATTAAAATTGGCCCATGTTGATATATGATTATTTGATCAGATATCTTGACATAAATCACAACAACCCCCACAAGTGTTATGGATGTGTTATAAGCTTGCTGGTAATAATCTTTCATCGTATACATTTGTTAGATTTTTATGAAATAATAATGTACTTATAACATTTCTCAAAAATGGTTTAATTGAATTCAGTATTGGTTCTGTGAGACATCGAGTATTATAGAGCCAGTAAACTTGACGTTGTACCCCAGATTCATGAAGTGGAATATGGCAAAGTTGAGTGTTGTACTCGAAGATGACATTATTCTGCTAAATCGGGAAAATTATTTAGTACTAATATAGAATTTGTATATTATGTTTTTTACTGATTGAGGTTAGTTGTATACAGAACACAATAGTCATGTGTTGATAAAACATACTATATATTAAATACTAACTCGTTATATGTGTGTACTTTGTCTTTCTAGTTTCTAATTTGTAATTGTGTTATATTCATTAAAAATATATCGTGTCTTTGACACCATATTGCAAAATAATTCACGATACATACATCTCAAACAATAATTCATTAATTGTATAATGTGAATTCAATCGTACTGTAACATTTCTAAACACATTTACTCTCTAATCTTTTTTTGCCAAATTAGTTCGCTACTGCCTCAGTTATACATATAATAAATTAACGATGTACTCGTAATTTCCGTATAACTAAAATTTACTGCTCAATTTTACATAACACAACAAACTCTATTGTGTGAACATGTATTGCAATCACTAATTAATAGACATACCTGGTGCTTACAGTAACATTTACGATGTGGTGGTGTTATTTTACACCTGATTATCATTATTTATGTGTGATACAATAATAAGTGTTACAAACTTGGTTATATAACTTAAAATAAAATTTGAATTGTTTAGATATGTCAACTGTTTACTGCAAACACATATTGAAACCTTATAGAGTAAAGATGGCATGACCGTAATAGTTTTAACTACTTATGAATACAAATTATGTCGTGGTTTATTCATCAACAGACAGATTAAATAGTACCAATTTATTTATAATGAATGCCATATGTGAATCTCTATCGACAACAAATATTATCCGCACTAATTCTCTGTAAAAACAATAATATTTATTATGTAAATGTAATTTCAGCGACAATTACAATTTACTGATGTATATAACTATATATTATATATTGTTATATTATGAACTTTAGCTGATTTTTTTATTATTTTTCAATTCAATACATATGGTGGATATGTGTTCTATTTTAAATTTGATGAGACAGTGAAATTTGATGTAAATGCAAGAATGTTCATATTATTGCATTATAATCCATTATTGTGTTGTGTATCATGTTAATATCCTATGTATCATTCAATTGGTAAATGTTGCATATAGTTTACAACTAGTACTAATTCTCGTTCATAATTCACAATGATATAATACACAAAATAACATTTACAGTTTGTTTAAATGTCACAATATTATATGTTAACTTGTTCGCTATAGACATGTAATACATAACATAGTATTTATTATTTAAATGTATTTTCTATTAATTGTTACAAATCAATCTAAGTACATATAGTAGCATTGCGTTTTTTGTATTGTTTTGCCTACACCACTCACAACATCTACTCAATACACACAGTGATATATACTACACAATGATAATTTACCTTGGGTAATCAGTATTAAATTATTATATAAATAGTAAAATTTACCAACTTGTTAAAATGCCAATTCATTTATCAATACTCATGTGTAACAATTTTAGTACATGTTTCATAGCATTATTGTTGTAATACCCTTTTCCAAAAATTCAATCAAATTGTATGTGAACTATTCTGAAGATGAGTTAATGATGATTATCGGAGAATTGCAGGTCAAAAATTGAATAAATAAAATTATGGAATAAGGATCGTTCGAACAATAGTAGGAGATTTTAGAAGCAAGATGAGATGTCGTTTGAAGCAAGGCTTCAAACGACATGCCACTGCTTTACAGTGGCATGTCGCACGAAGGAATGCGCGAAGCAAGAACCAAAGGAGGTGGAGAAGTCATTTGAACGACGTAGATCAAATTTTTTTAATCATATTGCCCTTGTGCACTGTCACATTACTCGCCATTGATTTGGTGTGCTGTTAAGCCCAGAACAACCCAGATTGGGCAAAACGGGGATTTAAGGTTTTGGGGTGTTTTATTAAGGCTTGTTTGGCCATTTTATTGAGAGAAAAATGCAAGAAGACAAATAGAGAGAGAGAGGGAGAGAGAGAGAGAGAGAGAGGGAAGCAGGTGGTCTTCACTATGGGAGGGCTTCTCCTACCACTCCTCCACCATTCTTACCCCATCCTACCACCATGAAACACCATTTTTATTACGTATCCCCTCATGTTTTAAGTGTTTACACTCATTTCCACCATTGTTGATAAAGAGTAACAAATTTTGGAGAAGTATTGGGGGATTTTTGGAGAAGATAATGAGGGCTTCCATGGAGTTTAAAATGGGTCTTTCTTAGAAGGAGCACATTTTGGATCACTTTTTGAGGATCCATTTGGTAACACCTTAAGGCCACATTTGATGGTGGGGGTTTCTCCTCCTACACCATCATTTCTACCACAATTGGAGCTATTAGAGGTGGGAAAACCTTACTCCTTGTATTAAGACTCTATTTTGCATATTTGTAGTCTTGTAGTGAGATTACATGAGTAGGTGAATTTGAATGAATGATGAAATTAATAAACATTTATATGAAATAAAAATGTCGGAAAAATAATAATTTGTTGAAAATAGAGAATGAATAAATATTTCAAGGTTTTGAAGTACAAAAGTTGGTATTTTATGAAAATGGTGTATTTTCTAGAAAGATTGATGTAAAACATTCTATGAAATAAAATGTTTAAAAATATTGTTTAAAGTTTCTTGCAAAAATGAAGATTTTATGAAAAATGGAAATTTTGTGAGTTTGAAGAAATTAAAGGTCTTTTATGCTTTAAAAATGTATTTTTGCAAGTATGATAAATTTCTAGAATGACAAATATATTTAAACCAGTTAGTAGGATTTTATGGTTTAAAATCCATCTTCTCGTGCATATAAACTTGTAGTATTTTGACACCAAGTTTATAAACAAGTTTAAAGAAGATTTCGTTAAGTTTAAACATGAAATGAGAAAAGGTGGAAATTCTAGTCTTCAAGTGTGTGAAATGGGATTAAAGGAATAATGAGCATAAGGTGGTAAGACTACATGCATTGAATAAGAGAAATGGTATTTTCTCCTAAAAGTAGTCTTCAAGTGTATTTAGATTCCTTGAATAAAGAAAGTAAAGAAATATATGGTTTGAAAAATGGTTAATAAAGGTATTGAATAATTGTTAATGGGTAAACATTGGAAAGTTAGTGCATAACTTAGTAATGTTGTAAATGAATTAACACTTATGAAATTGGAAAGAAAATAATGAAATAAAGATATTTCCAAGATTGTTACTCCAAGGTTAAAAAGGTGTTAAATTATTAAAACAATTTAAGAGTTAGTATGGTTACTTAATAGTATTTTTGGAAAAATTAACACTTGTGGAAATGGAGTAAAGGAGTGAGTTTGGAAACAAATGAATAAAATGATAATTTTACTTATAATGGAACATTTTTATGAAATAAAAATATTGGGAAGGGTGTTACACAAATTGGTCCTAAATGAATATTATTTTTGGAATAAAATCAAGGTTAAAGTGTAATGGACACAAAATGGTAAAGTGTAACACAAAATGGTAAAGTCATATTAGAATATAACAATAAGAGAACATAAAACAAATTAAAACAAATTAAATAAAATTTCATGAATTTTTTACAACAAAATTTTTAAAAAAAAATGTCAAAACTTCATGATATGTCATTTAACTTGGGGTAAACGCAAATTAATGAAAAAGAATGTATGAAAAGATATATATATATATATATATATATATATATATATATATATATATATATATATATATATATATATATATATATAACCCAAAGAAATATGTTCAGTTTATATGAAATAGGTCAATAGTGAGATATAAACACCATGAAGGTGTTGCATGTGAAAAAGAAATGACTCAAACCATATATACTCAATCAAAATATCAAAATATACGAGAGAATGGATGAAAAAGAATACCTAAAAAACAAATCTTTATAAATCCACACCAACTTTAGGAATTATGGAAAATGGCTCTAGGAGGTGGAGGTATTTATATGGGGGAATATGTAGAAGAAGGGTTGGGAATATGGAGAGTGGGTGAAATGGAGTTGAGTATTGGAGAGAAATAATGTAGGGAAAACATTTTTGGAGAAGAGAGAAAGAGGGTAAATAAAATGAAACGACTATTAAAAAATTTAACCCAACCAACCAGTCAAAAACTCAGACGTTTTAATGTACTATGGGAATCTCGTTCGAATGACGTCATTAAAATGACGTACAAACGAGAAATCGAATGAGATTTTAAGGATTTCTGGGCAGTGGGTTGATAGAATCTCGTTTGAACGAGATTTCAAACATTGTAACAAAAAAAAATTCAAATTTGTTTGTAAAAACAAAGGGCATAAAGGCATGTCAAGGTTATAAACCCATAAACTTTTTATTTTCAATTATCCTAGGTAATGTAGAAATATTTGAACCGTGGGAACAATGCAAGTGAGAGAATTGCCTAATACAATGCACACGTGAAAAATGACAAACAATATATCTACATAATTTACACCCACATCTACCTTGTGACAAATCAAAGGAATACAATTGGACACTAGCCACAAAACTAAAACGGCTAGAATATTGATGATTCTCTGGCTAATAGACTCACCTTAAGAAAGAAATATAATTATTTATTTTGTGTACCCATTGATCTTCAACCTATATCTCCCATAAAATCCAATATTCTTTTGAATTATGCATAATATTTTACATATTACACATTGGCCTTGGAAATTTGTAATTTTTTATGCCATGAGTTCTTTTGGGCTCTTTTTCTTGTAAATGGTGGCTATTCATACAGAGATAATATTTCATAGACCAATTCCATTTCTAAACAAAATTTTACCGGATAAATATTTTTCTATTTTTCTCAATCCGGGCAATAGTTCTTACATGCACAATTGTAATGACTATTTCTTATAAGATTGGTGACAAAATTGATAATACAACACCTTACTTCACCTAGCGTATGTAAATCCTTAGACATCCTCAATATTTTATGTTAGGTGTGCGCATTAAAGGCAATGATATGAGGCAATCATAGAATAATATATCATAAACAAGCATCAAAATGCATAAGTGAAACAAAGTCTGGACTAGCTACTCAGCAAAAGCCACGTGGATATGGAATGAAATAGTGATCCAAAAATCTCACACACATAACCTATGTGGATAAAAGTTTTATGAAATCCTTTATACACAAAAAAATGAAATTATTTTTAGAATTTTTAAAAAATATATGTACAAAATATAGTCTAGTTTATAGGTAAAGAGATAGACATGAGGCTCAACCTAAACTAGACTTACGACTCCGAATTCAACCAATGGAGCAAGCCGCAATGAATTTACTAAGGTTCTAGAACCTAAGGGCATTTAGAGATTTGCTAAAGATGTCAGATAATTGACGATTGGTGCCTATAAAGCTCAAGGAAATGACTTTCTCTTCACTAAATCTCGAATAAAGTGCTCTCGAATCCTAATGTGATTTGTTCTAGAATGCTGGATGGGATTTCAAGAAATATGGATTGTACTTGAATTATCACAATAAATAGTCATTGTGCCTTGTGAAATACCATAATCCTCCGAAATTTGTTTCATCCAAATGAGTTGAGTGAAACAACTCCTGGCAGCTATGTATTCGGCCACCACTATGGACAAAGAAATAGAATTTTGTTTCTTCCTCATCCATGAGACAAGTGCATTGCCAAAATAGAAATAACCGCCTGAGGTTCTCTTATAACCATCAACGTCTCCTGCCCAATAGGCATCCGAATACGCCGATATACAATCATTAGTTTTGAAAGAGTACCAAATTTCAAATGAGAGAGTCCTACTAACACATTTGATAATACGTTTAATGGTAAGTAAATGGGACTCTTTTAAAGCGTCTTGATAATGGGCACAAACTCCTACACTAAAGGAAATATTTGGATGACTAGAAGTTAAGTAGAGTAAATTACGTATCATACTCATAAAAAGAGTATGCTCTACATCCTTTCCTCCCGTGTCCTTACTACGCTTAAGGGATGAACTCATGGGAGTACGTGCATGCTTAGCGGAGTTTAGATTAAATTTCTTCATAAGAGCTTTCACGTACTTAGATTGGGATAAAAATATCTTGCTATGAAGTTGAAACACTTGAATACCTAAGAAGTATGTGAGCTCGTAGATCGTACTCATCTCAAACTCAGTTTGCATTTCTTTCGTGAAGAGTTGAGTATGTTTATCACATGTGTATCTGAAAACTATATCGTCGACATACACTTAGGAAACTAAGATAGCATTTTCATCTCGACAAACAAATAGCATCATATCTACTCCCCCTCTCATTCCAAGCACGGGGTGCTTTCTTCAAACTATATAGGGCTTTCTTCAAGTAAAAGACATGAATCAGGTACTTAGTGTCTTCGAACCCTTTCGATTATTCCACATAGACTTCCTCCTGAAAAATGCCATTTAGGAAGGCACCGTTGACTTCCATTTGATAAAGTTTAAAATTAAGATGACATGATATGGCTAATAAAAGGCGAACGAACTCTAACCTAGCAACAGGAACAAACGTTTCATCAAAGTCAACACTCTCTATTTGGGTATATGTCGAGTAACTAACTTCTAAACATTATTCTTTTGAAATTGAAGAAACACTTCTCGCATGGCATTTATACAATATTCATCTTTTAGTGCTTCTTTGAAATTTTTAGGTTTGATTTTAGAGTTATAACACAAATAAGTAACCTCATTTTTTAGTTGCGCCCTAGTCTTGACACCTAAGTCGGGGTTCCTAATAATTTTGGAAGGGTCATGACTTTTACGAACCCAAGGAACTAGATCCCTTTTCTCAAGTGAGGGGTAAACTAAATCATTTTGAGACTCACTATGATCAACATCATGGGGTGCATCACTCTCAAGTGAAGAATCATCCTCAATATCAACAAATGTGGCTGGAGCTTCATTTTTTATTATAACATTTATAGATTCCATAATTTTAGAGTTAGCAAAGTTATAAACCCTATAAGCTCTACTATATGGTGAATACCCTAGAAATAAACCTTCATCACTACTCGAGTCGAATTTTCTTAAGAGATCTCTATCCCTAAGGATGTAACAAGGACTCCCAAAGTCTCAAAAATAGGCTAGGTTGGGTTTCTTACTTGTCCACAATTCTTAAGGAGTTTTATTAGTGTAGGGATGCAAGTATACCCTATTCACTGTATGGCATGCACTATTTACTGCTTCTGACAAAAACCTATGGGGCACTTTCCTACCTATAAGCATCGATCTCTCCATTCATTAAATCTTTCAATTCTTCCTCTATATTATACAATTTTATTGAGGCATTTGAACAAGCAAAGACTCATGCTTAATTCCAACTTCATCACAAAAATCATTCTCATCGAATTCCTTAAATTAGATTCCATTATCACTTCTAAACTGGTTAATGGTGACACCATGTTGATTTTCAATAACTCGACATTTAACCATTAGAAACTCAACTACAATGGACTTTTTCCTAAGAAATCCAACTATTGAATATCTTGAAAAGTCATCTACCATCACTAGGATATATCTCTTTCCTCCTATACTCTCGGTACGAATGAGACCCATAAGTTCCATGTAAATCAATTCGAAGACACGAGAGGTGGTTATAGAGTTCAACTTCCTATGAGGACTCTTAATTTGTTTTCCATGTTGATAAGGGCCGCAAATTAAGGAGGTTGGTTTTCTTAAGTATGGCAAGCCTCGAACTAGGTCTCTCTTTACTAAATGACCAAGATCTCTAAAGTTTACATGACCTAGGCGTTGATGTCAAATATCAGTAGATGAGACATTAGCACTATTGGAAATGAAAGAAGACTTTGGAATGATTCCATAACAATTGTCACTAGTCCTCACAACTTGTGTAATATCTTCACCAGATTTATCGTAAACCACGCACGCCGTTTGGCTAAACTTAACTCCTAGGTTTTCTCACATAACTGGCTAATGCTTATCAAATTAGCTTTGAGTACATCAACATAAAGAATATTTTCTAGTCTAGGAAAACCAGAAACTTCAATGGCGCCTCTACACATAATTCTAGATTTACTCCCGTCGCCAAAGATGACTTTACCATCGTTGTAATCTTCAAAGTGGTAAAAAGGAATTTACCACCTGTCATACGTCTAGAGCATCCATTATCAAAATGACATTGGGAGGTATTTTGAGCCTTAACATCAATATGAAAAGCAAAAGACTTTTTGGTCTTTTCTTTTGCAACCCAAGCTTAGTTTGTGTTCTTCCCTTTGTTAATTGTAGTCTTTAGGTTGGAATCATTTTCTTGGGCCATAGAAAACCCTAGAAATTCTTCCATTAAACCTTTAGATGTGTTGACTAGATACTCAACTTGGTTTTTAAGGCTAGGTAAGGAACTATATTGTGGCCTAGTAATACTGGGATAAGAATTCTTCCTAAGCTTGTAACAAAAATCTCTACGATAACCCCTTTTGTGACAAAAAATACAAACATAAGGTTGATTTGGAGTCACTTTCATGGGTTGCTTTAGTAGATTTCTCTTATGTGGGTTAGGTTTAAGAGGGTTTGTTTTGGTATCAATCTTAGATAAAGTTTTGGATTTAACATTGGATGACTCACCATCATCATATCCTATACCCTTTCTCTCTTGATATCCTTTCTTCTTTTAACCTAATACTGGACCAAGAAATAACTTTTCCATTCTTTCAGAATTATCCTTAAGTGTGACTTTGACTTCCCAAGAGATCTCAATATCTTCCTCAAGTTTGATAACTTTTTCTTCGAGTGTTTTTCTAATCTCCAAGTATTCATGAAGATCTTTGTTAACACGAGCTAGAGAGTAAGTCAAATCACATTTTTCTTTACCCTCCAAAATAAGCTTCTCAGAGAGAGAAATCTTAATTACCTCGAGTTGACTAACTAAAGCCTCATTCTCCTTCAGGATTTTCAACTCCTTTTCTAACGTCAACACCTTAAAAATTAACCTTTTATTTATCTTTCGAATACGCATAGACTCAGTGTACAACTCTGAATAGGCAGATTGAAATTCACTTTCATCATCACTCTCGCTTCCTTTTTCATCACTACCTTGTGAGTGAGTGGATACAACCTCAACATCATGCTCAAAAAATGTCAACTCTCGGATGTGACTCATTGGAAGCGTTAGAATGACTTGCCATAAAAGCGATGAAGTTGTTTCCAGAAAGAATGAAATCATCAGAGTCCTCAAACTCATTCTCACTGTTGCTAAGAGTCTCATTATAAACAGCTTTATCCTTACCTTGTCTCTCAATCTTAGTGGGGAACTCATACGCTCTATGACCAAATCCTTCACACTCAAAACATCTCTCCGAATCATCCTTTTTAAAGTTGTCTCTTTTAGAGTTTTCATTTTTAAACTCCTTTTGATATGGTTTATTAAAACTTCTACTTGCCTTGTTTTTTTTCCTCAAATTTTGAGTTTTGCTTCTTAAACTTGAGAAACGTTTTAATTTTTTTAACAATTAAGTCCATATCATTAGGATCCATATCAGACTCTTCAAATTCATAATTTTTTTTTTCCTTTTTAGCTTTTAGAGCTACTCCTTTATCTTTCTTTTTGTTATCTTTAGGAAACATGTCTAATTCATATGTTTATAGATCACCTTAAAGCTCTTCGAGTTTTACTGAATCTAACACTCCTAAATTGTTAAGAACCGTGACTTTAAGAATGAAACGACTAGGAGAGATCTAAGAATCTTCTTGACTACATTAGTTTCAGGGATTTTATCACCTAGGATGAAACATGAGTTAATAATATCAGAAATACGGGCATAAAACTCATCAAATGTTTCACTTTCTTTCATGGTGATAGTTTCAAATTGAATGGTTAAATTTTAAAGTTTACATGCCTTAACCACACTCGTTCCCTCATGAGTAACTTGAAGAATGTCTCATGCTTCCTTTGAAGTTCACAAGTCATAATATGACAAATATCCTCAGGAGTAACGGCACTAAACAAAGCATTTAAAGCATTTGAATTAAAGCTACATAATTTTAACTCATCCTCACTCCATTATTCTATAGGGTTTAAAACAGTTTCTCCTTCAACAACAAAAGTAGGAGGGGACCACCTTTTTTCAACAACAAACCAAACACGTTCATCAATTGATTTTAATGTAGTCCACATACGTGCTTTCCAATAGGCATAATTAGTTCCATGAAATATGGGGCTATATTTGACGAATAAATATCCATATAACCTCAAGGATTCATCTAAGTAACTTTTATAAACAAGCTTTGTGTAACAACACGTGCAATTTGACAAGAGAGGTGGCCAACAGCCGTCGCAAAACTACGCTGGGCGTCACTAAATAATTTATCATTCTTAGCATGTGATAGATATATGAGACATATAAAAAATTTCACAAGATAATAATCAAGTTTATCTAACAATTATCAATATTTGAGCAATACTAAATCCATCACCATGCTAAAATCCAAAATAAATCAAACTCCAAATAAGTATAAATCTCAATGAAATAATCCAACAATGAATGTTTGATAGAAATTGTAAATAACTGTGGAACCGATTAGCCCACCAAATCCATAAATAAAAGTCTCATAATAAAGCGACGGGAAGGAGAGCAATCCTAAATGACTAACGTATCAACACCAGATCTCCAGCTGAATCTCCAAAAATATATCCAATCACTCCGATGCAGCTACTCCAGCACTATACCTGAAATGCTAGTCAACATAATGGGTGAGAGCCCACCGCATGAATACTAGCTACTCTCCCTAATTAGGGTCCGTGAACCCAGACAGTAGCATTATATATGATAAATATCACAATAGAGTATTTTTATTTAAACGAGATATAAATATTAACATGCGAATAAAAATAACTATCACTATTTACACACATAACTGGGCCACCCCATTATTTAAATTCAATTATCATATGACAATATTTAACTAACTAATATAATTTAATTTAATTAATCCATCTCATTTTATTTATGCGACACCAATATATATAGTTCACCCTCTACCGGGTCCTGCACATATTGCTGGCATGCCCAAAGTTTTACACCACACACAATCCCCTCGCTACAGCCAGTTCGCTCGATTTCGTTAGGCCTGTGCATATTGGTGAGGTTCTACACACGACACATCACTATAGCCATCTCTCCCGTATTCTATCAGCCCTGTACATATTGGTGATGCCAACACACAGCCACGTCGCTATAGCCAGTTCCCCCTTATTGTTAGCCCTACACATATTGGCGATGTAAATCCATTTTAATACCCGTTTATTATATTAGGCATTAATTCTCAATTTTATCAAGTTTTACATCTCTTCTACTGGCCCCACCCTACTATATAGCATAATCCTCAAACCTACCCCTAGTCCCATGCCTAGAGGTCTCCAAAATTCAAATATATCATAACCTATGAATCAAAGGAATGACACAAAAATCATCCCCACCCCCGGAATATCTCATCTGTAGAAATCTACACTAATTAGTCTCACACCTAGAAAGTGTTAGTAGCCACTAAGCCATACTCACTAGTCCCATACCTAGCACGCACTCCTAAAATTAATGTGAGAGCATAACTACCCCAAAACCCCTTCATTCTCGCGGTGTCAAATATGATCAAATTAATAAGTCGCATGAGACATTTTATCAACAATTCTACCAATTTCTCATAAGATCACAAATAAATATAATTTCATCCGTTCAATCAATTTTTGAAATTAAACAACTTACTTTATGCAACTAATATAATTTCATCATCATACAAGTTTATGGTGTACACAACAATAATTTCTCTTTTATCACACTTACATAATTTTATGGAATTTCACAAGTCACTTTCAATTAACACAACTACTATGATTTTCTATGCAAATCTACATCCATATTAAGAAAAATCCAACCTCTACCCTAAGCACACAAGGGTCATAAGTCTTAATTCATATTAAGATTTTTCATAAAAATAGTCCCAACATAGATTTCACTTTCCCTAGTTAAGGTTTGTAGTTTATTATAAGAAAATTATGCAAATTAATGTTTAGGCAATATTTAAAACACATAATACTAAAGATAAATAATACAAGTTTTAATGCCTGTAGAAAATTCGATTGAAAATTCTGATTGGATGGTTGCGTTCCTCTCAAAAAATTGATAAAGACTCGTTCTTGAACGATCTTGAGAAAACACGGTTTGAACCTTAAAAAACTTGGATTATATCTTGATTTTAAATGGGACTAGGGTTTGTAGATGAGAGAGGATGAAATTATCGGGGGCTACTGATTTTTGAGAAGGCTAAAATGTGTTCTAGCAGTCCTCAACCTGTCTCTTTATGTTTATATACCAAAAAGAATTTGAGTCCTAATCAAACACAAACACTGAAAAAAACATTCCGGATGATCAGACAATCGGAATTGGCTCAAATTTTGATATGTTGTAGCTGAAGGCGAGGATGGCCGAATATTTTAAATTTTATTTTTCTTTAGGTTGAATCCTTCACCGTTTTTATACAAAAATATATAATTTCAAAATTTTAATCCCGATTTAAATTCCACTTAAAATTTTATTTTATATATAAATACCAACCTCTTTACATACCAAAATTAAATAGATTCCAAAATTAATTTTTTTGAAATTTACTTTGAGAAAGATTTTATGTTTCAAAAACACGGGGTGCTACGCTCTGATACCAATTTAAAGTTGCAGGGTTATATGGATTCGGTTCAATTCGTTAAAAGCACTCCTTTTAACCAAATTTATTAGGAACACATGACACATATAGAAATTAGGCCAATAGGTTGATACTTTATAGTATGCTCACGTACGTAAGAAATTAGGCGTGAGCATCCGAGATATTAAGTATAACGTAAAAATAAATCACAATCACACAACGCGCCGATGTATAAAAAAACAAATAGGAAAAACCTCAAACGGTCAGGCCTAGATAAAATCCACTACGAATATAGTTTTTACAAGAAGACACACAAGACTTACAAACTTGATTCCACACGTTGATGCAATCTTCAATACCTCCGTTTGTAACACGTGTAGATTTAACATATTGCACAACACTCTTATGTCTCTGTATCCACCGAAAGCCAAGCACTGTCTCCAAATGATACTTGTGAGGAAGTCCATCGCACCCAAACCGGGATGAATGTAATGAGAGGTTTAGTTTGTGGTTTTTGGAAAATGATCCTAAAGATCACATGAAAAATTGGAGACCTTTTTAAAAGAGAAAAAGTGTTTTCTTCTAAAGTGAAAGGGCCAGAACTTCTAAAATTCTCGAGCTCCACAGTGGTTTAAAAGATAGAAGTAGTGGGCAAGGGAACTTAGAAGGGAAAATCATATTTTTCCAAATTAAAATCGCTCGTTCGAACGACATTGCAGGATGTCGTTAAAAAGACTCCTTCAAATGACATTTCAGGAAAAATCTATCAAGGAAGTTGTTTAAAGTCGTTTGAATGACTAAGAGAGATGGGTCGTTGAACGAGATATG
The DNA here is from genome assembly GCA_949130495.1 of Sambucus nigra. Classification (NCBI taxonomy): domain Eukaryota; kingdom Viridiplantae; phylum Streptophyta; class Magnoliopsida; order Dipsacales; family Adoxaceae; genus Sambucus; species Sambucus nigra. The sequence goes on along the minus strand of OX422224.1, from coordinate 181,459,977 downwards.
AAACGACATTGTAGGTAATTCTAATAAGGAATTCATCTAGAGTCATACGAACACACTCATTCAAATGAACTTGTTTGAACGACCTCTCTAATTTTAGAAAATTAAATTTAACTTTAAAGAACAAAAATATTTTGAAAAACATTTACCAATAAGCATGTAACATCTCAAAATTTATCTCCTACAAAGTAAAACTAATTCGGGCCATATACCTTTTGGGAAAACGAGAAATTGGATGATGAGGTGAACTTGTTTGACATTGAACTCCGAGATGCTCAATTTCTTCATCAAGTAGAGTAGCATGACACTAAAAGACCCTAAATGTTTTGTCCAACGAAAATAGCCAATACTACAAACTGAATCTATTATAAATTGGTCCTTATATATTAAACGGTTGTGTTCCTCTCACGAAAATAGTAAAACACTTTCTTCGATGTTCTTGAAAAAACTTGGTTTAGATCGTCAAAACTTGGGTTGAAACTTATTTTAATGGGGTTGAGATTTTGTAGATGAGAGGAGACAATAATTTAGGAGGATAATGATTTTTTAGAAGGGCTAAAAGTGTTTTAAAAAGTCTAAACATGTCCATTATATTAAGGATTTAAAGAAAGAGTCCTAATCAAACACAAACACACAAAATACACTTCGGACCATCAGACCATCGAAATTCGCTGAAATTTTGATAGGTCATAGTTGAAGACAATATGAAGTTGCTGCCTAAAAATCAACCCGATTAGACATCGTTGAGGTCATCTGCATCACATTTTAGAGATTGGATCATCAAAATTTATTGAATTTTGGATAGGTTCTAGCTAAACGCGAGACAAAGTCGTGTAAGATAAATCAACTCGATTGAACATCATTAAGGCCGTCTGCATCACATTTTGGAGATCTAATAGTCAAATTTCTTATCGTCCTTATGACACCCCACCTACTAAAATACTGGGTGGACAACCCGAGATCAAAATAAAATGTTGGTCTCATATGGCTCATTCTTAGCATCAGTGTTGAAAACTATTTTATTGGTACTAACCACCTAGTAATTTAATCACTCTGGTGCCAAATTTTTTGCTTTCATTAATAAAAACATGTGAAAATAAATAATAATTAAACCATCAATACACTCATAACTGACACTGAATCAACTATCGGTTCGATAATAAAATACAACAGTAAACTGAAACAATAACGTGGATACACAAGGTCAAATACATAACTAAATACTAAATTTGAGGGCGACATGCCCAAATGAGTACTGAAATAAAGAATCCTACGCTAGGAATAAATGAATGAAGTGTCTATAGCAAAGTCCTGCAACTTCCACATGAGCTACAGCTACGCATTCCTGGATAGAATCCTCAACTTGGGCATCCCTTTGGCTGGACGCTCAAAAGGTTTTGAAAAATATTTTGACACGGGTTAAAGCCCAAGTAAAATATTTTGAAAATATTTAGCAAGAAGTTAAATTGAAATAATTAAATATGCATGCACACTCTTCATATTTAAGTTAGTGTCGCACTCTCTTGAGGTATAACTTAACCCTCATCTAATGTGCACACCTAACGCTTGCCTAATAACCTTCCAAGTTGAGCTACCCGACCTAGCTATCCGTATCACACCTCTTTGTATCACACTACTCTAACCCGAGTATTCTTACTTTGATTATTAAGTTATCTACTTATTAACTTATTAATCGCTTGAATTTTATAAATTTCGTATTACATTCACACTAGTTATATAAGAAATACCCTTTTTAAATCATATAAATTTCACACTAGTTATATAAGATATATATTCACACTTATGTATTAATCCCTTATATAATTATCTACTCATATTATATACGTACTAGTATAGTACAACATTCACACACATGTCGCGTATAATAATCATTCATTCCCGAGTAATAACTCATCGGATGCTTTCTCTAAAATGCTACCATGTTCCAGGCATGCTCACTCTAACCCGACCACCTTAAGTCGGACTAGCTCACACCGAACTTGGGTAAAAATATCGCAAACGTAGTGGAGGCGATCATATTTCCCCGAGAGTGAGACCGAATCATACCCAAGATGTCTCACCTCAAAAATAAATCACACAATAAAAATCCTGGACGATATGACCTGGGGACTATACTCTCCCTACTCCTCAAGCCAGAGGATTCGCCCACATCGCGCAACCTCCTATGATATCACTAAAGGGGTATGTATTCCTATAAATATCATTCACACTAATATTTATAGAGTACATAAATATATATATATATATATATATATATATATATATATATACACACACACACACTATCACACATAACCATATATATATATGTAATAAAGTCTGGCTAACCCGTGCCTAACACCCGTAGCACTAGCCCAAAATACCCAAGTCTATACCCCGACTTGTAATTTAATTTATCACACATTAATTATTCCTCATTCAAGTTGTATCACCCAACTATAGAACCCAGACTCCCTCAGTCGGTCCGTATCTTCATCTCTTAGAATTTGTCACACAACATCCCACTATTAAGTTTAACACCTCTTATTAAATTTAATATTAAATAATTTGTTACATATCTCTATAATAAATTGAACTGGCTACCCCGTGACCAACTCCCGTAGAACTCAACCTATAAATGTCCGAGTCTAATGTACGACCCTTAATTTAATTAATTTTGCCTCAATTAATTTTATCCAAGTGGTGTCACTCAACCATAATACCCGGACTCCCTAACTTAATCCGTACTTTAACCTTTCAAATTTATTTCCCTAAATTCTAGTTATTTAAATTGGCATTTTACCTAAATAAAATACATCTTAAAACCCCATTTCCCAAAACCCTAAACATTTTAGCTGAAGAGTTTTCCCTTACTTCTTTCCCCTTAACTTTTCTGTACGCTAACTGAGTCAAGAATTGAAGACAAAAAAAATCAAGGCTAAAAACAAAACTGTTCCAAGCTAAGAAAAATCCCGAACACCTCAAACCGAAATAAAAAAGAAGAAGCCGGTGGCCTCTTTGCAGCGTCGTTCGAACGACGCCCCCCCCAGGTCGTTCGAACGACCTGCTGGTTCTCTCTCTCCTTCGTCTTCCTCACATCTGCTACTACCATGGATGAATCGTCAAGCTCTTAAACTCTACCAAACCCTCAACCAATGAATATCCAACAAAATTTAAGGTCAAACCCCAAAAAAACTAAGTGTCCCTTGTAAGAATCCTGGTGTATATTAACTCCAAAACAAATCAGCCACTTCATCTTCCTGTTTCATCATTCCACCATTAACGAGTTGCTAAGATTCCTCTTTTATCCCATATTCAACTTCCAGTATCCCCCAATGTTGATTCATACCCTTATACACCTCTAAAACACGGATTTGGTTCATAACCCTCATTAGTTTTCATTTCGATCCCTAGATTTCGAGTTTTGGCCTCTTATGGGTTTCATCATTTTATCATTCCAATATATAACATCCTACATTGAATAAATCGATTTTGCCACTGGATTGCTACATTGATTCGAGTTAGAACAGTTCCAACTTATACCACTTTATTTATTGATCTCTTAATCCACTCTCACATGCGAAATTTCAAGAACACATTTCAACGTAATAATTTACCCAAAAACAAATTTTAATTACACCCACCATGATATTATTCGAAATACCTCAATTTAAATGAAAGAAAATTTAACTTCTTTCTTGGATAAATTTGTAGGGTCTGATTTTCTTTGTTGTAGACGGATATTTGACGAAGAACACTCCAATTTCTTCTTGGTTTGGCTCCCAAAAGCTCTCCTAATTGACCCTCTTTTCTCCTCTGCAAAGCTAGGTTTTTCTTATGGAGTTGTGTCTGCCATAGACTCCCTAATGTAGGTTTTATATCATTAATTCTGAAATAAATCTTATGGGCCAAATTAAAATGGCTCAAACACCCCCATGTAGTCCTGGTTGTGCTTAAAAATGTTCCGAGACCCAATTACTCCTCCCGGTTACTCCTTTCTGACTATCTCAACCTATCCGGAATCGACGGTGCACTCAGAATCATCATTCCAGTTACTTAACTACAATTTCCAACCTCGTCCTCAAATTACGACACATAAAAAATAAATAAAATATCCCGAAATAAATAAATCTTAATTTACCAATTTAATTAAATCCTCTAGATTAATTGAATCCTATATCACCAAATTAATAAATCTATATGTTCAAAAATTTGGGGTGTTACAGTCCTTAGGTCAGATCCTCCCTCGATTTTTATATAAAAAGTTATAATTTCCAAATTTTTACGGCTAAAAAATCACGGGGTGTTACATACTCCCCTACTAGTACATGAATTTCATCCTCGAAATTCGGCAAAGAGTAAACTCCAAATGTAAATTGCGCAAATAGAATAAGACTTACACAAGCATAGAATACCACGATTGGACGCCCATACACACAATCCTACACTCACCTACCTCACGAGAAAAATTATATAACGAAAATAACGGCATACCACACTTTCCCATGAATCACCACTCAATTCTATCTCCAAAACTCACCGCAACACTTAAATCCTCAAATCAAATCACGTCACTGCATCGATATCACATATACCCAAAATTTATACTAACGATCTGCAAAATAAATATTGTCTCCAAAATTATCTCTAAGGATCCTCTCATCAAGATTACTACTTCTAACCTCAATGCCTACAATGTCCTTAACACAAAACTCCCAATATCTAAGGAAAAAAACTAACATGTGTACTAGACCCAATACCTTAAGGAGTACGAATCAATAAAGGGAATCAAATATCAGTAACACAGAAGCTAAATGAACTCACAACCTACGAGACCTAATACCATGCTCTGATACCATCTGTAACACCTTGCGCATTCTGGCGTCGGCCGCCACCAAACTACGTCGGGCGTCACTAGAAAAAAAATCATTCTTAGAATGTGACAAAAATATGAAACATTTAAAAACTTTAATTTCACAAGATATAATTCAAATTTATTCAACAAATGTAAACATTCATGAAAATTAAAATCCATCACCATTCTATCTCCAAAATAAATCGAACTCCAAATTATTAAAACCCAAATGAAATAATCAAACTATAAATGTCTGACTAAAACCCTAAACAACCGTGTAACCGATTGGCCCAACGAATCCATAAATGACAGTCTCATAATAAATGAGGAAATGAAAATAAATCAAACTACTACTAAAGGGATAAAATAAATCTCCAGATGCACACCTAAGATCTCCAATCCATCCTATGCAGCTACTCCAACACTATACTTGAAATGTTAGTCAACGCAATGGGTTAGATCCCATTGCATGAATACTAGTTACTCCCCCCAATTAGGGTCCCTGAACCTATACAATAACTTTATACATGATAAATATCATAATAGATTATTTTAAATTTCGTAATATAACAACATGCGATTAAAGTAAAACCACACTAACTGCCCACATAACTAACCCACCCACTATTCTAGTCCAATTATGTTATTACAACATTAAAATATCAACTCATGATTATTAATTAAATTAATGTATCCAATTTTATTTATGCAATACCAGAATAGCCAGTTCACCGTATTACGAGTCTTGCACATACTCCTGGTATGCCCAAATTATTTATGCGACACCAGTATAGTCAATTCAACCTATTACGAGTTCTGCACATTCTCCTCGCCTGTCTAAGTTCTACACCACACACATTCCCGTCGCTATAACCAGTTTGCCTAATTCGTTCCCATTGCACATACTCATGAATTTCCACACACGACATGTCACTATAGTCAGTTCGCCCAATTTCGTTAGCCCTGCACATACTCGTGACGCCAACACACCTTCACATCGCTATAGCCATTTCGTCCCTTATTGTTAGCCCTTCACATACTCACAACGTAAATTCCTTTTAATACCCGCTTATTATCTTAGGCATTATTTATCAATTTTCTCAAGTTCTCATTATTTTCTATTAGCCGCACCATTTAATCGAGCATAAATCCTCAAACCACCCCTAGTCCCATACCTAGAGGTCTCCAAAACACAAGTATATTCTAACCTATCATTTAGGAAGAATACCTACCAATATATACTAGCTACTCTCGCACCTATGCTAACGAACCAACGGAATGATGTACAATTTAGCCCCACCCTGGAATTACGCATCTGTAAAACCTACACTAACTAGTCCCATACCTAGAAAGTGTTAACAACAACCAAGGTCTACCTACTAGTCCCATACCTAGCAAGCAACCTAAAAGTGAGGTGAAAGCATGACTACCCTAAAAATCCCGTCATCCCCGCGGTATTGAGTATTAACACAAATAATGATCACATAAGGCGTATTTTCAACCTATCACAATAATTATTCCAATTAATCACAAGATTACTATTTATCCAAATTATGTCCATTTAATTATAATTATTATATCAATTTAGCAATTCCTTCATTTTTCAAAAACTCAAATAATTTCCATTCACGTGCATATTTTCATTACACACAACAATAAATTTCTAACATGCGAATGTCCATATATTCTAACAGAACCCCAACCTCTACTCTAAGCATGCTAGAGTTTTGAGTCTTAATTTGTATTAGAGATTTTAATAAAAATAGTCCCAACTTTACTTTCACTTTTTCTAATTAGCATCTCTAATTTATTTTAAGAAAACAATGAATTTTAGTGTTTAGGCAACATTTAAAATGCATGATACTAAAGGGGAACAATATAAGTATTCATGCATATAAAGAAGTCGTCTTAAAAATCTGATTGTACAATTGTGTTCCTCTTGCGAAAATAGTTAAGACACGTTCTTGGATATTCTTGACAAAACTTGGTTTAGATCTTCAAAACATAGGTTGAAACTTATTTTTAATGGGGTTTAAATTTTGTAGATGAGAGGGGATACTAATTTGAGAGGCTACTACTTTTTAAAAGGGTTAAAAGTATTTTAAAATGGTCAAACACGTCCATTATATAAAGGATTTAAAGAAAGAGTCATAATCAAACACAAACATACAAAAATCATTTCGGATGATTGGACCGTCGGAATTCGCTGAAATTTTAATATGCTGTAGATGAAGGCGAGCCAAAACTTTTTTCCAAAAATCAACTCCATTGGACGTCGTTAAGTTCATATGCATCACATTTTAAATATTGGACTGTCGAATTTCCTTGAATTTTGGATATGTTCTAGCTGAATGCGAGACAAAGTTATGTAAGAAAAATCAACTTGATCCGACATCGTTAAGGTCATCTGCATCACGTTTTGGAGATCAGACAGTCAAATTTCTTTTCCTCCTTAGATTAGATCATCCCCCTATTTTTATATAAAAAGTTATAATTTCCAAATAATAATCCCGACTTAAATTCCACTTAAATCCTTATTTTTATATATAAAAACCAACATTTTTACATACCAAAATTAGATAGATTCCAAAAATTATTTTTTCAAAATTTTTAATTAAATAAATATTTTTATGGCTAAAAAATCACGGGGTGTTACACTAGTGTCTTCCTCTGAATCGTTAACCGTCATACACAGTGCATGCATTAATTATTACAATATAGTGTTATTTTGAGTTGGCTCATCATTACTCATGTGATTTGGAAAGAAATATTATAAATTGTGTGAAATGATTTTACATAACTAGTGTATGGTTTATATATTTTGAATGCTAACTGCAAAAAAACGTAATGAAAACTCGATCATAAGGATGTCCTTCTCGTAATAGTTGCAACTACTTATTAATACGTATTATGTTGTGATTTTATGATCAACATACTAATTAATGGGTGCTAATTTTGTTTGTGATGAATTCCATATTTGATATTTTGTCGACGAAAAATAATTTCCCCACTAATTCTCTATACTAGAATTAGTGGTCGTTCACATAGGGTTTTAAACAATATGATAAAACATTGATATCATGGAAGAAGAACGACGGAGACAAATTATTATCTCAAAACTGAAAAATTATTTCAATATATATTCAAAGATAATTCAAACATACGGTAGCATGTCGTACCAAATTTACTATCTAACCTTTTTCCCGCTAACATTTTCATTACTGTCTGAGTCATACATACAGTAATATATACTTAATATATTTTTCTAACTTGTTAATCTTTTTTTACTGTATGTAGTATTTAATATACATACTGGAATATATACTATGTAGAAGTAATTTCAGTATAACTAAAATTTACTATTCAATTATCCTACATACACAGTAAACTTAACTGTGCAGTCTTGCAATTATTATTTTATAGTCAACGCCATACTATATAGTAACATTTACTGTATATTGGTGTTAATCACAGTCCAATCATGGTGTAGGTTAAAGAGTATATATCGTATGAAAAATTCACTCAAATTTACAAAAATTTACTGCCCGAGTCTTACATACAATAATACATACTATGTAGATATAATTTCAGTGTAAATAAAATTTACTGTCTGAGTTGTACATATATTAACATTTAAGTTATATTATTATTATGCACAAACTTATCCGTGTTCGTATGTGATGCAACAAGTAATATTATAAATTTTGTCCTTTAACTGAACATAACTATTGTACTATTTTCATATGTCACATGTTTACTGAAAAATAAAATAAAGCATACTCAGATGTAAGGATGGTTTGCTCATAATATGGGCATGTACTTATCAATACATTTATCCAACGTTTTACAGTAATTCATAGGGTGAGACATTACACTTTGAAATAATCATCTACATAAAAACATCAAATTATTTAAAATTATATAATATCCAATTACAAACACAATAATGTAAAAAATACAATACATCATCACTTGTTCAACTGTTCTAGCCATATCTTTCTATTGTGATGCCCTGATTTTTTGCATTGGCTGCACGTAACTGTCTTAGTATCCCCCCCCCCCCTTGAATGTATACACTTGTTTTTCAATCTATTCGGTGGACATTTAACATCTGGTGGCTTGATTACCACATCCTCGGCAGATACATTGACTCTATTAAAATGTAGGAATTGGTAATATTCCAAAAATATGCGTTTTCAAGAAGTAATGGTCATCCATGTAATCCTTCAACTCATATCCGCTTCTCCGGATTACTAAAGAAGCATGATCATACGAAAATTCATTGAGCTTCCATTTATAACATGAACACGTCATGTTTTGTATATTAACGATGAAAGCTTCCTTCGATCAAAACTCGAATATGTAATCACTTTCCTTGTTCACAATCCAAGTATGACCCGTCTCCAACGATTCTCTGAAATGATAATCTATACAGGGACAAAGGAATCCAACACATTATTTCGCTTCACCTCACCTTGTAGCACTCAACTTCATAATCTTACACGTGTCATCCAAGAAAATAAGCGAGCACGATGCTTGAAGACTTCTGTACATGCATGAAAGTCTACGATCATCCGTTTCAAGCAACCACTATCAGAATAATACTCAATCGACAAATAACTATTCAGGTTAGAATTTATAGCCGCGTCCACATACCATCTTAGTCTGTCAAATGACAATGAGTGTTCGTGAAAAACTTATCTCTTCATTTTTTCCACCACCCACCATGCCCTCTTATAGTCAAGATCATATCTATACTCATTTGAAATAAATGTCATGATGTCAATTAGGTGAGTCATATGATTTGATCTTAGATGTTTTGATATTTCATTTGCAATTAACCCAGATTAAAAATGACTATGTTTATGAGTTTTGTACTCCACATGTGTGGTCGCCTTCAAATTTCTTAAAACAAAAGAATTCGTTGATCGTGTCAACCCTACCATGCACATACCATCCACAATCTCTTGATAATATATACGCACACACAACCGTAACTCGTGTTAAATTATTTTTGATGTTTTTCAATTCAAAACCCACTTCAACTGCATACTTACAAAGCACATCACGAAATTCAAACAACCCACCTCTATATCGTTGACCAACCTTATTAATGTTGTTCGACCAATCGAAAGACAATAAATTTTTGTTGTAATCTAACATTCTTCACTCAATAACTCATCCAAGCACTCAAAATCTGCACCTTCGATTAAAACTTCATCATCAAAATCTTAAAACATCCCTTCTCTATCAATTAGAACCACCTCCCGAGTCGTGATATTGACATCAACATTTTCAATGCCATGTTTACGATAATGTGATAACAAAATAACAATAGCCTTATCAAAATCAAGCGCACAATGAGGGTACCCACCAAAACAGTAAGATAATGAAATTGAGTCCGTAGATATATCAATCCACTTGATACGAATATAGTCAATCAATTCTTTAACGGTCGTTCGATCTTGTAACATCTTCACAAGTGTCCTATCTATGTACTTGCAAAACAAAGTGACAAATGATTCCATGCTCATTACAACACACACACATAAAATTAGTATTGAAATTAATAAATTCACCAATGATATGTTTTTCTTAGTAGTAGAACATATATTAATGTGCAACCATTAAGACACATCATCGTTGAACTATAAGGTAGCACATATTTGTAACACCCCGTATTTTTTAGGATAAATAATTTATTTAATTTGGTGAATTATAATTTAAAGTAAATTGCTGATTTGGAGAATTTATTTAATTTGGAAGATTCAATTTATTTGGATAATTAAGATTTAAATTAATTCGAGATATTTCTTTCAAGAATACATGTGTCGTAATTTGAGGTTAAAATTTGAGATTTTAGTTATGTAACTCGAATGGCGATTCTGAGCGCACGGTTGAGTCCAGAAGGGTCGAAATAGTTGGAAAAGAGTACCCGAGGTAGGAATTGAGTCTCAGGGTATTTTTAGGCATAACCCAGCCCACACGGAAGTGGTTGGGCCAATTTAATAAAGCCCACAAGACTAAAAATGGTATTGTCATAATAAAACCTAAATGTGAGAGGGTGTGGCATCCATAACTCATTTAAGAAAACCCTATGTGTAGATGATAAAAGATGGATCTAGTGGTAGAGACTTTGGAAGCCAAACCAAGAAAAGACTGAGGTGTTCTTCATCAAAAATATTATCTACATCAAAGGAATCAGACACTACAAAATTATCCAGGCAAGTAGTTAAATTTGCTCTCATTTAATTTACGGTATTTCAATTCATAATATGGTGGGTGTAAATCATATTCGTTTTGGGAATGGGTTATTAGACATAATTGGGTTTTGGTGAATTGAATATATTGTGTCGGTTAAAATCTATAATTGGTGATGATCTATGATTTGGTAAGATTTAAATTTGAATTAAATTACATATTTAGTAGCAAATATGTAGTAATTGGTATTTTAGGATTTAGAGTGTGAGAATGATTGTTTGAAACCTTAAAAGAACCAAATCGAGGGGTTTCAACTGTTAGTATGTTAAATAAGTTAAGTTTATAGATGTAAATGATGTTTCAGATGTAGAAAAAGATTAAATACATGATGAGGAGTATGGGTTATATTCCGGGTTAAGAGAAAAGCTTGAGATGGTTGAAAATGGTGGAAACAATGCCTGAGAAGACGAAGGGGAGCTGGACTCAACAGGTCATTTGAATGACCTCGAGAGTCGTTCTAACGACAACATAAGTCGTTCGAACGATCCCTAGTTTCGTTCGAAAGACGACAGGGGAAATTCTCTCAGTTGCTGGAATTGTTAGTTGGGATAGATTTTTTTGAGAATTCCTATTATAGATTTTAGTTTTCCCTGTCTTGTTTTGGTCAGTTTGTTGTCATCATTTCGTGAATGAATTGAAATTGTTGTTAGGACAAATCCTTGACTCAGGTAGAGTACGTAAGAGTAAAAAAGGGGCTGAATAAAAAGGATTATTTTTTGATTTAGTTCAAAAATAGATAGAACCTTAGAAAAAAGGGCTTTTCGGATGTATTTTATTTAGAGAGAGTGTCAAATAAAAATTTTGGTATTTGTGTGAAATAAATTCAAAGGTTTAGACTACGAACTAAAAAAAATGGAGTCCGGGTATTTTGGTTGAGTGACACCACTTTGGTGAAATTTATGGAGACAAAATTAATTAATTAAGGGTTGGGGATTTGACTCGGATATCTAGGCTAGTGCTACGGGAGTTTAGGCACGGGGTAGCCGGTGTAATTTATTATAGGTATATATTATGAATTATTGCATATTAATTTTGACAGGAGGTGTTAACCTGAATAGTGGAGTAAATTCTAAGAGATAAGAATACGAACCGAGTAAGTGAGTTTGGGTATTGTAGTTGGGTGACACTACTTTAATAAATTAATTAATGTGAAATTGATGAGATTAATCGGTGTAATTTAAAATATAACGAATTCGGGGATTGAGCGAACCTATGACTTAGATCAGTAAAATTTGAGTGACTTACCTACTGAAATATTTGAAAGGATAATTGGCATACTTCGAGTAGTGAGGGATACTCGGGAATATACGATAAGAAGTGTAAATTGGAATTAAATAATATGTAGGATATTCGGGACATATATATGCTATGTATGGGACATATGATACAAGTTGTGTGTATACTTATACTAATTTGTATGATTTATTATGTGTGTGATATACCTATGCTACTTTCTATCATGGGAGGTTTCGTGTCGTGGACAGTCTTATCCCGATGATCCCATTGGGGGATTTTAGACTTGTGCCTCAGAATATAGAACCTAGGAAAGGCCTATCTGTGAGAACGATAATCTGGAGGTCATATGGGTGCGTAGGTATGTGCATAGCCCGTAGGCTTGGAACTATATTCACCTCCAATATGTGTGATTTGTGATGATGGTTCGAGTGAAATACTGAACCAATAGTCCTTTATAAAGTGCGTGATGTACCGGGACTTGATAGTAGAGTATGCATGCCTTGCAGGTCTCAGCCTAGGGGTGATGTATTGTATATATATATATATATATATATATATATATATACTTGTGAGTTATTCTACTACGTGTGCTTGGTAGATGTTGTATCGGGTTAGTCTTTATGTAACGAAGTCATAAATATATGCATATAACATATCCTACGGTGTGTAAGTAGAAATGAGAAAGATAGTGACATCTAAAATAACCCTAGTGGGTGGAGGATTAAACATATAATGAGAAATTCATAATTGTCTAATTGATATAAATAATCGAGTGATGTATTGTATGGGAAATACGGGTGGGCACAACAAGTTAGTATGTAGAAAGAGACTTGATACAACTAGTTAGGTGGGGTAGCTTAACTAGGAGAGGTTAATAGGAAAGCGTTAGGTGTGTACATTAGATGAGGGGTGCGTTATACCTCAAGAGAGTGCGATATTAACTAAATAAGAAGAGTGTACATGCATATTTAATTACTGGAATTTAACTGCTTGCTAAATAATTTCAAATTTTTTTACTTGGGCCCTGACCCGTGCAAAAATCGTTTTCAAAACCTTTTTGGTGTCCATCCACAGGATGCCCATTTTGAGGATTCTATCCTGGGATGCGCCGCTGCAACTTATGTGGAAGTTGCAAGACCTTGCTATAAGCACTTCGTTCATTTATTCCTAGTGTCAGATCTTTACTCCAGTAATCATTTGGGCATGTCTCCCTCAGTTTTAATATTCAGTTATTTATTTAATCTTGTGTATCCGGGTTACCATTTTTGTTTACTGTCATATTGTATTGTTGTACCGATAGTTGATTCGGTTACTTTTATTTATATTATTCATCTGTGTTGAATTTATTTATCAGTTTGTGATTGATGGCTTAATTATTATTTATTTTCTCATGTCGTTAATTAATGAAAGATAAAATTTGGCACCAGTCTAATTAAACTACTAAGTGGTTAGTAACTTTAGAAAAATTTTGACAGTGATGCTAAGAATGAGCCATATGAGACCAATGTTTTATTCTGATTACGAGTTGGCCACCCGGTATTTTAGTAGGCGGGGCGTCACAGATTGTATCAGAGCATCGGGTTCTAGAGTCTTTAGGATCTGTATGGCTTATTACATTTCAGCGTAGCGTTCTTTGATATAGAGCCTTATTATAGGATTGTTGTATTCCTTCATGTATGCGACTTATGCTCTCCAGCTATTAAGTATAGTTAATGTAATTCATAGACGAGTTCGACTAGGTTTTGTACATTGAACAATTTTAGACGACCAACAAGGGATGTTGGAAGGACTGCAGGGGGAGAGGCTCAACAGAAGACATGGAATATTCTGGGAATGGTGATCGCAATAGACGTCACCATAGAAATGGAAGGAGAAGATCCAAAGACAATTGCGTAGAGTGGAGTGCAGTGGAACCCAGGATTAAATTTCAGGCAATATTTTGGCTCATAGGAGTGGCATTGTATTGGTGGGAGTCGGTCACCCCAAACATGGAGAGATACCATGAATAACGAGAAGTTGGGGTACGGTTTGACCACAAATCCTCTCGTTAGCTATTTAGACAGAGAGGCAAAGGAGATTTCAATACTTGTTTCAAAAAGGGTCATACAGTGGTCGGTTATGAAGAGAGTTGACATGTTTAGCAAACTTCATACCTGACGAGGTGGATACGAAGAATTAAGAAGGTCCATAAGTTAATAATGGACTCACGGGTAGAATATACAAGCATGGATGGGGAAGTCTGAATATAATGTCTGGTATCGTGGTTATCATTGTCATGAGAAGGGAGATAAGCGAGTTGGAGGACCTAATCGAAGGGAAATACTAGATTTAATGGTGCTAGTGAGGCACCATATGAGGGGATACTCAATAGAGAACCCATTTTAACAATTGAGATCAATAAAATTTCTATTAGGTGACGGTGGATTCAGTCAGGGCTATTAAGGCCAACAACGAGTCCCATAGGGCCAGTGGAGCCAAAGGGACAATGGGGGTAGTTATCATGGTTAAGACTATCAAGTCCGTGAGAAGGACAACCCCGACATGGCCAGTGGGTCAAGAGGAAATGGAATGACATAGAGAGGTGTATTACGTGTAAAGCGTAGGAATACTTATGTGGTTATTGTCCACGGTGAATTGGGGGACAGGATTGGGATTTCCAGTAGGGGCAATAGTTATAAGAAGTTTTTGGTTCGGTTGGGATAAGGGTGTTATGTCCAGGAACCATTTGAACCTCCAGTTCGATTGGCAATTGAAAGTATGAGATTTATCCCGAATTTATTGGGGGTCCATTTTGTGTGACACTAGGGAGTCACAGTAGTTTGTTAGTACTAGATTCGCATGAGAAACGGGTTTAGTAGAGGCATCGTTATATTACTATAGTTGTATATTTTTACCGTTGAGTAGCGGGGCGCTCTTCAGTTCCATCTTCCAGGGAGCGGGTGTGGACACTGAGAGGATATATATTTATGAGTTTAGCTCATACTGAAAGGTGATATTCGAGATATGGTTTTATCCTGGGTACGAACTGTTATACGATGATGGGCGGTTACAGCAAGACTACCGTGTTCACTGTTCCTAGGGCAGGAGGTACATTTTTGTGATCTCCCACTTGAAATAAGGTCGAGCACGCAGCGAGATTTTTATGAAATAGACTTCAGAGAGTATAGATGTCTAGTTATAGTAGATCCCAATGCGTAGTGACTTTTATTTGATGTGATTCAGAGTATATTTAGTTTACCGTCGAGCAGAGAGATTTAGCTCATTGTTGTTTACATGTTGGGAACTTAGTGATCGTGGGAGCATCGTATCATGTGACGCCTAGAGAGGCATGGGCATAAAATATTTGATTTATGTGTCGGGAGACGAAAATTGGTGATATCTTAGTTGTATGTTTTGGACCTACAGATTTTGATGATCGGCAATGCTAGGGAATAGTGCATTGGGGAAAGTTCTTTTGGGCTTTGTTGCGGGATGGTATACATATGGAACTTAATAAACGTTGGGTTAGTGAGACATTGTTGGATGCTAGTGCATCAGTTTTAAAGGTTAAATTGTTGAACATGTAAAGTAAACACTTTAAGCTGAGAGTTATTATGATATGTGGCTAATGGAGCCGGGTAGTGGTACAAAGGAAGCACTGAGATAAATTTTGCACCACAAGTTAATGGATGGAGAAATATTGAGAAGAATTAAAATTGGAAATTATGGGGTAATGGAGAATACTCGTATGATATAGACACGCCGAGAGAGTGCGGAAATGAACTTAAGATAAGTGTGTTATGTACGATACGTTAGTGATATTTATGCCGTGATTTTTGGGCTATAGTATATAGTATGATGAGACTTTGCGTTACCTATTTCGAGATATGATTTACTTGTGCTAGTTATCACCTGAAAGAGGGTTTAGTCTACATATATGTGTATATTCATTATTACATGTCACATAATAGACTTATAACAACGTGGTTGTATTGTTATATTTGATCCCGGTGAGTAGGGATGTTTACTAATGGGATTAAGGGTGGATATATTTATTATTCAGCAGGGAGATATAGCTTGGATTAATTCGCGCTAAGAAACTAGTGATAGTCAGGAGCGTAATATTGTATGATGTCTCTTATAACATGAGAGTGGATGAGTATATCTTTATGTTAGGAGATAGGAATTTGGGGGTTACGTGATATGGACAGAGGGCCTAGTAGATCTGAATGACCAACAATGTTAGGTAGTAGTGTAATGGGGGGGTCCTTATTAGGATTTCACTTTGCGAGACGTCCCACGCATGAAACCTAACGCAACGTTGGAAGTGGGGAGATGTGTGGTCGTTAAGACATGGGTGTTGATACCTTGGTTATTATATATATGTGCGTGGTTATAATTATGAGTTGGAAGTTATATTACGATTTAAGGCTAGTAGAGCCGGGTGACTTTCATGCATATGAGTATGGGTACAGGGTGTATGGGTACCCTGGGTAATTAATTTAATTATAATATAATTTATGATTACAAGGGGTAGAGACAGGGGTAACAATCTTAAGGGCATGTGAGTAGGGAAGTATTCGAGGCTGGGAGTACTAGACTCATCTGAATTTTGAGGACGAAGTTCCTTTGTAAGGGGGGAAGTATGTAACACCTCGTATTTTTTAGGATAAATAATTTATTAAATTTGGTGAATTGGAATTTAAACTAATTTGATGATTTGGAGAAATTATTTAATTTGGAGAATTTATTTAATTTGGAAGATTTAATTTATTTGGAGAATTAAGATTTAAATTTATTCGGGATATTTCTTCTAAAAATACATGTGTCGTAATTTGAGGTTGAAATCCGATATTTTAGTTAAGTAACTCGGATGGCGATTCTAAGTGCACAGTTGAGTCCAGAAGGGTCAAAATAGTCGAAAAAGAGTACCCGGGGAGTAGTAATTGGGACTCTGGGAATTTTTAGGCATAATCGGGCCCACACGGCAGTGTTTGGGCCACTAAAAACGGGATTGGCATAATAAAACCTAAATGTGAGAGGGTGTGGCATCCATAACTCATTTAAGAAAACACTAGGTGTAAAGGAGAAAAGAGGGATCCAGTGGGAGAGCCTTTGGGAGCCAAACCAAGAAAAGATTGAGGTGTTCTTCATCAAAAATATTGTCTTCAACAAAGGAATCAAACACTACGAAATTATCCAGGCAAGTAGTTAAACTTGCACTCATTTAATTTGCAGTATTTCAATTCATATTATGGTAAGTGTAGATCAGATTCGTTTTGGGATGGGTTATTAGACAAAATTGGGTTTTTGTGAATTGAATATATTGTGTAGGTTAAAAATTGCAATTGGTGATGATCTATGATTTAGTGAGATTTAAATTTGAATTCAATTACATATTCAGTAGTAAATATGGAGTAATTGGTATTTTAGGATTGAGATTGTGAGAATGATTGTTTGAAACCGTAAAAGAACCAAATCGGGGGTTTCAACTGTTAATATGTTAAATAAGTTAAGTTTAGAGATGTATATGATGTTTCAGATGTAGGATAATATTTAATACATGATTAGGAGTATGAGTTATATTCTGGGTTAAGATAAAATCTTGAGATGGATGAAAATGGCGAAAACAGCGCCTGAGAAGACGAAGTGGGGATGGACTGAAAAGGTCATTCGAACGACCTGGAGAGTCGTTCTAATGAAAACATAAGTCATTCGAACAACCCCTGGTTTCCTTCGAACGACCCCTGGTTTCGTTCGAACGATGACATGGGAAATTATCTCTCTCCAGTTTCTTTTGGTGATCAGTTCGTCTGTTGCTGGAATTGTTAGTTGGGACAGATTTTGTTGAGAAGTCCTATTATAGATTTTAGTTTTCCCTCTCTTATTTTGATCAGTTTGTGGTGATCATTTGGTGATTGAATTGAAACTGTTGTTGGGACAAATACTTGACTCAGTTAGAGTACAAAAGATTTAAAAAGGGACTGAATAAAAATGATTATTTTTTGATTTAGTTAAAATAGACAGAACCTTGGAAAAAAGGGCTTTTCAGATGTATTTTATTTAGACAGAGTGTCAAGTAAATTTTTTGGGATTTGAGTGAAATAAATTCAAAGGTTTAGATTACAGACTAAAAAAAGGGAGTCCTGGTATTTTGGTTGAGTGACACCACTTTGGTGAAATTTATGGAGACGAAATTAATTTACTAAGGGTCGGGGATTTGACTTGGATATTTAGGCTAGTGCTACGGGAGTTTTGGCATGGGGTAGCCGGTGTAATTTATTATAGGTATAAATTATAAATTATTGTATAATAAATGTGACGGGAGAGGTTAGCCTTAATAGTGGATTAAATTCTTAGAGATAAGAATACGAACCGAGTATGTGAGTCTGGGTATTGTAGTTGGGTGACACTAATTTAATAAATTAATTAATGTGAAATTGATAAGATTAATTGGTGTAATTTAAAATGTAACGAATTCGGGGAATGAGCGACCTATGACTTAGATCAGTAAAATTTGAGTGACTTACCTACTGAAATATTTGAAAGGATAATTGGCATACTTCGAGTAGTGAGGGATACTCGGGAATATACGATAAGAAGTGTAAATTGGAATTAAATAATATGTAGGATATTCGGGAGATATATATGCTACGTATGGTATATATGATATAGGTTGTGTGTATACCTATACTGATTTGTATGATTTATTATCTGTATGACATACCTACGCTACTTTCTATCACGATAGGTTTTGCGTCGTGGACACTCTTATCCCGATGAACTATATTCGCTTCCAATATGTGTGATTTGTGATGATGGTTCGAGTGAGATACTGAACCAATAGTCCTTTATACGGTGCGTGATGTACTGGGACTTGATAGTAAAGTATGCATGCACTGCAGGTCTCAGCCTAGGGGTGATGTATTGTATATATATAATTAGAATAGTATATATACTTGTGATTTATTTTACTTTGTGTGCTTGGTAAATGATGTATCGCGTTAGTATGTATCTAAATCAGTGATAAATGTATGCTTATATCATATCCTACGGTGTGTAATTAGTGAATGAGAAAGATAGTGACATCTAAAATAACCATAGTGGGTGAAGGATTAAACATATAATGAAAAATTCATAACTGGCTAATTAATATAAAGAATTGAGTGATGTATTGTATGGGAAATACGAGTGGGCAAAACAAGTTAGTATGTAGAAAGAGACTTGATACGGCTAGTTAGTTGGGGTAGCTTAACTAGAAGAGGTTAACAGGAAAGCGTTAGGTGTGCACATTCGATGAGGGGTGAGTTATACCTCAAGAGAGTGCGACACTAACTTAAATATGAAGTCTGTACATGCATATTTCATTACTGCAATTTAACTGCTTGCTAAATATTTTCAAAATGTTTTACTTGGGCTATGACCCGTGCCAAAATATTTTTCAAAACCTTTTAGGTGTCCAGCCAGAGGGACGCCCAGTTTCAGGATTCTATCTAGGAATGTGCAACTATAGCTAATGTGGAAGTTGCAGGACCTTGGTATAGACACTTCGTTCATTTATTCCCAGTGTAGGATCTTTACTCCAGTACTCATTTGGGCATGTCACCCTCAGTTTTAGTTTTCAGTTATTTATTTGATCTTGTGTAGCCGAGTTACTGTTTCTGTTTACTGTCATCTTGTATTGTTGCACTGATAGTTGATTCAGTTACTTTTCTTTACATTGTTCATCCGTGTCGAATTTATTTACCAATTTGTGATTGATGGCTTAATTATTATTTATATTCGCATGTAGTTAATTAATGAAAGATAAAATTTGGCACAAGTCTAATTAAACTACTAGGTGGTTAGTAACATTAAAAAGTTTTCGACGGTGATGCTAAGAATGAGCCATATGAGACCAACGTTTTATTTTGGACCACAGGCTGGACAATCGGTATTTTAGTATGCGGGGTGTCACAATATTATCAATTTTGTTATTACATAAATTGAATAATTTTAAACTAAATAAGAACAAACTATATACCATCTAGTCATATGCATTTTCAGTACACACATCAAAAAATACACATTTAATAAATGTAGTTGTCAACAACACTAAAAACACGATTATTTTAAAAAAGTGTAGATAGCAACATAAAAAGAAAACATTAAAATTTCTTGTATAATGAAGTCACAAATTACACCCGAATATCTTGTATAATAGGTTATTTTCAAATATGCAATTTAAACTGTTCGTTTCGCATATAACAAATGTTATTGTATGTATAAAATTCTTACACGGGACCGAATAAATGTATTTTCTTACAAATAAAAACAAATTTTCTTCGATTGAAATGCAGGTATTTTCGATATACATAACTTCTATTAAATACACATTCATAATATGTTTATGTCATGAAAAGTTCATTCAATTGAAATCCAAAAAAATCTATGAACAAACCATATTCGAAAATAAAAAAATGTCAACAATTAAGTTGTTTTATTTCTTCCAAACAATTATTCAAAACAACAATAATGACATAATAGTTTATTTTCAAATATGCAATTTAAAACGTTCATTTCGCATACAGTAAATGTTATTGTAAGTACAAAATTCTTACACCGCACCAAATAAATGCACTTTATTACAAATAAAAACAAAACTTGTGTGATTGAGACGTAGGCTTTTTCGATATACACAACTGTTGTTAAATATACATTCAAAAAATTGGTTGTCATGCAAAGTTTATTCATTTAAAATAAAAAAATCCACGAAGAAGCCATATCCAAAAATAAAAAACTAAATGTTAGCAACTCAGTTTTTTTTAAAACAACTATTCATAACAATAATAACGTCACATACTACACTCAAATATCTTGTATAATAGGTTATTTTCAAATATGTAATTTAAAGCATTCATTTCACATACAGTAACTTGACTGTGAGTACAAAATTCTTACATCGCACCGAATAAATGCATTTTATTACAAATAAAAAAAAATTGTGTGTTTGAAACGTAGGCAGTTTCGATATACACAACTGTCGTTAATTATACATTCCAAAAGTGTTGCTGTCATGCAAACTTTACTCAATTAAAATCCAAAAAATCCACGAACAAATGATATCCGAAAATAAAAAACTAAATATCAACAACTGAGTTTTTTTTTCGAAATAACTATTCATAACAACAATAACATCTCAAACTACACTCGAATATCTTGTATAATAGGTTATTTTCAAATGTGCAATTTAAACTGTTAAGTTTGCATTAGTCAATGTTAGTGTAATTACAAAATATTTACACTGCACCGAGTAAATGCATTTTATTACAAATAAAAACAAAATTTGTTCGATTGAGACGTGAGCATTTTCGATCTAGACAATTGTTGTTAAATATACATTAAGAAAATGTTGCGATCGTGCAAAGTTTATTAATTTAAATCCAAAAAATCCACGAACAAACCATATCAAAAAAATAAAAAACCAAATTTCATGCAATACCCCGCACTTTTATAGATATTTAAATTACTTAAGTGGCGTAATTTGGTAATTAGAGGAAATTACTGTGAATCGTAATTTTAGAATTTATGAGTGTGATTTAATAAATTTAGAAGTTAAAGTGAATAGTAAATATTAGTTTGCTAGTGCCGGAGTAATATTTACATGGGTTATATTTTCTCACGGGACTATGTAAATGAGTTGGAATATTTTATAAGTCATGTCACAATTGGGTTAAGTGATAGGAGATAGTTTAAGATGTAGAAACGCGTGTAGAGAAGTGTCGAGTAGGACTAGTGAATTTTAGTTACGTAACTCAGATGGAGATTTCGAGTGCTCGATTGGTTTCGAAATGGTCGAGATAGTCAAAGCAGAGTATCCGGGGGTAGCGTTTGGGTTCCGAGGACTTTTGGACTAGTAGAGACTCGTAGTTGTGTAAACGAGTCAAAATTGGGTTTAATAAGGGATAAACCCTCATCTCCCTCTTATAAGCCCTAAGATATAGAAAGAGAAGAAATAAAAGAGAGGAAAGAAGAGAAAAGGATAAAAGGAAGAGAGGAAAGGGGATTCCGGGCCAAACTTTGTGGGATTCGACTCAAGGTCGTTGGATTTCATCCATGAGGCAAATATTTACTTGCTTTATTCATTTAAGTGTTTGTCTCATATGATAGATGGTAAACTAGATAAATTTTGGGTTAGAACCCTCAAAATAAAATTGGGGAAATTTCATTTAGAGTTAATAAATTGATGTGTTGTTAACTCCTTATAAATTCTAGTGTTAAAAACATGTCAATGGTGAGTATAAAGGAGTTGAAATGGGAGAAATTGATAAACTAGGGCTTTAATGGTTTTAGGGTTTAAATATAAGAGAAATGGTTTAATACCACAAATTAATTGTAATGTTAGTGATATATAAGTGTTAGGATGATTATATTGTTGTTGGTTGAGATTAGAAACCATAAAAATGGAGATTGGGTCGATATTTGGGATTTTTAGAAGATGAAATTGCCCAAATACTGAGCTCCAAATAGGGAGAATCGAATTGGGTTTAGACCGAATCGATTCGCATAAGGAGACATGTAGGGCTATCTCAGGCTGAATCAATTCGGATTGAGACTGAATCGATTTTCCCTTGAAGACATGTTTGCAGATGATAGTACAAATATAACACCCTGCCGTGGAGGTTACTCAGGCGTGCAGAGGCTTATAGGCCGCGGAAAGAACACAACACGGGGCGCGACACTACTCAACACAGGGTGCGACAGGTACCACTTGATCTTATAAACAAGACCTAGCCTTATGCTACAAGGTGAGGCACCCATAGCTTGTAGCCTCATATAGGATGCAACACTGAATATACTTGTCTTACAGGCCGCATCCCTATCATTGCAGCTGCACCAGACTTGATATATGTCACGTTCTCAGGGCACGCAACACAACTCACATGCCTATTATAAATAGAGGAACACACCTCGAAATAAGGGATCGATTCCACACTCCCGGGGGAGACTCTACAGTATAGATTCTCTCTACACAACCTCAACATACGACTTTGAGGCTGTACATCTACATCGCAGCCACCTCTCCGGCACACCGGAATCCTCAATACTGCCATGTACTCTCCTTTATTCTCATACTTGTATGCCTCTTTAGGCATGATTATTTTGTACAATGCAACACATATAATGAGTATATGATTATTTTGTATACCTTGTCTTCTCACTGTTTACTTGCTTTGTTTGTTTATTATATACTTTACACTTGACTTGTTGATTTGAGGTCTACTTGTGTACGATTTCTTGTATCATCAATCTAGCGCCTTCTGTGGGAACGAGATATTTTAATCTTGTTTCTCTATGTTTCGAGTTCTTAAACACCTTATTCTATTCATGGGGATCCTCTGGATCATCATCCCATGAGTAAATTTTGGTCATTGAGCTCTATTTTATACTTGCCGTATCTTCATATCTACTCTCGGGTCTCCATTTTATGACCTTAGATCTAGTTTACATACCCCTGTGATATCGCCTCACCTAGATAAAGCTGGAAAGCTTGATGGGCTTTAGTCCCGTAAAGGTGGGTGATTAGGGAAGAGTTATGTTTACTCCCCTTTTGTTATTCTTTACCTATGATCTAGGGTTTATCATTAGAATTGTGCCCTTTTGTGCACCAAGAGGTTATTCTCTCATGTAAAGACCCTAGTAGGTATGCTCTCCACGAGTTTCGGGAGAAAAACTCAGTTACTGGGATTCAATTTCGGGATTGTCCCATCACTGCCTAGGTAGGGATGCGGCGTGGTAGTTCAACTACCTTACATGCCGCGGCATCTATTGGGGTAGTTGTATTACATAAGCTTCAAAACATCAAGGAACGAACTCAGGTGGTCTCTAGCTCAACCTTGGTCAATATCATACAAAGGCCACGACAGTTCACCCATGTGCCATACTGGCCGCGACCTCAACAACAATATCATGTGGCCGTGCAAACGCTGTATCCCCATTTCCTACTTGGTTACACCAATATTTATGAGATTACTCACTTCTGTTAGTTTTTTCTTAGATTATATATACTTTGTAACGACTAACAAAGTAGGAAATGGAAGGAGAATCCAGCCAGAGCACAGAAGTCAAAGATGAGATTATTCAGCTGTACAATCACCTCAACCATCTCTACGATAGTCATGCCTCCCTCCAAACCCAGGTCAACTACTTGACTCATAGGGTCCTAATTCTAGAGGTCACGACCTCACCCAATTTGGGCGCAACACCCAGGAACATTGCTTTAACAGCCTTTGCTGTAGCGGCAGTACCGGAGGATCCGTCTACGGAAGCAATCAGTAGGAGTTAAAAAAGGAAATCAAAAAAGTCAGAAGGAAGATCGAAGGCCTACACCCAATTGGACTTCCAAATTGAAGACATATTTGAGTCTATTAAGGAGGACAAGCTACTGAGGTGGCCAGAGAAGCTCAAAGCTCCATCCCACAAGAGGAACAAA
This sequence comes from Sambucus nigra, assembly GCA_949130495.1. Lineage (NCBI taxonomy): Eukaryota > Viridiplantae > Streptophyta > Magnoliopsida > Dipsacales > Adoxaceae > Sambucus > Sambucus nigra. The sequence continues at coordinate 181,435,177 of OX422224.1, read as the reverse complement.
GCCAAGTGGTGCAAGTTCCATCTGGACCATGACCATGACACTGAGCAGTGCTATGCACTAAAGGATGAAATTGAAAGGCTGATTGGACAAGGGATGCTATGGAGGTTCCTCAAAGATGTTTAGGGGATGAAGTCTAGTCTCACATACTGCATGCCCATTTTTCATGCTTATGTCTTATATTCCATTTGTCTCTACTTTACAGTGAAAAATCCTCTTATGCTGTTTTAAACTGAACTTGGTATTATCCTTACAAAGTCATATATATATATATATATATATATATATATATATATATATATATATATATATATATATATATATATATATATATATATGAATACTTATATGAAATCAAGTTCACTTTTATAGTGCCATATTTTAATTCTCATTTCCATGAAATGTTATCTTATGAAGACCATTTTTGTCTTAAACAGATCTCGATTTGAGACAATATGTTATATCAGGAATGATAATATCTAAATGGGCCCACAATGCCTGTCAAGACGCCTGATTTTCCTAAAGCAAGTGACAATAAAAAATGGCCAAAGCAACCATCGAGAGTGGCTATTTAAATTGGTCTTCAACATCACTCGTAAGGGCTCCCAAGGCCCGTTCTTAGCTTTAGGGATGAGTCATCCACCCATGGGGGCTTACAATTCCCCTTCTTAGTTTTCGGGATGCATCATTAAGTCAAGAGACTTGTAATATCTAGCCTGAAGAGGCTTAAAAGTATCCCATATATTAGCTGTGGGTGGCTTAATAACATAACCCAGCCTGGGGAGGCTTGAAAGTATCCCGTATATTAGCTGTGGGTGTCTTAATAACATAACCCAGCCTGGGGAGGCTTGAAAGTATCCCGTATATTAGTTGTGGGTGGCTTAATAACATAACCTAGCCTAGGGAGGCTTGAAAGTATCCCGTATATTAGTTATGGGTGTATTAATAACATAGCCCAGCCTGGGGAGGCTTGAAAGTATCCCATGTATTAGCTGTGGGTGGATTAATAACATAACCCAGCCTGGGGAGGCTTGGTAGTATCCCGTATGTCTACAAAGGTCCATGTTTAGATGGAAGTCCCAGAAGAGTGTCGCAACCTTATCACTACAACTAAGGCCATTAAGGAGTTTGTTAATTCCTAAGATGCGACAGAAAGACAAGATTAAAGCGACTAAGTTGTTCCGATAGTGGCCAGGATTTAGAACCAATTAAAGTTGCAGCAGATGGGATTGGAGCACTCAAAGGTGCCGCCGCCTTGCTCATTAAGATGACAGTCACTTTCATACGTTGAATCCAACTATATAAGAATTCGCAGCTTATGTGAAGGAACCATCCACATTACAGTGCCGTGGCCTTAATCTCGGTGACACCCCGCCTAATTAATCCCGGGTGATCAGTCCTAAATCAAGTTAGAAAAGGTTTCTCAGTTGGTCCATTCCTAGCATCACTGTCGTCTTTTTAATTGCAAACCACCTAAGTGAGAAAAGAAGACTGGTGCCAATTTTTATCTTTTAATTAATTAAATCAAACTCAAGCGGAACATAAAATAATACACAATCACAGTTAAATAAAATAGCCATCCACAAATAAAATACCTAACCGAATAAACCATCGGTCCAAATATCCAATACAAGTAAAGGTAAGAAGAAAATCTCAACAAGTCTAATACTGATAAATGAACTGTGAGCGACAAGCTCAGATAACTACTAGCGAGTCTCTACACGAATTAAATAAGGAGGCGTCTATCAAAAACCCCGCAACATCCACATGTGCTGTAGCAAAGGATACCTGGAATAGAGTCAAGCCTAGCGTCCCTGTGGCTGGACACCTAAAAGGTTTTTAAATTTTTTTATAGCAAGGTTTAGTACCCAAAAACATTTGAAAACATTTAACAAACGATTAACTTGCAGTAATAAATAAATATGCATGCTCTTCATATTTTAGTTAGTGCCGCACTCTCTTGAGGACTTCCTCACCCCTCCTATAATGTGCCGTACTAACGCTTCCATTAAATTTACTAGGTCCTACGCTCCTGACCCAATACTTATTGTAACCCTTGAAATTTACCTACTCTAACCGAGTATGCCTTAATTCATGATTTTTAAGTTATTATAAACGTCAAACTTAATTAAATCATTTCCCTTTTTAATTTCATATAACATTCACACCTGTTATGCACATAATACATTTTTCACTATGTATTAACTATCCCATATATAATTATTTACCTAATTATATATTTAATCATATTATAGTATTCACAAATCCCATATATAATTATTTACCTAATTATATATTTAATCATATTACAGTATTCACAAACATACTGAAATAAAATTTAATACAAACTTTCGAACAAGTAAAAATACTCACAAAATATAAATTTTCCCAAGTGCTATCCCACTAGGTGTATTCACATAACCTAGTTATCCAAGTTAGATTCGCTCACTAACTTAGTTTAACAGATGAATTGGAGGCGGTCATATTCCTTCCCTGAAAGTGAGACGTCCCTCACCCATATAACGAACGCTATGACCTGGGATTATACTCGCCCTACTCCTCAAGCTAGGGGATTCATCCACTACGCGTAACCTCCCCCCAATAGCACTAGAGTATATAGTAATAATATCCAATCACTAATATTAATGCACACACACACACTATATATATATATACTATCACACTCCGTATATATATATATAAATATAAAATGTCCCGGCTACACCATGTACAAAATCCGTAACATAAACCTATTTAATTTATTAAGAGTTTATGGTCCAAATCTGAGTATTAATTAATTCGCACATTAATTAGTTAAGTCACCTTTGGTGTCGCCCCCCACCATAAAATTGGACTTACTCTCGTAGTCCGAATTAACCTCACCCGAGTCTAAATTCCCGACTCCCGAATTATTTAGCCTTTACCTAAATAAGATTTATCTCTCGGTATTCCTCAACCGTTATCCCCGGACTTGTTCACTTCATCTATATTTAATCCTTTCGAACACCTTCCCAAAAATTCAACCTTAGTGTGTCACACCTAATTTCTCCAAAACCCAACAAATTTAAATTATGATGTCACACTAAGTCGTCTCCAAATTCTAATTAACTTTATTCACCATTAATTAGATTTAAAACCCATGTATAAATTTCTCACCAAATTAATTCATGGAAAAAGATTAAATTAAAATTTTCTTGATATAAAAGAAAACTGGGCGAACTGTCAAAATCTGCCGACCATCGATCGATCGACCCGAGACCTTCGATCGATCGATCGAGCAGGTCTTCGTCTTCTTCGCGAAGACAGATTCTTCCATGGACGAGTTTCATAAAACCCTAACTCCTTCTACCAGCAATCTCAAGCCTTCTTAACAATAATACAAGTTGGGAACCTTATTAGGGACCTCCAGAATGTCCTCCAACGTTATTAATTCGTCCATTAACAACAATTTCTGAATTTGGGGAAATATTCATCTTTAATTACTTACCCATTTACACCCAAAATCCCTTCACCAAATTCGTTTCTAATTATCCAGATATCATCCCACCAGATATGTATTAATTTATAATATCCGATTTCTACAAGAATTCTCATTCAAATTCGTAAATCGGATTATTATTTTCAAAACCTCATGTTTATGCCATGAACACCCAAAACGAATTTTGATCAAATACCTCACATGAATATGAATTGAAAAACAGATTAAATTCTATTGCAAGTTATCCACTTGCCTTAGGTTTCGTAGTGTCTGATTCGGAGTTGAATTCCAAGGTTGTAGATGATCCTTGTTGGCTCTCTAGTGATCCCGAAACTGCCTTTAACTGCTATTAGGGTTCCTTAATACACTTAGCCTTTTTCTAAAACTCTATCAGCCGTTTCCTTTCTTCTCCTAACTTAACAATTAACCTAAATCCCGTTTTTTGCTTAATGGGCCAAGCCCAAATGACCCAATTGCCATCGTGTGGGCCCGGCTATGTCTAAAAATGCCCCGTGTCCCGTTTACTATCCCCGGGTACACTTTTTCGACTATCTCGGCCCATCCGGACTCAACCGTACACTCAGAATTGGCATCCGAATTAATTTATAAAAATACTTATCCCCCACCCCTTTAGTCTATACCGACTCCCGGTTGAGATAAGTGCATACCTTGTCATTAATACTCGAAATGACTTAAATAATTGATTACTATTCACTTAGTAAATAAATTCCCGTAAATATTAACCATTCACTCCCCAATTAATATTTAAATAAAATTTCCCTAATTAACTTAATTAAAATTATGTCTCACAAGTAATTTTCAATTCCTGAATTAATTACATATTTAATGCATGAAAAATGCGGGGTGTTACATACTCCCCCCCTTACAAAGGAATTTCGTCCCCGAAATTAGGTCATACCAGTGATGAAAAGCTCTGGATATTGCTCCCTCATATCCTCCTCCCGCTCCCAGGTAGACTCGTCAATGTTGTGATGACCCCACTGTACTCTAACTAGTGGAACAACCTTGGATCGTAATTTCCGCTCGCTACGGTCTAGAATAGCCACCGGCCTCTCCTCATATGAGATGTCTGGCTGTAAATCAATTTCTTCGAGTGGAATGTGCCAGAAGGCCCTCTCGCTCCTGCGATATTTCTTCAGCGATGCCACATGGAACACGTCGTGTATCCGCTGAAGGTGCTCCGGAAATCCCAGTCTGTAGGCTACAGGACCCACCCTCTCGATAATAGGGAAAGGTCCCACGTACCTCGGTGCTAGCGTACCCTTATTGCCGAACCTCATCACCCCTTTCATAGGGGACACCCGGACCAATACCTGATCCCCAACCTCTAACTCCACATGTCTCCATGAAGCATCAGCATAACTTTTTTGCCTATCCTGAGCTATTCGAATCCTCCCTCGGATCAGTTCTATCTTTGCAGATGTCTCCTGCACAATCTCCGGCCCCAATAGTTTGTTATCCCCCACCTCTAACCAACAAGCGGGTGAACGACAAGGTCTCCCGTATAGTGCCTCAAATGGTGCCATGTCGATCGTGAATTGGTAAGAGTTGTTATACGCAAACTCTACCAGAGGGAGATACTTCTTCCAACCTCCCCCAAAGTCTAATATGCACATTCTGAGCATATCTTCCAGCATCTGGTTGACTCTCTCGGTCTGTCCGTCAGTCTGTGGGTGATAGGCTGTACTCAAACGTAACTCCATGCCCATGGCCTCCTGAAAACTCTACCAAAAGTGGGCCACAAAGATCTTATCCCTATCCGACACAATATTTATCGGTACCCCGTGCAGCTTAACAATCTCTGCTATGAATAGCTGCACATAACGCATCATCTCAAAGTCTGTGCGAACCGGTAGGAAGTGGGCCACTTTGGTCAACCGATCCACAATGACCCATATGGAATTGTGCCCCTTCTGCGATGTCGGTAACCCTGTAATGAAGTCCATGGAGATTCTCTCCCACTTCCACACGGGAATTTCAAGTGGCTGTAGCATCCCTGATGGTCTCTAATGGTCAACTTTCACGGGCTGACACGTGGCACATTTCGAAAAAAACTCTGCTATGTCCCGTTTCATCCCTGCCCACCAATACTGCCTCCTCATATCTTGATACATCTTATCCCCTCTGGGATATAACGAAAATCTCGACCCATGAGACTCCATCATAACAGCGTGCCTCAACTCCACATCCTCTGGCACAATCAATTTCCCATTATGGCGTAAGCCTCCCTCCGAGCTGATCGAGTAACCCTCTGCTCCCTCAGCTAGTAATTGGCTCACCCTATCCCGGAAGTTCTGATCCTCTACCTGAGCCCTCACAACCCGCATAATGATCTCAGGTGTAATGGATAATGATGACATACAAGACCTAGCTACATCATCCTCGTATCGAAGTTCTCTCCACTTCGCTTTCCAGACTTCTGATATTTCCCCAGTCGGTCTCCGACTCAAGGCATCTGCTACCACATTAGCCTTACCAGGATGATACTGAATATCAAACTGATAGTCCTTCACGAATTCTAGCCATCGCCTCTTCTCATATTCAGATCCTTCTGAGTGAAGATATACTGAAGTGATTTGTGATTCGTGAATAACGTGAACTGCTCCCCTAGAAGATAATGTCTCCATATCCTCAAAGCAAAAATGACCGATGCTAACTCCAGGCCATGAGTGGGGTAATTTCTCTCGTGGGGGTTTAGCTTCCTGGACGCATAAGCTCCCTTTCCTCCTATTGGAGTACACCCCCTAAGTCCCTGTAATAATGCGTCAGTGTAAACCCGATACTCTAACCCTCCTTTCGGCAATGCAAGCACGGGTGCAGATGTCAACTTGTCCTTTAACTCATCAAAAGCTAATTGACAATGATCATTCCAAGTGAAGGGTACCCCTTTCAGGGTAAGATTCGTCAAAGGGACCGCAATCTTTGAGAATCCTTTGATGAACCATCTGTAATAACCGACTAACCCCAAAAAACTGCGCACTTCTGTCGGTGTCGTGGGCTGTCCCCACTCCCTCACCGCCGATACTTTACTTGGATCCACCGCAATACCCTGATCTGACACCACGTGGCCAAGAAACTGAACCTCCCATAGCCAAAATCCACTCTTACCGAATTTGTCATAGAGCTGGTGATCCCGCAATGTCTGTAACACTATACGCAGGTGCTCTGCATGCTCCTCCTCGGTACGCGAGTAGATTAGGATGTCATCAATGAACATGATAACAAACTGATTGAGAAACTCCCTGAAGACTCTGTTCATGAGGTCCATGAACACTGCAGGTGAATTGGTGAGCCCGAATGGCATCACCTTGAACTCGTAAGATCCATATCGCGACAGGAAAGTGGTCTTCGAAACATCCTCCTCTCGAATACGTAGTTAATGATACCTTGACCTCAAGTCAACCTTAGAGAAATAAGACGCCCCTCTCAACTGGTCAAATAGGTCGTCAATCCTAGGCAACAGATACTTATTCCGTATCGTGGCCTTATTCAGCTCTCTATAGTCCACGCATAACCGTAGTGAGCCATCTCGCTTTTTCACAAATAACACCGGTGCACCCCATGGCGATGTACTTCGTCCAATGAAACCCTTCCCCAAGCATTTGCTCCCTCAACTCAACTCACGCATCTCTGAAGGGACCATACGGTATGGGGCCCGAGCAATCGACCTCGTCCCTGATGCTAAATCGATCACAAATTCGATTTCCCTGCTAGGTGGCAATCCTGGTATCTCCTGAAACACATCCTCAAAGTCTCTCACCACTGGGATTGAGTCCAATAAATTAGCCACCTCCTATGAGGTTTCCTCCTCAATGTAATAAAAGTGTGTGCGTGACCCTCCCTCAGTTAGCGGCATTGATATCAAAAATATTTCCTGCCCTGGAATGGAGAACACGATGGTCCTCTCGTAGAAATCCACCGTCTCTCGATAACCTGCCAACCAATCCATACCTAAAATGACATCGTACCCCTCCATATCCAACACTAAGAGGTCCGCTGCTAAACTAAGTCTCCCAATCAAAATGTCCACACCCCGATAAATCGAGTGAATCGTAGCCCCGCTGCCTACTGGCGACTCTACACACATACGAAGACTACCAGCGGTCTCTAGTAGTCCGGTCCGTTTAGCAAAATTTAATTTAATGAATGAATGTGATTCTCCCATATAAAAAAGAATACTACACTCATAACCATGAATGAGAAACATACCCTCAACTGCTGGCGGTGCTTGCTGTGCCGGGGGATTGGGAACATCCCGGACGTTATACACACGTCCGTAGTGCATCTGCCCCTGCTGAGGTGGAGCGGGTGGGGCTGCTGCTGCTGCTAGCGGTAATTGTCCCCGTTGCCCCTGTTGGGCCTCCTGCTGTTGACGTCTGCCCCTTTGTGGGCACTCCCTCTTGAAATGCCTTGGCTGGCCATAGATAAAACAACGTTTCTAACCATCCCACTGTCGTTGGCCCTGACGCGGCTGACCCTGGCCCTGCTGGCCTCCCCCATTATTCCCTTGGCCCTGACGGCCCTGAGGAACATGCTGCTGCTGATTCGGGCCCGGCTGCCCCTGCCTGAACCCCTGTCCCCCCGGTCGGAACCCACGAGACTTAAACTTCTTAGCCTGATTCCCTTGCTGACTGCCCGCCTGCTGCTGAGCACCACTTGTGTCACTACTAGTAACGGCCTTGCCCTGTTGACTCGGCTCCCCTGTTCTCTTGCTCCCCTTCGCATGGAAGCGATGATCCTGGCAGTGTACAAGTGCGGCATTAACGACGTCTGTATACGTCACTAACGCCGGATTCCCAATCAAGTGTTGCCTGATCCGCCAGGCTAAACCGTCCATAAACTTTGCTTTCTTACTCTTTTCCTTGCTTACCTTATCCGGTACAAACTTTTCCAACGAGTGAATTCTTCCTCGTAATCGGCCACTTGACGGTCCCCTTGAGTCATCTCACAAAATTTTTCTCCTCGTTTCGGTCTCAACCGCTGGAGGAAAATACTTGCTGTCGAACCGTACCCAAAACTTGTAATAGCTAGTGTGTCCCTTTCCTCACTATGGTGATCGACTCCCACCACTGTAGCGCTGCTCCCACTAAACTAAAAGTAGTTAGCATTTTCTTTCGCACCTTATCGCAATCTCCCCTGCGTAGGTGACGCTGTATATCCCTCTTCCTTGACACGCTAGCATTACATCTGAACCCCCTCGCAATTCTGGTGGGTTCCCACTAAAATATCCTTTCTCTCTTGCTTCCACCCTGACGACTCCGCGTGAGTCTGATCATCCGGCGCCACTAACACTTATGGCTGACCCCGTGGAAAGTACCCCGCCATTGTGACCACCGTTGCTCCAATCGCCTGTGCCACTAGTTCCGTTACTTGTGCTGCCAAAATCATCTCTGGCAGTTGCTACAATATCTCTTGCCCCTGAAGATCCTCTCTCATCTCCCCCTGCTGCCCTAGCTTCTCTCTCTCTCCTAGGCATCATCCGGAATGAGACTCGAATTGGTATGAGTTCACTCTCAAATATAAACTTCCCAGGAGAACGTATATGCGCATACGTATGAGAATACAACAATCCTATGATAGGGCTCTATATCAAAGATTGCTAAGCTGAAACGTGAAAAGCCGCTCAGATCCTAAGGACACTAGAACCTGATGCCCTGATACCATCTGTGACACCCCGCCTAATTAATCCCGGGTGATCAGTCCTAAATCAAGTTAGAAAAGGTTTCTCAGTTGGTCCATTCTTAGCATCAGTGTGGTCTTTTTAATTACTAACCGCCAAAGTGAGAAAAGTAGACTGGTGCCAATTTTTATATTTGAATTAATTAAATCAAACTCAAGCGGAACATAAAATAATACACAATCACAGTTAACTAAAATAGCCATCCACAAATAAAATACCTAACCGAATAAACCATCGGTCCAAATATCCAATACAAGTAAAGGTAAGAAGAAAATCTCAACAAGCCTAATACTGATAAATGAACTGTGAGCGACAAGCTCAGATAACTACTAGCGAGTCTCTACACGAATGAAAGAAGGTGGCGTCTATCAAAAACCCCGCAACATCCACATGTGCTGCAGCAAAGGATACCTGGAATAGAGTCAAGCCTGGCGTCCCTGTGGCTGGACACCTAAAATGTTTTTAATTTTTTTTATAGCAAGGGTCAATACCCAAAAACATTTGAAAACATTTAACAAATGATTAACTTGCAGTAATAAATAAATATGCATGCTCTTCATATTTTAGTTAGTTCCGCACTCTCTTGAGGACTTCCTCACCCCTACTCTAATGTGCCGTACTAACGCTTCCATTAAATTTACTAGGTCCTACGCTCCTGACCCAATACTTATTGTAACCCTTGAAATTTACCTACTCTAACCGAGTATGCCTTAATTCATGATTTTTAAGTTATTATAAATGTCAAACTTAATTAAATCATTTCCCTTTTTAATTCATATAACATTCACACCTGTTATGCACATAATACATTTTTCACTATGTATTAACTATCCCATATATAATTATTTACCTAATTATATATTTAATTATATTACAGTATTCACAAATCCCATATATAATTATTTACCTAATTATATATTTAATCATATTACAGTATTCACAAACATACTGAAATAAAATTTAATACAAACTTTAGACCAAGTAAAAATACTCACAAAATATAAATTTTCCCAAGTGCTATCCCACTAGGTGTATTCACATAACCTAGTTATCCAAGTTAGATTCGCTCACTAACTTAGTTTAACAGACGAATTGGAGGCGGTCATATTCCTTCCCTGAAAGTGAGACGTCCCTCACCCATATAACGAACGCTATGACCTGGGATTATACTCGCCCTACTCCTCAAGCTAGGGGATTCATCCACTACGCGCAACCTCCTCCCTATAGCACTAGAGTATATAGTAATAATATTCAATCACTAATATTAATGCACACACACACTATATATATATACTATCACACTCCGTATATATATATAAATATAAAATGTCCTGGCTACACCATGTACAAAATCCGTAACATAAACCTATTTAATTTATTAAGAGTTTATGGTCCAAATCTAAGTATTCATTAATTCGCACATTAATTAGTTAAGTCACCTTTGGTGTCGCCCCCCACCGTAAAATTGAACTTACTCTCATAGTCCGAATTAACCTCACTCGAGTCTAAATTCCCGACTCCCGAATTATTTAGCCTTTACCTAAAATAAGATTTATCTCTCGGTATTCAACAACCGTTATCCCCAGACTTGTTCACTACATATATATTTAATCCTTTCGAACACCTTCCCAAAAATTCAACCTTAGTGTGTCACACCTAATTTCTCCAAAACCCAACAAATTTAAATTATGATGTCACACTAAGTCGTCTCCAAATTCTAATTAACTTTATTCACCATTAATTAGATTTAAAACCCATGCATAGATTTCTCACCAAATTAATTCATGGAAAAAGATTAAATTAAAATTTTCTTCATATAAAAGAAAACTGGGAGAACTGTCAAAATCTGCCGACCATCGATCGATCGACCCCAGACCTTTGATCGATCGATCGAGCAGGTCTTCGTCTTCTTCGCGAGGACAGATTCTGCCATGGACGAGTTTCATAAAACCCTAACTCCTTCTACCAGCAATCTCAAGCTTTCTTAACAATAATATAAGTTAGGAACCTTATTACGGACCTCCAGAATGTCCTCCAACGTTATTAATTCGTCCATTAACTACAATTTCTGAATTTGGGGAAATATTCATCTTTAATTCCTTACCCATTTACACCCCAAATCCCTTCACCAAATTCGTTTCTAATTATCCAGATATCATCCCACCAGATATGTATTAATTTATAATATCAGATTTCTACAAGAATTCTCATTCAAATTCGTAAATCAGATTATTATTTTCAAAACCTCATGTTTATGCCATGAACACCCAAAACGAATTTTGATCAAACACCTCACATGAATATGAATTGAAAAACAGATTCAATACTATTGCAAGTTATCCACTTGCCTTAGTTTTCATAGTGTCTGATTCGGAGATGAATTCCAAGGTTGAAGATGATCCTTGTTAGCACTCTAGTGATCCCGAAACTGCCTTTAACTGCTATTAGGGTTCCTTAATACACTTATCCTTTTTCTAAAACTCTATCAGTCGTTTCCTTTCTTCTCCTAACTTAACAATTAACCTAAATCACATTTTTTGCCTAATGGCCCAAGCCCAAATGACCCAATTGCCCCCGTGTGGGCCCGACTATGTCTAAAAATACCCCGTGTACCGTTTATTACCCCCGGGTACACTTTTCCGACTATCTCGTCCCATCCGGACTCAACTATACACTCAGAATTGGCATCCGAATTAATTTATAAAAATACTTATCCCCCACCCCTTTAGTCTATACCGACTCCCGGTTGAGATAAGTGCATACCCTGTCATTAATACTCGAAATGACTTAAATAATTGATTATTATTCACTTAGTAAATAAATTCCCATAAATATTAACCATTCACACCCCATTAATATTTACATAAAATTTCCCTAATTAATTCAATTAAAATTATGCTTCACAAGTAATTTTCAATTCCCGAATTAATTACATATTTAATGCATGAAAAATGCGGGGTGTTACAATCTCTACCATTCTTTTCTAAGTATGGCCGTGGCCCATTACCCATACGTTTTCAAGAAGTAAGTGCATTATCCAAGAAAGAAAAGATGTATAGTGAGAGCATTCATTCAAGTATGAAAGCAAGCAAAGAAGAAGAAATTTAAAATCTACTAGAAAAGGAGGAAGAAATAATAAACACTAAAGGTGGCCACAACCTTGATAATATCAGTTCTAAGATTACAGACAAGGGGGCCGCAACCACTATAAAGAGTTACAAAAAGTGTCAAAGGGGCACAACCCATATATGTAAAAGTTCAAAAATTCTTGGTAACCGTGGAGATAGGCCCTATTATTTATAAGGAAAAAATATCTGGAGCCCTTGAATGACTCCACGGTGCTATCTATGGACATTTGAAGGGCTTCTCCGTGATCCACCTCAAGTTTCTTAATTTCCGCGGCATGGGGTTCCGCATCACGAGAAGCCTTGGCCTCTAACTCTTCACACCTCTTTTGAAGGAGTCTCAACTTATTATTAGAGGACTTGGCAACTCAGGCAGCTTCTACGGCTTGATCCTGAGAGATCTTTAGAGAGTCCACAGCCTGTTTGAAGTTTTCCTCCGCCTTTTCTTTGGCTTTGATAGCAGCTTCCAAATTCATCTGAGCCACTTGAAGTGTCACGGCAGTAGACAGATTTTTAGCTTTAAAGGAGGAATTACGCGCATTCTCCAAATAAGCGGCATGTACCCTCTCCGTAGCCTCCTTTAGTTTGTAGAGGGCTTCATATTTCCTCTTTTGGGCGACCATGACGTCCGCAGCCTGAAATGAGAAAGTTAGGAGCAAGGTGTGTAATGCAAAATTTAAACCGAGAGAACACTTTCACTTACCCTCAAAAGACTATGAAGGCCACAATCCTCCAGGTCATCATGATCCTCGACACCAACCTGTCATGGTACGCGACGTCAAGAACCCTCTTCATCCTTCGAGAAGACCTTGCAGTAGCTCCTCATGAGGACTCAAGGTCAGGCTGTCTTAGTTGTGTCCACGGTCGACCATCAGAACCAACACCGACGCGGCACTGAGGAGGTGCCAAGTTGGCATTAACTGCAATAATAGGTGGCGGCGGTGGAGAACCTAAGTGGATAGGGTCATCAGTCATTGACGTAAGGCATGCCACAACCAAATTGGCCCCAATGTCATCATCAAACTCAACCTGGGGTTGGGGTGACGCAAAGGTAGTTTTTTCCATGGCCTAATTTTGGGTCGCGATTGGAGGATTTGGGTCGCTGGAAGGGGCCGTGGCTGGAGCCTTGGTCTTGGGCCTCTTCCTTTTTCTGTGCCTTACAGCGTTGTTGAGGACAGTTGCATCCCCATCCATTTCTGCGAGTTGGTAAAATAAGAGTTCCCTATCAACCTCATCACTTGAAAGAGGAAAAGCAACAGTAAATATTTGAAGTTTTAAATATAAGTTACCGTGGAGTAAGAATGTTGATTGAGTTATTACCTTTCGTGGCCATCTCTTTGGGTATGGATTTATTTGTAAGTAGTCTGCTTCAAGCACATAGGTAGAAGTAACGAGTGTGCTGAATTTCTTATGCTCATCAGGAACGGTCGTGGCCTCAGCAACTCTCCTCTCTTGTCGCTTGCTCAATTGCAAGTTGTCTAGGACTGCAGAAAACATTTCAAGGGTTAGTACATAAAGAATAATGATAAATTATAAAGAAGGGATGTGGCTATAATCCAAATACCAAGTTTGGAGGGACACCCCCATTGCTGAGGCATTTGAAACAACTTCTCCCTCTCGTTCTCCTGAGGGTGAACCTCCCACCCTTCTCTAGAGATGTAGAAATACTTCCCCTTATAGTTCTTTACACTGGTCGGCCTACTAGAGTAAAGGATCTCGTCCCTACCACGGACGGAGAAGTAGTAATAGCCAGTAACTTTACAAAGTTTTCCTTCGAACGGTAGAAGTAGAAAAACTCCGCGGGAGTAATGTCCTTTTTGAATTGATTCTCCCAAAGCACGATCGTGGCAAGGATGGCCCTTCAGCCATTGGGATCTAACTGGGCTGGTGTTAGTTTCATTAGTTAAAAAATTCATCTGATGGGAAAAGGAACAGGCAGCCATAGCTCGTAAACGAACGCATGTAGTGGAAAACAAACCCCATTATCAGAAAATGTCGTGCACGGTCTTTGGTTCACGGCAGGTGCTGAACACATCAAGTTTTTTGGAAACTCGAAGCCTTCAGCTACCTGGTCAACCTAGCCTTGGGTCATAATGCTGCGGATATCAAGCGCAGCTAGGGGTCTCTCAGCTCTCCCAGATGGGCCAGCTGGTTCGTCCCTAACATTAGCAACACGTCTTACCGCGGCACCATCTTCTACGTCCAATGGTCGGTTACTAGAATTGGCCTCCTCTTCCATTAACGCGATCTCAAAATCCTTCCTACAGGCAGAATTCATAGAGTATGAGTCTAATACTACGCAGTTGGGGCAGTTTTTCAGTTGACAAGGCCCTATTGACTTCAAAGGGGGCACGAAAGGAAGTTCAGGAGGTAAGGCTCCAAAATGCTTTGTCCAAAAGCCTCTCAAAAACTTGTCTGGGTCAAAGCTCATATGGATGCAGCAGTACCTGAAAAGCATAAGCCGTAGTTAGGTGCCGCAACCAGTATGGTATAAAGGCCTCTTAGAGGCCATGGAAGGTTCAATGAAATACCAAGATGAACAACATGAAATATTGAGGCCAAATGCGCAAATGTGGGGTTTCAGAGCCCTAAAAGGCAATTATCATCACGATACATTGATTGGATAGGTTTTACAGTGCTGCGGTTACTCACTCAACGACATCAAACAATGGGCTAAAGCTCCACAGAGTCTAAATCCAAGAATCTAAGGGACCGCATCTATCGCTTGCCACAAGCCGCGTCTAGGGCTCAAATCAATGAATATTTAAAGGATTAAGGGCAGCCCTAGATTACTTAGGGATACTCTATCATGCCGTGGACTCTCACTCAAACAGTTTAGTATCTAAGATTTGTTATTTCAAGGATCAAAGACCCAAGATACGAAGAGTCCACCTCAAGAACATCAACAACATAATGGAAGTTCAGAAGCCCTAAGGTCTAACCCTAACCAACGTGATGGCTACCTATTTCAAATCCAAACAACTACATATTATCATATGGGTTCGATCAATTGGTAAACTAAGAGAAGCAAGAATATTCAAATCGGGACAACAAACATGATCACAGATTCAACAAAAATACATTCGAATAAGTGCAATTCTTGATGAGTAAATCAAGTTTAATTAAAGATTGGGAAGTTCAGAGATGCATAAATTCAGGTGTTCAGCTATTAAAGAATTTGGAAATTCAGAATCGTAACTGGATTGAGAAGTGAAAACTGAAAAATCTATTAAAGAGGTTTGGAATTTAAAAAATTACCTGGAAATGGAGAAAACATTGAGCTCAACCTTGAACCACCATGCGCAGCCTTGGACATACGCCGAAAAAAGCAAGAGGACGTATGAACAGAGTTTATCTTTCGATGTGCTCTCAAAGATTTGGAAAATGTAATGAAGTCCATGACTGGAACAATTTATATAAGAGGGCACGGGAAGACGAAGCGTCGCCTTGAAAGTACCGCGACACCTTAGGGGGACTTATTTACTCAGCCTAGCCCCAATCGCAAACTCTTGGCACTACAACTTGGTGGCTTGTTGATAGTACAAATATAGCACCCTGCCGCGAAGGTTACTCGGGTGTGCAGAAGCTTATAGGCCACATATAGAACACGGCATGGGGCGCGGTACTACTCAACACATGGTGCGACAGGTACCACTTGGTCTTATATACAGGCCCCAGCCTTATGCTACAGAATGTGACACCCACAACTTGTATCCTCATACAGGATGCAACACTCAATATACTTGCCTTACAGGCCGCATCCCTATCATCGTAGCTGCCCTAGACTTGATATATGTCACGTGCTCTGGGCATGCAACACAACTCACATGCCTCCTATAAATAGAGTACCACACCTCAAAATAAGGGATCGATTCCACACTCCCGGGGGAGACTCTAAAATACAAATTCTCTCTACATAACCTCAATATACGACTTTGAGGCCATACATCTACATCTCAGTCACCTCTCTGGCACACCAGAATCCTCAATACTTCCATGTACTCTCCTTTATTCTCTTATTTCTATGCCTCTTTAGGCACGATTATTTTGTACAATGCAATGCACATAACGAGAGTAGGACACCAAAGTGGACGTAGGCCTATTTTAGAGGCTGAACCACTCTATACCTTATTTTCTCACTGTTCACTTGCTTTGTTTATTTATTATACACTTTACACTTGACTTGTTTATATGAGGTCTACATGTGTACGATTTCTCGTATCATCAACAGACCCATTTCTGAATCGATTCAGATTCGAATTGAATCAATTTGCAGGACCGAATCGATTAGCATTAGGGGCGAATCGATTCGCTTCCGCTGAAATTGGAAGTTTTCTCCTTTAAGTTTAAAAGGGAGTTAAACCATGAATTGGAGATTAGTGTATAGGATTCTAGATGTTATATTAGGAGTCCTAGGCAATGGAATTCAGGGTGAGTAAACCTTGGGATGAAAGAGGGAACCTTGGATTAGTTAAGGGTACAATCCGGGGTATGGACCTAATGAATGTTTTGGACGAGAGACATTCGAGAAAATTATTCGGCAAGCGTATGTAGATATATTTATGCAGTTAGGATAAATATGCGCCGATTGTAATTGAGTAAATCCTAGGACGCAATTAGTATGGAATTTAGGATATGGGCTAAAGAGAATTGAGTGGTTATCCTATACGTCTATTGATGACTATTAGTATAGGTGATGCGATACCTATGGAATTAAGATAAGTATACTTATTTAATTATTACAAATTGGTATATTCGAGTTTATATTATAACCCTTAAAAGTGATTAAGGTGTGAGTTATCTTTTAAGTAAGAGAATACTTATTGGTTTAGTATTTTAAGTGTATGAATACTTATATACTATTGCGAATGGGAACATTCGGGTTATTGGTTGTCGCTATAAGAGTTCGGCAATTATAGCCAGAGCATATTGAGGAATGTTATATTATATACGGGTATTGTTACAGTATATATATATATATATATATATATATATATACGACTTGTTTACAAATATATTGGTATGCAAACGATATATTTATGTATGTTACTATCTCTAGTTCTATCCAGGGAGGTTGCACGATGAGGGTGAATCCCCTGGCTTGCGGAGCAGGGAGAGTATATCCCGAGGTTATATAGTCCCGCATATGTGTGCAATATTTTTTTCCCACTTTCAGGAGGGAATATGACCGCCTCCACCGTTTAGTATTTCTACCATGGTCATGAGAGAATCTGACTTGGTATCGGGGTTAATTTGAGCAAACCCGAATATGGATAGGTACTTTGAGACTGCATCCTCGAGTTATATCTCGGTGGGATGGTTATTATACTTATGATTGTAAAATAAGTATAAATATACTTGCTGTTTATAGTATATTTCTCGTATATGAAGATGAGATATTATATAACTTTAATTGGTGTAAAGTGTAAGATGAATAAAAGGTTATTCTTCTGCCAGTAGTTTTATATCCGAACTTATTCAAAGGTAAATTGTAGGTTCAAGTGAGAACTATTTATTCAAGGGTTATTAGATGTTGAGGTGAACACGGTATCTTAAACTAGTGAAGTTTTAGAATATGAACAATATATATATATATATATATATATATATATATATATATATACTGAATAGAGAACTATATATATCAAATCGAGAATTATATCCATTAAATCTAATGTATTAGCTTACGTTATAACATAGTATATGACGGCAGGTAGGTGATAGGAATGAGGATTCAGAAGTTGGGTGAAAGAGATTAGTTAGGAGGAGTAACTTAACTAGGTTGTTTAAAATGAATGCAATAGGTGTGCACTATTAGAAGAGGGGTGAGGTGTATCTCATGGGAGTGCGATACCAGTTTTAAATATTAGAGATTTCATATTTTAAAATATGTCATTTGATGCACTTGATGGATATTTTCAAAACTCGGGCCCTGACCCGTTTCTTTATTTTCCCTCTCTTGCTATATATGTATATATATTAGGTGTCCAGAAATAGGGACGCTGGATGATGATTCTTTCGAGTTAGACGTATGCTGCAGCAGCTATGGATGCAAGCAGGTTTATAGTAGACGCTTATATCCTTGAAATCTAGATAGGAAGCATTATAGAGAACTCAGGCCAATAGCCCAACTGTATTCATTTATTCTTTTATCGCATTTCAGTTTGCGGCATTCAATTTGGTTGTATTATTGTAATGAGAGT
Source organism: Sambucus nigra (assembly GCA_949130495.1). Taxonomy (NCBI): domain Eukaryota; kingdom Viridiplantae; phylum Streptophyta; class Magnoliopsida; order Dipsacales; family Adoxaceae; genus Sambucus; species Sambucus nigra. The sequence continues at coordinate 181,416,673 of OX422224.1, read as the reverse complement.
TTGGTCATTTATTTCATTTCAGTTGTTGTATATAAACTGTTGTGATTATTTACTTGGTTGGTTTGGTTAACAAGATTAGTAAATAAAATTTTGACGCCAGCCAAATAAGTTATTAGTAATTATTATTTTTTTCGACAGTGATGCTGGGAATGAACCATATGAGATTCCTGTTCTAATCTGGTAAAGGATTGATCACCCGATATTTAATTAGGCGGGGTGTCACAAGTCAACAACTAATTTTTTTTTCGAAACAACTATTCATAACAATAATAACATCACAAACTATACTCAAATATCTTTTATAATAGCTTAATTTCAAATATGCAGTTTAAATTGTTCATTTCGCCGGAAATGTTACTGTAAGTACAAAAATTTTGCATCACACCGAATAAATGCATTTCATTACAAATAAAACAAAACTTATGCGATTGAAATGTAGGCATTTTCGATATACGCAACTATTGTTAAATACACATTCAGAAAATGTTGTTGTCATGCAAAGTTTATTCAATTAAAATCCAAAAAATCCTTGAACAAACCTTATCCGAAAATAAAAAACCAAATGTCATCCACTGAGTTGGGTTTATCGAAACAACTATTCATTACAACAATAACGTCACAAACTACACTCGAATATCTCGTATAATAGGTTATTTTCAAATATGCAATTAAAATCATTCATTTTGCATATAGTAAATGTTACTTTAAGTATAATATTCTTACACCGCACCGAATAAATACATTTTATTACAAATAAAAGCAAAACTTATGTGATTGAACTGTGGGCATTTTCGATATACACAACTCTTGTTAATTACACATTCAAAGAATGTTGTTGTCATGCAAAGTTTATTCAATTCAAATCCAAAAAATCCACGAATAAACCATATCTGAAAATAAAAAATCAAATATCAACAACTTATTTTTTTTTGAAACAACTATTCATAACAACAATAAGTTTAAAAACTACACTACAATATTTTATAATTATATTATCTTCTGATATTATTTTTCTATCGTAAATTGCCTTTGGTAATCAGTATTCAACACCTAAAACAAAATCAAATGCTGAATTTTTCATTATAAATAATAATTATTCGAAACAAAATTAACGTTATACGCACAAATAGTGTAGTTTCTTACACATGACAAAATAAAATCAACATCAAAACCAGATGTTACTATTATAGACATTCATATGCACATTGAAAAAATACACATTCAGTAAATAGGACTGTCTTGCAAAATTTGTACAATTAAAACCCAAAATATCAACTACAAAATCAACAATAAATGGGGTACTTTATGGATTTAATTAAATCGAGTATTTTTAATTACACTTGTGCAGTTTTTTAATTAAAATGAAACATTGCCTATTTTTATAAATATTAATTGATTGAGATTAGGATTAATATTTATGTAGTAAATTTACTAAGTGTGTAGTAAATAACATGTGATAATTATCATACGTCGTAGTGAGTAATAACGATGGGTTTATCTCCTATCTCAACCTGGGTCATGTGGAGGCTATATTAAGGTCGAGATGGGAAATTTATATAGAGTGACTTGGATAGTGATTTTTAGGTTACAGTTGATTCTGAATGGGCCGAAATAGGTGAAAAAGAGTACTCAGGTGTATTAATGGGGTCCCGAGGCATTTTTAGAGCCACCCAACTACGTAAGGGTGTTTTTGCCATTTGAAAGTTTAGGGTTGGCAAAAATCCGAATTTTACAGTTATATATCAGCCACTTGGGTGTAGAGGCTAGGTTTATAATACTTGGGAGAGAAGAAATTCCATAAGAGAGAGTAGGAGAAGAGTTCTTAATCCAACCTACACCATTTTTCACCACCGTCGTTACCGAAATTAAGAATGGAGCAAGGGGAAGGCATCTCCATCATCTAGCGACAAAAATCAGACCACTCAACCCTAATGCAAGTTTTTAAACTTGGAAACTTCTAAGTCTTTATATAATTCATGCCAGTGTAGGATGAATATGACCATGAAAATATGATTTTAGGGATTTGTATAGGGAATTGATTTTTGTTTTTGGGAAGAAAGCATGCTAGATATTATCCCTATATTATTATGGTATGAAATATGAGAATGAATGATTATACAAATGATGGGAATATGGGCTTTGTAATGAATAAACCTAAAAAGAATTGTATTAGGGTCTATATTAGAGATTGGAGATTTAATCTTGTTATTGTTTGATTCTTCAAAGATTTGATGTTAAGTTTACATTATAATATGTCCTTATATATATATATTTGATGATTGGTTACTTTATATGGGAGTTTGGGAAGATCTCATGAAGGTTTAACGGGTTAAAAATGGAGAAATAACATTTTTGAAGAAGGTGATCTGAGCAGGTACCGATAGATCGATCGAAGAATGTCGATCGATCGATGAGGAATCAATTCAACAAAAGGTCGTTCGAACGAGTTTAGGTTCTCGTTCGAACGAGGTTAGTATTTCATTCAAACGTCCATAGGTTTTAGGTCATGGATATAGATCTTTTCGCTAGGAACACGTGACCACCAATTTCGTATTTTTCTTATTTTTTTTAATTAGTTATGAATTTTCTACGGAAGGGTGTTCGAGATCGAAATCTTTAGTCAAAAATTAAATCAGGGTATAGAATGGTTTATGAATTATACGAGGACTTTGGAAATTTCAATAAACCTATAGTCGGGGCTTAGGCTTAGTCATAATGAGGGTAAAATGAGACTAGGACCTACGAGATTTAAACGATTATGTTAAGTATCAAGAATTTAAAATATGTTACTAAAACCGTAGATGATAACCTAAAATTTATATCTGTAGGTTAGTGATGTTTTAACTACTAAAATTATTTAAGGGATAACTAGGATCCTACGGGTAATGAGTAATACTCGGGAAATAAGAAAAGAATATTAAGTGTGAATCGTTAGTATATTGGGTATTCAAGAGATATAGACTACGTACTGGATATATTTATAGATTGTGTGTATACCTATACTGGATGTACTTATAGGTTGTGGGTATACCTATGTGTGACAACCCACCTAATAAAATACCGGGCGATCACTCCCATATCAAATTAAAACAGGAGTCTCATATAAATCATTCTTAACATCACTGTCGAAAGTCCATTTTTATTACTAATATCCTATTAGGCCGACGTCAAAATTTTATTTAACTACTCTTTTTAAACAACTAAAACTAAAACATCCACAAGGTATTGCGTAAATGAAACTGAAATGAAATAAAATAACCGAACACTCGGTCAAAATATATAACCATATCGAATGCCGCTAAAATAATAAATAAATGCAGTTGGACCATTGGCCCGAATATGTATACAGTACCTCCTATCTAGATTACAAGGATAGAAGCCGCTATCAGAAACCTGCACGCATCCCCAGCTGCTACAACAGACGTCTGACTCGAAAGATGGGCCATCCAGGCACCCTTGTGTCCGGACACCTATATATATATATAATATATAACAAGAGAGGAAAAGTAGATAAACGGGTCAGAGCCCGAGTTTTGAAAATATTTGGCAAGTTCATAAATGCCTTGTTTTTAGAAAAAGGTTTTGTCTCATATTTAAATTTGGTATCGCACTCCCATGAGATACCCCTCACCTCTCTTCTAACAGTGAACTACTAGCGCATCCCTCTAAACATCCTAGTCAAGCTACCCTGCTAAACTAGTCTATCACCCAAGTACTATCAATCCTTGTTAACCCAAGTACTAAGGGCTAAACTTCTCCCCAATCTCAACGTTATGCCATGTTCATGCGTGGGGTGTCTCGCAAAGCGAAATCCAAATAAGGAACCCTCCCGATACACTACTACGCGGCAAGGTCGATCGTCTAGATCCATCACACCCTCAGTACATAACATATATATACATACCATATAAGAACTACTAACATTAGAGCACTAAGGGTTAAACTTCACCCCCAATCTCAACCCAATGCCATGTTCGTGCGTGGGGTGTCTTGAAAAGTGAAATCCAAACAAGGAACCCCCCGATACAGTACTATACGGTAAGGTCGATCATCGGGATCCATCAGACCCTCGGTACTCAACACACATATATATATACACCATATAATAAATCTCAATATTAGATCACTAAGGATTAAAATTCCCCCCAGTCTCAACACAATGCCACGTTCGTGCGTGGGGTGTCTCACAAAGAGAAATCCAAACAAAGAACCCCCCCGATACACTACTATACGGCAAGGTCGATCGTCGGGATCCATTAAACCCTCGGTACCCAATGTATACATACTCATTTTCATTTCAAAACTTTCTATTTCCCTTCTCATATCCAGGAAATATATTTAAAGCAAGTTTTATTATCATAAAAATGCTTTTCCATCTTATAACATCTCATTTCCCTTCTTCCATCCAGGAAATGTATTTTAAAAGCCAATTTTATTATCATAAAAATGCTTTTCCTATCATATGCTCCCATTTCCCTTCTTCCATCCAGGAAATGCAATTGAAGCCAAATCATTTATCCCATTTCCCTTCTTCTATCCAGGAAATGCAATTAAAGCCAATTTATTAGCATAAATTGCTTTAATACCAATAATGTCCCACATTATTGAAACTAGTTATATATTCATATCATATAACGCGTTCTAAGACCGCCCGTCCGGGTTTCCCCACTGTGCGCCCCCCTAAATGGCTATCATCTTCCAGGGCCTATCATAAGACAACCTGGGATTCTACAATGCAAGACGTCGGGAAGCGGCCATAGGCCTGCGAGATTGTCAAGACCACACCCGGAATCTCCTAACGAGCGCAGAAAAATATATAATAAACGCTCATATGGCCTGTAGGACTATATCCATCCTGCATTCATTAGCCAGGGGGATTCACCATACGCACGCAACTTTCCTTATGATAGCAATTTAGAGAGGTGTGTATCCATACATCATTATTTTAAAAAATCATTTATCTTTCCATTTTGAAAACATTCATTTTTATTTTTAAAAGTGATTTATATCATAACATATATATACTTTAATCACATAGTATATACATACCCTATATTCCTCCTCCAATATAAATAAATTGCCATAATTGCCAATCACATCTAGCGATGACTAATAATCCCAAAGATTCTCTCAACGAATCATAACCATGCTTTCATATATGCATGATACTAAACCCAAAGTATTTCCTTACTTTAATAAATACTACATACTTTAATTCCATCTACCGATTTATTGGATATCTCCAATCATACCAATTCTCATCACACGGATATATATCTATATTCCCTAATTATCCTAGTCATCTCATAGGATACACTCAACAGTGATCGATATAATTATGCTTCCTACACGCATAATTATATAGGCCCAAAATGCCCACTAAAATATCCTAGGAATTCATCTATCCCAACAACCTTAAATTTAGTGGGTTATGGATTTCATTTCCATGAACCGAAGGACTACATCTTGTCCAAAAATCATTTAAAGGTCCCCAATATAATTTAGGAACCCTAAACCATCAACTTCTACAACTATTCTATTTTCCTCGAAAATATGCCTTAAGGGTTAAACATTAAAACCCTCACCTAGCCCTCCTAAAATTCCCTTAATGAGAGGACCATATAGTCCTAAAAGGTCCCTTATTTTATCACATAACTAACCTCAAGTCAATGTGGAAAGGAATCTATCCGATCCAACTCACCCTAGAAGAATTTCCATTCTTTCAACAGGGGTCGATCGATCGACCCTTGGCCATCGATCGATCGAGGGTTCGATCGATCGATCCCCCATGATCGATCGATCGATCATGGCGGGCAGCTTCTTCTCCGAGAAGCTGTTTCGGCCATGAAAGCTTCTCCCAAGCTTTCAGCTCTTCACCCAACGGCCTACAACTTCAACCAACAACAAATACACTTATAATACGGGTTCTAAACATCCTAAAACCCGAAATCACCAATTAATTTAGGTTAAAACCTAAGTTCCCCAAATTGAATTATTATTGGGGTTTAATTGTTTTAACTCCCGAAAATCTGTTTTATCCATGTGAACCCCACACAAAATCATTAGGGTTTGTTTATACCAAACTACGATATGATATTTATACTCAAAATTAAATAAAGCAAGTAAACACTTGCCTCGTGGATACAATCCGACGATCCCGAGTCGAGTCCGGTGGAGTTTGGATCGATTTCTCCATTTCTTTCCTCTTTCTTCTTCCTCACTCTCTTCTCTCTCTTTTCCTTCTCTGCTTTATATTTTCTCCCTCTCTCCCTCCTTATAAAGAAAGAAAAAGGGTTTAAGCCCTTAAAACCCCAAAACGACTCGTTTACTCAATTACAAGCCCGTATAACTCCAAAATTCCCCAAAACTCCATTTTATCAATCAGACACTCTTTTCCGACTATCTCGAACATTCCGAGACTCACGGCGCAGTCGAAATTCCCATCCGAGGTACTTGATCGCAAATCACTATTCTAACCCATTTAACTTAATGCGGGTTTTCTAATCAAAATCTTACCTCGTTTGTCGATTTACTCCATGGCGACATATAATTAAAAATACTTCGATATATTAAATCCCAAAAATAATTGCAACATCCACCAAAAATCATCTAATCCATGATAATCCCAAAAATTACTATTTCGAGAAATTCGTCAAAATCCCAATTTATATCCAATTATGAAATTTAATTGGCTCCAAAAAGGACGGGTTGTTACATACTCCCCCCCCCCCCCCCCCCTTACAACGGAATTTTGTCCTCGAAATTCGGATGTAACCTACATCACCAAACTAGGATTACAAAATCCACTACGTCTTAGCGACCCTAACATCAAAATGGTGCGAATATGATGGTCCCTTAACCACATTCCACCTACCTCACAGTGTACTCAAATATGTTAGCTTCACCACAAGCTCTTCTTAATTCTACCTACTAAAATACAACAACTACGCATTACCCCTAAGGCTTCTCTTATTGCCAAAAGAGAAACGAGTCTATAACTACTGCTCTGTCATCTATCAAAGATTCAACTTTATATACTGCGCCCCTTCTATTTCAGGCGGTATATAAACCAACTCACTAAGGTGCCCATACACCTTCTTACCCCATGCACATCTGCACATCCATTGTGAACGTCTGACATGTAACACTCTCTCCAAATGAGGTTCTCCTTTCCTCAGTGTAATACTCACATATGGGTCCTCCCAACCCGCGAATCTCAATTCTCCTAACCTCGACGCCAATACCTCTACTAAACTTACATCCTAACAATGCTACGGTCTATGCGTCACCCTACCTACGCGAAACTAGTATAATTCTAAGTATATCCCTAGTGCCCAGGCCTCTCTCAACTTCCGACATTTTCTTGGTTTCATGCGTGGGACGTCTCGCCAAAGAGAAATCCAAACAAGGAACCCTCCCGTTACACTACTCCGTCGCGTAGTCGATCATCAAGATATAGTGACCTAAGGCACACTAGCGGGACGTCCTAAATCCTACCTCACTAACCTACGAACGCATTACTACCATCCTATCCTTCCGCCCATACGAAAGGGAAATCTAATTAATCGAATTGCCTACTATCTGTAAAGCACTACGAGCATCATACCCAAAACATATTTCATCAAAATTTGCCTTTTCATTAAGGCTTGGCCATAATCCTCAAATCAATTTCTCTAAGTCCTACTTCACCCACCCACCCACCCACTTGTGGTGAAAGGACCCTTTTAGTGCTTTTCCATAGCACATTTTTTCCCTATAAGCATACCATCATCACACGGCTCATAGTCTATAGTGGTTCATCCACACTATAGGACTTATCAACAAAACCAACACCCTCAAATCCTATGACATCTCTCCACTCCCGACGCCGTTAAGGTTCACATGCGGAGCATCTCGCAAATGCGAAATCCAAACAAGGAACCCCTCAAATTACACTACTACTTAACTTTGTCGGTCGTGGAGGTCTATCAATTACAACCACGCAATCGAGATACCATATCCCCTCACTCAACAGAATGTGGTCTGAACTCCTTTCTCCCATCCAGGAGCCACACCCCTCAGCGCATCGCACTGCACTCAGTCTCTGTGCAATCAATAATGAGCTTAAACTTACAGCTCAACAATAATCATGTGGGACTTAAATCATATCTATAAGGCCACCATGCACTCACATCATGATAATGAAACCTCTACTCATTGAAGTTCCATCTATACACATAATAAAGGTGAACTCAACCTATATCCAGGTGAGATATCGCAACAACAACCCGTTCCACCCTAGAACTGCGAACACGATAGTCTTGCCATCATTAGCCTGCTATCACTCCAAAAAAATCATAATCTTTACCATACTCGTATAACACATATAAAACGAGTATCACAAACCAAATATATATATATCAACACCCGCCTCTATGGCGAATGAAGGAAAATAAAACTCCGCTACTGCGGAAAACACATAGGCATACATGATATAATGTTATCGACATCGCCACAAAACTCAAAATACACACACGAGTCTAGGGCTAACGAACATCGCAACTTTATCTAGCCACTCCAATTATACCTCTTCCTTCTGAGGTAAAACTCCTAACAATAACTTCGTTATAACAAATTCCCCGGGTGGATGTCCACCAATGGGGTCCTCGAACATACCCATTCTCCATAACTGTTAGCAACACTTCTCTAGTGAGCCTATCCTTCCTGGAAAGGACTCAATTTTCCTCGTACCTACCTCACCTCGATACAAGGTTTGCTTCTCCATCTTACTCTTTATTCACTGTCGACCTCTGGCCGAACCTTTCGTGAATAATCCAAAATAACACTCTTCTCATTCCTGCTGAATCATAGGGACTCACAGTTAAGACTATCCGTAAGATCCCTTTCGAACCCTTAACTTTACTGAGAAATTCAACTTTAGTACCACTCTCTACTACAGCGGTACTGTGGTACTCATAACTACCATTCTTTAGCAGTCATTGTAGCAATCCTTAGCAAAACCCTACAAAGGAAGTGACCTCTATTACGGTCCTCATTCCCGACTTCTACTAGCTGCTCCAGCTAATCCCCATCTCCTGTTGCCATCCAACCTGCACACGATTCTCAAAAGAGCGGGCAAAAGATTTCTATAATCTTATAATATGGCAGGAGAACGAAATCTCATAAGAGAATTCGACAAACCTAATCCTGAGGCTCTACATCAAATCGAGAGCAATGCTGAAAGCATAGTACGTCCGCACAGATTCCTAAGGACACTAGAACCTGATGCTCTGATACCATCTGTGACAACCCGCCTAATAAAATACCGAGCGATCACTCCTATATCAAATTAAAACAGGAGTCTCATATGGATCATTCTTAGCATCACTGTCGAAAGTCCATTTTTATTACTAATATCCTATTAGGCCGGCGTCAAAATTTTATTTAACTACTCTTTTTAAACAGCTAAAACTAAAACATCCACAAGGTATTGCGTAAACGAAACTGAAATGAAATAAAATAACCGAACACTCGGTAAAAATATACAACCATATCAAATGTCGCTAAAATAATAAATAAATGCAGTTGGACCATTGGCCCGAATATTAATATAGTACCTCCTATCTAAATTACAAGGATAAAAGTGGCTATCAGAAACCTGCACGCATCCACAGTTGCTGCAGCAGACGTCTGACTCGGAAGATGGGCCATCCAGGCCCCCTGTGTCTGGACACCTATATATATATATATAATATAACAAGAGAGGAAAAGTAGATAAACGGGTCAGAGCCTGAGTTTTGAAAATATTTAGCTAGTGCATAAATGCCTTATTTTTAGAAAAAGGTTTTGTCTCATATTTAAATTTGGTATCGCACTCCCATGAGATACCCCTCACCTCTCTTCTAACAGGTCACTCCTAGCGCATCGCTCTAAACACCCTAGTCAAGCTACCATGCTAAACTAGTCTATCATCCAACTACTATCAATCCTAGTTAACCCAAGTACTAAGGGATAAACTCCTCCACGGTCTCAACGCTATGCCATGTTCGTGCGGGGGTGTCTCATAAAGCGAAATCCAAACAAGGAACCCCCCCGATACACTACTACGCGGCATGGTCGATCGTCGAGATCCATCAGACCCTCAGTACATAACATATATATACATACCATATAAGAACTACCAACATTAGAGCACTAAGGGATAAACTTCTCCCCCAATCTCAACCCAATGCCATGTTCGTGCGTGGGGTGTCTCGCAAAGCGAAATCCAAACAACGAACCCCATCGATACACTACTATGCGGTAAGGTCGATCATCGGAATCCATCAGACCCTCGGTACTCAACACATATATATACATACACCACATAATAAATCTCAATATTAGAGCACTAAGGATTAAACTTCCCCCCAGTCTCAACACAATTCCATGTTCGTACGTGGGGTGTCTCGCAAAGCGAAATGCAAACAAGGAACCCCCGCGATACACTACTATGTGGCAAGGTCGATCGTCGGGATCCATTAAACCCTCGATACCCAATGTATACATACTCATTTTCATTTCAAAAATTTCTATTTCCCTTCTCATATCCAGGAAATATATTTAAAGCAAGTTTATTATCATAAAAATTCTTTTCGATTTTATAACATCTCATTTCCCTTCTTCAATTCAGGAAATGTATTTTAAAAGCCAATTTTATTATCATAAAAATGCTTTTCTTATCATATGCTCCCATTTCCCTTCGTCCATCCAGGAAATGTAATTGAAGCTAAATCATTTATCCCATTTCCCTTCTTCCATCCAGGAAATGTTATTAAAGCCAATTTATTTGCATAAATTGCTTTAATACCAATAATGTCCCACATTATTGAAACTAGTTATATATTCATATCATATAACGTGTTCTAAGACCGTCCGTCTGGGTTTCCCCACTGTGCACGCCCCTAAATGGCTATCATCTTCCAGGGCCTATCATAAGACAACCTGGGATCCGACAATGCAAGACGTCGGGAAGTGGCCATATGCCTGCGGGATAGTCAAGACCACATAGGGAATCTCCTAACTAGCGCAGAAAAATATACAATAAACGCTCATATGGTCTATAGGACTATATTCACCCTGCATTCATTAGCCAGGGGGATTAACCATACGCACGCAACTTCCCTTATCATAGCGATTTAGAGAGTTGTGTATCCATACATCATTATTTCTAAAAATCATTTATCTTTCCATTTTGAAAACATTCATTTTTATTTTCAAAAATGATTTACATCATAACATATATATACTTTAATCACATAGTATATACATACCCTATATTCCTCCTCCAATATAAATAAATGGCCATAATTTCTAATCACATCTAGTGATGACCAATAATCCCAAAGATTCTCTCAACGAATCATAACCATGCTTTCATATATGCATGATACTAAACCCAAAGTATTTCCTTACTTTAATAAATACTACATACCTTAATCCCATCTACGGATTTATTGGATATCTCCAATCATACCAATTCTCACTACATGGATATATATCTATATTCCAAAATTATCCTAGTCATCTCATAGGATACACTCAACAGTGATCGATATAATTATGCTTCCTATACGCATAATTATATAGGCCCAAAATGCCCACTAAAATATCCTAGGGATTCATCTATCCCAAACAACCTTAAATTTAGTGGGTTATGGATTTAATTTCCATGAACCTAAGGACTACTTCTTGTCCAAAAATCATTTAAAGGTCCCCACTATAATTTAGGAACCCTAAACCATCAACTTCTACAAGTATTATATTTTCCTCGAAAATATAACTTAAGTGTTAAACATTAAAACCCTCACATAGCCCTCCTAAAATTCCCTTAATGAGAGGACCATATAGTCCTAAAAGGTCCCTTATTTTATCACATAAGTAACCTCAAGTCAATGTGGAAAGTAATCTATCCCATCCAACTCACCCTAGAAAAATTTCCATTCTTTCAGCAGGGGTCGATCGATCGACCCTTGGCTGTCGATCGATCGAGGGTTCGATCGGTCGATCCCCCATGATCGATCGATCGATCATGGCGGGCAGCTTCTTCTCCGAGAAGATGTTTTGGCCATGGAAGCTTCTTCTAAGCTTTCATCTCTTCACCCAACGGCCTACAACTTCAACCAACAACAAATACACTTATAATACGGGTTCTAAACATCCTAAAAGATGAAATCGCCAATTAATTTAGGTTAAAACCTAAGTTCCACAAATTGAATTATTATTGGGGTTTAGTTGTTTTAACTCCCGAAAACCCGTTTTATCCATGAAAAGCCCACCCAGAATCATTAGGGTTTGTTTATACCAAACTACGATACGAGATTTATGCTCAAAATTAAATAAAGCAAGTAAACACTTGCCTCGTGAATACAATCCGACGATCCCGAGTCGAGTCCGATGGAGTTTGGACCGATTTCTCCATTTCTCTCCTCTTTCTTCTTCCTCTCTCTCTTCTCTCTCTTTTCCTTCTCTTCTTTCTCTTTTCTCCCTCTCTCCCTGCTTATAAAGAAAGAAAAAGGGTTTAAGCCCTTAAAACCCAAAAATGACTCGTTTACTCAATTTCGAGCCCGTTTAACTCCAAAATTCCCCGAAACTCCATTTCGACAATCGGACACTCTTTTCCGACTATCTCCGACATTCTGAGACTCACGGCGCAGTCGAAATTCCCATTCGAGGTACTTAACTGCAAATCACTTTTCTAAACCATTTAACTTAATGCGGATTTTCTAATCAAAATCTTACCTCGTTTGTTGCTTTACTCCACGACGACATATAATTAAAAATACTTCGATATTTTAAATCCCAAAAATAATTGCAACATCCACCGAAACTCATCTAATCCATGAAAATCCCAAAAATTACTATTTCTAGAAATTCCTCAAGATCCCAATTTATATCCAATTATGAAATTTATTGGCTCCAAAAAGGATGGGTTGTTACACTATGTTGGATATATTTATAGGTTATACGCGTACTTATTATAACCCGTCGTTTTTAATTGGCTCGAAATATTAAGCATGCATATAACCTATAAATATATCCAATTGTAAATTTAATTGGCTCCAAAAAGGGAGTGTAAGCATACCTACGCTGCCTTCTATCACGGTAGGTCACTCGCAGTTGGCGATCCCACCTTGGTAATGCCAGCGAGGTCTGGATGTGTGCCCTAGGACATGGAGCTTATGGATAATCACTATCTGAGTGTACGATAGTGTGGTTTGTCATTTGTGTGCGTTAGGTATGTGTGTAGCCCAAAGGCTTATGACTATGTTCTCCTCCATTATGTGTTTATTTGATTTATGGTTCGAGGGAGATTTCAAATCGGTAGTCCTTGATGTGGTACGTGAGGTACATGCACTCGATAGTAGAATGTGCATGCACCGGAGTTCTCATTCCAGGAATGTAGTAGTTGTATATATAGATAGCGTGATATATACACGTGTGATTTGTTCTACTCTTGTGTGATAGTAGAAGATATAAATACTGTGTATCCAAAGTAACTTAATTAAGAGAAACTTAGTTAATGGTTCAAATATAATACTCGACAAATATTGTTTATGGTTTTACGATAGCGTACCATATGGGAGGTACGGGTGAGATAATCATGTTAGTGTTTAATAGATGCTTTGGTACTAGTTAGGCTGGGTACCATAACTAGGTGGGTTTAATAGGAAACGTTAGGTGTTTACTATAGTTGAGAGGTGAGGAACTCAAGGGAGTGCGCGCAAAACTAACATGTCTATAATAACTGCTCTTATTGCATTTTAAATACTTGCTAAATATTTTTCAAAGGTTTTAGGCTCTGATCCATATGAAATCTATTTTTAAAAACGTTTAGGTGTCCAGCCACAGGGACGCCAGACATAATCATTCATTTTAGGGATTCGTAGCTGCAGTACTTAAGGAGGCATGCAGGACTTGAGTAGATGCTTCAGTCATTTCATTCCTAGTTTAGGATTCATATTCAGTTATTTCAGTTGGGCATGTTGCCCGTTCAGTTTAGACATTTATTTGGATTTATTTCTTTCAGTATCAGACTCTATATTTAGATTCATTTAATTTTAGTTAGACTTATGATTTGGATGTTGGATTTGGAGCCGATGATTTATTCGACATTTACTTATTTATTTATTTTATCCTCCGACTTTCTAGACTTTAGTTATTATGAGAATGGTTTATATTAATTTTATTTCCTCATATTACTGTATGTTAATGAAAGATAAAATTTGGCACTGGATTTTTTAATGTAGGTGGTTAGTAATTTAAAAAGGTTTTGACGGTGATGCTAAGAATGAATCAAATGAGATTCCTATTTATTTTAGTAAATGACTCATCACCCATGATTAAAATAGGCCGGGTGTCTCATTTTTTTTCTATCGTAAATTGCCTTTGGTAATCGGTATTCAACACATACAATGAAATCAAATGCTGAATTTTTCATTATAAATAATAAATATTCAAAACAAAATTAACGTTAAATGCACAAATGGTGTAGTTTCTTACACATGACAAAAGAAAATCAACATCAAAACCAAATGTTACTATTAGAAACATTCCTATGCACATTCAAAAAATACACATTCAGTAAATAGGACTGTCTTGCAAAATTTATACAATTAAAACCCAAAATATCAAGTACAAAATCAACAGCAAATGGGGTAGTTTCTTAAACATGACGAAATAAAATCAACATCAAAACTCGAAATAGCAAATACAAAATTGTCAACAATTTAAGAGTACTTAGCATAATAGATGAAAATCAATCTTATTCTCATACTTAAATTTTTATTAAAACTTAGCAATTACTTCAAACCCAGTACAACCAAGAATTACACCATCATTATGACAAAAATATAAGAAATCCATATTGAAACAGAAAAAAAATTAGCAATGCCCCTTACCAATAATGTTCGAAACTTCCTCCGAAAACGTTATGCAAATCAGCAAGGGCTTCGAAAAATGAGTCCTTGATGGTTGGTAGCAATCTCTGAATTTCATTTATGTGTATAATGACAAGAATTTCAAATTTGAAAACCAGATATTCAAATTTCCCATTGAAATCAGAAGGAAGAAGTTATGGTTTTTTGGGGTATTTTGATCTTAGGTAGAAATTGTACATTGACAGTTATTGGGATTGGTACTTAGAAAGTGATGGAAAAGTCAATAGGATCTGTTTTATCTTTGACTACTTAAAGAGGATATATATAAACATATCATAATTATATTAGTGATATCTATAGTGGGAGGAATGATAAGCATCCATCATAAAAACAACACTCATTTTAAGTATTGTCCTCGTGAAAATACTACAAATGACATCCGTTTAAGTATTCAGCTTATACACATCATAAAAACATACCTAAATAAGAGGAATCGAAATATCCACCGTACAAAGAAAGTGTAATTTCTTTTTGAGAATTTTTTTTTGGATAAATCTAAAAAAAGATGTTTATTGTGAAGATACTACACTTTATTTTAAAGGGCCGGTACAACCTATTCAAAAACAAATGAGAATTTTTAGGCTCAAGGTAATGTGTTGAACCATTTGTAATATATAAATGGAGTTGACACGAAGTTCATATAATCTACCAATCAATTTATTTTCGACAACTCCGTCAATACATTTCCGACAACACAGTCTAAAAATTATTCATATTTTATTTTTTAATATTGGGTGTGAAAATTACTCTTATTTATATAAGTATTTGGCATATTGACACATGAGCGTGTGAGTTGTCCCGATGGTAGAATATCCACCCGACATTGAAAACCACAAAAATTCGAATCTCTGTCATAACTAGAGTAGGATTTTTTGTATTAAAAAATTAAAATTAAAAACATATTAATAGATTCCACCGTGTACACATTTATTGTTTTCAAGTTTATACATTTTTTTTAATTTATAGTAAATTGATTCTATATAATTATTTGTATGGTTCTGATAACATGTGCCCTTAGGGCCCACGTTATCATTTTCCTTATTTGTATGCCACTTCATTAGCAACTTGTCACATCTTCATTGAAATTCGTATTTTAAATATATTGTTTCTCAAGTTTCAATATTCAATTATTATATCAGTTTGGAGTGGGGAAATGTATCAATAAAGGTGTTCTCTCTACATTTAGTATTTCATGTATAAGTAATATGGAAGCTTTTATTGAATGGTCAGCAATGTCATGGATTTAAATAATGGTGCGTGTAAGCCAATAATGCGTTGGAAAGGGTAAGTGTACAATTACTATAAATGTCTTTTTAGGAAAAGAAACTTGATGTATTATTTTATATATTCATTATCTTGGATTTAAGTTTATTAATTTTGGATACATTAATATTTTCAGTTTTATGGTGCTTTTAGGGAAGATAATGTCGCAAAAATATTTGAAAGAGTTTCTAAAACATTTTTTGTTTACTTTTTTTATCAAACTCTTTTTAAGTTCATTTTATATTGTTGGTGTAATAATGTTAATATTAGTCCTAAAATAGGATGGTATAATTTTAAAGTAAGGTTTTCACTAAATGTACATATGGATTGGGGGTGTATTGAAGTTTTTATAAGGGAAAAATATATAGATAACATAATGTAAACATCAATTAAAGAACATGTAATAAATAGTTTTATATGGATATATAAATTTCACATATGAAAATCCAATTCTATATGTTGTTTGTTCTTTAATAGTACAAACATTATGTATTATACTTGTAACGTTAGGATCTTAGATCAACATGATTATCACATACAATTATTATAAGGAATACAAAATGATATTATAATGACATACCTCCATCATGTCACAAATATACTTTTAATGTTAGGATCTTAGATCAACATGATTATCACATACAATTATTATAAGGAATACAAAATGATGTTATAATGGCATACCTCCATCATGTCACAAATGGAAAGATTAACGGAGCAGTCGACCTTCATGATGTCTGTTCGAACTAAATTTCGAACTATGGCTTCCTCTTAAATACGGTAAAAACATACTCCAATTTCAGCACGTTCCAACGATGGATATTCTTTTATACCCAAAATAGTATTCCGAAAATAAACATAAATTTGAGTCTTTGGATTTCTCTCCCCAATCCTATAATTTCATTATGTTGTCTTTTCGTGTGTGTGAATGATAGAAAATTAGTCACTTATTTATAGGCAAGGACATAACCCAAATCTCCAACCGTCACTTAATCTTAACCATCCATTAAGGTAGATAACCAAGAGTCATTTTAACTCTTGGTATTTGGAGTACCATTTCATTAACCAATGTGACTCTTAGCATTAATCTAATTTTGGATCATATTATGTAGAAATATTCTTTAAAATAATTCTAACATTCTCCTAATTGGTCCATAATTATCATAAGGCGTGCAATAATCTTTGAGCCATCCTTAAATATTTTTTCATAAATACCTTAATCAAACAAACCATTAATGCGATCATGGCTCTCACATACTAATTTAAGAGCATGATCGCATCCAAGTACCACAACATTAACAATTCATCGAATAAGGTCTATAATAGGGTTATTCAATAATGGTCCAATAATGTCTTATATAAAAGACTATTTATTTCACATTCATCGATTCACATGCATGTAAAATTATATTGAATGACATAATTGAAATATTTAGAATACAGTTTAATCAATATCAAGTATAGTGCCAAAATATAAGCATCAAACAATCCGCTAATACTAGTACTTAATTGGATACACGCAAAACTCATATCTTAAGCATGTTTCAATAATGTGCTTTGGTGATAGTCCATTTATTAGTGGATATGATATATTAACACTTATATTAATATGTTCAGCTGACACTTTTTGTTTATGAACTTCTCCGTTCACATATAGGTATTATATCCTAATGTGAATAGGTTCTTTAAAGTATCTATCAATTATTCACAATGAAGATTGCAACGGCATTATTCTAATATATCAGTGACTTAGTAATAGTATCGACAACTCCAAGTCACAAAATAAATTTTCTGCAGCCATAATCCATAAATTGTAGCCCCAAAGCACGCTACATACAATATTTAATTATTTCTCACTCTTTCATAATATTGGCCACTGGGCCAAAACAAACCTACTTAATAAGAGAGAACAATTATCATAAGTGTGAGCATATAATATTTTACTTCATACTCTTAAACTATTTTATTTCTCTAATCTATCATTCATTACTAAGAGAAATTCAAGAAATATATAAATTTACTCGCAGTGACTTCAAGGTATATATTTTTATCAAAATATATAAAGTATTCTTAAAATACCATTAATGCGAACTGACATAAGTTTATATTTTGATTTCTCAATGTATACAGTTCTTTTCTTAAACTTTCATAAATTTTCACATTAAATGTATCTCTTACTAAAGAAGAGATACTATAAATTTAACATTCTAAGACATAGGTGAAAATAAGAACATGAAAGAAATATGGGTTTTTGATGAACTTATGTGAACAAAACAAAATCTAGGGTTTTTGATGAAATTTGTATGGATTTAATACATGATTAATGTTAGAAATCACCTCCCCATATATATATATATATATATATATATATATATATATATATATATATATATATATATATATATATATATATATATATATATAGTTGGGGGCTGTTGTGTAGAGATTTGGAGAAATAAAAATCGTGAAAAATGTAATAATTCAATGAAGAAGATGAACTGCCAGGAGCAAATCGATTCGGTTCCATGAGCGAATAGATTCAGCAAGCGAATCATTCTCGGTTCTTGGCCAAATTGATTTGGCCAATATTTTTTATTTATGCCCCGAATTTGCGAATAAATAATAATGGGACTTTTGGTTTATTCTTAAACTATAGAGAGCGATGTAGTGAATACTAATAGGCTTATGATGGGGTTTAGGTTTACCAAAATTTAGGAGAATTAAGGCTAGGGATTTTCGAGCATACTTTCATAGTTAATGAATTTGCAAGATTTAGAATGGGTCACGGAGAGATGAGTGAACCTATGATTCCGACCAGAAGTGTATTAGTCTATTAGCTACTGAAATAAATAAAGGGGTAACTAGGACCCTTCGGGTAGTGAAGTGATACTCACAAATATATCAAAAGAGGTTGTAATGAGTACGTTGAGTATGCGAGAGATATATACTACGTACGGGTTGATATGATGGGTTGTGTGCATACCCACTGAATAATATATATATATATATATATATATATATATATATATATATATATATATATATATATATATATATATATATATATATATATATATATATATATATATATATAGGTTGTTTGAATTCTATTGTTATGACTTGATTATTTGTGTGAACATACCTACGCTGCCTACTATCACAGGAGGTTCTGTGCAGAGGACAATCCCACCTTGACGATTCTAGCGAGGTCTGGATGTGTGCCCAGAACATAGAACATAGGGTGGTTCACTATGTGTTGTGTATTAGTGGGACTGGTAGGTGATTTGTGTATGTTAGGTATGTACGTATCCCAAAGGCTTAGAACTATGTTCGCCTCCATTGTGTGTGGATTGATTTTTGGGTTCTAGGAGACATGCCGAACCATTAGTCCTTGATTTGGTACGAGAGGTACATGGACTTGAGAGCAGATTATACCAGCATCATGAGGGGACATTCCGGAGATGTTATAGTCTTATATATTATATGTGTGATGAATATATACAAGTGTGATATATCTACTTATGTGTGATAGTAGAACCGATAGATTGTGTACATCTAAAATGATTTAAGTAGAGAAACTTAATTAATTGACTTAAGAATAACACGTGAGTAAAATTAATTATTGAGACTGTGGTAGCATGTCGTATGTGTAATATGTGGGAGCTAGACCTATTGAGATTATTTAGATACGTTATCTAGTTGGGATCGATAGTATAGCTAGATAGCGTACGTTACGCGTGCACATTAGTTGAGAGGTGAGGATCTGAAGAGAGTGTACGTTGAACTAACAAGTGTATCTAATAATTGATTTAAACTGTGATTTAAACACTTGTAAAATATTTTCAAACTTCTTTCTTCGGCTCTGATCCATGCCAAAATATTTTCAAAACCTTTTAAGTTCCCATCCATAGGGACGCCAAGCGTGATGATTCTATCCAAGGATACGTAGCTGCAGCACTTGCGGAGGCTTATAGGAGTTTCTTTAGATACTTCAGTTAATTCATTTCTAGATAGGAGTTCTTTCAGTATTTCATTTGGACTGGTTGCCCCTATAGACTATTTGGTTTTTCAGTTTATTTATCAAACTTTATTCAGATTCAATTTTATTTACTTCAGATCGTAGTTGGATTATTTATTTTGGGAACCAATGGTTTATTCTATCTTATTTATTTATATATATGTCATGTGCTTGTTCAGACTATTACTTCATGGACGGTTTGGTTAATTTATTTTAATTCTTCATGTTTTCAAAGAAATGAAAGATAAAATTTGGCACCGACTTAATTTAACATAGTTGGTTAGTAATTAAACTTCTTTCTTCGGCTCTGATCCATGCCAAAATATTTTCAAAACCTTTTAAGTTCCCATCCATAGGGACGCCAATCATCATGACTCTATCCAGGGATACGTAGCTGCAACACTTGTGGAGGCTTGTAGGAGTTTCTTTACATGCTTCAGTTAATTCATTTCTAGATAGGATTTCTTTCAGTATTTCATTTGGACGTGTTGTCCCTACAGACTATTTATTTTTTCAGTTTATTTATTAAACTTTATTCATATTCAATTTTATTTACTTCAGATCATAGTTGGATTATTTATTTTGGGAACCAATGGTTTATTCTGTCTTATTTATTTATATATATGTCGCGTGATTGTTCAGACTATTACTTTATGGATGGTTTGGTTAATTTATTTTAATTTTGCATGTTGTCAAAGAAATGAAAGATAAAATTTAGCATCGACTTAATTTAACATAGGAGGTTAGTAATTAAATTTTTTTTGGACAGTGATGCTAAATAATGAACCAAATGAGATTCCTGATTATTTTGATATAAAGGACACCCATGATTAAAATAGGCAGGGTGTCATAGATGGTATCAGTGCATCATGTTTTATTTCCATAGGATCTGTATGGCTTACTACGATTTGAGTGTAGCGTTTTTTGACATATAGCCCTATTATTAGGACTGTTGCATTCATGATTACACATTTGAGATTATGTTTTTCTATAATTATATTTGTATTGAATGTGAACTCATACAATTCGATTTGTTTTCAGATGCCACCCAAGGGAGGACGAGCGGCGAGAGTAGCATATAGATATAATGTGAGGGAGGCTCAGTAGAAGCCACATGCACTGCAGCCACAACCACCACAGGGGTCAGTGTCAGTAGCAGAGGTGGCAGTAATAATGGCGTACGCAGTTAATGCAGTGATGACTGCCATGGCTCTCTATTTTCCTCAAGCCTAGCAGCCACCGTAGCTAGTGGCACCCGTTATATAGGCCCACCCGGGGCCATCAGATTGGTAGAGACTTAGGGAGGCTTTTTAAAAGGGCCACCCACCCGAGTTCCAGGGTAGATGAAAAGTGATTATGGTGTGCCAGTGGAAGAAATATATGTAACAACCTGAGGTCTTGGAGACGAGGATTTATTTATTTTGGGAGAAATAAATATTATTTTATTAGATAATAATTAAATTGGCAATTGAGGTCAAAATTTGAGGTTGTTAGAAAGTGGTTCGAATGGCGATTCTGAGGATGTAGTCGTGTCCGGAAGGGTCAAGAAAGTCAAAATGACTGTACTTGGGGTCTATTTAGGTTCCGAAATATTTTACGCTCGTTTGACTCGAATTAAAGTTAACGAGTCATTTAAAGTGTGTATTATCATTTAAAGATGTGTATATTGGGATTTAGGGCTTAAAATCCTACGGGAGAAACAATTCTCCAAAGAGAGAAAGAGAAATAGAAAGAAAGAAGAAAAAGAAGAGAAAGAAGGAGAAAAGAGAGAGAAAGTGGAGTTTTTTCGGCATCTACGCGATTTCGAGGACGGATCATACCCTACAAACCCGAGGCAAGTGATTAAACTTGTTAAATAATTGTTGTGTTCCATTTATTTCATGATTTGTGGGTCAAATTTATGGGTTTTAGGTTTAGTTTAACAAAACCTAACTTTTGGGTATAATCTTAGATTTGATATATAGATCTTTGATTTGAGGATATAAATTACTTTATATGTATTCTAGGATGAATATTAAAGATATACATGTGATTGGGTTGAAGAGAAATGAAGAGAAAATGATTAAAATGTATTTTGGGATTTTTGGCTTACTAAAAAGTATCCATTTTCGAGCCTCCAGGTAGGCCGAATCGATTCGGCCCCCTAGTCGAATCGATTTGGAAATATGCAGGTGCCCAAGTCTGAGTGACTGAATCGATTCGGACCCCAGTCGAATCGATTCGGCCTGAGACCGAGTCCCAGGTCTAATAACCCGAATGGATTCGCCTTGGAGGCCAAATCGCTTCGTTGGGTCGAATAGATTCGGAATTGGCCCGAATCGATTCGGAAACAGGGCTTTTTGAGGGATGTTTTTCTAGGGAGAATTTCATTCAGTTTTGTTTGAGGATATCGATTGGGAACCTCTATAGGAGTTATTTGGAGTATGTTTTGGAGACTTTTAGAGAGTTTCCCTTATAAGAAATTATTGAAGTCATATAGACTTAATTTGAGGAATACTGATTAGAGATTTTAGTATATTCTAAGTGGGGAAGCCCACCTTGATTGGAGATTTTATTTGGAGATAATACTTAAATTCAAATAAAGAATGAGAACGGGTTTAGAGATATTGGATCTTAGGATCAAATCCCAAATGGGATACCTTTAAAGGTTCATAAAATAAATTGAACCCTATTATGGATGAAGAATTTTAAATGCTAATTGATGCGCATACGGATAAGGAAATATCCTTAATGATGATTGATTTGGGAGATGTCTCACACAATGAGAAATGCTAAATGAAGTGCATTAGGATAAAAGAATATCCCTAACATAAATAGAATTGAGGGAAAATTCATAAACAGAAGCGACATGTGAGCTTCAAGCGAGAAATATAGTATAGTGTATACTAAGTGGGGAAGATGTGTGAGAATTGACGATTAGTATATCAAGAGGGAAATATACTAAACAATTATATTAATCCTATTGGGCCAAAGAGCGTATAATAAATATGAAAACAATGTGCTAGGCATACCTTATATGATGGTATATCTTTATATGATGTGATGATGTATGTATACCTTATATGATGGTGTATATATATATAGTGAAGCATACCCCCTCCTTACTATCATTGGGAAGTTGCGTGCGTTGAGGGTGAGCATCCTTGATCAAAGAGCAGGGTGGGGATATTCCCCAGGTCATAGTCGTCCATGTGATTATTATGCGATATATATATGCATTCTTTTTGGGGGTGAGAAGTTTTGGGTATGTGTCGTTCTAACTTGCCGGTTAGGAGCTATGATCGCTTCTCGGGACATTGTGTGCATGAGTTGATCGCGAGGTGGGTGCCATTGAACCCCACCAGGTGGCCCCAGTTTGCTACGTGGATGGGCAACTGGAAGATGATAGCAATGTGAGACTGCGTCCCCGAGTTGTAGCTCGGTTGGATGGTTATTATGATGTTTGTGATTGGATAATTGGGTATCAAGCGCATAATGGACCTCGACGACCAACATTGCCAGGATTAGTGTATCGGGGGGGGGGGGGGGGGTTCCTTGTTTGGATTTCGCCTGGGCGAGACGTCCCACGCACGAACCGCAGTGTAGTGTTGGAAATTAGGGAGAAGTTAGTCCTTAATGCTCATACTTATACATATATCACCTATCCTGACGATCAACAGTGCCATGAGTAGTGTATCGGGGGGGTTCCTTATTTTGATTTCGCTTTGCGAGACGTCCCACGCACGAAACGCCGTGTACTGTTGAGAATTGGGAATATTAATTAATTAAAATTGGAGTAATAATAATTTGGGTTACATGCATCATGCATTGAGGGCATAATTAATCTTGAAGATCAATACTGTCAGGAGTAGTGTAACGGGGGGTTCCTTGTTTGGATTTCGCTTCGGCGAGACGTCCCACGCATGAAACACAGTACAGTATTGAGAACCGGGAGAAGTTTAGTCCTTAGCACTTGATGCTAATAACTCATATATATGTTGACATGCCAAATAAGGGCATAACTAGAATATATGAAATTCTAGTAAAGAGAATGTTTATGTATTGTGACTGTGTTGGTTGCAGAACGAATGTGTAAACTTTATATATTCAATAGATGAACAAATATAAAGAGAACTATGACATTAAACATATATAAAGTAATGTTTTAGATGGAATTTAAATAGGTTTAGATTGTGAGATAAGTTAGATGATCTTAATAGAATATTTGTTTTGGGATCTAGTTAGATTTAAATTGCCTACTTATAATTGGGCATTTATTTGGAGACCACGTGCATACGTTTAGTTGCGCACTCTAGTTGAGAGGTGAGTTCGATTATTATGGAGAGGGAGAGTCCATTAAATCATGTCATGATGCATTTATAATTATTATGCATTTTAATGCACTTGCTATAAAATGTTTTCAACTCGGGCTCTGACCCGTTTATATTTTCTCCTCCTATGTATATATATTGTATTACTTTAGGTGTTCCTCCGCAAGGACGCCATTGAGGTTCTCCCATTTAGTGTATTCGTGGAGCTGTAGCAGTAGCGGACTGTTGCGGCACTTCATTGTAGTCGATTCCTATCTATGGTATATCTAGATTAGGATTCAGTTTGTATATTGAGTTTAGACTTAAGTGTTGTAGATTAAGAATTTTATATTTAATTTCCCTTCTCAGATTATTATATTGTATCTGACCCGACAGCTTATTCGGGTAATTTACTTTGTACATTTTGTTGTACTCTTGCATTCTTTCTTTACATATTGTAGAGGTTATTGTATCACTCATCAAAGTTAGATGTTGTATTGTTGGTTGTTGGTTGCATGGTTGGTTTTCGTTGGTGTTTAATAAAAGTTTTAAATTTTTTGACAATTCGCTTTTAATGGATTTCGGGTAGTTAGCCTTATATTATTTAGTATTGTCAGTTGATGTTGAGACTGTGCCATCTGAGATACCTGATTAATGTAGTATAGGGCTGGCCACCAGTTATTATTTTGAGCGGGTTGTCACAGATTGTATCAGAGCATCAGGTTCTAGTGTCTTTAGGATCTGTGTGCATTACTACGATCTTCCGTAAGCATTTTTGATGTAGTGCCTTATTATTAGGACTGTTTTATTCACACGTCCATATTTCTTCTGCGATATGAAAACATTTGAAAGGAATTCTGATACAATTATTCTTGTTTCAGATGCCACCGAAGGGAGATCGTTCAGCCAAGGCAAATAAAGGGGCTAAAAAAGTGCAACCCCAAATGCCTCAAAGGAGCATGACTACAGATGAAGTTTCTAATATTGTGGCATAAGAAGTAACTGCTGCCATTTCTACGATGGCGCAGCGACCTTCCGTTCAAGCAGCCCAAACCCATTTAGGGCTGTCTTTATGGGAAAGAGTGAAGGAAGATTTTAGTAAAGGGCATCCTCCCGAGTTTGCAGGGGGAGTTGATGCAATGGCTGCAAGTCAATGGAAGAATAGTATGTAGAGGCACCTCCGTATGGTTGAGTGTAGTGAGGTGCAGAAGCAATTTTTAGCCACCTTTAAGTTATCGGGTGCGGTTCTCCAATGGTGGGAGTCTGTCACCACATCTGAACAGAGAGATACTTTACCTATAATAGAATTTTTGGAACTTTTTTATCGAAGGTATTTTCCTTCCCTGACTCGGAATATGGAGATTTTTCAAGGTAATAGAACGGTGGTAGAATATGAAGAAGATTTTTCTAGATGGGAGAAATTAGTACCTGATGAGGTAAATACGAAAGAGGAGCGTATATCGAAGTTTGTTCGAGGTTTAGATTGGAGAATTCAGCAACATTTGTTAGAGAGTCCCAAGTTAGTGACTTTCATCGAGGTAGTGAATGCGGCACTATTAAAGTGTCATGAATATCGTCTTCGTTCGCAAGAGGGTAAGAACTTTGGAGATTCGATTTTATCAAGTAAGTTTGGCGAAGAGAGTGCTAGTAATGCGAGTGGGCATAACTTTGACTATAGAGAGTCACAACAACGTTTTGTTCCTCAAAGTGGGCTGAGAGGAATTTCGGGTAGATGTTTCTTTTGTAAATAAATAGTCCATAGAAAGAGAGATTGTCCTAAAAGAGGTAAAGGACCATGTTTTGATGAAATTTTGGAAGTGCAACCCCTACAACAGATTCGAGGTCATTCTAGACCGGGGGACTTTGTTTGGGAGCCCATTGATGAGGAAGGGCAATCGGACTAGAGATGGATGGTGTAAGTTAATTTTCCTTTATGAATGGGATAATTACTCTATGAAGTTTTGGGAATATCGTATGAGAGATATTTATAAGAGGGTAGTGCTATAACCCTATTATGTATGTATTGACCCTAAGGGGAATTTTGAGCAAGTTAGACTCTTATGATATTATCTTGTGAAAGAATAGATAATTTTGTAATTCGCTCAAAAAGAGCTGTAAGCCTTGTGGTGAATGTAAGAATTGTTGTTGTGTGATAAGTAGTAATGATAAAGATACTTCTTTTATATAGTCCAGTTAGACTTATATAATTGTTGTATTCCAGATATGGATGAGCCTTATAAATGGCAATATGTTAATATGATATAAGATGTTGTTTCTGAAAAGAGTTCAGAATTGGTGGATTGATGGGACGCATGAAAATTTTAGCTCATAATTATGCTAATTTTTGTGAGCTATATGTTGTTATATGTATGATGATTGATAAGACCTTGCGTTGGACATGAGGCAATTTAAATAAATATTATACGACATAAACCGTTTTTAAAATAAACTGTTTTAAAAATAAAACCTTTAATCGGCCATTGGGCCATTTAAAAATGATTTTCACAAAACTATTTTCAAACATTAGTCCGGATTTAACAAACTCTCAATCACTAACGTCGCTACATAGTAGTGTATTGGGAGGGTTCCTTGTTTGGATTTCGCTTTTGCGAGACGTCCCCCGCACGAAAGTGGCGAATGTCAGGAATTGAGAGGAGTTATTTCTTTGGACCATTTAAAAATTTTACACTATTAATATTGTTAGTATACTTTATATATTTATGGAATTGTGGAACTTTAGAGGCAAATGAAACCACATTATGATTGGTGTAAGAAAAAATCTCAAATAAAAGGTGTATGGGTGCCCTAGTGGTTAATGGATTGATTTTATTACAACCTAAAATAACTTAAAATAAAATAAATTAAAATAATTCGCCGTGGGTAGTTAGACATTTGGAGATAGGATTAGTGAGGATGGGTGTGGTAGTAACTAGTTGAGCTTTGGAGAATTAGGCTTAGATAAATTTCGAGGACGAAATTTTTGTAAGTGGGGAAGTTTGTAACAACCCGAGGTCTTGGAGACGAGGATTTATTTATTTTGGGAGAAATAAATATTATTTTATTGGAGAATAATTAAATTGGCAATTGAGGTCAAAATTAAAGGTTGTTAGAAAGTGGTTCGAATGGCCATTCCGAGGATGTAGTCGTGTCCGGAAGGGTCGAGAAAGTCAAAATGACTGTACTTGGGGTCTATTTAGGTTCCGAAATATTTTAAGCTCGTTTGACTCGAATTAAAGTTACCGAGTCATTTAAAGTGCGTATTATCATTTAAAGATGTGTATCTTGGGATTTAGGGCTTAAAAGACTACGGGAGAAACAATTCTCCAAAGAGAGAAAGAGAAATAGAAAGAAAGAAGAAAGAAGAAGAGAAAGAAGGAGAAAAGAGAGAACAAGTGGAGTTTTTTCGGCATCTACGCGATTTCGAGGATGGATCAGACCCTACGAACCCGAGGCAAGTGATTAAACTTGCTAAATAATTGTTGTGTTCCATTTATTTCATGATTTGTGGGTCAAATTTATGGGTTTTAGGTTTAGTTCAACAAAGCCTAACTTTTGGGTATAATCTTAGATTTGTTATGTAGATCTTTGATTTGAGGATAGAAATTAGTTTATATGTATTCTAGGATGAATATTAATGATATATATGTGACTGGGTTGAAGAGAAATATAGAGAAAATGATTAAAATGTATTTTGGGATTTTTGGATTACTAAAAAGTAGCCATTTTTTAGCCTCCAGGTAGGCCGAATCGATTCGGCCCCCTAGCCGAATCGATTCGAAAATATGCAGGTGCCCAGGTCTGAGTGACCGAATCGATTCGGACCCCAGCGGAATCGATTCGGCCTGAGACAGAGTCCCAGGTCTGATGACCCGAATCGATTCACCTTGGAGGCCGAATCGATTCGCTGGGTCGAATCAATTCGGAATTGGCCCGAATCGATTCGGAAACAGGGCTTTTTGAGGGATGTTTTTCTAGGGAGAATTTCATTCCATTTTGTTGGAGGATATCAATTGGGAACCTCTATAGGAGTTATTTGGAGTATGTTTTGGAGACTTTGATAGAGTTTCCCTTATAAGAAATTATTGGAGTCATATAGACTTAATTTGAGGAATACCGATTAGAGATTTTGGTATATTCTAAGTGGGGAAGCCCACCTTGATTGGAGATTTTATTTGGAGATAATACTTAAATTCAAATAAAGAATGAGAATGGGTTTAGAGATATTGGATCTTAGGATCAAATCCCAAATGGGATAGTTTTGAAGGTTCATAAAATAAATTGAACCCTATTATGGATGAAGAATTTTAAATTCTAATTGATGCGCATACGAATATGGAAATATCCTTAATGATGATTGATTTGGGAGATGTCTCACACAATAAGAAATACTAAATGAAGTGCATTAGGATAAAAGAATATCCTTAACATAAATAGAATTGAGAGACAATTCATAAGTAGAAGCGACATGTGAGCTTCAAGCGAGAAATATAGTATAATGTATACTAAGTGGGGAAGATGTGTGAGAATTGACTATTAGTATATCAAGAGGGAAATATACTAAACAATCATATTAATCCTATTGCGCCAAAGAGCGTAAAATAAATATGAAAACAATGTGCTAGGTATACCTTACATGATGGTATATCTTTATATGATGTCATGATGTATGTATACCTTATATGATGGTGTATATATATATAGTGAAGCATACCCCCTCCTTGATATCATTGGGAAGTTGCACGCATTGAGGGTGAGCATCCTGGCTCAAAAAGCAGGGTCTGGATATTCCCCAGGTCATAGTCGTCCATGTGATTATTATGCGATATATATATGCATTCTTTTTGGGGGTGAGAAGTTTTGGGTATGTGTCGTTCTAACTTGCCGGTTAGGAGCTATGATCGCTTCCCGGGACATTGTGTGCATGAGTTGATCACGAGGTGGGTGCCGTTGAACCCCACCAGGTGGCCCCAGTTTGCTATGTGGATGGAAAACTAGAAGATGATAGCAATGTGAGCCTGCGTCCCCGAGTTGTAGCTCGGTTGGATGGTTATTATGACGTTTGTGATTGGATAATTGGGTATCAAGCGCATAATGGACCTCGACGACCAACATTGCCAGGATTAGTGTATCGGGGGGGGGGGGGGGGGTTCCTTGTTTGGATTTCGCCTCGGCGAGACGTCCCATGCAAGAACCACAGTGTAGTGTGGGAAATTGGGGAGAAGTTAGTCCTCAATGCTCATACTTATACATATATCACCTATCCCGACGATCAACAGTTCCAGGAGTAGTGTATCGGGGGGGTTCCTTATTTCGATTTCGCTTTGCGAGACGTCCCATGCACGAAACGCCGTGTACTGTTGAGAATTGGGAATATTAATTAATTAAAATTGGAGTAATAATAATTTGGGTTACATGCATCATGCATTTAGGTCATAATGAATATTTTAGATCAATACTGTCAGGAGTAGTGTAACGGGGGGTTCCTTGTTTGGATTTCGCTTCGACGAGACGTCCCACGCATGAAACGCGGTACAGTATTGAGAACCAGGAGAAGTTTAGTCCTTAGCACTTGATGCTAATAACTCATATACATATATATATATATATATATATATATATATATATATATATATATATATATATATATATATATATATATATATATATATATATATGTTGACATGCCAAATAAGGGCATAACTAGAATATATGAAATTCTAGTAAAGAGAATGTTTATGTATTGTGACTGTGTTGGTTGGAGAACGAATGTGTAAACTTTATATGTTCAATAGATGAACAAATATAAAGAGAACTATGACATTAAACATATATAAAGTAATGTTTTAGATGGAATTTAAATAGGTTTAGATTGCGAAATAAGTTAGATGATCTTAATAGAATATTTGTTTTGGGATCTAGTTAGATTTAAATTGCCTACTTATAATTGGGCATTTATTTGGAGACCACGTGCATACGTTTATTTGCGCACTCTAGTTGAGAGGTGAGTTCGATTATTATGGAGAGGGCGACTCCATTAAATCATGTCATGATGCATTTATAATTATTATGCATTTTAATGCACTTGCTATAAAATGTTTTCAACTCGGGCTCTGACCCGTTTATATTTTCTCCTCCTACGTATATATATTCTATTACTTTAGGTGTTCCTCCGCAAGGACGCCATTGAGGTTCTCCCATCCAGTGTATTCGTGGAGCTGTTGCAGTAGCGGACTGTTGCGGCACTTCATTGTAGTCGATTCCTATCTATTGTATATCTATATTAGGATTCAGTTTGTATATTGAGTTTAGACTCGAGTGTTGTAGATTAAGACTTTTATATTTAATTTCCCTTCTCAGATTATTGTATGTCTGTGACCCGACAGCTTATTCTGGTAATTTACTTTGTACATTTTGTTGTACTCTTGCATTCTTTCTTTACATATTGTAGAGGTTGTTGTATCACTCATCATAGTTAGATGTTGTATTGTTGGTTGTTGGTTGCATGGTTGGTTTTCGTTGGTCTTTAATAAAAGTTTTAAATTTTTTGACAATTCGCTTTTAATGGATTTCGAGTAGTTAGCCTTATATTATTTAGTATTGTCAGTTGATGTTGAGACTGTGCCATCAGAGATACCTTATTAATGTAGTATAGGGTTGGCCACCCGTTATTATTTTGAGCGGGTTGTCACAATATATTCAGCGCCACATGTGCATGGTTAAATGTAGAGATGTGCAGAAGCATATGCTGGTCACTTTTAGGCTTGGTTGGGCAGAATTACAGTGGTGGAAGTCAGTTACCACCGTGGAGGAGAAGGACACGATGGCCATTGTCGTGTTCTGGGTACGATTTGACCAGAAATACTTTCCGCCAATAGTTGAGACAAAAATGCTAAAGAGGTTAACTGAAGTGACCCAGGGAGATCGATCGGTAGCTCAGTACGAGGAGGAGTTCACTCGATTGGCTAATTTTGTGCCAGATGAGGTGAACAGTGAGGAAAGGAAGAAGGTGAAGTTTATGGATGGGCTACCTTGGAGGATCAGGCAGCACTTGATTGGCAACCCCACATTGTTGACTTATACACATATCGTCAATGCCGCACTTTTACACTCTCAGTGCCATCGCTTCAATGTGAAGGGAAGTAAGAGAGTAGGAGAGCTTAACCAGTCAGGCAAGGTAGGGGGAAGTGTTGCTAATGGAGCACCACAACAACAGCAAAATTCAGGTGTGACACCCCGCTAAATAAAATACCGGTTGATCAATCCTATACCAACTTAAAATAGGAGTCTTATATGGTTCATTCTCAGCATCACTGTCGAAAACCAATTTAATTACTAATAACCTATTAGGCTGGCGTCAAAATTTTATTTAACTAATCTTTTTAATCAAACCATTCAATTAAAACATCCACATAGGATATATATATATGAAACTAAAATGAAATAAAATAACCGAACACTTGGTTTAACATAATACAATCAGTTCGAATGTTGCACTAAAAAGGCAGAAAAAGAGTAAATAAATGCAACTGGGCTTTCGGCCCGAATGTTTCTACAATACCTCCTATCTAAATTACAAGGATAGAATCATCTATAGTAAACCTGAATGCATCCACAGCTGCTGCAGTAAACGTTTAACTCAAAGGAATCGTCATTCAGGCGTTCCTCTTTCTGGACACCTAAAATACCCATATACATATAGCAAGAGAGGAAAATAGAGAAAAACGGGTCAGAGCCCGAGTTTGAAAATATTTTAGCAAGTGCATAAATGCCATATTTTTAAAATATGATTTATCTCATATTTAAGTTGGTTTCGCACTCCGATAAAATACCCCTTACCCCTCTTCTAATTAGTGCACATCTATCGCATAACTTCTTAAATCTACTAGTTAAGATACCCTGCCTAACTAAACGCTATTACCCATCCTCATACCCAAGTACTAAGGGCTAAATTTCTCTCCATTCCCAACATTTCTCTACGTTCGTGCGTGGGGTGTCTCGCTAAGTGAAATCCAAATATGGAACCCGCCCGATACACTATTACCTGCAATGTTGATCGTCGTGATTCATTAGGTCCTCAACACATAACGAGTATATATACATAGCTCGCATAAACATATATATATATATATATATATATATATATATATATATATATATAGTTCTTATTAAAACCTATAATTCATTTTCATATAAATTCGAATATAAATCTACCGGAAGGGGAAAATACACCTTATTAGTCTTTTCACTTTACTCAAGTCAATTATATATAATATCTCGACTTATGTACAGGAAATATATTATACATAACAATTATAATTATACCTATCACATCATAAGTATAATAAACATCCCACCGAGCTATAACTCGAGGATGCAGCCTCATAATGCGTATCTGAATCCGGGTTTACTCACTCAACCACAGTACCAAGACAGACTCTCTCATGGTCAAGTTAAAAACACACAACGGTGGAGGCGATCATATTCCCTCTGCAAGTGGAGTACACACATCGCACTCGAACGCGGGACGAGATGACCTGGGGATATACTCTCCCTGCTCCTCAAGCTAGGGGATTCACCCACATCGCGCAACCTCCCCGGATCGCACTAGAGAAGATATATAATGTGGATGTTCCAACCCTACACCAAAGTAAAGCCCATGGAATCAGCCTCTAAAGTATAAATATACCAATCACACAAATATATTTATTCGTATCATATTATATACATACTGTAATAACATCGTATATATAATCTACGCTACTTCCCAAATATATATATATAATATATATATATATATATATATATATATATATATATATATATATATATACATATATAATTGGCAATCTCATATAGCGATAGCCAATACTCCGATTGTTCCCATTCGTAATAGTATCTAAGTATTCGCACACTTACAATACTAAATTTATAAGTATTTTCTATACACGCTTGCCGAAGACCCTTCTCGAACGTTGTTCGACCCGAACCTTCACTAAGTCCATACCCCGGATTGTACACTAAACTGATCCAATGTTCTCTCTTTCATTACAAGGATTACTCACCCTCAATAACATCATCTAGGAGTCCTAATATCATAGCTAGAATCCCCCACAATTTTCTCCAATTGAAATTAAACTCCCCTTAAACTCAAAGAAGGAAAGGTGCC
Source organism: Sambucus nigra (assembly GCA_949130495.1). Classification (NCBI taxonomy): domain Eukaryota; kingdom Viridiplantae; phylum Streptophyta; class Magnoliopsida; order Dipsacales; family Adoxaceae; genus Sambucus; species Sambucus nigra. The sequence continues at coordinate 181,382,980 of OX422224.1, read as the reverse complement.
CATTTCAACAATGGTGGTAGAGAATCGATTCGGTTTCCATCCGAATAGATTCGAAAAGTGTTCTGCAAGAAGGTCCTCAAAGGAGAATTGATTCGGTCTCAATCCAAATTAATTCGGCCTGAGACAGTCTTACAGATCCCCTTATGCGAATCGATTCGGCCTAGACCCGAATCGATTCGCCCTGTTCAAGGGGCACTGTTTGGGCGATTTCTTAATCTGTAAAATACCCAAATATCAATTCAACTTCCATTTTAATGGTTTCTAATCTCAAACACCAACTCTATAATAATCCTAACACTGATTTCTAACTAACACATAAATTTCTTTTCTCCCAATGCCATATTTGATTTTTAAATAACGATTTCGATCTCGGATAACCTTCCATAACAAAATCATTATAAATCCAAAAAAAATTAGAAAAATACGCGGTCAGTGCCCACACGACCGTATCGAAAAGATATACAAATTTAATTTGACCAAGAGCCGAATCGATTCATTTCCTAGCCGAATCGATTCGGAAAGGATGGAGTTCCTATTCATCTTCTTCTCCAAAAATCCCAAACCTCCATTAATACACCTCCAAGATTTTTATCTTCTCTCCCGTCATCATACAACCTCAAACAACCATATATACACACATAAAAAGGGTTCTAATCATCATAGGACCGATAATCAACAACTAATTTCAATTAATTCCTAAGTTTCCCAAATTGGATATTATCCGGGGGTTGATTCGTTAAACTTTCAAAAAAAATCATTTTGATTCACGAAAACCCATCCCGAAAATCATTATAGTTTATGACTACCAACTATAATATGAAATTTATGATTTAAAAGAAATAAGCAAGTAAATACTCGCCTCGTGGATACAATTCGACGACCTCGAGTCGAATCCCGCGGAGTTTGGCCGGAAATCCCCTTTTTCTCTCCTCTTCTCTCTTCCTTTCTTCTCCTCTCTCTTTTCTCCCTTTTTCTTTCCTTTCTCCCACTCTCCCGTGAGTTATGTAGGGAGAAATAAGGGTTTATCCCTTATAAACCCAAAAATGACTCGTTTACTCAATTACGAGTCCCTATTAGTCCAAATGTCCCCGGAACTTAAATACTACTCCCTAATACTCTATTCTGACTATCTCGTCCATTCCGGAGCCAACCACGCACTTGAAATCTCCATCCAAGCCACTTAAATAAAATTTACCAATTAAACCCAACATAACTCAATACGTGTTTTCCAAATAAAATATTATCCTTTGTCGCTTTACCCAACTGCGACATGTAATTAAAATAATCCAACTCATTTACTTAGTCTCATAAGTAAATGTATAACACACCGGTAATAATCTAACGTTCATTAATCCCAAAATTACTATTCACATAATTTCCCCTAATCTCTAAATTACGCCCACCTATGGAATTTAATTATCCCTAAAAGTACGGGGTATTACATACTTTCCCCCTTACAATGGAATTTCATCCTCGAAATTCAGATATAACGTGCACCACTAACCTAGGATCCCTAATTACACTACATTCTAGAACCCCAAAGTCGAAAGGTACTAACATAATGGTCCCTTACCATATCCCACCTATCTCAAGGCGTATGCTCTAACTCGCTAGCTTAACCACAAGCTTATCTAAATCTCTATATGCTAACACACTACCTCAGTCTTAAGATCAACTATAACGACGACATATCACACCTGGTGCTTTTATAATCGTATCTAAAGGAAACGAGCCTATAATTATCGCACTAACGTCTCGAAAAGATGAAACTCTCGCTAACACTCTAAGCGTCCGCTCGTCTGCAACAGAACAATTGGTCTCCCTTAAATAGTAAATTTGACTAAGGCTTGACTACTCTCGTCAGTCTTCTCGCCTACTTTAGGTGCGCAAACTCTTGTTGCACCTATACAACAAACTTCAATCTCACTTATAACTGCCTTATGGCATAATCCCCTTCTATTCCTGGCGGTATATAATAAATCAACATACTAAGGTGCCCATACACCTTTTCACTCGTGAAGATCGGCACAACTATTGCAAACGTCAGACACATAACACCCTCTGTAAAGATGGGCCTCACTTATTCGGCCTGGTGCTAACACCTGGGTTTTCCTAACCCGAATTTTTTTTAAATTCAATTCTTCCTATACCTGAAAATCCCATCCTTCTAAAAGTTAACCCACCAATCTTCTCGTGGTTAACTTACTACAATATTCCTAAAACAACGGCACTAGTCCTATTAACCTTACTTCCTAATGCGACAGGCTTGCACTTGAGCCTATGGAGAACACACTTTAGAGACACATGGTTTTGATTAGGTATATGTCACGTTAGTAATAAACCCGATAAGTCAGGATCGTCTCCACAGGGAAATAGGACGAAAAAATCGTGACGACAGAAGGACAGACAGTCAACCTAATTTCAACTCTAAGAAAAATGAAAAGATAATTGTTTGCAATTAATCCTATTAGTAAAAGGAAACTATATTAAAATTATGGAACTAACGAATTAAGCATGGATTAATAACTAAAAAGGAAATAATAAATATGAGGAGAAAAACAGGCCGGGAATACAATCCCTCAACCCTAGTGTATTGCTGGTATAAAACTAATCGTAAATTTAAGTGATTAATCAGACCCAGAATTTAGTACTCCCAAGCATTACATATATGAGGTTCAAGCCCTCACCATATGTAATCAAAGGATAAGTAAAGAGGTAACGTGATAGCTACACTCGCATTGCGTTCTAAAGCATCCCGGTTAACCTGAGGCAAATGAGATCCAAAGATCTACAACGATTGTGTTCGCTATGAAATACGGTCTAATAAATCCTTAATTTTAGAGGATTAATTTGATATGCATGCAACGTTCACATCGGATTGAGTTCATGTATCCCAACCCTAAAAAATCTAGCCAGACATGTTGAACCAAAAAGAAAATATGTTTTGAATGAAAGAAAACATTTTTCTAGCTACGAAAAATGAAGAATAAGGAAATTACTACTAAAGTATTAACTACTGCAATAATTAAAGAAAGAATTGGAATGAATTTACTTGAATTGCAATCTCGAATCAACTAGGGTTTTGTTATTGTTTTTCTCTCAAAACTATTACAAAGCTTCTCCAAAAACGAATTAGAAGCCTCTCTTTTCTGGGAGGAATTAGAAATTTATATCCTACGTAATTTACAAGAGTTGGATTGAATCAAAACTCTAAGAAGAAGAAGATCAAATCAAATCTCTATCACCGGATCGATCCGATCAAAACATTCCAGACTGGTCCGGTCAACAATCTAACTAATCCATATTCCAAACAAAACGAATTAGTCCGCTTGACGAATAGTTATGCAGTGATTTTAAGGGCTGGACCAATCCGTTTTTTTGGGATACCGGATGGGTATGATAAATGACCATCTTTACAGTGATTTGTGACCCCAAACTGATCCATTTTTCCAGTTAACCGAATTGGTCCGGGTTATCTTCTCAGCTTCTCTTCAATTTCTCTTCAATATCTCGTGATTTTCTCCCATATTCGGGTCTTCATAACTTCTAATCCAGAACTCCAATTGGGATGCCGTTTCTTCCTACGTGCTCATGAATGCGAGATCTTCTATTTTTATTTTGGGTCTTAAACCGGATTCCTGGTATAAATTATGCTTTTGCCCTTTTGATTCATCTTTTTTCTTTTCTCTTGCTTCTTTCGATTTCTCTCTTTCTTTCGTGCGTTAAATACCTGTAAAATTTACAAGAAATACACGAAACTCGGGATACTTGTCAGAAGAAACCGTTAGAAAAGATATGAGATAACTTAATCCATTTTACGTTGTTCGAGGTAATAAAAGCCTCTAAATTAAGGGGTAAATTTGAAAGAATTTATGCCTAATCAAACCCCCCTAACTTAGAACTTCGATCGTCCTGAGCAATGTAAATGAATCAAAACATGATCCAACTCAAAAAAATGGGATAGAATACCTATTTCATGGGCAAGTGATTGCATTTAGCATATGCAATAAGACTTTAAACCCCTAGGTTACCCTAGTAGGACGAGTTGTGTCTCGTGAGGGTTTGTAGCGAACATACCCACAAAATTCGACTCAAAGAAACTCAAACTACTCAAAAATCATATAATTCAAACTTTTCTAGAAAATAGTGATCATCAATTCATGTTCAAGAGTATCAAATCATAGTGCGTCTGTGCCAAGCCAGAAATTTAACATCGAATTTCCATCGATTGATCATTACGTTACTTATCCGAAAATTTGTTTTGATTTCAAAGTCTCACGGGATGCTCTCATAAATGAATCTCTTGGAAGGGTGGCTATTTACTCTCGGTATGCGTGATTTAAAAGAGTAAATGCATTGGAACCAAATTCACGTACACAAATAGAAAGACATAAATTTTATGGTAAACGGATCTCATTATTGGATTACGGTTAAAAAAATGGGAACATTGCCTCTAATTCATATTTATAGTCTCTTTTATTATCTTTTCGTATTTTAGCTCTCCACGCGGTAACCAATTTTGCATAAAGGACTTGGTTAGGACTTTATTGGGTTAGAGGTATATTGGGTAAAATGGGGGTGATTGGAAATTTTGGAATTGGAAAATTTTCTTATGATGTCCATTAGTGTTTTTTTCGGGATTTTGCTCCTTTTTCTGATTTTTCTATTTTTTTTTCTTCTGTTTTTCAAACTTTTCTTTCTTACTATTTTTGTTGAGCATAGCTATTCTTTTCTTGCCCCTTTTTATGCACTTTCCGGACTTAATTTCTGGGATTATCCACTTTCACAATTTCGAGCCAATTGGGGTTTCTCGGGTTGTCAAACGAAAGGGAAAAATTTATTCGGCTCAATTTCGGTTTACAAAAGGGATAATTTTTCGCTACTTTTTTGGCCAATATGTTTGGGTGACAAACGAGCGCCTACTTCATTGTTCGAAACACTAATCGCGTTACCATATGCGTCTCGAGATTAATTTAATTTAGAGACCTATTTAGCACGTTTTTCAAGGAAATATCACACACATTTTCCATAACCGATCAAAGTGAAATAATTGAGATCCATTGACGACTTATTACAATGCTGAAAATAACTTTGAGTTAACATTTAACTCAGATTGATTTATACATTCACAATAATGAAAGGCTCGAATCTCACTGGGTATGTTAATCTCCACATTTATTCTCTAAGTCGTCTACGTTCGCTTAATTTCCATCTTTGGTCAATTCCGACTTTGTGTATTATGTTTTTATAATTTGAGACTTTAAACCGTCTTTTAAAGATATTTTTGAAAAATTTGAATTCCAATTTTTATTTATTTTGAAGAAAAATATTTTTGGCTTTTTCAAAATTTTTCAATTTTTTTGAAATTTCTGGGCATTTTTGAAAATTTGTGAAGTTTTAGAAAGACGCACTTGTGACCCCCCTAACTTAGACTTCTGCATTATCCTCAATCAAGAGGACTAAAATCTAAAAAGAAAAAGAATAAGTGCGACAAATAAAGCAATCAAATTATCAAAATGGACCAAGACACTATATGACACTCATACATGACTCAAAAATACAACAAAATTTACCCCATACGCGTCGGGGGTGCGATGACCTCTCATTTCTCTCCACAAATCACCCAACCCCTTACACGAGATCCATTCCTCTCCTAGTCCCTCCCCTCTTCCTATCATACACCAATAACCAGAATAAGTTGGGCCCTTGCCCATAAATAAAGGAAAGACTGGGAGACTCATCGTGATTAATCGAAAAAGGATTCTCGTGATGCGTACTACGTGGGTCGGGCTCTAAGTCAGACAAAACTTGGGTCTTATCTTCAATTACCTCCAAGGACTCGAGTTGCATGGGTGGATGGTCATTGCGAAGAAACTGATCAATTTTATCTTTCCACTCGCTCTCTCTTAAATGACTACATGAGTCCAATAGAGATTGGACTTCGTCGTTAAGGCTCTCATCCACCTGCCCAAATTCTCTCTCAAATTCTGCTAGGCTCAACTTCTCTAGCTCTCTCTCTTGCTTTGTTTCCACATCCTTCCTTCCTCACTCCATCTCAAAATTATTAGGTGGTGTGGGTGGGTAGCAATCGAGGAGAAAAGTATCTATCGTGTCTCGCCATTCGCTCTCCTCTAAGAACTCATACAAACCTCTCCCGATGCCCTCTAAATTGTCGCTCTCTCTTGATGTAACAAGGAATACCCCTATTGTCTCTCGTGTGTGGGTCCTCCCATGCACGTGTGCTTCCTCTAAATGATCCGTCTCTCATGGTTCTCCTTCGTCACCCTCGTTCTTGATATTATTAAAAATATTTATCTCGAGGGTCATGTTCCCAAATGTTAATTGCATTCGCCCACTCCGAGTATTGATGAGTGCATTATCCGTAGATAAGAATGGGCGACCAAGGATAACGGGAACATGATTTCTTAGGAGAATGGAGGGATCCTCATCCCAAATGATGAAATCCACCGAGAAGTAGAAAGTGTCTATTTGGACAATCACATCCTCAACGATTCCCCCGAGGCTTCTTCACAGAACAATTCGCGAGCTGGAGAGTCATATTTTTGGGCTTAAGGGCTCCCAAATCTAGTTTCTTATATATGGAATAGGGTAGAATGTTAACACTCGCCCCTAAATCTATTAGCGCCCTTTCGACTCGGTTCTTACCCATGATGCATGAGATGGTGGGTGCACCTGAATCTTTATACTTTAATGGAAGGTCACTCGATAAAACCAAACTGACATTCTGGGCTAAAAAGACGTTCTTATTTATCGTTATCTTGCATTTCACCATGAGTAAGTTCTTAATGAACTTAGCTTATGCGGTAATTTTCTGTATAGTCTCGAGAAAAGGTAAATTAATCTTTACTTGCTTGAGGACGTCCAAAACATCATCCCGAGAAGTCTCTTTGGAGTGCGGGACCAACCATTGAGGATATGGGGCAGCGGTTGGGGGTTTCACCATGACCTTGGGTTCACCAGTTTTATCTTTTTTATCACTCTCAATTAAAGGGGAATTTTTGGCCTCTTTCGTGCAAGGCGAAACCTCCTTATTTTTAGGTACGTATTGTGGGGGAGGTGACAAGTTAACTACTCTCCCACTACGTAGAGTGGTAATTGCGCTACATTGCTCAGGATGGTCATGGGGTGTAGAGATAACACTAGTTTGACCTTGGAGAGGTCTTTGGCCCTGGTCAGGAAACTTTCCCTTCTCTTAGATACTCAACGAGGATTGCATCCTTGAAATAGTCGCATTTATGTCGTTGATCATGCGCTCATGTCTAGCAGTTGTTGCAATTTTGGCAATGATGAATTGGTTTATCGTATCCTCAAGATTTCTCCATAGTGGAGTGATATATGGCCCTAGAGGTGGTGGTACTTGCACATTTCCCTGCATGTGTGGTGCTTATTGAAAGTGTGATGGTGGGGAGGGGCAACATGTGAATCAGGATTCATCGTAGCATTTTGTTGCCTATAACTAAAACTCGGATGGTTTTTCCATGAAGGGTTGTAGGAATTCCCGTGAGGTGCACCAAAATTACCCTTAAATCCTCCTACACCACTCACTTGATCTTGAAGTATAATTTTGTAGGCTGGTATCATCGGGCATTCCTCTATTCAATGGAACACCTCGCAAATAGCACACACCTTCTCAATGGGATTTGGGATGGAGCCAGTTGGTCCTCTAGGGGTCTCACACGCCTCCTCAAATTCCCAGATGTGGAGATATGGCTTTTCTGATTCCATTCCATGGTAGTTGGGAAGTATCTGGATCATTCCATTGCTAAAGCAAAATTACCATGCATTATACGGGAGTAAAATGCATCTCAGAGTGACAGTTGGCTCGGGATATAAGATTTCTCTCAAAGGGCGATATGGGACCTCTTCCTCACCTACGGCTACACTACCGTGTTGTGACATGGCTCTCTCACTTGATGACTCTATATCCTCACTTGGTAGGCTCAGAGCGTGCCGATAACAACGATTAGCGTATTTACACGGACGCTTGGTTTCCACCCCGATCACCCTTAGTCATCATATGGCTCTAGACTAATATCACCAAAACCAACATCCTAGTATATAGTAACATATCTTTACTCCCAGCGTCGTTAATCTTCATGCGTGGAGCATCTCGTAAAGAAAAATCCAAAAAAGGAACCCTTCATATACACTACTACTTAACTTTATCGGTTGTGGATGTATGCCAACGTAAAAAATGAAAAATTATAAATCCTGTATATCTCCAAGCAATTAATATCATGCTAGTGAAACATATGCTCACCGAAGTTCCATCTAGACGCATAATAAAGGTGACCTCAACTTGTATCCAGGTGAGATATCGTAACAACAACCACTTCTACCCTGGAATCGCGGATACGATAGTCTTGCAATCATTAGCCTGCTCTCGCTCCGATCAACTAAGAGAATATTATACTCCTATTAATACCATAATCGTATATCACACAGAAAACGAGTAGTACAAACCAGATATATACTCAAAATATCAACACCCATTTTTACAGCGAATGAAAGAAAATCGAACCCCGCTAGTGCGAAAAAACATATAGACATACATTATATAATGTTACTGCTAGCGCCAGAAATCTCAAATTACACACACGAATCTAGGGCTAGCGAAATACCGCGACTCTATCTAGTCACACCAAATATACCTACTCCATCTGAGGTGAAGCTCATAACAACAACTTCGCCAATCTCCCTAGCTACTCCAAATGGTTCTCGGACATGGTACACTTGTCCTAAAAGAACCGCAAAACTACTTTAATCAGTCCCCCATCTAGGCACCCTACTCTTGTCCTTTAACTCCTACCGGGCAAGATCAGAGCGTGTGGTTGTACACTCCACATTGCAATATTTCCCCATCTATGGCCACCCTGACCATGTTAAGGTCATCAGTATATCCAACTCTATAGGCTCGATCCTGACAATCACCTTCATAGTCCCCTTAACTTCTTCGTTAAAAGGAAACTCCACTACCGGCCTCAATATCCCTATTTCAATGAATTCCTCGGGTGGATCTCCACCAATAAGGTTCCACGAACACAACTTCTCCATAAGTGTTAGCAACACTTACTAGTGATCCCATCATTCCACTAAAGGACTCTGTCTTTATTGTACCTACCTTAATTCGGCACAAAGTTCACTTATCCATATAACTCTTTATTCACTGTCGGCTTCTGATCGATCCTCATGTGAATAATCCAAAAACTTCATTCTATTCATTTTTGATAAACCAAAAGAACTCGCAGTTAAATCCATCCGTAAGATCCCTCTATGAGCAAGAGATCCGCCTCCCCCGAACATGGTGACTACCATTCCCACCATTTCAATATTGGTCCCACGAGTGAAAAATTTTCCTCAAATTTTCACATATGGGTATTTCCATACCCTGCTCTGAGCATTATACTTCCACTGAATCACATTACACTGACTCCGTATAACTTAACTTCAACGTACGGTCCTTATCGAAGACCTTTCAAACTTCTTCCCAATTTAACTTCACCGGGTAATTAAAGTTTAGCACCACTCTCTACTATAGCGGTACTTGGATAATTATAACTACCATACTTTAGTAGTCATTGCAAAAATCCTTAGCAAATGCCACAAGGAGAGTGACCTCTACTGCGGTCCTAGCCTCCGACTTCAACTAAACGCTCCAGCTAAGCCCCGCCTCCTTCTGCCCTCATCATGGCCTTCCTTGGTTGCCCTTCCTCGATCAGAACACGAACCTCAAACGAGCACACAAAAGATTTAATATAATCTTATATAATGGCAGGAGAACGAAATCTCACAAGAGAAATCAACAATCCTAATCATAAGGCTCTATATCCAATCGAGAGCAACGCTGAAAGCGTAGTACATCCACTTAGATTCCTAAGGACACTAGAACCTGATGCTCTGATACCATCTGTGACACCCCGCCTAATAAAATACCGAGTGATAAATCCGATACCAAATTAAACAGGAGTCTCATATGGTCCATTCTCAGCATCACTACCGAAAACCAATTTAATTACTAATAACCTATTAGGCTGGCGTTAAAATTTTATTTAACTAATATTTTTAATCAAACCATTCAATTAAAACATCCACACATGTTATATATATGAAACTAAAATGAAATAAAATAATCGAACACTCGCTTTAACATAATATAATCAGATCGAATGCCTCACTAAAAAGGCAGAAAACGAATAAATAAATGCAACTGGGCTTTCGGCCCAAATATTTCTACAGTACCTTCTATCTAGATTACAAGGATATAAGTGTCTATAGTAAACCTACATGCATCCACAGCTGCTCCAGCAGACGTCTGGCTCGAAGGAATTGTCATCCAGGCGTCCATGTGTCTGGACACCTAAAATATACATATACATATAGCAAGAGAGGAAAAAAGAAAAAAATGGGTCAGAGCTCGAGTTTGAAAATATTTTAGCAAGTGCATAAATGCCATATTTTTAAAATATGATTTATCTCATATTTAAGTTGGTATCGCACTCCCATGAAATACCCCTTACCCCTCTTCTAATTAGTGCACACCTATCGCATAACTTTTTAAACATACTAGTTAAGCTACCCTGCCTAACTAAACGCTATTACCCATCCTCATACCCAAGTACTAAGGGCTAAACTTCTACCCATTCCCATCATTACTCTTTGTTCGTGCGTGGGGTGTCTCGTGAAGCGAAATCCAAACAAGGAACTCCCCGATACACTACTACCTAACAATGTTGATCGTCGTGATTCATTAGGTCCTCAGCACATAATGCGTATATATACATAGCTCGCATATATATATATATATATATATATATATATATATATATATATATACTAGGGTGTACCCGTGCCGATGGCACAATGATAAATTTTCTCCCGGATATTTGTTGTTATAGTCAGGAGCAAATTTATTCGGGAATAAATTTATCACCGTGCCATCAGCACAGATACACCCTAATCTAGTAAAAATTTATTGTTAGGTAAAAATAATACAATTTTTTATGCTATTATGTCATTCAATTCTTCTCAAAGAAATATATATAGTAAAAGATTTAAGGGTAAATAAAAATAAACATTTACCCATGAAATAGAAATTTTAAACGGGTTTCAAACAACCCAAACGTGCATCTACACCTAAAACATTAACATAAACCAATATTTTGATCCCCTTTCACACGCGCCACCTCATAAATAATTAAAAAAAACATATTACTCCAAAATTACATTCACAACAGTAACGGAAAATTAAAATTCACACAAATATATTTTTTTAAATAATAAATAATATACTTGTAAGGCAAACATGTAAATTATTAAAATAATATCATGTGGGTGTAAACAAAATGTGAAATTATTAAAATTTAAAATCCATAAATCAATCACAATTGCAAAAATGTTAAAAACAGTGTCAAATGATACAACAATTATTGAAATATTAAAAATTGCACAATTATTTATGACTTCTATGTATGATATAAGTTGTGGGTCTGTTACAATTTTATAGTTCAGGTTTTGTACTCCATTTTGTATTGGGTACACAAAAAAATTATTCATGTCGCATCATGTTTAAATTGGATAGTGGACATTGTAAGTTCGTATTTTAATCGTGCCATCGGCACAAACACACCTAGTGTATATATATATACATACACAGTTGAATATATGTTTTCATTGACACTGTAAAAAAAATTTATATTGTGCCCGTCCCTTTAGCACTATATTAAATTCGTTTCAATGCATCTATATAATTATTCATCATAATAAAATGACCGAATTGTATGATAGTTTTTAGTAGTGTTTGTACCAAACTATATATCATTATTCATTATTTTTATAGTCAATCTCCTTATGTCAAGTTATGTTTCAAACATGAATATGTCCATATCTAATAAATGTCCTTAATTATTTGAAAACCCAATTTTTGAAAGGTCAAAAAAATCTTGGGCAGTCATATTAGTTATATAATATCTTAGGCAATCATGTTAGTTATATAAAATTAAAAAATATCACTCCATCACTAATAATGAATTATTTATTTATATAATATTTTGCAATTTGACACTAATATTCTAATTAAAAGTTTATCTTAAATTTTATTAGTTATAACAAATTAAATATGTTTATAAATTCATATTTTATAATTGATCCTTAGAATCTGCAATTAAGCCACCACATTTACAACAAACACAAGTAATATGTTCTCCTGATAATTTCAAAATATCAAAAACAATTTACTTCAAAAAGTGAATCATCCTCTATGTGATGTGTCATTTAAATCCTTGAGTCCTGTTCAATCATGTGAGGTACTTTTAAGAGAAGAGAAAATCCTCGAGCCACGTTCCATAATTTGTGGTACTTTTAAGAGAATATAACATCCTTGAGCCCCGTTCTATCATGGCTAGTTTGTTAATGCATTTATTTGGACCAAACATAATCATCATCACTGATAGTAACATTATTTTAAATGTGAGGCCTGAAAAAAAACAAATTTCAAGAATATTAGACATTTTCAAAATACAACTTTGAAGATAACATATTTTTAAAATTAAAAACCCAGGTCAAGAGAGGTAAAGAAACTCACTTCTACATTTTCAATGGTTACATTTCTCAATCCAAACACTGAAAAGGAGGATGGTGCGTGCAAATGACACAGCAAGTTCAAGGGAGATAATAATGAAAATATGAAATTGACAAAGTTCACAAACCTATACTAACGTTTTTTTTTAAATGGAGAAGGAGAGTTTCAAAACCCCATCATAATCTTGACAAATTTGAAATAAAAGATAAAAAAAAATAGAGTTCCATTTTGTAAACAGCAAATCCAAAACATAGTTCACAAACCCACTATTATCTTCATAATCTTTCCTTACAAAAAATACAATAAAAAAATATAAGATAAGTTTGTATACCTTACGGAAGCTAGTATTGTTACCTTTGATGATAGCGAGGATCGATCCATTTGCAGAAAAGGCGTGATATGCCAGGTTTAAGAGAGCGTGTTTGAGTTTGAATAAAATCATTATAAGCAAAATATACGTAGCACAAACCAAGCATTTACGTACAAAAAAATAAACGGACCAGTTTTCAAAATATCGAAACACTTTCACTCATGATATCACTTTCACGCACTGATTCAACAGACACAAAATAATTAGATCAACAAAGAAAATATAACAATAACAACAAAAAGAAATTACTATAGGGGCTTTCTAACACTAACACGCCTTTGCATCTTTCTCGCACGCAGGTGGTGTGTGTTTTCATTTGAGAGAGAGAGAGAGGTGTTGGTCTATTGAGAGGTGAGGGGAGAGAAAAAATGATATTATCGGATTTGGTCCTGATAAGAGAAAGATATGACCATATTTCTCTTGGGCCTTGTGCTTTCTAGAAAGCTAAGGACTCCTCTAGGTCTTTATAATAATTGTACTTTTCTCTGATGGTAGTTGACAACACTTTAACGTGTAGAAACCTGAAAGGCTCTCAGCACTCTTAAAACCTCCTTGTTATAGTCCCTCCTGATTGTGTGCACAGTAGCCACGGTTTTGAATATAACTAAATCAAAAACCCGTATCAAGCTTACGGTAGCCATTGTTTCGAACCCAACTAAAAAAATTCAACATAACAGTTGACAAACCCATCACCAACCATCATCGCTCAAACCAGAGATCAGATCTGAACCAGATCAAACAATAAAATGGAAAAATTAACAAATCGAAGAAAAATGAAGCTTGCAAACCGGAGAAAAAATCAAGCCTAATCTACTGAGGAGATTAGTAAACCAAATATGAGCCTTCAAACCAAATAAATGGGCTAGATTTCGCATACCCAAAAATTTGAAGCAGTCAACACATCCAATAAGCTCAAAAATGCTGAAAATGTTACAAACAAATTGAAGAATTAGAATGAGAACAAAAGGGATAGAAATATTGCATACCCAATTATAAGATCAAAAATACTGATCTCTCAGGGGAATAAAAAGAAGATTAGAGAGAGAGAGAAGCGTTGCTCTCTACATACACCATCCTTTTTATTGAGCTGTGTGCTACACCATCCTTTTTATTAAGCTGTGTGTGCTCCCTATCACACAAAAACAAAGAATAGAAAAACATCCAAACGTAAAATATCAAGGTATTTATTCTTTGAAACGTAAAAATAAAAAATAAAGAATGGAAAAACAAAAAACTCCCATCCAAATCAATAGGCCCTAATAAAAAAAAACTTGGAACTCAGTAAAGAAATGTTTAAGGCGGTAACAAAAAAATAAAGTAGTAGTTTACCTGGAATTTTGTATTTATAGGCATGTGTCTTCTCAGCAAAGCTTCAAACGACAAATATGTACAACCATGAAGAAAAGAGTTAAACAGAGTGAGAATAGGAAAAAAAAGTCTCTTAGAAAATTCAAACACCAATGTTTTACACCACTTGCACACAGACAACAATTGGAACAAAAAAAATTCAAAACCTTTGAATCCAAAAAAACAGTCTCGTGGAAACAAAATAAGTCCAAAATTATGAATAATAAAAACTAAAAGATAAACAAAAAATCGCCCACTATAATGCTCCCATTTTTTCAAAGACTAAGATGGGTGGGTATATTTAGTGATGAGAATTGAAAAGCCAAAATCTTACCCCGTAATCTGGTATATTTTGTTTGTTCTTGGTTACTTTAATTCGTCAGATCTGGTCTCTTGATTTGTTGTAGCCTACGATTTATGGCTCTTCGTAGGTTGTAGCCTACGATTTATTGCTCTTGCTTGGTGTCTTCTGCATGCAGAGGTTCTTGTGGGATTTGACGAAGCCTGGTGAAAGATATTTCTATTTTCAGAGGTTCTAATTAATTTCTTGGTTGATTTAGCTTAGTGGTAAGGGTAGAGGTTGAGAACTCGGGGGATGAGAGAGAGAAACACCGTGATGGGATTTAGAAAAATGGAAATGGTCATCTTCACAGAGAGACGAAATATTTTTTTTTTGTCCGAGTGTGGAGAGAGAGAAGAGGAGTGTTTGTATGAGGAGTTGGACTTTTTTTGAGAGGCTCGAGGAAAGATCCCCCTTTTGAGAGGCTCGAGGTAAGATCTTATTAGAAAAATTACAGTTGAGTATTTGGGTGGGATTTCAAATACTAAGATGAATGTGAAAATAAAATCTGCTACGTGGAAAACTATTAAACCGTTAGATTCAAACCCATTAGATATATAGATACAAAAGTTATTTATATAGGTTTTGTGTATAAACTTATATGATGTGGCATGAATAGTGAAAACCCCCTCCTCCTTTATTATATATATATATATATATATATATATATATATATATATATATATAAATAGTTCTTATGAAAACCTATAATACGTTTTCATATGAATCCGGATATAAATCTACCGGAAGGGGAAAATACACCGTATCTGTATTTTCATTTTACTCAAGTCAATTATATATAATATCTCGCCTTATGTACACGCAATATATTATACACAACAAGTATAATTATACCTATCACAACATAAGTATAATACCCGTCCCACCGAGCTATAACTCGAGAATGCTGTCTCATAATGCCTATCTGAATCCGAGTTTACTCGCTCAACCACGGTACCAAGCCAAACTCTCTCATAGTCATGGTAAAAACACACAACGGTGGAGGCGGTCATATTCCCTCTGCAAGTTGCGTACACACATCACACTCGAACGTGGCATAAGATGACCTGGGGATATGCTTTCCCTGCTCCTCAAGCCAAGGGATTCACCCACATCGCGCAACCTCCTCGGATTGCACTAGGGAAGATATATAATCTAGCTGTTCCAACCCTACACCAAAGGAAAGCCCGTGGAATCATCCTCTAAAGTATAATTGTACCAATCACACATAGATATATTTATTCGTATCATATTATATATATACTGTAATCACATCGTATATAATCTATGTTACTTCTCAAATATAAATATATATATATAAATATATATATATATATATATGGCTATAATTGCCAATCTTATATAGCGATAGCCAATACTCTGGCTGTTCCAGTTCGTAATAGTATCTAAGTATTCGCACACTTGCAATACTAAATTTATAAGTATTTTCTATACACACTTGCCGAAGACTGCTCTTGAACGTTGTTCGACCCGAACCTTCACTAAGTCTATTCCCCGGATTGTACACTAAACTGACCCAAGGTTCCCTCTTTCATTCCAAGGTTTACTCACCCTTAATACCATCATCTAGGAGTCCTAATATCATAGATAGACTCCCCCACAATTTTCTCCAATTGCAATTAAACTCCACTTAAACTCAAAGAAGGAAAGCTGCCAATTTCAATAATTGCAAATCAATTCTCCCCAAATGTGAATCGATTCAGGGCTGCGAATCGATTCAGTTTCGATCCAAATCTATTCGAAAAGTGTTCTGCAAGCAGGTCCTCAAAGGAGAATCGATTCGGTATCAATCCGAATTGATTCGTCCTGAGACAGCCTTACAGATCCCCTTATGCGAATCGATTCGGTCTAGACCCGAATCGATTCGCCCTGTTCAAGGGGCAGTGTTTGGGAGATTTCTCAATCTCCAAAAAACCCAAAAATCAATTCAATCCCCATTTTAATGGTTTCTATTCTCAACCACCGACTCTATAATCATCCTAACACTCATTTCTAACAAACACATAAATTTCTTTTCTCCCAATGCCAGATTTGATTTCTAAATAACGACTTCGATCTCGGACAGCCTTTCATAGAAAAATCATTATAAATCCAAAAAAAATCATAAAAATACGCGGCCAACGCCCACACGATCGTAACGAATCGATTAGGAAAGTACGGAGTTCCTATTCACATTCTTCTCCGAAAATCCCAAACCTCCATTAATACACCTCCAAGCTTTTTGTATTGTCTCCCATCATCATCCAACCTCAAACAACTATATACACACACATAAAAAGGGTTCTAATCATCATAGGACCCATAATCAACAGCTAATTTGAATTCATTCCTAAGTTTCCCAAATTAGATATTATCCGGGGGTTTATTCGTTAAACTTCCGAAAACCCCATTTTGATTCACGAAAACCCATCCCGAAAATCTTTATAGTTTATCACTACCAACCATAATATGAAATTTTTGCTGTAAAAGAAATAAGCATGTAAACACTTGCCTCGTGGATAAAATCCAACGACCTCGAGTCGAATCCCACGGAGTTTGACCGGAAATCCCCTTTTTCTCTCCTCTTCTCTCTTATTTTCTTCTCCTCTCTCTTTTCTCTCTTTTTCTTTCCTTTTTCCCACTCTCCCGTGCCTTATATAGTGAGAAATAAGGGTTTATCCCTTATAAACCCAAAAATGACTCGTTTACTCAATTACGAGTCCCTATTAGTCCAAAAGTCCCCGAAACTTAAACACTAGTATCTGATACTCTAACGTTCATTATTCTAACATTCATTAATCCAAAAATTACTATTCACATAATTTCCCCTAGTCTCCAAAATACGCTTACTTATGGAATTTAATTATCCCTAAAAGTACAGGGTATTACATCAGGCAGACACCAGGGGTAGGATTCCTTACAGGGTGATCAGGCCAAGAGGTTTAGATCTGGGGGCTATCTACCCGATGGAGATTACAGGCAGGGCCAACCGGGTCTTCAGCAGCAGCAGGTTCCTCAGGGCCGTTAGGGCCAAGGGAACAATAGGGGAGGCCAGAAGGGTCGAGTCCATCAGGGTCAACAACAGGATTAGCACTATCATGACCATCAGGGCCAGAGGCAAGGAGAGTTCCCAGGCTAGTGCTTTATTTGTGGACAAATGGTCCACAATATTAGAGATTGCCCACAGCAGGGTAGATTTCCACTATAGCAGCATTCCCCGCAGGAGCACCGGGCATAGAGGCCACCTGCAGCACCAGCCCTACCCGCCCCATCGTATTATGGATAGTTGTAGTATAGACGTGTCTATAACATCCAAGATACCATCATGCAGCAAGCCTCTCAAGCACCACCAATAGTGGAGGGTACGTTTCCTATCCACGAGCTTGAGGGTAGGATTCTATTTGATACGGGGGAATCACATTATTTTATAGTGACCATATTTTCACGAGCTTTCGGTCTATTAGAGACAGTTGGTTGTCTCCTTATGTGTGTGGAGTCACTGTTGGGTAGTGGATCGCTTATACACTCGATCTGTAGGGGTGTGTACATCGATTTGGGTAGATTATGCTTATCCATCGACCTCCTTGTGTTAGATATGGAGGGGTGTGACATTATTTTGGGTAGATACCGATCAATGGTGGATTATTTCGGGAGGATGATTGTGTCCTCAATTCGAGGACATGATATGTTCTTAGTGGTGATGCCTATTCCTAAGGGAGGGTCAAGAACATTTCTTTATTATATTGAGCTCACACGGAGTGGTTGTTTTTTGCACTTTATTCTAGTGGTGAGAGATTTTGAGCATGTATTCTAGGGGATACCCTGGCTGCCGCCTAGTCAGGAAATTAAGTTTATTATCGACTTAGCATCAGGTACGAGTCCTATAGCCCAAGATCCTTATCGTATGGCCCCATCTGAGATAAGGGATTTGAGGGAGCAGATTCAGCAGCTCGTGGGGAAGGGTATCTTCAGACAAAGCACATCACCATGGGGTGTGCCAGTGTTGTTCGTCAATAAGAGGGATTGATCTCTGCGGGTATGTATCGATTATAGGGAGTTGAATAAGTGAACGATCCAGAATAAATATCCACTGCCTTGGATCGATGATCTGTTTGAACAACTGAGGGGAGCAACTTAATTCTCCAAGATAGATTTGAGGTCTAGCGATCATCATTGTGCAACAAGGAGGAGGACATTCCTAAGACTTCTTTTCTGATACGGCATGGGTTGTACGAGTTTAGGGTAATGCCATTCGATCTCACCAATGCTCTAGAAGTTTTCATGGATTTGATGAACCGAGTTTTTAGAGAGTTCCTTGACCAGTTTTTGATTGTGTTCATCGATGATATATTGGTTTAATCTCGATCTGAGGATGAGCATGTCGAGCATCCGTGGATGGTTTTATTGACATTACGGGATCACCAGTTATATGCCAAATTTGAGAAGTGTGGATTTTGGCTTTGGGAGGTGTCGTTTTTGGGCCACATTGTGTCTGACAGGGGTATAACAGTTGATCCGAGTAAGGTATCAACGGTGATGGAGTGTGGACGGCTCACGACACCGATCGAGGTTCGTAGTTTATTATATGTTGGTCGGATACTATAGACATTTTATTTAAGGTTTCTCAAAGATTACGGGTCCATTGACGAATCTGACTCGCAAGGCGGTGCCATTTGTTTGCGACGACCATTGTCAGTTATCTTTTGATGAGATAAATGATAAATTGACTTCAACACCTGTACTTGCACTACCTAGGGGAGGAGTGGAGTACCTTGTCTATAATGATGCATTCTTACAGGGACTTGGGGTGTATTATAGGAGGAGGAGAGGGCTATAGCTTATGCATATCGCAAGATTAATCCCATAAAGAGGAATTACCCCACACATGACTGGTAGTTCACCTCACTCATATTTTCCTTGAGGATTTAGAGGCACTATTTATTGGGGGAGCAATTTACTTTACTCACGGACCATAAATCTCTTCAATATCTTTTCACATAGAAAGATTTGAATATGAGATAAAGGAGGTGCTCTGATTTCATGAAGTATTACCAGTTTGATATTCAGTATCATCCTTAGAAGTCTAATGTGGTGGCAGACGCGTTGAGCCGACAACCTGCTAGGGAGGTAACTGAGGTTTGGAAGGCGAAGTGGAAATATCTTCGACATGATGATGATATTTTTAGGGCCTGTATGTTTGTATTATCTGTCATGACCGATATTATTATGAGGGATTACCAGGACAGGGTTTGCCAGTTGTTAGCTGGTGGGGTAAAGTTGTACTCGACTTATACAGAGGGTGGTTTACATTTTAATGGGAGACTCGTGGTTCCAGAGGATGAGGATATGAGACATGCAGTGATGTTAGAGTATCACGGGTCCAGTTTTATGATACATCCCGGTGGGGATAAGGTGTACCAAGATATGCATTGGCATTATTAGTGGTTGGGGATAAAGTGGGACATAACGAAGTACTATGCATACCTGCCAACTAGTGAAGATAAACCACCAAAGATCGGCAAGGATGTTGCAGCCACTCGAGATTATCGTATGTAAGTGGGAGAGTGTTTCCATGGATTTCATTACCGGGTTATCGTTATCGTAGTGGGGTCACGACTCCATATGGGTGATAGTGGATTGCTCGACTAAGGTGGCCCATTTTCTTCTAGTTCGTATGAATTTTGAGATGAGGCAGTACGTAGAGTTGTTCATTGCTAAGATAGTTTGGTTACATGAGGTTCTGATTAACATTGGGTACGATTGGGATAAGATCTTCGTGTCCCATTTCTAGTAGAGCGTTTTGGAGGTGATGGGCACATATTTACTATTAAATACAATGGAGTTTGCGTATAACAACACCTATCAGTTCAACATCATCATGGAACTACTTGAGTTACTTATGGTCAACCTTGTCATTTTCCCGCTTACTGGTTAGAGATGGGGGATAACAAGCTATTGGGGCCAGAAATGACTCAGGACACTATTGCCAAGATTGAGCTGATTCGAGGGCGCATCCATATAGCTCAAGACAGGCAAAAGAGTTACACCGATGTCAATAGGAGGCATATAGAGTTAGATATCAATGACCAGGTGTTGGTGAGAGTGTCTTATATGAAGGGGGTTATGAGGTTCAGAAATAAGGGCAAGCTAGCACCGAGATATATGGCATCGTTCTCGATTATCGATAGGGACTAGTGGCATATAGGTTGGGACTACTGGAGCACCTACAACGGATCCCCTATGTGTTATAAGTGTCATCACTGAAGAGGTACCAGATGAGTGAGAGGGACTTTTCATATATTTGATTAGAAGAGATCGACTTGCATCCAGATATCTCGTACGAGGAGAGACTAGTGGCGATACTTATCGTAGTGAGAATAAGCTCCGATCTAAGGTGGTACCCTTGGTTAGAGTTAAGTGGGGGAACCACAATGTTGACGAGTCGACGTGGGAGTGGGAGGATGACATGCGTGAGCAGTATCCAGAGTTATTCATCGCATATACGTCCCAATTTCGAGGGAAGAATTCCTTTGTAAGGGGGAAGTATGTAACACCTCATATTTCTGAGTATTTGAAATTGAATTAATTGTGTTAATTTTAAATTACATGCGTGATGTAATTTAATAAAATAAATTTTTATGTGTTGATTAAATATTAAAAGGAGATAAAATTATTAATGTTTATCGAATATAATTACTAAGTGAATAATAAATAATTATTTTTAAGTCATAACGAGTGACAATTACGTAATAGTGTTTTATCTCAACAGGGTGTCGTGGGTAGACTATATGAGGTAGAGATAGGAAATTATTTTATAGTGACTCAGATAGTGATTTCGAGGTCACGGTTGGTTCCGAAAGGGTCGAAATAGTCATAGTAGTGTGCCGAGGATAGTATTTGGGTCCTGGGGCAATTTTAGACCAAATCGGCACCACGAGAGGGCATTTCAGTCATTCGAGAGTTTGTGGTAGAGAGAACTCCAAAACTTCGAGGAGTATATCATCCCATGGGAGTGTGGGGCTAGGTTTTCATCAATCTTGAGAGGGAGGAGTCTCCAATAGAGTAAGAAAATAGAGTTCTTGGAGGTGCAACAACTTTTCTCTCCACCAAGTTATCGAAAATCGTGATCGGGAGAAAGGAAGAAACCTTCATCATAAAAAACAAAACAAATTCATACTTGTTTGATAAGGAAACTGTTTATCTTGCATAATATTATGAGTTATAATATCCATGTAGTGTAGAGTTTTTGATTTAATGAAAATTAATGATGTTCTTAGGAGTTTGATAAATGTAACTCATAATTCTGGGTAGGACTGCATGTAGAATGAATCATTTGTCTCTATAAAATGAAATCAGAAGTTATGGAAATACGAACACGAAAGAAATCTGGGTTTTTGATGAACATATGTGAAGAACACAAAATCTAGGGTTTTAATGATTAATGGAGTTTTAATCTGATCTTGGATGAAATTTGTATGGATTTATTACATAATTTACGTTCGAAATCATCCCCACATATATTTATGATGTCTAGTTATGTTGGTTGGGAGTTTGGGGTTGTTGTGAAGAGATCTGGAGAAATAAAAATGGTGAAAAATCTAGTAGTTCAACGAAGAAGATGAACTTCCAGGAGCGAATCAATTCGGCTCCATGAGTGAATCTCTTTCGGGTTCTTGGCTGAATCGATTCGGCTGCGCATATTTGGCCATTTTTTTTTATTTATGCCCCAAATTTTCCAATAAATAGTCGATGGACTCTTGGGTTATTCTTAAACTATAGATAGGCATATAGTGAATACTAGTAGTCTTATGATGGGGTTGAGGTTTACTCAAATTGAGGAGAATTAAGGCTAGGGATTTTTGGGCATATTTTCATAGTTAATGAATTTGAAAGATTTAGAATGGGTCATAAAGAGATGAGTGAACCTATGATTCCAGTATGAGTGTATTAGCTACTGAAATAAATAAAGGGGTAACTAGGACCCTTTGGGTAAAGAAATGATACGCAGGAATATATGAAAAGAGTTTGTGACGAGTACGTTGAGTATGTGAGAGGTATATACTATGTACGGGTTGATATGATGGGTTGTGTGCATACCTACTAAATGACATGTATATATAGGTTGTGTGAATACTGATTGTTATGACTTCTATCACAAGAGGTTCCGCGTAGAGGGAGATCCCAACTTGGCGATTCTAGTGAGGTCTGGATGTGTGTCCCAGAACATAGAACTTAGGGCGACTCACTGTATGATGTGTATTATTGAGACTGGCAGGTCATTTGGGTATGTTAGGTATGTGCGTATCCCAAAGGCTTTGAAATATGTTCGCCTCCATTATGTGTGGATTGATTTTTGGGTTCGAGGGGACATGCCGAACAATTAGTCCTTGATTTGGTACGAGAGGTACATAGACTTGATAGCAGAGTATGCCATCATCACGAGGGGCCATTCCGGGGATGCTATAGTTTTACATATTATATGTGTGATGAATATATACAAGTGTGATATATATGCTTATGTGTGATAGTAGAACTGATAGATTGTGTATATCTAAAATTATTTAAATAAAGAAACTTAATTAATTAACTCAATAATAACACGTGGGTAAAATTAATTATTGAGACTGTTGTAGCGTGTCGTATGTGTAATATGAGGGAGCTAGACGTATTGAGATTAATTAGATACGTTATCTAGTTAGGATGGGTAACATAACTAGATAGGGTATGTTAGGCATGTACATTAGTTGAGATGTGAGGATCTCAAGAGAGTGTACGTTGAACTAACATGTGTATTTAATAAATGATTTAAACTGTGATTTAAACACTTGGAATATATTTTCCAACTGTTTTCTAGGGCTCTAACCCCGTGTCAAAATATTTTCAAAACCTTTTAGGTGTCCATCCACAGGGACGCTAAGCGTGATGATTCTATCTAGGGATGCGTAGTTACAACACTTGTGGAGGCTTGCAGGAGTTTCTTTAGATGCTTCACTTTATTCATGTCTAGATATAAGTTCTTTTAATATTTCATTTGGGCATGTTGCCCTCCAGACTATTTACTTTTTCAGTTTATTTATCAGAATTTATTCAGATTAAGTTTTATTTACTTCCGATTATAGTTGGATTATGTCACGACCCCATCCCAAAATAGTAGTGGGGAACGAGTGTCTTGACATGCCACCAAGGCAACAAATATTCTGACTTAAATTGTTTTCTTAATTAAATGCAACGGAAATACAATTACACAGTTATGAATCGTAAAATACTGAAATTAAAGGAATTACGTCATCAGAGCTTTCTAAAAGGAAACTTCATTTATATCACAAGTAACAACGAGTTACAACTTAAAACAAAATTTAAAACTTATTACAAGAGAGCCAAACATGCTCTATATGATATAACAAACATTTTACTTAAAATAACAAAAAGATCTCTAAAAGTTGAATCTTCCATAAAGTCCTTTTTCATTCCCGCCAAGCCTACTTATTTCTTGAAAAATGGTTAGTTATACAGCATCGGCTAAAAGCCGAGTGAGGTTCAATCTCTAGACATTCCAAGGATTTATTCAGAAAATTGATACCTATTCAAATCCAAAGAGAAAACATATACATATATGGATAGGAATTTTCTATATAAAATTTGAGATGACAGTATATAGAAATGAATAGCACAAAATATAACAAATAAGACAAATCAATTTGCAGTATCTTTTTCCTTCAATCATATCATTTTAATGGCCAAGTACACTCTAATACCGTATTCTTCTACCATATTATTCCCCGGTAGTTGAGGGTCAATCGAACTTGTTCATCACAACGCCTTATTTAGGGCACACCAGCGATAACCCATCTAGGAAGGTAAGTCAGTAAGAGAGGTCCCTTAGGCCGAATCTTATTTCCAATATTCAATATCATTTTCAAAACACTTTTTCATCGGTATGTCTATATGGACAAATATAAACATATCACAAGGAATCAATCATCGGTATCAGATGAATTTTGAGAATAAACTAATTTCACAAAATATATATGGTTTGCATAATATCATATAATCAAAACTCACTAGGAATGTCAGAGTACTCACCTAAAACAAAAGTTTGAAGTTATAGAAACAGAGTCTTAGGTCTCTCGTTAATCTTGAGATGAAACTTCTTCTTAATCTTTCCCTACACTTTCCCTCACTATTTCTTTGTAAGATTTTGGTATAATTTCGTGTAAAGGCTGATCCAAGGGCTTTATTTAAAGTTTCCCAAAGTTATTTAGGTGTTGACACGTGTTTGGGTGATAAGGCTTTCACTTTGGTGAGTCGTCATTCACGTGTCGTGCAACGGATCAGCCTTGCAGTCTTGGTTTACCAAATGGCGACACGTGTTTTGCCTTTTTGTAGAGGATTGACATGATTTTTATCCTCTCCTATAAAGGTGACACGTGTGCAGTGGAGGTGTCCAAAAGAAAGCACGAGGTGGAAAGCAAGATGTGGAGAGTTATTAAGGGTATAAGGGTCACTTTACTCCTGAAGGGTATTTTAGTAATTTTACACCATACATTTTTAATATTTCATAGAGGTCCTTGAAAATATTTTATTTAGAAAATGGTCCTTTATATATTTTCATTTTAGTCCATAAAACTTTCATTATTTCAAAAATTAAGTCCCTAAAGTTTCATAAGATTCCATTTTCTACCCCAAAAATTATCATTTAGCTTATGATATGCTATAACACTTTGATTTAATCAATTTTGATGAATAAGGAGGTTATTTAAAAGTGTTTAAGTCGTCCAAAGTCACCTCCCCTTGGTACAATCAAAGTATGACACGTGGAAACTATGTATGGGAAAATATCATTTAAGGGTAAATGACTACTTATCCCTTGTTTATAAAAAGACGATATCTTCTCACTCGAATGTACGTTTGATGCAATGTTTGTTGTGACACAAACCTAATTCATATATCTATAAATTTTTAGTTTTTACCTCAAGTCAATTGTTATATTATAATGGTCAAAACTAGTCTCTAATACTAACATTCCTACCGAAAACTTTAAAATTTTTTGTTTGTAACTAATTTGATATTTCCTGATTTATGAAGGGGGATTCGATTAAAATAATAAATTAACATTATTCATATCACATATGAAATAATACAACGTTTAAAACTATATATATGAACATATAAAATTTGGGTCATTACATCCTACCATCCTTATAAAAAGTTTGGTCCCCAAACTTTACTTACATTAATTTCCAAACAAGTATGGATGTTTCTCCTTTATTTCATCTTCTCGCTCCCATATTGCTTCTTCAATGGAATGATTACACCATAAAACTTTTACCAATGGAATTACCTTGGTTCGTAATATTTGATCTTTATGGTCCAAAATTTCTATCGGATGCTCAATATATGACAAATCTTCTCTAAATTGAAGAGGTTCATGACTTAGGATATGAGTTACATCGGGTACGTATTTCTTCATCATTGACATGTGGAACACATTATGCACACTAGAGAGTTCAGGGGGTAAAGGTATTCTATATGCAACAGCTCCTATCCTTTGAAGGATTTCAAAGGTCCTATGTATCTTGGACTCAATTTCCCTTTCTTTCCAAATAGGATTACTCCCTTTGCTGGTGATACTCATAAGAACACATAATCTCCTCTTTGGAATTCCAACTCTCGTCGACGATTGTCGACATAACTCTTTTGATGGATTTGATCAATTCGAAGTCGGTCTTGTATCGTTTTCACTTTCTCTGTTGTGATCTGGATCAATTCTGGTCCGAATAATTTTCTTTCTCCAACTTCTACCCAACATGTAGGGGAACGACACCTTCTTCCATAGAGTGCCTCATATATAACCATTTAAATACTCGCTTGATAACTATTATTATATGCAAATTCTACTAACGGTAAATGATCATCCCAATTCCCCTTCAGATCAAACACACATGCCCTAAACATATCCTCTAAGGTTTGAATGGTACTCTCATATTGTCCATATGTTTGAGGATGAAACGCGATGATGAAATTCAATTGTGTTCCCATGGATACTTGTAGGCTTTTCCAAAAGCGAGACACAAATCTAGGGTCACGATCAGAAAAAATTGAAACTTGGGTTCCATGAAGCCTAATAATTTCCCGCACATACAATGTAGATAACTTTTCTAAAGAATGGTTAATCTTAATGGCAAGAAAATGAGCAGATTTAGTTAACCTATCAATAATTACCCTAATAGAATCATTACCATTTGAACTCCTAGGTAACCCTGTCACAAAATCCATAGTAATATGTTCCCATTTCCACTCAGTGATAGGTAGGGGTTGCAGTAATCCTGATGGTTTTTTATGTTCTGCCTTTACTTGTTGACACACCAAACACTGAGATATAAATTCTGCTATCTCCCTCTTCATGTTATTCCACCAAAATACTTCTCGAAGATCCTTATACATTTTTGTACATCCGGGATGAAATGTGAATCTCGAGTAATGAGTTTCCTCCAAAATTTGCCTCTTTAGTTGGACATCACATGGCACACACACTCAATTTCCAAACCTCAATATATCATCTTGTATCGTAAATTCAGTTCTCTTACCCACGATGAATTCTTCTCTAATCTTCTTCAGTTATGGGTCATTACTTCTACAATTTTGATCCTTTCCATCAACATGGGTTGTACTTGTTAGTTTGCAATTATTCCTCCTTTGCTATAGATACGTACATCTATTTCCATACTTCTCAAATCCCTTAACAAAGGTTCCTGATTTGTAACGAGGCATGCTAAATTTTTTGTAGACTTCCTACTCAAAGAGCCGGCTACTACATTAGCTTTCCCCAGGTGATAGTGAATATTTACATCAGAATCCTTCATCAATTCTAACCACCTCATTTCTCTCATGTTCAATTCTTTATGAGTAAAAATATATTTTAAACTCTTATGATCGGTATAAATCTCATAAGTCTCACCATACAAATGATGTCTCCAAATCTTAAGAGAAAAAATTACAGCTGCTAATTCAAGGTCATGGGTTGGATAATTCTGCTCATGGATTTTCAACTGTCTTGTGGCATAAGCTACTACTTTTCCATTTTGCATTAGGACACATCCCAAACCATTTTTATAAGCATCCCTATAAATCACAAATCCCCTTATTTCGGAAGGAATAATCAAAATTGGGGCAGTCACCAATCGATTCTTAAGTTCTTGAAAACTATTCTCAACTTCCTCAGACCATTCATATTTCACCTTCTTTTGTGTTAACTTAGATAGAGGTTTGGCAATAATGGAAAATCCTTCAAAAAATCTTCTATAATAGCCAACTAATCCAAGGAAACTAGGAATCTCCATCACATTAGTTGGTCTAGGACAATCTAGTATAGCCTTGATCTTTTGAGGGTCAACCGACACTCCCTCCTTGGAAATGACATGTCCTAGAAAAGAGACGCTAGGTAACCAAAACTCACACTTCTTTAATTTTGCATATAATTTCTCATTCCTAAGGATTTGTAACACCATCTCTAAATGCTTTTCGTGTTCTTTAATAATTTTGGAATAAATAAGGATGTCATCAATGAAAACAACCACACACTGATCCAAATACTTCCTAAACACCCTATTCATCATATCCATAAAAGCGGCTGGTGCGTTAGTTAGTCCAAATGGCAGAAGCTTTTGCATCGGAAAGATTAAAAACTCTACCTTATCTTTCGTGATCCTTGTTATCATTAAAGGTCTTTGTTGGCGCCTTCCCTTTGTTAGGGAAATCTTTCATTTTATGTCCCTTTTGGCCACACCCAAAGAAACTTCCCATCTCCAAGTAACATGGTTGCCCTCTATGAATATTACCACATCGTTGGCATCTGTCACCATTAAAGGGTTTGTTTACTAAAGGTTTTCCTATATTAGGTATAGTCCTAAAGGGTTTGTTATCGGGGTTCCTTCATCTTTGTTCTCTAAACTTCCTCTTCCCCTCTCTAACCTGATTATATTCTTCACTATCCTTCTCAGCTATTGTTGCCCTAGCCACCACGTCATTATATGATGTCAACTTCAAGATGGAAATTCGACTACGAATATTTAACCTCAACCCATGTTCAAACTTCTTAGCTTTTAAAACATTGGTTATCACAACATGAGGTGAAAAATGGGATAACTCAGTAAACCTTGCCTCATATTAACTAACTGTCATATTTCCTTGAACCAGACTCATGAAGTCAGCTGCTTTTTGGTCTTGCACCGTTTCGGGAAAGTATTTCTCATAGAAGATCACTAAGAAGTCATTCCAACCTATGGGATTATTCCTTTCCCCGTGTATTCTCTTAGTCATTCTCCACCAATGTTCGGCTTCACTTTCTAACATGAATGTTCCAAATGAAACTAGTTGTTCATCTGTACATTTAAGAACGTCGAACATCTTTTCCAGTTTCATTACCCAATTTTCTGCTTCAATGGGGCTAGGAGTACCTTTAAAAGATGGGGGTTCAATTTTGAGAATTGTTCAGTAGTACAACTACTTGGTTTAACATTCCTTGGTGCTCCATTATTCACCTGATGCTCCACAATACTTACTAGACTTTCAATTGCCTTATATGCACCTTCCAGTCCTTCCATATTTGAGCCACTAGTTCCCGCAGTTGATCTCATCTTGGTCATTTTCTACAGTCACGGCCAAACATAAGACGTATTATACTCTCAAGATTGAAAATTAGAAGAACAATTGTATATAAACAATTATATGTAGACTGTAAGACATATGGAGGGTTATCACATAAGTCAGCTATTTAGTCCTATATTCTATGTATGGATAACGTTCGAAACTTATGTTCAGTCTATAGGTTCATAACCTATGCTCTGATACCACCTCTGTCACGACCCCGTCCCAAAATAGTAGTGGGCAACGAGTGTCTTGACATGCCACCAAGGCAACAAATATTCTGATTTAAAATGTTTTCTTAATTAAATGCAACGGAAATACAATTACATGGTTATGAATCGTAAAATACTGAACTTAAAGGAATTATGTCATCAAAGCTTTCTAAAAGGAAACTTCATTTATATCTTAAGTAACAACGAGTTACAACTGAAAACAAAATTTAAAACTTATTACAAGAGAGCCAAACATGCTCTATATGATATAACAAACTTTTTACTTAAAATAACAAAAGGAGCTCTAAAAGCTGAATCTTCCATATAGTCCTTTTTCGTTCCCTCCAAGCCTACTTAATTCCTGAAAAATGGTTAGTTATACAACATCAGCTAAAAGCCGAGTGAGGTTCAATCTCTAGACATTCCAAGGTTTCATTTAGAAAATTGATACCTATTATAATCCAAAGAGCAGACATATACATATATGGATAGGAATTTTCTATATAAAATTTGAGATGACAGTATATAGAAATGAATGGCACAGAATATAACAAATAAGTCAAATTAATTTGCAATATCTTTTTCCTTCAATCATATCATTTTAATGGCCAAGTACACTCTAATACCGTATTGTTCTACCGTATTATTCCCCGGTAGTTGAGGGTCAATCGAACTTGTTCGTCACAATGCCTTATTTAGAGAACACCAGAGATAACCCAGCTGGGAAGGTCAGTCAGTAAGAGAGGTCCCTTCAGTCGAATCTTATTTCCAATATTCAATATCATTTTCAAAACACTTGTTCATCGGTATGTCTATATGGACAAATTTAAACATATCACAAGGAATCAATCATCGGTATCAGATGAATTTTGAGAATAAAACAATTTCACAAAATATATATGGTTTTCATAATATCATATAATTAAAACGCACTAGGAATGTCAAAGCACTCACCTAAAATAAAAGTTCGAAGTTATAGAAACAAAGTCTTGGATCTCTCGTTAATCTTGAGACGAAACTTCTTCTTAATCTTTCCCTGCACTTTCTCTCACTATTTCTTTGTAAGCTTTTGGTATAATTTTGTGTAATGGCTGATCCAAGGGCTTTATTTATAGTTTCCCAAAGTTATTTAGGTGTTGACACGTGTCTGGGTGATAAGGCTTTCACTTTGGTGAGTCGTCGTTCACGTATCGTGCAACGGATCAGCCTTGCAGTCTTGGTTTACCAAATGGCGACACGTGTTTTGCCTTTTTCTATAGGATTGACATGAGTTTTATCCTGTCCTATAAAGGCGACACGTGTGCGGTGGAGGTGTCCAAAAGAAAGAACGAGGTGGAAAGTAAGAGGTGGAGAGTTATTAAGGGTATAAGGGTCATTTTACACCTGAAGGGTATTTTAGTAATTGTACACCATACATTTTCAATATTTTTTAGAGGTCCTTGAAAGTATTTTATTTACAAAATGGTCCTTTATATATTTTCATTTTAGTCCCTAAAACTTTCATTATTTCAAAAAATAAGTCCCTAAAGTCCCATAAAATTTCATTTTCTACCCCAAAAATTATCATTTAGCTTATGATATGCTATAAGACTTTGATTTAATCAATTTTGATGAATTAGGAGGTTATTTAAAAGTGTTTAAGTCGTACAAAGTCACCTCCCCTTGGTCCAATCAAAGTATGACACGTGGCAACTATGTAAGAAAAAATATCGTTTAAGGGTAAATGACTACTTACCCCTTGTTTATAAAAAGACGATATCTTCTCACTCGAATATCCGTTTGATGCAATGTTTGTTGTGCCACTAACCTAATTCATATATCTATAAATTTTTAGTTTTTACCTCAAGTCAATTGTTATATTATAATGGTCAAAACTAGTCTCTAATACGAGCATTCCTACCGAAAACTTTGAAATTTTATGTTTGTAACTAATTTTACATTTCCTGATTTATGAAGGGGGGATTTGATTAAAACAATAAATTAACATTATTCATATCACAAATGAAATAATACAATATTTAAAACTATATATATGAACATATAAAATTTGGGTCATTACAGATTATCTATTTTGGGAACCGATGATTTATTCGGTCTTATTTACTTATATATCTTTCGTGTGAATGTTCAGACTATTATTATGTGGATGTTTTGGTTAAATTATTGTAATTACACATGCTATAAAAGAAATGAAAGATAAAATTTGGCACCGGCTAATTTAACATAGGTGGTTAGTAATTAAAAGGTTTTTCGACAGTGATGCTAAGGATGAACCAAATGATATACCTGATTATTTTGATAAAGGACTGATCACTCGTGACTAAAATAGGCGGGGTGTCACAACATGATATAAATGTTTTTCTTTTATATCTATACCTTGTTTCATTAGGGGGGGGGGGGGGAACTGGTTTAATTGGGGAGAAATTAGTTATTTTATGCACTTTAATCTTTGTTTATTCCTGAACTAAAAGGGATAGAAATGATATCCCATCTTTTTAGCCTATGGAGAATTTTTCCATAAGGGGAGACATTTTTGCCTTAGTGGGAGACGTCCTAACTTAGGTAGAGAGTGATTGTTAGACAAAGGGGGAGATTTATTCTTATGCATATTTATATTGTTATATTCTCGTTGCATTTGAAAGTATGTTTAAGTGTCTCGATTTTGAATGATGCGATAAAGTTTACACATGAACAAAGCTACTCAAGAGGTTTATGTGTCAATCAAGTTTTCCTTTTTCCTTTTGGGATTGGGGATTGAGTCATTTAGATGAGCATGACGGACCATAGATTTTTTTTTTTGTCCCAGAATAGACAAATGGGGATATTTGTAAGGACAAAATTCCAATTGAGTCAATTTGTATGTATTTGCTTAATTATGATCCAAACATATTGAGTCATATATTAGGACTTCAGTTAGTGACCTTTCAAGCCTATGACATGTTTGTTGAAGACGTCGCGGCATCATGCCTTATTTTATGCCTTGTTTCTTCATAAACGTTCCAAGGATCTCTCAGGTATGAATGTATATTTATGGTGAGCCTTAGATATTTTATTATTGGGTGTTAGGATTATTTTAAAATGGTTTTAAAATGACTTTATATTTTTTTAGAGAAAAATGTTTATTTTTCACAAGGCCGTTAGAACAATTTTTAATATGCCGTTCGAATGAGGTTCCTATCTCGTTCGAACGAGTTATAAAATGAGGTTAATTTTTAAAGGCTTTGGTCTCGCTGGAATCTTGTTAGATAACTCGTTCGAGGGTTGTTCCAATAAGTTTGGCACCCTCATTCGAATGAACTTCAAATGAGGTATATAAAAAAAAATTAGACTCGTTTGATATCTCATTAGTTTACTGTTCGAACGAGAAATGGAGCATCATTTGAATGAGGTACCATGTCGTTCAAATGGCCCGAAGCATTTTAAAAAAAAATGTAGTTTTCTCCCACTACTTCCACTACTCACATGTTCTCTAGTTTTCCCACCTTTTTAAGGAGTACGGGACAACATTTATGGGAAAGGCTTTTTCCATCCATTTGATTGCCTAAACTCTTCCAAAAAGTACTCAAAGTTTTGTTTATTATCATGATGAATTTTTCCAAACACGAACCCTAGTTTATACCTAACTAGTTTACGATATAAGATTCATTATATATATATATATATATATATATATATATATATATATATATATATATATATTGAGATTGTGTTTTGGCACCATATTTTATTCTCTACATCTTGTTGAGAACTATTTATTGCGATGGATTCCGTGCTCGTTGGTTTACATTCGGCAGACTCTGTATGCACGATGGCTGCTGAGGCTTATCGGTGAATTCAGAGGCTTGTGTGAACTTACACGTTGTTATAGCTACACGGGTGGACTGCTACACATCACTGAGCAGAGGTCGAATGAACAAAGAGCGTCAAGGCTTGCGAGGGCATCGAGTCTGTGTTATAAGTCTTCTGTCGTGTCCTTTTATAATTCCATACTTAGTGGATTTTGTGTGGCTGGGTCGTCTGGAGATTTTCCCATTTTTTTTCTCGTTCATCGAGCATTGTGGTTTATTTATTTTAATTTTCCTATACTCACCTAGATGCATGCTCTGGCATAAGATAAAATTAGTTAGTCGCAAATCTATTTAATTGCTTCTTAATTAATTTCAATTAATTTTTTTTAAGAAAAAGCTAATTTTGAAAAATTCCAAATAAAAATTGGTTTATGTGTTTTTGAACCATCCTATCAAATACCATTCCGTATTCCCTTCCAATACTTGGGAAAGAAATCACATCGCTCTAATGCGATATTGAAGCTAGATATGGAAAAGGCTTACTGTCACGCCATGCTTTCTGGTACGAATGAACAAGAAGTATATATAAATAGAAGAATTAAAGATAAAGCGAAATAACATAACTTTGTTCATATATTAAAGTAGTTTACATAGGGTCGTACCATCGCAAGGGTGAGTTACATTTTTTTAGTGCAAACTATGATGTAGAAAATTGAAAAGCGCCACTACTTGCTCCCATCTGGCTTATTCTTTGCCCACACAGTCATATACGCAAATAGGTGACCTATATCTGTCTCTAATAGGGAAGATATATTATCCTCTTTCTCCAGGTTCATCTGGAGAAAAAAGGAATTAGAACAAATATGCTAACCAGATTCTACCAGTTCTATAACAAATATATGTATATATGAGAGTTGGAGTGTGTCTAGAATTAGTGTTTTAGCAACGCTAAAGAAATACAACTGATAATCCCATACTTATCAGTTATAAAGCACATTAAGGTTCCTGAACTAATAATCCCATACTTACCATTTCATTAAGAAAATAAAGTTCTTTACCAGTTCATTAAAGTTCATGTAAAGAAAATCAAGGATTCTTGAACTAATAATCCCATACTTACCAGTTCACTAATGGGTATAGAAACAAGTAAGTCATCAGTAAAACCAAATAATAATAATAATAATAATAATAATAATAATAATAATAATAATAATAATAATAATAATAATAATAATAATAATAATAATAATAGTTAACCCAAAACCTTTGGGGAAAGATAACCAGCTAGGCACACAATTAAAGTGGCACTCATACGTATGTAGCAATAAATCTAGGCTCTCAATCATCTGAGACCATCAGGCTTAGCAGAGAGTTCCATGGAATATCACATTAGTATAATTCCTAGTTAATACTGATGCTTATAATATAATGGCACAAAAGTGTTGGGGAAAACTGAATTAGTAAGGAATATTATACCAGCTATCAGGTGAGAAGGGTTAAAATTTATCCATAATCAAATTCAAATATCGATGATATGTAATAAAATATGTATTATGGAAGTATTATAAAATGCATATACTAAGAGTAAATAGGAGCTATCACATAGTGATATCAATAGCAGTATGCCAAATACGCAAAGTTTACTGTTGAAAAGGTAGGAAAAACCTACTTGTTCGGTATATCGGCCGGCTTTATATATCACTAGAGGATATTGAGAGGAGATGGTACTTAATTTTCTGTATACCATGTTTGGTTATGTAAGTATTTGGGATTAGGTCAATCAGTTTGTACATAAACTCCATCTTTTAAAGTTTTGGGGGTTTAATTGTAAATATTTTAAGACTCTAAAATACTGGACTTGCAATCATTTTTGAACTTTAGTGCAGGAGACTTTTTGTCTTAAAATATTTTAAGGTATTCATAGACAAAGTTTGGGGTTCAAATTCATAAGTTGGAAAAGTTAGGAGGGGCTAATTTGTAATTTTAGAAAAATATTCTTAAGTTAAAACCTCATTTTTCCATAGCTCAGGCTAGGTTAATCCAAATATGGCCTTACCTTATAGCATTTTTACCAGAAAAATAATATAAAAAATTGGAAAAAATTTCAAAAATTTCTTATTGGCCATGCGCCCTCACGCGCTAGGTCAATATTTCTGATCAAAGAGTTCATCTTGTTCCCCTCAAGAGTTGACTTGAGGGTTTTTGGTTTTTGACGTTGAATAACTCCTTCATTTCTAAACCATTTGATATGATTTCTAAAAAAACTCAACCTATTTTTTCATAAGGAGTCCAAATATATAAGTTTTGTGGATTGAGATGCAATACATCTCAAGTTCCATAACTGAGTGTTTTTCTATAATTTTGACTTAACATTTGTGGATTCTAAGGATATGACAGGGATTCTTATGAACATGGTTTATTTTCTACTATATATAGGAGTAGTTTGGTTTTGATTTCAGAGGCTGAGATGGATTATACATGGAGAATTTTAAATTTTAAATTTTCTAGTTCAAAACACACTTTCAATCGATTAGAGATTAATAAACACATTCATGGATTTTGATCATTACACTCGAGTTCCTTAGGTTTTAATGAAGTTATACATAGATTTAAATCAAAATTTGGAGCCCTATATTTAAATTCACCATTGAAGTTCAAGCTTTAATGGTGTAATTTCACGTTTGTTTTCTATCCTACAATGTCGTACATGTAAAAGCTTGCATATTATGATCGTTCTAAGTATACTAACTACACAGAAAGCAATTGGAATTGAAAGAACTAAAAATAAATCATAAAATCATGACGTACCTGGTTTGAGTGAAATTCTGAGTTTTTGAATTGAAGTTTGAGTTGTGTCTTAACTACTGAAACGATGGGGTATTTATATTACATACTCAGGGGATTCGATTCGGGGAATGGGGTGGTGGATTTGAGCTGATTACATGAAGTTCTGATAAATGTGACTCACATGTGTGCATGGTTTACACGTGTTTTTTTAACTCCTTGTGCTGAGGTGGTGCACTAGGTGGACAAGGGGTTTACTAAAATCAATAGAACTTTGTTGTTTGGTCCTTGGTTGGTCTTTTAATTATATTTATTGCCTTAAAAGTATACTTTTCATAACGTATTGGGGTAATTTTGTAATTTCAGAAAGTTTCCAAGGATGAAATTGTGATTTTATGTTAGTCAAAGTCTAAAGGATTAATTTGATATAAATTTGAGGTTTATGGGTGAAATATAAGTCAAGTTATATTATTTTGAAGTTTTTAGGGGGCTATTTTGTAATTGCTAAAACTTCAGGGGGTTTACGTCTTAGTAAAATTGCAGGGCATCAAGTATAGTCTCTTTGTTCTTAGAAGGCTTTTGAATTTGAATACATTATAAGGGTTAAAATAGTGATCGTAGATATTTAGGGTCGGTTCTCAAAACTCGATTATTACAGTCTACCTACCTAAAAAAATATTCGTCCTCGAATTTACCTTGAAATAAGTCGGGGTATTGATCCTTAATCGCTTATTCTGATTCCAATGTAGCTTCTTGCTAATTTTGATTTTCCCAAAGTACTTTAATTGATGGAATTTCCTTGGTTCTGAGGTACTTTACTTGGTGATCTAGAATTTGAATAGGCTATACTTCAAATTTATATTTTCGTTCGATAGAAATGTCTTGCAATGTAACGGTATGATATGGATCAGAAATGTACTGGCATAACTGTGACACGTGAAATACATGGTGAATATTGAATAATTTCATAGATAATTCTAATTGATAGGTTATGGAGCCAATCCATTTAGAAATTGTGAAAGGTCCAATATATATGGGGGCTAGTTTTCTTTTCTTTCCAAAATGTAAAATTCCTTTTCAGGGGGAAACTTTCAAAAATACTTGGTCATTAACTAGAAATTCTAAGGGTTTCCGGCGTTGGTCTGCATAACGTTTCTATTAATCCTACGCTATCTTTAGTCTGTCTCGAATTTTCTGTAATCTTTTAGTGTTTTCTTGGATTATTTCGGGACAAAATTGTTTACTATTTCGAATTCTATCCAACATACAGGTGAACTACAAGGTCTTCCACATAAAGCTTTAAATGGAGCAGCCTTACTACTAGCTTGATAACTATTTTTATATGAAAATTTGACAAGGGGTAAGTACACATTTCAATTGCCAGACATATCTAATGTACAAGCACAGAGCATATCCTCTAGAGTTTGGATTGTATGTTTTGATTGTCCATCCGTTTGTGGGTGGAATGCGTATAACAACCCGAATTTTTTAAATGTGTATTTTTAAATAAAAAAATTAGAATATTTGAGAAAAATAAATTTTAGAATTTTATAAATTTTATTGGTTAAATATGTTGGTTATGATTTTAGAAGAATAGAACTTCAAGCGGAATTGAAATCGGATTTAAAACAAATTTTTAAACGAATTTTTAATATTTTGCCTTATGACATTTTTAAGGGAAACTGCCAAATTTTTGGCATGATCGATCTATCGACAATCTTCATCGATCGATCGACGGTCCCAAAATCTGTGCGCAACAGTATGCCCGAGTTATGCTTTCTAACACACAACTCTTACAAACCCTTAGAAGCCAACAACCCCTTTTCTCTCTATCTTCCACCTCCAAAATCCAAACCTCCATTAAAACAGATTTTCAAGCTTAT
Organism: Sambucus nigra; assembly: GCA_949130495.1. NCBI lineage: Eukaryota > Viridiplantae > Streptophyta > Magnoliopsida > Dipsacales > Adoxaceae > Sambucus > Sambucus nigra. The sequence continues at coordinate 181,345,012 of OX422224.1, read as the reverse complement.
TTTTGGGGGTCAAAATAGAAATATTTCAAAGTTCTTCAAGAGATTTTTTCGATCAATTTTTCGAGGAGAACCCAAATCTCTCGTCAATTTCAACATAAAAAAAAAAAATCAGTCATGTTTATCCTATTCTTTTCCTTTAGTGTTATGTGTCTTGATTATATACTCCATTAAAACTCATGTGTTCTAAAATAAATTAAGAACCTAATATATTGAAGAAATTAATTATGGGTCTGTTTTGTGAAAATAATAAATAATACCAAATAATTATAATTTTGTTGTTATTTATATTGTATTTACTTAGTTGGTGATATTGTGGGAATATACATGTAGAGGAGACCTTAGTAATTTAATTTGGATGTTTATGTAAAAATCCTTAAATTAATTAAATTACTTATGCTAGAAAAATAATAACTAAATATGGAACTTGCGAGTAATAATGATTCGGAAAAATCATAATAATTACGTGTTCTTGTTTTCCCCATATTTAGATTAAAAACTATTTATTGGTAATTTAGTATTGTTGAGATTATTGTCATAAATTGTTGATTATGTTAATTATGAAATATTCTAATATTGAATATTTCAGGAACGTTGGTATTTTACATAATTGATTTTCACCCCTTGTTATAATACACTTGTTAGGTATGGGACTAATAAGTGGCCCTTAGTTGCGATTTATGGTAATTAGGTATGGGACTAATTAACATAAATCTATACTGGTTATATAAATTGGGGTGGGGGCAAATTCTCTATTTTTACCGTTGATGTAATATCCTAGGATTAATATATAGGTGAAGTAAAAAACTGTTATAATCATCATTTATTTATGATGGGATGAAAATGTGATTTGGCACCTTTTGATTGGGACTAAGGAATATTTTGAGGATATTCACATCGCTTTTAAGGGTGGGGAAAATTTATTGTGAATAGTGAGTATGAGAAATTTGGGGAAATTAATACCGCAAAACTAAAACTGGTATTAAAATTGATGGCGATATAATGTGTCCAGGGCCGACAGTTTAACCGGGTCAGAGGACGATTTATGTCATGTCATGTGTGGAACCTTGCCATATCGCGAGGATCGCAGGATAAAAATGAATCAGATGATGGACTTGACAAGTGGATGCGTGTGTGTGTAGAACCTTGTCATATCGTGAGTGTCGCAATATAAAAACAGATTAGACGACGGACTTGACAAGGGGATGGGTTGTAATATTAATGTCATTTTGGTGTAAATCACCCGTGGCGGGAGGACCTCTATACCTAATAATAAAGTGAGAACAATTCATCCTAGTTAATTTAAAAACATTTACATCGTGGGACTTGGGTTAATTTAAAATAATATTGGTGTGGCACATTTAAACCTTGTGGGCACTTAGAAATTTAATTGTTAAGTATTATAGACTTTCTTTTAATTAAAATATTCTATTGTTATGGTCGATATATATAGAACTATTGTCTAGGTTCAAGGAACCTAATTGAAAGGAGTAGCCGGTATTCATGCTCAGGGCCTCGGCTCTGACACATGCGTTGACTAATATTTTTTAGGGATTTAAATTGGAGTAGCTGCATAGGAATTTTTGGAGATCCTTTGGAAGTGCAGCTGGAGCCATATTATGGTTTAGAAATTTATTTCTTCTCCTATTCAGTCGTAATTATTGTGAGACTATATTTAGGTTTTAATTGGGCCTTTCGGTTCCAAAGTTTTCTTAAGATTTCAGTTGGGTTTGATTTATTGTAATAATTAAGATATTCGAAGATTGCATGTGACGGACTTTATATCGCACTTTGGTGATAAATCAGTTGGATGTCCTTAATATTTGGGATTGATTTAAAATATTGATCTTGTGGAATAAAATTTATATGTCTCATCTGTCACATGCTAAGGATGATATTTAATTTATTAACGCCTAGCTAAATTTTGGTGGCGGTCGACGCCATAATTTAATGGGGTGTTACATTGCGGTACTCAAATGAAGTTTAGTACCCATTGCGGTTTGAAATGCCTGCCAATATTTTCCTACAAAACGGGAATCTTTGTCTGATATGATGGATAAATTAATTCCATGTAATCGAATAATTTATTGATTATAGAGCTTGCTAAGATTTTGGAATGAATCGACGGTCATTAAAGGAAGAAAATGAGCAGATTTGGTGAGTCGATCTACTATTACCCAAATGAAATTATATTCTTGGGACTTACGAGGTAGGCCACTAACAAAATCCATGGTAATGTGATCCCATTTTAAGTCGGGAATGGTAAGGGTTATAAGAGTCACCAGGATGTTGGTATTCTATCTTTACTTGTTGACAAGTAAGACATTTCCTTACAAAATTATCGATATCATTTCTCATATTTGGCCAACAGTATTGCTTCTTCAAAGCGTAATACATTTTCAAACTTCCAGGTGAATCATGAATTTCAAACGATGGGCTTCTTGCAATATTTCCTCTTGAATAGATGCATCATCAGGTACATACAATTTATTTAAAAATCATAAACATGTTTCCTTATCGTATGAGAAGTCAGGATTTTTGTTCAAAAATGTTTGTACAAAAGAATCTTGGGTTTACTGAACTAAAATTTTCTCTCTCAAGTCAGGATAAATAATAATGTGAAATTTTTTCACAAAAGGAGATATCAATGGCATATCATATTCCTCTATGGTAGCAGTAATATCATAGAAAATTAAATCCTGGAGTCTTCCTACTGGATTTCGACTTAAAGGATCGGCTACTACATTGCCATTGTCTGTATGGTAATTTGATTTAAATCGATAATCCTACAAAAAATCCATTCAGTGTCGTCGTCTTAAATTCAAGTCCTTTTGGGTAAAGATATATTTCAAAATTTTATGATCCGAAAAGACTTGGAAATTTACACAATAAAGGTAACAACTCCAAATTTTTAGCAGAAAAACTACAGTGGCTAGTTCAAGATCATGGATAGGATAGTTACATTCATGAGTTTTGAGTTGTCGTGACCCATATTCTATAACTTTCTCATTCTGCACTAACACACATTCTAGCCCTTGTAATGAAGTATCAGTATATACATCGTAACTTACGTCACTATAAGGAATAGTGAGGATAGGAGGAGTAGTTAAGTAATACTTCAACACTTGGAATGCTTGGTTACATTCTTGAGTCAATATAAATGGAACTTCCTTCTTAGTTATCTTTAAAAGGGGAAGGGAAATGCGATAAAATGCTTCTATAAAACAACGGCAATTTCTACCTAACCCTAAAAAACTTTTTGTTTCGTAATATTGGTAGGATTTTTCCATTCTAAAATGGCTGAAATTATGGCTGGATCGACTTATAATCTATTTTTAGAAATCACATGTCCAAAAAATTGTATTTCCTTCATTGAAAAATCACATTTTATCTTTTTAGCATATAAATGATGGTTTCTAAGACTACTTAAAACCGTTTCAAAATATTGGGCATGTTTTACTGGGTTATGAGAATATACGAGAATATCATTAATAAAATGATAACGAATTGGTCTGAATATTCTATGCATTAGATCCATAAAATCTGCGGGTACATTGGTCAATTGAAATGACACTAGGGTAAATTCGAAATGTACATAACGGGTTTGAAAAGAAGTTTTCAAAATATCTTCTTCCCTAATGCGTAAATGATGATAACCATATTGTAAATCTAATTTATAAAAGACCTTTGCTCCTCATAGTTGATCAAATAGATCTCCTATTCTGGGTAAAGGATACTTATTCTTAATAATTACTGAGTTCAGTTTACGATAGTCTGTGCATAATCTAAATCTTCCATCATGTTTCTTGGCAAATAATATTAGAGCTCCCCAAAGTTATGAACTTAGTCGAATAAAACCTTTCTCCAAAAGATCATCTAATTAGGTACAGAGTTATCAAAGTTCCAAAGAATCCATTTGATACGGAGGTATCTAAATATGAAGTGTATTAGGAAAAAGATTAATATTAAACTCAATTTCTCTGGAATGGGGTAATTCTGGTAACTCTTTGGGAAAAAACATCGTCGAATTATTCCAACGGATTTGGAATTAAAGAAGAGATCCGAAGTTAGAAACTTGAGAGTCCAGATGAACCTAATCCTTGAAATATAAAAGAACAATTATCTTCATTTCAAAAATAAATTTTCTTAGCATGACAATGTGACAACCCGCTCCAAATAATAATGGGTGGCCAGCCCTATACTACATACATCAGGTATCTCAGATGGTACAGTCTCAACATCAACAACTAAACACATAATATAAGGCTAACTACCCGGAATCATTAAGTGCGAATCGTCAAAATTTAAAACTTTTATAATAACATCATCAACAACACCAATAATTCACACAACCAACAATATACACCTAACTATGATGTGTGAAAAGTGCGTGCTCCAATAATATGAAAGAGTGCAATACATTGTACAACAAAATCTCAACAATGAAATACCCGAATATGCTGTCGGGTAACAGACAATACAATAATGAGAGAGATGAAATAGGGAAGTGTTAATATACAACACTTGAATACTAACTCAATATACAAACTGAATCCTAATCTAGATATACAAAGATAGGAATCGACTAAAGCAAGTGCCGCAACAGTCTGCTACTGCCACAGCTCCACAAATACCCTGGATGGATAACATCAAAGGTGTCCTTGCGGAGGAACACCCTTAAGTAATACAATATATACAAGGAGGAGGAAAATATAAATGGGTCAGAGCCCGAGTTTGGAAAACATTTTTATAGCAAGTGTATTAAAATGCATAATAATTATAAATGCATTATTACATGATTTAGTTGGAATCGAACACTCCATAATAATTCAACTCACCTCTCATCTAAAGCGCGAACTAAACATATATGTTTAGTGCGCGCTTTAGATGAGAGGTGAGTTGAATTATTATGGAGTGTTCGATTCCAACTAAATCATGTAATAATGCATTTATAATTATTATGCATTTTAATACATCCAAAAGGACGACTGATTCTAAATAGGTAAGAGGATCCTAACTTAAACCCAAAAGAAGTATTTAAGCAAAATCATCTAACCTATTTCCCACTACATTTGTTCCCATAATTCACGAGTTATATACATTAACTTTAATGCAATAATTATAGCTATCTTTATAATGTTCATTTGTTGAACATATAAAGTTACATGATCCCATCATGTCCACATCATCACAATACATCAACAATCTCATTTACTAGAATTTATATTCTAGTGATGCCCATATAAGGCATGGAACCATATATAGAATTATTATATATGAGTTATTAGCATTAAGAGTTAAGGACTAAACTCCTCCTGATTCTCAACACGGTACTGTGTTTCATGCGTGGAAAGTCTCGCCGAAGCGAAATCCAAACAAGGAACCCTCCCGTTACACTAATCCTGGCCGTATCGATCCTCGGGGCTCATTATGCCCTCAATGAAAGAAGCATGTAACCCAACTGATTATTATCTAAATTTAATTAATTAATATTCCCAATTCTCAACAGTACACGACGTTTCATGCGTGGGACGTCTCGCCGAAGCGAAATCCAAACAAGGAACTCCCCCGTTACACTACTCCTGGCACTGTCAATTGTCGGGATAGGTGATTTAGATATATATATAATTATTAGCATTAAGGACTAAACTTATCCCCAAGTTCCAGCATTACACTGCGGTTCGTGCGTGGGACGTCTCGCCGAAGCGAAATCAAACAAGGAACCCCCCCGATACACTAATCCTGGCAATGTAGGTCGTTAAGGTCCATTATGCCCTTGACACCCAAATACAAACACAAGCAATAATAACCATCCAACCGAGATATAACTCGAAGGATGCAGGCTCACATGCTAACATCTTCCAGCAGCCCATATACGTAGCAAACTGGGGCCACCTGGTGGGGTTCAACGACACCCACCTCGTGATCAACTCACGCACACAACGTCCCGAGAAGCGGTCATAGCTCCTAACCGGAAAGTGAGAGCGACACATACCCACGACCTCTCACCCCCAAAATAAATAAATGTATATATATATATATGTCATTTGCTGACCACCATGGACGACTATGACCTGGGGAATATCCACATCCAGCTTTTCTAGTCAGAATTCTCACCCACTACGCACGAAACTTCCCAATGATAGCAAGGAGGGGGTATGCTTAACATGTATATACACCATCATATAAGGTATACATACATCCCACATAATAAAGATATACCATTATATAAGGTATACCTGCACATCATTTCATATTCACTTTACGCCCTTAGGCGAAATAGATTAATATCATTATTTAGTATATATCTCTCTCGATACACTAACCGTCAATTCTCGCACCATAACCCCACTTAGTATATGCTATACTAATTCTCGCTTGAAGCTCTCATGTCTCTTCTAGTATGAATTGTCTTTCAATTCTATTTAAGTTAAGGATATTCTATATCTTATTGCACCTCAATTAACATTTCTCATTGTGTGAGATATCTCCCAAATCAATCATCAATAAGGATATTTCTATATCCATATGCCCATCAAATAGCATTTATCATTTTCCATTCATAATAGGGTTCAATTCATTTTATTAACCTTTTTAAAGTTATCCCATTTGGGATTGGATCCTAAGATCCGGTATCTCTAAGTTATTCTCGTTCTCAGATCGTGAAATTTATTTATTATCACCAAATAAGATCCCAAATAAAATTGGGCTTCCCCACTTAGAAAAATACCAAAATCTACACTCGGTATTCCTCAAATACTAACCTCGATACTTCGAGGATTTTTCCCTAAATTGCTACACCCTTTTGGATTCTTACTTCTCAAAATCAATCACTAAAACTCTCCGACATTTACATTTAGTCTTTTATTTATCAATTAGCCTCATATATCGTCTTATGACTCTAAGGTCTATAATCCCCTTATATAATCACTTAATCCTTTATGATACTCTGATTATGGAAGTCCATTTATACAAACCCAAAGAAGAAGGGGATAACTTAAATTCTCAAATTTGAACCCAAAACAGGGGACCGGTCGACCGGTGCCCAAACCGCGGTCGACCGCGTTTCTAAATTTTGCCTAATCTCGAAGACAGAATGCCCAACTTTGGAGGCGCGGTCGATCGGTCCTATGTACGCGGTCGACCGTCCCTAACAGGTATTACGGCCAACACCATTTTTATACAACTCCAACTTCTCAAAAACTCCATAAAATTCCATTCAACCACAAATCTTCAACCCAAACATATTCCTAACATTTATATTCATTCTAGAATACTTATAAACTGATTTTTCTCATTAAATCAAAGATCTACATACTAAATATAAGATTATACCCAAAAGTTAGGTTTTGTTAAACTAAACCTAAAACCCAAAGTATCAATCCACAAATCATGCAATAATTGGTACACAACAATTATTTAGCAAGTTTAATCACTTGCCTCGGGTTCGTAGGGTATGAATCCGCCTTGAGATCGCATGGAAACCGAAAATCTCCACTTTCTCTCCCTTTTCTCCTTCTTTCTCTTCTTCTTTCTTCTTCTCTCTTTCTTTCTAGGGTTTTCCACTTTCTCTTAAGTGAGAATGACTTCTCACGTGGCCTTTAAGCCTTAACCCACAAGACACACATCTTTAAATGATAATACACACTTTAAATGACCCGGTAACTTTAATTCGAGTCAAACGGTCCTAAATTATTTCGGAACCTAAATAGACCCCAAGTACAGTCATTTCGACTTTCTCGACCCTTCCTGAAACGATGGTACCCTCAGAATCGACATTCAACACTCTTTCTAACGACTCTAAATTTTGACCTCAATTGCCAATTTAATATTTCTCCCATAAAATATTATTTATTTCTCCCCAAAATAAATAAATTGTCGACTCCAAAACCTCGGGTTGTTACAAACTTCCCCACTTACAAAAATTTCGTCCTCGAAATTTAGCTAAGCCTATTTCTCCAAAGCTCAACTAGTCCTACTATACCCAATCTTGCAAATCCCCTCTCCAAACTTCTAACTTCCCTCGACGAGTTCATTTTAAATTCATTTTTATTATAAGTTAATTATGGGTTAAATAAAACCAATTTCTGCAACAAGGGCGCCCATACACCCTTTATATTTGAGCTTTATGCTCACAACAATCATAATGAGGCTTTATTTGCCTCCAAGTTCCACCATTCCAACAATATAAGTACTACTAACATTTTAATGGTGTGAAATTTGAATGGTCCAAAGAAATAACTCCTTTCAATTCCTGACAATCGCCAATTTCCTGCGGGGGACGTCTCGCAAAAGTGAAATCCAAACAAGGAACCCTCCCATTACACTACTATGAGGCGACGCCGGGGATTGAGAGTTTGTTAAATCCGGACTAGAGTTCGGAAAGGTTAACTTTATGAAAATCATTTTGAAAGGGCCCGAAGGCCGACAAAGGTTTTATTTAAAAATAGTTTACTTTGAAAACGGTTCATATATATATGTATACTATAAAATGCCTTATGTCCAACACAAGGTCTTTTTAGATCATCATCTATATAACATGTAGCTCACAATTATTATCATACTTATGAGCTAAAATTTTACCTGCGTCCCATCAAACCATAATCAAACTTTCAAATATAAACAACATCTTACATCATTTCAACATATTGCCATATATAAGGCAAATCCATATCTGGAATACAACAATCATAATAGTCTATCATGACTATATAAAAAGAAGTAGCTTTTATCATTACTACTTATCACCATAACCACACTTACATTTACCATAAGGTTTAAAGCTCTTTTCGAGCACCTTGCAAAAATTATCTACCATTCTTACAAAATAATAGAATAAGAGCATATCTTGCTCAAAATTTCCCTTTTTAAGGTCATTACATACATAATAGGGCAATATTTCTACCCTTTCACAATTATCTTTCATACGATATTCCCAGAACTCATTTTAGTAATTATCTTGTTTCTAAAGGAAAATTAACTTACATTACCCATATCTAGTCCGATTGCCCATCCTCATCAATGGGCTCCCAAACTTAGTCCCCCGGTCTAAAGCGACCTCGAATCTGCTGTAGGGGTTGCACTTCCAAAATTTCGTCAAATTGCGGTCCTTTACCTCTTTGAGGACAATCTCTCTTTTTATGACCTATTTCTTTACAAAAGAAACACTTACCCGCAAATTCTTTCTGTGCATTCGCATTAGTGGCACTCTCCTTGCCAAACTTACTTGACGAACTCGAATCACCAAAGTTCTTACCCTCTTGTGAACGAAGGCGATATTCATGACACTTTAGTAGTGCTGCATTCACTACCTCAACGAAAGTCACTAAACTAGGACTCCCTAATAAATGTTGTCGGATTTTCCAATCCAAACCTCGAACAAACATTAATATACGTTTCTCTTCCGTATTTACCTCATCAGGTACTAACTTCGCCCATTTAGAGAAGTCTTCCTCATATTCCACTACAGTTCTATTTCCTTGAAAAATCTTTATATCTCAATTAGAGGAAGGAAAATACCTTCGATCAAAAAGTTCCCAAAATGTTGTTATGGGTAAAGTATCTCTTTGTTCAGGTGTGGTGACAGACTCCCACCATTGAAGAGCTGCACCCGATAACCTAAAGGTGACTAAAAATTGTTTCTGCACCTCACTACACTCAACCATACGAAGATGCCTCTGCATGATATTTTTCCATTGACTTTCAGCCACTGCATCAACTCCCCCTGCAAACTCGGGAGGATGCCCCTTACTAAAATCTTCCTTCACTCGCTCCCATAAAGACAATCCTAAATGGGGTGGGGCTGCTCGAGCGGCAGATTGTTGAGCCATCGTAGAAACGGCAGCAGTTACTGCTTGTGCCACTATATTGGCAACATCATCTGTAGTCATGTTCCTTTGAGGTATTTGGGGTTGCACATTCCCTTTATTTTCCCTGACTGAACGACCTCCCTTCGGTGGCATCTGAAACAAGAACAATTGTATCAGAACGCCTTTCAAATATTTTCGAATCACAGAAAGATATGGACGCATGAATGTAATCGTCCTAATAATAAGGCTCTACATTAAGAACGCTTAAGGAAGATCGTAGTAACGCACACAGATCCTAAAGACACTAGAACCTGATGCTCTGATACCACCTGTGACAACCCGCTCCAAATAATAACGGGTGGCCAGCCCTATACTACATAAATCAGGTATCTCAGATGGTACAGTCTCAACATCAACAACTAAACACATAATATAAGGCTAACTACCCTGAATCATGAGGTGCGAATCGTCAAAATTTAAAACTTTTATAATAACATCATCAACAACACCAATAATGCACACAAACCAACAATATACACCTAACTATGATGTGTGAAAAGTGCGTGCTCCAATAATATGAAAGAGTACAATACATTGTACAACAAAATCTCAACAATGAAATACCCGAATATGCTGTTGGGTAACAGACAATACAATAATGAGAGAGATGAAATAAGGAAGTGTTAATCTACAACACTTGAATACTAACTCAATATACAAACTGAATCCTAATCTAGATATACAAAGATAGGAATCGACTAAAGCAAGTGCCGCAACAGTCCGCTACTGCCACAGCTCCACAAATACCCTGGATGGATAACATCAAAGGCTTCCTTGCGGAGGAAAACCTGAAGTAATACAATATATACAAGGAGGAGGAAAATATAAACGGGTCAGAGCCCGAGTTTGGAAAACATTTTTATAGCAAGTGTATTAAAATGCATAATAATTATAAATGCATTATTACATGATTTAGTTGGAATCGAACACTCCATAATAATTCAACTCACCTCTCATCTAAAGCGCGCACTAAACGTATGCACGTGATCTCCAAAAGGACGACCGACTCTAAATCGGTAAGAGGATCCTAACTTAAACCCAAAAGAAGTATTTAAGCAAAATCATCTAACCTATTTCCCACTACATTTGTTCCCATAATTCACGAGTTATATACATTAACTTTAATGCAATAATTATAGTTATCTTTATAATGTTCATTTGTTGAACATATAAAGTTACATGATCCCATCATGTCCACATCATCACAATACATCAACAATCTCATTTACTAGAATTTATATTCTAGTGATGCCCATATAAGGCATGGAACCATATATACAATTATTATATATGAGTTATTAGCATTAAGAGTTAAGGACTAAACTCCTCCTGATTCTCAACACGGTACTGTGTTTCATGCGTGGAAAGTCTCGCCGAAGCGAAATCCAAACAAGGAACCCCCCCGTTACACTACTCCTGGCCGTATCGATCCTCGGGGCTCATTATGCCCTCAATGAAAGAAGCATGTAACCCAACTGATTATTATCTAAATTTAGTTAATTAATATTCCCAATTCTCAACAGTACATGACGTTTCATGCGTGGGACGTCTCGCCGAAGCGAAATCCAAACAAGGAACTCCCCCGTTACACTACTCCTGGCACTGTCAATTGTCGGGATAGGTGATTTAGATATATATATAATTATTAGCATTAAGGACTAAACTTATCCCCAAGTTCCAGCATTACACTGCGGTTCGTGCGTGGGACGTCTCGCCGAAGCGAAATCCAAACAAGGAACCCCCCCGATTCACTAATCCTGGCAATGTAGGTCGTTGAGGTCCATTATGCCCTTGACACCCAAATACAAACACAAGAAATAATAACAATCCAACCGAGCTATAACTTGAAGGACGTAGGCTCACATGCTATCATCTTCCAGCAGCCCATATACATAGCAAACTAGGGCCACCTGGTGGGGTTCAACGACACCCACCTCGTGATCAACTCACGCACACAACGTCCCGGGAAGCGGTCATAGCTCCTAACCGGCAAGTGAGAACGACACATACCCACGACCTCTCACCCCCAAAATAAATAAATGTATATATATATGTCATTTGCTGACCACCATGGACGACTATGACCTGGGGAATATCCACATCCTGTTTTCTAGTCAGAATGCTCACCCTCTACGCACGAAACTTCCCAATGATAGCAAGGAGGGGGTATGCTTAACATGTATATACACCATCATATAAGGTATACATACATCCCACATAATAAAGATATACCATTATATAAGGTATACCTGCACATCATTTCATATTCATTTTACGCCCTTAGGCGAAATAGATTAATATCATTATTTAGTATATCTCTCTCTCGATACACTAACCGTCAATTCTCGCACCATAACCCCACTTAGTATATGCTATACTAATTCTTGCTTGAATCTCTCATGTCGCTTCTAGTATGAATTGTCTTTCAATTCTATTTAAGTTAAGGATATTCTATATCTTATTGCACCTCAATTAACATTTCTCATTGTGTGAGATATCTCCCAAATCAATCATCAATAAGGATATATCCATATGCCCATCAAATAGCATTTATCATTTTCCATTCATAATAGGGTTCAATTCATTTTATGAACCTTTTTAAAGTTATCCCATTTGGGATTGGATCCTAAGATTCGGTATCTCTAAGTTATTCTCATTCTCAGATCGTAAAATTTATTTATTATCACCAAATAAAATCCCAAATAAAAGTGGGCTTCCCCACTTAGAAAAATACCAAAATCTACACTCGGTATTCCTCAAATACTAACCTCGATACTTCGAGGATTTTTCCCTAAATTGCTACACCCTTTTGGATTCTTACTTCTCAAAATCAATCACTAAAACTCTCCGAGATTTACATTTAGTCTTTTATTTATCAATTAGCCTCATATATCGTCTTATGACTCTAAGGTCTACAATCCCCTTATATAATCACTTAATCCTTTATGATACTCTGATTATGGAAGTCCATTTATACAAACCCAAAGAAGAAGGTGATAACTTAAATTCTCAAACTTGAACCCAAAACAGGGGACCGGTCGACCGCGTTTCTAAATTTTGCCTAATCTCGAAGACAGAATGCCCAACTTTGGAGGCTCGGTCGATCGGTCCTATGTACGCGTTCGACCAGCCCTAACAGGTATTACGGCCAACACCATTTTTATACAACTCCAACTTCTCAAAAACTCCATAAAATTCCATTCAACCACAAATCTTTAACCCAAACATATTTCTAACATTTATATTCATTCTAGAATACTTATAAACTGATTTTTCTCATTAAATCAAAGATCTACATACTAAATATAAGATTATACCCAAAAGTTAGGTTTTGTTAAACTAAACCTAAAACCCAAAGTATCAATCCACAAATCATGCAATAATTGGTACACAACAATTATTTAGCAAGTTTAATCACTTGCCTCGGTTCATAGGGTTTGAATCCGCCTTGAGATCGCGTGGAAACCGGAAATCTCCACTTTCTCTCCCTTTTCTCCTTCTTTCTCTTCTTCTTTCTTCTTCTCTCTTTCTTTCTAGGGTTTTCCTCTTTCTCTTAAGTGAGAATGACTTCTCACGTGGCTTTTAAGCCTTAACCCACAAGACACACATCTTTAAATGATAATACACACTTTAAATGACCCGGTAACTTCAATTCGAGTCAAACGGTCCTAAATTATTTTGGAACCTAAATAGACCCCAAGTACAGTCATTTCGACTTTCTCGACCCTTTCGGAAACGATGGTACCCTCAGAATCGACATTCAACAGTCTTTCTAACGACTCTAAATTTTGACCTCAATTGCCAATTTAATATTTCTCCCATAAAATATTATTTATTTCTCCCCAAAATAAATAAATTGTCGACTCCAAAACCTCGAGTTGTTACAGACAATCGATATAAGCATTATGTCTTGATAAAACATCCATTCTGATAATAATATTGAAACCACAAGTATCTAAAATTATCAGATTAACAAGGAGTGTTCATAAACCAAGATGGAGTTTACAATTGTTATAACCTTATGTTGGTGTATTGATTTAACCTATTGGTAATTCAATATCCAATGGAGTAATTAATGTTGTATGTAATAATTGCAATAATTTAGCTAGTCTAATACTAACAAAAGAACGTGTTGATCCTGAATCAAACAAAATATGTGCAGGAAAATGCTAAAAAAATTTCATACCTTTTATCACGTCATGGGAATTTTGTGCAGGCAGTATGGCGTAATTATTTCCACGACTCGGGATTGGCACAATTCCTTTAGTAGAGTTTGTCTTAGGTTGATTTTATATAGGAAGGTATTTTATATTTTGTTAGGGTTTGTTTAATTGATAACGGATTGGAACATATTTTAATTTAGGACATTTTGGATGAATATGTCCTACTTCTTGACACTCATGATAATGGATTGATGAACGTGTTGTATTATGACGAATCTAGGAATAAGCTTGTCCACTCGAGTATAAATAAGGGTGAAGCCTAGAATGAGGTGGAGTTATAATAACATGATTGTTTTTGGTATTAGGCGGAGAAGATCTTATTATGACAGAAGAATTGTTCCACAATTGCCGCAACGTCGATAAGTTGAGAATACTCACAAATTTGTAAAGGAGTGATCGAATTCTTAATTCTCGAATGTAACCCTCTATCAAATTTCTTGCACTTCTTTACCTCAGTATCTATATGTTCAAGGGCGTAATGATACAATTCGATAAATTTGGTCTCGTATTGGGCTACCGATAAATTAGCTTATTGTAATTTTAAGAAATCAACGGTTCGTTGATCTCGCTCAGCCTTGGGAAAATACTTTTTGAAGAAAATCTACTCAAATTGCTCCCAAGTAAAATTAACAACATTCTGGTTATGTGATACGGCTTGCCACTAGAAATCAGCTTCACCTTTAAACCTATAAGCTGCTAAAGTTATTCGGAGATTAGTATCTATACCTACTCCATTTAGAATTTTCATAATCTGACGTATCCATTTCTAAGATTCACCGGCACCAATCTTTCGAAGAAAATATGGAGGTCATTGCCTCAAGAATTCTTTAAGGGTATTCATCCTACGAATTTCTTCGAAAATGTCCACTGGAGTAGAACGAGTTTTTTATTGTTGTCGGGATAAAAAAGTTAGTTCTTGAAGACATCACATGATTCCTTCAGTTTGAGTCTGTTAAGTTTGAGTTCCCACAGAGGTAATTCGAGTACTAACCATCCTAAAATATAATAAAACAATTTTAATAATAAGAGTCATAAACAAAGATATACCACAAGCCTATTATATTACACATGATAAGTTATAGGATACATTGGAGTTATATATCACAACCTATATTAGTGTTGTTATAGTAGTTAGCTCATCTCTTAAGTTTTAGTATAGCACACTACTACAATATTTTACTATACTATTTATATTTAATATACACTTTTAATTTTTGATTATTTAAGTAGCGACAACAGATTCATCACTTAAACTAGACTCTGGTTTAACTAAATAGTCTCCCCGATCCGAGCCATCAGTTGAGTCATTAGTAGTACCAAGAGAGTAGTCACCTTGTACTTTACCATTTGATGTGGCATCGGGTACATCGGTGGAGTCGGCATCTCATCTCCAAGTGCATGATTTATGGCTTCTTGGAAAATTATCGGATCATTCACATAATCATCAACTTTCATCATGTCTTGCATATCACCCAAAACTCTATTTGTCACCGCCAGTATTTTAAAATTAGTAATCATGCCTTTCCAGTCCTCCTTGACTGCATGAATCATCTCTCATAGTTTTTCTAATGCCTCCTCTCTAACTCTTATTTCCCAGTGATTGTTTTGTTCAATGTCTACATTGAATAAGAATGTGTCCCACGTATCCATGATACAAAATGGAGTTACCATGTAATGATAGTAATAAAAAAAGTTATGAAAAGATAAAATAATTAATATCTTATTTCCTTTCCCACATAGAATGCTATCCCGTCAGTATGTTATGACACCCCGCCCACTAAAATACCGAGTGGCCAACACGTGATAAAAATAAAACATTGGTCTCATATGTCTCATTCTCAGCATCACTGTCGAAAATTTTTTAAAGTTACTAACCACGTAGTAGTTTAATTAGACTAGTGCCAAATTTTATCTTTCATTAATAATCAACATGCGGAAATAATAATAATGCCAACCATCAACATAAACTGATAACTGAATCCAACACAATTGAATGATATGAATAAGATGACCGAATCAACTATCGGTTGAACAATGAAATCCAACAATAAACTAAAACAAATAACCAGAATACACAAGTCACATAAATAAACTGAATGCTAAATCTGAGGGCGACATGTCCAAATGAATATAAAAGTAAGGTCCCTACACTAGGAATGAGTGAATGAAGCGTCTATAACAAAGTCCTGCAATTTCCACATGAGTAGCAGCTACGCATCCCTAGATAGAATCCTTACACTGGGTGTACCTGTGGTTGGACACCTAAAATAATTTGGAAAAGATTTTTGACACGGTTCAAAGCCCAAGTAAAATATTTAAAAAAAATACTTAGCAAGTAGTTAAATTGCAATAAATAAATATGCATGCAAACTTTCCATATTAAGCTAGTGTCTCACTCTCTTGAGGTATAACTGACCCCTCATCTATTGTGCACACCTAACGTTTGCCTGCTAACCTTTCCTAGTTAAGCTACCCCACCTAACTAGCCGTACTAAGTCTCTTTCTACATACTAACTCGTTATGCCGCAATAAGTCACTGGATTCTTTATCTCAATTAACCAATTATGAATTTCTCATTATATGTATAATCCTCCACCCCCAAGATTATTTTAGATGTCACTATCTTTCTCATCCACTAATTACACACCGTAGAATAAATCATGAGCGTATATTTATCACTTCGTTACATATATACAAATACGAAACCCCTAGGCTGAGCTGCGGTGTATGTATACTATGATATCATGTCCCGATACATCATATACCAAGCACACATAGTAGAATAAAACACAAGTATATATATTTATTATTCTAATTATATATATATACAATACAGCACCCCAAGGCTGAGACCTGCAGTGCATGAATACTCTGCTATTATGTCCCGGTACATCACGCACTGTATAAAGGACTATTGGTTCAGTATCTCTCTCGAATAATCATCACAAATCACACATATAGGAGGCGAACATAGTACCTAGACAAATGGCTCATGAATATACATACGCTCCCATTCAACCTTTGAAACTATCATACTCTAAGATAACACGTGTCCAAGGTCCTATGTTCTGGGTACAAGTCTAAAATCCCCCAGTGGGATTGTCAGGATAAGATCATCCACAACGCGAAACCTCCCGTGATAGCAATTTATGTCATACACATAATAAATCATACAAATTAGTATAAGTATACACACAACCTATATCAGATATCCCATACGTAGCATATATATCTCCCGAATATCCTACCTATTATTTAATTCCAATTACACTTCTTATCATATTTTCCCAAGTATCCCTCACTAATCTAAGAGTTCTAATTATCCATTAAAATATTTCAGTAGGTACCTCTCTTATATCCTACATATCTAAGTCATGGATTCGCTCTCCTCATGAATTCGTTACATTTCAATGTACACCGATTAATCTAATCAATTTCACGTTAATTAATTTACTAAAGTAGTTTCAACCAAGTACAATACTCTGACCCACTCATTTGGTCCGTATCTTCATCCTTTAGAATGAATTACACCAAGTCCCACTATTAGGTAAAACACCCTTTATTAAATTCAATATTCAATAATTTATTATATACATTGATAATAAATTAAACCGGTTACTCTATGCCTAACTATCATCGCACTAGCCTAAAAATATCTAATTCACGAGCCCGACTTTTAATTCTATAATTATTAACTCACAATTATACTAAGAATTGGTTACTTCTTCTTTAACTCATTTTTCCTCCATTAACAAACTTCTTAGCTTCTTGGTTCTACCCCAAACCTAAATATGATTATTCTCAACATAAATACACCTCCAAATCAGGTTCTAAACATCATCAAAACCTTTAAACACTATTGATTTGAATCACAATCCATCAATTTTTAAATTGTTTTTGTTTTTCGGGTTCCATTCAATTAGTTATAAATTTCATTTAATAATCCAAAATTACACATCAATTTATATTGGGTTTATGATAGTATTCAGATTCCTACAACCTAGAATCATATAGCATCATCAATTATCATTTAATCTACACAACATAAGTAAATCATCCAAAGACCCTTTTTTGTATGAGAACATAACCAAAATGAATTTTGCTATAATAACCAATCCCAAAATGAATATGGTTTACACCCACAATGATATGAATCGCTATACCGCAATTTAAATGAAAGCAAGTTTACCTATTTTCCTGGATAATTTCGTAGTGTTTGATTCCTTTGTTGTAGACAATATTTGACGAAGAACACGTCAATCTCTTCTTGGTTTGTCTCCCACAAGCTTTCCCACTTGATCCCTCTTTTCTGCTCTGCAACTAGGGTTTTCTTAATTGAGTTGTGTATGCCCCTAACTCCCTAACTTAGGTTTTCTTATGTGAATCCCGAAATTATGCCTATGGGCCAAATTAAAATGACCTAAACACCTCCGTGTGACCCGGTTATGACTAAAAATGCCCCGAGATCCAATTACTACCCCCGAGTACTCTTTTCTGACTATCTCGACCTGTTCGGAATTAGCCGTGCACTCAAAATCATCATCCGAGTTGTAAGGACAATTTTTCCATCTTTATGTATATGTTATGTCATAAGCCGTTACAAGATTGATGGTTGAAAAGATCTCATGGTCATCAACGAAATCCGAAATCCGAAGATCAAAAGAAGAAGGAATTTGGGAATCAGACCTGACCGGACCGATCCGGCCCAGATAAAAGAACCGATCCGATTCATTCGGACCGATCCGCCTAAAGGGACCGGACCGATCCGCCTACTGAGATGAGGCCAGTATACCCCGGATCCATAACGAACCGATGAAGCCAAAATGCCGAACCGATCCGATGTCAACCGGATGGATCCGTCTTCAGAAAAAGAATCGATCCGAGTTCACCGGACCGATCCGCCTAAATGACCGGACCGATCCGACGAGGATAAACTCTGCCAGATCGTGTAGCAGATTTTTTAGGGTTTTGACTCCTTATTTAAACCACGATCAGTAGCTGGTTTTCTTAAGACTTTCCCACGATTATCAGAGCATATCAACCCTAAAGTCTTCACCTATTGAGTCCTATGATTCTAGGTTTTTATATTCACACATCTTCCATATCTATGTGAATCAAAGTTTGGTAACCCAAGAACACCATTGATGTTGTTCAACCCTTTGTGAAGTGGACCGCTTCTTCCTCTTCATTGCAGCCCTACTGGACAGGGATAGTTCCAGCCGCCAACCCTACTGGAAAGGGATATTCCAGCCGCGACTACAGAATACGATACCCGAGGGTAATTCTTAGTCAACCTGTATTTCATTGTAATCCGATTGTAAACCGTCTTTTACAAATTATAGTGATATACAAATGGTTTTGCCCCTGTGGAGGATTTTTCCTTAAACTTTGTGTGTTGAATATTTATTGCATGATTTCATATTGTTTCAATCACACCTAGTTGCATGCTTAGGGTTAATTTGGGTTAAAATTGGTATTTATTATATTATTTCTTAATTGAACGCAAGCGCCAACTCTTTCAAATTGGTATCAGAGCAGGTTACGCTAATCTATCGCGTATTCCTATTTTCCGCAAAATTTTTCTAAAGATATCAATTTTTTTTTAAATAAATTGATTTTTGAAAAGAGCGTGTTCAAATGGAGAAATCATATTATAAAATGCCTATTTTTGACGGGACAAATTATGCTTATTGGAAAGCCCGTATGAGTTCGGCATTAAAAGCCATTGATGAACGTGTCTGGATTTTAGTTGAACGAGGGTGGACTCCTCCCACTGTGACTGTTGATAATGTGACCAACTTGAAACCTGACATTTCTTGGACTGATGATGAATTTAAATGGTCATCTTTTAATTCTAAGGGTCTAAGTGCTATCTCTGGGTCTGTCACTTCTGATGAGTTCAAACGCATAATGACGTGTACCACGTCAAAAGAAGCATGGGATGTTTTGCAACTTACCCATGAAGGAACAAATGCTGTTAAAGAGTCAAAATTGCAAAATTTAACAACTCAATTTGAAACCATCACCATGCATGAACATGAATGTTTTGATGAATTTTATGCTAGGCTGTCTGACATTGTTAATACTAGCTATAATCTTGGTGAACATATTCCAAATGCCAGAGTTGTTAAAAAGATTCTTCATTCCCTTCCTAAGCGTTTTATACCTAAAGTCACTGTGCTAAATTCCTTGGGTAATTTAAATACACTAAAATTGGAAGAACTGGTAGGAGATTTACAAACTTATGAAATAGACATGTTTCCTAAATCTGCCAAGCCAAAAGATAAGGGAATTGCCCTTAAAGCCCAAGAGAGAAAAAGTGAGGGGTCGGCAAGAAAGAGAGTCGAGTCATCTAGAAAGATAGAAAATTCTGATTCTGAATGTGAGTTTGACCTAGATGATTTGGCATTATTTGCTAAAAACTTCAAGAAAATTCTAAAATTTAAGAAAAATGGGAATTTTAAAGATAAAAAGAATTTTCAGAAAAATAAGTTTGAAAAGAAAGATTTCAAAGAACCCTCTAAAGACAGTGAGAGGTGTTTTGAGTGCGACGGTAAGGGACATAGAGCGTTTGAGTGTGCCACTCGTCTGAATAGGGAAAAGGGTAAAGCTGTCCTAAATGCTACCCTTAGTGACGACAGTGAGGTCGAGTCGGTGGACTCGGGAGATGAGTCACCGCATGAGCGTAACTTCACCGCGTTCATGGCTAGTCATGTGAGTACTCCTAGTGCCTCTCACGACGATGAGGATGCTACTTCACAGGGACACCTCGACAGCGAGAGCGAAGAGAGTGAGGGAGAGGAGGAAGGTAGTGAGGACGAGAGTAACCTTCAACGCGCCTACACCGAATTATATAATGAATCTTTTAAAACTAAAAAACGTAACAAGGCGTTAGTTCTTAGAATCACCGCGTTAGAAGAAGAGTTAGAAGAGACGAGAGAGAGAGAGTCCTCCACCTGCATCGCCCTGAGAGAGAGAGAGTCTGCCTGGGTTAGTAAAGAAAATTTGTTTAGGGAGAGAGAGAGCAGTTTTGAGAAAGAGAAAGCGGACTTGACTAAACAAGTGGCTAGTCTTACTAGTGAGCTCCATTCCTCTATGGAGACTAGGAAGAAACTTGAAGCCCTTGTTTCTCAGCTTACTCATGTCCTTGAGAGAGCTAGGAAAGTCAAGGTACAAATCAAGGATAGATCTGGGAAGATGGGAAAGATGCTCCTCGGTCCCGCTTTAGGTTTTGGTGACCGGCAAGGAATAGGTTTTGATGGTGCCTCCACGTCCCAAATTGCACCCGGACCAATTCCTGAGTTTACTACGACTCTTTATGGCCGTCATAAAAAACCAAGAAGGAGAGTTCGACCAAGAAAAGCAAACCAAGGTCCTCCTAATACTGTGCTCTTTTGCTCCCATTGCAAAAGAAATGGACACCTTAGGGATGATTGCTATAAGTTGGGTCGGACACGACGTACGTTTGCTCCACCACATCAGACTGATGAGTTTGCCAGTCTGAGAGAGCGTGTTGAGTTTCTAGCCGCTACATCTCAGAATTTGATGGAAGAATTCCGACGGATGACCTTACCATCAATGAATGCTCCCCGCATTCCTGCTAAAACCAACAACAACAAGGGAATACAAAAAGGTATCT
Source organism: Sambucus nigra (assembly GCA_949130495.1). Classification (NCBI taxonomy): domain Eukaryota; kingdom Viridiplantae; phylum Streptophyta; class Magnoliopsida; order Dipsacales; family Adoxaceae; genus Sambucus; species Sambucus nigra. The sequence continues at coordinate 181,323,284 of OX422224.1, read as the reverse complement.
ACGCTTGGGTTCCTAAGAAAGAGAAAAAGGCCCTTGTTGTCCATGTCGCTCTCAAAGCCCATAATACCTCTCAGTGGTATTTTGACAGTGGTTGATCCAGACACATGACAGGTGATGCCTCATATTTTACCCATCTTGAGGATTATAATGATGGGAGAGTCACCTTTGGAGATGGTAGCAAATCTAGCATAGTTGGACGAGGTACAGTAGAGTTACCAGGATTTCCAAAGCTAGAGAACGTGCTGTATGTCAAAGGTTTGAAAGCAAACCTTCTTAGCATCAGCCAGCTGTGCGACGATGACTTTGCAGTAAAGTTTGACCGGGAAGCTTGTAAGGTTTATAATCAAGCCGGTAAACTTTTAGTGCAAGGGGTGAGGACAGAGGATAACTGTTATGGGACTGAGCCCAAATCCTCACTTGTCTGCAACAGCGCCACGATCACTCCTATGGATCTGTGGCACCAACGTCTAGGTCATGTGAACGTTAGAGACTTATCTCGTTTAGTCAAAAAGGACCTAGTACGTGGCTTACCATCACTTGGAAAGCCAACTTCCATGATTTGTGGACCCTGTCAGATGGAAAAACAAATTCGTAGCCCTCATAGGAAGTTGAATTCCATTACCACCTCCCGTGCTCTTGAGTTGATTCACATGGATCTTATGGGTCCTACTCGCATGGAGAGTCTAGGTGGTAAGAGATACATTCTCGTGATGGTAGACGATTTCTCCAGGTACTCCATTGTAGGTTTTTTGAGAGAGAAATCCGATGCTGTAGAATTTTTAACGACCAAGTGCCGTGTCCTGCAAAATCAACACGGAGTCACTATTAACAGAATACGTAGTGATAACGGCACTGAATTTAAGGAAGCAAAGGTGGATTTGTACTGTGATAGCCTTGGGATTAAACATGAGTTTTCTGCTGTGAGAACTCCTCAGCAAAATGGGATTGTTGAGAGAAAGAACAGAACGATCCAAGAGATGGCTAGATCTATGCTTCTAGGTCGTAAAGTCTCTAGGAGATTTTGGGCAGAGGCAGTGTCTACTGCATGCCACACGGTGAATAGGGTGTATCTGCGTCCACACACACTTCACACTCCTTATGAGTTGTGGACTGGCAAGAAGCCCAACCTGGCATATTTCCGTGTTTTTGGGAGTAAATGCTACATCCTACGGGATAGAGAGCAATTAGGAAAGTTCGACTCCCGGAGCGACGAGGGAATATTTCTAGGATATTCATCGAATAGTAGAGCGTACCGGGTGTTTAACCTGAAGAGCTCTAAGATCATGGAATCAATAAACGTCACAGTGCAAGATGACGAACCTCCGACGGTTATTGATCCTAATCTTCAGTGTGAGGATGAGGATTGTTCTGACAGTGATTTACCTGTTCCTCTCTCACACTCTGTGGACCCTACTCCTGTGTTAGGGGACACACCTGCTTGGGTTCGCAAGAGTCATGATCCTTCAGCCATTGTTGGCGATCCCACTCTAGGGGTCAAGACTCGTGCTCAACTAGAGAACGTTGTTAGTCATCATTGCTACACGTCCAAAGTCGAGCTCAAGAACCATAAAGAAGCACTCAAGGATGAACACTGGATATCTGCTATGCAGTATGAGTTGCTTCAGTTTAAAAAGAATAATGTCTGGGAATTAGTCCCCCGACCTAGTGAGACTAATGTGATAGGTACCCGGTGGATTTTTAAGAACAAAATGGATGAATATGGTACCATAATCAGAAATAAGGCTAGGTTGGTCGCTCAAGGCTACACACAGATAGAGGGTGTAGACTTTGGGGAGACATTTGCTCCTGTTGCGAGGCTTGAGTCCGTCCGTCTTCTGCTCTCCATCGCATGTCATCTGCGCTTCAAGGTATATCAGATGGATGTCAAGAGTGCCTTTCTGAATGGCATTCTACAGGAGGAGGTTTATGTGGAACAACCAAAAGGGTTTGAAGACCCTAAGCACCCTTATCACGTCTACTATCTGAGAAAATCCTTGTATGGTTTGAAGCAAGCACCCTGTGCTTGGTACTAGAGGCTTACTTTCTATCTCTTAGCCCGTGGCTTCAAGAGAGGGGGAGTTGATATGACGTTGTTCATCAGGAGAGATGACGGTGCTATCTTGGTTGCCCAAGTCTATGTGGACGACATAGTCTTTGGATCCACATGCTCCCAGCATGCTCATCACTTTGAGGAGGAGATGAAAAGTGAGTTTGAGATGAGCATGGTTGGTGGGCTTACATTCTTCCTTGGTCTCCAGGTTCGTCAACTAGAGGATGGGATGTTCATCTCCCAATCCAAGTATGCTAGAGACCTAGTGAAGAAATTTGGTTTAGACTCCGCTAAGCATGCACGTACACCTATGAGTACCACTACCAAGCTTAGTAAGGACACTACAGGCAAGGACGTAGAGCAAACCTTGTATCGGAGTATGATAGGTAGTCTTCTCTACTTGACTGCCAGTCGTCCCGACATAGCCTTTAGTGTTGGAGTCTGTGCGCGATATCAGGCATCCCCAAAAGAGTCACATTTACTTGCTCTAAAACGTATTATTAAATACGTGAGTGGGACTCTCTCTTACGGGATTTGGTATTCCTTTGATACCGATGACCGTTTGTCTGCCTATTCGGATGCCGATTGGGCTGGGGATGTAGATGGATATAGGAGCACTTCTGGTGGGTGTTTCTATTTTGGTTCTGCTCTTGTCTCTTGGCTGAGCAAGAAGCAAAATTCCATCTCTTTGTCCACTGCGGAGGCTGAATATATAGCCGTCGGGAGTTGTTGCACACAACTCTTGTGGATGAAGCAAATGCTGGAGGATTATGGGATATCACAGGACACCATGACCATTTCCTCTGATAACACGAGCGCGATACACATATCCCGCAATCCAGTTCAGCATTCGCGCACAAAACACATCAGGATACGTGAGCACTTTATACGTCAGTTAGTTGAAGAGAACGTCGTATCCCTGAGTTTTGTTCCTACCGACCGTCAGTTAGCCGATATTTTCACGAAACCTTTAGATGCCCTTAGATTTGAGAGTCTTAGGAAATCTTTAGGGATTTGCACAGTTGACTGAGGGGTTGGTCTATGTCTAGAATAGGATGCTTCTTCATGTTCATATCATATGCTTCCTATTGCTAGTCTGTTTATTTGTACTATTCTTTGTTGTACAGCTTTTCTTTACTCTTTTTTGCTGTTTATATTGCTTTTGAAAAATACAAAAAGATTCTCTTTTTAGAAAATTCTTAGAAAAACTCAAAAAGATTTTATTTTGATAAAATTTTTGAAAAATTCAAAAAGAGATTTGCCTTTTATGGATGAGCATTTAAGATAGCCAAGTCACAACTTCATTCCATATATCCATGTGACTGTTTGATAGAGATTTGAGAGGCTACATCATTTTATCCATGTGCTTAACATTGATTGGAGTCCTTGAGATGTAATTAGTGATATTTCCTACATGCTTGACTCCTATATCCTTTATTGCACACATGCACGACTATATTTGATTGTTGCACTTGTCAATCTCATGTTGGCTTAAGTGTTTCCATCTCAATCCTGTCTATACAATGTATAAAATGCGATAAAACTTGACAAGATTGGATTGCATGTAAAAACCGTTTTGGTGAGACTGTGTGTATATTTTCATAACGGGGAGGGGCTGCGAAAGTTGATTCTTATCCTTTGCGCAAAAGCCACCATTAAAAAGGACCTAAAAAATGGAGGAATTTTAATAACTGAGGTCCTAAGAGGTAAAAAGAGCCCGAAAAAAATTGATAAGGCAATAAAAAGCAATTCATGCCAAATATGGGCCATTTAGGTTTCACCATCAATTCTCCAAAGTTTGAGAATTTAGTATACCTCTATTAAAAATATAAATCTGAGGGAGTTTGGTTGGAGATTGAAAAACGGGTTTGCACTTCCTTGAAAGTCCTGAAAAAGCATGAAAATCATTTTGGACGTTATTGGTGTAGAAATCACTTTGAGCTTTGATTTATAGATTTGATATAGTCAATGTCTTATATTTCCAATCTTTTACACCAAAGGAAGCATTTGAGTTCATTCGTTAGGAATATCCAATATTCATCGTGCACATATGTCATGCTTGTATGCTTTGATTTTCCTATCGAATTTTGATCACACACATTCTTTTACGCTATCACCGACTTGGTTGTTTTATGATTCATTCATGGTGTGATTTTATACCTTGTGTCACCCCGGTACTTGATTTCTCTCATTTGTCTATTTGGGGACATCATAAAAAGGGGGAGAATGAATTATCTGATTATGGGGGAGTTTTGAAATTCTGAGTTTATGGGGGAGTTTTGAAATTCTGAGAATATCATCTTAAATTGATATATATGATTATGTTTATCTCATTTCAAACTCGATACGTCACTTGGTATTTGCTTTATCTCATGTGTGTAGGTACATACTTGATAATCCCATGATACACACCCTGATGAGAAAAGCGTGAAGATTCCTGAAGAATTGAAGAACAAACGATGCAGCCTTAGTCATATGACCCTCTTTCAGTTTTGGGTTCATGGAAGGGTAGATTTGTATAGGCATTGTTCATACTTGATAATTCGGATTTTTTATGTTTGTTTTGGCATAGACATAGGGGGAGATTTGTAAGGACAATTTGTCCATATTTATGTATATGTTATGTCCTAAGCCGTTACAAGATTGATGGTTGAAAAGATCTCATGGTCATCAACGAAATCCGAAATCTGAAGATCAAAAGAAGAAGGAATTTGGGAATCAGACCTGACCGGACCGATCCGGCCCAGATAAAAGAACCGATCCGGTTCATTCGGACCGATCCGCCTAAAGGGACCGGACCGATCCGCCTACTGAGATGAGGCCAGTATACCCCGGATCCATAACGAACCGATGAAGCCAAAATGCCGAACCGATCCGATGTCAACCGGATGGATCCGTCTTCAGAAAAAGAACCGATCCGAGTTCACCGGACCGATCCGCCTAAATGACCGGACCGATCCGATGAGGATAAACTCTGCCAGATCGTGTAGCAGATTTTTTAGGGTTTTGAATCCTTATTTAAACCACGATCAGTAGTTGGTTTTCTTAAGACTTTCCCACGATTATCAGAGCATATCAACCCTAAAGTCTTCACCTATTGAGTCCTATGATTCTAGGTTTTTAGATTCACACATCTTCCATATCTATGTGAATCAAAGTTTGGTAACCCAAGAACACCATTGATGTTGTTCAACCCTTTGTGAAGTGGACCGCTTCTTCCTCTTCATTGCAGCCCTACTGGACAGGGATAGTTCCAGCCGCCAACCCTACTGGAAAGGGATATTCCAGCCGCGACTACAGAATCCGATACCCGAGGGTAATTCTTAGTCAACCTGTATTTCATTGTAATCCGATTGTAAACCGTCTTTTACAAATTATAGTGATATACAAATGGTTTTGCCCCTGTGGGGGATTTTTTCTTAAACTTTGTGTGTTGAATATTTATTGCATGATTTCATATTGTTTCAATCACACCTAGTTGCATGCTTAGGGTTAATTTGGGTTAAAATTGGTATTTAATATATTATTTCCTAATTGAACGCAAGCGCCAACTCTTTCACGAGTTACTTAACTAAGATTTCCAATTTCAACCTCAAATTACGACACATGTATTCTTAAAAGAAATAACCCGAATTAATTTAAATCTCAATTCTTCAAATAAATTGAATCTTCCAAATTAAATAAATTCTTCAAATTAAATAATTTCTCCAAATCATCAATTTAGTTTAAATTCTAATTCACCAAATTAAATAAATTATTTATCCTCAAAAATACGCGGTGTTACGTATATTTAGACCCTCACAAAGAAATTTCTTTCTCAAAATTCAGATGAGTCTAGTACTCCAAGCCTCGAATACTTCCCAACTCACATGCCCTTCAGACCGGTACACATAACTCTATCCCTTCGAAACGTCAATAATATTAAAGTTAAATTAATTACCCAGGGCACCCATGCTTAACCGCATAGATGTTACCTGACTCTACTAGACTTAAATCGTAATATAACTCTCAAGTCCCAATTATAACAACATATCTATATATATATATATATATATATGTGTGTGTGTGTGTGTGTGTGTGTGTGTGTGTGTGTGTGTGTTGTTATAATTGTGACTTGATGTGACACCCCGACTAATTAAATATCGGGTAGCTACTCCTTTATTAAATTAATACAAAATGCCAAGTTGGTTCAGTTAATAGCATCACTGTCGAAAATATTTTAATGATTACTAACCACCTAGTATTTAAAAAGTAAGGTGTCAAATTTTAAATTAAATCTGATTAATATGCAATAAATGAATTATGAAAGAATAATATAACCATTCACAATAAAGTCCCAATAGTGTAATTAACAAGTAATAAAGACTCTAGAGGAAATACTCCTCACAACAATCCCAGTAAGGAATATAAATAAAACAAGTATGCATCCTGAATTAAATTACAAACCAAAGTCTGAATAACTGAAACATAAAATGTCTCTAAAGAAATGGGCGACATGCCCTACAATGATGAAACTGAATATGGAGTCAAGACTAGAAAAGAGGCGTTTACTGTCAAAGCCCTGTAACTTCCACAACAGCTACAGCTCGTCACCTGAATGGAAATACTATGCATGGTGTCCTTATGGCTGGACACCTAAAAGATTTTTACAAAAAAATATATTTGAAAGCAAACGGGTCAGAGCCCGAAAGTGGAGAGTATTTTAAAAACAGCAAGTGCTTTAATAACATTTAAAACAATGAATGCAAGATACATGTTAGGACGTGCTCTCACATGAAATACTCACCTCTCGTCTAACTGTGCACTCCTAACGTTCCTGTACCCATTCATGTGTTAGTTTTATCTAGCTAAACCGTCATAAGTTCTAACCCAACTACTCGATTCACAATATGAATTCCCAATGTTATTACTTAAATAGATAGCTTTACTTATACTCGGATTCTCAATTGTTAACATTACAATTCTCGGCATGTTATCCCTTTTTAACTTCTCAAAGAGTCACTATAAATTATTCTCGCAATTTAAACATAACAAATTCCTTTTCATTGAACCGTATATTATTCACATCATAAATATACAATACAAGCACCCCGAGGCTAAGCTGTGGTGCACACATACTCTGCTATCCATCCCGGTACATCACGTACATAAGGATTACAAATTCCGAATCTCTCAGGAATTGTTAGAATAGACACCACACACAAAATGGAGGCGAACATAATTCAACATATCCATGGTCACGTACATACCTACGCTCCATAGTCAGCTGGCTTAATAACTCACAATTAAGTCATTCCCTTGAACTATGTCCTCTAGGTACCACTCTAAATCCGGGAACACAAGGATTAGATGGCCCTAAGCGAACGTAAACCTCCAGTGATAGCAAGTATGGTAGGTATATCATACACATAAAAATCATATACATATACTAAGCATGCACACATCTTAGATATCTCAATATTAATAAAGGTATTTTATACATCCTTATACCATTATTCCAATATTATACATTTTAAATCTTCCGATAATATATAATGTAGACTGTCGACACATCTCACGTCATGGATTCTTGTACTTAAATCCTATCTCAAAGGGGTTATTAAGTTTCCTATTATTGCCACATATAACATCATTATTCTTAAGGTCCTTACTTCTGCCCCAAACCTCATTTCATCAATTTGTTCAAATTTACTCTTTTAACCCTAATATTATCTCACTCATCGAGTTTCATTAGCTTTTAGAATAATTCCTCAAATTGAATTCTAATTAAGGTCCAAACTTTATAACCATACCTACTGGTCTTCCTTAAGTCTAAGGATATTCATAAAGTCTCCAATAATATTTTTTAAGGGTTAACATCATTAAAATTTTACTAGGGAAATTTTACTCATTCTGGGAAGGTCGATCGATCGACCTTGAACCTCGATCGATCGATGGTGGTCGATCGATCGACTGATGAATGTCGATCGATCGATCGCACCAGGTAAGCTACGGACTGCTTCGTTTTGCAGTCCTCAAATCGTTCCAAAACTCCATTATAAAGCATGAAACTCTAATATAACGTTATAATATCATCATACAACCATCCTACAATATTGTTAACGTTCTAAAACCAATAATTCATCAACCAAGGGCTTTGTTTGGATCAAAACTTCATCAAGAAACCTAGTTTTCTATTTCTTTCAAGAACATTAATAAATCTCTTCTTAAATCCATTTTTAGATCATCAAGGGTCATATTTTGAATTCATAATTCGTCCAGAATATGTCTACATGCAATTCCTAACATAGTTCATAGTTTTAATCTTCAAATACATGGGTCTATATTAATCTTCCAAGATAAATTCGATAATTTCCCTAAACATGGAAAAGCATAACATTGAATCAATTGTAATTAAATCACTTGCCTCTAATCTTTCTCTGAATTTGATGTTGAATCTTGAAGGTTGAATTGTTCTCTCTCTCTCGGCAGAATTCTCTTTTCCCTCTCTCTACAAGTTCTTCTCTAAAGATGATGACAATGGAGGCGGGGGTTTATTTTTGGACCCTTAACTCCTATTCTAAACTTCTCCCGTAGCCCACTACTTAGTTTAGTGATGATAATGGGTTGGTGGGTTTATTTATTAATCAAAATTAAACTCTAATTTTCGTGGGTTTTAATTCCCAAAATTCCAAAATTACCAAAATACCCTTTTAAGTTGCCGATATGGCCTAAAAATGCCCCGGGACCCAAACTAAACCCCCGGCTAGTGTTTTCTGACTATTTCGACCCTTCAGGACGCGTTGGCGCACTCAAAATGACCTTACAGTTAATAGAAAGAAAATTCACTTTTTAATTAAATAATTACTTTCCTGACGCGACTGTCACACGCGTCTCAACAAAATTTCCCAAATTACCGTATATCAATTTCACGACAAATTTAATAATTTCAATATTCTTATAACGTCGTATGTACACATTATAATGAAATACCAACTCACATCTCGTTAGTATTTTATCCAGATTAATTCCCAATTAATACACATTTAATTCAATTAATCCCATAAATAACGATAAAAATGCGGGGTATTACATACTTCCTATGACACCCCGACTAATTAAATACCGGGTAGCTACTCCTTTATTAAATTAATATGAAATGCCATGTTGGTTCAGTTAATAGCATCACTGTCGAAAACATTTTAATGATTACTAACCACCTAGTATCTAAAAAGTAAGATGTCAAATTTTAAATTAAATCTGATTAATATGCAATAAATGAATTATGAAATAATAATATAACCATTCACAATAAAGTCCCAATAGTGTAATTAACAAGTAATAAAGAGTCTAGAGGAAATACTCCTCACAACAATCCCAATAAGGAATATAAATAAAACAAGTCTGCATCCTGAATTAAATTACAAACCAAAGTCTGAATAACTGAAATATAAAATGTCTCTAAAGAAATGGGCGACATGCCCTACAATGATGAAACTGAATATGGAGTCAAGACTAGAAAAGAGGCGTCTACTGTCAAACCCCTGTAACTTCCACAACAGCTACAGCTCGTCACCTGAATGGAAATACTATGCATGGTGTCCTTGTGGCTGGGCACCTAAAAGATTTTTACAAAAAAATAGATTTAAAAGCAAACGGGTCAAATCCCGAAAGTGGAGAGTATTTTAAAAACAACAAGTGCTTTAATAACATTTAAAACAATGAATGCAAGATACATGTTAGGACGTTCTCTCACATGAAATACTCACCTCTCGTCTAACTGTGCACTCCTAGGCCTAACGTTCCTGTACCCATTCATGTGTTAGTTTTATCTAACTAAACCGTCATAAGTTCTAACCCAACTACTCGATTCACAATATGAATTTCCAATGCTATTACTTAAATAGATAGATTTACTTATACTCGGATTCTCAATTGTTAACATTACAATTCTCGGCATGTTATCCCTTTTTAACTTCTCAAAGAGTCACTATAAATTATTCTCGCAATTTAAACATAACAAATTCCTTTTCATTGAACCGTATATTATTCACATCATAAATATACAATACAAGCACCCCGAGGCTAAGCTGTGGTGCACACATACTCTGCTATCCATCCCGGTACATCACGTACATAAGGATTACAAATTCCGAATCTCTCAGGAATTGTTAGAATAGACACCACACACAAAATGGAGGCGAACATAATTCAACATATCCATGGTCACGTACATACCTACACTCCATAGTCAGCTGGCTTAATAACTCACAATTAAGTCATTCCCTTGAACTATGTCCTCTAGGTACCACTCTAAATCCGGGCACACAAGGATTAGATGGCCCTAAGCGAACGTAAACCTCAAGTGATAGCAAGTATGGTAGGTATATCATACACATAAAAATCATATACATATACTAAGCATGCACACATCTTAGATATCTCAATATTAATAAAGGTATTTTATACATCCTTATACCATTATTCCAATATTATACATTTTAAATCTTCCGATAATATATAATGTAGACTGTCGACACATCTCACGTCATGGATTCTTGTACTTAAATCCTATCTCAAAGGGGTTATTAAGTTTCCTATTATTGCCACATATAACATCATTATTCTTAAGGTCCTTACTTCTGCCCCAAACCTCATTTCATCAATTTGTTCAAATTTACTCTTTTAACCCTAATATTATCTCACTCATCGAGTTTCATTAGCTTTTAGAATAATTCCTCAAATTGAATTCTAATTAAGGTCCAAACTTTATAACCATACCTACTGGTCTTCCTTAAGTCTAAGGATATTCATAAAGTCTCCAATAATATTTTTTAAGGGTTAACATCATTAAAATTTTACTAGGGAAATTTTACTCATTCTGGGAAGGTCGATCGATCGACCTTGAACCTCGATCGATCGATGGTGGTCGATCGATCGACTGATGAATGTCGATCGATCGATCGCACCAGGTAAGCTACGGACTGCTTCGTTTTGCAGTCCTCAAATCGTTCCAAAACTCCATTATAAAGCATGAAACTCTAATATAACGTTATAATATCATCATACAACCATCCTACAATATTGTTAACGTTCTAAAACCAATAATTCATCAACCAAGGGCTTTGTTTGGATCAAAACTTCATCAAGAAACCTAGTTTTCTATTTCTTTCAAGAACATTAATAAATCTCTTCTTAAATCCATTTTTAGATCATCAAGGGTCATATTTTGAATTCATAATTCGTCCAGAATATGTCTACATGCAATTCCTAACATAGTTCATAGTTTTAATCTTCAAATACATGGGTCTATATCAATCTTCCAAGATAAATTCGATAATTTCCCTAAACATGGAAAAGCATAACATTGAATCAATTGTAATTAAATCACTTTCCTCTAATCTTTAACTGAATTTGATGTTGAATCTTGAAGGTTGAATTGTTCTCTCTCTCTCTCTGCAGAATTCTCTTTTCTCTCTCTCTCTCTACAAGTTCTTCTCTAAAGATGATGACAATGGAGGTGGGGGTTTATTTTTGGACCCTTAACTCCTATTGTAAACTTCTCCCGTAGCCCACTACTTAGTTTAGTGCTGATAATGGGTTGGTGGGTTTATTTATTAATCAAAATTAAACTCTAATTTTCGTGGGTTTTAATTCCCAAAATTCCAAAATTACCAAAATACCCTTTTAAGTTGCCGGTATGGCCTAAAAATGCCCTGGGACCCAAACTAAACCCCCGGCTAGTGTTTTCTGACTATTTCGACCCTTCCGGACGCGTTGGCGCACTCAAAATGACCATACGGTTAATAGAAATAAAATTCACTTTTTAATTAAATAATTACTTTCCTGACGCGACTGTCACACGCCTCTCAACAAAATTTCCCAAATTGCCGTATATCAATTTCACAACAAATTTAATAATATCAATATTCTTATAACGTCGTATGTACACATTATAATCAAATACAAACTCACATCTCGTTGGTATTTTATCCGGATTAATTCCCAATTAATACACATTTAATTCAATTAATCCCATAAATAAATATCGATAAAACTGCGGGGTATTACATACTTCCCCCTAATAACAGAATTTCGTCCCGAAATTCGGAAAAGTAAGGCACACCTGGAAAAATTAGGTATCCTCCAGTATTCAAAACAATTATAAAGAAAAGCCCAAATCACTAAAACTCTCGCTTCACAATAAGCTTGTTTAACATACTTGATACCTTATCAGAATAATCTTCGATAAATGCACCTCACGTTGTGCTCTTATTAAACAACCTTTGAATAAAAATGGCCTATACATCATTATCCGCATTATTTTTACTAGTATTGTGAGTCCGCACCTCACTACTAACTCCCGCGTTTATCCAAAACTCCAAAACTTCCATCCTGGGATGAATCAATAACACATCTGACTATGCTTGTCCATTCCTTGAAATATCCCGACGTTGTGACTCCACACAAGGGAAAACCACCTTAGCCTGTTGGTGTCATACAAACCTTTGTAAGAACCTTGTCCGCCAAAAATAGATACGGGTGTCCTCCCCCCCCCCCCAACTCTACCATTAGGTAATATCTCCTCCTCATGACTTCAATATACCCCACTAGTTATACCCGATTTGGAATTGAAAATATCGTAACGAATCCAAAATTTCTTTCATACAATCCATCAGTCCTTAGTCACCTTGCGCCTGCACCTCGGGTTATAGGTGATACAACCCTCAGTGTGAATCGTTATTTCCCACTACTTATTGTCACCCCACCTAAATATGGATTTCGAGGATTTCATCCTAGTGCTAAATAATACTACGTCGAACCACGTAGCGGCGTGTTCACTATCTAATAGTGTAAATATTCTTCCCGTTAAGTGATACTTAACGATCCTCTACTTCTCTTGGCATATGCCAAAGTTTCGACCCTTACACTTTCTCACCTCTTTGTGAAAATACGGAATCTTTATACCTTATTAACATTCTCACTCTATTTACTCTTGAGTCACCCTCAACATTCGATTGATCGGAACTCTACTCCAAATTGCTCATAATAATTTATTCGTCTTCTCAAGAGATATCCTTCTATTAAATGGTTTTCCACTGCCTTTTCTCCAAATTTGAACGTGCTACACTTACTACACATGATATTCACTTACACCTTTTCTTATGACGTTTAATCTCATAAGTAATAATCTTACCCGTCCATGTTCCCTCTTCCTTTGATTTACTCTTTAGTAAATCAAGATGTCTACACCCCACTTGGGCGTTCTCAACCGCCTCTGAATTAGAAATCCTAAATCCTCCTTATCCTCAATGCGTCCTTCAACACGCCGTGACGAAACCAACATTATTAGTATTTATATCGTAATTTACTAACAACTGGCTCTAATGGTCGTAAATCATAATTTACTCCTTGTAACTTCCCGTTATAACTACGTATTCCCATAACGATAGAGGTATCCAAATCATGAACGAAGGGCCACACATTTCCTTACTACCAACCTTACGCTAAGTTTCATGCGTGGGGTGTCTCGCAAAGAGAAATCCAAACAAGGAACCCTCCCGATACACTATTACCTAACATTGTTGGTCATCGGAATCCGTTAAGCCCTGTCCATAATATGTACCCCTACACTCTCGCCTTTTAACAACAAAGTTTTATCTCAGTTTGCAATTATACATAAACAAAGAACTCCTTCTGAAAGACACTTTTCTCTTTACAGTGATGGAAATCACATATCATATACAACATGCGAGATATTTGAGACTCTCAAATTCCCGTCCCCAGACATACAACTATGAGTATAAACTTCCAAATCTCTAACGGGTGATAAAACAATGCACTCTTTTTTTTGTTACGACCTCTCTATCGTTAATTATAAAAACCAAATAACTCTTTGTTGACTAGTAAATCAATTACATACGACTCATAATAATGAAATCCCTACGCATACTGGGATTAAATATCCGTGACCATTATGCCTTTGAAATCACAGCAGTATTTATATTTATACTCACGAAAGTATAATTGCGAGCCCGGCTCTCTCACAGATGGGGCCTCGCCAGAACAAAATATGCTACCCCGATGTAGTAATCCCAATAAACTTGTAATACTAGCACACTATCGGTATAATCATATATATAAAACAATAATTAAGATCATATCACACTCGTATAACACAGCACTAAAACGAGTAATTTAGATAAAGCATAAACCACTATTAATATACCCATTCATCCTCCGCGGATGACAATAAAAGTAACCCCCACACTATCAGGGAAAATATTCATATATATAATAAAATTACTGATATATTCACTAAATTTGACTCTCAAGTGAATATACAATTGTAACAAATGTAGTAACTCATTCATGCCATAAATAACATGCATCCTCATCTAAGGATATAACTCATACTTTTATCCTAATAATCTTCCCGGCTGCTCAAATGGTTCCTGGACTTACCACACATGTCTGTCCCAAACCGGATTTTTCAATAACTGTTGCCCTCGCCAGGCACAATACCTTGATCCCTGCTCTCGTATCGGGAAAATTTTTATAACGCACGGGTTTTACTCCCCACAGAAATACCTCTACACATACTCCACTTATCTTTTGTCTCACAAATCATGTTAAGGTGGTCCATCTCTCGACGTTGGTAGTCTCGACTCAGATGACTATCTCCGTTGTTATCTTAGCTTTGACGGCCCTAAGAGACACACTACTAATTTCCACACCTTTCACTAAAATCATCATTGCTCGGTGATAATTCAGCTATCCGAATCATTTTAACTGGTTCTCCGTTGGGTCTTCCCATTGTGGTGTTTCACCAATACTGTTTTCCCCCGTCTTACTTATAATAAGCCTTCGATTCTTGTATCTCCCCAGCCGGGGATGTTTACCTCCAAATTAACACTATGCGACAATACCATTTGCTTTAACCGTCCAAGCAGAATTCTGCCAGATGACTAATAATTTTTCTATGTAAATTCTCCCTTTAATATCCCCTTCTCCATACCACCTTCTCCACCCGGTGTAAGGTTCGCTACAACATTAAATTTCTCCTCACAAGTTGACCCCTGTTTGGCCCTTTTATGTGAGTTTAGAATAACATTTGCCTTTCAACCTGAACATCTGATGAAGGAACTTATGGTGAAACCATACGTGTACACCCTCTCGACATCACATTCCACTTTTAAGTGGGTTGTTTGTCTCCCCATTGAATCTCCGCTCTTACGAGTCAAGGAAAAATTTCTCCTCAATTTTCACTCACGATTGGCCATACTCCGACATATGTCCAAGCCTTTGGATACATCGCGTTCGTTTGGCTAGCACATGTCGTCTTCGCCTTTCGAGTATTGCTACTGCTGGTTCTCTTCAATGTTACACTTAACTCTGTCTCTCCCATTCCAACCTTGTTGGATGTGTCTAATTTGACCCCATTCCTACTATAGCTGTACCCGAAAGTCTCAAGTCGCGCCTTAGCCTTCTATATCATCCAAGACTTCCGTGCCATAATATCGGTGACTTCAACTACGGTCATCCTTCTTTAAATAAATCAATTAATCCTCAATATATATTTGCCTCCTGCTGTCCACCCAACTGTCTTTGCCTGACGTACTACATTGTTCGGCACACGAATACACCCGATCGCAATACGATTCGCTATCATATACATCATAGCAGGAGAGCAAAATTTTTACTAAAGGAATCAACAATCCTAAACATAGGGCTCTATATCAAAGAAAGCTCAGGGGAAACATAATAAGCCGTACAGATCCTAAAGGACACTAGAACCTGATGCTCTGATACCACCTATGACACCCCGACTAATTAAATACCGGGTAGCTACTCCTTTATTAAATTAATACAAAATGCCAAGTTGGTTTAGTTAATAGCATCACTTTCAAAAACATTTTAATGATTACTAACCACCTAGTATTTAAAAAGTAAGATGTCAAATTTTAAATTAAATCTGATTAATATGCAATAAATGAATTATGAAAGAATAATATAACCATTCATAATAAAGTCCCAATAATTTAATTAACAAGTAATAAAGAGTCTAGAGGAAATACTCCTCACAACAATCCCAATAAGGAATATAAATAAAACAAGTCTGCATCCTGAATTAAATTACAAACCAAAGTCTGAATAACTGAAATATAAAATGTCTCTAAAGAAATGGGCGACATGCCCTATAATGATGAAACTGAATATGGAGTCAAGACTAGAAAAGAGGCGTCTACTGTCAAAGCCCTGTAACTTCCACAACAACTACAGCTCGTCAACTGAATGGAAATACTATGCATGGTGTCCTTGTGGCTGGGCACCTAAAAGATTTTTACAAAAAAATAGATTTGAAAGCAAACGGGTCAGAGCCCGAAAGTGGAGAGTATTTTAAAACTGCAAGTTCTTTAATAACATTTAAAACAATGAATGCAAGTTACATGTTAGGACGTGCTCTCACATGAAATACTCACCTCTCGTCTAACTGTGCACTCCTAACGTTCCTGTACCCATTCATGTGTTAGTTTTATCTAACTAAACCGTCATAAGTTCTAACCCAACTACTCGATTCACAATATGAATTCCCAATGTTATTACTTAAATAGATAGCTTTACTTATACTCGGATTCTCAATTGTTAACATTACAATTCTCGGCATGTTATCCCTTTTTAACTTCTCAAAAAGTCACTATAAATTATTCTCGCAATTTAAACATAACAAATTCCTTTTCATTGAACCGTATATTATTCACATCATAAATATACAATACAAGCACCCCGAGGCTAAGCTGTGGTGCACACATACTCTGCTATCCATCCCGGTACATCACGTACATAAGGATTACAAATTCCGAATCTCTCAGGAATTGTTAGAATAGACACCACACCTAAAATGGAGGCGAACATAATTCAACATATCCATGGTCATGTACATACCTACGCTCCATAGTCAGCTGGCTTAATAACTCACAATTAAGTCATTCCCTTGAACTATGTCCTCTAGGTACCACTCTAAATCCAGGTACATAAGGATTAGATGGCCCTAAGCGAACGTAACCCTCCCGTGATAGCAAGTATGGTAGGTATGTCATACACATAAAAATCATATACATATACTATGCATGCACACATCTTAGATATCTCAATATTAATAAAGGTATTTTCTACATCCTTATACCATTATTCCAATATTATACATTTTAAGTCTTCCGATAATATATAATGTAGACTGTCGACACATCTCACGTCATGGATTCTTGTACTTAAATCCTATCTCAAAGGGGTTATTAAGTTTCCTATTATTGCCACATATAACATCATTATTCTTAAGGTCCTTACTTCTGCCCAAAACTTCATTTCATCAATTTGTTCAAATTTACCCTTTTAACCCTAATATTATCTCACTCATCGAGTTTCATTAGCTTTTAGAATAATTCCTCAAATTGAATTCTAATTAAGGTCCAAACTTTATAACCATACCTATTGGTCTTCCTTAAGTCTAAGGATATTCATAAAGTCTCCAATAATATTTTCTAAGGGTTAACATCATTAAAATTTAACTAGGGAAATTTTAATCATTCTGGGAAGGTCGATCGATCGACCTTGAACCTCGATCGATCGATGGTGGTCGATCGATCGACTGATGAATGTCGATCGATCGATCGCACCAGGTAGGCTACGGACTGCTTCATTTTGCAGTCCTCGAATCGTTCCAAAACTCCATTATAAATCATGAAACTCTAATATAACGTTATAATATCATCGTACAACCATCCTACAACATTGTTAACGTTCTAAAACCAATAATTCATCAACCAAGGGCTTTGTTTGGATCAAAACTTCATCAAGAAACCTAGTTTTCTATTTCTTTCAAGAACATTAATAAATCTCTTCTTAAATCCGTTTTTAGATCATCAAGGGTCATATTTTGAATTCATAATTCGTCCAGAATATGTCTACATGCAATTCCTAACATAGTTCATAGTTTTAATCTTCAAATACATGGGTCTATATCAATCTTCCAAGATAAATTCGATAATTTCCCTAAACATGGAAAAGCATAACATTGAATCAATTGTAATTAAATCACTTTCCTCTAATCTTTAACTGAATTTGATGTTGAATCTTGAAGGTTGAATTGTTCTCTCTCTCTCTCTGCAGAATTCTCTTTTCTCTCTCTCTCTCTACAAGTTCTTCTCTAAAGATGATGACAATGGAGGTGGGGGTTTATTTTTGGACCCTTAACTCCTATTGTAAACTTCTCCCGTAGCCCACTACTTAGTTTAGTGCTGATAATGGGTTGGTGTGTTTATTTATTAATCAAAATTAAACTCTAATTTTCGTGGGTTTTAATTCCCAAAATTCCAAAATTACCAAAATACCCTTTTAAGTTGCCGGTATGGCCTAAAAATGCCCCGGGACCCAAACTAAACCCCCGGCTAGTATTTTCTGACTATTTCGACCCTTCCGGACGCGTTGGCGTACTCAAAATGACCATACGGTTAATAGAAATAAAATTCACTTTTTAATTAAATAATTACTTTCCTGACACGACTGTCACACGCGTCTCAACAAAATTTCCCAAATTGCCGTATATCAATTTCACGACAAATTTAATGATTTCAATATTCTTATAACGTCGTATGTACACATTATAATCAAATACCAACTCACATCTTGTTAGTATTTTATCCGGATTAATTCCCAATTAATACACATTTAATTCAATTAATCCCATAAATAAATATCGATAAAAATGCGGGGTATTACACTTGAGAGTTATATTACGATTTAAGTCTAGTAGAGTCGGGTAACATCTATGCAGTTAAGCAAGGGTACAAGGTGTATGGGTGCCTATATATATATATATATATATATATATATATATACACACACACACACTAGGGTATGCTCATGCCTGAAGGCACGCTGATAATTGTTAAAAGTATTGAATCGTGTAAATTTATGTCAAAACTTTTTTGTACAACACAAATGCATAAAGAATTAAGAAAATTTGGGCAAAGTTTGCCTTCTTTATTGGACTATTCACCTAATTTAGGAAATAAAAAATACTACAAAAATAGTAATAGTCCTTCTTGGACCTCATATAAACAACATCAATTTAACTCAACTTGTCGAAATACAACTAATATATCGATAAAGAAATTAAATTCAGGCAGAACTTCTTTTGTTTATACAACTATCCAACTTGTTTTAGAAATTAAACACTCGAACAATGATGATACTAATAGTCCTATAAACATATTGGTTATACATATACGAATTTGTTCTATATATATACAAATTGGTTAGGGCTCTGAAGTGGCTCTTCACGTTTTACAGTCCGACATTGTATTGTCTAAAACACCAGTGAGGAAAACAATTGGAAAATTAGAAAATTTAAGTCATAAAGTATTTGAACATATAAATATCCTTTTCAACATAACATATGTTCCTAGATTCATATATTTGCCATCAATCTCACAATTTAAAATAAATAACCTATTCAATTTCCAGGACATAACATATTAAACACAATAGCCATAAATAATTGAAATGGTGATCAATATTCACCTAAAGTTGCTATTGGAGCAAATATTAACATTAATTGGAAATAGGACATATATACACTCGAGCCCAATGAAATAATATGATAATATTTATCTAGTTGAGAAAAAAACATCGATAAAATTTATTTGAGAGAATAACCACACCTATGGCGGAATCATATGGATTTTTCTAAAAATAAACAATACAATAAATTTTCGGTATCAAGTCATGCACCATAAAAATCATTTGAAGTTAAATGGTATAAATATATTGGATAAAGTTGTGTCTGATTAAAAAGTAATAGAGGAATGTGCATTGTGTCTGATTACAAACTAATAAAGGAATGTTATAAATATATTGAATAAAGTTGAGCTGAGCTTTGGAAATTCCATATGAAGTTTGGCAAAAAAAAACTCACCCTTCTAAGAATTTGAGATGCTCAGATGCAACTGCACAGACTGAAACTTGCTTGGGAATTGGGCTATAATTTTGTTATTCTCGAAGCTTGCCAATTATTTTTGAAAGAGACTTGGCAAATCCAAGTCGTCGATGCATATAGAGAGGCTAACCCAACAGCTGACTGGCTTGCAAACTATGCTATTGGCTTGGAGATTGGAGCTCATTACTTGTCAAAGCTCCCCATGGAGCGAAGGACCTGCTACATGCAGATCAGATTGGGGAAACTACCCCAAACTCAGTTAGATTGAACATGTCAAAATCTAAGGACCTGCAATGCATAAGCCAAAATTAAAACAACCAAAAAACTATTGAATATGTTCCATAAGAAATAAACTTCAAAAATTGAAAACCAAGATTAAGAAAATAATCAATAGTACCATATTGCATACAATTTCCCCTAGCTTTACCATCCCATCACTGTTGACATATAAAAAGAGGACTATGTATTATTTAGACCAAATACAACTAAGACCAAAAAGGAAAAATTACATATTCATTAAGAACATATTTTTAAGGCCTAATGAATTAAATAATGACAAAGACACAGTAAACGAACTTATGTAGTTGAAATAGTAGCATGTTAGAACTATACAAGTGTTAATTTGTTGAAAGAATAATAATAGAAAATTGGACCTATCAAGTGGAACCAAAAATGGTTTAATCTGCAGAATAAAAAGGAAAACAAAAAGTAAATCAGTGTTTTAAAGAAACCATCGACGTAAATCATGTTATAAAATGAGAAAATATGTGATGGTATCTTTCTCCAGACTAAGAGTACATTTCCTAACATATATTAACAAAGCCAATCACCCTTTTCACGTAATATTAGAGAAGTAAGTTCTAAGTTCCCAAAATTAGCATTATAGTGAGCATCCAATTCAAGTTTCTTCACTTCATTCAATATCCAGACACCCTTGATGAAATCTGTTATAAAAAGACTCATATTCCATATACATTCCGTATACAATCCGTATTCAAAGATCATGTTATAAAAAGATAAATTAAAAATTTGTAATGAGCAGCCAATTAAAAATTTGTAATGACAAACATCCTGTTATAAAAAGATAAATGAATTCGTCAAATATAAAAAGGTTAGTGCTATACATTCTGTATTCAAAGATTTGGCAGATGGAGGCAATGCTGATTTAGGTGACAAATGTATGAGAGACAGAAATTTGATTAGTCTATTGATGAAATGGCACACAGTTTCATACGGTTATACCTCCGGAATTTAATTACTTACAGCATTTCTTCAACAAATGTTTATAGCATTGATGCATACATATTTTGTCACACCCCAAACCCAATATCCATACTAATCATTCATTATTAGAATAATTAAATCATAATCTTGAGCCCATTGGAAATATAATTCATCTATCCATATTTTACTGCATAATGTGCATAATCAACATAATATTATTCTTGTGCCATAACGAAATCAACATCATAGTCATAATTAGAGATTATACAATACTACGATTAACTATGATAAACTCAATCCATACTAAATCAATATATTCAATGTATGAGTATATCAAAATCTTCAGTGTGACAATGATAAAATCCCATTTTTAAACCCCAGCTCTCTCTAACGGTGCAACTCTCAAAGCTACCGGTCATATGGTATCCTAGCTGGCAGCGTATGAACCTGAAATTGTTAAAATATAAACCGTAAGCATTAAGCTTAGTGAGGTACTCCTTCCCTGCAATGTAATAACAATTCTATATAGAATATGTGGATATAAAATCCGAACAATCCTGCCCATTGGCAATAACAAATCCTGGATCATAAGATCCAAATAATTCTGCCCATTGGCAATAACAAATCCTGGATATTTGAATATCCAAACAAATCCTGAATACCGAAGTATTCAAACCAATCCTGGATCATGAGACCCAAACAAATCCTGGATATTTTAATATCCAAACAAATCCTGAATACCGAAGTATTCAAACCAATCCTGGATCATGAGACCCAAACAAATCCTGGATATTTTAATATCCAAACAATCCTGAATACCGAAGTATTCAAACAAATCCTCTCTTAGAGCTATATTCATATTTATATATGAAACAAATCATAAGTACACTCACCTTGACAGTTTAACTGGCTTTTCCCTTGCCTTTATCCGGTACTTGTTCAATCAGATCTTCTTCTCTTCCTATCATTCTTACAATATTAGTGTCATCATAAGAATATTAATAGTCCAAAGAATAACTTCAATCATGACTCAATTCATAAGCATCATATTATTCAATTTAAATCATTCATTAAAATGAAGTCCCATCTAGACTCAGGTTCTGTTATCTAACATATTAAAATTACAGCCCAAACCCTTTTTAATTATTCTTTGTAATCCAATCCTTATTATATCATGTTTCCAAAACAAAAGACGTCACATCATTCCGAGTTTCCTAGAGAAAAATAAGCCTATTTCTTCATTACATAGCAAATCTGCCCTATAGGCTCTTTTACCGTTCATTCAACTTCCAGGAATTTCCATAATTTTTCTGCATCATAAATTTATATGATATTCACCCAAACATCATTAAACATATTGAACAATACAAGATTAAAATTTCATAATTTTCAGAGTTTATTTTCTATGTCAAGCAAAACATCGAACACATGGTAGGCATACTTTCACCCTTAGGGAAGATTTCATACCCGAACTTCAAACTCTCACCAAGGACTCATTTCTTGGTATTTTCCCATGATTTTTGGATATGTCATACATATGAAAGTCAAGGTTAATCTCCAATTGGAATCAATCAATTCCATTAGTTATAGAGAAATATATGGAAGTTTGAATAAACAAGGTTCCTAAATAAAACAATCTCAAGGGTTTACACATTCAAGTTTACTTAAACTTGCATCTATCCATAAGTACATATCAAGACATGGAATTTCAGTAAACAAATGATTATTTCAATCATTTAAATAAGTAATACAAAAAAATAAACTTAGGGGCTTTTACGTAATTTTTCTATGAATTTTTCTTCAATTTCTCCTCACACTTTCTTCCTAAACTTCAAAACTCTCTTTCCTTAGGTTAAACTCTTCCATGGCTGAAATATGCTGAAGGAAGAGCTTAATTAAAGGGTTTTAAGTCGGCATAAGGCCACCCCCTCTTGGTCCAATCAAAATATAACATGTGGCATTACATAAAACAAAATTTCATTTAAGGCTAAATGACTACTTTACCCCCTGTTCGTAAAAGGGCAATATCTTCCCACTCGGATGTCCGTTCGATGAACCGTTTCTTTTGTTATAAACCTCACTCATATATATACAAATATTTAGTTTACACCTCAAGTTCATTTTTATGTCATAAAGGTCAAAACTAGCCTTAAACATGAACATTCCTACCAAAACCCTCAAAATTTTGTATTTGTAACTAATCCGACATTTCATGATTTTTGAAGGTAGGATTATGCTAAACATAGTAAATTAACATCATATATATTAATAAAACACTAATCATATCACATAAGCTAAGCATGATTTAAGCATAATTAATCGTAATTATATTCGGGTTGTCACATAATTTGTCTATACAATATAAAGAAAAAATTTCCCATGTTATAGGGAAAAATTATAACTTACTGACAGCAAAATTGGTAACTCATGATTCATCCTTGTCGTCACTGGTTTGTGGTTTCCTGTCTCATTCCTTTGTTTCCATCTTTTTCACTGTTTCAACTTTAAATTTTCTTTTCTTGTTATCTCTCCTCTTCCTCTCTGCTTGTGTTAGATCCCGCTTCTTCTTTGATATCCTCTCTCCCACCAAATACATCCTCAGGAGCCAACATAGATGCATCTGAGACCTTAACAAACAAAAGGGGGAGGTGGCATAAATCTTTGAGTGACTGCTCAATGCGTTCAATTGTTGCTCAAGTTTCTTTTTCTCCCCCTCTAGCTTTTCCTTCTCGTCGTAAAGTTTTCCCTTCAATTACTTAATCTCCTCCTGAAAATCCTCATGCGACACCTTTAGCTTCTGTGCTCATTTTTTTAGTGCCATGAAATTCTATCACAATGATAATTTTCACTCGATTCAATGAAATGCTTCCTTAGCTCGAATGCTGGTTTTCACTCAATTCAAGTATAATGACAATTTAAACAGCTATTCTTATTCTTATTCTTCTACAGTAGAGATATAGGTCCCTAATGACAACTAATGACAAAGTAGAGATATAGGGACCTTAATTTTTATTCTTCTATAGTAGGGAGGATCCAATTAATGACAAAGCAGTGAAATGAAAAAAGTACCTTAAATTATACCAGCTCATCAAGTGTGCTCTTCTACATGTAGACCTGCTTTGTGTTCCTAGACCTGCTATATGTTCTTCTATGTGTAGACCTTAAAGCAATACCTTGAATTAGACCTGCTCTACATTCCTAGTAACCTCACAGCACCATTAACATCTTTTCATACAACAAGCAACCCAAAAAATAAAGTTAAAAATGAACTTTTAACAGTAATGGACTTTTAAGTTATAAAAGTTTGTAAATGTTAAAACTTATGAACTTTTAAGAGTTATAACTTTTAAGTTTTAAAAGTTTATAACTATTAACATCATTTAAAATTACATTCTCAAGCAACATATCATTCTGAATTAACAAAATCATTATATCATACAACATATCGATTTCAAAACTACAGTTGTTGATGTAAAAAACTAGATCGCTCTAATTATACAATCACAGATAAATAAACAAGACAGAGATTTTTAAAGTGGTTCGGCTAGGAATAAAGCCTACGTCCACTGTTTTGTTATTGATGAGTGTTTGCAGAATTCTTGAATACAAGTTCTCTCCAGAAATTCCGGTCCCTTTGAATGGGGTTGATACTTGTTGATGTAAAAAACTAGATCGCTCTAATTATACAATCACAGATAAATAAACAAGACAGAGATTTTTAAAGTGGTTCGGCTAGGAATAAAGCCTACGTCCACTGTTTTGTTATTGATGAGTGTTTGCAGAATTCTTGAATACAAGTTCTCTCCAGAATTTCTGGTCCCTTTGAATGGGGTTGATACAAGGTATTTATAGCCTTGAGGCTGTACATGAAAGGGTCGATACATTAAATGATACACGCATGAAAGGGCAATACATTTAATGCAGCGTGTGCGTCATGATTATAAACATTCAATGAATAGTTGAACTGTTGATTATCTTGTAATTAATGATACGACCGAGATGCAGCTCGGACCGCCTTAGTTGCTCGTTGAACAAGAGTTCCTCGGAGCGCTGGAGTATCTCGGGGTGCTAGAGTTCCTCGGGGTATCCTCGTTGTTCGGAGAGAACATGAATTGGTCGAAGAAATGAACTTCCTCGCTGCTATTGTGCCACGTAGATTAACGCGTGTCTTCGTATTATTCGTCCACATCAGCATAATAATTTTGGTATCAACAGAAGCCCCCAATGTTTCATATTTCGAACTTTAAGGAGTATGGAACATTCTTTCTCGGTATATGGCAATATTAAATGACCTTCCTGGGTTTTAGGAACATTGTATTCAAATTTCCTTCTTATTTCGCAGCTTCCGCCTTTTTTTGAATTTTTATAAGCGCTTCGATCTCCGTGGAGTTTTTGTCCTTTTAGCCTCCGGAAGTTCAGTAGTTTCTTTTTGGTAATCATTTCTTTCACCGCTTCCCAATGCAAAGTATTTAAACTTCTTAGGTAACCATACCGTCTTCTACGTTTTCCAATTTTCTGCATTCAAGCTTTCTATTCTCTCCTTCTCTCTTGTGCGTTCATCTTTTCCTTCGTTAGTTGTCAGCAGACCTCCTTCCTTCCTGTAAGATTTTCTTCCTTCTTCTTTTATTCATCATGGTTTACATTATTGAATCTCTTGAAAAGTTCCGCTCTGACTTTTCCATCCCATCTTGGGTAATCTTGGAGGAGCTTTCTGAACCTCAAAATTATTTTCGTCTGGCTGAGGGACATTGGTTCCCCAGTATTTTTATTGCTGAATGTGGTTTTTCCTTTCCACCAAATCCATTGTGTCTCGAGTTTTGTCAGTATTTTGATCTTGTTCCTGCAAAAATAGCCCCAAATTCATGGAGAATAATTAATGGGGTGCATAAATTAAATATAACTCATGGGACTCGTATAGGGATCCCTGAAATTATGTACTGCTATAGATGGGCCGTTTTAGATAATATTTATTATTTAAAAACTAGGTTTTTGAATAGGGCTCTTGTAGTTAACCTCCCCGATGCAAATAGAGATTATTTTGAACATGGGGTGATTATTAAAAATTGGCAATATGCCCCTCTGGTTGGAGATGGAGTGTACAATGGTCCCAGATGCCCCCTATATAGCAATGGGATAGGTTTATTTTTCATTTTATCTATTTTCTGAATTTATGAATTCATTATGTTTGATAAAATGTATGACTAATATTTTGTTATGTGTTTGTTTGCAGTTGAGAGTAAAAGAAAAACTCCTAAAGATTCAGAAGTTAATATCAAGCATCTGAAACTTATCTGGGGTTTGCATAAGAACGTTGCAGACGAGCACATCAGGTCTGCATCATATTTGCTACAGTATAAGAGTTATACAACCTCTTATACTGCTCGCCCTGTTGAACCAGCTTCCACTCCAGAGGACTCTTCTTCAGATTCTCATCTTCCTTTAAGTCAGAGAATGGGAAAGAAAAGAGCTCCTCCTTATCTATTCGATGACACTACTTCTTCTGTTGGGGACAAGAAGAGGAAAACTGATGTCCCTGAGGGGACTAAGAAGGTGGATGCTGCACCTTCCAAAACTACCGAGAAGCCCCCAGTGGCTCCGAGCAAGAAAGTTGCTCCTATGGAAGTGATTACCATCTCTCCGACCAAGAGTTCTTCCTTGGTTGAAGCTGCTGAAATGCCTTTGAGAAGATTAAGGAAATCATCCTCAATCAACCTGGCTGAAACTGCCTCCTCTTTACCTGCTGGTGGTGTTGGTGTTCCAACCATCATTCCTCCGAGCTCTGCAATGAGCTCGGTAAAAACTTGGATCATACCCGAGGTCCAAGGAATTGATGAAAAAATTTCTAGGGATATGCTGACATCTCTAGCTACTCGTCATCTTGCTTCAGTAAATTTCTCATACTCTGGGTTTTCTTTCTTTCTCTGAATTCTTGTATTTTTGTATTGACTTTACTGTTTTTCTCATCTTTCAGCTGGTGAATTGTTTCAATAACATCGTGAAGAAAGATGAAACTATTAAAGCTTCCAGCTCCTCGTCAGATGTTGATGATGCTCTGTTGGGTTTGACCCAATCCTTGAAGGAATCTCGTCAGCAGTACATTGAGGAAAAAGCTGTTTGGGAGAAAAAATTGGTTGTGGCTGAAGCTGAGAAGGTGAAGATGGCTGAAACCTCCAAGAATTTGGAGGATAAAGTGAAAGGCTTAGAAGTCGAGCATCAAAAATGTGACGACAAGCTGAAAAAGGCAGAGGAAGAGTTATCTACCCTGCGAGATATCAAGGTCCAAAAAGAAGAATTGGATGCAAAACTCTCCTCGGAGAAATTGAAAAGAAAGGTCGCCGTTAAAAAATCCTTCAGCGCTGGCTGGGATAAAGGATGGGATAAGGGGATTGCTGTTATGACTTCCCAAGTACAATATGGGAAGTTAAAATACTTCCGAGATGGCTGGGTAGCTGCCCTGCAAGAATTGAAGATCGAAGACAATTCTGGGCTATTCCAGCTTCATCTCCCTGGTCCTCCCCCTCCAATTGTGGAAGAAGAAGAAGAAGATGAACCTGTCTCTGATGAATCTTCCATGGCCATAGGTGATCAAGCTCTTGCCTTTCTACCATCTGCCATCGAGGATGTTTCTTCTATGCCTCCTCCTCCTGAGAAAGTTTCAACTCCTACTGCTCAAGCTGCTATCACCTCCGAGCAACCGAGCTCCTCGTCCCAGCCTCCCGAGAAAGTCTTGGGAGACAAGGAAAAGGTGTGAAGTTGTTCGGTATCATTTCTATCTTCTATTATCACTTGTAATCAAACAATGTAATTTTTTGATGATCTAATAAAATACATCTTTGTTCATCTCTGTTGTTGATGATTTGTTTTTGTTGATTGTTGTCTTTTTCTCGTCCTTAGTTTGTTGCTAGAATGGAACTGATATCTTCACATGATACCAAGTTGATGCAGCAATGTCACCAATATTATAAGGCTGGTCATACAGACCTTAGTACATCAAAAATTGCTGACATCCTTGGCCATGATGCCTCAGAACAAGCAATTGAGGCTTATCGGTATTTGAAAGATTTACTCGACTGAGCTGTGGCCAACAATGTAGCCTACTACGACTTGATTGAGGAACTTCATTATTCCTTAGAAGATCTCCAAGGTCAGCACAATGAATCAATGACTTTATTACACAAGGAATATGAAAATAGTTATCAACAACTTTCTTCTGATTCAGGCCATAAAAAGATTCTGGCTGGATATGATGTTAGGGAAAGAACTTTAAAAGGTGAAGTTGAGGCTTGCAGGAAGATTGCTGAGTTACTGGAACAGGAGAACAACAATTTGCAGAAAAAGTTGGCTCAGTATGAATCTGCAGCGTCATCTTCCACTACTTTAGTACCAGTTACTGATGAAGGTTTCTCGTTCTTAGAGGTTGAAAATGCCAAATTAAGGCAAGAACTGGATGACTTAAGAAGATCTTCTATTTCTGGAACTGCTCGGGGACGAGGAAGAGGTTCTCAGGGGCGAGGAAGAGCTGTTCAAAATGTTGCCGAGGAGCAAAATTCTCCAATCGCTGCTCGGAGTCGATCAAGAGTTCTTAGTCGTAATGTCGAAGAGGCTCGTACCCAATCTACTTTGGAAACTCAAGCATTCCAATTAAACGTCGAAGATCGGGCTCTATCATAAATGTCCAAGAAAAATCTATCCTTGGAAGATCAACTTACTACAACGAAGTCTGCTCTACATACTAAGGATCTTTTTGCCAAAAACCTTCTCGAACAATTGGATAGATTAACCTTTCAATTTCATAAGCAACCCAGGGAATTCTGGATGGCAGGATATAATGAAGCTCTTGTTCATTTGGATGCTCGTATTGAACATGCCACAGATTTATAAACAAGACAGAGATTTTTAAAGTGGTTCGGCTAGGAATAAAGCCTACGTCCACTGTTTTGTTATTGATGAGTGTTTGCAGAATTCTTGAATACAAGTTCTCTCCAGAAATTCCGGTCCCTTTGAATGGGGTTGATACAAGGTATTTATAGCCTTGAGGCTGTACATGAAAGGGTCGATACATTAAATGATACACGCATGAAAGGGCAATACATTTAATGCAGCGTGTGCGTCAAGATTATAAACATTCAATGAATAGTTGAACTGTTGATTATCTTGTAATTAATGATACGACCAAGATGCAGCTCGGACCGCCTTAGTTTCTCGTTGAACAAGAGTTCCTCGGAGCGCTGGAGTATCTCGGGGTGCTAGAGTTCCTCGGGGTATCCTCGTTGTTCGGAGAGAACATGAATTGGTCGAAGAAATGAACTTCCTCGCTGCTATTGTGCCACGTAGATTAACGCGTGTCTTCGTATTATTCGTCCACATCAGCATAATAATTTTGGTATCAACAACAGTAGTTGTCAAATTTCAATCGATTACAAAACTACAGAAAACAGTTGTGATAATAGGGATGAAAATAGTTGTGATAACAGTGGGGTGATAACATGGGGTGTTTTGATAATTAAAATAACAGGGGGGGTGGATTAACAGTTGTGCGAGTTGAACCTTACCGTTTAAAACACATTAAGAACCCGAACTTAGAATTTTGAACCCACACCTGTTTCTGCGATGACAACATAGTTGGTACAATCTAATTACTAAATGTCCACCCCTTTATTAGAGGAGAAATAATCCCTATGAGGGAAAATAATGAACAACCGAAATCAAGAGTCCAAGTGTCATCAAAGGACTCACCCAAATACGCCCTTACCATAAAAACAAAATCTTCATCCTCTAAATTGCTTTGTGTCGCCACCATAATAGATTATCCATAGTTTTCCCAAGAGCCTCATGATCACGTTGGTAGCCACTGGAAATATCCTTATAATAGTTGACATTAATCGAGTTGTGGTATTTTTTCCGACATGAAATCCATACCGACGATCAGACTACCAAACAACTTCCAAGAACACACACCAAGAGAATTAACTCTATCACACAAACATATAAACATGATATAGAAAGTGGAGCAATTATCATACCAATTGTAAAAGGAATATGCAAATTGAGGATATTGAATGAGAAAAGTCCATATTTATGGCTATTATAGAAGTTTGTAATAAAAACTCATTTAGAACCTATTTTTTATAATAAACAAAAATGAATATCCATGGGGACCTGCCACCTCCTGTTTACAAAGTTTAATTGATGAATGCTTGTGGAGCTAAATTTAGTTTTAATTTAAACATTGGGACCAAAAGGGAAGTGTACCTAGTTATTAGTCCAATATAAAGATAGTACACTATTTCAGCCATAAAAATTTGAACAAAAATTTAATGTTTAATATTTGGGTTATTTATAATTTGTGCTCCAATAGTTCTTTCTAATGCACTATGGGGTTCAAATTTTTTATTGTTTGCAATTTGGTGTCCATTTACACCTTTTGCAACCTTTAAAGATTTTTGCTGACACCTTTTTTCACAAAAGTGAGAATGAAATCTAAAGTGCAACATTGAGAACATTGGATCTAAAGTGCATTATGACAAACTACTATGACACTAATGTATATTGTATTTCAATAGAAAAATATAGAGACAACATATTCTTCACCGCTATTTATAAAATACCGAACCTTCCTCATTTTGCGCCCTCACAACTATTCTAGCATCTATAAAATATAAGTACTCTGGAAGACATTCTGCGTCAGTACCAAATCTAACATTTTCTATTCCGAGATGATAAAGATTTCCATTTCACAAACAGAGAACTTGGTCTGAATTTGGTTCTGAGGAAGGATTGGATTTTCATTTTTTTCCCGTTTAGATTATTTGTGTTTTCATTTTATACTTATGGGAATTGTAAACAAAAATGAAGTGCTCGAGTGTTTATCTTAATTAAAGGATGCATAATGTTTCCTGGCAACAATTTCTGATACATGTTTGTACATATATTGATGTCTGGTATTTTTTTTCCCTCAATTCTTCAGTTCATTAAATCCTATCTTTTTAATATATAGTAGGCATTGGAAGGTCTTATGCATCTAGTTTACTATGCCGCCTGCCTGAGTTTTATTTTCTTAATAAATGTAGGCATTGTCGTTGTATGTTACACATTAAATGCAGTATATTCGATTGCACCAACAATTCGTGTGCTCTTTACCTTTTACATATGTAAGTTAAGTTAAAGAAACGTACCAGTAACCTATGTTGGACTTGTATACCTTTTAAAATCCAGGAAAAGTTTACAGTTTGAATATACCAGGGGCTCTCCTACAAAAACAATAAAAATAACCAATTACGAAGAGACAAAATAGTGAAACGGAAACCGAGATATTGAGTGATATGGCCGTTTTAAATCAATAAAAAAACCAATTATGAAGAGGTTAAACATAAATAGTTGAGGAGACATTGATGTTCTTCTCATCAAACTTGTCGAAAACATAAATGCCGAATCAGACCCCAAATTTGTGACTGGTAATTGATCAACAAAACCATCATATATATAAGCAATAAAATTTGCAAATTCTCCAAGAACCATAGTAACCTGGACCCACCAAAGTGGTTGTAGAAGATAACCA
Source organism: Sambucus nigra (assembly GCA_949130495.1). Taxonomy (NCBI): domain Eukaryota; kingdom Viridiplantae; phylum Streptophyta; class Magnoliopsida; order Dipsacales; family Adoxaceae; genus Sambucus; species Sambucus nigra. The sequence continues at coordinate 181,291,475 of OX422224.1, read as the reverse complement.
TATCCTATCAAATTAGGAATGGACATGATTAGAACAAATCTAGTATTTGATTACTCAAATATGATGAATCTTTCATTTGATTAACTGAGAATATGATGATAATTGAAACCTCTTATTTCAATTGTGAGTTGAAAACATCAGGGGTTTCACATACAATGTGTGTCGATTGCACAGTTAAGCCTCATAAATACACTATGCTTGTGTATAATGAAAGGAGGAAGAACGGTCAAATCTCAATTCCGGAAAGAGACCTTCCACTCCAACATGTGTGTATAATGAAATTTTATGAATGTTTCTTCATTGGGTTCCTATATGCAAAACACCATAGTCATAATAAAATTGTAACTGATAGTCCTAAACATGCACAGAGGTTCACCATGCCATTTTATTAAACCTTCTAGTTGTAATGTTAACTATAAAAATAGGAATATTATAACACATTAGAACTAATATGGACAGGAGGTTGTAATCAATTTTTCAAACCCCCATATTTCTTTTAAATATGAAATTAAAATTCTATAAGAATTAAAGAAATATTAAAAGTGGAAAATCTTTCTTTATGTAGAGAAGCATTACCTGAAAGTACTAAAACATAATTTCACAATTTCTACTCTTGAGAACAGTTACATCAAGTGAGCAACTAAATGTTTTCACCCATAAAAAAAGAATAATATAAATAGATTTTGGAACAAAATATTATTTGGCCTTATTTAAATCAAAATGAAGATAAATAACAACTCCCCAAAGTCCCATTAGACAAAATTGACACTCACAGTTTCCCCACCCAATTTTGATGAAGTTTCCAGAGACATGGGTGCTCTAAAAAGGAGATAACAAACTGTGAGACTATAAAGAGAGAAAATAATGTCACTGAGCACAATCCAAATAAACAAATTGGAAAAATATAAAGAGTACTAAAGATGATTATAAAACCAATAAAATAAATGTAAAAAAACATTTTTAGGGGGAAATTTAACAAACAGTTCATAAGGATTTTTTTTCATATTGAAAAGTAAACATTTATAACAGTGGGGAAGTTAATGACAAAAGTAAATGAACACAAAAAAATGTCTAGAAATTCAACGATTAGTAAATCGAGCACAAAAAAAGGAGTATAAAAAAATAATCACAATAATACACAACCAATAGTAATATATTTAAAAGCCTCTTAAAAAAAGGTTGAGCTTATTAATCCAACGCACAAATATAAAACTGAGAATTAGAAGTGGAAAAATGATTGTATAAAACTAACTATAAACCAAAACTCATAGCCATGATTAGGACCTAAAAAACAAAACAAATAAATAAATGAGACCAAAAATTTGAGTAAAAAATAAATAAAACTAATTTAAACTCCAAATATCCCCTAAAAAGAAAACGAAGGTTATATTTACTTGTGGTCAAGTCAGAAAAAATTGAGTTGTGTCTGCCCCCAACTCCCTAACTTAGGTTTTGTTATGTGAATCCCGAAATTAAGCCTATGGGCCAAATTAAAATGGCCCAAACACCCCCGTGTGAACCCGGTTATGCCTAAAAATGCCTCGAGACCCAATTACTACCTACGAGTACTCTTTTCTGACTATCTCGACATGTTCGGAATCAACCGCGCACTCAGAATCGTCATCTGAGTTACTTAACTAAAATTTCCAATTCCAACCTCAAATTACAACACATGTATTCTTAAAAGAAATAACTCATTTGTAATACCCTGTGATTTTTGAACCGATAATTTAAATTTTTGGGAGAAATAAAAAATTGATTTAAATTGGAGAATTTCAAATTTTGGCAAAATTAGGTCTAAATTTGATGACGTTATAAAATATTTCAGATGACGATTCTGAGTGTGCGATTGATTCTGGATGGGTCGAGATAGTGAAAATGACCATCATTGGGTGTTTGGAGAATTAGTTTTTTTTTAAAAATGGAAAATGGCCAAGATATCTGTTATGGCCGGTCGACCGTGGCCAGGGGGCCGGTCGATCGCGCCTCAAGGTAAAAGCCTATTGCTTTCTTCGTAAGGTAAATTTTAGAACCGTGGTCGACTGGGGGTTAGCAGTCGGTCGATCGGTCTTATTTTAGAATTAGATTATGAGGGTACGATGCCGCATTTAGTAAGGAAACGATTGTGGACCGAAAAATAGTCGGATTATATTAATGAAATTGTCATGGGCTATCGTGAAATCATTATAAGTTGTAGAGATAGTCCCTTTTTACTTGTGTGGTTGGGTTTTGATGTGAGGAATATGATTGAGTTAAAGATTGGGGGTTGGATGTTGGTATTTTGGGTACTTAGCCATTTGTTTTAGTTTATCATCATCAGTGGATGCGGAGAATGATCCATCTGAGATTCCTAGTTAAATGCAGTATAGGGTTGACCACCCGTTATTATTTTAAGAAGGGTGTCACAATTTGTTGCTATTAAACGTTTACTATTGGAGTTTTTCAGATTACTTGATTTGCAGTTTGGTAATAGAGACTCTTTTATGAGATGCCATCACTGCGATTACTGTTCAAGTAGGGAAAAATGCCCTGAAATCCATTTTAACTTTAGAATTTTTCATAGACCAACATCCCCATTTAAAATACCTAAAATCCAAGTAGGGAAAAATGGAAAATGCCCAAATTAGATTTTAATTTTTCATTAGTTGGAGTTGTAGAATTATCCTGATTGGGCTGTCTACTTTTTACATCACTTAAACGTCTAGACATAGCATCCCGAGTTCATAAAATAGCTTGCAAATTAGGCTTATTTTTAGTGGAAGTGGCACTATGGTCTTTGGCTTCCCCTGTTACTGGGGATTTATGATCCCATCTCCTCTTAGAATGTAATTTCGCAGACCCAACAGTTAGTAATGGGCACAATGAATGCTTAAAATGATGCCCCTATTCCTTAATTTCTTAGTTTGTATTATGGTCAATTTGTACAAAATTTTGATTTTTATCCTAAATAATATATTTCTTGAAGTACCTTTAATATTTTAATTGAATTTGGATCTAAAATAGATTGAAATCTTAAAAACCTACCATGCTTTTGGGTCACACATGTTGTAGGATTTGTCTTGGTTAGTTGATTTCTTTGTGATTTTTTAATTGGTTGTATGTAGTGTATACTATAGATAAAGTTAAATAATTTCCATACCAGTTTTTTCTATTGTATTGTTTTGTAGAGGAGAAATTCATAGGCTCTTTTCTTAGGTAAGGATGAGTACTTTATAGAGGATTTTATTATTTAAGATATGACGGTCTCATGTGCAGCAAAAGGAGGTGTGCTAGAAGTAATCGTTGAGACGAAATGATGTTTCCATGTTCACATTTTTTGTTTAATTCAACTTGCTTGATTCTCTTTTTGAGTTAGTATATAAGATCATGTTTATTTTGTTCTTACCTAATATATTACTAACCTTCTTCACTAGATAGAAATACTAGATTGGATGTAGATCTGTCGAGGATTTATATATGCTTTCAATGTTTTATTCACATTACATGTGTGAAGTAGACCCTGAATTCACTAATATTACAATATGCACAATCGCAAATTATGATAGTACTATCTTTTAGTTATGTTTTGTTGTGTGCTTAGTTTTAATATATTGGTTTGTTACATCTCCATCATATAATTTGAAGTGGTAAGGGGTTCTGTAATAGGGTCTGTGTTAAGGTTTTGCTATAGTTAATTTAGGCAGATGGTGGTGAGGTTATTTAATGTCTATATACCCATGCTGATGGCCATTAATGGTGTTACCGGTTGCGAATGACGGTGGGAGTATATTTCCCCTGTCCATTTTATGTGTTCTTATCCTATTTCAATTATTTTTTATTGTATAGTCACCAACTCAACATTAAAGTGCTAAATATTTGGGTAACAAAATAAAGCCTATAAATTAAAAAAATATTCACGTGTTATTGATGGGTTCATTTTGGACAAATTTTATGATTTTCAGGTTCCACAAGTTCCTATTCACGAGCTCCTCCAAACTCAGGGCAATTTGAAAAGTCCCAAAAGAGGTAGAAGGCAACAATGAGCTCCCATCATTTTTATTTGACTCAATTCACTCATACCTTTTATTTGAATTAAACTCCCATGATTTCGATGAATAAAAAGAAGGTTTTAAAAATCTTAGGTGAAATAGATATTATTGATTAACTAATATATGCCGATTGACATAATATGTTAACTTTTGTCGCTGAGTACCTTAGTCGTGCAAATATGTTCTTTTCTTGGCCTTTCATTCAACCAAGTTGTTATATACTAATCCATATATTTATACTGTATTTGCGTGATATTGAAGAAGAAATTGATGGAAAATATACTTTTTATTAGGTGTTTAGACATACATAGAATAAGTTGAAATTTTTGTGTTAATATAATTGATGGCGTCATATATTCGGCATCAGTTTGGTATGCTAATGAAAAACTTCTAGCTAAATGAAACTATTAATGCATATAGAAAAAGAACATGCAACATCAGATATACATTCCTCTAAATTCCACGTTGCTGCCTAAGAATATCCATCCATTAAATCCACATTGTATCTCTTTAAATTCCTTTAGAATTTTCACTCTTTTTACAGGTAAAATTGTTGCTTTAGCTACTAATAATTGCCAATTGAATATATAAAGAAGGAAGTTCCTCAATGATTTTCTATACTTGAAAGTTATGTTATATTCCTTGCATTTTGTTTAATCTGAAACACCAAATGTCTTTGGGAAAGATTAAAATTTTCAATTCAGTTTCAGATCTCAATTCGCCTATATCGTTTCTCTCTAATATGAGCATGGACGTCACACTACTAACACACAAAGTCCATTTTAATTGTCTATTTTTTCGTTTTCATTTTATGATCTTAATATTTAATTTGTTGGTCCAGTGAAAACAAACACATAAAGTGCATTTTATGATTTATTGCACCAGTTTATTATTTGATTCAATTTATTATTCAATTCAGTGGAGTTGCCCCATGGTATTTGACATGAATATTTTTCAGGTTACAATATAAATGATCCTTACCTCATTGATTCAGCCTACTTGAGAAAGTGACATATAAAATGAGGTTTTATACGTGCCGACATGCCGTAATTATGATCACACTTAGGGAAAAACAAAGACAGTTACATTGGCACAACACTGTAAAAATCATGAAACCAGAATGACGCATATGTATTGTATAAAGACTAGATGTGCATATACAAATTTACACTCCCGCACACTACCATTTGGACTTGAAATGATGCATATAGTTTTGATGTTGTGTACTTTGAATCAAACATACAGTGTTGGTGATGTACTGTTGATCTAATGACCAATTTTAAATCATTCTTTTTTGTTTTTTTAGTGATTTTCTGGGTTAGACCTTCTTAATGATCCATACAAATTCCATTTAATTCAAATATTGGTCTGCATATGATGTCCTTTGGGGATTTTAATGCTACCTGTCATCATTTGAATTTATGCGGGTAATGTGTTTGAAAGTGCGGTATACACAATATTTTGAGATTCAAATACTAGAATGGCATATTTTTAAGCTTAATGAAAATTAATGTCATCAAATGTAAATTAGACGAATGGATTTTGTTGTAAAAAAATTATTCAGTGATTCTCAGTTCATAATTTTGTTTTTCATAGAGTTCGCACTTTTTTTTAGTATCTTTTTTTTCTATGATTAAGTTTTAACAATTGTTGAAATTGTCCTTAAGTTCACTTTTTGGATGAGTTACCATGGAAAAAAGGTGTTTCCAGTTACTGAAGTCTTTATTTCACTATGCTGGACTACGCTAAAAAAAATGACCTTCATTAATTGGGGGAAAATTATGGTGTAAAATTGTATAATGCAATACCAATTGCATTTCTGTTGATGTTCAGAAGCAATAGATTGATGGGTATTTTTTTTATCACTTCTACTTTATCTGAACTTTTAAAGTATTCATCTGATACTATATTTTCGTATGATTTAGTTTATAATTATCTTAGTGATCAATAATTTTTCTTTTCTCTACTGGCATCAGTTATATTGTTACCGAGACTACCTTGTCCCTCTATTATCATTCTGCCTAGAACATTAAATGTTCTGTGATATTCAAAAGTGTATATACTTCCTAATAACACATTTCCCAACTTTCAATACTTTTTAATTATATATTAGATGTGTTTGTAATTTTTTTAGCACTAAAATAAGACTCTCTACTGTTGGTCTTGACCATTGTAAGAAGTAATAATTAGGTAGGTGTGTAAAAAAAAGAGTTGTTGATTCAATGTTAGTGGATGAATAATCATGTTAGTGTCATTGGCTTGGGCACAAGCTAGTGTGTGTGTGTGTGTGCACACACACACCTATTTTTGTTTAATCTGAGTCGTATCTCGACCTTATTCCCTTCTTCTGACATGTTTTTCCCAACCTACAATTCATGTACCTATTTTTATGGCCAAGATTTTATGGTCCCTAGTTTCTTGTGCCTTATCGTCAGGTGAATGTGATGTGAAGTTTCCAGTTAGACCTTATTGGTTTGGTTCATGGGCTTGATATGCTATAATAGTTTTTTTCCCCAGTAACATCACGTTCGAGTTTGTCTCCGACACCGGTAACACTGGGATTGTTCACCCACGCCATGTCTCATTGGGATTTTCTTCTAGCATGGTATATAGTTTCTTCCTGTTCCTCGCATTTTCTCAATGTTTCATGAACTCTTCAAATGCAGTTGAATGTGTGTGTGTGTGTGTATATATATATATATATATATATATACAGTATTGCTCTTGTGCGGACCAGTCCACATTTTAAGAGTGCGGACTGGACATGTGTCACCTGGTGGACTGGTTGTATACATGGATTTGTGTAGGCGGTTTATGGCTTTTCTATGATCTTAGTTGTTTCTATGTGAATAATAGATATTAGGTTTCTATATACATGGGAGGTGAATTGCAGTGCTTTTTTTGTAAGTAACTAAAACAAACATTAGTGGAATTCATGTCATTTCATTTCTTGCAAAATCATGGCAACCAAATCGGGCTTTAATGAAACATTGTAAATATTCTCATCACAAAATGGCCAGTTTTCCTTGCAAATAGATGCTCTGCAAATGGTTGCAGCTTTGGATTTCATTGAATAAATATCTCCATTGGCGCTGTTGCTCATTTCCCTCCCGTGTCTCTGCATTTTCTTCATTTTGAGTATAAACCTGAAAGGGCGGGGGATTGAATCTTAAGCTGTGGAGACGGAGCACACTCCATACCTTGTACTTCCACCATTTTTTGCGCTGTTGTTATTGGATTCCAGTATTCGATTAATTGTATCCCTTAATGTCTTGTTGGGCAAAAGATCATCCATAGGTATATTTATTGGCCCACTTACGCACATGGATCTAGAGATGATGTAATCTCTTCTACATTTATTGCAAAAACTCTTAAAACAATAGTTGTTAGTCAGCACTGCATCTTCCATTAGATCATTGCGTAGAGGGCAGTGTAGTTCTGGTGGAAGATCACCGACAGAACGATTAGAAGACATCCCTTCAATCTCTTTTCCAAAAGTAGCCTCGTTTGGCTTCAAAATGGCAGCAAGACCACTTGGTAAAGCATATGATCCATTTGGGGTTGCCATTAACATAGACTTCATAATACCAGTTGGAGGTTTCACTTTTCTAATGTCAAAATTAGGGTCTCCATTTGTAGGGAGGTACCGAATGAAATACCCCGGGACCTTGCACTAGTAGCATATGTAGCCCGGTGTAGGTGTTTGCCACACAGAGGGCATTGTGGGTTTTCAGTGAGTGGGAATGTGAGATAAATATTACGTGATAATATACTTTTTGTTGATATAATTTACGTGCTAAAATATAAATAAGATATCTGAATTTACAGAGCTAGTTTCAGTACCATGTGTTCGTAGATAGGAGCAAATTACATTTCATTAGCATGTGAACGTGGATAGGATTATGCGTGTTTTATAAAATCATAAAGGATGGACCAATTATGAATATGGAATTCAGCCGTTATGTTACAATGTTAAATTGCTGCCACAAGTTGGGTCATTTAAGAAGATTACTGCAATTTGGTGTATTTGAGGTTATTAGATTAATTAAAATAATAAATAATTTGTTTTAAATAATGTAAATATATACTTTTTATATTCAATCGCATATGTGCCCTGTTTCATAATTGTACAATTGATCCCGAGTTTATCTTATTATTAATTGCTTTCTGACGAGTTTGCTCAATTGAAGACCTACATATCTTATTTGTGTTTTTTCAAAGAGTTGTGAAATTTTGATATCATTTTGGCAACTGACATCCAGTCTTCCATAAGCTTTTATTTCTTATAAGTTCTTTAGGTCTTACAATTATGCATTATTTTATCATATTGTAATGAATTGTGTTATAGTTAGACTTGTATATGATTAAAATTTGAACTACCATGTATTCTCTAGGAATAAAGTGTATTTTAAAATCATACATTACTCTGGTAAACTCAGTGGTAAATTTTTATTATTACAGGTTGCTATGACATCGCAGCGGCAGAGTAAATCCGTCTCACAGGCACATTGTTTTATATAATAATAATAGTTTCAATTCAGTCAAAAATGAGGCCAAAAGTAGATCAACTTCTGCCAGATTGTAACTCCGTCTATCGTAAAGACGAGATATTTTATGAAGTCATTGTACCTGATACACATGGGCATTATCGAGTTTATGGGCATGGACCATCTCCAATTGATGTGTATGGAACTAAGCGGGTCAAGGTTAATGAAAAAGAGTATGAATGACTACGATTTGAGATTCGATCTAAAATTTAGGCTAAATTTGATCATTTAGAGGCTCAATTTGAGTTGATACGCACACACATGATGACTTGTCCTTCCGTTGTATCCAAACAGGTTAATAAGTAGGCACTTTTATCTTTTGTTCTTAATTATCGTGTATATATATAAATGTATATTATTTAATATTAAATCATGCTATTAACAGGTTCCTCAATCGTCCAACGAGCAAAACATACCATCATATTGGTCTATTTTCCAATCTGAGCAACAATTAGAACAAACCAACCAATTTCAACCTGTAGTGGTACCACAATCAAATCACCATTTGCCTCCATCTCAACAGGTAAGTAGATAACTAATTTTTAAAATCATAATTTAAGACTTCACGTTTTCATGACTGAAATAATTCATTTTTTGTCGATTGCAAATTCTCAACACTTGGTTGCCCTCGAGACTATTCCTCGTGTTACTGAACAAACGAATGCCACTTCAATTCAGGTGTGTTACTAATTTAGAGGAATTTAAAGGGGACAATATATATGTGCTGATGTAACACCCCGTGTTTTTTTAATTAATTCTTTAATTAATTCGGAGAATTGAGAAAAATAAATTTTTGGATTTAATGTTTTCTAATAATTAAACATGTGGTTTCTATATTTGAGTAGTGAATTTTGCAACTGGGATTAAATCGGTGTTTTTAAAAGTTTTATTTTATGTTTGGGGTCGTTGAAACGACATTGTATGTCGTTCGAATGACGTAGCATTTCGTTTGAATGACAGGTGTCAGTCGTTCGAGTGACAGGAGGCGGTGGGTTAATTAGGGTCCTAATCATTTTCTAACTCTTAAACCATTTAAATACCAAAACTGATATGGGGATGGGACTTTTAAAACACTTTTATCTCGAACTTTTCTCCAAAAAGGTTCTTCAAACATATTTCCTCTCACCTACAACCCCTAACCCCAACTTTTAACAAGTTTTAACTTAAGAATTGAAGATTCAATTGGTGTTTTCTCAAGAGGAGTTCAACCGTCTACTCAGATTTTTATCCAACTAATATCAGACATGAATACTCTATTCTTTTCCTTTAGTATTATGCGTTTTAAGTGTCGCCTAAACCCTTAATCATGTGTTTTTGATTAAAATCAATTAGTAACTTAATTAGAGAAAGTGGACATTTAAATTCTGGGGCTATTTTTATGAAAATTTTGAATATGATTTAATCTTTGAAACCCTTGGGTGCGTAGTTTAGTTTTTTGTTTTTTTTTTATGGTTTTGGGTGTCGGTTCTCATGTAGAATTTTTACGGGATATTTGATATGGTTAATGGGACGCGCTCACACTTGTAAAAAAAATAGATGATTTATAAAAGAGAACGATTATGTCATATTGAAGATTATTGCATGTTAATTAATTTAACATTTTTTGAATACGAATAATTATATTGAAAATGACGACGGTGTTATTCCTTGAATTAAATTGAATTGGGATCTTTATGATTAACTGCTATATTATTGTTATGAATTATGTTTTGTGTGATTTATTTTAATCACTTTTGCCATCACGGGGACGAGGGGCGTTTGGGGAGTATATTTCTCACCTCTATTATAGGATGCTTACTAGGTATGGGACTAGTGGGTAGGCCTTGGTTATAATTTATGCTTTCTAGGTATGGGACTAGTTAGTGTAAATTCGAGGGGATTTTATGTTCTGGGGGTGGGCTGATTTTTAATGTTATATCGTCGTCACGCTAGCCTATGCATGAGACTAGGACGAGTAAATGTTGGAAATTCATCTTATACATAGGATAGGACGTATATGTACTTTTGGGACCCTTATGAATGGGACTAATGGCTATTTAGAGGATCTCACATCGATTAAAATGGTGGGGTAATTTGTTAATTATGAAATGGAGAAAATGGGAATTAATGCCTAAAATAAAAATGGGTATTAAAATTTGTGGCAACATAATGTGTCAGGGATCGACAGTTTAAACGGGTTAGGTTGAGCGATTTATGTCGTGTCGTGTGTGGAACCTTGTCATATTGCGGGCTATCGATAGTTTAAATGGATTAAGCTGACTATTGACAAGGGGAAGTGTGACACTTTGGTGGATTACCACCCCGGGCGGAAGGACCGCCATAATAAAAATGAGAACAATAATAAATTTGGGTTAATTTAATTAAATTAATGATTTGGGGTTGTGGGATAACTAAAATGATATTGGTGTGTTTTTATCAGAATCTTTGGGGGTAGTTAATAATTTATCTTTCCCGCATTTAATTATATTCATAATTAAAATACTCTATTTTGATATTTATTGCATATAATGCTACTATCTGGGTTCACATACCCTATTTGAGGGGAGTAGTGTCTATTCATTCTCGAGGCTCTGACCTCGTGCGTTGACTAACTTTTTTAGGATAAGTTATGGAGAAGCTGCATAGAATTATCGGAGTTTATCGTTTGGAGGTGCAACTGAGGTTTACTCATTTAATTTCTTTATTTAGTTAGAATTTCTTTTCAGTCGTATTTCATTATGAGACTTTATTCGGGTTTTGTTGGGTCATTCGGTTCCAAATTTGTTAGAGGATTTTAGTTTGATTATTATTCAGTTTTTAATTAAATCATTATTAGAGATTCATTCGAAGTTTTACCATGTGATGGTTCTTTTATCGCTTAGCTGCTATTATCATTTGGGATTGATTCAATTATTTATCTAGTGGATTGATTTATTTATGTCTCATATCTGTCTCATGCTAAGAATGATATTTTATTTAGTTCACGCCCGACGTAGTTTTAGTGGCGGCCGGCGCCAGAATTACGCGGGGTGTGACAGATGGTATTGTGAGTCCATTTAGCTTTTGCATTACCAATATTTGATCCCCTTTATTGATTCATACTCCTTAAGGTAGAGGGTCTAACATACTTGTTAGATGTGTTTCTTGGAGATATGGAGTTTCGTGTTAAGGACGTTGTAGTCATTGGGGTTAGGACTAGTAATCTTGATATGAGTATCTTTAGATTTTATTTTTGGAGACGAGAACTATTTTGGAGATTTTTAGTGCAAACGTTAGGTATTGTAAGTATTGATTTTGGCAATGAAAATTGATATGAGGACTTTGGTATTTTGATGACTTTCGGAGATAGAATCGGGTAGTAATTTGCGAGAGCGCTTGGGACGCCATTACTTTCATAGTTATGTATATATATATGAAATATATATTATTTTGTTGTTCGTGGATTAGGTGCGTGTAGGATTGGGTGTATGGACGCCCAATTATAGTACTCTACGGGTAGGCGTATGTGAGACTTATTTTATGTTTGTGATTTATGTTTGATGTTTATGCTTCATCTAATTTTGAGGATGAAATTCCTTGTTAGTGGGGATGTATGTAACACCCTGTGTTTTTATTAATTAATTCTTTAATTAATTCGGAGAATTGAGAAAAATAAAATTTTGGATTTAAGGGTTTATAATAATTACACATGTGGTTTCTATATTTGAGCACCGAATATTTAAACTGAGATTAAATCGGTGTTTTTAAAAGTTTTATTTTATGTTTAGGGTCGTTCAAACGACACTGTATGTCGTTTGAACGCCGAAGCATGTCGCTTGAACGACAGGTGTCAGTCGTTCGAGCATTAGAAGGAGGTGGGTTAATTAGAGTCCTAATCGTTTTCTAACTCTTAAACCATTCAAATACCAAAAGTGATACAGGGCTGGGACTTTTAAAACACTTTTCTCTCAAACTTTTCTTCAAAAAGGTTCTCCAAATATATTTCCTCACCAACAACCCCTAGCCCCAACTTTTAACAAGTTTTAACTCAAGAATTGAAGATTCAATTGGTGTTTTCTCAAGAGGAGTCCAACCATCTACTCAGATTTTTATCCAACTAATATCAGGCATGAATAATCTATTCCTTTGCTTTAGTATTATGCACTTTAGGTGTCTCCTAAACCCTTAATCATGAGTTTTTTATTAAAATCAATTAGTAACTTAATTAGAGAAAGTGGACATTTAAATTTTGGAACTGTTTTTATGAAAATTTTCAATATAATTTAATCTTTGAAACCCTTGGGTGCGTAGTATAGACTTTTGTTTTTTTTATGGTTTTGGGTATAGGTTCTCATGTAGACATTTTATGGGATTATTGATATGATTAATGGGACGCGCTCACACTTATAAAAAAATTAGATGATTTATAAAAGAGAACGATTATGTCCTATTGAAGATTATTACATGTTAATTAATTTAACATTTTTTGAATGTGAATAATTATGTTGAAAACGATGACGGTGTTATTCATTGAATTAAATGGAATTGGGATCTTTATGATTAATTGATATGTTATTCTTATGAATTGTGTTCTGTGTGATTTATTTTAGTCACTCTTGCTATCGCGAGGACGAGGGGCTTTTGGGGAGTATATTGCTCACCTCTATTATAGGATGCTTACAAGGTATGGGACTAGTGGGTAGGCCTTGGTTATAATTTATGCTTGCTAGGTATGGGACTAGTTAGTGTAAATTCGTGGGGATTTTATGTTCCGGGGGTGGGCTGATTTTTAATGTTTTATCGTCGTCACACTAGCCTAGGGATGAGACTAGGACGAGTAAAGGTTGAAAATTCATCTTATACGTAGGATAAGACGTATATGTACTTTGGGGACTCTTAGGTATGGGACTAAGGGGTATTTTGAGGATCTTACATCGATTAAAATGGTGGGGTAATTTGTTAATTATAAAATGGAGAAAATGGGAATTAATGCCTAAGATAAAAACAGGTATTAAAATTTATGGCATCATAATGTGTTAGGGACCAAAAATTTAAATGGGTCAGCTTGGGCAATTTATGTCGTGTCGTGTGTGGAACCTTTTCATATTGTGGGGGATCGGTAGTTTAAACGGATTTAGCTGGCTATTGACAAGGGGAAGTGTGACGCTTTGGTGGATTACCACTTGGGGTGGGAGGACCGCCATAATAAAAAGTGAGAACAATAATAAATTTGGGTTAATTTTATTAAATTAATGCTTTGGGGCTGTGGGATAATTAAAATGATATTTATGTGTTTTTATCAGAATCTTTGGAGGTGGTTAGTAATTTATCTTTCCCGCCTTTAATTATATTCGTAATTAAAATACTCTATTGTGATATTTATTGCGTATAATGCTACTGTGTGGGTTCACGAACCCTATTTGAGGGGAGTAGTGTGTATTCATGCTTGGGGCTCTGACCTCGTGCGTTGGCTAACTTTTTTAGGATAAGTTTTGGAGAAGTTGCATAGGATTATCGGAGTTTGTCGTTTGGAGGTACAACTGGGGTTTACTCATTTAATTGCTTTATTTTGTTAGACTTTCTTTTCAGTCGTATTTCATAATGAGACTTCGTTCAGGTTTCGTTGGGCCATTTGGTTCCAAAGCTGTTAGAGGATTTCAGTTGGATTATTCAGTTGATTATTATTCAGTTTTTAATTAAATCATTATTGGAGATTGGATTCATTCGAAGTTCTACCATGTGATGGTTCTTTTATCGCTCAGTTGTTATTATCATTTGGGATTAATTCAATTATTTATCTGTGGATTGATTTATTTATGTTTTATATCTGTCTCATGCTAAGAATGATATTTTATTTAGTTCGCGCACGACTTAGTTTGGGTTGCGACTGACGATAGAATTACGCGGGGTGTGACATCTTCCTTGGGGCATTTTTGTATACTCAACATTCAGTTGTTGGTTTATTTGGCTGTATATAGTCTTAAAATTTTTAGGATATCCTAAAAACAAATAAAATTCTGCCGATTTTTTTCAAGAAGTATATGGTTGATGACATTCATCTTGTTTGTAGAAAGAAGAAGAATAAGTACCATCAACCACGACAAAGGGTCACAAATAATACACTTTCTAAAATTGTAGACCTTATTACTTCTGGACTTCCAAAAGTGGTTGTGGCACGTGGATTCATTGTGAGCAAGGACCCTTTAACAAAAATAGGTGGTACGCCACTGGGTGAAGACTTTTGGAAAGTATATATTGAAGAATTTTCGTAGGTTTTCATTCCCAGAAATTCAAAATGACCAAATTACCCTTATACGTTGCCAGTATGGCCTAAAAATGCCCCGGGACCCAAACTAAACCCCCGGCTAGTGTTTTCTGACTATTTCGACCCTTCCGGACTCGTTGGCACACTCAAAATGACCATACGGTTTATAGAAATAAAATTCTCTTTTTAATTATCATAATTATATTCCATGACGCGACTGTCACATGCGTCTCAACAAAATTCCCAAATTGTTGTATTTCAATCTCACGACAAATTTCATAATTCAAAATTCATATATAATCATATATGCACATTATAATCAAATACCAACTTGCATCTCGTTAGTATTTTAATCCGGATTAATTTTCAATTAATACGCATTTAATTTAATTAATCCCATAAATAAATATCAATAAAATACGGGGTATTACATCCTTGTGCTGAGGTGGTGCACTAGGTGGACAAGAGGTTTACTAAAATCAATAGAACTTTGTTGTTTGGTCCTTGGTTGTTCTTTTAATTATATTTATTGCCTTAAAAGTATACTTTTCATAAAGTATTGGGGTAATTTTGTAGTTTTAAAAAGTTTCCAAGGATGAAATTGTGATTTTATGTTAGTCAAAGTCTAAAGGATTAATTTGATATAAAGTTGAGGTTTATACGTGAAATATAAGTCAAGTTATATTATTTTGAAGTTTTTAGGGGGCTATTTTGTAATTGCTAAAACTTCAGGGGGTTTACGTCTTAGTAAAATTGTAGGGCATCAAGTATAGTCTCTTTGTTCTTAGAAGACTTTTGAATTTGAATACATTATAAGGGTTAAAATAGTGACCGTAGATATTTAGGGTCGGTTCTGAAAACCCCGATTATTACTGTCTACCTACCTAAAAAAATATTCTTCCTCGAATTTACCTTGAAATAAGTCGGGGTATTGATCCTTCATCGCTTATTCTGATTCCGATGTAGCTTCTTGCTAATATTGATTTTCCCAAAGTACTTTAATTGAGGGAATTTCCTTGGTTCTGACTTACTTTACTTGGTGATCTAGAATTTGAATAGGTTGTACTTCAAATTTATGTTTTCGTTCGATAGAAATGTCTTGCAATGTAACGGTATGATATGGATCAGAAATGTACTGGCATAACTGTGACACATAAAATACATGGTGAATATTGAATAATTTCACAGATAATTCTAATTGATAGGTTATGGAGCCAATCCATTTAGAAATTGTGAAAGGTCCAATATATCTGGGGGCTAGTTTTCTTTTCTTTCCAAAATGTAAAATTCCTTTTCAGGGGGAAACTTTAAAAACTACTTGGTCATTAACTAGAAATTCTAAGGGTTTCTGACGTTGGTCTGCATAACGTTTCTATTAATCCTACGCTAGCTTTAGTCTGTCTCGAATTTTCTGTAATCTTTCAGTGGTTTCTTGGATTATTTCGGGACGAAATTGTTTACTATTTCGAATTCTATCCAACATACAGGTGATCTACAAGGTCTTCCACATAAAGCTTCAAATGGAGCAGCCTTAATACTGGCTTGATAACTATTTTTATATGGAAATTTGACAAGGGGTAAGTACACATTTCAATTGCCAGACATATCTAATGTACAAGCACAGAACATATCCTCTAGAGTTTGGATTGTATGTTTTGATTGTCCATCCGTTTGTGGGTGGAATGCGTATAACAACCCGAATTTTTTAAATGTGTATTTTTAAATAAAAAAATTGGAATATTTGAGAAAAATAAATTTTAGAATTTTATAAATTTTATTGGTTAAATATGTTGGTTATGATTTTAGAAGAATAGAACTTCAAGCGGAATTGAAATCGGATTTAAAACAAATTTTTAAACGAATTTTTAATATTTTGCCTTATGACGTTTTTAAGGGAAACTGGCAGATTTTTGGCATGATCGATCGATCGACAATCTTCATCGATCGATCGACGGTCCCAGAATATGTGCGCAGCAGTAAGCTCGAGTTATGCTTTCTAACACACAACTCTTACAAACCCTTAGCAGCCAACAACCCCTTTTCTCTTCATCTTCCACCTCCAAAATCCAAACCTCCATTAAAACAGATTTTCAAGCTTATTTTTGGGGGTCAAAATAGAAATATTTCAAAGTGCTTCAAGAGATTTTTTCGATCAATTTTTCGAGGAGAACCCAAATCTCTCATCAATTTCAACATAAAAAAAATCAGGCATGTTTATCCAATTATTTTCCTTTAGTGTTATGTGTCTTGATTATATCCTCCATTAAAACTCATGTGTTCTAAAATAAATTAAGAACCTAATATATTGAAGAAATTAATTATGGGTCTGTTTTGTGAAAATAATAAATAATACCAAATAATTATAATTTTTTTGTTATTTATATTGTATTTACTTAGTTGGTGATATTGTGGGCATATACATGTAGAGGAGACCTTAGTAATTTAATTTGGATGTTTATGTAAAAATTCTTAAATTAATTAAATTACTTGTGCTAGAAAAATAATAACTAAATATGGAACTTGCGAGTAATAATGATTCGAAAAAATCATAATAATTACGTGTTCTTGTTTTCCCCATATTTAGATTAAAAATCGTTTATTGGTAATTTAGTATTGTTGAGATTATTATCATAAATTGTTGATTATGTCAATTATGAAATATTCTAATATTGAATATTTCAGGAACGTTGGTATTTTTGATAATTGGTTTTCACCCCTTGTTATAATACACTTGTTAGGTATGGGACTAATAAGCGGCCCTTAGTTACGATTTATGGTAATTAGGTATGGGACTAATTAACATAAATCTATACTGGTTATATATATTGGGGTGGGGGAAAATTCTCTATTTTTACCGTTGATGTAATATCCTAGGATTAATATCTAGGTGAAGTAAAAAATTGTTATAATCATCATTTATTTATGATGGGATGAAAATGTGTTTTGGCACCTTTTGATTGGGACTAAGGAATATTTTGAGGATATTCACATCGCTTTTAAGGGTGGGGAAAATTTATTGTGAATAGTGAGTATGAGAAATTTGGGGAAATTAATACCGGAAAACTAAAACTCGTATTAAAATTGATGGCGATATAATGTGTCCAGGGCCGACAGTTTAACCGGGTCAGAGGACGATTTATGTCATGTCGTGTGTGGAACCTTGTCATATCGCGAGGATCGCAGGATAAAAATGGATCAGATGACGGACTTGACAAGTGGATGTGTGTGTGTGTGGAACCTTGTCATATCGTGAGGGTCGCAGTATAAAAACAGATTAGACAACGGACTTGACAAGGGGATGGGTTGTTATATTAATGTCATTTTGGTGTAAATCACCCGTGGCAGGAGGACTGCTATACCTAATAATAAAGTGAGAACAATTAATCCTAGTTAATTTAAAAATATTTACATCGTGGGACTTGGGTTAATTTAAAATAATACTGGTGTGGCACATTTAAACCTTCTGGGTACTTAGAAATTTAATTGTTAAGTATTATAGACTTTCTTTTAATTAAAATATTCTATTGTCGTGGTCGATATATATAGAACTATTGTCTAGGTTCAAAGAACCTAATTGAAAGGAGTAGCCGGTATTCATGCTCAGGGCCTTGGCTCTGACACATGCGTTGACTAATATTTTTTAGGGATTTAAATTGGAGTAGCTGCATAGGAATTTTTGGAGATCCTTTGGAAGTGCAGCTGGAGCCATATTATGGTTTAGAAATTTATTTCTTCTCCTATTCAGTCGTAATTATTGTGAGACTATATTTAGGTTTTAATTGGGCCTTTCGGTTCCAAAGTTGTCTTAAGATTTCAGTTGGGTTTGATTTATTGTAATAATTAAGATATTCGGAGATTGCATGTGACGGACTTTATATCTCACTTTGGTGATAAATCAGTTGGATGTCCTTAATATTTGGGATTGATTTAAAATATTTATCTTGTGGATTAAAATTTATGTCTCATCTGTCACATGCTAAGGATGATATTTAATTTATTAACGCCCAGCTAAATTTTAGTGGCGGTCGACGCCAGAATTTAATGGGGTGTTACATTGCGGTACTCAAATGAAATTTAGTACCCATTGCCGTTTGAAATGCCTGCCAATATTTTCCTACAAAACGGGAATCTTTGTCTGATATGATGGATAAATTAATTCCATGTAATCGAATAATTTATTGATTATAGAGCTTGCTAAGATTTTGGAATGAATCGACGGTCTTTAAAGGAAGAAAATGAGCAGATTTGGTGAGTCGATCTACTATTACCCAAATGAAATTATATTCTTGGGACTTACGAGGTAGGCCACTAACAAAATCCATGGTAATGTGATCCCATTTTAGGTCGGGAATGGTAAGGGTTGTAAGAGTCACCAGGATGTTTGTATTCTATCTTTACTTGCTGGCAAGTAAGACATTTCCTCTCAAAATTATCGATATCATTTCTCATATTTGGCCACCAGTATTGCTTCTTCAAAGCGTGGTACATTTTCGAACTTCTAGGTGAATCATGAACTTCAAATGATGGGCTTCTTTCAATATTTCCTCTTGAATTGATGCATCATCAGGTACATACAATTTATTTATAAATCATAAACATGTTTCCTTATCGTATGAGAAGTCAGGATTTTTGTTCGAAAATGTTTGTACAAAAGAATCTTGGGTTTACTGAACTAAAATTTTCTCTCTAAAATTTTTTCACAAGAGGAGATATCAATGGCATATCATATTCCTCTATGGTAGCAGTAATATCATAGAAAATTAAATTCTGGAGTCTTCCTACTGGATTTCGACTTAAAGGATCGGCTACTACATTTCTGTATGGTAATTTGATTTAAATCGATAATCCTACAAAAAATCCATTCAGTGTCGTTGTCTTAAATTCAAGTCCTTTTGGGTAAAGATATATTTCAAAATTTTATGATCCAAAAAGACTTGGAAATTTACACAATAAAGGTAACAACGCCAAATTTTTAGCACAAAAACTACAGTGTCTAGTTCAAGATCATGGATAGGATAATTACATTCATGAGTTTTGAGTTGTTGTGACCCATATTCTATAACTTTCTCATTCTGCACTAACACACATTCTAGCCCTTGTAATGAAGGATCAGTATATACATCGTAACCTACGTCACTAGAAGGAATGGTGAGGATAGGAGGAGTAGTTAACTAATACTTCAACACTTGGAATGCTTGGTTACATTCTTGAGTCAATATAGATGGAACTTCCTTCTTAGTTAGCTTTAAAAGGGGAAGGGAAATGCGAGAAAATGCTTCTATAAAACAACGACAATTTCTACCTAATCCTAAAAAAAAAAATTGTTTCGTAATATTGGTAGGATTTTTCCCTTCTAAAATGGCTGAAATTTTGGCTGGATCGACTTATACTTTATTTTAAGAAATCACATGTTCAAAAAATTGTATTTCCTTCATTGAAAAATCACATTTTATCTTTTTAGTATATAAATGATGGTTTCTAAGACTACTTAAAACCATTTCAAAATATTGGGCATGTTTTACTGGGTTATGAGAATATACGAGAATATCGTCAATAAAATGATAACGAATTGGTCTGAATATTCTATGCATTAGATCCATAAAATCTGCGGGTGCATTGGTCAATTGAAATGACACTAGGGTAAATTCGAAATGTCGATAACGGGTTTGAAAAGAAGTTTTCAAAATATCTTCTTCCCTAATGCGTAAATGATGATAACCATATTGTAAATCTATTTTATAAAAGACCTTTGCTCCTCATAGTTGATCAAATAGATCTCCTATTCTGGGTAAAGGATACTTATTCTTAATAATTACTGAGTTCAGTTTACGATAGTCTGTGCATAATCTAAATCTTCCATCATGTTTCTTGGCAAATAATATTAGAGCTCCCCAAAGTTATGAACTTAGTCGAATAAAACCTTTCTCCAAAAGATCATCTAATTAGGTACAGAGTTATCAAAGTTCCAAAGCAGCCATTTGATACGGAGGTATCTAAATATGAAGTGTATTAGGAAAAAGCTTAATATTAAACTCAATTTCTCTGGAATGGGGTAATTCTTGTAACTCTTCGGGGAAAAAACATCGTCGAATTATTCCAAGGGATTTGGAATTAAAGAAGAGATCCAAAGTTAGAAACTTGAGAGTTCAGATGGACCTAATCCTTGAAATATAAAAGAACATTTATCTTCATTTCAAAAATAAATTTCTTAGCATGACAATCGATATAAGCATGATGTCTTGATAAAACATCCATTCTGATAATAATATTGAAACCACGAGTATCTAAAATTATCAAATTAACAAGGAGTGTTCATAAACCAAGATGGATTTTACAAATGTTATAACCTTATGTTGGTGTATTGATTTAACCTATTGGTAATTCAATATCCAATGGAGTAATTAAAGATGTATGTAATAATTGCAATAATTTAGCTAGTCTAATACTAATAAAAGAACGTGTTGATCCTGAATCAAACAAAATATGTGCAGGAAAATGCTGAAAAAATTTCATACCTTTTATCACGTCATGGGAATTTTGTGTAGGCAGTATGGCGTAATTCTTTCAACGACTCGGGATTGGCACAATTCCTTTAGTAGAGTTTGTCTTAGGTTGATTTTAGATAGGAAGGTAATTTTAGATTTTGTTAGGGTTTGTTTAATTAATAACGGATTGGAACATATTTTAATTTAGGACATTTTGGACGAATATGTCCTACTTCATGACACTCATGATAATGGATTTATGAACGTGTTGTATTATGACAAATCTAGGAATAAGCTTGTCCACTCGAGTATGAATAAGGGTGAAGTCGAGAATGAGGTGGAGTTATAATAACATGATTATTTTTGGTATTAGGCGGAGAAGATCTTATTACGACAGAAGAATTGTTCCACAATTGCCGCAACGTCGATAAGTTGAGAATACTCACGAATTTGTAAAGGAGTGATCGAATTCTTAATTCTCGAATGTAACCCTCTATCAAATTTCTTTCACTTCTTTACCTCAGTATCTATATGTTTAAGGGAGTAATGGTACAATTCGATAAATTTGGTCTCGTAATGGGCTACCGATAAATTAGCTTATTTTAATTTTAAGAAATCAACGGTTCGTTGATCTCGCTCAGCCTTGGGAAAATACTTTTTGAAGAAAATCTACTCAAATTTCTCCCAAGTAAAATTAACAACATTCTGGTTATGTGATACTGCTTGCCACTAGAATTGATCTTCACCTTCAAACCTATAAGCTGCTAAAGTTATTCGGAGATTAGTAGTTATATCTACTCCATTTAGACTTTTCATAATCCGACGTATCCATTTCTAAGCTTCACTGGCACCAATCTTTCGAAGAAAATATGGAGGTCATTGCCTCAAGAATTCTTTAAGGGTATTCATCCTACGAATTTCTTCGAAAATGTCCACTGGAGTAGAACGAGTTTTTTGTTGTTGTCAGGATAAAAAAGTATGTTCTTGAAGACATCACATGATTCCTTCAGTTTGAGTCTGTTAAGTTTGAGTTCCCACAGAGGTAATTCGAGTACTAACCATCCTAAAATATAATAAAACAATTTTAATAATAAGAATCATAAACAAAGATATACCACAAGCCTATTATATTCCACATGATAAGTTATAGGATACATTGGAGTTATATATCACAACCTATATTAGTGTTGTTATGGTAGTTAGCTCATCTCCTAAGTTTTAGTATAGCACACTACTACAATATTTTACTATACTATTTATATTTAATATACACTTTTAATTTTTGATTATTTAAGTAGGGATAACATATTCATCACTTAAACTAGACTCTGGACTAACTAAATAGTCTCCCTGATCCGAGCCATCAGTTGAGTCATCAGTAGTACCAAGAGAGAAGTCACCATGTACTTCACCATTTGATGTGGCATCGGGTACATCGGTCGAGTCGGCATCTCATCTGCAAGTGCATAATTTATGGTTCTTGGAAAATTATCGGATCATTCACATAATCATCAACTTTCATCATGTCTTGCATATCACCCAAAACTCTATTTGTCACCGCCAGTATTTTAAAATTAGTAATCATGCCTTCCCAGTCCTCCTTGACTGCACGAATCATCTCTCATAGTTGTTCTAATGCCTCCTCTCTAACTCTTATTTCCCAGTGATTGTTTTGTTCAATGTCTACATTGAATAAGAATGTGTCCCACGTACCCATGCTACAAAATGGAGTTACCATGTAATGATAGTAATAAAAAAAGTTATGAAAAGATAAAATTATTTTTAATCTTATTTCCTTTCCCGCATAGAATGCTAGCCTGCCAGTATGTTGTGACACCCCGCCCACTAAAATACCGGGTGGCCAACACGTGATAAAAATAAAACATTGGTCTCATATGTCTCATTCTCAGCATCACTGTCGAAAACTTTTTAAAGTTACAAACCACCTAGTAGTATAATTAGACTAGTGCCAAATTTTATCTTTCATTAATAATCAACATGCGAAAATAATAATAATGCAAACCATCAACATAAACTGATAACTGAATCCAACACAATTAAATGATATGAATAAGATGACCGAATCAACTATCGGTTGAACAATGAAATCCAATAATAAACTAAAACAAATAACCAGAATACACAAGTCACAGAAATAAACTGAATACTAAATCTGAGGGAGACATGTTCAAATGAATATAAAAGTAAGGTCCCTACACTAGGAATGAGTGAATGAGGCGTCTATAACAAAGTCCTGTAATTTTCACATGAGTAGCAGCTACGCATCCCTGGATAGAATCCTTACACTGGGCGTACCTGTGGCTGGACACCTAAAATATTTTGGAAAAGATTTTTTACACGGTTCAAAGCCCAAGTAAAATATTTAAAAAAATTACTTAGCAAGTAGTTAAATTGCAATAAATAAATATGCATGCAAACTTTCCATATTAAGCTAGTGTCGCACTCTCTTGAGGTATAACTGACCCCTCATCTATTGTACACCCATTTAAATGATTCGGATAGTAGAATTCTTACCAAGCGATTATGAATTTAGTAAAGAGTATTATAGATAGTGACATGTTCTTTAGGGCCTAAAAGGCTAAGGGAATAACCGGGGTAACCAGCAGGAATCGAGTTTACTAAAAGTCCGAGAGAAAGACAATCCTAACCTGGTTAGTAGGACAGGTAGTAAGTGGATTATATGTTGAATTATTTTAGTGGGGAGTAAGATCGATCGCGATAATATGTTCCGAAGTGAGTAAAAGGACAGGAATACGGTGCCTAGTAAAAGACAACGATTAAAGTAGTTTTGTTTGGTTTGAGTAGACGTGTTACGTCTGAAAACCATTTGTGCAGTCAAGACAATCTCCAAGGTGGAAGTGTAAGTTGTATCCTCAGAGGATGAGGCGTATTTATGTGACACGAGCGAGACACTATATTTTGTTCATTGCTAGATTATCATGTGAGACGAGTTTAATGCATATAAATATAAACGTTATTAGTATGTGAATATTTTCCCTAGCATAGCGGGATTTTTCTTTAGTGCCATCCGCGGAGGATGAATGAGTATATTAACAGTGTTATGTACCTTACTGAGATTACTCGTTGTAGTGATGCGATACGCGAGTATGATATTATCTTTGTTAAAACGTTATAGAAATGGTTAGTACGATAGCAGGCATTTATTGCAAGGCTATCAGAGAAGTTGCATTAGTGCAACATGTTTTGTTTTGGCGAGGCTTTACCTGTAAGAAGGTTGGACTCGCACTTATATATTATCTATCCTAGAGACTTGTGAGGGAATATTGAGCTCGAGATGTTCGATACCGATGCGAAGGGACTTGGTTGTTATGATTCAGTATGTATCGGGTTTACGGTTGAGCGAAAATTTTTAACTCAGTATTATGGGTAGCACTCAGGATTTGGTGATAGAAAGGGTGCATTATTATATATATCCTTTAGATATGTAAGCATTAAGAGTTATACCCCTATTATTAGGGAAAGGGATTTCAAGAATTACGATTGTATGTATTCGAGATCCATGGAACGCAATTTCCAACACCCAACTCTAAACGATAGTGCAATTGGTGAGATGTTCTTTGTTAAGTGTAATTACGGGAGGACATATAACTTTTCTGTCAAAAGACGGAGTAAAGGGGTAAATACTATGGACGGAGGACCTAACGTATTTTGATAACCGACAATGCTAGGTAGTAGTGTATCGGGAGGGTTCCTTTTTTGGATTTCTCTTTGCGAGACATCCCACGCATGAAACTTAGCGTAAGGTTGGAAATAGGGAGACGTTTGGCCACTATTCCATGAGTTTGGTACCCCAATCGAAATAGGATCAAGTAATTATGTATGTAAATTGGAAGTTGAATTTTGTTTTAAAACCACTGGAGCCGTATTTTTGTGGTAAGAAAGCATTGAAAGTTATCACCACGAGTTGAGGGGTGGAACGATGATAAGGAGGATTTCAAAATTTCGATTTCTAGGGTGATTAAGAGTACCCAAACGTCATAACCGCGTTCAAAACACGAGGTGAATAAATAAATAGATGACTTGTAATTATTTTGATGAAGAGAGAGTTAGTAATTTATTTTGGTTGTTGTGCCTATTTTGGGAAAACTATTGTACTTATTTGAAGAAGTTAGAAATTTGTTATTCCCCTTTTGTTGTCATGGAATTTGAATGCCCTATTCCTTATATCTTGTTGGATTTAGTTAGTTCTACAAGATGAGTAGCACGCCATTCGCTCTCCCAGAGCGGTCGGGTGTTGCAAAAATGTGGGTATCTTGGTTATCTGATAATCGAATCGTCTGAATTGAGGGGACGTGGGAATGGAGGTGTGGAATATATGTTTGTGGGACTAACATAACGAAGTGGAAGTGATAGAGTGGATTAAACGTTACATGAGGGGCGATAATTCGTACATAAGTGTGCAATTAGAATAACACACCCTAAATTTGAATTGGAAGACTGTGGGAAGCCATTTAAGAAGGTGTATTCCTTGAATGGAGCAGAATTAAAATGATTATGAAGAACACTCGGAGTGGAGTTATTAGTAGTCAAGTGTGAGAGAGACTTGCACATACAAAGGGTGATGATGTTAGTATGGTATAAGAGATCCAGAAGTGCGCTTCGGGGAGAGAAGAGCATGGGTCGAAACTTTCGGCATTCACCAAGGAAGGAAGGGGAATATTACGTGTCACTCAATGTGAGGCATTTCAATGGAAAATCGATGTTTAGTGGGACGTAGTGAGTAGTCTCTACATGCACCGCCCATAGGTAGAGTTCGGTTGAAAGAGTAGAATAAACCAGAGAGTTTTGTGTTCATCGACAATTCCTGAGATTGGAAGAGGCCAGTAAAGTCAGTAAAGTTCTTGGATGGGTTACCATCCTCAAAACAAGATCAAGGGTTCATACGAGCATGTAAATTAAGTCGCCCAAGAAGGAATTAATTGACATTCCTTTGGGGTGGTTTACAATATTAACTAGTGTGCCCAAAACTCCCTTTGAAAGGAAGGATCACACCGGTACATGGCCCGGTATAGTATTAACTTCTACGTCGGGATGAGGTTTGAGAATACCACCTTTAATATGGGATTCTAGGAACCACTGGAGGTAAGGTTTCGTTTCAAGTAGGATGTATCACCCCTAGCCAGAGAATAGGCGCACGGTGATTAGAGATTAGTTGAACCACGTGAAGGAAATTTTGGAGTCCTAGTGCAGTGTTTTCAGGAGTGCTCTATAAAGGCACTCGTACCTGTTAATCGCGTACGAGGTGCTTATTAAGATTTTTGGTATGGAAGAACCTCGAATATTCTCCTTTCGTATATTTAGAGGTGAGTGGATACTCATAATTTTGGATCGGTCGAGAAAATATCCGATAATTATGGTGGAATTCCACGAATGTTTTAGGCAAACAAGAGTGGTCAAATGTTCATATGATTTTCTCAGAATGGAAGTTTTATATATGAATAAATCCGAGTAGTTGTCATGTAGTGAGGTGCGGCCTCCAAATGGTAGCAAAATAATGGAAATTCGTATAGGCATGACCTATGCGAATGTTGTCAGTTGGGAGCACCATGTGAAGTGTCCCCAATGAGAATGTTAATCAAGCTGGCTGCGAGGCTTGTGTTATAGTGATCATAAGCCTTACTATGTGGTTAGATGGCGTACTGGAAAGATATCCAGAATTGTTCTACCAGGTATGCCTTATTTTTCGAATTTCGGGACGAAATTCTGTTATTAGGGGGGAAGTATGTAATACCCCGTATTTTTATGGATTTTAAATTTAGGGATTTATTTAATTTAATTAAGATAAATTAATTTAATTTTAATCCGGAATGTTGTTTTAAATATTTACTAGCGTGACAGGAGTTAGTAATTATTGGAAATTTGTTATTTGTTGAATATTACTGGATGAGTATAGTATTATATGAGATTTAATTTTTATAAAATTGTCACGTGTGAATAAAATGGCAATTACAGAAATTTAAGTCGGGACGCGCCTGTGTCGCATCGGGAATAAATGTTGATTAATAAAAGTGAAATATCTTTTAAGTTATCCGTATGGAAGTTTTGAGTGCGCCAACGTGTTCAGAAGGGTCGAGATAGTCAGAAAAGTGTACCCGGGAGTTTAGTTTGGGTCTAGGAGCGTTTTTAGGCTTAATTAGTACCCCGAGAGGGCATTTTGGACATTTTGTAATTTTGGGTAATTAAACCCACCAAATTTCAAGGGCTATATCAGATGTCTAAGGTTTCCTTCTAGGGTTAACACAACCAAAGACAAGTGACGGCCATAGGAGAGGGAAGGAGAGAGCTTTCAAAGCAAATTCTAGACCGAAAATTCATCCGGTTGCGCCGCCACCACCACCAACGCGTAGATCGCGCGACGGGGAACGCAACAACACCAAATTCATCATCAAATCAAAACTTTGAAAATCCCAGGCAAGTGTTTATCTTGCTTATTTTCGTTAATGCATCACTCATGATAGTCTAGGGATGATTAGGATGAGTTTTATGGAGGAAAACCCAAATTTGAGATAGGAAATCGCATGTAGTAATGATTTGAATGTAAATCTGGAGACCCATTCACATGTAGAGGATTAAACCACGAAATTATGATGTTTTAGAAGAAGAAAATTCTGGAAAAGACTGATTAGAACCATGCTAAAGAGATTTCTAGGGTTCTTGAGATTTACATGAATTTTGGCCTGTTAATCCATGGTTATTAATGGAAATTTGCCTGCTTTACATAAAAGATGTATGAAATGGGTTTATACTATTAGTAGTACAAATTTCTGGGAGTTTAGGAATGAAAAGTTTGATTTGGATGAGGTTATGGGATAGATCCCGTAACTGGTTAACTGCAGAATTCGCCATACCTGCTTGATCGATCGATCGAGCCCCTGCCCTCGATCGATCGACCCCTCCTGGCAGACTTAAATTCCCTTTTAAAAATTATTGAATTGATTCTAAATGAAGAA
The DNA here is from genome assembly GCA_949130495.1 of Sambucus nigra. Classification (NCBI taxonomy): domain Eukaryota; kingdom Viridiplantae; phylum Streptophyta; class Magnoliopsida; order Dipsacales; family Adoxaceae; genus Sambucus; species Sambucus nigra. Next base: position 181,263,200 of record OX422224.1, on the reverse strand, counting down.
TACTCCTTAGACATCCTTATTGAAATATTTTGGGAGATAATGATGACCAGTAGGATTTATTAATGATTAAGAGACCTTTAATGTTAGGCGAAATTTATATTTTTGGGTTGTTTATATATAAGGGACGATGGAATTTTGTATTAAAGGGAGAAATACATAAAATAGTTTCGATGGAAAATAGATGAATACCTACTGAATTTTACACTTGGGAGGATAGAGTTCATGAGTATTACGTAGTATGTTGGAATAATCCCTCAAATTAAAGTTAGAGACGAACCGTTATACGTGATAACAAATAATAGGAAAATAAGGATAAATGTCGTGATTATGGGTTATGGGATAAACCTAAATTGATATGATAGAAGTAGTATATTTATATGACTTTGTGTATACATATATTATATACATGTGAAAACCATGCGCGCGCTACTTTCTATCCCTGAGGTTACCGCGTAGGGACGGTCTTATCTCGAATGGGCCTTCATGGGGGATATTGACTCGTACCCTAGAAGATAGGAATCCTAGGTACAGGCTATCGAATCGATAGTCACGGTCCTAAGAGATGCGAGGGTATGTGCTGACCTCTTGGACTTGGAAACTATGCTTCGCCTCAATATTGTTTGTGTATGTATTAATATAGTTCGAGGGTGATTCTGAACTTGTATTTCCCTTAGTACGATTGATACGGGGATTGGATAGCAGAGTATGTCCGCACCATAATTTTTATGTGGGGTTCTGTTAGGATATATATATTATACGAGTATTTAATATATATCAAATTCTGAAATGTGGAACTTCCTCTTGTGTTTATGGTAAGTAAGAAATGAATAATGATTTCAAATTGGAAATACTTGTTTTGAAAAGTATAATATGAAACTGGGAAACTTTATTAATAAATAAAGTTAAAAATGAGAGCTTTGTTACTGAATGAAATTTTCCTCTTAAACAACTATATTGTTCAGTTTTAGATCTTACAAGTAACCTAAGATAAGTTAAACCATGGGGAAGATTAGCGTGATATAAGATAGGATAAACCGTTGGGAAGGTTAGTGCGATAGGTGTGCACATTAGAAGAGAGGTGAGAATTTCTCAAGGGTGTGACGCACTAATATGTTGCTGCATTGGCATGTAAACATTTTAAATACTTGCTAAACAAATTTTAAATCATCTACACTATCGGGCTGTGACCCGTTTCTATTTCTCTTTCTCTCTTGTATATATATTTATATATTACATGTCCCAGCCACAGGGGGGTCTTGCATAGGATCCTTTGGAAGGAACGTGCTGCAGCTTAGGTGGGAGTTGCAGGCCTCTTGCTTAGACGACTTCGTTTATTGATTTCACTCTTATCATATTTATTCAGTTGGGCATGTGTCACCTATTTCCATTATCCAGTTGTTTTATTGGACATTGTGATGCATTTATTTTCAGTATTTTATTCCTTGGGATTTAGTTGTTGAATGTTTAAATTATTTGGATTATATGTTCCAGGATAATTGTGTTGTGATTCTTTAATATTGAATTGTTGTAAACATTTAAATCTTGGTTTATAAAATGAAATTTGGTAAGTAATGTCTAAAAGTGGTTTTGACACTTAGCTTAATTAATTAGGGTGTTTAAATTGGAAAAGTTATTTTTCGACAGTGATGCTAAGAATGAACCAACTGTCCACTCCACCACTCCCGACTACCTCATACCCTATTGCCAACCCAAGCCCACTGCCTCAGCACCATATCCACCTTATATCCCCAAACACCGATCGCAACCTCCGACCCAAATCTCCATTTTCGACCCACCTACCTACTCTAAATCCATAAACTCGAGTTTGACATCCATTCCCATGTCTCCCACACCCGGATCCATACCAACTTAACTCGAAAAAAACTTCAAATCAAACTAACCCAGTAAAAAAACCATTACTCGCCAACCCATTCGACTCACAACCACTTGCAACCCAAAGTCCCTGACAACGACGCCATTTGATAACAGGTTTTTTTGTGTATACATCGTTATTTTCAAAACCCTAGCCTCAAAATTTCCTCCAACCTGCAATCATGATATGAATTTGCATATCAGTAAGTAAGGAACTCAATCCAACTTTCAAGGTGAAACAAATAGGGTGAATTTTTTTTATATATATATATTTTTATTTTTTTAAAACACTTTCAAGGGAGAATGGATTAATTAATGCTAAAATCGTATGCAATTAAATAACTACTAAATTTGAAATGTTACCGAGTTTAGAATTGAGAGAAGGTACAAGATGTGGGATTACACCATGTGACCAATTTCATTTAATTTCTTAATTTATTCATTTGAAATATTTTAAGATGATATTAAATTTACAATATAACTCTGGTTACAATCATAAATTCAATAATATCATTTTCAAAAAATTAATTTGAAAATGTCACTTTCAAAAAAAAATTCAGATGCATACTCTTTTTAAGAAAATATCCGCTAAGATTAATTTATTAAAAAATATACGAAACTTGAAAATACAACACCGAATTATTATTTGATTTTAGGAAAAACCTATCTCTAGTTTGATTCCAAAATCAAATATTAACTTTTTAAAATTAATTTACTAACTCTCGTTACATAAATTAATTTGTTACAATTTCGAATTAATTTTCCTTGAAATATACCAAATAAATAGATCATTTAATTAAATTAACATCCTACGCATTTCATCTCACCCCTTGAATGGGGTAATTAGCCGAGCATATTTAATTAAACAAGCACAATCATAATAAAGAATTTAAGAGAAAAGAAATAATTATGATACACAAAGTCTCCTTTTTAATCGCGTAGTTGAAGTGCATCTCTTTCTTCATAAACAAAGTTACATGATTACACCACAAATCAATAAGACTTAACCTACTAATAATTCTAAATTAAACTATTTTTTGTATTTTTCTGATTTTTTTATGGTCCTAACTGTAAAAAAATCACAGCGTGCTTTCTCTCTTTTTCAGTCTCTCCGTGTTCTCTGCATCTTGAGTGTGTTTTTATTTTTTATGAGCTGCCTTCTTCCCTTTTTATTAGACCCGAAGTGATTGTTATAGAGATTTCATTGGGATGTTGGGTGTTGGCCAAGTCAAAAGTTTTAAGGTTTAGGCGCGTGGGATATGGAGATATGAGATAGGATGTTCCTATTTTTATGGAGTTTGGGTTGCAAGTGGTTATGAGTCAAATGGGTTGGCTGGATAATGGGTTTTCTACTGGGTTAGTTTGATTTGAAGTGATTTCCGAGTTAAGTGTGCAATGATTCGGCTGTGGCAACCATGGGAATGGAGTTCGAACTCAGGTTTATGGATTTAGAGAAGGTAGGTGGTTCGAAAATGGAGATTTGGGTTGGAGGTTGCAATTAGTGTTCATTAGGATCCTTTTGGAATGAAACACTCGAATGATACTCTAGTGAGTCCTTTCCACCCCTGCAAATCTTCAATCGACTGTCTTAAGACAATTGTCTAAGGAAACTGGGTCTTAAGTGAGTCCTCCCAGAAAAAGGGATTTTTTCTTTCCCTTGTGTGGTACCGGACAGTCGATTATAGTAGTAGCTAGCATGGTGAGCCTAAACTAGTAAGCCTCTTGTTCTCTCGGGAAGAAAGTAAGAACACATTTTTTTCCCATTGAGGTCTAAGATTTCGTATTTTTCTCGCCCGTGGACTAAATAAAATTTGACTACCCACTCACCTAAATTGAATCTAATAATTTGGCTATGTACTCGTTAGGACTTGTCCCTTCCTTATACGTGTCTAATTTGGTCTTTTCGATCGTCAATTTTCCACTCCCTTGTCCGATTTTTTCAAGCATGAGTCCATTGCCCCTTTTTTCGAAAACTTCCAAAAATATTTTTCATTTTCTTTAAAAACACCAAAAATACAACAATAGTTTCCATTTCTCATAATCTTCGTATTTTCATATTTCTCCAAACTCCACAAAATATTTTTCATTTTCCCTTCCTATTTTTCAAAAAATCAAAAAATGTTTTTCTTTTCCCTATTTTTACAAACCTAAAAATATTTTTCCTTTTCTTTTCCTTCAACATTTTTTTCATAATTTTTTTTCCTTTTACGCCAAATTGGCAACATATTATCATCAATTAACATGTTCCCCTAGTGCTCCATCTCTCAATTCCCTCTTAGATGATCGTTCCATCATCGTTGATATTCCGCCTCATCTCCCTAATTCATGTTCTTCTTCCTCGAAGACGCCTAGTTCTCCCACTACCCATCCCACCATGGCCGGCGAACTCACCTTAAGGTACTACTTTGCCCCGATTACGGAAAATGCACCATCTTTTATCGTTCTTCCGCCCACTCTAACCGTGCAATTTGAAATTCGCCCCTCGATAATTTTAGTGTTGCCCAATTTTCATGGCCTTGAACGGGAGTCTCCTTATACTCACTTAAGAAAATTTCTCACTATGTGCGCTACCTTTAAATATCATAACTCAGATGAAGAAAATGTTCATCTTCGGCTATTTCCCTTTTCTCTCTACGATAATGTATCCATGTGGATCAATTTCTTGCCCTTGGATTCTATCCGTACATGGGAAAAACTTGTAAAGAAGTTCATGCCTAAGTTTTATCGCATGAGCAAGACCAATGAAATAAGCCGATCCATCCAAGATTTTCGTCAAAAGCCTACAGAACAGTTTTGTGAACCATGGGACCATTTTTAAGTCTATATTAATAATTTCCCACGTCACGGTCTTGATAAAAGTCTCTTAGTCCATAGTTTTTACATTGGTCTTGTTCCTTCTTCTCGAACCATGATTGAATCCATGAATAAAGGGAAGTTCATGCACTTAACTCCCACTGCCGCCTATAATTTTCTCCTTGAATTAGGTGATGACTCTCAAGATTGGGAGGGCACCAATGAAATTTTGAGATCCGACCCACCACATGTAGGGACCACTTATGAGTTAAAAAATGATCACAATTTAAACATTTACTATAGTTCTTACACTCTTTGACTAAAACCGTTGACACTCTCAATTGTAATATGTAACAAACTGTTTCCCTTTCTAAACATATGATGAATTTCAACGATTCTAGTCCTTATTCTTATAGTGTCTTCTTAAGTCATGATCATTTATCTCATTTGTTCCCCCTCATTCAAGATGATCCCGAACCCACCATGGCCCAAGGGTGTGACTTTTATACTTCCAGGAAACTTTCTCCCCCATCGTTTACTTACAATCCCAATAATAAGAACCATCACTATTTTTCATATAAGTAGGACAACACCCTCGCTTCTTCACACCCATAAAAACATGTTGGTGGTCCCCTCGGGGGTCCACAAAACCCACAAAGGTAACATCGCCCTCCTCTTCAGCACCAATTTGCTCCTTACCATTAATCGCACCATTCATCATCCTTTTTCCTCCACAAAGGACCATCCAGCAACAATAATCAACTTGTTCCTATTCCCCCTCCCTCGTTTGAGTATTCTCAATCGCTTAGTTCTCAGCGTGAGTTGGTACCCCAACCATCTTATACAACTCCACCCCAATTGTCCACCTCCTCTCTCGAGAATCTATTCACTCAATTTATCATGACTCAACAATAATCCAACGCAGGCATAGAGTCAGGCCATCCAATGTCTTGAATAGAGCCTTAACTAATTTGACTCTTAATGAGAAAAAGGTCAATTGCCTAGTTAACCAATTACTAACCCTAGGGGGAATGGCAAAGAGTCTACTTATGAGGTTGGATCCACTTAAAATCCATCCTCTTACCAAGCGGATATAAAAGATGTGAGTACTCTTTGATTCAGAAAACAAGTTTATAATGGTGTTGACGATCCCTGTGATGTGCCAAACCAACCCATCGCACTATGCCATTAGAGCCTATCCCTAAGGTTCTACCATTAAATCAACCATAACTATTGTGTCAAAGCTATTGAGCCCACCTCTGTCTATGTATCCAAATCACCCTTCCCTCATTGGTTGGCTTCCACTAAGAAAGACCACCAATTTGATGAGATTAGAAAAGTTTTTTAGAATGTTCACATTAATATTCCCTTCCTCACCGTGATCCAACAAGTCCCCTCTTATGCCAAATTTTTTAAGGACTTATACACTGTTAAGTTTCGGACATATGGACCTCGTGATGCATTCATCACTGAGCAAGCCACGTCCCTTATCCATGATAATGGTGTTGTGAAGTACAAAGACCCCGGTCGTCCAACTATCTCTTGCATGTTAGGAGATAAGTTCACTACTTGGGCATTACTTCATCTTGGGGACAATTTGTTACCTTAATCCCTATACCTTGAGTTAGGTTTACAAAACATGAAACCTACACGGTTTACTCATTAACTTGCTGAACGTTCCGTAAAAGTGCCTACAGGAATAGTTGAAGATATTCTGGTCAAAGTTTCTGACTTTTACTACCTTGTGAATTTCAACATCTTAGACACTCCTGCGCCCGAACAAACTAATACTCCTATAATATTGGGTCGTCCCTTTTTGGCCACTACCACTTCTATCATCAATTATTGTGATGGGTCCATGAATCTATGCTTTGGCAACATGACCGTCGACGTTAATATCTTTCACCTTATGCAACAAAAGGTTGATGTCGATTCTATTGACAAGGTGTGTGTGATTGATTCCTTAGTTAACAAGATGTTGGACCAAACATACCCTTCAGGTCCTCTCCAATAATGTTTGTCTCATTTTGGGTCCTCCTTTGATATTGTTATAACACCCGTATATTCTGACCATTAAAATTTAATTAATTCGATAAATTCTAAGTTACACGCGTGCTGTAATTTAATTGAATTAAATATTATGTGTTAATTAAATTATTAATCGGATAAAAATGATTAATGTTTATCGAATAGAATTACTAAGTGAATAGTGATTTAGTATTTTACGTCATAATGAGTGAAAGTGATGTGACAGTTGTATATCTCAACCGGGTGTCGCGTGCGGAATATATGAGGTTGAGATAGGAAATTATTTTAGAGTAACTGGAATGATGATTTTAAGGTCACGGTTGGTTCCGAAAGGGTTGAAATAGTCAAAATAGTGTACCCAGGGGTGGTATTGGGGTCTTGAGGCGATTTTAGGCCAAACTGTCACCACGAGAGGGCATATCGGTCATTCAGGAGTTTATGGTAGGGAGAACTTCGAAAATTAGCAGAGTATAACAACCCATAGGAGTTTAGGGCTAGGGTTATATCAATATTGAGAGAGAGAATGCCATTAGAGAAGAAAGGAAGAGCATTCTTCGAGCTTAAGAGAGGATTCTTGAAGCTTTCAACCTTATTCTTGCATCACCATCATCTTTATAGTGTGGATTGGAAGGGAAGACAAACTCATCATCATCAGAAAAATGAAATCAGATCACTCCCATATAAGCAAGTGTTTATGTTGCTTATTTTCAGTTAGTTATAATACCCATGTTAGGAGTTGACCATATTCATGTTAATGATGAGAAGACATGTTAGAGGTTTTGATTATGGATTTAGAATTTTAAAATCTAAATTGTTGGGATAATATAAGAGAATGAAATCTGGTTTTATGAAGAACTTGGTTGAAATATGAAACTAAGATTTGAATGAATTAATTAAAGACTTTAATCTTGTGAATCATGGAATTTAATGATGTATTGATGATGAAAATTCGTTGGAATCCATACTTATACACATATTAGAGGTTGGGTTAAATTATATGAGAGTTTTAACATTAATCATGAGAGTTGTGTTGAAGAAAATGGTGAAAAATGTAATAGCGTATTGGATAAGATGACCTGAAACTTTTCGAATCGATTTGTCCCAAGGGTGAATCGATTTGGAAAGAGAATCGATTCGGCTTTTGGGCGAATAGATTCAGTTTGCCTAGATTTGTAAAAAATTTCCTTTTAAACCCTGAATTGTGGATAATTAACGAGGGGGATCTTTGGGGTATCTCTATATGATAAAGAGGATTATATTGGGTGTCAGTAGGCCTATGGTGGGGATTAGGTTTACATAAATTGAGATGAGTTGGGTCTCGGGATAATCGGGCATATATACGTAGTTAACGAATGTACGAGATTTGAAACGGATCACGGGGAGTATGAGTGAACCTATGATTCCAACGAGTAGTGTAGGAGTGACATAACTTCTGATATTAATTAAAGGGTAACTAGGACCCTTAGGGTAGTGAGCGATACTAAAAAATATACTATTTGAGGGTATAATGGTAATTAAGGGTACGTTGAGTATGCAAGAGATATATACTACATACGGGTTAACATAATTGGGTTATGTGTATACCTACAGAATAAATATCTATATAGGTTGTGTGAATACCTATGATTATGACTTATTTATGTACGTGAACATACCTACGTTGCCTGCTATCGAGAGGTTTCCACATAGAGGGCGATCCCACCTTGACGATTCCAGTGAGGTCTGGATTTCTATCCCAGAACATGGAACTTAGGGTGGCTCACTATGTTTGTGTATTAGTGTCGATGGCATGTCTTTTGGATATGTTAGGTTGGGGCATATCCTAAAGGCTTAGAACCATGTTTGCCTCCATTTTGTTAATTGATTTTGGGTTCGAGGAGACATGTCGAACCAATAGTCCTTGATTTAGTACGAGAGGTACATGGACTTGATAGTAGAGTATGCCAGCATCACGAGGGGTCATTCTGGGGATGCTACAATTGTATATATTATGTGTATAATAAATATAAAAATATGTTTTATCTTCTTATGTGTGATAGTAGAACTGATAGATCATGTATATCTAAAAGGAATTGAGTAGAGAAACTTAATTGATTAAATCAATAATAATACGTACTGTGGTAGTGAGTCGAATGTGTTATACAAGGGAGATATACATTTAAGTTTGGTTAGATACTTTATCTGGTTGAGATTGGTAGCATAGCTAGGTAAGATACGTTAGACGTTCACATTATATGAGAGGTATGGAACTCAAGGGAGTGTACACTGAACTAACTTTTGTATCTAATAACTATTTTTCAATTGTGATTTAAACACTCACAAAATATTTTCAAATTGTTTTCTTGGGCTCTGACCCGTGTCAAAATATTTTCCAAACCTTTTAGGTGTCCAGCCACAGGGACGCCCAACTTGATGATTCTATCCAGGGATGCGTAGCTAGAGCATTTGTGGAGGCTTGCAGGAGTTACTTTAGATGATTCATCTCATTCACATCTAGATATGATTACTTTCACTAGTTCATTTGGGCGTGTTTCCCTTAAGACTATTTATCTCTCCAGTTTATTTATCAGACTGTATTTAGATTTGATTTTATTTACTTCAGATTGTGTTGGATTATTTATCTTGGGAACCGCTGGTTTATTCGGTATTATTCATTTATATATTTATCGTGTGATTCTTCAGACTATATTTATGTGGATGGTTTGGTTTATTTATTTTAATTTTGCATGTTGTTATTTAATTAAAAGATAAAAATTTGGTATCTACTTAATTTAACCTAGGTGGTTGGTAATTAAAAAAAAATCGATAGTGATGCTAAGAATGAACAAGATAAGATTCCTGTTTGCTCTAATGAAGGACTGATCACCCTTGGTTAGAATAGGAGGGGTGTCACAATTAATTCCTCCATCTCTGAACTGAATGCCATGTTAGATTCCACTCCACTGATGGACACTTCCTCTTAGGCTACTCATTTGGAGCCCCTCTCTGTTGCCACTCTTCATTATGTGGATCACCCAGTTCACCCATGCGCCGATAGTTCCCCGAACTCTATTTCTACGTCTCAATCCGATATCTCTCTTGCTATGCCTACTAGTTTGGAGCTTAATCCATTACCTTTTGAGTTGAAATATACTTTCTTAGGCCCCAAACAACATCACCCTGTCATCATTGCTTCTGAATTGACCCCCGATCAAGAAGAGTAATTGGTCCACACACTTACTCAACACAACACTCTTATGGGGTGGACAATTTCAGACGTTCACAGCATCAACCCCAATGTTTGTAGTCATCTCATTCATTTGGAGGAGAATGCTAAGACTTCTTGTGATCCACAATGTCGACTCAATCCTGGGATAAAAGAAGTCGTGTGAGTTGAAATTTTAAAATTGATCCATGTTGGTATTTTCTACCCCATATTGGATAGCCAGTGGTTCAATCCTATTCATGTAGTGCCGAAAAATTCTGACATCGTCGTCATAAAAAATAGTGACAATGATCTTGTTCCCACCCGTATGCAAACCGGCTAGTGTGTTTGTATTGACTATAGAAATATCAATGCTGTCACTAGAAAGGACCATTTTCCTCCCCGTATATTGAACAAATGCTGGAACGCTTAACTGACCATGCCTACTACTGCTTCCTTTATGGCTATTCAGGGTATACTAAATTCCCATTTCCCCTAAAGACCAAGATAAAGCTACCTTTACTTATACCTTTGGCACCTTTGAATACTCTTCCATGCCTTTTGGAGTTTGCAATGCCTCTGCTACTTTTCAAAGGTTTATGACTAGTATTTTCAATGATATGGTGGAACGTTTTCTCGAAGTCTTTATGGATGATTTTTTCGTGTTTGGTTATTACTTTGAACAATTCCTGTCTCACCTAACTTTGGTCCTCCAGTATTATCAAGAAAAGAATTTGGTCCTCAATTGGGAAAAATGCCACTTCATGGTAAAAAAGGGAATTGTTTTAGGTCATGTTGTCTCTCGTGACGGTATTAAAGTAGACAAAGTGAAAATCGACTTAATTTCCATGCTTCCCATTCCTAAGTCTGTTAAGGAAATTTGCTCCTTCTTAGGTCATGCGGGCTTCTACCGTCGTTTCATTAAGGACTTTTCTAAAATCGCTCGACCTTTAACAACCCTTTTATCCAAATATATAACATTTGTCTTTAACAATGCATGTGTCACATCTTTCGAGCGATTTAAAGCCGAGCTCATTTTTGCTCCTATCATTCAACCTCCTAATTGGTCTCTTTTATTTGAGATCGTGTGTCATGCCTCTGATTTCTCCCTTGGTGTTGTGCTTGGTCAGAGGGTTGACAAGCGCCCTCACATCATTTATTATGTTAGCAAAACCCTCCATAATGCTCAACTTAATTACACGACCAACGAAAAGGAGTTGTTAGCGGTCGTCTTTGCTCTTGATAAGTTTAGGTCATATTTCTTAGGTTACCCTATCATTGTTTACACTGACCATAGTACCCGAGGAACCTTATTAAGAAGAAGGATTGTAAACCACGATTAATATGGTGGATTCTCTAGCTTCAAGAGTTTGACCTAAAAATTCATGATAAAAAAGGTTATGAAAACGTTGTCGCTGACCATATCTCTCGCATTACAATTACGTTTGACTCTGATAATGTCCCCATTTCTGAGTCATTTCCCCGATGAATAACTTTTCATTATCACCACCTTACCTTGGTATGTTGATATTGTAATTTCCTCATTACCGACCAACTGCCCAATCATTGGTCGGAACAAGAGCATTCCAAATTCATGGCACAGGTGAAGTTTTACTCTTGGGATGACCTATTCCGTTTTAAGTATTGCACTGATCAATTCAATCGTCATTGTGTTCCCAAGCATGAACAATTCAGTTTTCTCTCCTTCTGTCATGATGCTGCTAGTGGGGGCCACTTTAGCTCCTAGAAAACCGCTACCAAAAGTTTGCAAAGTGGTTTCTATTGGCACACCCTTTTTTGAGATGCCCACCACTACTTCCAAGCGTGTTCCAAATGCCAATAATCCGGGTGTATATCTTATCGTCACATGATGCCTTTCACACCCATTCTCATCGTCGAACTCTTTGATGTGTGGGGTTTTAATTTCATGGGTCCTATTCCCTCCTCTCATGGCTTCCAGTTTATTCTAGTTTTAGTTGGTTATGTATCCAAATGGATTGAAGCCATCGCTTGTCGTACCAATGATCATCAAGTTTTGGTTAATTTTCTTAAGGAGTATGTCTTCACACGTTTTGAAACTCCCAAAGATATCACTAGTGATGGGGGTAAACATTTTTGTAATCGTTCCTATGAACATCTTGTGAAAAAGTATGGTGTTACCCAAAAAGTTGGTCTCTCTAAATACCCTCAGACTAGTGGCCAAGTTGAGGTATTCAACCGCGAGATCAAGCAAATTCTTGAAAAAATGGTTAATCCTAATAGGAAAGACTGGTCCTTATGCTCGAATGACTCATTGTGTGCATATCGTACTGCTTATAAAACTCCAATTGGTATACCTCCTTATCGTTTGGTCTTTGCTAAGCCTTACCACTTGACCATCGAGCTCAAACATAATGCCTATTGGGCCATCAAAATCCTTAATTTAGATATTGATGAGGTAGGAGTCCATTGGAAGCTCCAATATAATGAATTAGAGGAGATATGACATGATGCCTATGATTTGTCTAACAAGTACAAGGACAAAATGAAGTGGATCCATTACGAAAGCATCATACGCAAAGAATTACACCTTGGTCAAAAGTGTTGTTATACAATTCTCATTTTCTAGCCTAACCAGGTGGTCTGGACCCTTCGTTGTTAAGTCAGTTACTCTGTATGGTGCCATCACCATTAAAAATCCCAAGCATGGTAGCCTCTTTCAGGTCAAAGGTCAATGTTTGAAGCCTTTCTTAGAGCTAGGCCCTACTCACATAGAAGATATTAACCTTGTTGACCCAGTTTATGATGACTGACTGTTCACTCTTGTTTAGGTGTGATTCCCATCACCGAACACAATTCTGTAACACAGTTCGATCCTAGATTATATCATATTTTTGGGTGAGTTCCAATTGGTTTGTCTAGAGACGTTAAACTTAGCGCAACCAGGAGGCAACCCGTCATATCTTGTTTCTCCGTATAAGTCTTATCCTGTTTGGGGGTGGTGTTCTATCCTCCCCTAATGATATTCACATGCTTTATACACTTTTACATATTTTTGTGCCGGATATGTTCTTTAGGTTCCACCTATGCTCCATCATACGGTACATTTTCATTAGTGATTCATTATGGTAATTTCTTTCCTACCTTGTTCTCTCTATTTTTATATATAGTTTTAAACATCGAGGACGATGTTCTCTTTTGTTTTGGGGTGGAAAATTTATTAAAATCATACCTCTGTTGAAAAATTTTCAGAAACAAATCAATTTAATAGTTTTTTTGCAGTTCAAATCAAAATATTTTATGACATGAATTGTGTATCATACCATTTTTAGAAGTCTCAGAATATTCTTGCTCAAACCTAAAATTAACCTTTTACCATAAAATTAAATAATACCTCTCAAAGCGTACTTGCACTATGAACTTCTAAACTCGGCACCATTGCACTATCACGTTTTACTATCAAAAGTTAAAGAGTAACAACATTCTCACGAGATCCTTAAAAGACCATTAGTGGAGACTTAAAACCCGTGAGATTTCAGTTATTCACCTTTTTCAGGATTTTTACGTAATCTCTGAGTCACAAGTTGAAGAAATTGACCTCAGTATATTTAGTTATCATAGGAGATGGATCCATAAGTTAATTTATCAAGCAACCATGTATTGTCATTTGTTCATGGAAGCCAAATATGTTGCCACTTTGGAGGCATCAAATAAGGCTATTTGTCATAGGAACTTCCTAGCTGACTCGTGAGTGGTCCCTTCAGTGAAATCAACTATTGCACTTGGTTTGTGATAATAGCATATATATTTCTAACTCAAAAGAACCAAGACCCATAAGAGTACAAGTACATTAAGCAAAAGTTTCACATGATATAGGAGATCATGCGAAAAGGCGACATCAACGTGACTAAGATTGCATCAAGATAACCAGGGGGATACTTTTATAAAGATCTTATTAGATAAAACTTTTATTAGTCATGTACATGGATTTAAGACTAAATGAGTGTTATATTCATAGGAACATGGATTTAAGACTAAATGAGAAATTTTTGGAGTTTTATTTTTTAAAACCCTATTTTATGAAATTTATTAAGTAGTAATAAAGGATTGTCTAAGCTCATTTGAAATATGAATCGTGTTTGTGGGAATGATTTATAATTGTTTAGAAATATATTTTATATGTCAATTAATTATACTGCTTAGGAATTCTAGCAAGTTTGGTTCAGCTTGATCATGGAAGATTAAAATTCTATTAATAATATAATTGAATTGTTCACAACCTCGGTAAAGTTGAATTTACAATCTTAGTAGTTTTTCTTAAATTTGGGATCCTTTCAGATAGTTCAAGACTTTTTTAATAGTTCAGGAAATATTGAACCAATACAACAGGAACGTATTAAACATGATCATGGGTCAGTTCGACTCTAGGTGCTAACTAAGTTAGACTTGCATAATATCACGATTTGCAAGGAGTGAATATATTCTTAATCCTGATGCCTATGAGGGTCAAAATATTCATATGATTACTTATTTGGTTTACAGATAAGGAGGTCCAATTTATAAGGTCAATGAATTCTGTAAGTTGGGTAGTCATTATGTGAATATGTCTTAAATCATTGTTTGAAGGAGTCTCCTCAAAGATAAATTTTCTAGATTATGATACCCCATTGACAAACTTATACGTTTTAATTCTACCAGCAAATTTGTCCAGTGGATTATTATCAAAGGTAATATTAAATAAGATTAGTTTAATAACAAGGAATAAATAAGAAGTCGTTGAAAATTCCTTTCAATTAAACGAAAACTGAAATAACTTATGGCTGTATTTGGGATTCGCATATTTCTTTTTATAAGCCATTTTAATTATTTCCCCTGCTACCCGAGTGTGACACCCCGATTACTAAAATAATGGGTGGCAAGTCCTTATTAAAATAAAACATGAATCTCATTTTTATCATTCTTAGCATCACTGTCAATATCAATTAATTACTAACCACCTATTATTAAACTAAGTCGAGTGTCAATTTTAATCTTTATTGGCAAACTCAACCCACAATTTAGTTGAACAACTAAAGTAAACCCATGGTAACAATATAAATCTGAAACATAAGTCTATTACATACTAAACCCTTAACCGAATAACCCATCGGTTGAAATAATAACCATACAGAAATTCTAAATAAAATGAAATAAAATAAACCGTCAAACTTAGGCAACATAACTGGAAATGAAATTGACGTTATGTAGAATGTAATGAAACAAATGACTATAACAATATCCTATAACAACGACAATTGTCACGACTCCGGTACCTCATAGAACGATCAATCTTGGCGTCCCTGTGGTTGGACATATAAAAGGTTTTGAAAATAGATTTGATACGAGTCAGCACTTGAAAATCTTTTAGAAGACATTTTGCAAGTAATTAAAATGCATCATTAATTATGCCCATTCTTCCATATTTTAAATTGGTGTTACTGTGACAACCAGAATATAATTATGATAAATTATGTTTAAATCGTGATTAGCTTATGTGATATGGATAATATGTTATTAGTATATATAATGTTAAGTCATTATATTTAGTCTAATCCTAGCGTGATAAAGCATGAAATATTGAATTAGTTAGAAATGTGAAAATTTTGAAGTTTTCAATAGTAATGTTCATGTTTAAGACTAGTTTTGACCTTTATGACATAACAATTGGCTTGAGGTGAAAAATAGACATTTGTAGATATATGAGTTATGTTTGTAACACAACAAACGGTTCATCGAATGGACATCCGAGTAGGATGATATTGTCTCCTTATGAACAGGGGTAATGTAGTCATTTAGCCTTAAATGATATTTTGTTTTATATAATGCCACATGTTATATTTTGATTGGACAAAGTAGAGGTGACCTTATTCTGACTTATAACCCTTGAATTAATCTCTTCATTCAGCATATTTCATCCATGGAAGAGTTTTAACCTAAGTAAAGAGAGTTTTGAAGTTTAGGAAGAAAGTGTGAGGAGAAATTGAAGAAAAATTCATAGAAAATTACATAAAAGCCCCTAAGGTAATTCCATCCATAAATCTTGTTTGATTTTTTTGTATTGATGATTTAAATGATATAAATAATCATTTGTTTACTTAAATTCCATGTCTTGATGTGTACTCATGGATAGATGCATGTTTAAGAAAACTTCAATGTGTAAACCCTTGAAATTATTTTGTTTAGAAACCTTGTGTATTCAAACTATCATATATTTTTGTATGCTTACTGAAATTGATTGATTCAAATTTTATATTAAAATAGACTCATATATGTATATCATATCCGAAAATCAAGTAAAAATACCAAGAAATGAATCTTGGGTGATGCTATGAAGTTCGGATATGAAATCTGCCCCAAAAAAGTAAATATGCATACCATATGTTTGATGTTTTGATTGACATAACAAATTAACCCTGAAAATTATGAAATTTTAATCTTGTGTTATTAAAAAAGTTTTATTAAATTGGGTGAAATATAATAGAAAGTTATGATGTACAAAAATTATGAAAATTCTTCGAAGATGACTAAATAATAGATGAGCCTATAGGGCGGATTTGCTATGTGGTAAAGAAATGGACATATCTTGCTCTAGGAAACTCAGAATGATGTGTCGTCTTTTGTGTTGGAAACCTAATATGATAAGTATTGGATTACCAAGAATAATTAAAGTTGATTTGGGATGTAATTTGAATATGTCAGATGTCATTACCTGAGTCTATATGGAGCTTCATTTATGATGAATGATTCGAATTGAATCATATGCTGCTTATAAATTGAGTTATGTTGAAGTTGTTCTTTGAATTGTTAATGTAATTATGATGATACTAATATTGTAAGAATGATAGGAAGAGAAGAAGAATCAACTGAATAAGAGCCAGATAAAGGAAAAGGGAAAGCACGTTAAATTTCCAAGGTCAGTGCACTTCTGATTGTTTCATATATACAGATATATGAATATAGTTCTAAGAGCAAGATTTGTTTGAATACTTCGGTATTCGGGATTTTTTTGGATATTCAAATATCCAGGATTGTTTGGGTCTTATGATCCAGGATTTTTTATTGCCAATGGCAGAATTATTTAGATGTTATAATCCAGGATTTGTTATTGCCAATGGGAGGGATTGTTCGGATTTTGTATCCACATATTCGATATAGGATTGTCATTCCATTGCAGGGAAGGAGTACCTCACTAAGCTTAATGCTTACGGTTTATATTTTTACAATTTCATGTTTGTACGATGCCATCTAGGATGCTATATGACCGGTAACTTTGAGAGTTGCACCGTTAGAAGAGTTGGGGTTTAAATATGGTGATTTTATCATTGTCACACTGAAGATTTTAATGTACTCACACATTGTATATATTGAATTAGCATGGATTGAGTTGATCATAGTTAATCATAGTATCATATAATCTCTAATTATGACTCTGATGTTGACTTCGTTATGGTACAAGAACAACATTATGCACATTATGCAGAAAAATATTGATAAATGAATTATATTTCCAATGGGCTCAAGATTATGATCCAGTTATTCTAATAAGAAATGATTAGTTTGGATATTGTGTTTGGGGCATGAAAATTAGTGGTATCAGAGCGTAGTTATTAATTCTGGATGTGTGTGACGATTCGATGGCAGTTATTGAGTTGATTTGATATTTATGAATTGTTTATGTACTAACCAATAGTTTAGTATTATTAACTGTTTATATTGGTTCTTAGAAATTTTTTGTATTAAAGATAATTCCAGATGGAACCTGGGAATGGACAACATAGAGAAGAGGGAGTAGCTTCTCGTACAGACAATACTGAAGTAGAGCAGAGCATTGATGGAAGGGATAGAGAGCAGGAGCAGCCTACAGAGATGAAAATAATGGCACATGCAATATTGAGGATGGTAGAACAACAAGAAAGAAATATGGCACAAATGGCAGAACAACAGGCCAGATATCGAGAATCAAAGACTGTGGCCAGTATTGAGAAAGAGGCAAGGAAGGAAATGAAATATTCCATTCATGAGAAGTTTTTGAAGTTAAATCTTCCAGAGTATTTAGGGTCAGTTGAACCTATAGAAGCTGAGATGTGGGTCAGGGATCTAGAAACTATCTTTGAAGTTATGAAGGTTCCTGATAACCAGAAAGTGAATCTAGATGTGTTTAAGCTAAAAGGAAAGGCCAAATATTAGTGGGAAGCCAGCAACCATTTGGTGCCTAGGATGGAAGGTACTGATGTTATTACTTGGGCTCAATTTATTAAAGATTTGTATGTTAAGTATTTCCCTAAAGTTTATAGGAGGGAGAAGCTAAGGGAACTTATAAATTTGACCCAAGGGAAAATGTCTGTGAGGGAGTATGAGGCTAAATTTACTTCTTTGTCTAGATTTGCTACTAAATATGTGGAGAATGAAGAAGATAAATGTTGTAAGTTTCAAGATGGACTGATTTGGCCTATTCAAAATAGAGTGGCCACTTATGAGTCAGACAATTATGCTTCTCTGTTAAACAAAGCCATGATAGTAGAAAGGCCAATGAACCAAGGGGTGGTGAGTACAGAGAGTTTTAAGAAAAGTAGATTCGACGCATCTCACTCTAAGGGAGGTGAGGGTGGAAGTGTTAAGATGGAACCTCATAAATTTCAGAGAGGTGATGGAGATAGTAGTAGAGGTCGGGGGAGATTTGGTAGAGATACCAGGGGTGGATGATCTTTTGGTTCAGTCAAAAAGTCAGGGAGAGGTGAGGCCCCAATAGGAGGTGTTACATGTTTCTTTTGTAAAGAGGAAGGGCATTATAAATTTGAGTGTCCTAAGCTTAAGGGAATAGAATGCTACCATTGTCATTAAGTGGGGCATATTAAGAAGAATTATCCGCAGTTGGCAGAGACTCCAGCAGCACATAGTGAAGTAGCAAGCAGAATGTTATCTCCAGGCAGTGCAGTGAAAAGTATGGGCAGAGGGCAAGCTAGTAGTTCTAGGCTAGGTGGACGAGTTTTTACAATGAAAGAAGCTCAGATTACTCCAGATGTGGTGACAGGAACACTTTCTATTACTGATAGAAGTTCTTATATTTTGATTGATCCTGGTTCCACACATTCTTTTGTGTCATATGCTTTTGCTATAAACCTGAATAGACCATGTACTCTTTTATATGTGGGGTTGGATATTTATATGCCTATGGGTGATATGATTGTAGCCGAGTATGTTTTTTTTATTGTGTTTTGACTGTGGCGGCTAGAGATAAAGTTATAGATCTACTTCCATTGGATATTTCTGATTTTGATATAATTCTGGGAATGGATTGGTTATCTAAATATCATGCATATATGGATTGTTTCTATAAGGAATATGTTTTTAATATGTCTGGTGAGCCTGAATTTAAATTTGTTGGGGAAAGGAAAAAAAATTCCCAGTTGCATCATTTATACTATTCAGACGAGGAAATTATTGAGTAAGGATTGTGAGGGTTTTATTGCATATGTTCTTGACACTAGGAAGGGGGCTTTACAATTAGTCGATGTTCCTATTGTACAGGATTTTCCAGAAGTGTTTTCTCGTGAGTTTCCTAGGTTAACTCCAGAAAGAGAAGTTGAAGTTAGTATTGAATTAGCACCGGGGACATACACTATTTCTATGGCATCGTATAGAGTGTCACATGTTGAATTGAAAGAACTTAAGATTCAATGGTAGGATGTACTTGATAGGGGGTTTATACAACCTAGTGTATCTCCATGGGGTGCACCAGTTTTATTTGTGAAAAGGAAAGATGGTACCATGCGTTTGTGTATTGATTATAGGCAACTGAATAAAGCTATAATTAAGAAAAAGTACCCTTTACCTCATATAGATGATTTGTTTCATCAGTTACAGGGTGCTAAAGTGTTTTCAAAAATAGACTTGCGATCGGGTTATCATCAGTTGAGGCTCAAAGAAAGTGATATTTCTAAAACTGCTTTTCATACTCGATATGGTCATTTTGAATTTCTGGTGATGCCTTTTGGGGTGACTAATGCTCCAACTGTATTTATGGATCTTATGAATCGGGTACTGCATCCTTTTTTTAATTCATTTGTGATAGTTTTTATTGATGATATTCTGATTTATTCATGTGATATGGTTGAACATGAAAAGCATCTCATAACTATTTTGAATCTGTTAAAAGATAAGAAGTTGTATGCTAAGTTCAGCAAGTGTGAATTTTGGCTATCACAAGTCGTATTTTTAGGCCATGTTATTTCTGGAGATGGTATATGTGTCGATCCTAAAAAGGTAGAGGCTATTGTAAAATGGGAGAGGCCCAATAACGTGACTAAGGTGAGGAGTTTTCTAGGTTTAGCTGGGTATTGTAGAAGGTTTATTAAGGGATTTTCTTCAATTTCTTTGCCAATGACTAAACTAACCTGGAAAGATGTTAAGCTTGAATGGAATTTTAATTGCGAAAATAGTTTTGATGAATTGAAAAAGAGGTTAGTACCTGCACCTGTTCTTACTATTCCTCATGGTGGAGATGGTTTTGTTATTTATACCAATGCTTCACATCAGGGGTTGGGTTGTGTTTTTATGCAACATGATAAAGTTATTGCTTATGCTTCCACGAAGTTGCGTACACATGAACATAATTATCCAACATATGATTTGGAACTTGCTGTTATTATGTTTACTTTGAAATTATGGCGTCGTTATTTATATGGTGAAGTATGTGAATTTTTTACTGACCATCAGAGCCGTAAGTATTTATTTACTCAAAAGGAGTTGAATTTGAGGCAAAGGCGGTGGATGGAGTTAATTAAAGATTATGATTGTACAATTCACTACCACCCAGGGAAGGCAAATGTAGTTGCAGATGCTCCGAGTGGAAAGGCTTCGGGCAGGTTATCCTGTATTCGGTGTGCTAGAGTTGCCCACATCATGGAGTTGAGATTGATGGGAGTAGAATTGAAGCTAGCAGATGGGGACATGTTTTTTGCTCATATAAGTGTGAGGCCTTTGTTAGCTACTCGTATTCGTGATTTACAAAGTCAAGATCCTTTTCTTGAGAAGAAATGAAAAGATGTCCGAGATGGTAAGTCTGAAGATTTTTGTATTGTGAATGATGGAACTTTATTGTATAAGCAACGGTTATGTGTGCCTAATGTGTGTGGATTGAAAGAGGAAATTTTAGATGAGGCTCATAATTCCATTTATACTATGCATCCTGGTAGCACTAAAATGTATAGAGATTTAAAGGAGCATTATTGGTGGAATAATATGAAGAAGGAAATAGCTGATTTTGTTGCTAGGTGCCTTATATGTCAGCAAGTGAAAGTGGAGCTTTAGAAACCTACTGGTCTGCTTCATCCATTGAAAATAGCGGAATGGAAATGGGATCACGTAAGGATGGATTTTATGGTTGGACTTCCTCGATCTCATAAGTGGTCAGATTCTATTTAGGTAGTGGTGGACATATTGACTAAGTCCGATCATTTTCTAGCAGTCAAGACTACGTACACAGTTGATAGGTATGCTAGATTGTATGTTAATGAGATTATTCGATTGCATGGAGCACCGATATCTATTGTTCCTGATAGGGAACCTAATTTCACATCAAGATTTTAGGATAGCTTGCAGTGTGCTATGGGTACTCACTTGAAGTTTAGTACGGTTTTTCATCCTCAAACAGATGGGCAGTCTGAAAGGACAATACAAATTTTGGAATATATTCTTAGAGCTTGTGTGCTTGATTTTAAAGGAAATTGGGATGAATATTTGCCTTCGATAGAATTTGCATATAACAATAGTTTTCAATCTACTATTGGTATGGCACCATATGAAGCGTTGTATGGTAGATGGTGTCATGAACCCGTATGCTAGGGTGAAGTTGTTGAAAGTATGATAAAGGGTCGAGAGTTGATTGAAGTTACCACGGAAAAGGTGAAGATTATTCAAGATAGAATGAGAACGGCTCAAAGCCGATAGAAAATTTATGCGAAGAAGGGACGAAAAGATTTAGAATTTCAGAAGGGGGATTACGTGTTTCTTCGGATATGGACATGGAAAGGAGTTATGAGGTTTGGAAAGAAATGTAAATTAAGTCCACGCTAAATTGGACCTTATGAAATTCTTGAGAAAGTCGGGATGGTTGCCTACAAGCTAGCGTTACCACATGAGTTAGCTCTATTACATGATGTTTTCCATGTTTCTATGTTGAGAAAGTATGTAGCGGATCATTCACATGTATTGGTGGAACAACCTATTGCGTTGAAAGAAGATTTGACATATGTGCAAGAACCACTTGCAATCATCGATAGGAAAGAACAAATATTGAGATCAAAAGTTATCCCACTTGTGAAGGTTATGTGGAGAAGGCATTCCATGGAAGAAGCAACATTGAAGAGTGAGGATAGAATGAAGATGCGTTATCCGTATTTGTTTGATTCATACAACCAAGGTATGTAAATTTAGGGGACAAAATTTCCTAACAGGGGGAGAATTGTGACAACCCGAATATAATTATGATAAATTATGTTTAAATCATGATTAGGTTATGTGATATGGATAATATGTTATTAGTATATATAATGTTAAGTAATTGTATTTAGTCTAATCCTTTCATTATAAAGCATGAAATATTGAATTAGTTAGAAATGTGAAATTTTGAAGTTTTGGGTAGGAATGTTCATGTTTAAGACTAGTTTTGACCTTTATGACATAACAATTGACTTGAGGTGAAAAATAGACATTTGTATATATATGAGTTATGTTTGTAACACAACAAACGGTTCATCGAACGGACATCCGAGTAGGATGATATTGTCTCCTTATGAACAGGGGTAATGTAGTCATTTAGCCTTAAATGATATTTTGTTTTATATAATGCCACATGTTATATTTTGATTGGACAAAGTAGAGGTGACCTTATTCTGACTTATAACCCTTGAATTAAGCTCTTCATTCAGCATATTTCATCCATGGAAGAGTTTTAACCTAAGTAAAGAGAGTTTTGAAGTTTAGGAAGAAAGTGTGAGGAGAAATTGAAGAAAAATTCATAGAAAATTACATAAAAGCCCCTAAGGTAATTCCATCCATAAATCTTGTTTGATTTTTTTGTATTGATGATTTAAATGATATAAATAATCATTTGTTTACTTAAATTCCATGTCTTGATGTGTACTCATGGATAGATGCATGTTTAAGAAAACTTCAATGTGTAAACCCTTGAAATTATTTTGTTTAGAAACCTTGTGTATTCAAACTATCATATATTTTTGTATGCTTACTGAAATTGATTGATTCAAATTTTATATTAAAATAGACTCATATATGTATATCATATCCGAAAATCAAGTAAAAATACCAAGAAATGAATCTTGGGTGATGCTATGAAGTTCGGATATGAAATCTGCCCCAAAAAAGTAAATATGCATACCATATGTTTGATGTTTTGATTGACATAACAAATGAACCCTGAAAATTATGAAATTTTAATCTTGTGTTATTAAAAAAGTTTTATTAAATTGGGTGAAATATAATAGAAAGTTATGATGTACAAAAATTATGAAAATTCTTCGAAGATGACTAAATAATAGATGAGCCTATAGGGCGGATTTGCTATGTGGTAAAGAAATGGACATATCTTGCTCTAGGAAATTCAGAATGATGTGTCGTCTTTTTTGTTGGAAACCTAATATGATAAGGATTGGATTACCAAGAATAATTAAAGTTGGTTTGGGATGTAATTTGAATATGTCAGATGTCATTACCTGAGTCTATATGGAGCTTCATTTATGATGAATGATTTGAATTGAATCATATGCTGCTTATAAATTGAGTTATGTTGAAGTTGTTCTTTGAATTGTTAATGTAATTATGATGATACTAATATTGTAAGAATGATAGGAAGAGAAGAAGAATCAACTGAATAAGAGCCAGATAAAGGAAAAGGGAAAGCACGTTAAATTTCCAAGGTCAGTGCACTTCTGATTGTTTCATATATACAGATATATGAATATAGTTCTAAGAGCAAGATTCGTTTGAATACTTCGGTATTCGGGATTTTTTTGGATATTCAAATATCCAGGATTGTTTGGGTCTTATGATCCAGGATTTGTTATTGCCAATGGGCATAATTATTTGGATCTTATAATCCAGGATTTGTTATTGCCAATGGGAAGGATTGTTTGGATCTTATGATCAAGGATTTGTTATTTCCAATGGGAAGAATTGTTCGGATTTTGTATCCACTTATTCGATATAGGGTTGTCATTCCATTGCATGGAAGTATTACCTCACTAAGATTAATGCTTATGATTTATATTTTAACAATTTCAGGTTTGTATGCTGCCAGCTAGGATACTATATGACCGGTAACTTTGAGAGTTGCACCGTGAGAAGAGCTGGGGTTTAAATGTGGGGATTTTATCATTATCACACTGAAAATTTTAATATACTCACGCATTGTATGTATTGAGTTAGCATGGATTGATTTGATCATAGTTAATCGTAGTATTGTATAATCTCTAATTATGACTCTGATGTTGACTTCGTTATGGCACAAGAACAACATTATGCACATTATGCAGAAAAATATTGATAAATGAATTATATTTCCAATGGGCTCAAGATTATGATCCAATTATTCTAATAACAAATGATTAGTATGGATATTGGGTTTGGGGCATGATAGTTACACTCTCTTGAGACATTACTCACCTTTCATCAAAAGTACGCACCTACCGTTTGCATTTTAACCGCCTAGTTAATTCAAATTATCATTAATCATATATCTTATATTAAGAATGGTGTCTCCTCTTAAAAATTTGTCACGTGTCATAGGAGTAGTTTTTCATTTATTAGCAGTTGATTTTGATAGCTTCAAAAATGTGCCACGTGCCATAGGGGTAGTTTTTCATTTATTAGCAGCTGATTTTTATAGTTGAATACATGGATCGGTTTATTCTTTAATTCTCACCTTATCGATATTCCCTTATCAACTGTTTGTCTTTTCTAAATAAACTCATCAGCTACCTGTGCTTACATCGGTTAACCCTTTAAGTTCTCTTAGTTGATCCTTCCTATTCCATGAATACAGTATATATATGAGGCCCACTCACTCACTCACTACCTTTATAGAAAACATAGAGAGAGAGAAAAAAAAGTGAGAGAGAAAATGAGTGACGGAGGTAATAAACCCTTCCCTTCCTTTCACCAATAGTCAGCCTAAGAGAGAAAAGGTAAAAGGGCAAATCGTGAAAGGCCTCTTAAAATCGAGTTCATCCAATTCTACTTCTAAGTTGAAATTTCCCGAAGGTTGATATTTCACATAAACTCAGTTTATTATGGAAGATCTACGTATATCACTTTGAAAGTAGTGGGGGTTGTGAACAGGAATAATTCTATGCTGACGTAGGTTGATTCCCAGGTTCTTTGTATATGCATATTTATATATCTATGAGTATATATATATAATTTGTTTAGTACATGGATTCATGTAAAAGAATAGAGATTATCAAAAGCTGAAGAAAATAGGAAGTGAATGTCAATCTTATTTTGTTGGTTCATAATCATTAGATAAAGATATGTCTTTTATGGAGCTTGGGGCAAGATATCATGGGTATTCTCATTTTCCTCTCTTTTGCCTATTTTCATTTTTATTTCTTATTATTTTAAATAATTTAAATTTCAATATCTTATTGACGTTTGTATCTGATTATTTGATTTTTTTCTTGGTAGGGTTATTTTAGCTACCATAAGATAAGAGTCCCATGTTTGAAATGAGATACTTGACTCCAGAAAGTGCCATAATGAAGCTATGTAGTAATCTCCATTCAAAATCTATTTTTTTATTTCACGATATCACTAAATTATAAAAGTAAACAGTAGCACTAACAAGAATTTCAAACAGCCCGCGCATCGCGTTGGGTTAAAAACTAGTAATTATAATTCTCACGCATAATCTATTAATCAAAGTCATTAACTTTCACTAGTTAATTCAACACTATTCACACTTAATGTTTGAGTTGTGCATACTTTTTTACATTAATATACACAATATTAACATAATAATATACATATATATATATATCACTCACTATATACGTATACCCATCATCCCACTAAGATAAAACTCCCTGAGATACGATTATCTAGTGTGCTATTCTTCATTACAATACTTTCTCACCCTGAAAACACCAGGACAGAATGGCCTACCATAACCGAAAATAAAATGTATTGGAGGCGATCATAGTTCTGAGCTAGTGATCATAACCATATCAACATTACCTCACTCAACTCCAACCTTTTCAGGCATGCATGGCGCTATGATCTGGGGTCGATGCTTAGTCTACTTTCACTTTCCAGGGAGAACACCCATATCATGCAACCTCCATTTATAACACCCCTAGAATGGTATGTTTAATTAATTGTTTCATTCACACCCATATAATAATATATATATTCTTTGTACCCGTATATATATTTCTCAAAATTCCATTTAACTGTGCCTATCACTCGTGGCACATATAAACCATTTTCACAATATTGTCATATCCATAATTAATTCACTATTCACTAAATTAATTAATTAAATCTCATCATATAAATTTTTAGATACTTATTAGTTTCACTCAACCCGTATCCCTATATTTCTAAATTTTCATCCAAATTCTATTATTAATTTTCGACTAAAATTCTTTCCATTTATTCTAACTTGCATCCCCAATAAATCTCAAATAATTTTAACCCACTATCTCAATTCATATAATTTTCCAGAAGTTCACAATTTTCCACGAATATTTAATTTAATCACTGCATTAAAATGCTAATCATTTCTAAAAAAAAATAGCACAATTGTCCATGGCAGGGGGTTTGAACCGGTTCGACTGTGGGCCGAACCCGTTCACCTCTGAAATCTGTCCTACTTTCCCCAGTCCAAATTTCAGTAATTTTAACCAAATTAATGATCCTCAACATAATTTATTTCAATCTCTATTGTTGTAAGAGCATAATTTATGCCATTTGCTCACAGCTTAGGCTTACATTGATTTTGGCATATCCCATTACTATTTGAATCGAGCTGACATGAAGGATCGAATTTTCAACATCTCCAACTTCAAATATGTTCTCCACATTATGAAGTTATAATGCTATTAAGAGTTTAAATTTGTGACACCCCGCTTATTAAAATAACTGGTGGCCAACCCGATACTCCAATAAATGTAGGAATAATAGATGGTCCATTCTTAGCACCAATGTCGAAATAATAATAGTATGAGACAACCACCAAATATTTTAGAAAACAGATGTCAAATAATTTTGCAAGTTTAATAAAATAATTTCGACAATCCAATTTATAAAAGAAGGTGGATACAAAAGATATGTAACTGTTAAACAACCATACATCCAAATAATAACCGAATAAGCTATCGGTTAATAGAATAATACAAACAGGTTACACCGAGTATTATAGTTAAATACAAATAATATATACAATTACAAAACTTGGGTAACATGCCCAAATGTACAGACTGATTATATCTAAATGATACAAAAGATGGATGCGTCTAAAGCAAAAGTCCTACAACATCCGCTAAAATTTTGTAGCTCCCAGACACTGAGAAGGAGAGATTAACACTGGCGTCCTTACGGCGGAGCACCTGAGCATAAATAGGATCCATACAAAACAGAGAAATATAAATGGGTCGGGGCCCGATTTGATATGATATACGTGTGAATAAAATGCATAACCATTATGAATGCTAAACATCATAAACAAATTAAATTCGCTCTTCAATAACAGAATTTATCCTCACGTCTCATCTAAATGCACATCCTAGCGACATACTAGATCATATAAGTTAAACTACTCATATAATTAAGAGAAATATTTTAATTCCATTAACATACTAAATTTGCCGATTCATAAAGAATAATTTCACAAGTCCATTTACCATCGGGAGACTTTTGTCAAACAGTTGATTTATAAATGCATTCCTTATTTATAAAATACCTCATTTGTGAGAATAGTTACAATCAAGATATAACGAATCTAAGACCATCCTTCGGGAGTCACCCCACTGGATGCGCTCCTAAATAACTATCATCTTCTAGGGCCTATAACCAAGACTACCTGGGCATCCTAAATCGCGTCGCATGGGAAACGGCCATATACCTTCGACAGTGAGTCATAACCATACCCGAAATTACCTCACTTCGAATAAAACAATCACACATAATGTAGCCACCGGTCCTATGGCCGAGGACTATATTCTGTCTGCATCACAAGTCAGTGGATTTACCTCATGCGTGTAACTTCCCTTATGATAGCATTTAGAGAGTTATGTATATGCAAGTCATAATTCACAAGATATGTCAATTTAAAATGCATTTCATTATATCTAAAACCATGGGTGTTTAACGACGTAAACCACAATATTTGATTGTCCCCATACTAGTCTCTTAGAGTTCATAACAACACTATAAACTACCAAGTGTAATTATCTCATACTAGCCCCTAATGGCCTAAACAATACTACACAACTCTCCTCTAGTCCTAAACTATCTTATTAGATGAGAAGACTCTAACTCCTATTAATTCATTCCCGACGTAAGCCCAAATACTCCCTTTCTAACCTAGGGTATGGATGCCCCTAGTATAAGACCTTAATACTACATTTTACTTCATTGAAAAAGGGTCCTAAGCATCAAACCTAAAAAGGAAATAGTAGAAGAAAATCTAGAATTTCATGGTAAAAATAGGGTACCGATCGACCAGCTGTAACCCACCGGTCGACCGCGCTCATAAATTTGGCCTTGTAAGAAAAGAAGTAAGCCCTTCCCTTAAGGCTCGATCGACGGGTCTCTGGACCGCGATCGACCGTGCTATAGAAAATTGCCTTGCGAGAGAAGCAGTAGGCTTTTCTCTTTAGGCCCGGTCGACCGGATTCTGGGTCGCGGTCGACCGGTCACACCAGATCCCACGGTCAACCCCCATTTTATCTTACAAAACCTAAATCTCTAAACCTAGTTTCTTCCACTTCTCTCAACCTCATCTTCTAATAACTTCACCCAGTCATTCCTACACAACAACAAACTAATCTAATCGACTCAAATCATAACTAAATCAAAATCTAAGGGTTTCAACATCAAAAGTCATCAAAACCCACAAATGCTTTAAATCTCCAAAACACAACTATCTATACAAATTATCCACACTAAATCATACATAATTGAAAGTTAGAAACTTGCCTCAAGTTTTTAGTCTCGGATTCTCTTTGTAGCAACGATTTCCAAGCTCTAATAAACAATTCTCCTCTTTTTCTCCCAAGTTCTCTCTCTCTCTCTCTCTCTCTCTCTCTCTCTTGCTCTCTTTAGGTTTAGGAACAAAATGAAAGATAAAGTGTTCTTTTAATACTAAATACCCTAAAATGCCCCAAATACATTAACTCCAACATTAAATGATACTACACAATTAAAATGACTCGTAACAACATAATTAAGTCATAACCGGTCAAAAGTACCCAGAACCCAAAAATAGAACTTGGTACTTATTTCGGCTATTTCAACCATTTTCGGACTAACCACGCCCTCTAAATTGGAAATCGAGATATCATAAATTATTTCATGTTCAAACATCGTAATAATTCATTAATAGTGATCCACTTGGACCATAAGTCATAGCCGTCATTTAAAGCACAACGATGCAACAAAACATAATATGATGTTATTTACATTCACTAAACAGTAAATATGCAAAACTCACTAGATATCATCTTTTAAATCACTTAAAGTAATATTTACTTTCACTTCCTTTATTTTATATAATTAACCTACTAGGAAAATTAATATAAAAATAATTACTCATAAATAAGGGGTATTACATTAATTTATTTGATAAATTTATTTTGTGATTTTGAATTTTATTTAAAACTGAAACAGGGTTTTTAAATTAAAAAAATCGAGGCATACTTTTTATTTACGTTTTTCCAAAGTTAGTTGACCTCATTAAAATGAGATCAGATTCTTATTCAAACGATTTGTCCTTTTAATTCGAAGGCTCCTTTGAAGTTTACATCTAATGAACATCTAACGTTGGCAAACATGCATATTGTTTGGGGTTTTAAAGGTCGTTTGAAGCTAGTTAAAATGAGATAGATTTTTCACTTGAATGAGAACCTATTTCATTCGAACGAGATGCTATTCTCGTTCAAATGAGCCTCATTTTCGTTCGAACAAATCACTGTCTCAAAATCTGTGTCCGCCTTATAAATACCTATTTCATGTTTATTTTTCTAAGACTTTTGTCATAACTATTTCTGCATATCCTTTGCAAAAGTTTTCATCCTTTTGAGTTTAAAACAAACTTTTGATTCAAAAATCACATCCACAAACAGTCGAATGAAACATAAAAGGAACTGAATCAAACATGAGAGGAACCGTTAGTGGTTCACCAGGCCCTGTAGATAAAAAATATCCCTCGCGACAATTCCAAAATTATTTATCATAAATCTTAGAGATACCTAGAAATTGAAGAAGTTGGGGTAATGGAATTCAAACACAGAGGTTAAAAAAAGAGGTAAGGAAAAGAACCTCTTGCTTAATTAGGATTTATCAGAAATCTTAGAGATACCTAGAAATTGAAGAAGTTGGGGTAATGGAATTCAAACACAGAGGTTAAAAAAAGAGGTAAGGAAAAGTGCAACTTCATGGACAAACAAGGAAATCATTTCGAAAAAGGGTATTGAAGTTGATAAAAAAAATTGACCTCATCGTTAATCTCCCTCCAT
The DNA here is from genome assembly GCA_949130495.1 of Sambucus nigra. NCBI lineage: Eukaryota > Viridiplantae > Streptophyta > Magnoliopsida > Dipsacales > Adoxaceae > Sambucus > Sambucus nigra. The sequence continues at coordinate 181,232,552 of OX422224.1, read as the reverse complement.
AAAAAATGTCTGTGAAGTTCGATCATTCTCAGGACACAGCGATTTTTACTGGAGATCCATTAAGGATTTTAGCAAAATCACTTGACCTTTGTACAATCTTCTTGACAAACTCACACCTTTCAATTTTAATAATGATTTCCTTCAAGACTATAAAAGGCTAAATAAGTAAATGACTCTGCACCCATTATGCCACCCTTCAACTGGAGTCAGCTTTTCGAGATCATGTGTGATGCTTCTGACTATGCCATAGGTGCGATTCTAGGTCAGCGTAATGAGAAAATTCTGCATTCTATATACTAAGCCAGTAGGACTCTTAACGATGCCTAATTTAACTATTCCATGACTAAAAAAAGAAACACTAGTTGCTATTTTTGTTCTTGAGATGTTTAGGTCTTACTTTATAGTATCTTAAGTTTCCATTTTCATTGGTCACTTAGCCATGCATTACCTTCTATCTAAGAAAAATGCTAAGACCTGTGTCATTAGGTGGATTCTATTAGTATAAGAGTGTGACCTTGAAATTAGGGATAAGAAAGGATGTGAGAATGTAGTGGCACATAACTTATCTAAGTTAAACAATGAATCATCTAATAACCTACTGGTGCTAAAATAATCCCTTTCACATGACCAACTAATGCTTGTCTCCTAGATTCTATGGTTTGCTAGTATTGTGAATTATCTTTTGATGAGTGAGATGCCTCTGCAATGTCCTCGGAAGGATCGTTCCAAGTTTTTGAAGGAATCCACGTATTTCTTTTGGGATGACCCGTAACTCTTCAAATATTATCCCATTCAAATCATTCAGAAGTGTGCCCTAAATCATGAAACTCAAAGTGTAATCTATTTCTCCCATGATCAAGCATGTGGAGGTCATTTCAGTGCTAAGAAGTCCACTGCAAAGATTTTGCAGTGTGGAATCTTTTAGCCCACCATTTTTCATTACTCGAATGATCGTAGTAGGAGTTCTAACCGTTGCCAAATGTTCGGAAACATAACAAGTATGAACATGATGCCCTTAAATCCTATTATGATTATCGAGGTTTTTAATTATCGGGGTATTGATTTTATAAGTCCATTCCCAAATTCTTATGAAAATTAATACATCCTTTTCAGAGTTGATTATGTGTCTAAATGGATAGAAGTCATATTGTGTAGGATGAATGACTGCCAGGTGGTAATCAAATTGATTCTAGAAAACATTTTCTCCCATTTCGGTGAGCCTCAATAAATCATTAGTAATCAGGTAACCCATTTCAGTAATCGATCCTTCGAGAGTCTCATGAAAAAGTACTCGATCACGCACAAAGTAGGATGTTCTTATCACCCTCAAACCATTGGTCAAGTAGAGGTTTTCAATAGGCAAATCGAGCAAGTCCTCGAGAAGATAGGTAGTTATAACGGTAAGGATTCGCCCTTAGGGTTGTTAGATGTACTATGATCTTGTCGCATTGTGTAAAAAATACAACTTGGTATGTCCCCATATAGGCTTGTGTATGAAAAAGCCTATCACCTTCCGACAGAGTTCAAAGACAAGACCTATTTGGCCATCAAGACCTTCAATTTCAATTTACTTGTTGCATGTGAGGTCCAAAAACTCTAACTCAATGAGTTGGACGAGCTTAGTAATAATGCGTAGGCAAACATAAAATTATCTAAAGAGAAAACGAAGATGGTCCATGAAAATCCTTCTTACAAAATTCATTCGAATTGAGACAAAAAGTTCTCTTGTACAATTCTAGGTTGCCTATGTTTCCCGATAAATTGAGGTCTAGAATCCTAAAAATGGTTAAATTTTCAAAGTGAATGATCAAAGGTTGAATCCATATCTAGAATTGCGGGATCAGGATATCGAGTAGATTCTCGTCCAAGACCCTATATACCAAGAGTTAATATGAAATTGGTTCATTGTTATTGTATCATAGTTTTTATTTTGCATTTGTTTAGGAAATGTGCATTGGAAAAAGTCCCCCATAAAGGTAATATCCTTCATACCTTTCTCACCCTTTTTAATTTTTGTCTCTTAGATTAAGGATGATGTAGAAATTAGGTTTGGAGGTATTGAGGTCATTTTCTCTGCTTTAAAAAAATAAAAATAAGAAATTTTTTCAAAAATTCAAAAATATTTTCTATATAATTAATCTTTGAAATGATGTCCTAATATAAAATTAATTCATGTATCTCTCAAATTAAGAATTGTTTTTACACATTAACCATATAATATGATTAAAAATGAATATTGAGGCAAAAGTTAATCTGCTCGATGGATAAATTTGGGGATTTTCACCTGGTGAGATTTTTTGCCACTCATCATTTCAGAGAGATTTTAATCAATCCGAGTTAAAATAACTCAAACTTTCCTTCAGTAAAATTTCGTTGATGATCTTAAATTCTCAATTTTTTTCGATTACTAAAAACACCGGTAAAAAATTTGAATCTTAAGTACTAGTAGTCTTAGTAAGTCGTCTTGAGGCACAAATCAACTTAACGAAACGTGAGAAATGAGATTAGCCATCATTTGAAACTCAAAATTAAGCATAAACTCACCTTTTATATTATTTCATTGTAAGCCTTTTAAGACCCTTTGGGACAAAAAGAAAAATAAGCCTTTTGTTGAAAACCCATTATCATACCCAACTCCAACTAGAAGTTAAAAGCTCGTAAAAGATTCCTTACCTGTTTTTTTAGAATACAAGGGTAAATTTATGATAGGAAAAATGCCAAAAGAAAAGGACGTTGCAAGAATAATATGTGAAAAGAAAGAAGAAAAGAAATGAGGAGAAAGAAATAAACAAAGAGTGAGAAAACGAATTGAAAAAAATATGTGAGTTTGAAAAGGAAAAAGAGAAAGTAAAAGAAAAATAGAGGTTAAAAAAGTGCCTAAAAGTCAAAATACCAAAAACCTCTATATTCTTAGAAATTTTGAACTACAAAAACCTTTATTTCTAACTAAAATTGGACCCTAGATTACAACCGAATGTAACACCCCGCCCGCCCGGGGAGAGTGAACGGAGCGCTAATGCGATAAAATAAATCCAAATCCACAAGTGACAAGGTATAGAGCATCTAAGTCCCACAACAACAAAATAGAAACTACTAATCTCAAATCTCTTCAAATACAATACAACAAATCTCTCGAATAAATACAACAACTAAAATAAAACTCCAATGCTCTATACATCAAAATAAATAAATACAAGTCTTCTTAATCTTGTATTAAAAATTTTTCCCAGAATAATCCTCGCTAAAATCAATCTCCATAGCGCCCAAATCCACGCTAACCTGTCAACTAAAAGAAAATATGGGGAAGTACACAATACGACAGGAATTATTCTCAACAAATACGAATTAGCGACGAATAAAACGTAACAACATGAGTACGAATATTCAAATAAAAATGCAAATCCCAAAGAATTTATCAAAATAATTTCTCAACATCACTTCAATGGGTCACCAGGCCTCACCACATCCGTATATGCTTTATCAAGCCATAGCCCGGGAAATAGGAATTTTGGCGGGTGCCCAACCTCCGTGCCATATTAAAATCTCATGACAACGTGCTCAATAACAATATAATGATACCACATGAATCAAAATAATTTCAACAATTATTTTCCAGATTTCAATGAATTTATCAATTCAAATATGAGTTCAATTAAATAAGAATTCAAAGAGAATAACACTCGCGAGATTTAAGGAGCATATTGTGTAAAACCCCATACCTCAAACCATGATGAGAAACCAATGATCACATCCTCAAGATCAACACAAAAGATCTATAAAATCTCCTACAAGAACCTCCAACAAAATAGCCCCAATAACACCTCTAATCTAAGGTTGGAACTCACAAATCTCAAGGGCCAATGTGTATATAAAAAGAAGAGGAATATAAAATATATTTGCTGCCAAAATTTGTGCCAAAAGTATGTTAAAAGGGTTGCCCATGACTTCCTTTTATAATGCAAAGAAATGAAAAGTTGGAATCCAAAAGACTCCTTTAAATAAGGCAAAGAAATGAAAAGTTGGAAGTAAAAACAACTCCGAGAGTTAAAAACATTTAAAAATCATTTTAAAATCCGTTTTAACTCCTATTTCGAAACCGTTTGAAATTCTCGCCTTTAAAAATAATAACCAACATATTTGAGCAATAAAAATAATTTTATCAAAAACTTTATTTTCCTCCATTTTCCAAAAATTATTTAAAATAGCCCAAAATTACGCGGGTTGTTACACCTAAGAGGTCCTAATAGTTCTCAAGTAAAGTTAGTTAAAGTGTGGAGAGAAGATGAATATTATCTATGGTGTAATTCAATGTTTTCAAAAAGTAATCAATTCTTCTTCGTGAGATCATATTCATCCATTATAAAAACTCCGTATTTCATATGGTATATGTGAAATTTATTCTTTTAAATTCACTATTTATTCACATATACCAAGATAAAATTACCATCTCCAAGTATTCGATCCCTTGAGATTTTGAATCAAAATGAACCTTCGAATAAGAAATGTAATGACCAAATCTATTGAAATGGATGGTTATATTGGCTACACACACATGATAACTTGAGATTGAGAAGTGAATTTCTACTATATTTATGAAGTTTAAATTTGAGACTTGATTATATTACTTTTTTGTCTTTTGTATTGAGTTAAGTTTTAGATTTTTGTATGTGTATTTATTACAAACCCTCGGGAGAAAAAACTCGTCCACTAGGGTAACCTTGGGGTTTAACAACTTGTAGCACATGATAAGTGAAATCGTGATTCCTATGAACGTGAGTTGGATTATAAAATTTTAATTTTTCTTGAGGACGAACAAAGTTTAGGTTTGCGGGTATTTGATGAGTATGTAATTTTGTAATATTTATGCCCAAATCTATGTAACAACCCTCGCTTTTGGGAGCCATTTTATTTATTTATTTACTATGTTGAGTAACTGCATATATAAAATGCTGCATGTGGGTAAGTATTAACTTGATGAAATAAGTTAATATTTACAATTAAGTTGCATAAATACCATGTGGGTAAGTGATTATTACCATGTAGTGTTCTATTTTGTAATGAAAATTAAAATGGCAATCTGAATTAAAATGGGACCGAAACTTGAAATGGCTTATAAAATCTCCAAATGATAATTTGGAGGGTGTAGTTAGTTCCGGGAGGTGAGAGACAGTCGAAATGTGTGCCATATTGTATTTTGAGATTTTGGGAACTTTTGACTGGTTTTGGCATATTGCGTATTAGAACTTAACTATTGCGGTATTTTTACTTAAAGGTTGGAGACTTTTAATCTTAAGCCACGTTTTAGTCTTTCCCCAAGCCTTTCATTTCCTCTTATTTGCCCTAAGTGTTCTAGCCCTAGAGTGAGAGAGAGTGAGAGTGGAAGATTAGAGAAAAAGAGAGAGATCTTGAAGATTTGTGGTTTGATCTTGCTTTCTTCTTCAACCAAGCCTGATATTGAAGCCCCAAAGCAAGTTTTCTACTTGCTATTATATGGTTTAAGATGAATAATTAGTATGGGTAGATATGTATAGTTTTGATGTAGTATAATTGTGGTTTTTGGTTGGATTTATGGGTATCAACATCTTTGGTAGAGATAGATTGTTGATTGAGGCAGAAAAATGTTGTTGGGAGCATTTATGATCTTTTGGTATCATTAAATGTAGTTGGATGATTTTGGGTTGGTTATTGATTTTGGGTTTAGAAGATATTAGGAGAAATGGGTCTAGGTCTGCAATGGCCGGTCGACCGCGTATCTCAGACTGGTCGACCGGGCCTTCGGAAGAGGGCTCACTGCTTTCTTTCAAAGGCATGAAATAAGGGCGCGGTCGACCGCGATTCTACCACAGGTCGACCGGTCCATCCGAAATGAACTTTCTGCTTTCTTTTAAAAGCTAAACTTTGAGACGCGGTCGACCGCGGTCTTGGGATCGGTCGACCGGTCCCCTGTTTTCTCAACCAATTTCCTACTTTTATTTTTAATCCTTTTTCCCCTAGGAACTTAGGACTCTTATTGAATGAAGTAAACCTTGGCTTTTAGAGTCCTAGTTGAGTTGGTTGTCACCCTAGTGTTGAATGGGTTCACTTGGGGTTAAGTTACGGGGAAGGGTTGCCCTAAGTGATGTTAAGGCATCACTTTTCTTGGTGCATTCTATAAATATGGATGGGAATTGTAGGCCCATACTTGGAGACTTTAGGGGCTTAAATCGAGATATATAAAACCTTATGTTTGGGAAGTGAATATGATCCCTTAGAGATTTATTCGAGGCATAACCTAGGATGAGAAATGAACTATCCTATGATAATGGTTTCAAACAAATGAAACATGTAATTGTAAATGAAATGAAAAGTATGGTTTTTATAGTAAATGCTAATTTACTTAAACACACCTCTCTAAATGCTATCATAAGGGAAGCTCGCGCATGAGGTGATGTTCCTTGACTAGTGAATGCAGGGAAACTATAGTCCTCGGCCATATGCGGGTTTATTATATGTATTTTTCTACGCTAGTGAAGTAATTACGGGTGTGGTTATGACTCACTCGCAGGCATATGGCCACTTCCCGACGTGCGTTAGGTACCCAGGTTGCCTTGTTTGATGGGCCCCTGGAAGATGATAGTCATTTAGGGGCGCGCCTAGTGGGAAAACTCGGAGGGGCAGTCTTAGAATCGTTATATGTATAAGAATATAGCTTTTCTAAAACTCAAGTGGGACTTGAGGGTTGTATAATTCCACTAAATGATATTATGACAATTACATTCCTGCTAAGGAATGGTAATTGGAATGAAATAAGAAGATAATGTTAGTATATTCCTTTTAAGGAACTGAAACGGGATTAAAGTGGAATTTGGGGAAATACAAGCTTTTAATTTAGTTTTAATTTAATTTTGCATAATTTCATCTTCATGCATAGTCTCTTTTAATCATGTCATTTTCACTTGTTTTCTTATGATTCATCCTTAGGTTGTTAGAGTGTTGATTTCTATATCCATGTTTTTATATCCATATCTATCATGCTTTTTGTTCATTTTTCTCCATGTTGTGCTTGTTATTGTATCCGCCCAGGTGCTCCTCCGCAAGGACGCCCGTGTTGATTTTCCTACTCTTTTGCTTTGAAGGAGCTGTATGAAATTGCGGATATTACAGGATGTTTTGTTAGACGCCGTCATTCTTTTGATATCTTGTTATGATCGGATCTGTCACTCGGGTGAGTGGCCCAATCTTGTAATTGTATAATGAATGTATAGCATAACATCTAACTGTTATGATTACTTTTGTGTAGCTGTGGACCGACAGCATATTCGGTTCTTCTCTTTGTATATAGTGGTTTTAGATGTATGTTAATTATGTTTCTTTGAACTCCACTATCGTTCTAGAATGGGTTGTTTAAATTGTTTTTTTTTCTTAACTTAACTTTTAAATTGCATAAATTGTTTTGACAACCCATTTTCTGAATTATTGGGTGGTTTTCTCGGTTACTCTTACTATATCTGTGGTGCTGAGAATGATTTCCGTCCATGATTACCGTATATGTCGGAGTATCGGGCTGGCCACCCCTTATTTCGGAGTGTGGGTTGTCACAGATGGTATCAGAGCACTGGGTTCTAGAGTACTAGGATCTATATGGACTTGTCACGATCTACCGTAGCGTTCTTTGATATAGAGCCTAATGATAAGACTGCTTTGCTGCTTATAATTGCGATCTTCTGTGAAATAGATTGTTGTGAATTGTATTCTAATACTATTGTCCCTTCATCTCAGATGCCGCCTAAGAGAGGTCCCCCCCCCGAGACGCAATAGAGTTGTAGAAGAGGATGTTGGTCCTCCACCGCCCCAAGGAACTTTTAATGCTGCGGACGTAGCCAATATCATGGCTCATACAGTTAATGCCGCCATGACCGCAGTAACGCAGCAGATGCCAACAACTCAACAATGGGCAAAAGATGCTCTAGCGCCTACGGGACCTTCTCCGTGGGAAAGAGTAAGGGAGTCCTTTTTAAAGGGCCATCCCTCAGAGTTTGACGGAGGTTCTGATGTTGTTCGAGCAAATCAATGGAAGAAGGATATGCAACGCCATTTACGAATGGAGGACTGTAGTGAGGAGAAGAAGCAAGTCCTTGCTACTTTCAAGTTGGTTGGGGCAGCGTTACATTGGTGGGAGTCGATGACTACGCCATAACAGAGGGATACTATGTCTATTACTGATTTCTGGGTCTTGTACGACCAGAAATATTTTCTTCCCGCGATTCAGAGGGAGACGAGGAGGAAACTTCAAGATCTAGTTCAGGGAGAACGATCGGTTGCTGAATATGAGGAGGAGTTTACCCGACTAGCTAGTTTTGTGCCGGAAGAGGTAACCCCGAAGGAAAGGAAAGTCTCAAAATTCATGGGAGGTCTAAACTGGAGAATCCGGCAGCATTTTCTGGGTAATCCGGCTTTACAAACCTTTGGTGAAGTGATAAATGCGGCATTACTTCATTGTCAGGAGCATCGGTTGTTTATTCAGAATAGCAAGAAAGCTTCAGGAATGGGACAAGTAGGGAAGCCCGGGGTGAGTGGGAATGGAGGAGGAGCCTTTCCTTCGTCCCAACCAGCGGGTAATAAGCAACGAGAAAGGGATCCCCAGCGAGGGGATGGGTCGAAAAGACAACGCTCTGGCGGGTTTAATGTTAGTGGCAATGCTAACAGGCAAGGTCAGGGTGCCGTACCACAGCAAGCGGGTCGAGGTGGCCAGGGAGGTAGGGGCCAACCGGGCCAAGGTATTGGGTAGTTCAGAAATAACAGAGGTCGAGGTCAGGAGAATATGGTGGGGAAATGTTTCCAATGTGGAGAAGCTGGTCATTTTAAGAGAGATTGTCCTTAGGTGATTTGGGGACAACCTCCACGAGTTCCTCAGCAGCCTTATGTGCAGTTCCCTCCACAAGCACCGAATCCAGTTGTCCCTCTGCAGCAGGGTCAACTACAGTATGGGAGAGTCTACCACATTCAGGATGCTATGCTTCCTCCTATTCAGCCAGCGCCGCCAGCTATAGAGGGTAAGTTCCTTATTGAGGGACACATGGGTCGCGTGCTGTTTGATACGGGTGCGATGCATTCTTTTATTTCTAGAAGTTTTGCTCAGTCCACAGAGTTGATAAAATCTGCGGAAAGTACCTTTTCTAGTGTGGAGTCCTCTATGGGTGACGGTTCCCTTATTTTCTTTGTTTGTAAACATATAGGGATCACTCTTGGTAATTTGTGTTTTCAGGCCGACTTACTCGTCCTAGACATGGTCGGGTATGATGTTATTTTGGGCATGGATTGGCTTTTTAAGTATCATGCTATAGTTAATTGTTACGGGAAGAGTATAGTCTTCGCCGTTCTGGGACAAGATATGTTCCTGGTGGTTATGCCTCGTTTAGAGGGAGATTCTGGTACTTATTTATATTGTATTGCGGATGAGAATTCTCGGGATGTAGTTGTTCCCTTAGATTCTATTCCTATTGTTCGAGATTTCGAGGACGTTTTTCGGGAGATACCGGGTTTGCCTCCTAGCAGAGAAATTGAATTTGTGATAGACTTAGCGCCGGGAACTCGATCGATTGCGCGAACTCCTTATCGGATGGCTCCTGTGGAAATGAGGGAGCTAAGAGATCAGATTCAGCAGTTGTTGGAACAAGGGTTTATCAGGAATAGCACATCGCCGTGGGGTGCTCCTGTGTTATTCATGAAGAAAAGAGAAGGTTCTCTCCGGTTGTGTGTTGACTATAGAGAGTTGAATAAGGTCACCATCCGGAACAAATACCCTTTGCCTCGCATAGATGATTTGTTTGATCAGCTCAGGGGAGCGACCTACTTCTCTAAGATAGATTTGAGAATGGGGTATCACCAGTTGAGGATACGAGAGCAAGATGTATCCAAAACTGCTTTTCTGACGAGGTACGGGTCTTATGAGTTTTTGGTTATGCCTTTTGGGCTAGCCAAGGCCCCTGCAGTATTCATGGACCTTATGAATAGATTATTTCGGAACTTCCTGGACCAATTTGTCATTGTATTTATTGATGACATCCTTGTGTATTCTCAAATGGAAGATGACCATGCTACTCATTTGGGGTTGGTCCTGCAAAGGTTGAGGGATCACCAATTGTACGCTAAGTTTGAGAAGTGTGGTTTTTGGTTGCGGGAAGTGCAATTTTTGGGTCACGTTGTTTCTTCGCAAGGTATATCGGTGGACCCAAGTAAAGTTATTGCAGTGAGGGAGTGGGGTCAGCCCACGACGCCTACCGAGATACGCAGTTTTCTGGGTTTGGCGGGCTATTACCGCCGATTTATTAAAGGATTTTCTAAGATTGCTAGTCCTTTGATAAATTTGACCCGAAAAGGGGTTAGATTTGTGTGGGATGACGCCTGTCAAGCTGCGTTCGATGAGCTTAAAGATAGATTGACTTCGGCTCCAGTCCTCGCTTTACCCAAGCCAGGGTTGGAATATTTAGTCTTCACCGATGCATCTCTACAGGGTTTGGGAGGTGTGCTTCAGCAGGAGAGACAAGCTATTGCATATGCTTCTAGAAAACTCAAGCCTCATGAAAGAAATTATCCGGTGCATGACTTGGAATTAGCCGCCGTTGTCTTTGCCTTAAAGATTTGGAGGCACTATCTTCTCGGGGAGAAGTTTAGTCTTTTCACGGACCATAAGTCGTTGCAATATTTATTTTCTCAGAAAGATTTGAATATGCGGCAGCGGAGATGGATGGAGTTCGTGAAAGATTACCAATTTGATATTCATTATCATCCGGGCAAGGCGAACGTGGTGGCGGATGCCCTGAGTAGGAAGCCCGGGGGAGAGTTAGCTGAGGTGTGGAAAGCTAAATGGAAGGAACTCAGTCATGAGGATGCGGTTTCTAGGGCATTTATATCCTTGATGATCGTTACTCTGACGATTGTGGCAAGGGTTGTGGAAGCCCAAGGCAGAGATAAAGAATGTCAAGACCACATTCGCCAGTTATTGACTGGGGGAGCGGAGTCCTACTCGGTAAGTTCTGAGGGTGGATTGCGCTTTCATGGAAGGCTTATTGTCCCGGAGGATGGAGATTTGCGACGGGCTGTGATGGCGGAATCTCACGGCTCTAAATTTTCGGTACATCCGGGAAACGATAAAATGTATCAAGATATGCGCCGTCAATATTGGTGGCCGGGTATGAAACGAGATATTTCGGAGTTTGTATCTCGATGCACTACTTGTCAGTTAGTTAAGGTTGATCATCAGCTACCGACAGGTTTGTTGCAACCGTTGGAAATTCCTGTTTGGAAATGGGAGAGCATTTCAATGGATTTAATCACTGGTTTACCAATGTCACAAAAGGGTCACGATTCTATTTGGGTTATCGTGGATCGCTTGACAAAGTCGGCGCATTTCCTTCCCGTCCGTACTGATTATAATACCGCTCGTTACGCTCGATTGTTCATTGAAGAGATTGTTAGATTGCATGGGGTGCCCTTGAATATTGTTTCCGACAGAGACAAGATCTTTGTTTCCCACTTTTGGCAAAGTTTCCAAGAGGCCATGGGAACCGAATTGAAGTTAAGTACTTCCTATCATCCTCAAACAGATGGCCAAACCGAAAGGGTTAACAAAATGTTGGAGGATATGCTTCATATGTGCATGCTTGATTTCAAGGGTAGTTGGGAACAATATCTCCCTTTGGTTGAATTTTCTTATAATAACTCATACCAGTTCACTATTGGGATGGCGCCCTATGAATCCTTCTATGGTAGGCCTTCCAGATCCCCCACGTGTTGGTTAGAAGTGGGAGATAACAAGTTTCTCGGACCTGAAATGATTCGGGATACTTCTTCAAAGATCGAGCTTATTCGAGATCGTATTCGGATAGCCCAAAACAGACAAAAGAGCTATGCCGATGCGGGGAGAAGGCATGTGGAGTTAGAAGTTGGAGACCAAGTGTTGGTACGGGTGTCGCCAATGAAAGGCGTTAAGCGTTTCGAAAAGAAGGGGAAGCTTGCACCACGTTTCGTTGGGCCTTTTCCTGTACTTGCTAAAGTAGGCCCCGTGGCGTATCAAATTTCCCTACCGGAACCGTTGCAATAGATTCAAAATGTTTTCCACATCTCCTCTTTGAAGAAGTATAAGAGGTGTGATGGTGCCCTTTGGCACATCCCTTTCGAGGATATAGAGTTACAACCCGATATTTCTTATGAAGAGCAACCTGTGGCCATTTTGGAGCATGGGGAACGTAGATTGAGATCTCGTGTGGTGCCCTTGGTTAGAGTACAATGGAGTCATCACAGTGTCGATGAATCTACTTGGGAGCGTGAGGATGTTATGCGGGAAAAGTATCCGCATCTTTTTATCCAAGGTACGCTTGAATTTTGGGGGCAAAATTCCCTCATAAGGGGGGGAGTATGTAACAACCCTCGCTTTTGGGAGCCATTTTTTTTTATTTATTTACTATGTTGAGTAACTGCATATATAAAATGCTGCATGTGGGTAAGTATTAATTTGATGAAATAAGTTAATATTTACAATTAAGTTGCATAATTACCATGTGGGTAAGTGATTATTACCATGTAGTGTTCTATTTTGTCATGAAAATTAAAATGGGAATCTGAATTAAAATGGGACCGGAACTTGAAATGGCTTATAAAATCTCCAAATGATAATTTGGAGGGTGTAGTTAGTTCCGGGAGGTGAGAGACAGTCGAAATGTGTGCCATATTGTATTTTGAGATTTTGGGCACTTTTGACTGGTTTTGGCATATTGCGTATTAGAACTTAACTATTGCGGTATTTTTACTCAAAGGTTGGAGACTTTTAATCTTAAGCCACGTTTTAGTCTTTCCCCAAGCCTTTCATTTCCTCTTATTTGCCCTAAGTGTTCTAGCCTTAGAGTGAGAGAGAGTGAGAGTGGAAGATTGGAGAAAAAGAGAGAGATCTTGAAGATTTGTGGTTTGATCTTGCTTTCTTCTTCAACCAAGCCTGATATTGAAGCCCCAAGGCAAGTTTTCTACTTGCTATTATATGGTTTAAGATGAATAATTAGTATGGGTAGATATGTATAGTTTTGATGTAGTATAATTGTGGTTTTTGGTTAGATTTATAGGTATCAACATCTTTGGTAGAGATAGATTGTTGATTGAGGCAGAAAAATGTTGTTCGGAGCATTTATGATCTTTTGGTATCATTAAATGTAGTTGGATGATTTTGGGTTGGTTATTGATTTTGGGTTTAGAAGATATTAGGAGAAATGGGTCTAGGTCTGTAATGGCCGGTCGACCGCGTATCTCAGACCGGTCAACCGGGCCTTCGGAAGAGGGCTCACTGCTTTCTTTCAAAGGCATGAAATAAGGGCGCGGTCGACCGCGGTTCTACCACAGGTCAACCGGTCCATCCGAAATGAACTTTCTGCTTTCTTTTAAAAGCTAAACTTTGAGACGCGGTCGACCGCGGTCTTGGGATCGGTCGATCGGTCCCCTGTTTTCTCAACCAATTTCCTACTTTTATTTTTAATCCTTTTTCCCCTAGGAACTTAGGACTCTTCTTGAATGAAGTAAACCTTGGCTTTTAGAGTCCTAGTTGAGTTGGTTGTCACCCTAGTGTTGAATGGGTTCACTTGGGGTTAAGTTAGGGGGAAGGGTTGTCCTAAGTGATGTTAAGGCATCACTTTTCTTGGTGCATCCTATAAATATGGATGGGAATTGTAGGCCCATACTTGGAGACTTTAGGGGCTTAAATCGAGATATATAAAACCTTATGTTTGGGAAGTGAATATGATCCCTTGGAGATTTATTCGAGGCATAACCTAGGATGAGAAATGAACTATCCTATGATAATGGTTTCAAAAAAATGAAACATGTAATTCTAAATGAAATGAAAAGTATGGTTTTTATAGTAAATGCTAATTTACTTAAACACACCTCTCTAAATGCTATCATAAGGGAAGCTCACGCATGAGGTGATGTTCCTTGACTAGTGAATGCTGGGAAACTATATGCGGGTTTATTATATGTATTTTTATGCGCTAGTGAAGTAATTCGGGGTGTGGTTATGACTCACTCGCAGGCATATGGCCACTTCCCGACGTGCGTTAGGTACCCAGGCTGCCTTGTTTGATGGGCCCTAGAAGATGATAGTCATTTAGGGGGCGTGCCCAGTGGGGAAACTCGGAGGGGCGGTCTTAGAATCGTTATATGTATAAGAATATAGCTTTTCTAAAACTCAAGTGGGACTTGAGGGTTGTATAATTCCACTAAATGATATTATGACAATTACATTCCTGCTAAGGAATGGGAATTGGAATGAAATAAGAAGATAATGTTAGTATATTCCTGTTAAGGAACTGAAACTGGATTAAAGTGGAATTTGGGGAAATACAAGCTTTTAATTTAGTTTTAATTTAATTTTGCATAATTTCATCTTCATACATAGTCTCTTTTAATCATGTCATTTTCACTTGTTTTCTTACGATTCATCCTTAGGTTGTTAGAGTGTTGATTTCTATACCCATGTTTTGCTATCCATATCTATCATTTTTTTTGTTCATCTGGGAACTATATATAAACCGGGTCCTGACCCATTCATTTTTCTCCATGTTGTGCTTGTTATTGTATCCGCCCAGGTGCTCCTCCGCAAGGACGCCCGTGTTGATTTTCCTACTCTTTTGCTTTGAAGGAGCTGTATGAAATTGCGGATATTACAGGATGTTTTGTTAGACGCCGTCATTCTATTGATATCTAGTTATGATCGGGTCTGTCACTCGGGCGAGTGGCCCAATCTTGTAATTGTATAATGAATGTATAGCATAACATCTAACTGTTATGATTACCTTTGTGTAGCTGTGGACCGACAGCATATTCGGTTCTTCTCTTTGTATATAGTGGTTTTAGACGTATGTTAATTATGTTTCTTTGAACTCCACTATTGTTCTAGAATGGGTTGTTTAAATTATTATTTTTTCTTAACTTAACTTTTAAATTGCATAAATTGTTTTGACAACCCATTTTCTGAATTATTGGGTGGTTTTCTCGGTTACTCTTACTATATCTGTGGTGCTGATAATGATTTCCGTCCATGATTACCGTATATGTCGGAGTATCGGGCTGGCCACCCCTTATTTCGGAGTGCGGGTTGTCACAATCTAGTCCTTGTTAGGCTCGTTGTATCATAAATAATGATCATTTCGAGTAGTCATAGTAGTTAAAAAGAAAAATGCAATTTTGAATAACAATTGAGTCAAAAATGCAATTTTAGTAATCTAGGGGCTAAACCATAATTTTATAAACTTTACTGGCATAAAAGTAATTTTTAAAACTTTATCTAAGTAATATAAGATTTCCTCTGAAATTTTGTTGAATTTGGAGTTAAAGGAAAAGTTATTAATTCAGAGGTCCAAAATGTAATGAAGGGTAAATAGATAATTTGTTAAACTTCAAGAGACTAAATTTGAATTAATATTAGTTATTTTATGTTTTTACAAGTACATGTGAAGTTTGGTGAAGATTGAAGGTCATTTGGAGAAGTTAGTTTTTGTGGGGTTCAAATTGTGAATTTAGAAAGCTCGATTGAAGAAAGATTTAAGTAATATTGGATGCAAGATAATAACTGAAGCTATGGATAACTCAGGAAAGTAAAGTGTCATAGGATCGATTCCTCCCCCAACCTACGCTTTTTGCAAGAAATTTTTCCAAGAACAATCAGTCAGTCCAAACATGCGTTAGCGCATCAGACTTGTGCGTGTCATCTTATCTTCCTAGTAGTGCCTTTCTAGGGAGAAATACCAAATGCAAAAAGTCATAATCATCTTTGTTCCTTTTATTTTGGACGCATTGAAAGAGTCATTATTCCCAACAATTCTATCAATTTTTTAAATAACATTCAACTCAATATCCAATAACCAAAAAGTGTCCTTTTTATCTGAAAGAACAAAATTTCGTCCTTTCTATTTTAAACGTTAAAATTGACAAATCTTTGTGGGTTTGACATGTAATTACACTTGTTATTCTATAATAGCCAATGCACTTGAGCTTATTTTATTTTGACCATAGATTCCAAGAGATCTCCCTCGTAATATGTGTTTACCCTAAGAGGTGGAACCATAAGTTGGAGGAGTTTCCATTACTCGTGTATTGATTATTCGACCATGGAAGTCAAGTATGTTGTTGCTTTTGAGGCAGCAATAGAGAATTTTTGTCTCTTAAACTTCCTAAATGATTTGGGTATGGTTCCTTCAGTTCAGTTGGCTATTACACTTCATTGTGACTATAGTGGTGCATTTGAAAATTTGAAAGAACCAAGAACTCCTAAGAGGACGAAGCACATTGAGCGCACGTATCACCTGATTCAGGAGATCATGTATAGGGACGACATCATCGTAACTAAGATTGAATCTTAGGACAACCTCGAGGATCATTTTAGAAAGACATTAATGGATAAGACTTTTGACTATCATGTAGAGGGAATGATAGTCAAAAGGATTGTCACAGGGCGTTAAGACTTAGTGGGATATTGTTGGGGTTTTATTTTTAAAACCATGAAAGACATTCTATTTTTATTAATAAAGGATTGTCTCATTCATATTGAAATTCGAATCATGTTTTTTACAAGTCTTTATATTTATATTTTAAATATATTGTTTCATATGTATGTCGGTCAATAGCACTTCGTCGAAGTTTTGGTGAGTTGGGTTCTACTCGATCACAAGAGAGAAGAATTTTGGTACTAGTAGTATTAAATAGTTTACAACCTAGATAGGGAGTTGACATCCTATCGTAACGGTTATTATAACGCCCCGACCCGAATTTATGGGTTACTCACGGTTCAACCAGATCCGGCCCGAACGTTAGGTGTGAAGTGCGATGAGACAACCAAAATAATATTGATAGTCCAGTTTTATTTAATTAACCTTTTACTTATTTATCATGGAATTTTGATTCATATCAAGTTATGTGTGGGACCCATGGGAAGCGTCCCAAGAGTCCGAGCATTCAAAGCTACTTATGTAAAATAAAAAGGATACTTATTAGTATAATGCTATCAAAATATAGAACCTCACATAACCTGCCATAACAAAGAAGAAAGAATGAGTTGAATGCCGAGTGAAAAATACAACAATGAAATATAGAAATCGAATAGAATAAAAGAGACTCTAACACCTTATACCTATGTGTACATGCAGTTACCTCATATATATATATTTACATATACATATATTAATGCATGAAACCATTTTTATTTCAAAATGTTACTTGTTTCGATTAGTTCACATTAATCCCATGAAGATACCCTTTTTTCTTAACTTACCAAATTTCCCTATTTAACGCATCCGATTAATTACTTAAACAAAATACCATTTGTTTAGAGATAATACTTCTTATACCGAAATCATCCATTTACTCACACTAAATCTACCTTAGTATTTTTCTTGAAAATAGCCCTTCAACACACGCACACATCGTATCAGAAAATTTCTTCTTTTCCATTGAAAGTCTTTCACAAACACACACTTGTGTTAATTATGGGTTAAAATCTCCTTAGGTTGCTTATTCACCCATTTAATCGCTTCACTTTACCATTTGTTCACGTTATGTGGACATTAGCCAATTTCTCACATTACTTACCCACATTATCTTTAAACCATAACATTTATAAATTTCATTCAAGTTAGGTTGTTTTTCTTATATTAACAACACAACCCATTTCTTTGTCACGTTCCATTATCCTTTTTCTTGGAATCTTGTAAATAGTCGCAACTTTAACGGGCTCCATACCATCGGCTACGTTACCATATGCTTTGGCCAGTGTCTTAGGTCTTTCACCCTAGGGATCCAGAACCTTCTTAATTATTTCTCGATCTCATCCGAGTCCATATTAATGTAATTTAATATTTTTTTGAATGTCCACGTTATCCCACCTTTACCGAACGAAGCTAAAACTCAGGAATTTCACCCCACCTTGTGTTACACTTTGAAAATCACCATTTTTTATCCCTACACAAGCATTGATTTTAGCCCAAAAATCAATTTCATTTAGGGTTATTTGTGTAACACCTTCTCAAATATTTTTATTTCATAAAAATATTCAACAGTATGTAAAATTACCATTTTACCTCGTTTGTTTCCAAACTCATCTTTTCCTCCATTTTCACGAGTGTTGATTTCCCCAAAACATTGTTAAGTTATACACACCAAATTTTTGAATATTTTTACTCATTAACACTCATTAAAATTTTTGGAGATAACACATTCTTCAAGTTCAAAATATATTTATTTCATTACTTTCTTTAGTAAGGAAACCATTTGACATTTTGAAGATTACTTTGCAAGAAAACACCATTTTACCTTTACTTTCACACGCAGTCTTAAATACCCACTTATCATATTTTCTACACTTATTCACACACTTTAATGGATGAAATTTCTATTTTTTATTCATATTAAACCCTTTAAAACCTTTGTTAAACTTGTTTGTATGCTCATCATCAAATTACAACAAGTTTATATACCTAGAAAGAGGGATTTTAAGTAAAAAAATCCTATTAAATGGGTGTAACACACGGTTCATTCTAGAAATTTCATAATATTTGCAAAATGCATGCTTTTCAATACAAAAGACATTTTTTTTTCTTCAAAACTTGAATAAATGTCTCCATATAAAAAAATCCCAATTTTTACAAGAAAACTTTGTGACGTTTGTTCATCAAATATCTTCAATATGAAAAATATTATTTAAAAAATTTTATTCCTTAAAATGTTTAAATACCAATTTTCTTGAAATATATCATTTACTCAAAACTTTGAAAAACATTTGTAAACCATTTTACCCTAATCCATAAGAAACAACCCTCTTAAATCATATATGCATTCTACTCTTACAAACTCTAACTACAAGACCAATGCTATGGAAAATAGAGTTTTTAAGATAAGGAGTAGAGTTCCCCAACTCAAAGAAGCTTCGGCAATGGTACGATGAATGTAAAAGAAGATGAAAATCTCCAACCTCCTAAGGTGGCCTTAAAGAGGTTTCCTAGATCCACTAAGCTTGCTCCTTGAAAGCTCTATGAAACCCCCCTTTAAACTCCATAATTTCTTAACATCTTTAAAATCGATAACTTTGCCCAAAAATGGTGTAGATGGGTTTATAACTTTGAGTATGATGCAAAAGGGTTAAACTATGGTGGTTTTGGGTGGAGGGATGGTGGCACTAGGGTTTTGTATGGTGATTGGTGAAGGAGGAGCTCCAACAGCTAGAAAGAAAGACCAAATCTGACTGGGTTGCTAAAATGAGGCGAACCCCACTTTAAATTCCCCCCAACCCCTAAGGGTAATCCCAAAATGCCTTTAAACTCAACCCTTTAATCCACTGGTCCATCAAGCCTTTAACCCACGTTTTGATCTAAGCCGCTGAGAGCTCAAAAGCTCATCTAATCTGATAATTCACATCGCGACATCACATTGAAATGTGCAAAAAAAAATCTAATTTTTGACGTATTGTTCAAACAACTTTTGGATTCATTCGAATGAGACACCCTATTGTTCGAATGAGAGTTCTAACGAGGGTTCTAACTAGGGTCAAATGTTGTCTATAAATGGGTCAAACACTAGCTCGTTCGAATGTGTAGCTACCCCTCGTTCAAATGACAACACCTCGCTCAAATGAGGGGTTTCAAACGAGATTACAGAGAATGATGGAAATCAAATAGGTCCTAGTTATTACAATATCGTTCAAACCTTTTTATAACGATAGGCCTTTCCTTATTCGAACCATGTGGCCACTTAATCGAATGATATCCATAATTCCTTATAATAACTTTAAGCCATACAAATCCAGTTTAATTTCACCAGGGCCACTACATTACCCAAATTTGACTTAAGATCTATCTTACCAAGTCTAAAGCCAAAATGGGCCGTACAAAGTTACTAAATCACATGGGTACGATCAAAATTGCGGGCGATGGCATTACATTCTTCCTTCCTCGGGGAATTTCATCGTCAAAATTTTAAATCCATTAATTCCTCAAATTCTTGGTATTATCAATCCTTACTCTAAGTCATAGGGACACTTCAAGGTTGTGTTATCAAAATCCTAAACCACTAGAAAATCATCCCACCTTCTTTCACCAGAGTAGTCACCAAAGAATTTAACATGCATCATATTCCAATGCTCACCATTAGGCTATCCATTAAAATTGTGTAAGAATCCTTGAATCTCCACTTACCCGATGATCATGCTCAATCAAGTCCTAAGGTTTCGTTGCTAAAACTCAAGGCATGATGGAATATGTACCTATGAAACACAATATAGTGATCGGTATTTCATCCAAGAGAAAACAACATACAACTAACTGCCAATCAATTATAATAAATTATTTTTATTCTTAGGACTGCGTATTCAGAGTCTCCTCAAAATCTTGGGTCATCCTGACCGCACAAACTCACTTAAACTTGATACTAATCTCGCATCACTGATCACTCACGGCGAGGAGAGACATACGAATTATGTTAAAAATCATGCGTCCGACTAATTCTTCCCGTAATAACCTTCTATGAACCTATGATAACTCTAGGCATCCAATTATAATACACTCGTCCAAGTATTATACCAATCCACGCATTGTGGAAAAACAACACTACATGTTATGTTTCCTCAGTAAATAACACCTTACGATATCCTAAAATCATAATCCTATTCTTACAATTGGATCCACTAACCTCTACACCGACTAACTCATTACCTAGTCCTTGAAACTAGAGACACTAATAGCCACGCTAGTTAACTTATGAAACTGTTAGTCTAAGGAAAACAAACACGATGAGAAAATTATGCGACAGGACGCGCAAACACAAGAGGATATTTCTTACAAGAGCCCACTCAGTTTTTGAGCTGTAATTAACACACCAGGTCTATCTGCACTCTTATTAGGTCAAGTCGTACCGTAAATAAAACAACCATGGGAGATAATTCTAGACTACCACAACTAAAGAAACACAATCCTTAGGCACGAGGACCGAAAGAACATAACGAATAGAAAAGGATGAGCGACTATTCTGAGATAATCCCATTCGTATACAATGGACTATGGTTTACGAAAGGCGAATCTATACCATATTTTTGGAATCTACCATTCCTCCTATATATATATATATATATATATATATATATATATAGAGAGAGAGAGAGAGAGAGTCATAAGCTTGATTAATTAGTTATAATTTCATATTATTATTATAATTGTTTAGTCGCATATGGTTTTTCATTTTTGTAGATAATGTCGAGGGGAAACCACAACCAAAATGTAATAAGTGGTAAGGTGACACCTCAACGAGTTTCCTCATCTTGTGAACAACTTAAATTCTCAACACCAATGGCTGAGGAATTCACAACTCCTCCAATGGTTCATTCCACTACACTGAGTCCAACTCCAAATGCTACAACGCCCTTAGCTAGATCTCTCATTTCTCCAACGCCCCTTTCCATCTCTCCTAACACTTCCCGCTCAAATGAAAAGAAGCCCATTGGGTTCTTCATCCTCGGGAATAACCCTATGGATGATAAAAATAACCTGTTGAGCAATAAAGCCTGGTCTTTATCGCTGAGAAAAATGAATGTGGGAGTCGGGGGACTAGACAACTAGAACCTTGTTGATCAAGACATTAAAGATTACATATATGATCAACTCTGCAAGAGTTTCTCATTTCTTGACCATTCCAAGAGTAAGGTTATTTCTCGGGTTGTTGAACAATTGAGGACATACAGGAGAAACCTTCGGCTAAGACATTTTTTGAAGGAGGTAGCGAACCCTGATATTTTGGCACTGAAAGACAGAGTGCCTTACAATATTGAAATGGCAGTGGAATAGTGGAATAATTTTTAGGAGAATTAGGCGAAGGTGAAAAAACTGGTCCAAAAGGAGAAAAAAATATAAAATAGTGTAAACAAAATTGATGTCCACAGACTGGGATCCAAATCATATGAATATGTGAAGAATGAATGGGTGAGTAGTACAAAGGATGTTCCAGAGGCCGATAAACAACTAAATCAGGCCAACTTATACATTCATGCTCGATGGGACAAAGATAATAAATTCTCGTCGCTCTTGACCTTGAACAGGATGGCTTGACCCAGACCTTTGGAAAGGACAAAGGGGGAGAACGAGATGTGTTGGCTCACATAGGCCAAAAATAAAATTAAAACATATCTCACCTCTCATGGACGAGATTTCTTTGATCAGTGATTGTATCTCGACCCAAGACGAATAATAGTTTATGACTAATGGGGATGTCAATGAGATTATAAATAACTCGGGATTCTTATCGAATGAAATTGGGAAACTTATGACTATTTTCGAAGTTTATAGCCCCCTAATGTCCCCTCATGATTTCCCTTACCCTCCTCCTCCTCCTCCTCCTCCTCAAGGTTTTCCCTATCCCCCTTCAAGTTTCCCCTCCCATATGCCTCTTCCTTCAATATTCCCCTCCCCAAGTGCCACCTCCTTCAATATTCCCCTCCCAAATGCCACTTCCTTCAATATTCCCCTTCTTTGTGCCTCTGCCTGTCACGGGTCCTAGGTCATCGTCAAGAACTGACAGTTACTATGGCCAACAACACTATTTTAGGGACATGGACAATATGAGGATTGTCGATTTATGCACACTCATCTTTATAGTTGTCGGAACTACTATACACGGCCAAGCATGGTAGAACGGTGAGGCTCAAATAATGGTCGATAAAATATATGACGGTTGTGAATATGTGCTTGTGTACATTAACAATAGGGAAGGGAGGGAATTGAGGAATTATATATATTCTTTTATTACTTGGCCAATTTATATGTTGGTCAAGTTGTAATAATATTTATTTTTATTTCAGTTGTAATAATATTTTTTTCATTTAATTTGTAAGAATATTGTTTTTATTTCAGTTGCAATAATATTTCTTTTAGTTTAAGTTGTAATAATATTTATTTGAGTTTATACTGTGGCATTTCCGTAATCATATTAATTTCTTTTATACAACATGAAATTTGTTTTAACCTATTAACACAGGATTTAAATTTGAAGATTATTAAATGGATTTCCCACAATACAAAGAGTGTATGGGATAGACTAACCGAATAAGAAATAATCAAGTAAAGGGCGTTCAAGCATTTGTTAAATACGCTTCCAAAAATCTTAGTAGTGACAAGTTTTCGTATTCGTGTACCTATTGTATGAATGGAAAATATAAGTCATTGGAAGCCGTTTAGTTGCATTTAATAAAGTGAGGAATCTGTCAAGACTATAAAATATGGACATACCATGGTGAAAAAAATATACTTTATGGTCGGAAAGAATTGTCGGTACCCGACCGCGTAACATAACCCAAATGAGTGGAAGTGGTACATGATTCACCAACACATCGTCCATTGACTAACATAATTGATGATGCTTATGGAGTCCATAACCATCAAAACCACCAACCTATGGATGCGGATAATGCACATTATGATCAAGTAAATGAACAATATGATGCTGAACTACTAGGAGATTAGGAATACATATGCTCAAAAGCCTATGCGGCTAGACTATTTTATAAAGATTGCGATGAAGATCACTCGGTATTATATGCAATGATTGGTTTGCATAATTTGAAGAGTCATTTTAGTTTGTCCAGGAACAACGTAACCAAAATTCTTAAGTGGATTAAATAAATTCTCTCAAAAGAGAACACGTTACGAAATAATTCTCCTACCATGATGAAGAGCTTGCAGGGTTTCAGTTTGAAATAAAAATATATTCATGCATGCAAGTATGATTGCATATTGTACCGCAACGATCACGAAGATAAGGATGAATGTCCAGTATATAGTGAGCCGAAATATGTGGTTTGTGATAATGGAAAAGACAAAGCTGCAAAATATTGCAAGTCCCACAAAAGTTTTTGAAGTATTTTCCACCTGGGCCATGGTTAGCATGGTTTTTTACTATACAATGGTGAAGAATTAACCATTAATTCTTCACTATTTTATATGATAATGATGGAAAGTCCCTAATATTATTTAAGGAATAATTTCCTTTCTCCTGCCTCCAAATATCGATTTAGAGTCATGTAAGTTAACTTTCGATAAAATGTTATGTTCAATCGAATGCTAGGGGAACAAAAACCTTTCACAAGGCGTTCGGTTTGAGAATAGAGTCATTTAAGTTTGTGACTGGATCAAATTGACCAAGCTCAATTTCCACGTGTTCATATATATATAATTTGTTGATCAGTTTCATTGATACACTATTCATAAAATGAAGGTAAATTAACTTCATTCCATGAAGATCGTATTAATGAAACTAATCAACTAATGTACATGTACAATAATACGCTGGGGGCTCCAGGATCAATTTGATCTAATTATACATTCAGAAGACTCTATTTAATGGTCTTCTTGGATCGTAGGAACCAGGTATTCTTTACTTTAACTAAAGTAGTTATATAATTTATATGCATTTTCTTTTAAATCTTCTAGATGATAGAAGGAGTAAGGGATAATTATTGATTTTTTTGGTTTGGCCGTCGAATAATTATTGGTTATTGGTTTCTTGTTGGATAGTATGTTAGAAGGAGTACGGGATAATTATTGATTTGTTCATTGGATAATATGTTGGATAATTATTGGTTGTCGTAGCACCTAGGTTTCCCAATATCTCCCAACATATCTCTTTAATTAATGTCTCGTTTGAAAAACTTCTGCTCTCTGGAAAGTTGCAAAACTCTTGCTCTCTCAAAAGTTGCAAAATTCTTGAGCTTTAATCGGAGAGAGATAGCGGGAGAAATTGGGAAGACGAATCGACAATGTTGTCTAGGATAGAATCGTGAAATAAGATATTGCTAGCCACCCATGCATTATAAGGAAGGATTTTTTTACAATTTGAAAAGAGTTTTTTTAAGAATGGAATTTCATTAATTTTAAAAAAAATGCCACTAGGGGGCGGAAACCACTAACCCCTCCCCAAACGGCACCATTGTAACTTTGGCATCATCCACAAAGACATTATAGTTTTTGTATTTTTGAAAATAAGTTTGAAGCAAATTTTTTAAATTAATGACATTCCACCCTTAAAAAAGTCTCCTTTCAAAAACAATCGATCGCGTAGTTGCAGGAATCTCGGTTTGAGGATAGGACATGAATTTTAAAATAGGCACACTTAGGCTTGAAAACGTGCCGTGGCAGAGGGGGTGGCACCCCCGTCGACCACTCGAGTGGCATGAACACCTTGTACGCATCTAACGTAACATGTAGCAACTGTTCGCGCAGTCATGGGACTCCCGGTTTGAGGATAGGACACGGATTTAAAAACGGGTACACTTATGCTTGAAAACGTGTTACCAGGGAGACGAGACACCCCTAATGGATGCCAAACGGCACTTCCAGTGGTACAAACACCTCATGTACATCCAATGTAACATGTAGCAAACGACCGCACAACCGCGGGATCCCGATTTGAGGATAGGTCATGAATTTGAAAACTAGCACATCTAGGCTTGAAAACATGTCATGGGGGGGGGGGGGGGGGGGAGACAATCCTAACGGCCCCCAAATGAAAAATTGAGTGGTACAACGTAACACGTAGCAACCGATCGCGTAGTCGTAGGACTCTCAGTTTTGGGATAAGATAAAAATTTGAAAACAAGCACAAATAGGCCTTTAAACATCCCCCCCCCCCCCCCCCCGGGGGGGGGGGAGGCACCTCTAGCAACCCCTAAACGACACCTCAAGTGGAACGAATACCTCGCGTGGATACAATGTAATACGTAACAATCAAACGCACAGTCGTGGGATTCCTTGTTTGAGGATAGGACACAAATTTAAAAACAAGCACACTTAGGCTTAATAACGTGTCGCAAAGAGGTGGACACTCCTAGAGGCCCCCAAATGGAAGTACAAGTGTTACAAACACCTCATGAGCCTCTAACATAACATGTAGCAACCCGTCGCACAGTCGCAGGACTCCTACTTTGAGGATAGGATCAAAACAACACTTTATATTTTTTTGTGAGTTTAAAATGGTCACGACTTCAGACCCTGGCCATGTTTTATTATTCTTTCACAAAAAGATATGGGTCATGGCTTAGGACTGAAAATAGGTTTGAGGAACTCCACCATAGGACATGCCTTTGGGTTGTGACCAGATTCAAGAAAGAAAGAATGTGGGTTTGATATTTTGGCCGTGAATAGACGCGTGAAAGGATAAATATAGGTTTAGGCTTTGAGCCGTGACCAACTTTTGAGACTGGGTCACAGCCTTTGTCCGAAACTATTGACCCTCTTTAGGATCCTCATGACCACCAACTATGGCCAGGGATGTGGTCCATGACCTGCCATTTTGGTCACGCATGATATGGTTTCAGCCCAGGTCCGTGACTAGTGGCTCTTGTCACAGCCCAGGTCCGTGACCATTTGCCTAATTTGGTGTAGTGTGGCCAGTATTTTAAGTCATTCACCCTACACCCCGAGTTCTTATTAATTCTTTTTAGGTCCCATTTGAGTCCATATTAATGTGTTTTAACATTTTTTGAATGTCCACATTATCCCACTTGTACTAGCCGAAGTCAAAATTCGGGAATTTCACCCCACCTTGTGTTACACTTTGGAAATCACCATTTCTTATCCCTTACACACTAGCATTGATTTTACCACCAAATAAATTTCATTTAAGGATATTTTTGTAACCCCTTTTCAAATATTTTTATTTCATAAAAATGTTCCACTTTATGTAAAATTACAATTTTACCCTGTTTATTTCCAAACTCATATTTTCCTCCATTTTCACGAGTGTTTATTTTCCCAAAACATTGTTAACTTATACACACCAACTTCTTGAATTTTTTTACTCATTAACACTCATTAACACTCATTAAACTCTTTAAAGATAACACTCTCTCCAAGTTGGAAATCTCTATATTTCATTAGTTTCTTTACTAAGGAAACCATTTGACATTTTTAAGACCACTTTGTAAGAAAACACCATTTTTCCTTTACTTTCACATATAGTCTTAAATACCAACTTATCATATTTTCTACACTTATTCACACACTTGAAGAGATAAAATTTTTATTATTCATGTTAAACCCTTTAAAATAATTATTAAACTTGTTTATACGCTCATTATGCAATTACAACAAGTCCACATATCTAGGAATAGGGATAAGTTCAAAAATCCCATTAAATGGGTTTAACACGTGGCTCTTTCTAGAAATTTCCTAATATTTGAAAAAAATATTATTTTTACTACAAAAGACATTTTGTTTGTTCAAAACATGAATAAATGTCTATCTATATAAAAATCCCAATTTGTACTAGAAAACTTTGAGACATTTGTTCATAAAATATCTTCAACAAGATAAATGTTATTTCAAGCATTTTATTCCATAAAATATTTAAATACGAAGTTTCCTTGAAATATATCATTTTACTCAAAACTCTTAAAATATTTGTAAACCATTTTACCAAAATCCATAAGAAATAACCCTCTTAAATCATATATGCATTTTACCCTTACAAACTCTAACTACATGACCAATGATATGGAAAATAGAGTTTTTAAGATAAAAAGTAGAGTTTCCCACCTCAAAGAAGCTCTAATAATGGTAGGGTGGATGTAGAAGAAGGTGGAAATCTATCACCTCCTAAGGTGGCCTTAAAGAGGTTGCCTAGCTCCACTAAGCTTATTCCTCGAAAGTTCCATGAAAACCCCCATTAAACTTCATAATTTCTTCTTCATCTTCTCTCTAAAATCCCCCAATAACATCTCCAAAATCCACAACTCTGCCCAACAATTGTGTAGATGGATTTTATAAGCTTACGTATGGGGGAAACGGGTTAAACTATGGTGGTTTTCGATGGAGGGATGGTCGTGGTAGGGAGGTGTATGGTGGTTGGTAAAGGATGAGCTTCAAGATCTAGAAAGAGAGAGACCAAATCTGATTGGGTTGCTCAAATGAGCCAAAATCCACTTTTAGTACCCCCCAAACCCTAAAGGTTAAATCCAAAAATGGCCTTAGCTAAACCCTTTAATCCATTGGTCCAATAAGACATTAACCCATGTTTTTATCTGAGCCGTTGAGAGCTAAAAATCTCATCAAATACGATAATCCTTATAGCGACAACACATTAAAATGTGTAGAAAATTTCTGGTTTTCATTCGAACGACTTTGGACCTCTTTCAAATGAGATCGCCTCTCGTTCGAATGAGACTTCTAACAAAGGACAAACGTTGGCTATAAATATATCAAGCACCAACTCGTTCTAACAATGATCCTCATTCAAACGAGGGTGTTCCCATGAGATTATAGATAATGATGGAAATTGATTGGGTCCTAATTGTTAGAAGGTCGTTCAAACCTCATTCGAACGACAAGCCTTTCCTTGTTTGAACGTCGTGGCCACTTATGCTAATGATAGCCATAATTCTGCATAACAACTTTAAGACATACAAATCCGGTTTAATCACACCAGGGCCACTACATTACCTAAATTTGACCCAAGATCCATATTACCAAGTCTAAAGCCCAAATGGGTCATACCAAGTTACCAAATCACCCGGGTACAATCAAAATTGCGGTGTTGGGTGTTACAGTTGCGATGAAATACTACTTGTTTATCTTAAAATACGAGAACTTATATGATGGTTGGAAAATTTGTTCCATAGTTCAAAAGAGGTTTGTGATCATTACATCTAAGAATGTATTTAACAAGGCCTCTTATGAGATTTAAGTCTAAGGGTTGTCTTGAATAGATACAGATAATCTCACATCATTTGCAAAGGGTGCGTAGACTTTTAATCTTGAGAATTGTAAGGATTGGAATTCTTTTATGGCTTCTTCGTTAATTGTTATGGGTGGGGTTCGATCTTAGATTGAATCAAATGATCCTCGCATATTGGGGGACAATTATGTGAGTTGGTCTGAGATCATACTTCGAAGGAATTTGCATTTTGAGATACCTAGGATTATGAAACCCCCTTAATAGATTTATAAGGTTTTTTCTTACCAATTAGACTTTATCAATAGACTATTTCATAATCCGATGGAGCAGTAAAATAAATTAAGTTTGAGAATCAAGGAATGTGTTAAATGTTGGTTAAAGTCAAGCGGGTATCAGAAGCTTAACGTGGGGAATTATAATGTGCGCCATTATCAACTTTACAAATAACACCTCATTGTATCCGAGATTTCTTAGATAATTAAATTGGAGTGCAGTCAAAAGGAAATAAATTACGAGATTTGTAATTTGGGAGTTTCGATTATTTATTTGGAAGCCAATTTAATTTATTTATCATGGGTCCCTAGTATATATTGGTTTAAGTCCTGGTTATAAGTAGCATAATTCATTATTAAGGTTTGTTAGGGGTGAGAGAAAACACTATTCATGCTTTTGTGAAGGAACTTGGAGAGAGAGGACCATATCTCATTCACAAGCAACAGTTTTCTTTCTAAAAGGTACACACACATGTACCTAACTTTGGGTGGATCATATATTATAAAATCCAAAATTTTGACAATGTTCTAGCAAGATTTTGGAGGAACAAAAGAATTCAGCCCTGGGTTATCATCAAATACTTTTCTCCCCATTACATTGCAGCTGGATCCACAAAGGTATTGTATTCAAAACCCTAGATAAAACACCCTCTAGTAAAATTTTGATTTCTCCCTCTACAAAACTCCGATTGACCTGATTCCAAGTTCATTTGAAAGCTAAGAGATATAACTTTCCATAAATATATGATTAACACTCTAATTCTTGTCATTTTTGTTCTTTTTATTGCATAATTATTCGAAGATTATACTTTCAAAACTTTTCTTCCACGTATATCGATCCCAAATAATTTTGGGTAAGCAAATTCCATGTATCGTCAAAACATTAGATCTTTTTGGGTAAAGGATACCATGGTGTGGGGGTGGTCTTTTGGAAACCCGGGGGTCAGTTACTAGAAGATTTAACTCCTTGATACCGAACCTTAGACCATGAAAAGTAAGCGTGGTATTTCCACCCTAAATTGTACATGTTAGAAAATGTGTGAACTTTTGCCTACATTGATGTAGGGCATTGGCTTTCTCAGTGAGGATTTTGTGAGCCGGAAGGGTGGGGAAATTTTGATAGGGTGGTCTAATCCATACCAAAGCAAACACATAATTTAACCTACATGTTTCGTGTCCATAGATGCATCTCATATCCCCATTTTATTCATCTCTAAGGCTTCTAAACGCCTGGACAATATGGCCATTTTGGCGTTTAGATAAAAAAAATTCTCAACTTCATGAGCGGTTCCTTCATTAGACATGGTGGTCCTAGACTCTCAATAGGATTCCCATGTTGGGAATTTTTAATTATAACTTGTAAGGAAATCCATGCATCATTAATTATTCTCAGTAAGACATCGTTACACATTAACTCAAGCATAACTGGTGTTTTGAAATTGAAACCCTCATATCAAATCTAGACTTGATGTGAGAACTCAATCCTGTGGTGAGGACATTGCAACAATAAGTTCTTAAACATCTCCAAGTAAATCCTTGCAACTTCTTCATCAATCTGAGTAAAAAGTATTGATGGCATGATCTATCCATGTCATATTTTTGTTTGGAAATAACTTTGATAAGAAATGGATGCTCTTTTGATTACATGTAGTAATGGAATATGGTTCAAGCGATAGAAGATAACTTTTGACCTTATATTTCAAAGATAGAGAGAATAATTTCACTTTGACAATCTCATCAGTGAGTTATCATAACTTAATTATTTCATATATTTCTTTGAATTCTAACACGTGAAGATAACGGTCCTCCTTTTTTGTACCCCTAAAAATATGTAACAATTGAATTGTTCTTGACTTAAACTCGAAGTTCAAATTATGTGGGGGAGGATGGATACACGATGGCTAACTTGACCTATTGGGATATAACTAGTACTTGTGGGTTAGGAGTGCGAATTTGTCTCCAATTTCAGTAAATAATGAGAATCTATCTACGAAACTATCAAGAACTAAAAGATTCGACACTATAAAAATGACTGGTAGTATCTTGGAACCAACTTCGCATACATTGTGTTCTCGCTCACTCAATTTTATTTATTTCTTTATTAAGGGTCGACTCAAATCACGTAATCCCAAGTCTCACACATATTGATTGAACTTATCTTTATTTAGGTGTGAGGAAGTCAAATTTTAATTTCTAGTTCTCCCTAATTAACTGAAAAACAACATGAGTATCCAAATTAATCTCCTTAATTAAAATGATTGTCACACCCCTGCTAATTCGGGCGCCGGCTGCCACCAAAACTAAGTCGAGCGTGAACTAATAAACATACCATTCTTATCATGAAACAGATATGAGACATATAAAATTAATCCATAAGATAATGATAATTAATTCCAAAAGATAAACCATCCAACTAAGTGATAAAAGATCCATCTCCATGCTAAACTCAAATTTCAATCTCTAATAATATGATATTGAATAATCTCCAAATGAATATAGTGAAATAACTAAACAAAACCTATACAACTTTGGAACCGAATAGCCCAATCACAACCATAAACTGAGTCTCAATACAAGTGCGAAGTAATAGAAAACTAAACTAAATCAACACGCATAAGGTAGAGCAACTCCAACTGTACCTCCAAGCAATTCCTCAAATAACTCTATGCAGCTTCTCCAATTACTAAACCTATATTAATTAACCCAAATTACCAAATTTATCAATTATTTATGTTCTTACATAAATAATTATTAGGTATGGCGGTCCTCCCACCTCGGGTGATAATTCACCAAAATTCATTATAGCGGTCCTCCCGCCACATGCGATTTCTCCACCAAAATACACATTCCCTCGTCAAAACGCTGGCTGACCCGTTTAAACTGTCGGATCTGGCTGAATGACAAGGTTCCACACACGACACGACATAAAATATCGGTTGACCCATTTAAACTGTCAGCCCTCGATGATTATGTCTCCAATATATTTTAATACCCGTCTAATTATCTTAGGTATTAATCCACAATTTTCTCATATTCATAATTTCAAATTACCCAACCCTTTTACCAATGTGAGATCCTCAAAATACCCCTTAGTCCCACACCTAAGGGTCCCCAAGTTATCAATACGTCCTATCCTATGTATAGGATGAAATTCTAACATAAGCGTCGACCTAGTCTCATGCCTACGCTAGCATAACGACGATAAAGTATCGAAAATCAGCCCACCCCCAAAATGATAAACACGCGATAATCTACCCTCACTAGTCCCATACCTAGAATGTGTAAATCATCAAAAGGTATACCCACTAGTCCCATATCTAGAAGACATCCTAAAATATAACGAGAGCATAAATACCCAACAACCCGTCGTCACAAAGGCAATTAATAAAACCAACAAGTCACATAAATAAGCACAATTAATTAATGTATAAAACTAAGCATGATAACCAAATTCAATTAAATCTTAATTTAATTATCACATCGGCAAAAGACCCAATTAATCTCATTTAATTATTTTAAATTAAATACACAGAGATAACATCATTAACACATCCATCTTAACACAAATCACGTGAGTTATACGCCCCCAAATCAATTGAGTCAAGACTGGAATTTTTCTACATGAAACCTAATCAAACAAATCCCAAAATTCACTCATGAATCCTACGCAACCAAGGGTTATGAATATTACGCATATTAAGAGATTTCATAAAAACAGCCCCAAGTTTTATGTGTCCACTTTCTCTAATTAGATTCGTAATTGATTTTAAGAAAAACAAGAGATTAAAGTTTAGGCAACACTTAAAACGCATAATACTAAAGGAAAGGAATAGAGTATTTATGCCTAGGTATAAATCATTTGTAAATTTTGAATAGACGGTTGGATTCCTCTCTAAAAATTATCAAAGAGTCGTTCTTGAAAACTCTTGAGAAAACACCAATTAAGCCCTCAAATATCGAGTCAAACACTTGATTAAGTTTGGGGCTAAAGTTTGCAGATGAAACGGAATAATTTTAGGGAGGTCTTCTGGTTGAGAAGTTGATGAAAAAGTGATTTAAAAAGCCAAGCCACGAATTAGAGCTAATATATAAAGGATTAAGAGTTTGATTAAGAAAAGAGTTCTAATCAGATACAAACACTAAAAAATTTATTTCGGACTGTTGGAATTGTATTAAATATGTAGGAGAATTAGCTAAAGATGAGAAGAAGCTACATAAAAAAATTCAGCTTGATCGGAGCGTCCAATATTTTTAAATATTTTTTTTTGTCTAGAGAGTATTATGTTTTGAGGAATCTTATAGAGTTTTATGTTTTGAGGACTCTTCTATATAACAAAAATTCAATTAAAACCCCATTTTAATTCCGATTCCAATTCCGTTTGAAAATTTATTTTTCAAATATAAAAACAAGCATTTTAAATTATTAAATTTATAAAATCCAAATTTTTATTTTTCTCCGATTTCCAAAATTAATTTAAAAAAATTATCATTTAAAAAATCTTCGTTGTTCCATACTTCCCCACTAGAAAAGAATTTCGTCCCCAAAATTATACGAAGAATACATATCAATGCGTAAATCTCGCAAAAGAAAATAAGGCTCATATATGCCTACCAGTAGAATGCCATAATTGGGCGCCTATACACCCAATCCTACGCGCTTGTACCCAGGGAACAACAAAATAATATATATATATATATATATATATATATATATATATATATATATATATATATATATATATATATGTATATATATCCTATATACATACGCATAACTATGAAAATAATGGAGTACCACACGCTCTCACAAATCCCCACTCGATCCTATATCAGAAAGTCATCAAAATGTTAAGATCCTCAAATTAAACCTCAACATAAAAAATCGATACAGACGATACCTAACATCTACACGAAAATCTCAAAAATAATTATCGTCCCCATAATCCATTCTAAGGATCCTCACATCAGGCTTACTAATTCTAAACTCAATGTCTATAATGTCCTTAACTAAAACTTCACATCTCCAAGAAACACATCTAACACGTATGCTAGACCCTCTACCTTAAGGAGTATGAATCAACAAAGGGAATCAAAGATCGATAACGCGGAAGCTAAACGGACTCATATCCTACGAGACCTAAGACCATGCTATGATACCATCTGTCACACCCCACCTAATTTTGGCGTCGGCCGCCACCTAAACTAAGCCGGACGTGAACTAATAAACTACCATTCTTAACATGAGACAGATATGAGACATATAAAATTAATCCATAAGATAGTGATAATTAATACCAAAAGATAAACCATCCAATTAAGTGATAAAAGATCCATCTCCATGCTAAACTCGAATTCCAAGCTCTAATAATATGATATTGAATAATATCCAACTGAATACAGTGAAATAACTAAAGAAAACCTATACAACTTTGGAACCAAATGGCCCAATCACAACCATAAACTTAGTCTCAATACAAGTGCGAAGGAATAGAAAACTAAACTAAATCAATACGCAGAAGGTAGAGCAACTCCAATTGGACCTCCAAGGAATTCCTCAAATTACTCTATGCAGCTTCTCCAATTACTAATTCTTGAAAAGTTAGTCAATGCACGAGGTCAGATCCCCGAGCATGAATACACACTACTCCCCTCAAATAGGATCCTTGAATTCAGACAGTAGCATTATATGCAATAAATATCATAATAGAGTATTTTAATTAAACGAGATAGTTAAACGCGATAAATATAAAACCATCTACCCTCAGGAATCCCCATTTAAAAATAACACACCAATATGATTTTAATTCCCAAGTCCTGCGGAATTAATCTTTTATTAATTAACCCAAATTATCAAATTTATCATTTTTGTATGTTCTTACTTCAATAATTATTAGGTATGGCGATCCTCCCGCCTCGGGTGATATTTCACCAAAATTCAATATAGCGGTCCTCCCTCCATAACTAGTTTCTCCACCAAAATACACATTCCCTCGTCAAAACGTCAGCTGACCCGTTTAAACTGTCGGCACTCACTGATAGACAAGGTTCCACACACGACACGACATAAAACACCGGCCGAACCGTTCAAACTTTCGGCACTTGCTGATTATATCGCCAATATATTTTAATACCCGTGTTATTATCTTAGGTATTAATCCATAATTTTCTCATATTCACAATTTCAAATTACCCAACCCTTTTATCGATG
Source organism: Sambucus nigra (assembly GCA_949130495.1). Taxonomy (NCBI): domain Eukaryota; kingdom Viridiplantae; phylum Streptophyta; class Magnoliopsida; order Dipsacales; family Adoxaceae; genus Sambucus; species Sambucus nigra. Next base: position 181,197,350 of record OX422224.1, on the reverse strand, counting down.
TGAGATCCTCAAAATACCCCATAGTCCCATACTTAAGGGTCCCCAAGTTATCAATACGTCCTATACAGTGTATAGGATGAAATTCTAACATAAGCCTCGACCTAGTCTCATGCCTAGGCTAGCGTAACGACGATAGAGTATCGAAATCAGCCCACCCCCAAAATGATAAACACGCGATAATCTACCCTCACTAGTCCCATACCTAGAAGGCGTAAATCATCAAAAGGTCTACCCACTAGTCCCATACCTAGAAGGCATCCTAAAATTTAGGGAGAGCATAAATACCCAAGAACCCGTTATCATAAAGGCAGTTAATAAAACCAACTAGTCACTTAAATAAGCACAATTAATCAATGTACCAAACTACGCATGGTAACCCAATTCAATTAAATCTTAATTTAATTATCACATCAGCAAAAAACTCAATTAATCTCATTTTATTATTTTAGATTAAATACACCGAGATTAGATCAATAACACATCACATTTCCAATTTCATCATCTTAATACAAATCACGTGGGTTATACGCTCCCAAATCAATTAATTCCAGACTAGAATTTTTCTATATGCAACCTACACACACAAATCTCAAAATTCACTCATGAATCCTACGCACTCAAGGGTTATGAAAATTTCTCATATTAAGAGATTTCATAAAAATAGCCCCAAGTTTTATGTGTCCGCTTTCTCTAATTAGATTCCTAATTGATTTTAAAAAAACATGAGATTAATGTTTAGGAAATACTTAAAATGCATAATACTAAAGGAAAGGAATAGAGTATTCTTGCCTAGGTATAAATCATTTGAAAATTTTGAATAGACGGTTGGATTCCTCTCGAAAAATTATCAAAGAGTCGTTCTTGAACAATCTGGAGAAAACACCAATTAAGCCCTCAAATATCGAGTCAAACACTTGATTAAGTTTGGGGATAAAATTTGAAGATGAAAGGGATTAATTTTGGAGAGGTCTTATGGTTAAGAAGTTGATGAAAAAGTGGTTTAAAAATCCAAGTCACGAATTAGTGGTGATATATAAAGGATTAGGGGTTTGATTAAGAAAAGAATTCTAATCGATTACAAACACTAAAAAATTTATTCCGAACGATCGGACCGTTGGAATTGTATCAAAATTTTGAAGAATACGCTAAAGATGAGAGGAAGCTAAATAAAAAATTTCAGCTCCATCTCACCGCGCAATATTTTTAAATATTTTTTTTGTCTAGAGAGTTTTATGTTTTGAGGACTCTTAGAGAGTTTTATATTTTGAGGACTCTTCTATATAATAAAAATTCAATTAAAACTCCATTTTAATTCCGATTCCAAATCCATTTGAAAATTTATTTTTCAAATATAAAAACCAACATTTTATATTATTAAATTTATAAAATCCAAATTTTTATTTTTCGCCGATTTCCAAAATTAATTTAAAAAAATCACATTAAAAAAATATGGGTTGTTACATACTTCCCCGCTAGCAAAGAATTTCGTCCTCGAAATTAGATGAAGTATAGATATCAACGCATAAATATCGCAAAAGAAAATAAGGCTCATATATGCCTACCCGTAGAAGCCCATAATTGGGAGCTCATACACCCAAACCTACGCCCTCGTACCCCACGAACAACAAAATAATATAAATATCGTATATACGTACGCATAACTATGAAAATAACGGCTTTTCACACGCTCTCACAAATCCCCACTCGATCCTATATCAGATAGTCATCAAAATGCTAACATCCTCAAATTAAACCTCAACATCAAAAATTGATACATATGATACCTAACATCTACACGAAAATCTCTAAAATAATTATCGTCTCCATAATCCATTCTAAGGATCCAAACATCAGGATTACTAATTCTAAACTTTATGCCTACAGCGTCCTAAACTGAAACTTCACATCTCCAACAAAAACATCTAACACGTATGCTAGACCCTCTACCTTAAGGAGTACGAATCAACAAAGGGAATCAAAGATCGGCAACGCGGAAGCTAAACAGACTCATAACCTACGAGACCTAAGACCATACTCTGATACCATCTGTCACACCCTGCTTAATTCTGGCCTCGGCCGCCACCAAAACTAAGACGGGCATGAACTAATAAACTACCATTATTAATATGAGACATATATGAGACATATAAAATTAATCCATAAGATAATCATAATTAATCCCAAAAGATAAACCATCGAATTAAGTGATTAAAGATCCATCTCCATGCTAAACTCAAATTTCAAGATCTAATAATATGATATTGAATAATCTCCAACTGAATACAGTGAAATTACTAAAAAAAACCTATACAACTTTGGAACCGAATGGCCCAATCACAACCATAAACTGAGTCTCAATACAAGTGCAAAGGAATAGAAAACAAAACTAAATCAATACGCATATGGTTGAGAAACTCCATCTGGACCTCCAAGAAAGTACTCAAATAACTCTATGCAGCCTCTCCAATTACTAATTCCTGAAAAGTTAGTCAATGCACGAGGTCAGATCCCCGAGCATGAATACACACTACTCCCCCCAAATAGGATCATTGAATCCAGAAAGTGGCATTATACGCAATAAATATCACAATAGACTATTATAATTAAATGAGATAGTTAAACGCGATAAACATAAAACCATCTACCCGCAGGAATCCCCATTTAAAAAGAACACACTAATATGATTTTAAATTCCCAAGTCCCGCGGAGTTAATCTTTTATTAATTAACCCAAATTACCAAATTTATCAATTTTTTATGTTCTTACTTCAATAATTATTAGATATGGAGGTCCTCCCGCCTCGGGTGATAACTCACCAAAATTCATTATAGCGGTCCTCCCTCCACGGCTAATTTCTACACCAAAATACACATTCCCTCGTCAAAACGTCAGCTGGCCCATTTAAACTGTCGTCCCTCGCTGATAGACATGGTTCCACACACGGCACGACATAAAACGTCGGCCGACCCGTTTAAACTTTCGGCCCTCGCTGATTATATCGCTAATATATTTTAATACCCATCTTATGATCTTAGGTATTAATCCACAATTTTCTCATATTCACAATTTCAAATTACCCAACCCTTTTATCGATGTGAGATCCCCAAAATACCCCTTACTCCCATACCTAAGGGCTCCCAAGTTATAAACACATCCTCTCCTATGTATAGGATGAAATTCTAACATAATCCTCGACCTAGTCTCATGCCTAGGCTAGCATAACGACGATAAAGTATCAAAAATCAGCCCACCCCCAAAATGATAAACACGCGATAATCTACCCTCACTAGACCCATACCTAGAAGGCATAAATTATCAAAAGGTCTACCCACTAGTCCCATACCTAAAAGGCATCCTAAAATATAGGGAGAGCATAAATACCCAACAACCTGTCGTCACAAAGGCAATTAATAAAACCAAAAAGTCACATAAATAAGCCCAATTAATCAATGTACTAAACTACGCATGATAACCCAATTGAATTAAATCTTAATTTAAATATCACATCGGCAAAAAACCCAATTAATCTCATTTAATTATTTTAAATTAAATACACCGTGATTACATCATTAACACGTCACATTTCCAATTTCATCATCTTAATACATATCACGTGGGTTATACGCCCCCAAATCAATTAATTCAACACTAGAATTTTTCTACATGCAACCTACACAAACAAATCCCAAAATTCACTAATGAGTCCTAAGCACCCAATGGTTATGAATATTACTCATATTAAGAGATTGCAAAAAAACAGCCCCAAGTTTTATGTGTCCACTTTATCTATTTAGATTCCTAATTGATTTTCAGAAAAACATGAGATTAAAGTTTAGGAAACACTTAAAACGCTTAATACTAAAGGAAAGGAATAAAGTATTCATGCCTAGGTATAAATCATTTGTAAATTTTGAATAGACGGTTGGATTCCTCTCTAAAAATTATCAAAGAGCCGTTCTTGAACAATCATGAGAAAACACCAATTAAGCCCTCAAATATTGTGTCAAACACTTGATTAAGTTTGGGGATAAAGTTTGTAGATGAAAGGGATTAATTTTGGAGAGGTCTTCTGGTTGAGAAGTTGATGAAAAAGTGATTTGAAAATCCAAGCCACGAATTAGTGGTGATATATAAAGGATTAAGAGTTTGATTAAGAAAAGAGTTCTAATCAGATACAAACACAAAAAAAATTATTCCGGATGATCGGACCGTTGGAATTGTATGAAATTTGTAGGAGAATGAGCTAAAGATGAGAGGAAGCTACATACAAATTTCACCTCCATCTGATCGTGGAAAATTTTTAAATATGTTTTTGTTGTCTAGAGAGTTTTATATTTTGAGGACTCTTAGAAGTTTTATGTTTTGAGGACTCTTCTATATAATAAAAATTCAATTAAAACTCCATTTTAATTTCGTTTCCAATTCCGTTTGAAATTTGTTTTTCTAATATAAAAACCAACATTTTAAATTATTAAATTTATAAAATCCAAATTTTTATTTTTCTCCGATTTCAAATTAATTTAAAAAAAAAATCCCATTTAAAAAATCTGGATTGTTACATACTTCCCCACCAACAAAGAATTTCGTCCTCGAAATTAGACGAAGCATACATATCAATGCGTAAATCTCGCAAAAGAAAAAAAGGCTCATATATGCCTACCCGTAGAATGCCATAATTGGGAGCTCACACACCCAAACCTACGCGCTCGTACCCCACGTACAACAAAATAATATATATATATCATATATAGATACGCAGAACTATGAAAATAACGACGTACCACACGCTCTAGCAAATCCCCACTCGATCCTATATCAGATAGTCATCAAAATGATAACATCCTCAAATTAAACCTCAACATTAATAATCGATACATACGATACCTTACATCAACACGAAATCTGTAAAATAATTATCGTCCCCATAATCCATTCTAAGGATCCTCACATCAGGCTTACTAATTCTAAACTCAATGCCTACAACGTCCCTAGCTGAAACTTCAAATCTCCAATGACCACATCTAACACGTATGCTAGACCCTCTACCTTAAGGAGTATGAATCAACAAAGGGAATCAAAGATCGGCAACGCGGAAGCTAAACGGACTCATATCCTACGAGACCTAAGACCATGCTATGATACCATCTGTCACACCCCGCCTAATTTTGGCGTCGGCCGCCACCAAAACTAAGCCGAACGTGAACTAATAAACTACCATTCTTAACATGAGATAGATATGAGACATAAAAAATTAATCCATAAGATAATGATAATTAATCCCAAAAGATAAACCATCTAATTAAGTGGTAAAAGATCCATCTCCGTGCTAAAATCAAATTCCAATCTCTAATAATATGATATTGAATAATCTCCAACTCAATACAGTCAAATTACTAAACAAAACCTATACAACTTTGGAACCGAATGGCCCAATCACAGCCATAAACTGAGTCTCAATACAAGTGCGAAGGAATACAAAACTAATCTAAATCAATACGCATAAGGTAGAGCAACTCCAACTGGACCTCCAGGAAATTCCTCAAATAACTCTATGCATCTTCTCCAATTACTAATCCCTGAAAAGTTAGTCAATGCACGAGGTCAGAGCCCCGAGCATTAATACACACTACTCCCCTCAAATAGGATCTTTGAATCCAGACAGTAGCATTATACGCAATAAATATCACAATAGAGTATTTTAATTAAACGATATAGTTAAACCTGATAAATATAAAACCATCTACCCGCAAGAATCCCCATTTAAAAAGAAAACACAAATATGATTTTAAATTCCCAAGTCCCGCGGAGTTAATCTTTTATTAATTAACCCAAATTACCAAATTTATCATTTTTTTATGTTCTTACTTCAATAATTATTAGGTATGGCGGTCTTCTCGCCTCAGGTGATAATTCACCAAAATTCATTATAGCGGTCCTCCCGCCACCGCTGATTTCTCCACCAAAATACACATTCCCTCGTCAAAACGCCAGCTGGCCCATTTAAACTGTTGCCCCTCGCTGATAGACAAGGTTCCACACACGACATGACATAAAACGTCGGCTGGCTCGTTTAAACTTTTGGCCCTCACTGATTATATCGTCAATATATTTTAATACCCGTCTTATTATCTTAGGTATTAATCCACAATTTTCTCATATTCACAATTTCAAATTACCCAACCCTTTTATCGATGTGAGATCCTCAAAGTACCCCTTAGTACCATATCTAAGGGTCCCCAAGTTATCAATACGTCTTATCGTATGTATATGATCAAATTCAAACATAAGCCTCGACCTAGTCTCGTTCCTAGGCAAGCGTAACGACGATAAAGTATCGAAAATCAGTCCACCCCCAAAATGATATACACGCGATAATCTACACTCACTAATCCCATACCTAGAAGGCGTAAATCACCAAAAGGTCCACCCACTAGTCCCAAACCTATAAGGCATCCTAAAATATAGGGAGAGCATAAATACCCAACAACCCGTTGTCACAAAGGCAATTAATAAAACCAATAAGTCACATAAATAAGCACAATTAATCAATGTACCATACAACGCTTGATAACCCAATTCTATTAAATCTTAATTTAATTACCACATAAGAAAAAAACCCAATTAATATCATTTAATTTTTTTAAATTAAATACACCGAGATTACATCATTAACACATCACATTTCCAATTTCATTATCTTAACACAAATCACGTGGATTATACGCCCCCAAATCAATTAATTTAAGACTAGAATTTCTCTACATGCAACCAACTCAAACAAATCCCAAAATTCACTCATGAATCATACGCACCCAAGGGTTATGCGTATTATTCATATTAAGAGATTTCATAAAAACATCCCTAAGTCTTATGTGTCCACTTCCTCTAATTAGATTCATAATTGATTTTAAGAAAAATTGAAATTAAAGTTTAGGCAACACTTAAAACACATAATAATAAAAGAAAGTAATAGAGTATTCATACCTAGGTATAAATCATTTGTAAATTTTGAATAGGCGGTTGGATTCCTCTGGAAAAATTATCAAAGAGTCGTTCTTGAACAATCTTGAGAAAACACCAATTATGCCCTCAAATACCGAGTCAAACACTTGATTAGGTTTGGGGCTAAAGTTTGTAGATGAAAGGGAATAATTATGGAGAGGTCTTATGGTTGAGAAGTTGATGAAAAAGTGATTTGAAAAGCCAATCCACGAATTAGTGGTGATATATAAAGGATTAAGAATTTGATTAAGAAAAAGGGTTCTAATCGGATACAAACACTAACAACATTATTTCGGACGATCGGACCGTTGGAATTGTATCAAATTTTTGTGAGAATTATCTAAAGATGAGAGGAAGCTTCACAAAAATTTTTAGCTCCATCAGATCGTGCAATATTTCTAAATATGTTTTTTTTTTCTAGAGAGTTTTATGTTTTGAGGACTCTTAGAGAGTTTTATGTTTTGAGGACTCTTCTATATAATAAAAATTCAACTAAAACTCCATTTTAATTCCGATTCCAATTCCGTTTGAAAATTTATTTTTCTAATATAAAAACCAACACTTTAAATTATTACATTTATAAAATCCAAATTTTTATTTTTCTCCGATTTCCAAAATTAATTTTAAAAAATTCCCATTTATAAAATATGGGTTGTTACGTACTTCCCCACTAGCAAAGAATTTCGTCCTCGAAATTAGACGAAGCATACATATCAACACGTAAATATCGCAAAAGAAAATAAGGCTCATAAATACCTACCCATAGAATGCCATAATTGGGAGCTCATACACCCAAACCTACGCCCTCGTACCCCAGGAACAACAAAATATTATATATATCATATATACATATGCACAACTATGAAAATAACGGCGTGCCAGACACTCTCACAAATCCCCACTCGATCTTATATTAGATAATCACGAAAATGCTAACATCCTCAAATTAAACCTCAACATAAAAAATCGATACATACGATACCTAATATCTACACGAAAATCTTTAAAATAATTATCGTCCCCATAATCCATTCTAAGGATCCTCACATCAGGCTTACTAATTCTAAACTCAATGCCAACAACGTCCTTAACTGAAACTTCACATCTCCAAGAAACACAACTAACACGTATGCTAGATCGTCTACCTTAAGGAGTACGAATCAACAAAGGGCATCAAAAATTGGCAACGCAGAAGCTAAACGGACTCATGAACCACGAGACCTAAGACCATGCTCTGAAACCATCTGTCACACCCTGCTTAATTCTGGACTCGGCCGCCACCAAAACTAAGTCGGGCGGGAACTAATAAACTACCATTCTCAATATGAGACATACATGAGACATATAAAATTAATCCATAAGATAATCATAATTAATCTCAAAAGATAAACCATCCAACTAAGTGATAAAAGATCCATCTCCATGCTAAACTCAAATTCCAATCTCTAATAATATGATATTGAATAATCTCCAACTGAATACAGTGAAATAACTAAACAAAACCTATACAACTTTGGAATCGAATGGCCCAATCTCAACCATAAACTGAGTCTCAATACAAGTGCGAAGGAAGAGAAAAATAAACTAAATCAATACGCATAAGTTAGAGCCACTCCAACTGGACCTCCAAGCAATTCCTCAAATAACTCTATGCAGCTTCTCTAATTAGTAATTCCTGAAAAGTTAGTTAACACACGAGGTCAGATACCTGAGCATGAATGCACATTACTCCCCTCAAATAGGATCCTTGAATCCAGACAATAGCATTATACGCAATAAATATCATAATAGAGTATTTTAATTAAACGAGATGGTTAAACGCGATAAATATAAAATCATCTACCCGCAGGAATCCCCATATAAAAAGAACACACCAATATGATTTTAAATTCCCAACTCCCACGGAGTTAATCTTTTGTTAATTAACCCAAATTACCAAATTTATCAATTATTTATGTTCTTACTTCAATAATTATTGGGTATGGCTGTCCTCCCGCCTCGGGTGATAATTCACCAAAAGTCATTATAGAGGTCCTCCCGCTCTCGGTGATTTCTCCACCAAAATACACATTCCCTCGTCAAAACGCCGGCTGGCCCATTTAAACTCGGCCCTCGCTGATTGACAAGGTTCCACACACGACACGACATAAAACGTCGATTGGACCATTTAAACTGTCGGCCCTCGCTGATTATGTCGCCAATATATTTTAATACCCGTCTTATTATCTTAGGTATTAATCCACAATTTTCTCATATTCACTATTTCAAATTACCCAACCCTTTTATCGATGTGAGATCCTCAAAATACCCTTAGTCCCATACCTAAGGGTCCCCAAGTTATCAATACATCCTATCCTATGTATAGGATGAAATTCTAACATAATGTGGCCATCCCCGATCCTCACCGTGGGCGAGCGCGTGAAGGGAGGATTCTCGGGTCCTGCGCGTCCCTCTCGGGAGCGCTTCGGCCGGCGTCGTTTGAGATGAGGTGTAAAAATGTGAAAATATTTAGAGTCTCCAGTCTATTTTACTCAAAATAGACAACATAATAAGGGGAAGCCATCCCGAAGGATGGCATCCAAAGACATACTGGTGCATGCGAAACCAAAATGATTTGAGAAGGGTTCGGAGGTTAAATTATGAAATGGGAAGGTGTTAGGCACCCATTCCGCCCTTTCGGTCTCTCATGGATGTTTGATATTTTCCTTTTTTAATTTCCCTGTGGCATGTGTGAATGTGTATATATATAGTGGAGATAGGAATCCTCGACGTGTATCACGGGAGAGATAAAGCGAGTCATACGTAGGAAGGTATAAAAATAATATTAGAAAATAAGGTTTACATGATTACCGTTACGTTGATCGTTATAATGGAACGATAACGCATCTGGGGTAATACGTCACTAAGAACAAGTATATAGAATATAAGAAACTTGGATTTAGAGAAGATAGAAAATGAGAGAGAGAGTGAGAATAGGACTCGAGTCCTGGGTTTTACCCCGAGACGCCTAGTAGTCTATAAAGGCATCAAAGTTCATGTAGTTCGCATAAAAAATGAGGGGTGGGGTTTATCCCATAAATCCAAATGGGGGGATCTCTTATTTGTGAGTGTGTGTGTGTGTGTGTGTGTGTGTGTGTGTGTGTGTTTGTGTAGAAAAAAGTGTTTTAGTTGTGAGAAAAGTGTGAGAAAAGTATGAGAATCCCTATTTGGAATTTATGAGTAAACCTTCTTTTTCTTATTTTTTTTGGGTTTTATTTATATGAAAATAAGAGATGTTCAATAATACTAAATAAAAAGTATATTAGGATGTGTGAGATGAGATAATAAAAGTGCTATGTAATAAAACAAGTCATTGAGAATTTAAGAGAATTTAAGAGAAAGTTGAGAAAGTTGGAAGATCTTAAATGTTGGAGAGTAGCCCTTGCACTTGGATGATTATGGAGAGTGACTAATTCACCAAGTTTGATGAAAAGGATGATGAAAAGTGGAAGTTGGAAAGGGATTTGGATGTTGAAATTGCGCCGTCTTCGAGAGAGGTTTTTGGAATTCGCTGAGAGCGATTTTTATCAGATCTGGGCTCCCTTTTCAAATGAGGTGAAGGCCTCCTTTTATAGGCCCAGGTCACTGCCGATCGGCATAGACCTGGTCCTTCCTATCGGCATCTGCCGATAGGCAGGGTCTGGAACCTGCCATTTGGCAGTGTGTTTCAGGCCTTTTCGAAAAATAGGCTGCCGAGGGCAAACCGTTGGTCATAATCGCGCACGGGAAGACCATTGGAAAGGTAATTCAGAGACCTTTGAAAGTACTTGGGGCCAATCCAGGGTTCGGGAGTTGACTTTGTGTCAAATATGGCTTGGAAGCGTTTGTCGGACCATTGGACGGGGAATCATTCGGACGCAAACGGATCGTTCGTCCGCATGGCAAGTCCAAATCTCATACGGGGAGGACCGTTGGAAAGTTTAGGAGATGTAATTCGACATTCCAAAGATTTTGATCCAGTTTGGGGAGTTAACTTTTGTCAATCGAGCCCTGGAAGAATTCGATGACCTCTTGGAGTCAAACGGATCATTCGTCCGCATGGTAAGTCGGAATCGCGCACGGAGTGGACCATTGGAAAGGGGTTTCAGTGACCTTCAAAGATTCATTTAGCCTCATTCGAGCTGAAGAGTTGACGTAGGTCAAAGAGAGCCCGGGAGCGCCCGGTGGCCTCTAAATCAAGTTTCGGGCGCAAAAGGATCGTTCGTCCGCATGGTAAGTGGTAATCGTGCACGGGACGGACCGTTGGAAATGGATTTCAGTGCCCTTTAAAGATTCATTCAGCTTTGGTCAAGGTGAAGAGTTTTACTTTCTGGTCGAAAGGAGCCCGAGAGTGCCCGATGGCTTCTAGGTCAGTACTCGGGGTATGACCTGGGTTTGTAGTGATGAACATAGGTACTAGGGACCTAAGGAGAGTTAGGGGGTAACAGAATGGGGTGTCTACACATAAGCCTCGACCTAGTCTCAAGCCTAGGCTAGCGTAACGATGATAAAGTATCGAAAATCATCCCACCCCCAAAATGATAAACACGCGATAATCTACCCTCACTAGTCCCATACCTCGAAGGCGTAAATCATCAAAAGAACTACCCACTAGTCCCATACCTAGAAGGAATCCTGAAATATATGGAGAGCATAAATACCCAACAACCCGTCGTCACAAAGGCAATTAATAAAACCAAAAAGTCACATAAATAAGCACAATTAATCAATGTACCAAACTACGCATGATAACCCAATTCAATTAAATCTTAATTTAATTATCACAACGGCAAAAAACCCAATTAATCTCATTTAATTATTTTAAATTAAATACACCGAGATTACATCACTAACACATCATATTACCAATTTCATCATCTTAACACAAATCACGTGAGTTATACGCCCCCAAATCAATTAATTCAAGGCTAGAGATTTTCTACATGCATCCTACACAAACAAAACCCAAAATTCACTCATGAATCCTACACACCCAAGGGTTCTGAATATTATTCATATTATGAGATTTCATAAAAACAGCCCTATGTTTTATGTGTCCACTTTCTCTAATTAGATTCCTAATAGATTTTAAGAAAAACGTGAGATTAAAGTTTAGGCAACACTAAAAATGCATAATACTAAAGGAAAGGAATAGAGTATGAATGTCTGGGCATAAATGATTTGTAAATTTTGAATAGACAGTAAAATTCCTCTCAAAAAATTAACAAAGAATCGTTCTTGAACAATCTTGAGAAAACATCAATTAAGCCCTAAAATATCGAGTCAAACACTTGATTAAGTTTGAGGCTAAAGTTTGTAGATGAAAGGGAATAATTTTGGAGATGTCTTCTGGTTGAGAAGTTGATGAAAAAGTGATTTGAAAATCCAATCCACGAATTAGTGGTGATATATAAAGGAATATGAGTTTGATTAAGAAAAGTGTTCTAATGAGATACAAACACTAAAAAATTTATTCCGGACGATCGGACCATTGGAATTGTATCAAAATTTTGAAAGAATTAGCTAAAGATGAGAGGAATCTACATAAAAAATTTCACCTCCATCGGACCGTGAAATATTTTTAATTTTTTTTTGCTTAGAGAGTTTTATGTTTTGAGGACTCTTACAGAGTTTTATGTTTTGAGGACTCTTCTATATAATAAAAATTCAATTAAAACTCCCTTTTAATTCCGATTCCAATTCCGTTTGAAAATTTATTTTTCAAATATAAAAACTAACATTTTAAATTATCAAATTTATTAAATCCAAATTTTTATTTTTCTCCGATTTCGAAAATTAATTTTAAAAAATTCCCATTTAAAAAATCTGGGTTGTTACATACTTCCCCACTACCAAAGAATTTCGTCCTCAAAATTAGACGAAGCATACATATCAACGCGTAAATCTCACAAAAGAAAATAAGGATCATATATGCCTACCCGTAGAATGCCATAGCTGGGCTCTCATACACCCAATCCTATGCCCTCGTACCCCACGAACAACGAAATAATATATATATCCTATATGCATACGCATAACTATGAAAATAAAGGCGTACCACACGCTCTCACAAATACCCACTCCATCCTATATCGGATAGTCATCAAAATGCTAACATCCTCAAATTGAACCTCAACATCAAAAATCGATACATACGATACCTAACATTTGCACGAAAATCTCTAAAATAATTATCATCCCCATAATCCATTCTAAGGATCCTCACATCGGGCCTTACTAATTCTAAACTCAATGCCTACAATGTCCTTAACTGAAACTTCACATCTTCAAGAAACACATATAACACATATGCTAGACCCTGTACCTTGAGGTTTACGAATCAAAAAAGGGAATCAAAGATCGGCAACGTGGAATCTAAACGGACTCATTACTTACGAGACCTAAGACCATGCTCTGATACCATCTGTCACACCCCGCCTGATTCTCGCATCGACCGCCACCAAAACTAAGCCGGGCGTGAACTAATAAACCACCATTCTTAAAATGAGAAAGATATGAGACATATAAAATTAATCCAAAAGATAATGATAATTAATCCCAAAAGATAAACCATCCAATAAAGTGATAAAATATCTGTTGATACCAAATTTAGTATGCTGATGCGGACCAATCACTTGAAGACACATGTCAACCGACATGGCATATATAAATACTTTTAAAAGAACAACATACTATCACCGAGCTACTGAGGCGCTCCGAGCAACATCAGCATATGTAGAAACTTAAGCGGTCCGAGCTACTTAGCGTGCATAGCATCTAAATCAAGAGAATCAAAAGACGACTACGCATTAAATGAGATTTATTATCGTACAAATGTATATGTCTACTAGATAATAGCGCATTATCCTTTCATATGTACAGCCTCAAGACTATAAATACATGGTAACCTCCTCATAAGAAAGGGACTTTTAGATCTCTTGGAAAACCTATTATCTAGATTCAAGGAAAACAGTCAGCAATACAAAACAGTGGACGTATGCCTTTTTCATAAGGCTGAACCACTTTAAAAATCCTTTGCTTGCTTATTCATTTTTATCTGTGATTGATTAATTAGATATGATCTAGTTTTTTACATCAACAGATTGGTGTCGTCTGTGGGAAACGACTGTACTTAGCGTTTTTCACATAAACAACTCATCATCTATGGCTGAGAATCTAGAATCCAGTAATCGAAACACCGGGGTCCCTTCAAACCCTTCTACTCCCCCAAATATTCTAGATCTGACTAGCATAATGGCTAATTTAGCCCAAGGCCAAACGGACATGCAAGAAACTATGCGTCAACTTATACAAATTGTTCAAGGTGGAGTGCCGTCCCAATCAGGACAACGAAGTATTCAGAGAAATACTCATTTGCCATCTTCAAGAACTAGATGAATGCTATTCCCGAAGATCTATCAATCTAGACGTACTGTCTCACACCGTACTGAGAGGACTAATGATCCTTCGTATCAACCAGGACGGACTTCATTAGTAGGAGCTACATATTCCCAATGGAATGTCACTCTCACTCTAGAAAGGACTAATACTCTAGAAAGGTTGAGTAAAGTCTCTCCTTTTGATCGTTTGGGCCCTAGGAGGAATAGAAGTCCTCTTAGGATTGTGTCAAGAAACTCTTAACAACCATTCGACCTAAGAGAAGGCTCTGCTCAATCATGCCCAGCAGCCCGTAATGAAAGGTCCCAAGAGGAAAACTCAACGCGATTAGTCGCTCGAATAAATAGGCTCGAGGTGGGAAACGATGCATAGAAAGGCTCTATTCAAAGGTTGGAAGACAGGTTAGGGGAAATGGCTAAGGCCAAGAATCCCCTACAAAGAACTTTTTTATAAGGGACACCATTCGTACAGGCAATCGTGGATTTTCCCACGCCATCAAAATTCAAAGCTCCTATGGTGACACCTAAATATGATAAAAAAACTGATCCTGTCCTCCATATAGAACAATACCAAGATGCTATCGATATTTATGCGGTTCCAGATGAGATGAGATGCAAGGCATTTTTGGGAACTCTCACCGGGTCAGCTCAGATATGGTACAACAACCTTCTTTAGGGAAAGATTGCGACTTTCCTTCAACTGGCAGAGCTTTTCATAGGGAATTTCTGTTTTGGAGAAAAACCAGTTAATTGAGTAGCACACTTACTGAGCGTTAGACAGAAGCCAGAAGAAAGTACCAGGGACTACATTACTCATTTCGATAACGAGAAACTTGAGGTAATTGATTATGAGGAGAAAAAAACAATTACTGCCCTGATGAGTGGACTGTTACCAGATAAGTTGTACTATACATTGGCTAAAGATCCGCCTAGGACTATGGAAGAACTGATTGCAAAGGCAGCCAAGATCATGAACGCTGAGGAAGCCATGGCTGCGAAGAAGAATACAGACACTAAGGAGACTAAGGTTGAGGCAGGTAAAACCGAGAAGAAGGATCAGAAGAACAATGGTGGCAACAAGTAGTCAAAAGGGAAGCAACTGCTGGAAATATGGAAATTATACTCCCTTGAAGGTAGATATAAATCACATTCTGGAGGAGATCAAGAATAGCGAAGAGTTAGCCTGGCCAGGGAAAATGAAGGCAGATCCTGACAAAAGGGATAAGTCCAAATATTATGAATTCCACAAAGACCATGGTCACACGACCAAACGTTTCATAGCTCTCCAGAATGAAATTGAAGCCTTCATCAGGCGAGGCAAATTGGCTAAGTATGTTGATCGCCAAAATGGTGGAAAGACCAGCGACCGAGGAAGGCAAAGATATAAGTCTCCTAACCGAGCAAAAGAAGACAAGAAGAGAGATCACAAAGATGATCTAAATGATGACCCCGATCTCCCCAAAAGACCAAGATAGCCAGAACACGAGGTATTTTCAATCCATTTTGGGTCATTTGAATTTAATGTCATACAGGTGGAGATACAGGAGGTGGAGATCTAACTATGGAGAGGAAATCTTACCTCAATGAGGCCCAAGCTTGCTCGTACATACAGCGAAGAAACTTGGCTGAAGATGATCGCCCGAGGAAGGTGAATAGGGAAAAATTGGTCATCGGTTTCTCTATGAACGACCTGACAGGTGTACTATATCCTCATGATGACCCATTGGTAATCCAGATGAGAATGAAGGAAGTGGTGATTTCACGGGTACTAGTGGACAATGGTACCTCTGCAGACATCATGTTCTATCCATGCTTTGACAGTTTGAATCTGAAGTTAGCCCAGTTGGAGCCCTATCATAGGCCCCTCCTCAGTTTTACTGGCGAAAAGGTTTTTCCACTACGGATGATCAAGTTGGATATGCGTATTAGTACATGTCCTTCTTGTCGAACAGAAAGAGTACGCTTTTTTGTAATGGATAAAAATGTCCAATCATCTTATAACATCATCATGGGAAGGGTAGGTCTGAAGAAGTTCAAAGATGTACCATTTACTATACATCAATGTTTAAAATTCCCAACCAACTTTGGAGAGGAAGTGGTGAAAGGCAATCAGAAAGTAGCTCGGGAATGCTACTATTCATCTACCGAACAGGAAGAACGAGAAGAATCCAGGAAGAAGACTACTACCTATCAGGTGGATGAAATAGAAGATGCAGAGATTGAAACATTAGATCCTAGAGACAAGTCTCAGCTCGTGAAAGGAAAGGTCATGGAAGCTACCGAAAATATCATTTTGGACGACAAATATCCAGAACGAACAACCCAAATTGGCGCATCGTTGGATGTATAATTAAAATAGGAACTGATAGCATTTCTAAGGCGCAAAAAATAGACTTTTGTACGGAGTCATGAAGACATGCCAGGAATAGACCTGTGTTTCCTATGTCACGAGCTCAACGTGGATAAGGAAATTAAGCCAGTGAAGCAGCAAAGAAGAGTGTTCAGTCCTGAAAAGAACCAAGCTATACAGGAAGAGGTAGAGAAACTACATAAAGCCTTTTTTATTGAGGACGTTAAATATCCAGATTGGCTAGCAAATGTGGTGATGGTAAAAGAAGAAAAACAACAAGTGGAGGATGTGTGTGGACTTCACTGATCTTAATAAACCTTTCCCGAAGGATCATTTTCCTTTGCCTCGAATCGATCAGCTGGTGGATGATACCTCGGGGCACGAATTATTGAGTTTCGTGGATGCTTACTCTGGTTACAACCAGATCAAAATGAAATCTGAGGACAGGGAAAGTACCTCTTTTATCACCCTAATGGGAACTTATTGCTATAATGTTATGCCTTTCGGACATAAAAATACAGGTGCAACATATCAGCGGCTGATGAATAAGGTGTTTGCAGAGCAAATCAGTCATAACATGGAGGTTTTGTGTTTATGATATGCTGACAAAGAGAAAGAAAGATGCTGATCATTTAGTTGGCCTAGGTCAAACTTTTGATCAATTAGAGAAATATCAAATGAAGTTGAATCCCACCAAATGCATATTCGGAGTACGAGAAGGCATGTTTCTCGGATATATTGTTAACCAACGAGGTATCGAGGCGAACCCTTAAAAGATCAAGGCCCTATTGGAACTACGATCTCCAACTACGAAGAAGGAAGTGCAAAGTCTCACAGGGCGAGTCGCAGCACTTAACAGATTTATGTCACGAGCAACAGACAGATGCCTCCCGTTCTTCAAAACACTTTGAAAAAATTTTGAGTGGAATGATGAATGTGAGGAGGCCTTTCAAGAGTTAAAGAAATATCTGGGAGCACCTCCATTGTTATCTAGACTAGTAATGGGAGAAAGACTATACTTGTATCTGGCAGTTTCCTATAATGCAGTTAGCTCGGCGTTGATAAGAGTGGAGGATGGAGTATAAAAACTGGTCTACTACACCAGCAAGGCCTTCCGAGGAGCAGAGATTAGATATCCAAGACTGGAAAAGTTAGCACTGGCACTAATCGAAGCGAGCAGAAGGATGAGGACATACTTCCAAGCCCATACTATAGTGGTGTATACTGATATTCCATTAAGACAAGCTCTGCATATATTGGAGAAATCAGGAAGATTGATGTACTGGGCGGTAGAACTTGGTGAATATAACATAGTTTATGAGCCTAGGTCATCACTTAAGGGGCAGGAAGTAGTGGATTTTATCGCAGAGTTTACTCACTATGACACCTCCGAAGAGCAGGAGTTTAATACAGACCAACCCGTTGATCTTACGGGATCATCGAATTTAATACCCGACCAACTTCCATCCGTGGACGATCAAGAGAAGATAATCAATGAGTAGCGAGAAGTGTTGGGGGAGGACAAAAGGAAGCCTCAAACACTCCACCAAGGAACTCTGTCTAATCAAGAATTTGATAATAAAATACCTGTATGGAATCTGTATGTGGATGGCTCTTCGTGTGCCACATGTAGTGGATAAGGAATTACTTTAAACAGTCCTAATGATATTGATATAGAATATGCTCTATGTTTTCAGTTTAAAGCCTCCAATAACGAAGTTGAATATGAGGCTATGATCGTGGGTCTAAGTTTGGCCAAAAGCATGAAAGCAGAGCAGGTCGTGGTGTTCAGTGATTCACAGTTAATCGTAAATTAAATTCTCAAATTATATGCAGTGAAGGGAGAACTAATGGTAAAGTATCATGCAAAGGCCATGGAGGTTATCTCAACTTTTACCACAGTTCAGTTGATCATAATACCGAGATTGGAGAATGCAAGAGCCGATGCCCTAGCTCGTCTGGCATCAGCAACATGCACTGAGCTACGAAGAATAATCCCAATAGAAATCCTGGCTGGTCAGAGCATAGATAAAAATTTGATAATGAACATCATTAACCTCAACTTGGGACCATCTTGGATGGACCCCATCAGGGCCTATATCAAAGAGGGGGCTTTGCCAACTGATAAACTCGCAGCCAAGAAACTAAAGTTTAAAGCTGCTCGTTACGTATTTACTAGTGGCATTTTGTATAGAATAGGAGTTATAGCAGCATTACAGATATGTGTTCATCCCTCCAAAGTTAAGGACTTGATTGAAGAGGTTCAAGAAGGGTCCTGTGGATCCCATGTAGCAGGTCGGACGCTTTTGCAGAAGATAACAACACAGGGGTATTACTGGCCAACGATGAGAGCTGACTGTGCTTCTTACGCTAAGAAGTGCAATAAATGCTAACGTTTCTCTTCCATACGAAGAACTCCCCAGGCATTGTTAACACCCATTACGTCCCCTTGGACATTTTCCATGTTGGGGATAAACTTGGTCGGGCTACTTCCAACAACCAATGGAAGATTCAAATACCTCGTGGTTGCTGTGGATTATTTTACTAAATGGGTGGAAGATGAACCTCTAATTGATATGACATATGACAAGGTCTATCATTTTATTTGGAAAAGTATTATTTGCATATATGGTCTCCCACACGCATTCATTACTGACCATGGAACCCAGTTTGACAACGAGGAATTTGCTGCATATTGTCATAAATCCACTTCGCGCAAGGCCATCCCCAGAGCAATGGTCAAACTGAAGTGAAGAACAGAACCCTACTGAATGGTTTGAAAAAATGGTTGGATGATGCAAAGGGAAATTTGATTAATGAGCTACACTATGTGTTGTGGGCTTATCGCACTACACCGCGAACAACATCTGGGGAGTCTCCATACATGTTGACATTTGGGAGTGAGGTTGTCATACCTGTTGAATTGGGTTTGCCTACACATAGGGTCCTTAATTTCAATTCTCCTACAAGAGACTTGATGAGGCGTTTAGATCTGGATATGATCGGAGAAGTTAGGGAAGAAGCAGCAATCAGGAATGCTGCATACCAACAACGAACATCCTTATTATACAACCAAAGGGTGAAGCAGTGCGATTTGAAAGAAGGGGATTATGTGCTGAAGAAAGTGATCTAAAAGCATAACAAACTGGAGGCCAACTGGTATAGACCTTAGAGAGTAATTGAATTTTTTCGTCCTAGGACATACAGAATTGAAATCTTGGAGGGAGAAGAATTCAAGAACGCATGGAATGCAGAGCATCTGCGCAAGTACTATCAGTAATTAAAGTCCATATGTAACATAGATCTTTCAATATGAATAAAGTGATGTTTCTCCCATATTTCCTCCTTTGTTGAATTTTTTTTGGAATATTAGTGCTACACACTACACACAAATGCAAATTCAGAGCAGTAACCACCAACTCCGATTGGTCGGTAATTCATTAACCACCAACTCCAGTTGGTCGGTAATTCAGTATCCACCAACTTCGGTTGGTTGGTAATTCATTAACCACCAACTCCGTTTGGTCAGTAAATTATTAACCACCAACTCCGATTGGTCAGCAACTCATTGACCACCAACTCCAATTGGTCGGTAACTCATCGGCCACCAACTTCGATTGGTCGGCAATTCAATAACCACCAACTCTGGTTGATTGGTACCAAATTGGGCAAGAAGATGGACGACCTTCCGGGCCATCCACTGTCTAGGCAACAAGGCAATCCAGACGAGATTGCTACAACTAAGCAGGAACACGGGATGAAAATCATTCCATTGCTCAGGCCCAAAGAGTGACAAGTCACTATAATCAAACAATAAATGGGAGAAGTTCCATTGTCTAAAAACAAAACAGAATATATATATATATATATATATTCAATAATGAATAACAAAGACATTCTACAAAATATTTCCAAGGAAATGAAATTGTATAAGAAACTAATTTTTTTCTCTATTAAAACCAAGTAGATTACATACGATATGAAATTTGATTCATTACATAAAAATGCCCTATTCTATAGGTTTCTTTCCTTCTTCTTTTGAAACAGGTTCCACCCTAGCTGGAGGATCATCTAATGCATAAGGAGAGTTTATAAAGTTCATATCTCGCAGCATTCTGACATTACTTGTGGATGGTCGATCAAGCAAGTGCTCTGGACGAGATATCTCAAAGTTTGAATGAAGGCTATAATCTCTGGGATACTTGGAGATCAAAATTCGAGGGATGGAAAGGACTAGAATCCAAATAAGGTCAAGTTTTAAGGGAGGCACAGGTAAATCAAGCACTCCAGGTTCATAATAATCCCATAAGAAATGACCTTGCTCCAGTTTTAGAACACATGAGGCATTCAACCGCCCCTGCTTATATCCTTCGTTGTTCGACAGCTACAAACGAGCATCAAGATGATATAGAGCTTCATTATACCTAGCCATCCAAATATCCTTGGGTTGCTTGTGAAATTGATAAGACAATCTCTCAAGTTCCTTGTGGAGCTTTCTCACCAGAATTTCTTTACTTTCCAAAATAGAACTCTGATTGGAGAGTTGGTCGGTGAAACTCAGAATCTTCTTAGACATTTCTGCCAAGGCTTGGTTCTTCGCCATCAATTGAACGGCTTGATTCTCTAAGGCCAATTGAGTTCTTATTTCATCAATAGTAACCCGACCAGCCCTTGCTCGTCCATGAAAAGAAGATCTTGATCTTCCACGAGCATGTGTGAAAGGTCCAGTTCATTTTAAAGTCTCTAACTCATCCCGTAAGTTAGCATTTTCTATTTCTAAAAATGAAAAACCATCATCATTAATGGGGACCAAGGCTCCCGAAGAAGAAGAGGCAGCAGATTTGAGTTATTTTATTTCCTCCTGCAACGTGATATTTTCTTGCTCCAACAACTTGGCAATATGTCTGTGCTCTTCAATCTCAAGCTTTAACACACTTTACTTTTTCTCATGAGCTTAAATGTATTTGTCATATCCATTATCAGCACTCAATTGCTGGTACTTTTTCTCATAACCTTGATGCAAAAGTGTAGTGGATTTCTTGTACTGTTGTTGAATTTCCTCGATCATTCCTTGAAGATCTTCAATCATTTTGTAATAAGCCACGTTGTTGGCTACATCACGATCAAGTAAGCACTTCAAGTACTGGTAAGCATCAACTGCTCGTTCAGAAGCACCTGATCCGAGGATGTCAAATATCTGGGCCTCAGTAAGGTCTGCATGAACAGCTTTGAAATAGTCATTTCACTTCTTCATCAACTCTGTATCATTAGCTGATAAGAGTTCCATCCTGGACATAAACTACCAAAGAGAAGATGAAAAAACAAAATAAACAATGATACGAACAGAGCAAGTAAGAGAGAAATTCCAGACGGACAACAAATATTCATTTTTATTCATTACGATAAAGGAAAACACAGTTCAGGATTACATCCAAGAAAACAAAGAAATAAAAAGACCCTAACAACTCTACAACTTCTCCTTATTTCCAATGACTTCTTCGGATGGTTTGGATGAAGGGGTTGGTTGCTCGAAGAGCAATGGAAGTTGCTCAGCAGATGTGCTAGCTTATTGGACTTGCTCGAAGGGTTGGACAACATCAACAATAGGGACCTGCTCTCCTATCATCATAGAAGACTCATCTGATACAGCTTTATCTTTTTCTTCTTATCCAGGAAAGGGAGGAGGGCCATGAGTATGCTCCTGGAACAACTCATAATTTTCAACAACCTTCAATTTCTTCAAAGTTGTTATCCATCCATCCCTAATATATTTAACACTGGCATACTCCATTTGAGAAAACATAACAGCCAGGCCCTTATTCCAACCCTTGTCCCAACCAGCACTAAAAGATTTTTTAACAGCAACTTTGCTTTTTGCTCTTTCCGAGGAGGTCCTTTCCCTAAGGAGCTCCTCAACGAACTTCATTTTTTTTCTACCTCTGCCTTATGTCGCTCAACATCTTGAAGCCTAGAAATATTTTCCTCATCAGATTTAAGCTTGACCTCAAGATCCTTGTTACTTTGTTCAACGTATTTTAATTTCTTCCCCAACTCTTTGGAGGCAGTCATAACTTGATCTCGAGTTATTTTAATAGATTCAAATTATTTCTCCCAGGCACTTTTGTCTTCCTCGTACTTCTGACGAGATTCCTTCAAAGATTGAGTTAATCCAGCAAAAGCTTCTTCTACCCCACCCGAGGAGGTGGAAGCCCTGATGGCTTCATCTTTATTCAAAATGCTATTGAAACACGTCACGAGCTGAAAAAAGGAAGAATTTTAAGTCAATATATGAATATAGTACTAGATAATAAAGGAATCAGTCTAACGATACTTACTGACGTAATGTGTTGAGCAGCCAAAGTAGTAATTCCCTCATGAGAAAATGTATCTTCAATGCCTTGGAATTTTGAGACATTCCAAGATTTGATCAAGCCCATAGCAGAGCTTGGAGGAATAAGAGCTGGAGCATCACCTTCAACATTTGAAGGTTGAGAGATAAGTTCAACAGGTCTCTCAGTAGAACTTCTTTTCAATCTCCTCAGAGGAGTATGAGCACTTTCAATTAAAGGTACTGTCTTAATTTGTGAAATGACAACAGTTTCACTCGAAGGTGCTGTCTCTTTTGGAGGCACAGGGGGCTTCTTGCCAGTTTCCTTAGCAGCAGTGGAAGGGGGTACATCTATATTCTTTGTCCCCTCATCTGGGACATCTTGTTTGTTCTTCTTTGCCTCCTCAATGGCAAAAGCAGACTTGTCAAAAAATGCGGGATCTTTACTCTTCTTCATTAAATCAGTAATAGGAGTACTTAAGTCAGAAGAAGAACCTTCCACACTGGTTTCAGAGGTTGGTATCCGGTCAAGATCAACCACCACAGGACGAGTAATGAAAGACAAAGTGGAGCTCCTGTATCGCAACAAATAAGAAGAAGATCTAATGTGCTCCCCAGCAACTTATTGATGCAAGCCCCAGATAAGTTTTAAATGTTTTATATTAACACCAGTCTCTTTTGGAGGCTTCCTTTTACTGTCAACTGTAACAAATAAAATTAATGTTAGTGGTGAATTTCATCGAATACAAAGAAAATAAGATTTCAAAAATAAAAACAACCTATCCCATTTCCATAAGGTGGACACCTGGGACCTTGGTTCACATCATTACCATTTAATGGAGGGTGTTGCCAATTTTTCATCACAACCCCATGATCAAAATACTCCCTATTGGCATCGGGAAGATTGATAACTAAAGCTCTATTCGAAAACCTAGTTTTTAAATAGAAAGTAGTGTCGCTGGTAACCCATCTATAACAATACATAATTTCTGTAATTCCCAAACGATTTCCATGAAGTTGATTCAAACTATATACGCCATTAACTACCCTCCATGTATTTGGAGCTACTCTTGCAGGTACAATATCGAAATATTGGAAAAACTCCAAACACAAGGGATTTGGCGGGAAAGAAAATCCACACTCAGCTACAAAAAGACTTTGGAACCAGTGTCCCTCCGCCAAAGAAAGTAAATCAGAAGGATAAGAAAGTTCTTCCAAAATAACCCACGAAGGGATTGAAAACTCAGACCAAAATTTATCCAACGACTCAACAAGATAAACCATGGTGAATAAAGTAAATATAGAAAAGGGAAGAAAATCTTACAGAAGAAAGAGAGATCGGTTGACAACGAATAATGGAAAGAACGAAGGCACAAGATAGAGAGAAAGTGAAAAGTTCAGAGATACAGATTTGAAAAGTGGAAGACGATAGGGTTTCTGTCGCACTTAAATACTTTACCTCGGGAATAGAGAAAAAAATGATTACGAGGGAAGACGTTTGCATTTCTGGCGGTTAAAAGAAGAAAGAGACACAAATATCGAAGTGATCGTGGAAA
The DNA here is from genome assembly GCA_949130495.1 of Sambucus nigra. Classification (NCBI taxonomy): domain Eukaryota; kingdom Viridiplantae; phylum Streptophyta; class Magnoliopsida; order Dipsacales; family Adoxaceae; genus Sambucus; species Sambucus nigra. The sequence continues at coordinate 181,172,699 of OX422224.1, read as the reverse complement.
TTCAAAATATTTATGAAGCTTGATATTATGCGCTCAAAAAGGAATTATATACAATGAAAGTCTTCCTAAAATTCATGAAGATCAGTAATCCAAGCAGTTTTTAAGAAAAATGTTCCACACTCTCCTTTAACCTCAACTTTGAAATATTGGGGGCTTCTGTTGATACCAAATTTAGTCTGCTGATGCGGACCAATCACTTGAAGACACGTGTCAACCTACATGGCAAATACAAATACTTTCAAATAAAAAACATACTGTCATCGAGCTACTCAGGCTCTTCGAGCAACATCAGCATACCGAGCAACTTAAGCGGTCCGAGTTACTTAGTGTGCATAGCATCCAAATCAAGAGAATCAAAAGACGACTATGCATTAAATGCGCATTATTATCGTACAAATATATATGTCTACTAGATAACAGTGCATTATCCTTTCATATGTATAGCCTCAAGGCTAAAAATATATGGTAACCTCCTCATAAGAAAGGGACTTTTGCATCTCTTGGAAAACCTATTATCGAGATTCAAGGCAAACAGTTGGCAATACAAAACAGTGGATGTAGGCCATTTTCATAAGGCTGAACCACTTTAAAAATCCTTTGCTTGTTTATTCATTTGTATTTGTGATTGATTAGTTAGATATAATCTAGTTTTTTACATCAACAAGATCCATATCCGTGCTAAACTCAAATTCCAATCTCTAATAATATGATATTGAATAATCTCCAACTGAAAACAGTGAAATAACTAAGCAAAACCTTTACAACTTTGTAACCGAATGGCCCAATCACAACCATAAACTGGGTCTTAATACAAGTGCGAAAGAATAGAAAACTAAACTAAATCAATACGCATAAGGTAGAGCAAGTCCAATGGACCTCCAAGCAATTCCTCAAAATAACTCTATGCAGCTTCTCCAATTACTAATTCCTGAAAAGTTAGTCAACGTACGATCCTTGAATCCAGACAGTAGCATTATACCCAATAAATATTACAATAGAGTATTTTAATTAAACGAGATACTTAAACGCGATAAATATAAAACCATCTATCCTCAGGAATCCCCATTTAAAAAGAACACACCAATATGATTTTGAATTCCCAAGTCCCGCGGAGATAATCTTTTATTAATTAACCCAAATTACAAAATTTATCAATTATTTATGTTCTTACTTCAATAATTGTTAGGTATGGCGGTCCTACCCCCTCGGGTGTTAATTCACCAAAATTCATTATAGCGGTCCTCCCGCCGCGGGTGATTTCACCACCAAAATACACATTCCCTCGTCAAACCGCCGGCTGGCCCATTTAAACTGTCGGCCCTCGCTGATTAATAAGGTTCCACACACGATATAACATAAAACGCCGGCTGACCCGTTTAAACTGTCGGCCCTCGCCGATTATGTCGCCAATATATTTTAATACCCGTCTTATTATCTTAGGTATCAATCCATAATTTTCTCCTATTCACAATTCCAAATTACCCAACCCTTTTATCGATGTGAGATCCTCAAAATACCCCTTAGTCCCATACCTAAGGGTCCCCAGGTTATCAATACATCCTATTCTATGTATAGGATGAAATTCTAACATAAGCCTCGACCTAGTATCATGCCTAGGCTAGCGTAACGACGATAAAGTATCGAAAATCAGTCCACCCCCAAAATGATAAACACGCGATAATTTACCCTCACTAGTCCCATACCTAGAAGGAATAAATCATCAAAAGGTCTAACCACTAGTCCCATACCTAGAAGGCGTCCTAAAATATAGGGAGAGCATAAATACCCAACAACCCGTCGTCACAAAGGCAATTAATAAAACCAACAAGTCACATAAATAAGCACAATCAATCAATGTACCAAACTACGCATGATAATCCAATTCAATTAAATCTTAATTTAATTATCACATCGACAAAAATCCCATTTATATATTTTAAATTAAATACACCGAGTAGGGGTGTTCAGAAAACCGATCGAACCGAAGAACCAATCCGAACCGATCCGAACCGCCTTATTTTTATCGGTTTTTTTATAGTCTATTCGTTCCCGTTTTTTTTAAAACCGACTGATTCGGTCCGGTCCTCGATTTTGGGCTTGACAGGGTCGGTCTGGACCTACCCGGACCGAAAGGAATTAAATATATATGTTTTTTAATATTTTATTTGTGTCACTTATGCTGCTGTTAGTGGGGTGTAATATAAATAAAAGATGGAGGTTAAAATAGTCAAAAGGTATAATATCTAACTAAACAAAACCCTACCACTATGCCATCAGCCGTTTATTCTTTCTCACCACACAAACCATCCTAGACAAATACAAAAAAAAACTCTTTTTCTCACATCTCACCCACCCAACCCAAGCCATCCATGTTCTAACAACCGTCGACGTTGCCGACGCTTGTTGCTGCCGCCGCAGGCCAAACCATTCTTTCTCACACAGCTGCCGATGGCGGGATGCTGGTTGCCGACGCCACCACAGGCCAAGCCAATCAGTTTTTTTTTTAATCTTTTGCCGATGCTGCCTTTGCCTATTTTTTTGTACTATTTTTTTTTTGGCCGAAAACCTTTTTAAATTGGAGTTTTATTTGAATCAGATCTGAGTCAAACATTTTTTTATTTAATTTTTTATACACGATATGCTATATTTAGATTAGAGTTTTAGATTGGAGATTTGTTTGTTTTTATACATGGTCTACTATATTTACATGATCTGCTATAGTTAAAGTCTTTTTGGACAGTTCTAATTGGACATAATTGAAAAAAAAAAATCAAGATTTTTTTAAAATAATATAATTAATTAAGCTTAAGACCGACGAACTAAACCGAACCGACCCTGTAAAAAACTGAACCGAATAGGGCCGGTTAATCGACATTATCGGTCTGGTCTTGGTCTATTTTTTTAGAGGACCGACATAGTCGGTCCGGTCCAAAAAACACTTTAAAACCGAACCGGACCGGACCGCAAACACCCCTAACACCGAGATTACATCATTAACACATAATATTTCCAATTTCATCATCTTAACACAAATCACGTGAGTATATGTGACAACCCTCCAATCCGAAATAGGGGTGGCCAGCCCGATACTCCAAAATAACGGAATCATGGATGGAATCATTCTCAGCATCTCAACAAAATAAGAAGTATGCGGGATAACCAATCCATATTTTCAGAAAAACGGGTTGTCAAAAATTTTGAATTTAAAGTAAGTAAAAGAAAACAATTTAACAACCCGGTGAATAGAAAGTGGAAACCCGAAGAATATATATTACAATAACTACAAGTAAACAATAAAAGGACCGAATATGCTGTCGATCACAGATACATACAACGTAATGCAACATTTTAATGTAAATTACATCATACATTACATTAAGAAATTATAAAAGCTTGGGCCTCTCGCCCGAGTAAAAGACCCGATTCTGACTAGAGTGCAAGAGTGACTACGTCTATTGCAATAAGTCCTGTAATACCCGCAAAGCATCACGGATCGTCAAAGACACCGGGATTGGAAAGTCAAGACAGGCGTCCTATGCGGCGGAGCACCTGAGCGGAAACAAGATGCATGCACAACAAGAAGTATAATCGGGTCAGGGCCCGGTTCTATATGATCACCAGATGAATAAAGAGTATGACAGTTATGAATGATAAATCATGATGAGAGGGAAATAAGAATCTACGTACACAAATTTTAAACATAAGCTAGGACAATTTAAAGACAAACATGAAATAAAATATCATCTCTCCACTCCCAACGTCGTTAAGTGTTCATGCGACGGAGTGTCTCGCAAAGCGAAATCCAAACAAGGAACCCCTCCGACACATGCCTACTTAAATTGTTGGTCAAGGAGAAAAATATAACCTTAGTAAGAACTTTCATTATATACACCGATTCATTTCATAGTTTATTCCTTATCAGGAAAATATAACTATAATTATAAGGTCTTTATGGCTTTTATCTCAATTACATGCTCTTACTAGCATTCCATTCCTTATCAGGAATTTTAATTACAATTAAGATCTTTATGTCTTTTATTTCAATTTCATGCCCATCCTGGCATTACCATTCCTTATCAGGATTATAATCAACATTAAATGCTCTTTGTGGCATTTCACTGTGCTCTTTGTGGCACTTCATCGGGCTCTTTATGTCCTATCACATACATCAAGTCCCACTTGATTATGAACTGTTATATTTATATACATATAAAAAATTCTAAGACCGCCCCTCGGAGTTTCCCCACTGGGCGCGCCCCTAAATGACCATCATCTTCCAAGACCTATCTATACAAAACAACCTGGGCACCTATCATAATAACTCAAGAAGAGGCCATGTGCCTGCGGGGTAGTCATAACCACACCCAGAATTACCTACCCATCGCAGAAAAATATTTATCAACAAACGCTCACATAGCCTAGGACTATAGCCACCCTTCATTCATTAGTCAGGGGGTATCACCTGTGCACGCGAACTTCCCTTATGATGTCATTTAGAGAGGTTTGTTTCATAAAAAAAATCATTTACCATTTTCATAATTTAGTAAATTATCATTTACCAAAATTATAACCATTACCATTTCATTTACATTTCCATTTACATTTTAGCAAATGTATAATTCATTTTCAGAAACCATATTCGTTTACATTTTAGTAAATGCATGTTTCATTTTATTCGAAACCATATTCATTTACATTTTGTAAATAATTCACCTTTTTAAATCCGGAGCCACACGTCTTTATCATCATCATTGTAACCTCGATGAATAAATAAACTTTCAATTTATTCTCCCAAGAATCGTTGTTTAGGTATTATGAACCATCAAGAATAACGTAGCTCAATCGAGCTTCTAAAATCTCCCAATCATACCACTATGTCTCCTAGTTTAATATTAATCAACTAGAAGAAAAAAAAATTCCCTAACATCAATAGGCATAACCCCGGAAAAACCCCAAATAAACCAATTCTAGTCTAGGGTAGCTTCTCAACTCATCTAGAACTCTAGGACTCTAAGTTTACCTCATTCAAGAAGGTTCCTAGGTCCTAAACCTAAAGAAAAAGAAGAAAAATTGAGTTACAAAAACAACTCAAAAACAGCAGAAAAACGAATCGATTAGCCCAAGGGCCGAGTCGATTCACCCCAGCGAATCGATTCGCCCAACAAGCGAATCGGTTCGGACAACAAAATCAACTTTCTGCAATTAGCTGAATCGATTCGGCCTTAACCCGAATCGATTCGGGTTATGCAGACATGGAAACTACCCCTTACTGAATCGATTTGCCATAGGGCCGAATCGATTCGGTCCTGCAAATTTGCCAAGAATGGCTTCGATGTGTTATGAACCCTAAATTTTCCAAATTTCAAATATCTTCATTTTCATACACCTCCAACAACAAAAATCTACCCCAAACTAATCTACATGATTATTAACCATCAAAACCCACAATTTCTTCAACATAAATCAAGATTAGGGTTTAAATCCCACAAATTCTACATTTAAACCATAAATGTCAAATACATAACTAACAAAAAATTTATTCAACTTAAATCACATATTAGCAAGTAGAAAACTTGCCTTAGACTTGCAAATTCAGATTTCTTTGAGGTAGGAGCAATCTCAATTCTTTAATCTCCAAATCTCTCTCTTCTTCTCCTCTTTTCTCTTCTTCTCTCTCTCTCTCTTTTGGGTTTGGTATGAAATGGGGAAATAAGGGGATTTAGAAGACTAAAATAGTGGCTTAAGTTAAAACTCCCAACTTAAGTGGTTAATATCACATTAAAATGTTTTCCAAATACACGTTTAAGTTAAAACCAGTCAAAATTGCCCGGAACCCAAAAATACAATATGGGACTTATTCTGACTATCTCGCACCTTCCGAGACTAACTACACCCTCTAAACTGGCATCCGGAAAACTTTATAATTTATTTCGAGTTCCAATTTCATTTAAACCATAGTGTCATTTAATATACATGACACCATAAAACATACAACATGACGATATTTACCTACATATACGGTAAAAATAAAACATCCCAGTAAATATCAACTTCTATCTCATTAAATTAATATTTACTCCAACCCCAACATTTTATATAATTACCTTATGCGGTAAAATCAATATAAAATTAGCCTCCCAAAATCGAGGGTTGTTACATTATACGCCCCCAAATTAATTAATTCAAGGCTAGATATTTTCTACATGCAACCTACACAAACAAAATCCAAAATTCACTCATGAATCCTACGCACCCAAGGGTTATGAATATTATTCATATTAAAAGATTTCATAAAAATAGCCCTAAGTTTATGTGCCCACTTTCTCTAATTAGATTCCTAATTGATTTTAAGAACAACGTGAGATTAAAGTTTAGGCAACACTTAAAACGCATAATACTAAAGGAAAGGAATAGACTATGAATGTCTGTGTATAAATCATTTGTAAATTTTGAATAGACAGTTGGATTCCTCTCGAAAAATTATCAAAGAATCGTTCTTGAACAATCTTGATAAAACACCAATTAAGCCCTCAAATATCGAGTCAAACACTTGATTAAGTTTGGGGCTAAAGTTTGTAGATGAAAGGGAATAATTTTGGAGAGGTCTTCTGGTTGAGAAGCTGATGAAAAAGTGATTTGAAAAGCCAATCCACGAATTAGTGGTGATACATAAAGGATTAAGAGTTTGATTAAGAAAAGAGTTCTAATGAGATACAAACACTAAAAAAATTATTCCGGGCGATCGGACCATTGGAATTGTATCAAATTTTTGGGAGAATTAGCTAAGATGAGAGGAAGCTACATAAAAAATTTCACCTCCATCGGACCATGAAATATATTTAAATATTTTTTTTTTGTCTAGAGAGTTTTATGTTTTGAGGACTCTAAGAGAGTTTTATGTTTTGAGGACTCTAAGAAAGTTTTATGTTTTGAGGACTCTTCTATATAATAAAAATTCAATCAAAACTCCATTTTAATTCCGATTCCAATTTCGTTTGAAACTTTATTTTTCAAATATAAAAACCAACATTTTAAATTATTAAATTTATAAAATCCAATTTTTTTTTCCGATTTCCAAAATAAATTTAAAAAATATGGGTCGTTACAATGATCTCCTACGTTTTCCCAAAAAATATAAAAAGATGGCCAACTAAGACTATCACCTCAGGATCGCAATTCAACTCCCAAGTAGGTTGTTGGTACAAAGAGTCATTGAAAACTAGCTACCTGGACAAAGCATCCTCAAGACCGATTTCATAAATTGTCATTGGAGTTTCTTTCAGTCATAGCCTTTTCAAAAGTTTCTGTAAGGACACAAATTTCGAATTGTGTCCTTTGTAGTTTTGGCTCAATTTCGGGTAAAAATGGTTGTGTCATAGGATATAGTTTTTTATCATCCTTCAATCCTATGACATACTAAAGTTAAAGACGAAGCGGCCAAGTTTAAATCTTCATCAACATGCTGAGTGTAAAGTGCCTCGTTTCTACGTCAACAACATTGTTCCATGCTCCTAAGGTATGAATGAATTTTATATATATATAGAAGCTTGGAATTTAATTGGGTGTAATTTATAATTTTTATAAATTAATTTTAACGACTTTGTTTTACTCAGAAAAACATTTTTTAGAACTTTCCATAAAATTTTTGAGTTTAAATTAATATTTCATTTTTTTGATTTTCTAAAACGTCGTTCGATGCACACTGGAATCTCGTTCGAACGAGATTGACAGGTCGTTCGAACGAACTGTCATCTCATTCGAACGAGATTTCTGACGAATTATTTTTTTCCATTCTGGAACTTCGTTAGTAAACCCGTTCGAACGAAAAGTCGTTCGTACGAAAAAGTCGTTCGAACGAGTTTTGACGGGAATATTTTTTGGGCAGCTTTTGACGGTTTTCCCACTTTTTCCACTACTTTTCCCCACTATCTTTTGCTATATTTGATAAGGTTCGGGAACCAACTTTTAGAACTAACTTTTTCATATCCTACCAACTCCTAGAGAGTGTTTTTGAGAGTTTAACTTTCCAAGAAAAATTTCATTGTCTTGTGTGTTTATTCTTTCAAGAAAAATCTTTTTAACACTTGTTTTGTACCCAAAGTTTGTTTATCCAAGTTCATATATACATATACTTTGCTTTGAGCGTTTAGCACCGGTTTATCTCTACATCCGTTTGAAGAGAAGTTTGCTTTTTCTTCTACATCCCATAAAGAAGAAGAGTTCATTTTGTTGTGGCATTCTCACGTGGTGAAAGACACCATGTGTGGTTGACGGTGTACCTATGTCTCATTGGTGAAGGGCGAGATTCCGGTGGAGCTCCAGGGTTGTCTACTAGGCGGAGGTGTTTACAAGAAGAAGCGTCGAGGCTTGAGAGGGATTGAGTCGTGTGTTGTAAGTCTTTTTGTCTTGTAATTTGTAAATTCATACTTATTGGACTTAAGGCTAAGGCCATCCGAGGTTTTTCCCGTTGTGGGTTTTTCCTCGTACATTTCGGCGTAGTGGATTAATTATTTATTTTATATTTTGCAAAATCACCTAGAACGCATACTTAGGTAAAAAGATAAAATTGGTTTAATTTAATCACTACTTGTTTAATTTGGTGCAAATTAATATTGGGTAATGTTTAGTTAATTTAATTCAGTCATTTAATTTAATTTGATAAAATTGTTTTGGACAAATTTGTTAAAAATGAAAAATAAGACTTAGGCAAATTTCTAGGACTTGGATTAATTAAAATGGTTTAAGTGAAATTTAACTTTAGTGTGTGTTTTAATTATTTTCACTTTGGTTTAATTTTAATTTAGACGAAATTAAAATTTGTTTATTTGTTTGAACCATCAACTCGCTTTCGCATATCTATTTAAAAAGGAAATAAATTTTTGAAAAATTAAATTTGGGGGCCTTGGGGCATTTTCAATTTGGTATCAGATCCAAAGTGATAAATTATTTCGTTAAGATACTTTAGATAATTTTTGGCTAAAATGGAATTTTCCCCATTCTCAAAATTTCCTATTTTCGATGGTTTTAATTACGCGTACTGGAAAGCACGTATGAAATCGGCACTTAAATCTATCAACGAGAGGGTTTAGTTATCTGTAGTTAACGGGTGGTCTCCACCAACTCATTTAGTAGAAAATAAACGTGTTCCCAAACCGGCCGATTGATGGAGTGAGAGTGAATTCAAACTTTCTAATTTTAATTCCTGAGGTTTAAAACGGCTTGTTTAGCGCTGTCACATCGGAACGCATTATGACGTGTGAGACCGCTAAACAAGAGTGACATAATTTACAACTCACTCATGAAGGTACTTGTGTCGTTAAAGCTTAAAAACCCCAAAACCTCACCACTCAATTTGAAACCATCAAAATGAACGATAAAGAAACTTTTGATGAATTTTATGCTAGACTTTCCGATATTGTTAATTCATCTTTTAACTTGTGAGAAAAAACACTCGACACCCGAGTTGTAAAGAAAATTTTAAGGTCCCTACCCGATAGATTTATTCCAAAAGTGACCGTTTTAAATTCTTTACCAACTTTAGCCTCTATGAAATTAGAAGAGCTCGTAGGTGATTTACAAACCTATGAACTAGACATGTTTCCCTCTAAAATTGAAAAGAAAATTGAAAAGGGCATTGTTTTAAAAGCCCGAAAAGTGGAAAAACAAGTAGTGGAGAGCGAAAGTGATAGTGACTCGGAAGACATGGCTATGTTTTCTAGAAAATTTCAAAAATTTCTTAAATTGAACAAAGATGAAGTTAAAAATGATTTTAAGAAATTTGATAAATCTAGGCATGACAAAGCCGAGAAGATCCCTAAAACTATTAATAAAAAATTAAATAGGGACGAGTCAAATAAGTGTTTTGGTTGTGAGGGTTATGGCGATAGGGCTTCGGAGTGCCCCACTAAACTAAGGAGAGAGGGTAAGTGACCCATTTCATATAATGCGACCCTTAGTGACAGTGATAAGTAAGAGGGACCCGATTCCCCCACTAAGCCCAACTTTGTGGCTTTTATGGCTAGTCATGTGAGCAGCGATAATGAATCTTCTCATGAAGATATTCAGACACATGACACTTCCGAGGTCAACGTTTATGATTCCCTTGCTTTTGATGGTAGTGAGAGTGAAGAAGAAAGAGAGAGTGAAAATGAAGAATAGGTTGATGTGAGTGAACTTCAAAATGCTTTTCAAGAATTATATGAAGAATCAAATAAATTAAAAAATGCTAATTTGAAGTTAGAAGCTTGTTTGAAAGAGTGTGTCAAGGTCGTTGATGAGAGTGCGTTATTGGAAGACCTTAGGACATGAGATAGATCTCTTCGAGAGAAGCTAGAATATATAGAAGGCGAGAGAGATAGCCTTAGAGGTTTAATGGAATCCTTGAAAAAGGAGCTTCTCGAGTTTGAAGAGAGAAATGGTTTGTTAGAGTGTAGAATTTTAGAATTAGAAGCAAAATTAAAAGACTCTAGTAATGTCAAATTTGATTTGGAGTGTAGGTCCAAAAAACTTGATAAAATCTTAGGCACGGTCCAAATAAAAAATGGCACTTGTGGTTTAGGCTTCGAAACTTATAATGAATCGACTCAAAAGGCCAAAAGCAATATTTTAAGAGAATCACCTAGGAAAGCCTTTCGAGATCAATCCTTAGGTTCCATTTTTTGACGTGTTTCTACTTGTGGTCATTGTGGTCGAAAAGATCATATTAGGAAATTTTGTTTTGATGTTAAAGGAGTTCCTAGAAAATTCCACCGTAAAGGAACCAAGTTAGTCAAGATCCATACACCCCAAGATAGTAACTCATCATTAGTTTGGGTTAGGAGATCCGACTTGGTAGCTTTATAAGATAGGGTATTTGATTCCCATTTATGTTCACATGCTCCCTACCTTGAAAAATCTAAACGTTGAATGTGTTAGTTTTGTTTGCATACTTTAGCTTTTATACTCCATGCTATATTATCATGCTAAATGTGTGCTTGTTTAGTCATTTTCTAGTCATTACTCTATTTCATATCTTATGCTAGAAATCATGACCTGTTTATCTTTTGTATTATATTCCTTTCATTTTTATTTGCATTAAATGAAAAATACAAAAAGATTTTTGTTTATCATTTCTGTTTCAGTTTTTTTATAATTTAGGATTAATGAAAAAATACAAATGATTTTTGTTTGTCGTTTGAGTAAATATTTTTATTTTTGGTTAAAATTTAGAAAAACTCAAAAAGAATTTTTTTTTGTGTATTTTAGTTTGACACACTTTATGTGGCATATACTTGTGTTTGAATCCCATCTTTTACGCTCCCATGTGGCTAGAACTTTTGGTTTAGATTGTCAATCCTTATTATGTTCTTTACCATGCTTACATGGAGTAGTTGGATTTTGTGTTGTTTAAATGGATTCTATTTTTATATGCCTTTATTCACACATGCACTAGCTCTTTTGAAATTTAACTTCATGTGTATATTTGAGCTTTGTGAGGTGTTCTCCTATCAATCTAGTCATCTACATATTTGTGGCCTAGGAGGACTAGTGCATGTCAAAATTCGTTGCACGTGAGATTTGTGTGAGATATAAAAAAATTTATATATATAAATGTGCATGGGGAAGGGCTCCGAAAGGATTTATTATCCTTTGCGATTGTAAGACACCGTTTGTATGGACCTAAAAGAAATACGTGGTTCAATGGCCAAAAAATAGATAAATGGCATTAAAATAAAAATAATTGCCAAGGCCTATGTTTAGTTGATATTATCATTCAAAAGAATAATATATTCTTATTGAGGGAGATTGGATGGTATATCAACGGTTTGCACAATGTCCGTTTATCCTAGTTGCGCTATCAATGTCATGACTATATTGGTTTGTAGAACCATCAACATGCTAGGCTTGTATGCATTGTGTATGCTTGTTCATTGAGTTCAATCTATATTGTCACATGAGGTTATATTCAAATGTGAAGAATTTTGCAATCAATTGAGAACTCCGTGAACATGTTTTAAGTGATTAGGTCTAAATTTAATTGTTACTAGTTCACACCCCAACACTTTCATTTCCATATGACATTTTTTTGCCATACGAGTGTGAAAAGCTTATCTTATTTTGTGTCATTTTGGTGTTTATATATATATATATATATATATATATATATATATATATATATATATATATATATATATATATATATATATATATATATATGTGTGTGTGTGTGTGTGTGTGTACTTATGCTTATCTTGTATCTATTGTGTATACATATATATATATTTTGTTTATGTCTTTGCCATGTTTAATTAATCCATTTATACTTCAATTCATAATTTGTACCTTGTTTGGTGCGTAGTTTGTTTGATATCACATGCTTAGAATCTTATTTGTCTATTTGGTATCATTTGTTTTCGCATCATAGTTGGTATTCATTTGTATGGATTAGTTATGATTTTGTTGACCATGTGCTTTAATGTTCTCATCACTTTATACACAATTGCATATTTTAGCTTGTTATCCAATTCTATTTATCCCTTGCTTAGTTTAGAGGGTGTATTTACTTTAATTGGGGGAGATAAGTTAATGTTTTGAATTCTTTAACCTTTGTCTATTCCTGAACAAAAAGTGGGAGAATGATAGAGGAGAAATGGTATCTATTCCTATTATCATCGTATCTTAGTTTATGGGAGATTTATCTTAGGCGGAGACGTCTTTCTATGTTGATCATAGTTGATAAAGGGAGAGAATTACTTTAAGGGGAGTACTTACTTTACTTGCATCATAGTTGATAAAGGGAGAGAATTACTTTAGGGGGAGTACTTACTCTACTTGCATCATAGTTGATAAAGAGAGAGAATTACTTTAGGAGGAGTACTCACTTTACTTGCATTAAATATTTTGATATTCACTATGAGTGTAATGTGTTTGCTTAAGTGTGCAGGAATTATATTCTAAGTGGCAACTTTCACCGGCAAAGATTATGATCCTTGGGTTGTTTGAGTCAAGCATTGTATTTTATTTTGGGTGGGACATTTTTGTCAGTCTAGTAGAGCTTGACGACCCTTTAGGATTTTTGTTTGTTTTTGTCCTGGAATAGCCAAAGGGGGAGATTTGTAAGGACACAAATTTCCAATTGAGTCCTTTGTAGTTTTGGCTCAATTCTGAAAAAAAAAACGGTTGTGTCATAGGATAGAGTTTTTGATCATCCTTCAAGCCTATGACGTACTAAAGTTAAAGATGTAGCCGCCAAGTTTAAAGCTTCATCAACATGCCGAGTTTAAAGTGCCTCGTTTCTACATCAACAACATTGTTCCATGCTCCTAAGGTATGAATGAAATTTTATATATATATATAGGAGCTTGGAATTTAATTGGGTGTAATTTATAATTTTTATAAATTATTTTTAACGACTTTGTTTTACTCAGAAAAATATTTTTTAGAACTTTCCATAAAAGTTAAGGGCTTAAAATTAATGTTTCATTTTTCTGATTTTCTAGAACGTCATTCGATGCACACTAGAATCTCGTTCGAATGAGATTTCCAGGTCGTTCGAACGAGATTTTGGATGAATTTTTTTTTCCATTATGAAACTTCGTTAGTAAATCCGTTCGAACGAGTTTTGGCGGGAAAATTTTTTGGGCTGTTTTTGACGATTTTCCCACTTTTCCACTACTTTTCCCCACTATCTTTTGCCAGATTTGATAAGGTGCGGGAACTAACTTTTAGAACTAACTTATTCATATCCTACCAACTCCTAAAGAGTGTTTTTGAGAGTTTAACTTTCAAAGAAAAATTTCATTGTCTTGTGTGTTTATTCTTTCAAGAAAAATCTTTTAAACACTTGTTTTATACCCAAAGTTTGTTTATCCAAGTTCATATATACATATACTTTGCTTCGAGCATTTGGCACCGGTTTATCTCTACATCTGTTTGAAGAGAATTTTGGGTTTTCTTCTACATCCCATAAAGAAGAAGAGTTCATTTTGCTACGGCATTCTCACGTGGTGAAAGACACCATGTGTGGTTGACGGTGTACCTATGTCTCATTGGTGAAGGCCGAGATTCCGGTGGAGCTCCGGGGTTGTCTACTAGGCGGAGAGGCTTTAGAGGGATCGGGTCGTGTGTTGTAAGTCTTTTTGTCTTGTAATTTGTAAATTCATACTTATTGGACTTAAGGCTAGGGCCGTCCGAGATTTTTTCCCGTTGTGGATTTTTTCTCGTACAACGCGGCATAGTGGATTAATTATTTATTTTATCTTTTGCAAAATCACCTAGAACGCATGCTTAGGTAAAAAGATAAAATTAGTTTAATTTAATCACTACTTGTTTAATTTGGTGAAAATTAATATTGGGTAATGTTTAGTTAATTTAATTCAAGTCATTTAATTTAAATTGATAAAATTGGTTTGGACAAATTTGTTAGAAATGAAAAATATGACTTAGGCAAATTTCTAGGACTTGGACTAATTAAAATGGTTTAAGTGAAATTTAACTTTAGTGTGTGTTTTAATTATTTTCACTTTGATTTAATTTTAATTTAGAAGAAATTAAAATTTGTTTATTTGTTTGAACCATCAGCTCGCTTCCGCATATCTATTTAAAAAGGAAATAAATTTTTGAAAAATTAAATTTGGGGGCCTTCGGGGCGTTTTCAGTTTCCTACGAGCTGTGTGATACCCTAGAGAAAATGTCTACTTGTTTTATTTAAAGGGTGAGGGATTGGGTTATTTAAATGATTTTTTAGTCCTAGGAAAGGTGACGAAACCCCCGTTTATCTTAAAATTGTTTTTTTTCCTTCATATAGATTTGTGCAACATGCTTATAGAATTTTGAATACAAGTGACGTAGATTAAAAGTAAAATACGAAGGGGATTTACATGTAAACTAACACAATAAAATGATATCAGCAAATTCCTTTAATTAAGGAAATTAAAATATTTTTGTGCTTTAAATGACATTTAGGTTATTTGTTTACTTTTTATTCTGGAATAAAAAAAAATGAAGCCTACTGAAAAATATAAGCAAAAGAATATATTTTCAAATTTTTGATTACTTTTAATAAATAAATAAAAATAAAGTTTCTAGATACAAAAAGATTTGAAATGCAAAAAAAATTAGGTTCAAATTTTCATTTCTTTTATATTTCTAATTATAAAACTAGTGAAAAAAACTTAAATTGGATTTTTTTCAACTTTTATATATTTATATATAATAGAAAACTAACACAGAGAAAGAAAAAAACAGTGTTTTTAAAAAAAAATTAAAGAATTTTGTTGAGACTAACTAGAAAACAGATTTTGGAAATTTCATAAGAAATATTTTTAATTTTCAAATTTTTTTATGTATTTTCTATGATTTATTGAAACAAGAAAAAAGATAGAAGGCTCATCCAAAATCCAGACTTCTAAAATTGAAAATCAAATCCCAGACAATGTCGTCAAAATCTTCTTATCAATTTAATAAAATCCACAAGTGCATGAATTATTAATAGTATAGCGTGCAAGTGTGAATCGATCCCACAAGGAAATAATGAATTTTATAAAGTAGATTTTCCAACTAGGCAGTATTGATTTTCTTGAATATAGATTAAGATGAAACAATTCTACCAACTAATACAAGTATCGAAACAAACTATGAATATAGTGATGAGATGGAATTACTAGGATTTTGGAGCCATTTATAAATTTTAAATAGCTATCATGTCAATATAAATTTCGATTCCTGATTTTATAACTCGGAATTCACTAGATCTCTCCATGTAAATTTCATAAGATAAATCAATGATATTCAATTTTATTTTACTTTTTATCTACTCATAAAACTAAAATTCGCATTTCCTTTAAAAGAATTAGTTCTACACATTATAAGACAAAAGCAAATGATGGATTATCAAACAATTGAACACAAGCATAATCCAGCAAAATTAGACATACATAAAATCATAGTAATAAAGATAAGTTTTAAAAGGATAAAATATTACTCTCATAATATTTCATATCAATAATGGATCTTTAAAACAAGTAAAATAATTTTTAGGAATAACAAATTTAACTGACCATTAAAAACTAAGCTGGAAAACGTTCTTAATCCTAGCAATTAATATTAAGCTAAGTAATGAATAATAAAATATTAAAAGATGAAGATAGAATTCTAATTATAATAATCAACTGATAAGATTTCGGTTGAGAGTGGTTTCATAATCACGAACAGTACCTCTCCACAAATTTGCATACAATAATTTCTCAAAAACACTATACTCTATTTCGTTAGAAATTCGATGCTAAACATTGCTCTTCCAAAATTATTCTCAAAACCACTTGCCTAGCCTTCAATTTATAGTGGTAGAGTGGTACAAGTTGAGTTGATTTGGTCTCTTTTTTATTAATCAGTAAGTCTTTTGCAGTTACCCAAATAAATGCCTTGAAAACAAACACACCACCACTTGATTTTCAGATTGGTATGAGCTACACGTTCCCCCCCCCCCCCCATATAAATATATATAAGATACTGGATGATCACTCCAATATTAAATTAAAATAGGAGTCTCATATGGATCCTTCTTAGCATCACTGTCGAAAATCCATTTAATTACTAATAACCTATAAGGCCGGTGTCAAAATTTCAACATTACTACTCTTTTTACCAACTGTAAATAAAACATCCACACAGTTTTGCGGAAATAAAACTGAAATGAAATAAAATAACCGAACACTCGGTCGAAATATACAACCATATCGAATGATGTGCTAAAAGGATAAATAAATGCAGTTGGACCATTGGCCCGAATGTTTATACAATACCTCCTATCTAGATTACAAGAATGGAAGCGGCTATCAAAAATCCTGCACGCATCCACAGCTGCTGCAGCTGACGTCTGACTCGAAGGAAGTGTCATCCAGGCGTCCCTGTGTCTGGACACCTATATATATATATAATATAGAAAGAAAGGAAAAGTAGATAAACGGGTCAAAGCCCGAGTTTTGAAAATATTTAGCAAGTGCATAAATGCCTTATTATTTGAAAAAGGTTTTATCTCATATTTAAGTTTGGTATCGCACTCCCATGAGATACCCCTCACCTCTCTTCTAACAGTGCACTCCTAGCGCATCCCTCTAAACATCCTAGTCAAGCTAACCCGCTAAACTAGTCTATCACCAACCCACTATCAATCCTAGATAGTCCAAGGAATGTACTAAGGGCTAAACTTCACCCCATTCTCAACGCTATGCCATGTTCGTGCGTGGGGTGTCTCGCAAAGCGAAATCCAAACAAGGAACCCCCCCCCCCCCCCCGATACACAACTATGCAGAAAGGTCGATCGTTGAGATCCGCCAGTCCCTCAGTACAGAATATATATATAAATAAATATGTATACCACAAGAAATACTAATATTAGAGCACTAAGGATTGAACTTCTCCCCAGTCTCAACACAGTGCCATATTCGTGCGTGGGGTGTCTCGCAAAGCGAAATCCAAACAAGGAACCCCCCCCCCCCGATACACTACTATGCGGCAAGGTCGATCGTCGAGTTCCATTAGACCCTCGGCACTCGATTTATCCATATATATACATATTACCATATACATCCGGATCTATCTCCCGAAATGAGAATTCATTTACAAAGTATTTATCAATACTTATCATTTTTATTTCAAAACCTTCCATTTCCCTTCTCATATCCAGGAAATGTATTTAAAAGCCAAATCATTATCATCAATTGCTTTAACAAATCATATACATTTTTAAAAGCCAATTTTATTATCATTAAAATGCTTTTCCGTTTCAAAATATCCCATTTCCCTTTTTATATTCAGGAAATGTATTCAAAGCCATTTTCATTATCATAAAAATGTTTTGATCATATCATATGCTTCCACATCCCTTCTTCCATCCGGGAAGTGTTACCGAAGCCAATCCATATAACCCATTTCCCTTCCTATATCCAGGAAATGTAATTAAAGCCAATCCATTATCATGAATTGCTTTAATATAACGCGTTCTAAGACCGCCCGTCCGGGTTTCCCCATTGTGCGCGCCCCTAAATGGCTATCATCTTCCAGGGCCTATCATAAGACAACCTGGGATCCTACGTCGCAAGACGTCGGGAAGCGGCCATATGCCTGCGGGATAGTCAAGACCACACCCGGAATCTCCTAACCAGCGCAGAAAAAAATACAACAAACGCTCATATGGCCTATAGGACTATATCCACCCTGCATTCATTAGCCAGGGGGCTTCACCATATGCACACAACTTCCCTTATGATAGCGATTTAGAGAGGTGTGTATCCATATTTTATTAGTTCAGAAAATCATTTATCTTTCCATTTTGAAAACATTCATATTTTATTTTCAAAATCATTTACGTCATATCATATATGCTGTAATCACATAGTATATACCTATACCGTATATTTATCCTCTAATATATATAAATGGCCATATTTGCCAACTACATCTAACGATGACCATTAATCCTAAAGATTCTTTCAAAGAATCATAATCATGCATTCATATAAACATGATACTAAACCCAAAGTATTTCCTTACTTTAACAAGTAATATATATATATATACCAAAATCCCATCTACGGATTCATTTGGATATCTCCAATTATACTAATTCACTATAAGTGAATATACACCTATATATATAATCCCAAATCCACAAGTCCCTTAGGACATAACCCTCTATAATACTTTAATTTAGAAGGCCCTTAAATTTTAATCTCAAAGAGGAGAAGTAATAATAATCTCCAAAATCTTGGGCTGAAAATAGGGCACCGATCGATCGGTCCTGGGCCCCCGGTCGACCACGGGTTGTAAATAAGCCTACGAAATAAAGCAGTAGGCCCTTTCTTCTTGACGCGGTCGACCGGCCATAGGGGCGCGGTCGACCGGTCACACCTGGTCTCCCCAAGCTAAATTCCTCAATTCCTTAATCCAACAACCCAAATTCATTAACGGTGTTTCTAAAATACACCAAAATTATCCCGAACAACTACGTAATTAATTCTAGCCGTAATTTTTCCAATTCCCGATTTGATTTCCGAGTTGATGATTTCAACCCGGAGCCGCCATTATGTAAAAATCATATCAAATCGTAGAAAAATCAGAAAAATACGTGGTCAGTGCCCATGCGACCGTATTGAAAAGATCTACAACTTTCGTGTTTTGTCCGAAAGCTAAATCAATTCTTTTCCTGGCCAAAAAGGCCCCCTAAAGTGACGGGTTACTATTCATCGTCTTCTCCGCGACGATTTCGACCATTATAGCTTCTCCCAAGCTTTTGTCGCCTCACCCAACGTCCTACAACCTCAACCAACTACAAATACACATATATTATGGGTTCTAAACATCCTAGAACCCAAAAACCACCAATTAATTTAGGTTAAAACCTAAGTTCCACAAATTGAAATATTATTGGGGTTTAATTGTTTTAACTTCCAAAAACCCGTTTTATCCACGATAATCCACCCCAAAACCTTTAGGGTTTATTTATACCAAACTACGGTATGAGATATTTATGCAAAAAGATAAATAAAGCAAGTAAACACTTGCCTCGTGGATAAAATCCGACGACCCCGAGTCGAATCCGGCGGAGTTTGGCCCGAATCTCCATTTTCTCCTCCTCTTTATCCTTCCTCTCTCTCTTCTCTCTCTTTTCTTTCTTTCATTTCTCTCTTTTCTCCCTCTCCCTCTCTTTATATAGAAAGAAAAGGGTTTAACCCCTTAAAACCCAAAAATGACTCGTTTACCCAATTACGAGTTACTTTTACCTCTAAAATTACTCGAAACTCATTTTCGACAATCGGACACTCTTTTCTGACTATCTCGGACATTCCGAGACTCACAGCGCAGCCGAAATTCCCATTCGAGGTACTTGATCGCAAATCACTATTTCAACCCAAAATAAATAAATGCGGGTTTTCCAATTAAAAATCTTACCTCATGTCGCTTTACTCAACGGCGACATATAATTAAAATATTTCGACCTATATAGTCCCAAAAATAATCACAACATCCCTCGAAAATCATTTAATCCTCGAATATCCCAAAAATTACTATTTTAGGAAATTCTCCAAATTGCCAATTTATATTTATTTATGGAATTTAATCGTCTCCAAAAGGGCGGGTTGTTACACTACACGTTCCCCCCCCCCCCCATATATATATATATATATATATATATATATATATATATATATATATATATATATATATATATATATATATATATATATTGACTCACTATTCGGGTTAAAACCCCACATTGGGTTTCGAAGTATTAAAAGAATAAACATTTTAATAGTTTTGAGAAAAATCAACTTTTATTATTTATCTTTCTCCAATTGGTCTTTTATTTGCTCGAAACAACATGTGTACCTACAAAATATGGAAACAAATATTCATCAATACTTTTAGCCTATAAAATGTATGAAACTACTAATATACCCCGATATACTTTAAAAAAGTTATAATTTAACCCACATTTATTTTAAAACATGTAAAAGGACTCTGATTAATGATAGTGACTCTAATAACTTATTAAATTAAATAAGATATAGTTAAATTTCGGTATAAAATATATGAAATAATGCATTTACCAAGAGTTATGTGATATTTTATCTCCATAAGAAAATTTGTATTTACCTTTCTCATGATAGTCTGTGGACTCCCTGTATACACGCACATACTCAGACACATAACATGATTACACATACGTTCACACTTATGCCACACGCATGTGCACACATACATATGTTATGCTTGCAAACACGCCCATAGTTATTTCATTCCTATGCACTTCATTTATATATATATATATATATATATATATATATATATATATATATATATATATATATATACACACACACACACACACTCACACACATATTGTTCTTACACACATTCCTATACTTATTTCGTTCTTGTACATTTCATACAAATGTTATTCACACAAATAAGCCCGTGACCATTTTAAGGTGACAAAATTATGGGTCACGATCCAAAACCGTAATCTGAACTGGGGGTCATGGTCTAATGGGTGTCACGGTCCCAAAACCGTGACCCCTAGTGTGACAATTTAAAAATATAAAATATTTAATCACGGCTTTGAACCGTGACTAAATCTTTTACATTATTAAATTATCACCGTAGGGGTCACGGTTTGGAACCATGGCCAATATTAATACGAAATTAAAATATATAAATATTTGGTCACGATTTTGGACCATGACCCAAGTAAAAAAATTAATTTTAATTTTTTGCATACCAAAAAAATTTGTACATTTTTTAAGCCTGTTTACATTTCCAGGAATAAATATTTAGCCAATATACCGTCCATAAATAAAAATATAATAACACAACACAAGTTAACTAACTAAAGCCATGGTGTACAACACAAATACAATGCGTGCTTGCGCGAATATGATAATAACATCGTAATATCTTAATCCAAATCTAGTGAAGTGATTATTTTTTTCCATGGAACATGACCTTAAAATTTCTCTTCTCCGACTAGGCCTGTAAATAAGATTTTAAAATGTTCCAAATTGTAAGTAACCAAGGACCTGAATCCAAATATAACTTTGGGATGCCTATGTAGCCAAAAATGGCATCAGATTCTACATAGTTCGTAAGATTGGTGTAAGAACCCTCACTTTTGAGAGCCTATTTTATATTTATTTACTATGTGGAGTAATTATATATAAAATGATGGAATATGGAGTAAATATTAATTTAATGAGATAAGTTAATATTTACTAGAATGTTGCATATTTACCTTATGTGTGGGTGAATATTTCCATGTGGTGTTTTATTGCGTCATGAGAATTAAAAGGACATTATGGTTTAAAATGAAACCGGAACTTAAAATGAGTTATAAATTTTCCAAATGATAATTTGGAGGCTGTAGTTAGTTCCGGGAGGTGCGAGACAGTCAAAATGTGTGCTATATTGTATTTTGATGTTTTGGGCACTTTTGATTGGTTTTGGTATATTGCGTATTAGAAATCATTTTTATTGCGGTATTAACCACTTAAAAGTTGGAGACTTTTGCTTAAGGCCACGATTTAGTCTTCCAAATCTTTTATTTTCCCCTAAGTGTGTTCCTAGCCCTAGAGTGAGAGAGAGGAAGAGAACTTGTGGAGAAAGAGAGAGATTGAAGATTTGTGGATTGATATTGCATTCTTCTTCATCAAAATCTGAGATTGAAGCCCCAAGGCAAGTTTTCTACTTGCTATTGTATGGTTTAAGGTGAATAATTAGTGTTGATGGTTATGTAATAGTTTTGAATTAATGTAGTTAGGGTTTTTGTTGGATTTATGGGTTTTGAAATCTTTGGAAGAGATTTGAATATTGATTGGTGTAGATTAATGTTGTTGGAAGCATTTATGATCATTTGGTAGAAATAAATGAGATTGGTTGGTTGAAATTCGGCTTTGGGCTTAGCTTGAATATAGGAAAGTTTGGTCTAGGTCTGCAATGACCGGTCGACCGGGCCTTCGGGGGAGGGAACACTGCTTTCTTTTAAAGGCATAAATTTTGAGGCGCGGTCGACTGCGGTCCCCTTACCGGTCGACCGGCCCTTCCGAAGTGAGCTTTCTGCTTTTCATTTAAGGCAAAAACTTGAGACGCGGTCGACCGGTCCCCTGTTTTTCTCCCTCAAATTTTATTTTTTGTTTAAAATATTTTATTTTGATAGGGACTTAGGAACCTTCTTGAATGAAGTAAACTTAGGGTTTTAGAGTCCTAGTTGAGTTTGGTTGTCACCCTAGAGTGGAATCTTGGGGTTCAGTCCAGCGGTGTTTAAAGTGATGTTCAGGCATCACTTTTCTTTTTACATTTTAATAAGAGGATAGGGGTTGTAGGCCCATGCTTGGAGATTTTAGGGGCTTATTTGAGGTATATAAGACCTTGAGACTTGGTTAAATTACTGTGATCACTTGGAGAATTAGTCAAGACTTATACTATGATGACTATTAATGAAAATGTTCTATGATAATGGTTTCAAATAAAATGAACCACACATATGTAATGGAAATGAAAAATATGATTTTCATAGTAAATGCTAATTTACTTAAACACACCTATCTAAATGCTATCATAAGGTAAGCTCGCGCATAAGGTGATGTCCCCTGGCTAGTGAATGCAGGGAGACTATAGTCCTCAGCCCTATGCAGGTTTGTTATGTGTTTTATTCTGCGCTAGTGAGGTAATCCCGGGTGTGGTTATGACTCACTCCCAGGCATATGGCCACTTCCCGACGTGCGTTAGGTGCCCAGGCTGCCTTGTTTAATAGGACCCTGGAAGATGATAGTCATTTAGGGGCACCCCCAGTGGGCAAACTCGGAGGGGGCAGTCTTAGAATCGTTATATGTTTAAGAATATAACCTTTCTAAATTCAAGTGGGACTTGAGATTTGTATATTGCCACCAAATGTAAGATGGTAATTCTATTCCTATTAAGGAATAAGAATTGAAGAGAAACGAGAATAATGATGATATTATATTCCTGTTAAGTAATGGATATTTATTAAAGTGGTAATAATGATGGAAGCTTTTAATTTTATGTTGCCTAATTATATTCTCTTGTTTAATTTAATGAAGGTCGTATCATTTTAAACTGTCTCATTTATGCATCATAATTAGGTTATTAGATTTTCATCTTGATCATTCATGAATAACTATTCATATCTATCATGCTTCTTGTTCTTCTGGGAATCATATAAACATCGGGCCCTGACCCGTTCATTTTCCATGTTGTGTATGTTATTGTATCCTCTCAGGTGATCCTTCGCAAGGGCGCCCTTGTTGATATTCCTACTCTTATGTTGTCGAGAAGCTGTAAGATTTTACGGATATTACATGATGTTTTTTTAGACGCCCTCATTTTTGAATTCTAGATATGATCGGGTATGTCACTCGGACGTGTGGCCCAAACTTTGTAATTGTTTAATGGATGTAATATGTATCATATTATACTGTTGTGATTCATTTTGTGTAGCTGTGAACCGAAAGCATATTCGGCCCTCTCCTTGTATATCCGTTATGGAGGTATTATATATGATGTCTTGGAATTTCCACTATCTTTTAAATGGGTTGTTTAAATTATTTTCTTAACTTAACCTTTTAAATCAAATTAAATATTTTGGCAACCCGTTTTCTGAATTAATGGGTGGTTTTCCCGTATACTCATGTTATTGTTGTGATGCTGAGAATGATTCCCATCCATGATTTCCGCAAATGTGGGAGTATCGGGCTGGCCACCCCTTATTTAGGACTGCGGGTTGTCACAGATGGTATCAGAGCATCAGGTTCTTGAGTACTAGGATCTATGTGGACTTGTCACGTTCTACCGTAGCGTTCTTTGATATAGAGTCTAATGTTAGGACTGCTTTGTTGCTTATATATGCGATCTTCTGCAATTTAGGTTATTTTGAATAGTATTCTAACTCTATTGTTCCTTCATCTCAAATGCCGCCTAAAAGAGGTTGCCCTGTGAGACGCAATAGATTTGTAGAAGAGGATGTTGGTCCTCCGCCGCCGCCACCCCAAGGAACTTTTAATGCTACTGATGTAGCAAATATTGTGGCCCAAGCGGTCAATGCTGCTATGACCATAGTAGCTCAATAAATGCATCAAGCTCCACAAAGATCACAGGATGCCCAAGCTCCTTCGGGACCTTCTCCATGGGAAAGGGTTAGGGAGTCCTTTTTTTAAAGGGCCATCCCCCGGATTTTGATGGAGTTTCTGATGTTGTTCGAGCAAATCAATGGAAGAAAGATATGCAATGCCATTTACGAATGGTGGAGTGTGGTGAGGAGAAGAAATAAGTCCTTTCTACTTTCAAGCTTGTTGGGGTCACGTTGCATTGGTGGGAGTCGATGACTACACCAGAATAGAGGGACACTATGTCGATCACTGATTTCTGGGTCTTGTATGACCAAAATTATTTTCCTCTCGCGGTTCAAAGGGAGATGAGAAGGACACTTTAGGATCTAGTACAGGGAGAACGATTTGTTGCGAATACGAAGAGGAGTTCACTCGGTTGGCAAGTTTTGTACCGAATGAGGTGACTCCGGAAGAAAGGAAAGTTTTTAAGTTTATGAAGGTCTGAACTGGAGAATCCGACAACATTTGCTGGATAATCCAGCTTTGCAAACTTTTGGTGAAGTGATAAATGCAGCATTGCTCCATTGCCAAGAGAATCGATTGTATATGCAAAGTAGCAAGAAAGCTACAGGGATGGGGCAAGTAGGGAAGCCAGGAGTAAGTGGGAATAGAGGAGGAACTTTTTCCTCATCCCAATCTTCGGGTAATAAGAAACGAGAAAGGGATCCCTAGCAAAGGGACTTATCGAAAAGACAACGCTTTGGTGGGTTTACTTCGAGTGGCAATAATCGGCACGGTCAGGGTGCCTCGCAACAGCAACAAGCGGGTCGGGGTTTTCATGGAGGTAGAGGCCATCCGGGCTAGGGTCTTAGGAAGTTTAGAAATAATCGTGGTCGTATTCCAGAGAATATGATGGGGAAGTGCTTTCAATGTGGGGAGACGGGTCATTATAAGAAGGAGTGTCCTCATGTGATTGGGGGATAACCTCCTAGAGCCCCTCAGCAGCCTCATGTTCAGTTTCCGCTGCAGGCACCAAATTCGGTTGTCCCTCTGCAATAGGGTCAACTACAGTATGGGAGAGTTTACCACATTCAGGATGCTATGCATCCTCTTGTTCAGCCAGCTTCGCCTGCAATTGAGAGTAAGTTCCTTCTTCAGGGACACATGGGTCTCGTTTTATTTGATACGGGTGCGACACATTATTTTATTTCTAGAAGTTTTGCTCAGTCCACAGAGCTGATAAAATCTGCAGAGAGTACTCTCACTAGAGTTGAGTCCTCGATGGGTGATGGTTCACTCATTTTCTTTGTTTGTAAACATATAGGGTTTACTTTTGGTAATTTGTGCTTTGAGGCCGATTTACTCGTCCTAGATATGGTCGGGTATGATGTGATATTGGGCATGGATTGGCTTGCTAAGTATCATGCTATAGTTAATTGCTACGGGAAGAGTATAGTCTTCGCCGTTCCGGGAAAAGAAATGTTCTTGGTGGTTATGCCTCATTTAGAGGGAGGTACTAGTACTTATTCATATTGCATTGCGGAAGAGACTTCTCGGGATGTAGTTATTCCCTTGGGTTCTATTTCGATTGTTCGAGATTTTGAGGATGTTTTTCGGGAGATACCGGGTTTGCCTCCGAGTAGGGAGATTGAGTTTGTGATTGATTTAGCGCCGGGAACTCGACCGATCGCGAGATCTCCTTATCGTATGGCTCCTGTTGAAATGAGGGAATTGAGATATCAAATTCAGCATTTGTTATAGCGGGGATTTATTCGGCATAGTACATCGCCATGGGGTGCTCCTGTGTTGTTTGTGAAGAAAAGATGCGACTCCCTCCGGTTGTGTGTTGACTATAGAGAATTGAATAAGGTCACCATCCGGAATAAATACCCTTTGCCTCGTATTGATGATTTGTTTGATCAACTTAGGGGAGCGACGTACTTCTCTAAGATAGACTTGAGAACGGGGTATCACCAGTTGAGGATACGGGAGTTGTATCCAAGACTGCTTTTCTGACAAGATATGGATCCTACGAATTTTTGGTTATGCCCTTTGGACTAGCCAATGCCCCCGCTGTATTTATGGATCTTATGAATAGGGTATTTCTTGATTTCCTGGACCAACTTGTTATTGTATTTATCGATGACATCCTTATGTATTCTCAAACAGAAGCTGACCATGCTATTCATTTGAGGTTGGTCCTGCAAAGGTTGAGGGATCACCAATTGTATGCTAAGTTTGAGAAATGTGGTTTTTGGTTACGAGAAGTGCAATTTATGGGTCATATTGTGACTTCGCGGGGTATATCGGTGGATCCGAGCAAGGTGGTTGAAGTGAGGTGGTGGGGTCAGGCCACGACACCTACCGAAATTCACAGTTTTTAGGGTTTGGCGGGTTATTACCGTCGATTTATTAAGGGTTTTTTCTAAGATCGCTAGCCCTTTGATAAATTTGACCCGGAAAGGGGTGAGATTTGTTTGGGATAACTCTTGTCAAGTGGCATTCGATGAGATCAAAGATAGATTGACTTCGGCTCCAGTCCTTGCTCTACCAAAGCCGGGATTGAAATATCTAGTCTTCACCGATGCATCTCTACAAGGATTGGGAGGTGTGCTTCAGCAAGAACGACGGGCTATCGCTTATGCTTCCCGAAAGCTCAAGCCCCATGAAAGAAACTACCCGGTGCATGACTTAGAACTGGCCGCAGTTGTCTTTGCCTTGAAGATTTGGAGGCATTACCTCTTAGGGGAGAAGTTTAGTCTTTTCACGGACCATAAATCACTGCAATATTTATTTTCTCAGAAAGATTTAAATATGCTACATCGTTGATGGTTAGAGTTCGTGAAAGATTATCAATTTGATATCCATTATCATCCGGGCAAGGCAAATGTGGTGGTGGATGCCTTGAGTAGGAAACTTGAGGAAGACTTAGCTGATGTATGGAAAGCTAAGTGGGAAGAGCTCGGTCACGTGGATGCGATGGCAAGAGCGTTCATGTCCGTGATGGCCGTTACTCCTATAATTGTGGCAAGGGTCGTAGAGGCCCAAAGAAGGGATAAGGGTTGTAAAGACCACATACGCCAATTACTGTCCGAGGGAGAAGAATCTTACTCGATCAGTTCGGTGGGTGGATTACGCTTCCATGGAAGACTCATTGTCCTGGAGGAGGGGGAATTGAAATGGGCGGTGATGGCAGAATACCATGGTTCTAAATTTGCAGTACATCCGAGTAAAGACAAAATGTATCAAGATATGCACCGTCAGTATTGGTGGCCCGGCATGAAGTGAGATATTTCTGAGTTTGTATCTCAATGCACTCCATGTCAGTTGGTCAAGATTGATCATTAGCGACCGACAGGTTTGTTACAACCGTTGGAGATTCCGGTATGGAAATGGGAGAGCATATCAATGGACTTTATCACTGGATTACCAATGTCACAAAAGGGTCACGATTCTATATGGTTTATCGTTGATCGCTTGACAAAGTCGGCACACTTTCTACCGGTCCGCACTGATTATAACACCGCTCGTTACGCCCGATTGTTCATTGAGGAGGTTGTTAGACTGGATGGGGTGCCTTTGAATATTGTTTCCGACAGAGACAAGATTTTCATTTCCCACTTTTGGCAAAGTTTCCAAGAGGCCATGGGAATCAAATTGAGGTTATGCACTTCCTATCATCCTCAAACATATGGCCAGACCAAACAAGTTAACCAAATGTTGGAGGATATGCTTCGTATGTGTATGCTTTATTTTAAAGGTAGTTGGGAACAATATCTCCCATTGGTCGAATTTTCTTATAATAATTCATTCCAGTTCACTATTTGGATGGCGCCCTATGAAGCCTTATATGGTAGGCCCTGTAGATCTCCCACTTGTTGGTTGGAGGTGGGAGATAATAAGTTTCACGGACTTGAAATGATTCGGGATACTTCTTCTAAAATTGAGCTCATTCAAAATTTGTATTCGGATAGCCCAAGATAGACAGAAGAGCTATGCCGATGCGGGTAGAAGGCGTGTGGAATTGGAGGTCGGAGACCAAGTGTTGGTGCGAGTTTCACCTATGAAAGGTATCAAGTGTTTCGGAAAGAAAGGGAAGCTTGCGTCGTGTTTTGTTGGACCTTTTCCCTTAATTGCTAAGGTGGGTCCAGTGGCGTATCAACTTGCTCTACCGGAACCTTTACAACAAATTCATGATGTCTTCCATGTCTCCTCTTTGAAGAAGTACAAGAGGTGTGATGGAGCCCTTTGGCACGTTCCTTTTAAGGACATTGAGTTGAAACCCGATGTTTCATATGAAGAACAACCCGTTGCTATTCTAGAGCACGGGGAGCATAAGTTGAGGTCTCAAGTGTTTCCCTTGGTTAGGGTACAATGGAGTCATCACAGCGTCGAGGAATTGACATAGGAACGCGAGGATGATATGCGAGAAAAGTATCCGCATCTCTTTATCCAAGGTACGCTTGAATTTTGGGGGCAAAATTCCCCCATAAGGGGGGGAGTATGTAACAACCCTCACTTTTGAGAGCCTATTTTATATTTATTTACTATGTGGAGTAATTATATATAAAATGTCGGAATGTGGAGTAAATATTAATTTAATGAGATAAGTTAATATTTACTAGAATGTTGCATATTTACCTTATGTGTGGGTGAATATTTCCATGTGGTGTTTTCTTGTGTCATGAGAATTAAAATGACATTATGGTTTAAAATGAAACCGGAACTTAAAATGAGTTATAAAATTTCCAAATGATAATTTGGAGGGTGAAGTTAGTTCCGGGAGGTGCGAGACAGTCAAAATGTGTGACATATTGTATTTTGATGTTTTTGGCACTTCTGATTGGTTTTGGTATATTGCGTATTAGGATTCATTTTTATTGCGGTATTAACCACTTAAAATTTGGAGACTTTTGCTTAAGGCCACGATTTAGTCTTCCAAATCTTTTATTTTCCCCTAAGTGTGTTCCTAGCCCTAGAGTGAGAGAGAGTAAGAGAACTTGTGGAGAAAGAGAGAGATTGAAGATTTGTGGATTGATCTTGCATTCTTCTTCATCAAAATATGAGATTGAAGACCCAAGGCAAGTTTTCTACTTGCTATTATATGGTTTTAGAGTCCTAGTTGAGTTTGGTTGTCAACCTAGAGTTGAATCTCGGGGTTCAGTCCAGGGGTGTTTAAAGTGATGTTCAGGCATCACTTTTCTTTTTACATCTTAATAAGAGGATAGGGGTTGTAGGCCCATGCTTGGAGATTTTAGGGGATTATTTGAGGTATATAAGACCTTGAGACTTGGTTAAATTACTGTGATCACTTGGAGAATTATTCGAGACTTATACTATGATGAATATTAATGAAAATGTTCTATGATTATGGTTTCAAATAAAATGAACCACACATATGTAATGGAAATGAAAAATATGATTTTTATAGTAAATGCTAATTTACTTAAACACACCTCTCTAAATGCTCTCATAAGGGAAGCTCGCGCATGAGGTGATGTCCCCTGGCTAGTGAATGCAGGGAGACTATAGTCCTCGGCCATATGCGGGTTTGTTATGTGTTTTATTCTGCGCTAGTGAGGTAATTCCGAGTGTGGTTATGACTCACTCCCAGGCATATGGCCACATCCCGACGTGCGTTAGGTGCCCAGGCTGCCTTGTTTGATAGGCCCCTGCAAGATGATAGTCATTTAGGGGTGCGCCCAGTGGGGAAACTCGGAGGGGCGGTCTTAGAATCGTTATATGTATAAGAATATAACCTTTCTAAATTCAAGTGGGACTTGAGATTTGTATATTGCCACCAAATGTAAGATGGTAATTGTATTCCTGTTAAGGAATAAGAATTGAAAAGAAATGAGAATAATGATGATATTATATTCCTGTTAAGGAATGGAAATTTATTAAAGTGGTAATAATGATGGAAGCTTTTAATTTTATGTTGTCTAATTATATTCTCTTGTTTAATTTAATGAAGTTCATATCATTTTAAACTGTCTCCTTTATGCATCATAATTAGGTTGCTAGATTTTCATCTTGATCATTCATGAATAACTGTTCATATCTATCATGCTTCTTGTTCATCTGGGAATCATATAAAAATCGGTCCCTGACCCGTTCATTTTCCATGTTGTGTATGTTATTGTATCCGCTCAGGTGCTCCTCCGCAAGGGCGCCCGTGTTGATATTCCTACTCTTATGTTGTCGAGGAGCTGTAAGATTTTGCGGATATTACAGGATGTTTTATTAGACGCCCTCATTTTTGTATTCTAGATATGATCGGTTCTGTCACTCGGGCGTGTGGCCTAAACTTTGTAATTGTTTAATGGATGTAATATGTATCATATTATATTATTGTGATTCATTTTGTGTAGATGTGGACCGAGAGCATATTCGGTCCTCTCCTTGTATATCCATTATGGAGGTATTATATATGCTGTCTTGGAATTTCCACTATCTTTTAAATGGGTTGTTTAAATTATTTTCTTAACTTAACCTTTTAAATCAAATTAAATATTTTGGCAACCCGTTTTCTGAATTAATGGGTGGATTTACCGTATACTCATGTTATTGCTGTGATGCTGAGAATGATTCCCATCCTTGATTTTCGCAAATGTTGGAGTATCGGGTTGGCCACCCCTTATTTCGGACTGCGGGTTGTCACAATTTGATTAATGATACAAGTTAAAAATAGAATTATATAAGAAAGTGGAATTAGTGTTTCCAATAAGAGGCTTTAAGGCCTTTTGTCTTAGTGAACATAACATAACACAAACGACCAAAAGAGGAAACCACATATATATTAAACATCAACATCAATCGATATAAATAGGTTTGTTCTAATACATACCCCGGAAATAAGGTTATCACACAATTAATCTCCGTCTAAATCAACTAAAAGAATGACCAAATTAGGATTGTCATCAAGAGTAGAATAAAACTCTTTATGGGCCTTTAATTCATTTACTTGAGTAGTCAAACCCTTCAATGCATGCATAAAAATAGACCAATTGTCATCGTTTATGCAGTTAGAATAGAATACCATATTGACATTGTTAAAGGCATAAATAAAAGGCTCGTCGATCAAGCGATCTTTACTCTTCATTTTAGATAAATGTATTTATTACAAGTTATTAGGGAATAAAAACTTTACAACCATTCATAATGTCTTCCGCCTTCACCTAATCACAATAGAAGATGATTTATTTGATGTCTAAGTAATCTAGTTCCAGGATTTATTGGACAATTTTATATTAGGTTAACACCATGCTCTTTGTATTTTTATCCCTTTTGCGAGCTACACAAGAAAATTAAGGAAAAAATTGATATTCCACTTTTTTGCATCAATAGTTTTTCCTCACACAGGTATGAGACAAAATCAAGACCATTGATGCAAAAAATTTTAAACTCATTCATACGAAAATTAGGACTTTGGCTAGGCGTGAAAGCCTTGAAGACACATCACCTTTCTTTAAAAAAATCATTTTTAATGAATTTGTATGAGGCCATGTTTTACAACACATAAATAAATAATCGCAAGAAAAGAGGTTGGAATTATCTCTTTTGATACCCATGCTCTAAAATCACTTCTCTTTTGATCTCTGATCATTTCACACTCATACTTCCTAAATGTGTTCATGAAATTTTAAAGTTTAGATAGTAATATAGAGATTACAAGTAATCTAATAAAAATAGGTTATATATGTAGTTACTTACTCTCTTTAATCTTGAACTTTATCTTAGGATTAGAATATATAACGAGTTGTTTGTTCGTGTTACAGATTGGTCAGTCTCACCTCATTAGGGTTCCCAAAAGACAATTCATCTTCAAACTCGTCAAGTTCCTCAATCATTCGTTCTACATGAGGATTGAACCTCCTAAGTCTTTGTTCCAAAATATATTCCCGGACATATAACTATGATTTCGTCGTTATGTATACTTCCTCAATTGACCCTCCAATATACCATCTATTTTTAATGTAGTGTTTGAAGGTTTTCATCAATTGCTCGAAAAGATATATCTAACGATACCTAGTGGGTTAACACAACAAAGCCTCATTGCATAAAATGTCAAGCAGGTGGACGCTGATGTTAAAGAACAACGGAGGAAAATACTTCTCCAAGTAATAAAATAATTTTCATAATTTTCCGTTTCGGGTGGTCAACGTACATAGAATCATCTTCGCACCCTTCACATATTTTATCAACCAATATATGAGCCTTGCCCATCGTCAAAGGGAGATTGTGTACATTTTTTTGACAATCATGAAAATGAGAGTGCACTCGCCAATAACCCTACTATTGGGCAAGTCCCTTATATAACACAACTCGCGAAAGTCACCGTGTTCAGATGATGATGATTCACGAAATGCTGAAGTATGCATTTGGGAGGGGAATGTTCCAGGAGGAGGCATTTTGGAGGGAAATGTTACAAGGGGAGGCATTTGGTATGGAAATATTCTAGGATGAGGAAATTAGGAGGGGAATGTTCCAGGAGGAGGCATTTGGAAGGGAAAATCTTGAGGCGTAGGATAGGGGAATGTTTGAGGAGTCATCTGAGAGGGGAAAACCTATTTTTTAGTAAATAATAGGACCTACCCATGAATTTAATTCGTTAGGATTTTCAGTTGTTAAAAACATTACGCACCTCCCTCCAAAGCTCTGACATCTCCCCTTTAGTCCTTTTATGGTCTTCCACCTCTCTGGATACGTGACTCCTCACAGAAGAGATCTCGTCGAATGGAGGTGCACTATGTTTTAATTTTCTACTTGGCATACGTGAGCTCACACCTTATGTCCTTCCCTTATTTTCCCTCCTAAATACCTTGGTTAGGGCATCTTATTCAATGTTATAAGGTATGCACACAGACTGACTGCTCGATATGCCTTCTATTATTTCCTATAACATAATGTTACATTTAAGACTACGATTTTAATAGTAACAATATTATAACTTGTATGTTTATATATATATATATGATAACTAAATTCAAACTCATTAGAGTCAAAGCCGATTTGTTTGGAAATCTATTAGCATCTTTAGCTTCTTCCGGAGTCTCCTTGGTTCGTTGCGCCCATTCATCCATCAGATAATCATTAGATTTTCTCCTAAGTTTGTGTCCATCAACTTGTTTTGGCCTGTTTAGTTTATTTCTCAGCCTCTCAGTCAGTTTTCCCTCTCTGGCATCATTCTCCGAGAAGTCGTTCCATTTTTAGTCAGTGGGCATTTCAACATTTTAGGGAACTTTTTCTTTTAACTGTAAAATTTGATAACTCGTTGCCCCCTTTGGGAAAACATTCATCCTAAGGTTCTTTTGCTAGGTTTTTAATTGATCAGCAACTCGAAAAATAACTTTTGCCTTCGAACCGACTGGAAATGAAAATGTCTTATCAAGTTGCTTCCAAACGTCATCTTTTCTGTAAAGATCAAACTTCTTCCAGTAGTTTATGCCTACGATGCTCACAGTCGTCTTTTTGAGAGATAGTCAACGAATTTTAAAAACATGAAGGTCAAATTAATCACCGGTTGGATGATTCCAACCTAAGGGGCTTCTTAGGATTTACTTGGGATCCCTCGGTAGCAGGAGGTGGGGGTGTTGGATTAATAGGGAATTCTTGAGTTTGATGACTCAGACATGGAGTAGTAGATTGAATATTCATCACAATAGATTATTCACAACCCAGAGGATATGAGAATTAAGATTGGGATGTAGGAGAGTGCCCAATTGGCAATGTTCGGCTATTTGGTTGATTATTTTTCTTTATGTTCGACATTACCTGCATTAAAAAAATAGCTACGTATGTAAAAAAGTACGATTTATGACTATATGTATGTATATACCCCTTAAACAACTTTTAAAACATGATCGATGTGTCTTATTTCCATCTAATCAGTATTACTTTTTAAAAATCTATGAAATTTTGCAAGCAACCAACTGAGCGGAAGAGTATCTATGATTGGCGTATAAAGTTACGTGGCATGAACTTGGAATACTTTCTTTTTCAAGTTATTTGCTACGTCATTTTTAATATGCATATGTGGTGAGATGTCACAATATGGGTGAATGCTCTCTTTACGAAGTTGTATCCACGATGGATGAATATTTTTTCAGCCTTTTCTAGCAGTGTCACTAATGTCAGTGCCTTGTCAGGATTATGCAGGCAAAATATATTCTCTATTACCTCATCCCAGCATTCTGGCAAGCAAAACAAAATACAATCGAACGGGTACTCTTACGAGAGATCAACCCTACGATCTTTAAGGTAATTAAATTATTCAATTTTCCAATTCCCATACTTGTAAATAGGAGTTCCTTTTATATGGTGCAAACTAATGAAAGATATTTTAGTGCTCTCAAATTGCACCCTTTCATACTCTTATTGAAAGTAATTACTATTATGACTCATTTTTCCTGAAAAAATATATAAAATGGTATGACTATGAGTCGTAGAGGTAATGGATCTAATTAATACAAAAACAAATTATGTTTTTCCATCCGATTAATCAGACACAACAAGTCCAATTTATGTTCATTTTAATTTAATTAAACCTAAAATTATTATATGTCCACCAATTGTGCAAGCATTTCCACCAATTTTTGTTCCCCCAAACAATAACCATTTAAGAGAAGGGGTGAACACGGTGACAACAAATTAACCAAATGACTCTATTCTAAATATTTAATGTATATATGTGTTCATGTGAGTCTATGTGCACGTGTATGTGTGCATTTGTGAGAATGTGTGTGTGTGTAGTTATGTTTGTAGTCGTTAAGATAGTGTAATCATTAAAACAAATAATTAGTTAAAGATTTATCATGAAGAATTAATAAAGTGATCATTTTAAGTATCCATCCATGATCATTATACACAAGCCATGATAACCATCAACCCAACAATCCAACACAAGTTTATCCCATACTCCTTTTAAATTGTCTAATTGCTTGATCTCCAAGAACATAATATCATGGGCTATTCACACATAAAATCTTCTCATGGCATCATACTTAAAGTTTCATGAATCAAGTATTTCGTATGAAGGGTATTACTCATGGAGTTATATAATTAGCTATACTTAACATGAACTTTCTCATATTTTAATTAAACTTTTAACTATATCTCAGTTGCTTAATATATACATTTTCTAAAACCTAAACAAATGAAGTTTTCATCAAGGGTTTCATATACAATTTCTAATGATAAACAAGGCCATATTTCAATATTAAGCATGTGAGAATAATCAAACACACACACATACACAAATCAACACAAACACACACACATTTGTTGTGTACATTGATAAGTGTTTTTATATTTGAAAATTTGATATTCAAACTTCTAACTAATTTGAGTTTATTATGCAAACACGCAAACACAATACATTGAAACACACATACACACAAACACACACACATGAAAACATATATAAACTCACAAAAAACATATACACACTGAAATGTATAATGGAGAGAGAGAGAGAGAGAGAGAGAGAGAGAGAGAGAGATGTACCCGATTTAATGGAGAGAGAGATTCCCTGGTGTATAGAGAGATTCTCAAAATATTTGAGCCAGAGATGAACACTGATGAGAGAGAGATGAACTGTTATGGTCAAATGAACACTTCCCTAACTTTTCGAATTCGTAGGGGGTTTGAAGATAATCTTGGGACTAGAGATAATCCTCCACAGCTAATACGACATACTTAAAAGAATAAGGTAGCATGGGAGCTTAAGCGTGGAAACTCGAGCGAGGTTGCTCATCGTGGCAACTCAAGTGAGGCAGATCAGTGTGGCAGCCCATGGACGTCTCCCAGTGAAAAGGTTGGTCGAGAGAGCTCACCCTTTATTTAATTTGTCGTACCTAATTATGTTGTAATTTAACACAGATTGTAACGATGTAACGATTGTAGTGATATTTAGAGTGAGGTCAAACGGTACTCGCGAGAGACCAGGCCGGGGAGAGCTTTCATGCTCTATCGAAAGACCTCGTCGTGGGAACTTTAGAGGGACTTGGTTTGGAGGATTGAAAAGTGAGGCAGCGTTGGGAAATATCCTGGCCATCTTAGATACACCTGGTAAAACACCGAGAGACCTTTCACTGTGGAAGCTTGAGCAGAGCAGCCTTGAGTTCCATCGTTGATTGAGTTTTCGAACCAAACAGCCCTCTACCTAATGTCACATCTACTTTAGGTGATGTCACTAGTCATCTAAACACTGTCCAATTCGTACTTGAGCAAACCACTATGGTATTTGGGGCTATCAAATAGTTGGTGATTCACTTCTGTGGTTTCACTCCAGTGACGCACAGTGGTTAGGCAAAAGTCATGTCTTGGCATTTAATGTTTATGACGTAGATCCCAACATGCATTTAATGTTAGTGACGTAAGGTGTGAGGGGATGTTTTTCACATATGTGAAGGACTGAGGCATCTCGGGAATGGTGTGGTGGCTATTTATTGGCCTCAACCACTTCTGATGGAAGAGGTTATTTCTAGAGATTTATTGGCAAGAGAGAAAAGAGGCAAAGATAAGTTATTTCAAACCAAAGATCTTACTCACCCACCATTATCATTTATTATGAAGCTTTTAATAGCTAACTAGAGATCTTTCAGAGGTTATTAGTGTGTTTGGATGCCTGTCGAGGTGTATATAGGGTGCTTACTCCTCTCTTCCTTTGACCGAGTTACTTATGAGTTTCCTTTATTATTGTTTGAGATATACACGAGTGTATTCTGAGTCTAATCCGAGTGTTGATCAAATATAATATTGTGTGGTTATTTGTGTTCGTTAAAGAGTTAATGAATTATCAATTATCACCATACGTATTGGGGTTACACCTCAACTAGTATTACCATACTCCCAAGCTACAAGGGGACTACCCTCTTACAACATTTATACCCAAAACTTGGTAACAATTTTGAACTATAACCCTTCGTATGACTAATCAATCGCTTAAACTTGTTCACGATTCTCAACTGTGATAAATTAAATCTTGAGAAATAGTCACGATTTTAGGTCGTAACTAACTTAACATGACCATTTTGAACTAGGGTTGGGGTCACAATTCTGAACCGTGATCATAGTTCACTATTATTGGTCACGAGTGGGTCATGGTTTTGAATCGTAACCACCATGGTGACTATAATAGCAGGAATTTTGGCGCCTAAAGAGGTCGTGGTTGGGTCATAATTTTGGACCGTGACCCCTTTGGTCATAGCTCCAAACCATGACCATCTGCTAATTCTAGTCACCCTTTCACCTAACCACATCATTGGTTATGGTTGTTTAGAAGGGGTCACGATTTTGGACCATGACCAACTGGTCATAGCTTTAGATTGTAACTAATTATCTTTGATAATCTTTCGGTTTTGAGGTCGTGACACTTATTCCACTTTTATAACTTTTCTTACATGGTCACCACTTTATTCACATGCACTTTATCAACAAACACACACACTTCAAATTATATGTGCATAATAGAGAGGGAGAATATAATTTTTATGCACACTAAAGACCGAAAAGGAGGAGCGTGTGCCTAACACCTTTTGTATAGGTAAATAAGTCTTTGGTCCCACAGCTCAGTAGTTTTACTTATATCATTTTACTTCATAGATTCATTCTTAAGTTACTTATTTTTTTCCATTTTTAGAAAAAAAGACCAGCGAATCTAACTTTCACACATTCACACACCACACTCATTGATGACGGCCATTAACTGCCATTTTTTCTTCGTTTATAAGGATGAACGTTTGATTAATTTTATAATGCATATCCACCACCTCATTATTTACATGATACCTTCTAATGTGTGCGTTTGTCAAGCTAAAGGGGTCATGACTCGTTTAAGGCATGGGGAGATGTACGATCACCGTATGGGAATGAATCAGTGGGTTACGATGGACGCTAAAAGCTTATACCCAAATGGATGTATTAAGTAGAATACTAGAAATAAATATAAACTATTTAATATAGAGGCCAACAAGAATGGTCAACCATCGATAAAGGCCTTGACATACCCTCAGACTCTAGGTAATTGAAACGAAAAAGTATCTCTAAGAAACACCAAAACTAAAGATTGCTTACTAAGACAAAATATTTGACACCTAGTAAAGCAAGAAAGATGAAAATATGGAAAAGAATAAGAGACCAAGTAACAAGGAGTGACAAAACAAAAGATTTAAAGAATTTAGAAAAGAGAATGACAAAACTCTAACAATCTACTAAGAGAGAGATTATGAGACAACACGGTAAATAAACATAATGAAGAAAGTCATTTTAAAACTAAGGGGGTGATGAAACAAAGAATTTAATACATAGTTGTTGATGTCCAGAAATGGAGACAACAAATAATGGATCGATCTATAAAAAGAGAAATAATAATTATAGAGAATGGGGATGAGAGACAAAGAGACCACGATGGGTTCTACGTAGTTCGTCCCCTCAAGGAAACCCACATCCATGGCGTTGACAAGCGTTTTCTGCACTATTGTCAAGATTACAATTAGGGTTACTGTTACAACTCGATGATGGTGAGGATCCCAGGGAGCGTCCCCTTCTTAGGTGGATTAGTGCCCTATTTATAGATTATTCATGGAGAATATCAAGAGGACAGGTGGATTTCCCTTATAAGTCGGCCAATTACACCTATATATACATGTTTATTAAAATAACAAACTAATATGCCTTGGATCATGGGCTGACGTCATTGATAGGGGAGTGGGTAACTAATTCATAATAGCTACGTTCTCATTATCCCCACGTGATTGATGAGGGATTTTTAGTGTGTAGGTACCCACATGGATGTATGGTGTGTGGTGTGGCCGACTTTATCTACACGGATGGGACAACAACTGAGCAGATTATCATTGAGCCGACCTCATTTCGGAGTGGATTTGAACACATTATTAATTCTCTTAGCGTTTGGATTTTATTTAATTTCGGGATCATATGGGTATAACACTAGTAAAGAAATAAAAATGAAAATTTGGAAAAGAACAAGAGATAAACTACCATGGGATGATGAAACAAAGAATTTAAAGAACTTATAATAGCTAATAACATAACTTTGACAATCCACTAAGAGATAGGTGATAAGACAATACGATGAATAAACATAATGAAAAAAAGCATTTTAAGTCTGCCACTTTAAATTTAAGAATGGATAACCCATACTGAAAGCATCATAATAGTTGAGAGAACATTTTTATGTTAGTAACCCACCTTGCACACGCACAAGTTTGCCATGATATAACAGAAGTATGCAACAATTTGCCATAATTGAACGAACACATGCGTTGTCTCATATTAAGTGGGTGATAATTTGATAACCGACACACAAAGAAATTGAAAAGTTTGATGTAACGGTCCAGTTACACCACATTAACAATAATTCATTATGAATTTATGAGAGATCCAAATAAATTGGGGGATTGCTAATGAATGGTATTGCACCCGCGATCAGCTATCCGCCTAGCGAAGGCAAAAAATGCCTCCAAAATAATACAAGTATGAACAAACAAACATAGTACATGACCAGTTGACCTTTGAATATAGGGTCAATTATTTAATACTCCCTACTATAAATATATATTTTTTAAAAAGGGCACATATTTTTAGTTTAACCCATTTAGTCCCTCAAGCACTCAATATTCTCTTATTTTTAGAGGTCCGCGCCAGCGGCACTCCCTTTCCAAAATATGTGGCAAAGGACTTTTTGAGGCAAAATAAAAAGGCTTGGACTAAATGAGTATTAAAAAATGTTTGAGGGACTATTTGGTATATGTCCCTTGAATATATGCAACTAGTGTTAACCAGGTCATTAGAGGTGACTGGAATTACAAAACAGTAATTTCATTGAGTAGCCTACTTCTCATGACTCTCAATGGAACTCTGCAATCCTCAGACACTTTTACATGACAAGGGACCATGATCTCCAATTTCCACAAATTTCAGGACCCCTCTCTTCCACATGCCCTCTAATTCCGATCAAGTCCATAGAAGTCTATTTGCGATCGGACTCTTATAACGCCATATTACAGAAGGGTGGTTATGCTTCATCCTTGAGCCTTACACTTAATATATATCACAATCTAGGACTATCAACTCATCATATTCAGAATGGATAAAAGTCAATCCATATTGATTTATTAAGAAAATTATCGGACCGGATAAAATTCAATCTATATCATGAATCTTGAAAACTCTAATCCATATTTGAATCCAAAAAGATTTGGATTGGATATTATCTTTACTTAATTAAAACCATTAAATACATAATGTTTTTCGAATTAATTATACTTGCCCCCCGAACTTTACCCCTTGACACTTCGTCACCGAAACTTTCAGTTTCTTTACTTTACCCTCCCAACTTTCAGTTTCTTTACTTTACCCCACTAAACGTTCAAAATGACTTTAAGTAACCCCTACTACTAACACCATCAACTGTTTGGACAAAAAGATTAGTCATGTGTGTGGCATATGACTGAAAGTAAGGATATTTTCGTCCTAAAATATTTTTTTTAAATAAATTCTTAAAATTATAGTAAAAATATTTAGAAATTAAGAAAAAACTAAAAAAACTATTTTTAAAATATCAAAACCCTGGAATTTTTTTTATAAATTTTAAAAACCATTTTGAAATTACAGATATATATTCAAAAATTGTGAAAATCAAAAGTATTTATTCAAAAAATTGGAAAATACTAAAAAAAATACATAAAAGAACATGAAAATAAAACAAAACTAATAGAAAAATTTATATCGATTGAAAACAATTAAAATAATAGGAAAATATAAAAAAATAAAAAAAAAATTATACCATTTGGAAATTGTGAATATGTATTTGAAAATTCTTAAAAGTAAAGAATACCATTTAAAAAAATTGGAAAATACTAAAAAAATATTTAATAAAAGGAAAATATAAAAAATATAGAATTGATAAAAAAACATTTATAATATCTGACAAAAAAAATATAAAAAACCTAAATCTCTGGAAAAAATATTTATAATAGCTGACAAAAAAATTGATATGGGATATTAATATAATAAATCGGATATAACAATAGATGAAATTTGTGATTAAAAAAACTAAATATATGAAAAAAGTTTATAGAAAACCCAAATTGCACCAACAATGGGATTGAAATATAATAAATCTTTAGGAAAAAACATTGATTTGTATCCAAAAAATGTTTTCCCACAAAAATAAGTGATTTAGCAAAAGAGAAAATATTCAGCAAAACTAAAAATGTTTTGAACTTTAAAAAATTGAAGCAGAAAGTATTGCAACACAAAAAAAAAAAAAAAAAAAAACTTCATGAGAGATCCATTTTTGAACAACACAATTCTACTGAAGTGAAATTATAGATCTATTTAATAACCTCAACACAAGTCTAAGAATAAAGAGAATAAGAATTGACCTAGAGAGTAATTCTCTTTCACTGCTAAGAAAATCTCATAAGGGTCTAGAGCAACTCTATATATGTGACGTACTGAATCACACCTAGTAAAGCCTAAACCCCTCGGACAATCGCCAAGTTACAGTGGGCAGCTGGATTGAACTCATTTCTTATTCGATTTCATCTCATTCTTATCCTCTCTCCTTGATCGTAACATTCGAACTGAATGGGGCTTTTACTCCTTTCATCAAAATCCAAAAAAAAAAAAAATCCGAGGCTACCGAGGGTGGGCTGGGGGATTAGGTCAAGGGTTATGGAGATAATATAAATCATGGTTATAGATCAAAAGTATTAAGTATGTACTATTTAAATTTGTATTTATTAATGTATCACACCGGATTAGATTCTTAGTGGATCGAATATCTATCATTTCAAACCCATTCCATTTAGTAATCGAAAAAATAGATTATTGAATAATCGTGTATTTAGATTGAATTACATGAATGCATATTCGAATAAAAACATCGAATTAAAATAAAAATATTATCCATTGATAAGACTTCCATAATCACCCTTCTCCGCGTATGCAATTCAGCCCTAATATGAACACATAATTTCTAGTGTTATGTGTTTGTTTAATTCTCTTCACAAATTTAAGGAGTTATTTTCTATCACAATAATAAAGAATTTTTCCAATGCAAGATAATTGAATTGAAAATAATGTAAGATTATTTAAGTTTAGTATACATAAAAAAAGTTAACATAATGTTAGATTCATTAATATTAAATGGAAATAGAACACAATAGAATGTCGGTGGGAAGAAAGAAACATGCAACAATAAATAAATAATTTCTCCATATTTCATCCTTATCAAAATTAGTCTTTACTTAAAAATAAGGGTTTCTCACCAATTAGTCCCATTTACTAAGTATGTAGTTCAATAGGTCCTAATAACTTTTTTTCCCCAATAGGTTGCATGAAAAAATATTTTTGCTCCAATAGGTCCTATTTGTAAACACGTGTTAAATATTCACTACATGAATAAATATGACCTATTGGGAAAAAAAAGTTGTGATGGGAACTATTAAGAAATATTTTATATAAATAGGACCTATTTGTCCAGCTCCCAACCACTTCAAGAAATAATTTAGCTTATTAATTATGGTACAAAATCACCTAACTATTCAAATCACACATATATTGAATAGCTCTGGCCAATTTTATTTTTGTTTAATAGCTAAGATTCATTTTGAAACAAATATAGATTTTTAAATTTTCCAT
Source organism: Sambucus nigra (assembly GCA_949130495.1). Classification (NCBI taxonomy): domain Eukaryota; kingdom Viridiplantae; phylum Streptophyta; class Magnoliopsida; order Dipsacales; family Adoxaceae; genus Sambucus; species Sambucus nigra. The sequence continues at coordinate 181,129,428 of OX422224.1, read as the reverse complement.
CCCAAAGGAGAACAAATAAGTACAAATATGGTGTATTCTTTCAAAGTGTAACTAAATCTTGAGCTACAAAAAAAGTGAAATAAGTGGTATGTGCCATGCATTAATATGTTGTCATAAATAATAAGACTTGAATTTGTAAAAAACTCACAATTCACCTTGAATTGCTAGAAATTGCTAAAAATTATCACAAATATATTCTAACAATATTCTGGTCCAACCCAACTGTAAAAAAATCTATTTTATTACTCAAAAATGAAAGACATGCATTAAGTCTCCTCTTTGAGAAGTTGTCCACCTCTGTTGTAGTGATCAGCATCCCACGTCATTAGAAATCCTCAATCGACACACATAGAATTATGGGATATCAGATAGCTTTCTTTAACAAATGGACTTCTCCATCGACACAAAGAAATTTGTGGCACATCATGTAGCCATCTTTAACAACCAACAAAAGATTTCCATCTCCTCAATCAAAGCAATGAGCCCCTTCCAAATTTCTTACATCCAGCCTGTAATACCCTGTAGTTTTATGGATAATTAAATAACATGAGTGGGTGTAGTTTAATAATTTGAAAATTTAAAGTAAATGAGATGGACTAATTATATTTCATGTCACAGGTGAATAAAAGTGACATGGGATGTTATTTTATGTGGAAAACACATGTGGAGATGTGTTGGGTTTAAGACGTGAATTTTTAATAAGTGACTTAGATGCAAATTTTGAGCGCACGGTTGGTCTCGCCAGGTTCGAGATAGTCATAATAGAGTACCTGTGGGTAGTGTTAGGGTTCCGAGGACTTTTTGGATCAGTTGGGACTCACATTTGTGTATAGAAGTCAATTTTGGGTTTATTAAGGGATAAACCCTCATTTCTCTCTTATAATTCATGAGAGAAAGAGAGAGAGAGAAAGTAAAGAAAGAAAGAAGAAAGAAGATAAAGAAGGATGAAAAGGAAGAAAAACAGGAGACTCGGGCCAAGCTCTAGCAGATTTCGGCATGAGATCATCGGATTTGTCCAAACAGGCAAGTATTTAACTTATTTTAATCATTTAAGTGTGTTTATTTTTCATATTATAGTTTGTGTGAAAACTAAAAGATTTTGGGTTTGGTATTCTTGCATGATTAGGCATAAATTCTTCTGAATTTACCCCTTAATTTAGAGGCTTTTATTACCTCGGACAACATAAAATAAGTTGGTTTATCTCATATCATTGCTAATGGCTTCGTCTAACAAGTATCCCGAGTTTCGTGTATTTCTTATTGATTTTGTAGGTATATAATATATGAAAGAAATGAAGAAATGGGAAGAAGCAAGAGAGAGGAAACAAGACGAATGAAAAGGGCAAAAGCATAATTTTCACTAGGAATCCGGTCAAGGGCCCAAAATAAAAGTCGAAGATCTCGAGTCTACGAGCGCGTAGGAAGAAACGGTGTTCCAATCCGAGTTCTGGAATAGAAGTTATGAAGTCCCAAAGATGAGAGATAATCAAGAGAAATAGAGAAGAATATTCGGACCAATCCGAGTGAAATGAAAAATGGATTGATCCGGGCACCAGAACTCACTTTATAAGGTTGCACTTACCGGACCGATCCGGGCCTCCTAAAAAAAGGATCGATTCGGCCCCCAATGTTTTCTGCATAAGGCCTATTTTAGCGGACCAATTCGGGTGAAATGAAAAACGGAACGATCCAGTACCATCCAGACCAATCTGAAATTTCCTAACCGGATCGATACGGGGTTCGAGATTTGGAATTATCTTCTTCAAGCTAGAGTCTTGCATGACTCCAACTCTTGTATTTTTCGTAGTGTATATATTTCAAATTCCTCCCAGACATTAGTGGGGATTCTAATTCATTTTTAGAGAATCCTTGTATTTAGTTTTGACGAAAGAACAACAGAAACCCTAGTTTTTCATTTAGTTATGATTCAAGTTCTGCAATTCAAGAAAATTTGTTCCAATTCTTGCTTTAATTATTGTTGTAGTTAATTCATTAGTTAATAATTTCATTCTTCCTAATCTTAAGTTGTTAGTTAAGATGTCTTCTTTTATTAAAAGCATCTTTTCTTCTTCTTTTAAGATGTCCGACTAAGTTTTTAAGAGTTGGGGTGCATGAACCCCACCCGATGTAATTCACGATAGTAGAAATAGACGTTTGAATTAAAATCTTAGATGAATCGTGTTGTATAACTGGCGCAATCGTCGTAGGAATTTTGATCTCGTTTTCCCTAGGTAATCAGGATGCTTAAGAGTGCGACGCGAGTATTGGTTAATGCGACACTGCTTTACTCGTCCTTTGCTTACATATTGTGTGGGTTACGATCCCTCATATGTGTAATACTTGGGAGTAATAAAGACTGGATTCATTTAAAGTTCTAATTCCGAATCTAGTAACCTACGAAGTGAATTACTAGGGTGTGGGAGATTGTAACCCGACCTATTATTCTCATCTTATAGTTAAAATTTTAGTCTGACTGTCATCAGCTTTTCATTAAAATTATCATAGTTGCATTTCATTCAATCGTAGTTTCGTTAGTTAATCATTTTCAAATTTGCATTTAGTTGTAGTTATTTCATAATCCAAATCACCGTTTTCTTATTTTTAGAGTCAAAGTTAGGTTACCCTTATATTTTTGACGTCGTTTCGTCCTGTTTCCTTGAGGATCGATACCCGACTTACCGGGATTATTACTTGAGCGACAGGCTTGCACTTGAGCCAATATAGCACGAACACTAGGCACATTTGTGGCCGCGTAAGGTTTTTGGCACCATTGTCGGGGAATCTAGGTAGACTTTGGTTAGATCGAGTCAATATAGAACTTTGACCAAAAATTCAAAAAAAAAAAAATTCAAAAATTCAAAAATATAAAAATATAAAAAAATATTTCATCTCTCAAAAGCCTTTAATGCAAAATCCTGAACATACTCACACTCCTCACAATACTCCAACCAGAATCCACGAAAATTCAATTGTTGAGTACAACTCTGAAAGCCCCCACACACCTCGCGTTCCACAATTTTGGGTTCCATTTCCTACTCCTGAGGACTCTATTTGTAGTTACACCCTGAGTTAATTCTCGAGTCACACATCTAGGACACCGAATGAGTACACCGAGTCATTTGAAGAGAGCGCGAGAGCGATGTTTGACGCAACGAGTTTTCGACTGGAGAGGGAGATCTACCCTATCATCCAATGAAAGACTTAATCTTTCCGGAGCGGACTGTCACCCCTGGTTAAATTTTACTTTCGTATAATTCTGATCAGTTCCACTTTCGCAATGGGATGATACAGATTCTCCTTATGTTTCACGGCATGGATTCAGAGAAAACATACCTACATATCCGTGAGTTCGAAGAGGCGTGCGACACATTTAGTGACCAAGCTTGCACGCAGGATATCATTTGCCTAAAGCCTTTTCCTTTTTCCTTAAAGGATAAAGCTAAGACCTGGCTATGGTCTCTACCCCCGAACTCCGTAACTTTTTGGAGAGATATGTAGTCCTAGTATCTAAAAATTCTATCCACAACACAAGACCAACTCTGCCAAAACACAAATTCAAGGTTTCCGACAACGCGATAATGAGTCATTTAACAGGTGTTGGGAACGTTTCCAAGAGTTAGTAAGTGCATGCCCCCATCATGGTTTTGACAAAAACCTAGTGATATCTTTCTTCCATAATGGGTTGACACTGGCTTCCAAACAACTCGTGCAAATAATGTGTGAAAGGCCTTTTTGGGATTTAAACTCCTGCGATGCCAAGGACCATCTTAAGTATATCGCAGAGACTACTCAATCATAGGACACATTTGATCCTAATACCCAAGCCAGGCCTAGACAACCATCTATCCCTCCAACTGCATCCGATTTATACCATTTGGATAGTAATACCTTAATAGACCATCGATTCGATCAGTTTCAGAGAGATATGAAAGACTGGTTTAATGGCCGATTGAGAGATATCTCTGGGTCCAGCCATGGGTTGAAAAAAAAAGTGGGTGCTATCTGTGAGGCGGGACATTTCACAAAAGCATGCCCGATAAATTCCGCCTACAAGTCCATGCACACCGAGTAGGTGGATGCTATAAGAGGATTTAAGGGAAATTTTAAATCCCTGCGTGGGAACTTGTACAACCCTTCGTGGATAAACCATCCTAGTTTTAACTACGGACAACCATAAGGTGCAATGAACCCACATTCACAGGTTGTCCCACATCCTCAATACCAACAAGCACCACCACCTCCATCACCATATGTAGCTCCACCGCAGAGGAACCTCGAGGATACAATAACTAGTTCATAAATTCTCAAAGTGCAATCAATGCTAGATTTGAATGCATGTTCACCGACATGAATGCGCACATCTCCAAGTTGCAATTATCGTTGAGTATCCAAGAGAAGGGAAAATTTACTGCCCAAGGCCAAAGACCTCCCCAAGGTCAACCTAGTGTTAGCTCCACATCTACAGAACAGAAGGAGCACTACAAAGCTATAACCACTCTTCGTAATGGGGAAGTTATTGATTTATCACCTCCCCCACATGACACTTCTAAAGAAAAGGAGAATTCGCCCGACACGAAAGAGGCCGAAGATATCTCCTTGAATGAGAGTGAAAAAATAGACACTAGTGAACCCGAGGTAGTTGTAAAGCCGCACTCCACTGCGCAATTTCCTTAAAGATTGGTTCCTTCCCATAAAGGGACCATAAGTGATGAAGTGCTAGAAGTCCTTAAGAACGTGAAATTAAACTTACCATTCCTCGATGCAATAAGGCAAATTCCAGCCTATGCAAAAGTCATAAAATACTTATTGACAGTCAAGAGCAGGATGAAGGTAAAGAAAAGTGTGTTTCTAGCATAAAACGTGAGCTCAGTGCTTCTTAATGATCTCCCACCTAAATATAAAGATCCAGGTGCACCCACCATTTCCTGCACCATTGGAGAGAATAAATTTGAAAAGGCCTTACTCAACTTGGGGGTGAGTATTAATATCCACCCCTATTCAATTTATAGGCAACTTGATCTGGGTGATATTAAGCCCACAAGGATCACTCTCCAATTGGCGGATCAAACCGTGAAGATACTTAGGGGTATAGTTGAGGACATGATAGTCCAAGTGGACACTTTCTACTTCCAGATAGATTTTATCATTTGGCACACGGAGCCTTCCTTCACCTTGAAAAATCATGTTCCCATCATTCTTGGGAGCCCATTCTTAGCTACGGCTAATGCAGTGATCAATACTCGAAATGGGAAGATACAACTCACTTTTGGGAATATGAATTTAGAAACAAACATCTTCAACATAGCCCAACAAGCAGGGTAAGAAGGTGATCTTCACGCGGTGAGCTTAATTGAGGAGATCGTAGAAGAACACATTGAGGAAAATTATTGTGGAGATGCCTTAGAAACTTGCCTAGTTTCTAGTCACGAGAGCAAGGGAGCTTACACCGAGTTTGAGAGGGAGATAGAGGAGTTGAGAGGTTTACTCGATGAGAGAGCGTCAGACAAGGACGCGAGAGATGTTAATTGGGTTTCTCGATTCGAAGAGTTACCGCCGAGGGAGGCACACATGGTTCCCTCTAGCGACACATTCCCGAATCTCTAGTTGAAGAAACTACCCTCCAACGCTAAATATGCTTTCCTAGGAGAGGGTGAGACATTTCCTGTTATTATCTCCTCTAGCTTAGATGAAGAGAAGGAGGGTAAACTATTAAAAATTCTCAGGAAGCACAAAAGTGATTTTGATTGGTGTATAGCCGATCTAAAGGGGATAAGCTCTCTGATTTGCACCCATAAGATTCACCTCGAGGAGGATGTTAAGCCCTTGAGAGAAATGCAAAAAAGGCTAAACCCCACAATGAAAGATGTGGTGAGGACTGAAATTATAAAGTTGTTGGATGTCGGGATTATCTACCCAATCTCGAATAGCAAGTGGGTGAGCCCCGTTCAAATCGTCTCGAAGAAGTCGGGCAAAACTGTGATTGAAAATGCCAAGTGAGAGTTAGTTCCCCAATGTACCACCACTGGGTAGCGCGTTTGCATTGATTACCGAAAACTCAATGCGGGAACTAGGAAAGACCATTTCCCCTTCCAATTTATCGATCAAATGCTTGAAAGAGTAGAAGGCCAACCTTATTATTGCTCCTTAGATGGTTATTTCAGATATAACCAGATTGACGTAGATGTACTTGATCAAGAGAAGACAACCTTCACTTACCCCTTTGGAACGTTTGCCTATAAACGTATGCCATCCGGCTCATGTAATGCACCGACGTTTTTTCAAAGGTGCATGTTGAGATTATTCAGTAAAATGGTTGAGAGAGGGAAGAGGTGTTTATGGACGACTTCAGTGTTTTTGGCACCTCTTTTGACCTTAGAGGTGTCTAGCGAATCTTAAGAAAGTACTAGCCCGATGTGTGGAAAAGAACTTAGTACTAAATTGGGAGAAATGCCATTTTATGGTAACTAAGGGTATAGTTCTTGGCCACATCGTGTCATCTAAAGGGATCGACGTTTATCGAGCAAAAATAGATGTCATAGCTGACCTACCCCCACTAAAATCTCTTAAGGTCGTGCGCTCTTTCTTGGGCCACGCGGTGTTTTATAGAAGGTTCATTAAGGACTTTAGCGCCATCGCTAGACCCTTAAGCAATCTTCTTATGAAGTACACCTCATTTGAGTGGACGGAAACATGCCAAAGTGATTTTGAAAAATTGAAAAACATACTTGTGTCCACTCCCATCATTTAAGCACCGGATTGGTCCTTACCATTCGAGCTCATGTGTGATGCTAGCGATTATGCGATAGGGGTTGTTTTGGTCCAAAGAAAAGACAACAAGGCTCATGTCATCTACTATGCTTGACAAACTCTTACTGGACCACAACTCGATTACTCCACCACGGAGAAGGAATTACTAGCGGCAGTCTTCACTCTTGACAAGTTTCGGTCCTATCTTATCACGTCCCCTATCACCTGTTTCACCTACCACGCGGCTTTAAAATATCTCCTTGCAAAGAAAAATGCAAAGCCGTACCTCATAAGGTGGATCATACTCCTAAAAGAGTTTAATCTCTCCATTAAAGATAAAAAAAAAGGTGTAAAAAACATCATCGCCGATCACTTATCACGACTTTCGTCCGACGTACCTAATGATCCTGCACCCATAGACGGGTATTTTCCGGATGAGCAACTCTTTTCCACCTCTTCTTTGCCCTGGTTTGTGGATATAGTGAACTATCTTGTCACTAGAGTCATCCATCCCGATCGGACACCGTAAGATAAAAAGAGGTTCATCACGTGGTTATGCATGCTTTTCTATGATTATCCATTCCTTTTTAAATATTGTGCCGACCAAATTATCCAACGATGCGTACCGGATGATAAAATTCCAAAAGTCATCCAATTCTGTCATTCGGAAGCACGTGGAGGCCACTTTTTCATGAAAAAGACAGCCGTTAAAATTCTCCAAAGAGGTTTGTACTGTCCCACAATGTTTTGGGATGTCAACAATTATTGTAAATCTTACGAGAAGTGTCAACGGATGGGGGCGATTACCCGACGATACATGATGCCATTAACCCCAATTCTTATCATTGAGGTTTTCGATTGCTGGGGTATTGACTTCATGGAACCTTTTCCCCCGTCCGTTAGATACCTTTATATCCTAGTCGTGGTAGACTTTGTTTTTAAGTGGGTGGAAGCTATAGCTACCAAGACTACTGACAATAAAGTGGTGATAAAGTTCCTACAGGAACACATACTTTCTCATTTCGGCGCACCTAAAGCGATAATCAGTGATAATAGCACGCACTTTTGCAATAAACCTTTCAAAAAGATCATGAGAAAGTATGGTCTCATTCATAAAGTTGGAACGACGTATCACCCACAAATGAATGGGCAGGCCGAATTGGAAAATCGTGAAATCAAACACATACTAGAGAAGACCGTCGATCCTCATCGAAAAGATTGCTCCCTTCAATTGAATGATTTGTTATGGGCCTACTGTATCGCATACAAGAACCCACTCGAAATGTCCCCATTCCTCTTTGTGTATGGCAAATCTTGACATCTTCCCGTTGAGTTGGAGCACAAAGCGTATTGGGCAATTAAGAGGGTAAATTATGGTATGGACAAAGCCGGTGAAGCTCGAAATCTTCCACTAAACGAGTTAGAGGACATACGCAATGATGCGTATGAGAATTCTAAGATTTCAAAAGCCCGGATGAAACTCGCGCATGATAAGATTATTCGACGGAAATAGTTTCAACTAGGACAAAAGGTACTCCTCTATAACTCCTAGTTTCATCTATTTCCGGGTAAATTGCGGTCTCGACGGACTGGTCCATTCATTATGAAAAATGTACTCCCCCACGGAGTAATAGAATTGTAAGATCCAAAAGGGGGGAATACATTCAAAGTAAATCGACAGCGCCTAAAGCCATATGTTGAGGCATGCATAGAAGAGATTGACACAATTTGTTTGTCAGACCCCGTTTACGGGGTAGAGTAAGAAAAAACTGAGAGGTCGTCGCACCCTCGATGTGTATAGGGTGAATTCTTGTGTATAGTAGCTTCACATAGGTTAGGGTAGTAGAGTCCGTAGGATCACATCATTAAAGGATAGGAATTCGAGCACCAACACGCCTTACGGGGCGAGCATTTAGAGCCACAATATCAAGGTGAGAGGCTATCGAACTCAAACATGTGTAGGATCATCAGTAGGAGCATCTGAAAGTAAGGAAAGGGGAGTATACCATAAAAAAGGTGAACTAGAGCTGATTTGGGCACGGAATCGATCTGGTCCTAGGAACCCGGATCGATCCGGTTTGGGAAAAATCGAAAAAAAAAGTGGTTCGGATTGATCCGATCCTGGGAACCCAGATCGGTCCGATTTTTGTAATTCCTTATATTCCCAAGGTTCACCCCCCTTTTCCCCAATCCAATTCCTTCCCTCCCATTTCATCCCCCACCCTTCACAAAACTCTTTTCCCTCCCAAATACCTCCCCCTTTTTCCCTCCAAAATATCCCCTACCCTCTCCCCTCACCACCTATAAAAACTACACCTTCCCCACCCTATTTTCCCCACCTCTACTCACTCTATTTTTTTCTCCAGAAATTCTACTCCCTCCTGCTACCATGGCCAACCAACCACTTCCCCAAAAATACGATTCCGCCTAAATTCTTGGTGATGAAGCCACCGGTTACCTCTCCCTTTACGAGCAATGATGGTGTGAACGTTTCTTCGTCTAACCTCACAAGCCATAAGTGGAGCGTCAAGTCATTTGGAATGACATGCCTAATTATGTCACTGCTCTTTTTATGGACCGAGATTGGTGTCGCTTCCTCAACGAACCTCATAACGCGGTGTGGCCCAATGAAGTGCACGTCTTCTATGGCTCACTTGTCCTCACCGAGTACAACATGGCTGAAGCATACATAGGTGACATTCGCGTCCCATTCTCATTGAAACTTTTGCTCTAGAAGTTGGCTGCCAAAAATGTCCCAAGACCTCATCGTTACACTTACCCCAACCCTCTTCCCCCACTTGAGAAAGACATGGGCATGTCCCACATCGACCCAAACGCTAACTGGATCACCAAAACATACTCGGTGGGCCAGCTAAGCGAGAAAGCGGGCCTCACTTTCAAAATCTCATGCGCAAACATTCTACCAACGGGCAATAACTCGGCAATGCACCCGCGTCAAGCCACCCTTGTATATCACATCTTCGAACACAACACCCCCATCAACCTATCTCCTTGCATTTATAAGGACATTTTCTTCGCCGCTGCGGATAAAAAGGGCAAAACCCCTCTCCCATATGCCCGTCTCATCACGTACATGCTAGCGGATGCCGAAATTTCACCCCCACAGGATTTTTCGTGCCTCCTAACTCCTTTTGGGGTAACCACCCAGACTAAATGTGAAAGGCAACATGCACACATCCAAGCCCAATTAGCACATGAGGATAGTGATGTTGAAGAGGAGGACAGTGATGACGAAGAGGAAGCGAGCGGTGATGAAGAGAGCAGCAAGGAAGACATTTAGGATATCGTGATATGCGAGGGTGACGCAGATTATGATAGTGATGTGGATTCTGATTTTTTGCCCATAAATGAAAAAATTAATCGACGTCTTTCGACAGTGGAATCACAATTTGACGGGTTCCTCACGCAATACAATAGGGATCAAGCGGCCTACCGAATGGATACGAGCGTGATGCATTATCTCCAAACTCACATGTACGAACTCAACTTTGGTGGACCCCCTCCAAGCTTCTTCTATGACCTGTATGACCCTAGCGCGTCCCGAAGCTCCAATCCCCCTACCTAGTGATGATATTTCTAAAAATTGGTTGTGTAGTTGTCGGTTATTATCATATTGTTTGTTTTCCATTCCATTTGTAATGCATGTTGGTTAGTTTATATAAAATTTTGCATTTTCCATATTTGTTCGTTTTATTTATTCACACTTTTAATTCACTTTGAGTTAGATTTTAGTCCTTTTTTCTCGAGGACAAAGCAAAAGTCTAACTTAAGGGGGTCATAATTGCGTCTTTCTAAAACTTCACAAATTTAGTCCAGAAATTTCAAAAAAATCGAATTTTTTTGAAAAATCCAAAAATATTTTTCTTCAAAATAAATAAAACATGGAATTCAAAATTTTCAAAAATATCATTAAAATATGGTTTAAAGTCTCAAGTTGTAAAAAAAACATAGTATACAAAGCCGAAATTGACCAAAGATGAAAATTGAGCAAAAATTGACGACTTTACAAATAAGTGTGGAGATTAACAAACCCGGTGAGATTTCGAGCCTATCATTTTTGTGAGTTTATAAATCAATTCGAGTTAATTGTTAAATCAAAGTTCTTTTTAGCATTTTAATAAGTCGTCAAGGATCTCAATTCCTTCACTTTGATCGGTTATGGGAAATGGAATGTTTTCTTGAAAAATGCGCTAAATAGATCACTAAATTTAATTAATCTCGAGATGCATATGGTAAAATGATTAGTGATTCGGATAAATGAAGTTAGGCCCTCGTTTGTCACCCAAAAATATTGGCCAGAAAAAGTCGTGAAAAAGTACCCCTTTTTGCAACCCGTTTTGAGCCAAATAAAAATTTCCCTTTCGTTTGACAACCCGAAAACACCCAATTGGTCCGGAATTGAGAAAGTGAATAATTGCAAAAATTTAAGACTAAAAAGTGCAACAAAAAGGGGGCAAAAGAGTAGAAATGCTCAACAAAAATAGCAAGAAAAGAAAGCGTGAAAAATAGAAAAAAAAAATGAGCAAAATCCCGAAAAAGCACTCATGGACATCTTAAGAAGAGTTTCCAATTCAAAAAATTCCCAACCATTTTCATGTTACCCAATTACACCTTAACCCCAAGAAAGTTCTAACCGAGTCGAAATTGCGAAATTGGTTACCGCGTGGAGAGCTAAAACACAAAAAGATGATAAAAGAGATTAAAAGTGTGAATGAGAGGCGATGTTCCCATTTCCCTATAACCGTAATCCGATGATGAGATCCATTTACCATAGAATTTCATCTTTCTATTTGTGTGCGCAAACTTGGTTCCAATGCATTTACTCTTAATATATCACGAACACAGAGAGAAATAGCCACACTTCCGAGAGATTCGTTTATGAGAGTATCCCATGAGATTTTGAAATCGAAACAAATTTTTGGATAAGTAATGTAATGGTCAACTGGAGGAAATTCAAGGTTAAATTTATACCTTCGCACACACGCGCTATGATTTGAGACTCTTGAACATGAATTGATGATGGCTATTTTCACGAAAAGTTTGAATTATAATTTTTTTTTTTATTCTGAGTTTTCTTTGAGTCGAATTTTGTGGGTATATTCACTGCAAACCCTCACGAGACACAACTCGTCCTACTAGGGTAACCTAGTGGTATAAAGGCTTGTTGCATACGTTAAATGAAATCCCTCACCCCCGAAACATGTATTCTATCCCATTTTAGAGTTGGATCATGTTTTAATTCTTTTACATTGCTTGGGACGATAAAAGTTCTAAGTTAGGGGGGTTTGATTAGGCATCAATTCTTTCAAATTTACCCCTTAATTTAGAAGCTTTTATTACCTCGGTCAACGTAAAATAAGTTGGTTTATCTCATATCATTGCTAATGGATTCGTCTAACAAGTATACTGAGTTTCGTGTATTTCTTGTTGATTTTTCATGTATTTAATATATGAAAGAAATGAAGAAACCGGAAGAAGCAAGAGAGAAGAAAGAAGAAGAATCAAAATGGCAAAAGCGTAATTTCCACCAGGAATTCGGTCGAGGACCCAAAATAAAAGTTGAAGATCTCGAGTCTACGAGCATGTAGGAAGAAACGGCGTTCCAATACAAGTTCTGGAATAGAAGTTATGAAGACCCAAAGATGAGAGATAATTAAGAGAAATAGAAGAGATAATGAAGATAAATTGAGAAGAATATTCGGACCAATCCGGGTGAAATGAAAAACGGATTGATCCGGGCACTAGAACTCACTGTACAAGGTTGCATTTACTGGACCGATCCGGTCCTCCTAAAAAAAGGATCGATCCGACCCCCAAAGTTTTCTGCACAAGGCCTATTTTAACGGACCAATCCGGGTGAAATGAATAAGAGATAAATCCGGTAACATCCAGACCAATCCAAAATGTCTTGACCGGATCGATCCGGGGTTCGAGATTAGGAATTATCTTCTTCAAGATAGAGTCTTGCATGACTCCAACTCTTATATTTTTCGTAGTGTATATATTTCAAACTCCTCCCAGACATTAGGGGGATTCTAATTCATTTTTAGAGAAGCCTTGTATTTAGTTTCGAAGAATGAAAAACAGAAACCCTAGTTTTTCATTTAGCTTTGATTTGAGTTCTACAATTCAAGTAAATTTGTTCCAATTCTTGCTTTAATTCTTGTTGTAGTTAATTCATTAGTTAATAATTTCATTCTTCCTAATCTTAAGTTGTTAGTAAAGATGTCTTCTTTTATTAAAAGCATATTTTCTTCTTCTTTTAAGATGCCCGGCTAAGTTTTTAAGGGTTGGGGTGCATGAACCCCACCTAATGTAATTCACGATAGTGGAAATAGACTTTTGAATTAAAATATTATATGAATCGTGTTGTATAACTGGTGCAACCGTCGTAGGACTTTTATCTCGTTTGCCCTAGGTAATCGGGATGCTTAAGAGTACGACGCGAGTATTGGTTAATGCGACACTACTTTACTCTTCCTTTGCTTACATATTGTGCGGGCTACAATCCCTCATATGTGTAATACTTGGGAGTACTAAAGACTGGATTCATTTAAATTTCTAATTCCTAAGTTAGTATCCTATGAAGTAAATTACTAGGGTGTGGGAGATTGTAACCCGACCTATTGTTCTCATCTTATAGTTACACTTTTAGTTCAACTATCATCAGTTTTTCGTTAAATTAGCATAGTTGTATTTCATTCGGTCATAGTTTTGTTAGTTAATCATTTTCAAATTTGCATTTAGTTGTAGTTAGTTAGTAATCTAAATCACCTTTTTCTTCTTTTTAGAGTCAAAGCTAGGTTACCCTTATCTTTTCGACGTCGTTACGACTTCATTTGTTCTATTTCCTTGAGGATCGATACCCGACTTACCGGGATTATTACTTGAGCGACAGGCTGGCACTTGAGCCTACATAACATGCACACTAGACAATTTGTGGTCGCATCATTGCTCAAAAATTGGTTTTTGGGAGATGATTTCACATGATTTTGTTGTGATAATACTCGCACATGAAATCTAAGTTAAAATCCAAGTTTATGGTATAAATTATGGTGAAACCTGGAAGAAATGAAAATGGTGGGTTTAATGGAATTAGGGTTTAATTCTTAAATAAATTCATGAATCCCAAGAATAACTTGGTATGTTGGGTAAATCATAGTGTGTAGATGTTATTAATGAGGTTCGGTGATGTTAGAATCCATAGAATTTGGGTTGGATGAGTGTTAGAGTGAATTTCGTAGAAAGGAAATATCTGGACAGACCGGACCAGCCCATTTTTCTTGGTTATTGGTTCGATCCGATTATGACCGGACCGATTCTTTTTCTTGGAAATCAGTTCGGTCCGATTTTGACAGAAAAACTGAAGAAGTTTTCTTGGACTAAAAGAATTGGAGAAAAATTTCCTTTTTGGAGATAGATAGTAGGGGATCCTAAATAGAGTGCGAGGACCTCTAAATGAGTAAATGGGTGATATATAAGCCTCGGGTTAGTGGGAAACATCCAGAGTTTAAATTTAGGAATGTTTAGTATGAACGACATTCGAGTAATTATTCGGCGGGTTTGTACATATATATTTATGTTTGTACAATATATATGCCGACTATATATGGGTACAATAGATATATATATGTCGAATATGTATGAGTAAATCCTAAGGTGCGAGTAGGATGATATAAGAATACTAGCTAGATGTGATACGCTGCTATGTGAGAATTGTATCATAAGTGAGTGAATACTTATGGGATTAAACTAAGTTGTGTATATAGTTATAAATTATTACAAATTGGTGTATTCGGGATTATAGGCTAATGCCATGAGAGATAGGCATGATAGCCGAATTTGATATATATATATATATATATATATATATATATATATATATATATAGTATATATATGATGTGATTATTAATATATCTTTGTGCGATGGATATATTTATGTGGAACATACCCCTCTAGCGCTATCATAGGAAGTTGCGCGATGTGAGTGAATCCCATGGCTTGAGGAGCAGGGTGAGTATAGCCCTAGGTCATGGTCATCCAAATATTATACAGTGTGATTATTTATTCTGGGTGAGATGTCTTGGGTATGATTCGGTCTCACTTTCAGGTGAGGAACTATGACTGATTCCCCTTTGTTTGTGCTTGATTTAGGGTTCGGTATGAGATTCTGACTTGTCTTCCCGAGAGAATGTGTGACAAATTCCTTGGAGGATGACAGCATTCTAGAGACTGCATCCTTTGAGTTGTAGCTCGGAGGGATTGTTGTTATACTTATATACTGTATGATATATAAGTATAGATATGCTTAATGTGTATAGTATATCAAATATTCATATATATCTATATATTAAAGTAGAAAACTTATGTATGTCATAATCTTAGTTGATGATGTCATCTATTAGAGTTTTTGTTGTACTACCCTTTTTGCCTTTGAAAATTTCAGTTTCCCCCATCTTTTAACACACTTTAATTTTCCCCCTTCTCATCAAAATTCCAACAGAAGGTTACAATAGTATTTTACCATTTTGGAGATTTGGACACATTGTAACTATAGTGCACAACATTAGAAGGAATCTTTTAAAATATTTTAGTAAACTACATGCTATTAGAAATATTCACCCCGTCCAATCCATTTTAAGTCTTTCACTTTAATTCAAACTATTTCTCTCTCTTTCTCTCTCCACGGACTCTCCTCTGTCTCTCTAAGCTACGGAGGTTCAGTTTTCGTCTTTCTGGATTTCTTCTTATCGGATTTCTTCTCTCTCCCACGATCCTCTTTGTATTTGTTTGTCTAATACAGATCTCATACACTTTATGGTTAACATTTTTTTCAGCAAATCATTGATATCTCTATGAGTTAAGATCCATTCCCCTATTTTTTATTTTTTTCAGATCTATGAGTTAAGATCTATTCCCCTATTTTTTTTCCAGATCTATGAGTTAAGACCTAAGAAACTGATCACTATTGTTGACTCAATGGTTTTTTTCAGATCTATGTGTTAAGAGTGTTCTTCACCTGAAGAGTTTTGTGAGGTAATTTTCAGAATGTAATATGGTTATTCAAAAAGCATAACCCTCTTCGAAAAGTACTTTCCATTTGATCCCTCAGTTATCGAAGATGTCTTCTCTGTTGATATTCTTAATGAGTTTGGTTATTAGAAGACTGAAGCTTTTACCGAATCCAACACATAAGCACAGACCGAGGTCGATAGAGAAGTTGAAAAAGGTATATCAAATTTTCACAAGTGTGTGTTCGTCTATGTAATTGAATTTTTTTCGTAATTTTTTAAACAATCACCGTGTAATTGAATTTTTTATTTTTTATTTCTCTGATGCTATTGACTAAGTAAGTATATTAATTTGATCTTCATCCTTATTGTTTGAAGGCATGTAAAAAAAGGAACAAAACTATGGTATAAACCTAGCGGCAAATGGTCTTCCATTTACGGAAAAAAGACTAAAAAGACCAGCGGTGAATGGTCTGCCATTTAGGGAAAAAAGGCTTCGGGGATTGGGTTTCTCCCTCTCTCAATGGATTGAATTCTCTCTCTACTCGACTTGAAATTGGTTAGTTTTGGTTTATGATTTTACATGTTTTGGAGATGTTGGTTTATAATTTCAACCATTTTATTGTGGCCTCTTCTCTCTCTTCCTGCAGGTAAAAAAATTGCTAACTATAGTGATAAGTTTGAATAGTAGTTGTCAAAAGAGATGATGTTGACCTGTTTGAATGGTAAAGAAGGGAAGTTTATTCTTTAAAGATGGAGGATCATTGACGGACTCGACTTAAAATTCTATATCGATTCTCATCTTAATATGAGTGATGCTAAAGATGTGTAGATCTTACTCCATTTCCTTATGTAATAAATGTTCTGAGGTTTAGAATAGCTGCATTTTCATCTATTGAAATAAAAGTTATATGAAATTGCTGAGGGAAAAAAATTAATATGTTTCTGAATGCTTATAAATAAAGTCGATGTTGTTAATGAATGGTAGACTTGAGTATATCTAAGAAGATATGACTAAGCAAACATAGGGTGTTGACATAGGGTGTTAATATATGGTAGACTTGGTCCTACTCTTTCAGACTCAAGAATGTTCTTTGTTGAATTTTGATTTATTTTGTTTTCCTGTCATAATCTAAATTGCACGATATTTGGTTTGCATGATCAGAAGGTTGCAAACATAGGTTGATTACTCTCTCCCTGCAACAATTTATGGCATCAACTCTCCGACAACGATCTCCGATAACGATCTTTGGCGGCAATGATACGAAAAGTGAACATCGATAATGTTTTTGGCTCTCATCGAAGGTAATTTTTTAGCTGTATGCCTTTTCAATGAACAACTCTGGTATCGTTTTTGGCTCTCCCTTTGTTGGGCTTTTTTTAAACGAACAACATAAACTATTTGAACAACTCTACCATCTATTTTGGGGTGTTTTTAAACAATGATGCTTTTTATAGGAAGTAACATCTGCTATTAACATAATGTGTATATCATCATTTTTGGCTCTCCTTTTGTTGGGTTCTTCCGAAACAAACAACATCGAACAACATCAGCTATTTGAAAAATCGTGGCATCTATTTTTGGGTTTTTTAAAACAATAATGTCTTTTTTTTCATATATGAAGATGTAAGAAAATGGTGTTGTTGTTGGGAGTGAGTGTGCAGTGTTTGATGGATTTGGTGGTAGCTGGGATTTCTTTGATGATTAATTTGGGGGTTTTCACTTTCATTGCTTTTATTCTCTGCTCTGCTGCTTTCATTAAGAATGCCATGGACCCTCTTAATAAATTAATTATCCCCCCCCCCCCCAAAAAAAAAAAAACTATTGAGCACTGTCATGTTTTCAGCTATTTGGTCATTTTATTTAAATATTTTAAATGGTTAGTCAGTACTTTAGTTTAGTATGTTACCCTTGCAGCTTATTGTTGTTTTTGTTTCACTTTACTTATGTAAGGTTTAAATACACCACTATCATACTCAGAACATGAAATGAGCATCAAGAGCGGATAAATACCCGCAAGCTGCTTACATGGCATTCTCACAACACAGGTACTACGTCTTTAAAGTGTTTCTTCGTTTCATTCATTTTAAAAAATTAGTCTTAACTATTAATATTTCTTATAGGTGGTTGTAAATTGTGTAAATCTTCATATGAAGTACGTCGAGCTAGATACGAGGACATTTCATAGAGTTATTAAGAGGATGTTTACTGCGAATCTACAATTGACTATCAAAAGGATAAATTTTTGGGATGTCGACCTTTTCGACTTTTTATAAAGTTAGGCTTAGATTTACTAAGCCTAAACAAGTTGTAACTTATTTTTGAAGTATTTTTATACCTTAAACGGTTCGTAATTTTGGGCACAATGTGAATTCGAGTGATGAATTTAGACTATTTGAAAATTGTTGGACTATTATTTATTTATTAAGCACGGTGGTTAGTCATATAAACAAATGAGATTATGACCAATGTTTTTTTAATTACATTTTGTTGACTTGGCAACGAAATTTTTGCCTTCTTTCAATTACCTACTTTAAAATTTGTTGCCATTTTGCGATTATCAGCGTGCTTCAGGCACGGGCATACCCTAGTATATATATATGGACTAAAATAAGGAAATAAATGTGAGTTAATTTCTAGACTATCTGGGAGTATAAAATTCGGAATAAAACATATGTGATATACGTGTATAAGGTGAGAATATTATATACGAGATAAAGAACACTAAGATGTGAATACTGTAAATAACTAGTGAGAGTTATAAACTATGAATGGATTAGTTATAAATGAGAGATTATAATGCATAAGCTCCAGGAAAGCTTAGGATACTATATACGCAGGTAGTTGAGATAGTGTATGGATGTTAACGATTGGTGAGACACTAGTTAGGATGGGTAATGTAAATAGGGTGTTTAAATAAATGCGATAGGTGCGCACTGTTAGATGAGAGGTGAGGGGTATCTCATGTGACTGTGACACCAGTTTAAATATGGAGAATATCATATTTTAAATATTAAGGTATGTTAAGAACTAGCTAAAATATTTTTAAAACCCGGGCTCTGCCCCGTATCTATTTTTCTTTTTCTTCCCCTTTCTATACTTTTATATTTCCAGACACAAGGACGCTTGGATGATTATCAATTCGAGTCAGACGTTGTTGCCGCAGTTGTGGACGTTGGCAGGAAATTATTTAGACGCTTCTATCCTTGTGATCTAGATAGGAGGTACTGTGAGTTATATTCGGGCATGTTCCCCAACTGTTGTCTTTTATTTTATTTCGCGCATTTTTGTTTACGCCTATTCAATATGGTTGTATAAATGTTTTACCGAGAGTTATCAGTTATTTATTTATTCATTATATTTGTGGTTTATTTTTGTGTGTGAATGGTTTTACTTCTGCGGTTAATAAAAGATTAGAAAATTTAAAATTTTGATGTCGGGCTTAATAGGTTATTAGTAATTAATTAGTTTTCGACGGTGATGATGAAAATTAACCACATGTGATTCCCCTCCTAATTTGATATAGGACTGATCACCCGATATTTTATTGGGCGGGGTGTCACAGGTGGTATCAGAGCATCAGGTTCTAGTGTCTTTAGGAATTTGTGCGGATGTGCTACATTTCTAGTATTGCCTTCTATTTGATATGGAGCCCTATGTTTAGTATTGTTGATTCCTATGGTGAGAATTTGTTCTCCTGCTATAGTGTATAATTTTAGTGAATCTTATACACGTTCGGGTGTGCTCCGTATGCAGAAAAGTGAAGGATGACTATTGAGGATAGTTGGGAAGGCAGGAGGAGTCAGGGCTCAATTGGAGTTGAAGAGTATTTTGGGGGATAATGACCATAGTTGTGGTCACTCCTATTGTTGCTCAGGAATATGGGGTTGTAAGGACTACTAGGGTGCAGTATATATTTTCAAGTCCTGCTATGGCAGAGAGTGATGCCAAATTTGTTTCACCCAATGTGGTTAAAATGGGAAAGAGTTGGAGGGGTCTTTGAAGAGGACCGTAAATTGGAATTTTAAAAAATGCGGAGATTGTGTGTGTTAGCCAATCGATGTAAGATACCTAAAGGCTTTGGCATATAGCAGATTGTAGTATACCTGAAAGTGAAATTGAGGTAAAATTTTTCTTAACTCGTGGGAGAAGAGTTGTATTGGTGGGGGTAGATCACCACATTTGAAAAGTGAAATATTATGCAAATGGAAGGATCTTAGGTATGGTTTGACCGCAAGTTACATTATCTTTTGTTCAGAAGAAGATGTGAATGTAATTCTGAACTTATCATAGGAGGGCTAGATGGAGGCCTTATCTAGCGAACTGTGTACCCGATGAAGTAGGTACAATGTATAAGAGAGTCCTTAAGTGGGTGATGGACTTGCGAGATTGGTCTTCATCACTTGTGGAAAATTCTTCTTGGATGATCGATGCAGAGGGAGACAATGTCGTGCTTTGTCAATGAGTATATTAATGCTTCTATGTCAAGGGAGATACAATATTTAAAGTATTTTGTCAGAGAAAATACTGGATGAAATGGTGCTAGTGAAACACCAGAGACGAGACCCATCAAGGGACCCATTTAAATAATTTAGATAGCTAGATTTCTACGGAGTGACAGTGGACTCAGTCGAGACCGGTAAAAACCAGTAGTGTGTTCCTTAGGGCCAATGGATCTAGGGGAATAATGGGGGTATCCATTAGGGTTGAGGCTACCAGGGTCCGAGAGAAGGGCAACCTTAGCAAGGTCAGTATGACCTTTAATAGAGGATTATATGAAGAGGTACTTTTATGCGGAGAGTAGGACCTCATGCATTGATTTTTCCTGAAGCAAGAAGAAGGGACAAAAGTATGGTTCCTACAGGAGGCAATGATTAAGATAGTGTTTGTTTTAGTTCGGATAAGCATGTCATGTCCGAGAACGATTGGAGCAACCAGAGCATTTGGAAAGGTAACTGATATGAATTTTTTCCTCGGGTGAATGAGGTATACTTTATGTGACACGAACGAGACATGATATTTTGATTAGCGCTAGATTCACGTGTGAGATGAGTTGAGTGCGTATATAGATAACATTAATATGTTTATATATTTTCCTTGGTATGGTGGGGTGACATCTTGGTGTCATCCGCTGGTGAGAAGGTGTATTAATAGTGATATATATTTTTTATTGATATTACCTGTTTTATTGATGTGTCATACAAGTATGATATTATACTGAGTATAGAATGGTTGGAACAATAGTGGGCGGATATTTCAAAGGTATTGTGTTTGCTTCTCTAGGTCAAGGTTTGTGTTGTTTTGGCGATGTCTCACCTATGGGAGGATCGAGATCGCATTTATATTATATTATTATAGAGACTTCAGAAAGTATAGTTGTCTCGAGATATTTGATCCCGGTGTGTAGGGACTAACCGATATGATTTCAGGTAGATTGAATTTGCTGTTAAGCGACGGGATTTAGCTCATTATTATGTTTACCGCTCGGACTTGGTGATAGGAAGAGCACAATGTTATATCACTTCTTTAGAGACGTGAGAGTTGAAATTGATGTTTATATGTTTGGGGATAGGAATTTGAGTCCCGACTGTGTATTTGAGGATTATAGAACGTGTCTACCACCAATGCTAAGTGATAGTGCATTGGGGGGTCTTTGTTTAAATACGATTACGGGATGAGATACGCATGGATCTTAGTAAATGCCACGGAGACGAGAATTTTGGGGGTACATGCTATGGCCTAACGGATTTCGATGACCGAC
Organism: Sambucus nigra; assembly: GCA_949130495.1. Lineage (NCBI taxonomy): Eukaryota > Viridiplantae > Streptophyta > Magnoliopsida > Dipsacales > Adoxaceae > Sambucus > Sambucus nigra. The sequence goes on along the minus strand of OX422224.1, from coordinate 181,107,885 downwards.
AATGTTAGGTAGTAGTGTATCGAGAGGGTTCCTTATTTGGATTTCGCTTTGCGAGACGTCCCACATATAAAACTTAGCACATCATTGAAAGTGGGGAGATGTTTGGTCATTATTCCACGTTTCTGGTACCTCGGTCATTATAAAAGTATGTAGTTATAACTGTGAGTTGAAAGTTATATTATGATTTAAGGCTAGTGGAGCCGGTTGTACTATGAGAGAGCACTAAAAAATCTTTCTTTTCACCATGATTTGAAGAGTGGGACAATATCGAGAAGGATTAAATTTTGATTTATGGGCTGATTAAGAATACCCATGGGTTACATCCACGTCGAGAATGCGAGGCTAACTTTGAGGAAAGTGTGCGACTTTTCCAGTGACTGTGCTGATATGCACGGATTATAGGGTATGTGGGCGCCTTGGTTAGTTGATTTCAAAATTGTCCGAGATAGGAGGACGTGGGAATAAATGTGTGGAATGTATGCCTATGGTATCAAGATAGAATGCCATGATGGATTGAACGTCGTGTGAGGAAGACGATGATCCAAGTATATGTGTGCAATGAGAGTAGCACACCCGAGATGAGTTGAAAGGCTGTAAGAAGACATTTAAAAGGATATCTCTTGATGAGAGGAAATTCCAACTATTGTGGGAAAGTAAAGCTAAGTCCTACTCAATCGGATGGGAGAGTGGCTTATGCATTAATAGAATGTTGTAATCTATAAGGAATAAGGACCCAAAAAGTGCACGGGAAGAAATTTTGGTATACCCTGCGGAAAGAAGGGGAGTATAAAGTACCAATTAATGTGAGATATTGTAAGTGGGAATTGGTGTTAGGTGAGACACAGTGAAATTGTCTATGGGTGCACCACTTATAGATGGAAATAGGTTGGTTCGAGATGACCAACCAGAAATTTGGTATTAATCCGATGATTCTAGCGATGGAATAGGCAGACAGGCTGGTAAAGAAGGATTGCACCAGTGCAAGGTGCCGCCCAATATTGTTGTAAATCAGGATGAGGTCCTTGAACCCCTCCCTGATAGGGATTCTCAAGAAGCAGTGGGGATGACATTTTATTCTGGGCAAGTCGTGTCACTTATTGCCCGATGAGTAGATGGGAGGTGATTGACGACTAGTAATGTGGTGTAATTGTGACTCTGGAGTCACTGCGATTAGTTTACTTCCACAACTGACCTAACTTGTAAGTGAAGTAAAGCATAGTAAGATAATTGGGAGAAGAAATTACCGACTGGTAGAGTTGTGTGTAGCCACTCGTACTTGTTTGTTGTGGATAAGGTGCCTATTAAGGTTTTGTGTGGGAAAGCCTGGTCATTGACCCTGTGGTTGTTTAGAGGTGAGAAAGTAACTAGAGTTTTGGACCGACCGTGATTCAAAGTCAATTGTCAATAGGGGCATTAACCACAAACTGTTTGGGGTGACTTTTGAGCGTCGTAAGATTTACGTCCCCACGAATTGAAATTTGGAGGGCTGTCAGTAATAGTCCGATGTTCTTGTGGTTTCTCTTAAGATGAGAGATTTGTGTTGGGGTGGACACGGGAAACTGGCACTTAGTGATGTGCGACCTTCCAATAGAAGTGAGGCGATAGAGCCAATAATGTATATGCTCATCTTATTTCGATTCCATTGGTACAAGCATAATGTGTAATGTGCCATTATTAAGGTCAGAGTTTATTATTGATGGAGTGTATCGGTACGAAGAAAATTGAACAAGTTTGTTGTAAACCTAGGGATATAGTGGTTAAGACTTTAAACAACTGAGTACTACTAGCGGGCATATAGTGGAGTCACCCTTATGTTAGTATGATTTGATTTTGAGTACTAAATGAGGTGGTGTGGTTGTGATCCAAAGTCTTTGGTACCGATTTCATCCGAATTTCGAGGACGAAATTCTCTTGTAAGGGGGGAGAATGTAATACCCCGTACTTTTATGATTAATTAAATTACATGAGTGGGTGTAATTTAATAATTTGAGAATTTAAAGTAAATGATATGGACTATTTATATTTCATGTCACATGTGAATAAAAGTGACAGACGATGTTATTTTTTGAGGTAAACATGTGTGGAGATGTGTTAGGTTTAAGACGTGAATTCTTGGTAAATGACTCGTATGGAGATTTCGAGCACACGGTTGGTCTCGGAAGGGCCGAGATAGTCATAATGAAGTACCCAGGAGTAGTGTTTGTGTTCCGGGGACATTTTGGATCAGTGGGGACTAACATTTGTGTATAAGAGTCAATTTTGGGTTTATTAAGGGTTAAACTCTCATTTATCTCTTATAAGCCACGAGAGAAAGAGGGAAAGAGAGAAAGAGAAAGGAAAGAGAGAAAGAAAGAAAGAAAGAAAGAAAGAAAGAAGAAAAGAAATAAGGAAGAAAAGGGAAAAAAAAGATGAGACTCGAGCCAAGCTCCGACGGATTCCGGCATGCGATCGTCAGATTTATCCAACCAGGCAAGTGTTTAACTTGCTTTAATCATTTAAGTGTGTTTATTTTTCATATTAAAGTTGGTGTGAAAATTATAAGATTTTAGGTTTGGGATTTTTGTACAAAAATGGGTTTTGGGGAGATGATTTCACATGATTTTGATGTGATAATACTCCCACATGATATCTAAGTTAAAATCCATGTTAATGGTATAAATTATGGTGAGAAATTGGAAGAAATGAAAATGTGGGTTTAATGGAATTAAGGTTCGAGTCTTAGATAAATTTATGAATCCCAAGAATAACTTGGTATGTTGGGTAAATCATGGTGTGTAGATGTTATTAATGAGTTTGGGTGATGTTAGAATCCATAGAATTTGGGTTGGATGAGTGTTAGAGTGAATTTCGTTGAAAGTAAAAATTTGGATAGATTGGATCGGTCCATTTTTCTTAGTTATCGGTTCGATCCGATTATGACCAGACCGATTCATTTTCTTGGAAATCGGTTCGGTTCGATTTTAACAGAAAAACTGAAGAAGTTTTCTTGGACTAAAAGTATTGGAAAAATATTTCCTTTTTGGAGATAAATAGTAGGGGAACTTAAATAAAGTGTGAGGACCCGTAAAAGTGTAAATGGGTGATATATAAGTCTCGGGTTAGTGGGAAAGATCCGGGGTTTAAATTTAGGAATGTTTGGGATGAACGACATTCGAGTAATTATTCGTCGGGTTTGAACACATTTATTTATGCGTGTAGAATATATATGCCGATTATATATGGGTAGAATATATATATGTCGAATATGTATGAGTAAATCCTAAGGTGCGAGTAGGATGATATAAGAATACTAGGTAGACGTGATACGCTACTATTCGAAAATAAGACTTGTGAGAATTGTATCAGAAGTGAGTGAATACTTATGGGATTAAAATAAGTTATGTGTATACTTATAAACTGGTATATTCGGTATTATAGGCTAATTCCACGGGAGATAGGCATGATAGTCGAATTTGATATGATATTTATATACGGGTATAGAGATAGTCTATATATGATGTGATTATAAATATATTTGTGGGTGTTTGATATATTTATGTGGAACTTATCCCTCTAGTGCTATAATGGGAAGTTGCACGATGTGGGTGAATCCCCTGGCTTGAGAAGCGGGGTGAGTATAGCCCCAGGTCATAGTCGTCCAAATATTATACAGTGTGATTATTTATTCTGGGTTAGACGTCTTGGGTATGATTCGGTCTCATTTTAAAGTGAGGAAGTCTGATCGCTTCCCCTTCGTTTCTGTTGATTTAGGGTTCAATGTGAGATTCCGGTATGGCTACCCGAGAGAATGTGAAATAAATTCCTTGGAAGATAATAGAATTCTAGAGACTGCATCCTTTGAGTTATAGCTCGGAGGGATGGATGTTATACTTATATAGTGTGTGATATATAAGTATAGTTATGCTTAATGTGTATAGTATATATATATATATATATATATATATATATATATATATATATATATATATATATATATATATATATATACTGAAACAAGGAAAGAAATGTGAGTTAATTTCTAGACTATCCGGGAGTATACCATCCGAAATAAAACATATGTGATACACGTGTATAAGGTGACAATATTACATACGAGATAAAGAACACTAAGATGTGAATAGTGTAAATAACTAGTGAGAGTTATAAACTATGAGCGGATTAGTTATAAATGAGAGATTATAATGCATAAGATCGGGTGAAAGCTTAGGATACTACATACACGGGTAGCTGAGATAACATATGGATGTTAACGATTGGTGACATACTAGTTAGGCTGGGTAATGTAACTAGGGTGTTTAAATATGTACAATAGGTGCGCACTGTTAGATGAGAGGTGAGTGGTATCTCATGTGAGTGTGACACCAGTTTAAATATAGAGAATATCATATTTTAAATATTAAGGTATGTTAAGCACTTGCTAAAATATTTTTAAAACTCGAGCTCTGACCCGTATCTATTTTTCTTTTTCTTCTCCTTTCTATAATTTTTAGGTGTCCAGCCACAGGGACACCTGGATGATTATCTATTCGAGTCAGACGTTGCTTCCACAGTTGTTGATGTTGGCAAAAAATTGTTTAGACGCTTCTCTCCTTGTGATCTAGATAGGAGGTACTGTGTGTTGTACTCGGGCATGTTGGCCAACTATTGTCTTTTATTTTGATTTTGCGCATTTTTGTTTAATCCTATTCAGTATGATTGTATAAATGTTTTACCGAGAGTTATCATCTATTTATTTATTCATTCTATTTGTTATTTATTTTCTCATGTGATTGGTTTTACTTGTACGGTTAATTTAAAAAGATTAGAAAGTTTAAAATTTTGACACTGGGCCTAATTGGTTATTAGTAATTGATTGGTTTTTTACACTGATGCTGAGAATGAACTACATGAGATTCCTGTCTTAATTTGATATAGGATTGATCACTCGGTATTTTATTGGACGGGGTGTCACAAACCCCTTAATGTTGCCTACAATGGAAGTGCAAAAGATCATCTCAGCTTATATTTATTGGGAGCTTTGCTACCTCCAATCCGCAATAATCAATAGCCATATTTTTTTTTGTTAGAAAGTAAGACAAATTTGATTCCCTAGTCAGTTTCTTATGTAGTTCAGTCTTCACCCTATTATTTTCTACATATTTTTGTTATACAATTATGAATTTCCATTTTTTCATGTGAGGGAATCTTTAACTTTGGAAGTATTTGTACTTATCCCCGATACCCATCCATGTGTGTTTAGATTTTATTAATGTTTATATATGTTGCAAAAGCATATATGATTATGTTTGTACATTGTATGGTAAAATGTTTGAGTGAATATTCTGTTGCATTTTTATATTATGTGATGAACTTTATATTTTAATATTGTGTAGTAGGAAATTATATTTTAGATAGATGTTTATGTGAAGCTTAGGAAAGATTGGAAATCATTTGTCTACATTCCAGTTATTGGTATTCTAATGATTTTGAATTCCTGGATTTATCCCAGAAAAATTATTGTTCACTTCAGGACAAAAATTTGTTATCATGAGATGTCCTACAATTTTTAATGACGAATTCCCAATCAGGTCAATTAACAGAACCATAATTAAATATTATTTACAAACCAATGAGTATCAGACATGGAAAATTATATTTATCAATAAAAAAACACCTAACATAATTAATCCAAAATAAACTTTTCATTTGCAAACCATTGACAAAGTTGTGTTTAAGAAATTTATGGCAGAAAATTTCCTAATTGGTGTTTGCATCCACCAATCTAAAATGGTAGGATGAATAGGTCTAAGAGATACATAAGGCACTATCATACATGCTAAATTACATTTATCAATCAAAAAACACCTAACATAATTCATCCAAAATAAATTTTCCATTGTAAACCATTTTGACATTATTGTTTAAGAAATTTGTAGCAGAAAATTTGTTGTTGGAAGAAATTAGTTCTACTTACTGAAAGATTTGAATTCCAAGTATCATTCACTTGAAATCCAGCTACAACAAATCATTGTAAGTATATATCAATGTTGGAAGTATATGTTTGATTTCAATATGTAAACCAAATCACTTGTTAGTGGTGGATATGGGAATTAAAATATAGGCCTACATGCAAAGTTTGAGTTTTAAATATGAAATGTCATGAACTAACTCCCTATAGGCCATATTCCACATGCATTTGCGTTGCTTATTATTTTTAATGATATATGTTTGTGAAAATGTCCACCTTAGATATGAACTTAAAGCAACGAAAGGAAAATATGACATATTTTTGTCATTATGTTATAGATAACATACATAAATGTAATTTATCATGCTTTCTACATCTTAAGTGTTTGTGAAAATATTCCAGTTAATTATTGATTTTGTTGGTTATGTAGTGTTTTTGAAAATGTTCGACTTAGTTATTTATTTTGTTGGTTAGGTGTTTAGCTATTACAAAAGCACGTTACTACCTGCAGCCTCTCTTATTTTATATATTAGTATTCTTAATTTGTATCCCTCGTGTTATATTTAAAGTCTGCATTATTATCTAAAGTTAAGTTTCATCTAAGAAGTCCTCTAGTTAAAGAAGAAGATTTGAATTCCAATAGTTAATGCTAATTGTTGGAAGAAATTTACATATGAAGTTTTATCTTTCAAAACCTTCTCTTAATTCTTTTAGTTGTGATGTTTTTCCTATTAATATTTTAGGAGTATGGCCTTAATCGTGATAAAAAAAAAAGAATTTATTTATACCATAGTCTTATACTTATTGCTTTCTCATCAACTCTGGTTATTTGCAAATTATAAATCATAATTAATCAATTGTACTTGATTTCGTGTATATTGCAAAGATTTTTTTAACATAGAATTTACTTCACTTTCAACTCTTGCAACATGTTCACTACCCGAGAGATAAAAAGGGAACTGAAGAATGTAAACAAGTTTTTGATTTACTATTAAGATTAGGAAAAGAGCCCGATCTGTACTTTAAAATATATATCTCTGATTGTGTGGACACTTTATGTTTTAAACAATTTAATGATTTTTAAGAGTTACACAACCACCATTGATTAAAAATGAAAAATATGCATCTCTGATTGTGTCGAGACTTTATGTTTTAAACAATTTCATGTTTTGTAGGAGTTATAGAGCCACTATTGATTAACAATAATTGAGTAACCATATTTACTCATTTCATGGAGATCCAATTTATCAAACATGTACTGGTTATTATTTGTTGCATTGATCACTGGCCTGTTTGGTGCGTACAAGTGTTAAGACGTTTTGGTGCATTCATCAGTGACCTGTTTTTTATCAACTTTGACATGTTTTATATTTCAAATATACCACACGAGGTGATGCTGAGACTGTAGCACCTGGCAGCGGGGCATTAGGATTTGTCATGTTTTTAGGGTGGAAACTATGGTAGTTTGTGCAGTTGCAAGTATTGGGAACTAGAGTGATATTTTGTGAGGTATTAGAGCATGCCAGTTATACGGGTGGATTAGGGGGAGGTTGTAGGAGAAACATAAATGAGAAAGTCTTCCATTAAAATTTCACATAAGAAAGCCTTGGAAACAACATTGAACACTTTATAAGGTAATGTGGGGGGATGTTTACAAGAAGATTGAAAAATATCGTACATATATTCCTTCGAAACATTATTAAATAGGAGGGCAATAGGATTGGGATGCATATTTAGAGAACCACACTTTAAAAAATCAAATTAATTAAAGTATTTAGAGGAATTATTGTTTACTTTTATATCAAAAGAGACATTGATTTTTATGTACTGCTTGAATAAAATGAATGTAACATAATTTACCTATATCATACATATATTTCATTAGCAACATTCTACTGCATAATGTGATCTCAGACAACAAACTTTGTAAGAATCAGGAAATAAGGTAAATTACGTAAAAAAAAATATACAATTATATTCTAATAATAATGTAGGCTACTAATGTCTGTGCTATTAACTTTATCAGGGCATTCACATTGGTAATAAGGATCAAAAAAGGGAAAATGTAAACATGAATGGATTATAACTTCGTCATGCCACATCGGATGCATCAACCACTAACTCAAAGGATACAAAGGAAGATTCGCACAATATCATTTCCAACAAATCAAAGAGGATTAAATCAGATAGGTAAATCCTATTACATCTAATAAATTATCAGAATTAATATTTAGAAATTATTAATTTCTCTTCATATTCAACATTTTTTTAATACACGCATCTCTAAACATTTATCATATTTTATTATTCCATAAATCCATTAATCATATTCTAAAAAACATATTCAAACATTCAAGTCTAGTAATACAAAACATAATTATTTACATTATTTTCAAAATAAAACATATAAAAGGTCCATTATTTTGTTCAACATTTATATATAGAGTGATTATATATTTTAATTAAAAGGAAATTTGGGTTAAATGGTTAACTTTTTCAATATCATCTTTGTTGATATTTGGTAATATCATGTTGTCTAACCTCAATGAATATTTGATTTTATATATATTTACATAATATTTTATCAACACTCATACGGTGAATCACATTATTTAAACTCAACGTTAAATAACCACTTATATATTACATTAACAAATACTTAATATTCTGCTTATAGGAACAAAGGCAAATCGGGGGATTAATCGTGCATAACGCAACTGGGACAAATAATGGCATAGCCATAAGAAGATTATGAGAAATAAAATTTCTTCTTATATTGCCTTCTCTTATTACTCAACAAAACAATGTACATTGTGTTGCTATTTTTTTAAATTTTACATTTCCACACTTTTTGGTATTTAATAATGACGTGCACAAGTTTTTCCATTCATTTAATACTTTAGATTGACTACTTATTTATTGCATCCTACATATATGTTTGAAACAACATATTAGATAGTATGATCAATCTCTAGGATTTAGTCTAGTACGATAGGTTTATACAAGAAGTTGTTCGATATTACAAAAATGGCTCCTGCATAAAATCATTCATTTTTGCCCCTGTGCATTTATGGTATGTTATCTTCAAATATTTCATTACATTACCTAATGTTTTGTGTATCTATCAATGACAAAAATAAAGCATATTGCATTTTAAACTGTTATTTTCTCAAAGGTATAATCATTACTTTTAAAGCTCTATTATTTTGTGTTTTCTTCTTTATGTCCACTCTTTCCCTATACGCCTATTAGATTCAAGAGGAGTTCTATCGATTAAAATTATCGCATCGTTATTTTTAATTTCACTAAACTTATATTTTTTTATCAGATATGATACATGTCAACGAGACTTCATTTATTTAAAATATTGTTTGGTTCAATTTTTTATTAACAATTCATACGCTTTTCAATTGCTATACACAAAGAAACAATAATTAAAATATCTTATAAGAGGCCATACATGACGAAGGAAAAATCACATTGACATATTCATTCACCAAGAACATCGTCCACACTAGAGAAACCCAAACAGGTGAATTTCTTTATTAACTTTTGTGGGTACCCTTTCGTCAACTAGGCCCATAAGAGTAGCCGGACATGCCCAAATAAGAATAAAAGGTGTCCGACCGAAATTATGAGTTCTAGATGACGGTTAGAATAAAAAGATATGGCCAAATCCATACCTTGTATGAGATATTCAGGGGATACTGGGCTAATGTATTGGTTACCAACACTCTTTTTCTTTCAACTGAATATATATTGCACCCCTGGTCTAAGGCAAAGGGCATGTGAAAAACTATCTCAATAGTTACTTAATAAGAATAGTAGACCTCTCTGTGGACATAGGCAATTTACCGAACCACATATATTCTTGTATCGTGTGATTGTGATTGTGATTGCTACTATTTCTTTCATATCGATGATTGTTTTCCTTCATAAATTGTTTGTGTTGATATTTTTGTCACCACAATTGGTGCCGTTTATGAGAAATGATTATTTTTCTTGCAAAAACCTTCACCAACAAGAACCATCGATGTCCCATCACAGCAGTAAGGTTCCTCAAGTAGGAGATATTCAGCAACAGCCGAACTCCCTAAGGGTAAGGTCTGAAATGCGCCATTCAAACTCAAGACTTTGCCGGGAGAGGCAAGTCTCTAAAGAAAGTCAAGGGCTACCTAGGTACACACAAATTTCTAGGTTAATTGATGCCTATAGGGCCAGACTCCAAGAGAAGGAGGAGGCCACTCGCCAACGGGAGAACGAGAATGCTCACCTCAAAAGGTGACTGGAAAGACTAGAGAGAGAACTCCGTCGACATACGAGGTGAAGCCACAGCAGGACTCTTAGCCCTCAGATGAGCAAATATCATAGCTAAGGAAGAAGCCCAAAATGTGGTTTATAAAGAACAGAGAGACACAGGTTAGGTGATAACCATTTTGAACAATTGTAACTAGCTCACCGGTATAGGAGTCTTGACCGGCAGAATGATGAAATATGAAGTCTGGTCTGAAGAGAGATGTACCAATACCCCGCTCACTGTGGTGCCAGATCAACAGGGAAGATAGAAAGATGAGATCTCAAAACTTAAATTAAGTCCCATTTTTCAAGGGCGATAGAATAAAAAGAAGCCCCGAAGAAGTTTGCGATTCCGAGGTTTAAGATTTATGATGGAAAAATTGATCCCATTGATCATGTTAGGCAATGCGGTCAACCCATGACTTTGTCAAACATAATGATGCACTCATGTGACAAATATTTCTCTCAAGATTGCACGATGTGGCCCAGAAGTGGTTCAAGAATCTACCTCACAGATCCTTTCAGAATTTTAAGTCTCGGGTCGAGATATTTACACCGCATTTCATTACGACCAGTTCCCATTCGAAGAGGATGGATGCTTTCCTTACTATGAAGAAAAATCCGCAGGAGAACCTCAGAGAGTATGCGAAGAGGTACTGGGAAATGTTCAACGAAGTCGAGGATTTCTCAGAGAAGGTCACCGTAGCATCCTTCAAAATAGGCATGCCTAGCTCCTACATCCTGCACTAGTCCTTAACTAAGAAGGAGGACACAACCATCAATGACTTGATGGCCCGTATTGATAAATATGCTAAAGTTGAGGATATGATTTATCTTAATACAGGGGAAAATGGTCGTGCGAAGGCTAGCAAAGGGGGTGAGAAGACTGAACTGCCAAAGAAAGGGAATAAGAATGGGGGAAATAATGGCTCCAAGAATAGAAATAAGAACGATGCCTCGAAGGCATTTTAGGCAATAAACACAGTCTTTAAGGAGCATATCTATAAGATTCTTGCAAAGATCAAGGATGAGCCATTTATCAAATGGCCGAAGAAGATGGGAGAACATCCTTCCAAGCAAAATAATGCACTAAGGTGCACATTACACAAGGAGGGCGGATATAAAACTGATCATTATAAATCCCTGAAGTCTCACCTTGAGGAGGTGGCCCAAGTTGGGCATCTTAATGAGTTTGTAGAGAAGAAGAAAAATAAAGCAACGATAAATGGTGAGCAGAGGCCTGATAATGTCCTCGAGGAAGATATCGGCCATGAATTTTCAGTGATACATGGGGCGTCAGACGTGAAATAGATTTAAGAAAATACGGATGTAATGGAAGTTAAGAAGCTTACGGTAGTCATGCAAGCATTCTAGATTGACCCAGCCAAGTCTCAGGCAGGGAAGCATCAGTGACAACAGGACGACAATTACAATAAGCATTTTATTTTCGCAGATGAAGATTTGGTGGGAGTGAGAACCCCTTATTATGATTCACTGGTCATTACACTCAGGATAGCTAATTGGGATGTCGACATGTTGGTCATTAACCAAGGCAAGTCATCCGAAGTAATGTACCTCAAATTATTGAGGAAGCTGAAGCTAAGCATAACCGAGTTCAAGGAAGTCATTGTTCCATTAATCGTCTTCGCTGGAGGATCACGATCCCTCTGGGATAGATCTTCCTGTCTGTCAGGATAGGAAACATCTCAAAATTGATTGAGTTTCTTTTTGTTGATATTGAATCGCCATATCAAGCCATCCTCGACCGGGGATGACTCCATGTAATAAAGTGCGTTCCATCGACCTATCACCAAAAATTAAAGTATGCAACTAATCGAGGAGTAGTTGAGATTTATGGAGACTGGGCTACGGTAAGGAAGTGTTTCATGGCGGCCATACGCCCCAAATAGGAGAAAAAAGTGGGAGAATCATATGGCAAGAAAGAGGCCCAGGAGGGGTTAGTGCCCTCCCAATAGCAGTTAAGGTATGGTCGACCAGGAGTGGAGAAGACCAGGCTCCTCCCCTATGAAAGGGTCGTTGAAGACCTGAAAGAGGTCACAACTGGGAGTAGCTCGACTGAAAAGAAGTTTTTGATTGAAACCTCCTTGACCGATCGCGAGAAGAAAGAACTAGACAACTTTCTCTGGAGAAACTTGGATGTTTTCATTTGGGAGCCTTACGAACTTCCTGGGATTGATCCCATCATTGCTTCTCATCGATTACACATAGACCCAACCTTCAGGCCAGTTACACAAAAGTCTCGCCAAACAACCCCGGATAAGGCTAAGGTAGTAGAGAAAGAGGTCGAGAAGCTACTGGATGCAGGGTCCATACGGGAAGTTCAGTTCCCTAAATGGTTACCAACCTAGTAGTAGTTCCTAAGACCAATGGAAAGTGGAGAGTTTGTATCGACTTCACCGACCTTAACAGAGTCTGTCCCAAAGACAGTTTCCCCCTTCCAAAGATTGATCAGCTAGTCGATGCTACAATAACACATGAGAGGATGAGCTTCTTAGATGCGTATTATGGATACCACCAAATCCCCCTTCATGTGCCAGATCAAGATAAGACCTCCTTTATAACCACTGTTGGTTTATATTGCTATAAAGTTACGCCTTTCATCCTAAAAAATGCAGGAGTGACTTATCAGTGGCTAGTCACAAAGATGTTCAAAGATAAGATGGGAGATACCATGGAAGTTTACATCGATGACATGCTTGTTAAGAGAAAGCTCAAGGATGACAACCTTTCCGACCTGGAAAGGACCTTAAAAATCCACAAGAAGTACCGAATGAAAGTTAGCGCAAGTAAGTGTTGTTTCAGCGTCCAGTGAGGAAATTTCCTTGGATACTTGGCGAGTAAGAGAGGAATAGAGGTAAACCCCAACTAGATCGAAGCTATTAATAAAGTCCAGCCCCCTCAAATAGTAAGAGATGTAGAGAAGCTCACAAGAATGCTTATCGCGCTCAACCGATTCATTTTTAAGTCTTCAGAACGATGTCAACTGTTATTTGAGTTGTTAAAAACAAAAAAAGAAGTAATATGGGACGAAGACTGCTCGAGAGCTTTACAATAACTCAAGGTTTACCTTAGTAGACCCCCTTTGCTCGTGATCCCTAAGGTGAATGATCTATTATACCTTTACCTAGTAGTGTCAAACCATACTGTAAGATCTTCCTTAGTATGTGTGAAGAGTGTGAGTGTCCCGATATGTGTGAAAACCAATTTTTCTCCGAAAAAGATCCAACTTTTAAATATGCACCAAACCAAGTTGTGAAAACCCAATTCTTACTTTAAACCAGTTTCATCTTGATTAATCCTAAACATGCATATAGATATTAAAGCAAGTAAAGTAAAGTAAAGAATACTCACAATGCCGGATGTAAGAGGAAAAAACCCAAAACCGAAAAATAAGCTCGGACAGCCCAAGCCAGACAATCACTATGAACAATGGTTTTACAAAGACAGATTAGCCTTACACTAAGACTCGATCCCCAAAGGTCTTGATGCTCCTTCTGATCTTCAACCGTTCTTCAATAGTGCCCATGCAAAAATTCCGTCTTCCACGATACATATCCACAACACGCGCGTCCACGTATGTCTCGGTGTCCACCGATATGGCTTTGATTCGTCTACGATGTCGAACAATAAGTCCTTCTCTTTTCTTCACCGTAAAACCCTTTGATGTTTAATGTGTAGAACAAACAACTTTGGTGAAGCAAGATCACTTAAATATATAAAAATGATAACTCGGATCTTTCCAAACACTAAGGATGCGTCTATGCTTTGTAAACCTTAGAAAACATGTGCAAACAAGTTTCTGGTTGAATACTGTTTTCCAGAATGCACACTTGCGAAATTATGATGAAAACACTGTTTAAATAGGATTTAAACACCACCTCAAAAAATGTGTCATTTGAACGACTTGAGGAACTCGTTCGAGCGACATCCGATCTCGTTCGAATGAGATTGGATGCCGTTTAAATGACAAAACAAAAGTTTGACTTTTTTGACTTTTTGTTTAAAACGTCTCTTCCAAAGAGAGATCCAAAAATGTCAAACTCTTTTACGAGCTTATCATCATAAAACGTAGTATAAAACTTTAAAGAACTTTTAAAACATTTAAAAACTTTTTTCTTTATAAAACTTACATCCTTGTCTTTTATAAAATAATTTCGAGCACCATTAATTATACGCATTCATACCTGAGTGATCTAGGAATGAATTTAACTTTGAAGATGATTAAACTTGCGCCAATTAAACTTCGGCATGATTTAATTCTTTGAAGCTTTGATGCAACATCTTCAATTTCTTCAATACGTCATAGACCAAATGGGATCGTGACAAAATAAAATTCTCCCTATGACATATTACAAACATAGTTTTGTTCACAGAATTAAGTCAAAACAATACAGGGACTCAATTGGAAATTTATGTCCTTACAAATCTCCCCCTTTGACTATTCCGTGACAAAACTAAACTAGTGAAATGCCTAATCGGGCCGTCAAGCCGTATGACGCCTAAATCCCATCCCATAAACCCAAAATCAATAAAACAGGACACGGACTAGAATATGTAGCACCGACAAGCATAAACTATTTGAATGTGATGTAGACTTGAAATCTCGAATCGCTGAGGCATACCTACATACATGAAACAGTCAAACAGATACCCAGTGAAGTATGGAGGAACAAATGATACCAATTTATATTTCTAATAAGAACAAATGATTTGAAAAATGTGAGCAATTATTTGATACCAATTTGGAACAAATATAGTCAATCAATATGTAGATCGAGATATCAATAGTAGCGCCCAACAATTCTCCTCCTACATCACTTACATCTCTCCCCCTTTTTGTCTCGAATAGACAATCCGGTGAAAAGATAAACCAATATTAAATATCTAGCATGAGAATATGGAACCAATCTGAATCAAGTTGAAACCAATTTGAGAATTGAAAACCGCTAGATAATCATAAAACAACCAGCTAAATATGATCAAGCAATGATAAATTAGTAGCTAGTAAACCAAGGAATCACACAAAGAATATCTCAAATTAATCAGGTGTGATAAACGGACTCATATGTAGAATACCAATTTGTAACATAAAAGAACCTGCATATAAACCAAACAGTCCAGAAATGCTTCCCGCAGTACCAAAAATATATTAAATTAAACCAGTGGACTGCAAACCAATCAGAAGACATTTTTCAGCCTGTCGTTCGAACGAGCCAGGGACTTCGCTCAAACGATATGAGGAAGTCGCTCGAACGAAGTACATATGTCGTTCGCGCGAGATGAGTTGTCGTTTGAACGACTTCGCGCGACCTGCCAAAATTTTCCAAATTCCTAGAAATAATATAAAGTATTTCCCACTGAAAAAATTCCCATAAAAAAATTCCAGGAGGAGCATGATAGATGCAAAACAGTGCTAAAATAGTAGGCTTTTAACACAAAATGCAAAAACTCATAAAAACTAAAAATGTGAGTTACATGCAAACATAGTACCGATGTGCTTAAACATGGACATGGAATGAATGGGCGTGAAACAAATGAGTCACAATTCTAACACATCGAAACGATCAAGAAGTTCTAATTGATAGCTATAAATAATTAAACTTTATCATAGCCATATGATAATTAAAGAGTGAGCTTAATGAACTAAACATACTACATGCACACAAATCTAGCATTTTGACGATTCTACAAACAATAGCATCTAATTGCAATGTTTCAACATTAGGATTAGTTGTGCAAGCCCGTTTAAATTTTCTCCAACCAAACTCCCTCATATATATATACTTTTTCAAGTTCTTTTGAGGTTTCTAGCATTCTCAACTTAGAGAAAATCTTATTGGCCCTTTTCTTAGCATATTGCATTTTCTTTTGGGCTCTTTTAAACGGTGGCTTTCACGACAAGTTAATTTTAAACTCTCGCAGCCCTTTTTCATGAATCACTCATCATTTTTACCAATTTTAAATCCTCGCGGTAAACGGTTATTACATGCACGCTTATACTTAAGTTTACTTACGAATAGATGACAAGATTGAGATAAGAACGCCTCACTAAATTGAAATATGCAAGAGAAGTCAAACATTCATATCGACTCATGCATGTGTGCGATGTTGGCATATATACAAAGTCGAATCAAAATGAATATCAACCTCGAAACAACCCCATATAAACAATCGTTAAGATCATTCTAAACATCGATAATAATTACCAAATGTCCTAGCCACATGGATAATGAAACGATGGGGGGGGTCCAAGTACACCAATATGCCACATCAAACATGTAAACTCAAAAACAAAAACTAAAAATCTTTTTGGCTTTTCAAACATATTTTGACTCAAAGAAAAGCAAAATCTTTTTGTATTTTCAAAAGTTTTCTCAAAAACAACAAAATCTTTTTGTATTTTTTAAATAGGACTCAAACAAATGAAAACTATAATACAAAATGATACACATGTCATAATACTAGCAATGAATATATCATGAAGCAAACTAGCATATGACAAACATGGAAACACTATCATCCATTAGATTTAGAATGGGAAGAATCAAGTGCACCGAAACGAGAATCATGAAGTTTAATTCCTAAAGCCACTAAATCCGATTTCCTAACCCAAGTAGGTGTAAAACGATGCATGGGGGTTTGGGTAACCGGTGCAAATTTATCTTTAAACTTCCTTGGAGCTTGTCTAAGGTCGTAACAATAACGCCTAAGGTGACCTTTCCTACCACAAAACGAGCAAGTGTAACGGTGGTGGTAATGATTACCTTTATGTGGACCTTTTCTAACCATCCTAGTGTTTCTCACACGTTCGGGGGGAATGGGAACAACTCTCTCACGAAAACCTATACCTCCCCTATCTTCCTTAATTTGGACGGTGCCAAGGATATTATCTAACTTCTTCGACCTAGCCTCCAAATCAAACTTGACTCTGGATGAGTCTATCAATCTCTCCTCCAACTCGTGAATCGTAGAATCGAGCAAACATCTAGACTCCTCAAACACTAAAATCTCCTTTTTCAAGGACTCCATCAAACCACGGAGATTATCTCTCTCTTTCTCAAAAAACTCTAATTTCTCCCTAAGCTTCTTCTCTCGTACCCTAAGATCCTCAATCAAACTATCATTATTTTCTATGGCACGATCATTCAACATAGATTGCAATTTTGAGTTAGCCTTTTTTACCTTCATCGTTTCTACATACAACTCATTAAACGCATTTTGTAATTCTTTCACATCAACCTCCTCCTCATCACTCTCTTCACCCTCACTAATATGGGATACATTAAAAACCTCCTCGGAAGTGTCATTCACATGAGTTGTATCGTCGTCTCTCACATCACATGCCATAAATGCAACAAACTTACGCTCAATGGGGGAACTCTCTCCCTCTTCCAGTTCACTATCACTTAAGGTGGCATTATAGACAACGGGTTGCTTGCCCTCTTTCTTAAGTCTAGTGGGACACTCCTTAACTTTGTGACTGTACCCCTCACACCAAAAACACTTATCCGACTCATCTCTCTTAGGCTTTTCAAACTTATCCTTAGAGGTGGGATCTACTTTGTTATTCTTGAATTTTTCAAATTTTTTGGCATCTTTCGATTGCTTTTGAAACTTAATAAATTTTTTAAATTTCTTTGCCAACAAAGCAACAACCTCAAAATCGGAATCAGTATCTGAATCCAAAACTTTAATTTCCTCCTTCCAGGTTTTCAAGGCAATACCCTTTTCTTTCTTAGGCACTTTCTTGGAGGTAATCATGTTGATTTCATAGTTTTGTAAGTCACCTACAATATCTTCTAGTTTCGTTGACTCTAACCTACCCAAGTAGTTTAAAATGGTCACTTTCGCATCAAACCTACTAGGCAACGACCTAAGGATTTTCTTAATGACATGGTTGTCGGGAGTTTTCTCGCTTAGGTTAAACGACGAGTTGACAATATTGGACAACCTAGCATAAAACTCATCAAAGGTCTCACTCTCTAACATCCTAATGGTCTCAAACTGTGTAGTGAGATTTTGAAGTTTTGACGCCCTAACCGTGCTAGTGCCCCGTGAGTGAGTGCCAAAATATCACAAGCCTCTTTTGATGTTTCACTAGTCATAATTCTATTATATTCTTCCTATGTGACATGTGAAGACATAACGTGCAGACCCTTAGAATTATATTGTGCGAGTCTTTGTTCAGTTTCGATCCATGAATCAACCGACTTTAAACTAGTGACCTCACCTACAATAGTGATAGGGGGTGTCCAACCTTTCTCAACTACAAGACAAACACGCTCATCAATAGATTTTAAAGCACATCTCATTCTCATCTTCCAATAAGTGTAATTAGTGCCATAAAAAATAGGAGTTCGAGAAAATTCATTATATCCAGAATTCATCTTTGAAAACACACGGGATCACAAAACAAATAAACAATGTTTTCTTGCTCTGATACCAATTTGAAGAGTGTGAGTGGCCTGATATGTGTGTTTCAAACAAAACCAATTTTTCTCCGAAAAAAATCCAACTTTTAAATGTGCACCAAGCCAAGTTGTGAAAACCCAATAGTTACTTTAAACCAGTTTTATCTTGATTAATCCTAAACATGCATCTAAAGTTGAAAGCAAGTAAAGTAAAGTAAAGAATACTCACAATGTCGGATGTCCGAGGAAAAAACTCAAAACGGAAAAATAACCTCGGACGGCCCAAGCCAGATAATCACTATGAACAATGGTTTTACAAAGACAGATTAGCCTTACACTAAGACTTGATCTCCACGGATCTTGACGCTCCTTCTGATCTTCAACCGTTCTTTAATAGTGCTCATGCAGAAATTCCATCTTCCACGATACCTATCCACAACACACGCGTCCACATATGTCTCGGTGTCCAGCGATATGGCTGTCATTCGTCTACAATGTTGAACATGAAGTTCTTCTCTTTTCTTGACCGCAAAAACCTTTGATGTTCAATGTGTAGAACAAACAACTTTGGTGCAGCAAGATCACTTAAACATATAAAAATGATAACTCGGATCATTGCAAACTCTAAGGATGTGTTTATGCTTTGTAAACCTTAGGAAACATGTGCAAATAAGTTTCTGGTTGAATAGTGTTTTCTAGAATGCACACTTGCGAAATTATGATGAAAACATTGTTTAAATAGGATTTAAATACCGCCTCAAAAAACGTGTCATTCGAACGACTTGAGGAACTCGTTCGAGTGACATCCCATCTCGTTCGAACGAGATTGGATGTCGTTTGAACGACAACGCGAAAGTTTGACTTTTTTGACTTTTTGTTTAAAACGTCTCTTCCAAAGAGAGATCCAAAAATGTCAAACTCTTTTACGAGCTTATCATCATAAAACGTAGTGTAAACCTTTAAAGCACTTTTAAAACATTTAAAAACATTTTTCTTTATAAAAATTACATCCTTATCTTTTATAAAAGAATTCCGAGCACCATTAATTATACGCATTCATACCTGAGTGATCTCATAATGAATTTAAATTTGAAGATAATTAAACTTTCACCAATTAAACTTTGGCATGATTTAATTCTTTGAAGCTTTGACGAAACGTCTTCAATTTCTTCAATACGTCATAGTTTAAGTGGGATCGTGACAAAATAAAATTCTCCCTATGACATATTACAAACATAGTTTTGTTCACGGAATTAAGTCAAAACAATACAGGGACTCAATTGGAAATTTATGTCCTTACAATGTGAGAAAGAGGGAACCCAACATCTAGTCTAAGGCACAAGTAAAATTCTTTTGGAATTCGAGCAATGGTACCTGCCATTGGAGAAGCTCGCCTACGTACTGGTGACAGGCTCAAGGAAATTGAAGCATTATTTTGAGGCTCACTCCATCGTCATAGTTATGTGACACCCTGCCTAATTAAATATCGGGCGATCACTCCTTTATTAAATTAAAATCAAGGTGAACAGTTGGTTCATTCTTAGCATCACTGTCGTAAAGATAATTTTTCCAATTTAAACACCCTAAATAATTAAGCTAAGTGTCAAAACCATTTTTAGATATTACTTTCAAATTTTATTTATAACCAATGATTTAAAACTTTGCAAAAATCACAATTTAATAGTCACACCACAATTATCCTGGAACATACAATCCAAATAATCAAACATTTAACTAGTTGAATCCGACATTTAATACTTTAAATGAAAACATCCCGGCAATAATAAATCCCAAAGAGTAAAATACTGGAAAATTAATGAATCACAATGTCTGCAAAATAACTGAATAAAGGAAAGGGCGACACATGCCCAACTGGAGTAAATAATGCTAGGAGTAGAATCAAATGAATGAGGTTGTCTAGGCAAGAGGCCTGCAACTTCAACCTAAGCTGCAGCGCATTCCTTCCAAAGGATCCTATGCAAGACGCCCCTCTGGCTAGGCACCTGTAATATATACATATATATACAAGAGAGAAAGAAAAATAGAAACGGGTCAGAGCCCGATTGTAAAAGATTTAAAATTTGTTTAGCAAGTATTTAAAATGTTCACAGGCCAATGCAACAACATATTAGTTCGGCACTCCCTTGAGAAATTCTCACCTTTTTTCTAATGTCCACACTTATCGCACTAACCTTCCCAACAGTATAACTTATCTTATCTTAGTTTGCTCTTAAGATTTAAACTGGCGATTCAACTGTTTAAGGGGTAAATTCCATTTAATAACAAAATTCTCATTTTAACTATATTTGCTAATAAAGTTTTCCAGTATCATATTATACTTTTCAAACAAGTATTTCCACATTTAAATTGTTATTCATTTCTTACTTCCCCTAAGCCCAGTAGGAAGTTCCAAATTTTAGAATTTAATACATATATATTTATTACTCGTATGATATATATATATTCTAACTGTACCCCACATAAAATTATGGTGTGGACATACTCTGCTATCCAATCCCCGTTTCACTCGTACTAAGGGAAATACAAGTTCGGAATCACTCTCGAACTGTATTAACACATACACAAACAATATTGAGGCGAATCATAGATTCCAAGTCTCTAAGAGGATAGCACATGCCCCCACGTCTCTTAGGACCGTCTGAACTATCGATTCGATATCCTGTACCAAAGATTTCTATCTTCTAGGGTACGAGTCAATATCCCCCATAAAGGTCCCATCGAGATAAGACTGTCCCAGTGCGGTAACCTCAGTGATAGCAAGAAGCGCGGGCACGATTTTTAGACATAGATAGTATATGCATAAACACAGTCGTATAACTATACTAATATTACCATATCAAATTAGGTACATCTCTAATCCCATAATGATGACATTTGTCCTTATTTCTCATTATTTGGTTATAACGTATAACCGTTCATTTCTTACTTTAATTTGAGGGATCATTCCAACTTATTACGTAACACTCATGGACTCTATCCTCCCAAGTGTAGAATTCAGTAGGTACTCATCTAATTTCCAATGTAACTATCTTACGCGTTTCTCCCCTTAATACATAATTTCATCATCCCTTATATGTAAATATCCCAAAAATACAACTCTCGTCTTACATTAATGGTCCCATAATTATTTATAAGTCCTACTGGTCTTCTTTATCTCCCAAAACATTTTAGTAAGGGTGTCCAAGGATTATTTATCATTAAATTGAATTCAACTAATTTAAAAAGAGGAAATATGAGTCTGCCTAATGGGTCGATCGATCGATGGCAGGAGCTCGATCGATCGATGCGTCGATCGACCGACACTCCTGATTCGATCGATCGATCAAACAGGTATGCGAATTCTGCAGATTAACAGTTACGGGTTTCACAATGAAACCTCAATAAAATCCAGATTTTTCACACCCAAACTCCCTAAAATTCGTACTATAATCAGTATACACCCATATTATTCATCTTCTACGTAAAGCATGCAATTTTTCATCAATAACCATGGATTAATAGGCGAAAACTTCATAAAAATATCAAGAACCCTAGAATTTCTTTAACATGATTATAATCAGTATTTTTCCAAAAGTTTCTACTCCTAATTCATCATAATTTCATGGTTAAGCCTCTACATATGAAGGGGTTTCCAGATTTTCATTCAAATCAATTCTACATGCGATTTTCCTATCTCCAACATGAATTTTCTTCTACCAAACTCATCCTAATCACCCTAGACTAACATGAACAATGCATTAAACAAAATAAGCAAGATAAATACTTGTCTGGGATTTTTAGCTTTCTGATTTGTGAACGAATTTGGTGTTGTTGTGTTCCCCGTCGCGCGATCTACGCGTTGGTGGTGGTGGCGGTGCAACCGGATGGATTTTTTTGGACTTGGTTTGCTTGGAAAGCTTTATCCTTCCCTATGCTATGGCCGTTCTAATGTTTTGAGTCTGCTAACCCTAAAGGGCTATTCCTAATGGCTGATATAGTTTAATAATTTTCGTGGGTTTAATTACCCAAAAATACAAAATGACCAAAATGCCCTCCCGGGGAACTAACTAAGCCTAAAAATGCCCCGAGGTCCAAACTAAACCCCCGGGTACACTTTTTTTACTATCTCGACCCTTCCGGACACTTTGAGGCACTCGAAATGATCATATGGGTGACTTATAATTTATTCACTTTTATTCATCAATATTTAGTCCCGACGCGATATGGGCGCGTCCCAACTCAAATTTCTAAAATTGTCATTTTATTCACTCTTGAAATTTAATAGAACCAATATCATATATTACTTTACTCATTAGTAATATTCAACAAGTTTCCCATAATTACTAACTCACATCACGTTAATAATTAAAAATAATTAATTTCCGAATTTATATTAAATTAATAATTCACATTAAATTTAATAAATCCCCAAATTTATAAAGCATAAAAATACGGGGTATTACATACTTCCCCCTAATAACGGAATTTCGTCCCGAAATTCGGAAAATAAGGCATACCTGGTAAGAATAAATCTGGATATCTCTCGAGCATATCTGCCTCGTGCTCCCAAGTGGATTCCTCCACATTATGATGGTCCCACTGGACCCGTACAAGTGGAACTACCTTCGACCTCAATCTCCTCTCGCTATGGTATAGGATAGACACCGGTCTCTCCTCGTAAGAGCTGTCAGGCTGTAAGTCTATCTCCTCTATCGCGATGTGGGTATGAGCCATGGCATCCCGAAGGTATCGTCTCAACGACGAGATGTGGAATACATCGTGAATGCGATGTAAATGGTCTGGTAGTCCCAATCTGTATGCTACCGGCCCAATCCTCTCGATAATGGGAAATGGTCCCACGTACCTCGGGGCCAATTTCCCTTTCTTCCCGAACCTCATCACTCCTTTCATAGGGGATACGCGTAGTAACACTTGGTCCCCCACATTAAACTCTCGGAAGAACCGTTTCGCATCGGCGTAGCTCTTCTGCCTGTCCTGGGTTATCTGAATGAGACTCCTGATCATCTCAATCCTCACAGAGGTTTCCTAAATCACCTCTGGTCCTAGAAACTTGTTATCCCCCTCCTCTAGCCAACAAGTTGGGGAACGACAAGGCCTGCCATATAAAGCCTCGAATGGAGCCATGCCAATAGTGAACTGATAAGAGTTATTATAAGCGAAATCTAAAAGTGTAAGATGTGGCTCCCAACCTCCTCCAAAATTAAGGTCACACATGCGTAACATATCTTCCAACATCTGATTAGTACGCTCTGCCTGTCCATCTGTCTGTGGGTGATACGCTGAACTCAACCTCAACTCAGTACTCATAGCCTCCTAAAAGCCCTCCCAGAAATGCGACACGAAAATTTTATCTCTATCTGACACAATATTCCGGGGCACCCTATGTAATCTGACAATCTCAGCAATGAACAACTAAGCATACTGACCCGTGGTATAGTCTGTCCGCACCGACAGAAATTGATCCACCTTGGTCAAACGGTCCACAATCACCCAGATGGAGTCATGGCCCTGCTGTGATGTGGGAAACCCTGTAATAAAATCCATGGAAATACTCTCCCACTTCCACGTGGGTATTTCCAATGGATGAAGAAACCCTGACGATTTCTGATGGTCTACCTTTACCAGCTGGCAGGTAGAACACTTGGATACGAACTCAGCAATGTCCTTCTTCATCCCACTCCACCAGTATTGCCGCCTCATATCCTGTTACATCTTATCTCCTCCAGGATATACCGTAAATCGGGACCTGTGAGACTGGGTCATCACTGCATGACGTAATTCTGCTCCTTCTGGGACCACCAATCTCCCATTAAACCTCAAAACCCCATCAGAACTAATAGAATAGGACTCATCGCCCTCGGCTAAAAGTCGTACAATCTGCTCCTGGCAAAACGGGTCTGCGATCTGCCTGTATCACCGTCGTAACAATCTCGGGTGTCACTGTCATGACAGATACGAAAGAACGTGTTACTGCATCCTGGTGACTCAACTCTTTCCACTTTGCTTTCCAGATGTCCGCTACATCGTCTACTGGCCTACGGCTAAACGCATCAGCAACTAAGTGTAATACCCCGTACTTTTAAAGATATTTAAATTACAAAGGTGGGCGTAATTTGGTAAATTGAGGAATTACTGTGAATAGTAATTATGGAATTTAAGAGTGAAATTGAATAAATTCAAAATATAAAGTAAATAGTAAATATTAGTTTGTAAGTGCCAGATTAATATTTACATGGATTATTTTTAATTACATGTCGCAAGTTGGGTAAAGCGACAAAGAAAATATTTTAAATTGGAAAATACGCATATTGAACATGTTGGGGCAAAATTAATGAATTTTAGTTAAGTACCTCGGATGGAGATTTCGACTGCGCCATTAGGTTCGGAATGGCCGAGATAGTCAAAATAGACTACCCGGGGGTAGTATTTGGGTTCCGGACATTTTTGGACTAGTAGGGGCTCGTAAACGGGTACACGAGTCATTTAACAATTGGACATTTACCCAATTTCGGGTTTAAAGACTTAAGAAGCCCCGTTTCCCTTTCATTTCTGCCCTAAGAGAGAGAAGAGAGTAGAGAGAAGGAAGAGAAGAAGAAGAAGAAGAAAGAAAAGAAGAAGAAGAAGAAGAGAAGGAAAATCCAGCCAAATTCGCGGGATTCGACTCGAGAACGTCGGATTTATTCCACAAGGCAAGTGTTTAACTTGCATATTGATTTAGTGTGTTAATTTCTCATATTGTAGTTGGTATAAAACTAAAGATTTTTGGGTTGAAATTTCGTGGATCAAAGGGGTTTTCGAAAGATTAAAACGGATATAACTCGATTAATACCCAATTTGAGAAACTTGAAATTAATTGAAATTAATTGTTGGATCTGGGTTCTAGGATGATTGGAACCCTTTGAATGTGTGTATTTATGGTTATTTGAGGTTGAATGACGATGAGAGAGGAGATAAAAAGCTTAGATGTGTTTTAATGGAGGTTTGGATTTTTGGAGAAGAAGGTGAATAGTGACCAGCCCACTTTCGGGCTGTTTCGGACAGGAAGACAACCGATTCAGCTCTCGGTCAAAACACGAAAGTTGTAGATAATTTCGATACGGTCGCGTGGGGCTGCCCATGTATTTTTCTGATTTTTTTTCAAATTGTTATGATTTTTACAAGATGGCAGTTCCGGGGTGAGATCACTAACTCGGAAATGCACTCGGAAATTGTAAAAATAAAGGCTAGAATTATTTGGAGATAAATATTTGGGGTTCCTAAAAATAGTGTGGGGACTTCTAAATATTTTTTTTTAGTAAGGCGTGTACCTTGGGTTAGTTGAAAGTAAAATCCAAGATTTACCCAAATAGGGGTGTTCGTGAGGAAAAATACTTAAAGGGGTATTTAAGTGTGATTTGAATGTTAAATAAGGGAACATGTATTGGGGTAGTGTTTTAATTGTGTGACGGCTTGTATTATTGTGAATGAGAATATTCAAGGTTATTGGCTATCGTTACGAGAGTTTGGAGATTATAGCCATAAAAGATTGAGAATAGATAAATAATATATATCGGTGTCGTTGGTATTGTCATCGTGCGGTGAGAAAATATCGGAAATGATGTATTGAGGATTAGTTAAAATTGATTAATGCGTAGGATATTCGAGAGATAAATATACTACGTGGGAAATTTATTATACGGGTTGTGCGTATGCTCGAATGTTATTATATACATGGGTTAAATAATTACCTATGGGGAATTATGTATAGGTGAAAGAAATACCTATAATTATAATATGGTTGTGTGAATACCAAATTGATGATATATGTATATAGGTGAAATGTGTACCTATATGATTTTTTATTATGTGTATGACATACCTACCATACTTGCTATCACGGGAGATTGACGTTCGGAAGAGGACAATCTTATCCTGTGTTGCCTTCGGGGAAATTTTAGATTTGGTACCTCAAGAACATAGGGCTGTGAAAGGCTTATTTGTGAGTTGATAAGTCCGCTGCTTATGGGAGCGTAGGTATGTGCCTGGCCCGTAGGTACGTGAACTATGTTCGCCTCCAATACGTGTGATTTGTATTGTTACAGTTCCTGAGTGATGTGGAACGGGTAATCCTTTTTGTACGAGATGTACTTGGATTGGATAGCAGAGTATGAGTGCACCGTAGCTGAGGCTAGGGGTGCTATATATCTATATATGTATTGCGATTAACATATATGTGTACTTGAGATAATTCACGGATGCTTAGTAAATGAGAATGACTAAGCCACTTATATTATAGTTCGGTGGATGATTAATATACTTGTTGCGTATAGTATACTGTTGATATATATGAGATGAGATATCATATAACCTAACCTTGTATAAAGTGAAAAGAATGAATAAAGTGTGATATTACTTCTGGTAGATTTATATCCGGATTTATATGAATGCGAATAATAGGTTCTAATGAGAACTATTAATAAATACGAGATGGTATAAATATGTTATGTACTGAAGGCCTAATGGATCCCGGTGATCAACATTGTCACGTAGTAGTGTATCGGGGGGGGTGGGGGTCCTTGTTTGGATTTCGCTTCTCGAGACACCCCACGCACGAACGTAACGTAATGTTGGGAATGGGGAGAAGTTTAGTCCTTAGTACTCGAATCGATGAGGTTTATTAGAAGATGGGTAATTACATTAGTTAGGCAGGGTAGCTTAACTAGGTTGTCTAAAATGGTATGCGCTAGTTGTGCACTGTTAGAAGAGGGGTGAGGTGTATCTCATGTGAGAGCGATACCAATTTAAAATATGAGAAATAACATATTTTAAAATATGGATTTTATCCACTTGCTAAAATAGTTTCAACAATCGGGCTCTGACCCATTTTCTCTACTTTTCCCCTCTCTTGCTATATATATATATATATTTATATAGGTGTCCTGACACAGGGACACCTGGATAATAATTCATTCGAGTCAGACGTTTGCTGCAGCAGCTGTGGATGCAAGCAGGTTTATTGTAGACGCTTCCATCATTGAGATCTAGATAGGAGGTATTGTAGTCATATTCGGGCTAATGGCCCAACTGTACTCATTTATTCATTTACCGCCTTTTGTGCGGAATTCGATTTGGTTGTATTATTTGGACCGAGTGTTCGGTTATTTTACTTTATTTTATTTCAGTTGTTGCATATAAATTGTTGTCCTTATTGTATTTTGATGGTTTGGTTAAAAAGATTAGTTAATTTAAAATTTTGACGTCGGCCTATTAGGATATTAGTAATTATTTGGTTTTCGACAGTGATGTTAAGAATGAACCACATGAGACTCCTGTTTTAATTTGATATAGGAGTGATCGCCCGGTATTTTATTAGGCGGGGTGTCACAGGTGGTATCAGAGCATCAGGTTCTAGTGTCCTTAGGAATCTGTGCGGACGTACTACGCTTTCAGCGTTGCTTTTGATTTGATATAGAGCCTTATGATTAGGATTATTTATATCCTCTTGTGAGATTTCTTTCTCCTGCCATTATGTAAGATTATAGTAAATCTTTTGCGCGCTCATTCGGGATTCGTGCGCTGATTGACGAAGGGCGACCATGGAAGTCCATTGTGAGGGCAGGAGGAGACGGGGCTTAGTTAGAGCTATAAGTTGATGTTGGAAATGAGGATCGCGGTAAAGGTCATTTTACTTGCGGCATTGTCATTGATTGCTGCAATGACTACTATAGGATAGTAGTTATAATTATCTATGCACCGCTATAGTAGAGAATGGTGCTAAACTTGAATTTCCCAGTGAAGTTAGATGGGGAAAAAGCTTAAGAGGTCTTTGATGAGGATCGTGCATTGAAGTTGAGCTAGGAGAAAATAGTGTAACTTCACTTCTAGGAAGTTGAAGGATCGAAAGCTTGGGCCTAGAGTTGGGTATGGAAATACCCATATGTGAAAATTTGAGGAAAAATTTTTCACTCGTTGGATCAATGTGAAATAGTGGGAATGATGGTCACCATATATAGAGGAGCATAATATTTTGCTCATAAATTAATCTTACAGACGGTTTTAAAATGAAAATTCCCGTGATTTAGAATGAAGTGAATGAAGTTTCTAGGTTATTCACATAAGAATCGGTCAGAGACCAACGGTGAATAAAGAGTGACATGGATAAGTGAAGTTAGTACCAGAGTAAGGTAGGTACAAGGGAGGAAGAGGCTTCTCCAGTGGAATGATAGACTCACTAGTAATTGGACTTATGTAGAGTGAGTTATATTTATTTTAGTGCAAGGTGTGAAATATGCAAAAAAAAAAAAAAAAAAAAATTAAAGTTGTGAGACTTTGTGATTTTAAGAGTCAAATGGGATAAAGACTCTTGGGATTCGAATTGAAATTTTGGATATAATTGGGATACGAGCTAGTTGTGATAAGATTAATATTTATTTATGTTATAAGTAAGTGAATACTTATAGGATAAAAATCGAATATGTTTATTCGGGAAATACGGGCTAATGTTACGAGAGATATACACGATTAGCCGATTATATTGTATATATACACGATTAGCCGATTATATTGTATATATACACGAGCATATTGAGACGTATATGTGATATGTTTAAATATATATGTATGTGATTGGTATATTTATATGAAACATACCCCTCTAGTGCTATCATGGGAAGTTATGCATTTTGGGTGAGGCCCCTGGCTTGAGGAGCAGGGAGCGTATAGTTCCCAGGTCATAATGTCCATTTTATATTGTGTGATTTTTATCAGGAATGAGACGTGGTGGGTATGCTTCGTTCTCATTTCCTCGGAGGAACTATGATTGCTTCCCATTCATTGTGATTTGGTTTTTACCAAGTCGGTACGATAGTCCGATCGCTGGTACCCAGGATGATGTGTGAGTAATTCCCTGGAAGATGATAGCATTGAGAGACTGCATCCATTGAGTTATGGCTCTGGGGGATGGTTATTTATACTTATATAGTGTGTGATATATAAGTATGGATATACTTAATGTGTATAGTATAATGTATATATATTTATTTAAGATGTGAAACATATATATACGAACATAATAACGCATGGAATGCGAGATAAATGCTGGATGAGCTTGCCTTGATTACTTGTTTAGATGAAAATTTGATGAGGAGATGTTTCATTACCATGATTTGAATGCATGGGGACCTTATAGATACAATTTAAGGTATGCAGGCTTTATTATTGAGCTGTGAGTTTAAGCTCATTGTTGTTTGGGCTAAGGACTTAGTGTTAGTATAAGCGCTTGGTGGTGTGGCTCCTGGAAAGAATTAAGAGTTTTGACCACATTTTGTCGATAGGAGAGATAGGATTATCCGAGTGGCATATTTGAACTAGCGAACCTCCACGACCGACAAAGTTAAGTAATAGTATATAAGAGGGGTTCCTTGTTTGGATTTCGCTTGCGAGACGCTCCACGCATGAACATTAATGACGTCGGGAGTGGAGAGATGTTATATAATGCAAGGATGCTAGTTTTGACTATAATTCACCTAGTGTAGAGCAAACACTATCGAGTGAGATCCGTTTGATGACGGTATAATCATATAGAGTTATAAATGCTACGGAGAAGCACTGAAAATTATTCTCTCATCGCAAGTATGTGGGTGAGTTAAGGTGAAGGAAATCGATTTGAGACGTTTATTCAGGCCTTGAATAGAAGGCAAATTCAGAGGAAATACATTTTGGGTATAATGTTCATAGCGCTTTTGCAGAGAGTAGGTGCCCAATTAGTTAGATTTTTCATTTCACTAAGATGGAAGGATATAGTGGTAGAAGTACGCTGGTAGGTTAACGAGGTAAAATTTAGAACATCCCGTTGGTGTCCCTTGGACCTTTATATCTCGATGACCGACGATGCGAGGGAGTAGTGTAACGGGAGGGTTCCTTGTTTGGATTTCGCTTTGCGAGACGTCCCACGCATGAAACCGAGCAAATGTCGGAAGTTGAGAGAGGTCTTGAGCACTAGGGAAATATTTAGAATAGTACTCATATTACGTGTGTTAGAGACACCTTAATCTTAAGACTACCACGAAGTAAGGGCAATAAGGCACTGATATACGAAGACTATTGTAAGATAACCACAAGACGATCGATGGGATAATCTTAAGAAGGATTGAATTTCCAAGTATCGGGTGAATTAAATTTCAAATTATTCGGGTTAAGGGATACCCATGTGTTAGTACCAGGCCAATGAAATGAGGCCCATTATTTAGAGTGAGTGTGATGTATCAAAACGTTTGCAATGGTGGTGCATATATGCACGGATGATAGGGGGTATGGGTACCCTGATTAGTAAATCCCAAAAATGTCCGAGATTGAAAGATGTGAAAATATATATGTACAATATATGCCTAAAGGGCGGCTATAAACAAGGTTAAACGGTATAGCGTATTGAATGTCATGCGAGAATGATGATAATGCAAACATTTATGTGCAACGAGAGCTAACACACATGAGATGGGATTGAAAGGCTGTGGAAAGTCATTTAAAAAAAAAGTATCTCTTAATGAAAAGGTTACTAAATTTATTGTGAGAAAGCGGAGCGGGGTCTTACTCAAGCGAGTATTGAAGAGTGGCTTGCGCGTGACTGTATGGTTAGCATACTCCAAGTAAAGAAGGAGTGTATGTAGTACCAAATTCCGGAAACGTATATGATAGTTAATACTTTAATTATTCGGCATAGGGAATATACCTTGTAGATTACAAGAGAGATAGTAATCTGAATATTTATATAATACGTAGCGATGAGAATAAAACACATATGAGAAGTGTACAATTAGGATGGGAATATGCCTATGAATCTTAATAGGATGTGTGTATGCCTATTATGTGATATTATTATTAAGAGCATTAATGGGTGATAACCCCAGGGGTGCAAGAACATTATTGATTAAGTGCGCTAATGGGTGTTAACCCGGGGTGCAGGATTAATATATATATATATATGTATAGGGATGATGTGACTATATGTGTATATATATGGATTTAAGAATATTTCTACTGTGTGAGACTAGTAGATATGGTATTAATAATAAATACTTTACGCTAAGTGGTCTTAACAAAAAGAGTGAAAGATTAGGGAAAATATATAGAGATGATGAGATTATATATATGAGCATATGCCTTGAGATGGGTGGAATACAGTGAGAGACCATTGTGTTAGGCTATATCTAAATTTTGTTAAGCTAGGACGTAATGTATATACCGATCCTAGAGTAGTGGTACAGGCTATATCTGAATTTCGAGGACGAAATTCTGTTGTAAGGGGGGAAGTATGTAATACCCCGTACTTTTAAAGATATTTAAATTACAAAGGTGGGCGTAATTTGGTAAATTGAGGAATTACTGTGAATAGTAATTATGGAATTTAAGAGTGAAATTGAATAAATTCAGAATATAAAGTAAATAGTAAATATTAGTTTGTAAGTGCCAGATTAATATTTACATGGATTATTTTTAATTACATGTCGCAAGTTGGGTAAAGCGACAAAGAAAATATTTTAAATTGGAAAATACGCATATTGAACATGTTGGGGCAAAATTAATGAATTTTAGTTAAGTACCTCGGATGGAGATTTCGACTGCGCCATTAGGTTCGGAATGGCCGAGATAGTCAAAATAGACTACCCGGGGGTAGTATTTGGGTTTCGGACATTTTTGGACTAGTAGGGGCTCGTAAACGGGTACACGAGTCATTTAACAATTGGACATTTACCCAATTTCGGGTTTAAAGACTTAAGCAGCCCCCTTTCCCTTTCATTTCTACCCTAAGAGAGAGAAGAGAGTAGAGAGAAGGAAGAGAAGAAGAAGAAGAAGAAAGAAAAGAAGAAGAAGAAGAAGAAGAAGAGAAGGAAAATCCGGCCAAATTCGCGGGATTCGACTCGAGAACGTCGGATTTATTTCACAAGGCAAGTGTTTAACTTGCATATTGATTTAGTGTGTTAATTTCTCATATTGTAGTTGGTATAAAACTAAAGATTTTTGGGTTGAAATTTCGTGGATCAAAGGGGTTTTCGAAAGATTAAAACGGATATAACTCGATTAATACCCAATTTGAGAAACTTGAAATTAATTGAAATTAATTGTTGGATCTGGGTTCTAGGATGATTGGAACCTTTTGAATGTGTGTATTTATGGTTATTTGAGGTTGAATGACGATGAGAGAGGAGATAAAAAGCTTAGATGTGTTTTAATGGAGGTTTGGATTTTTGGAGAAGAAGGTGAATAGTGACCAGCCCACTTCCGGGCTGTTTCGGACAGGAAGACAACCGATTCAGCTCTCGGTCAAAACACGAAAGTTGTAGATAATTTTGATATGGTCGTGTGGGGCTGGCCATGTATTTTTCTGATTTTTTTTCGAATTGTTATGATTTTTACAAGATGGCAGTTCCGGGGTGAGATCACTAACTCGGAAATGCACTCGGAAATTGGAAAAATAAAGGCTAGAATTATTTGGAGATAAATATTTAGGGTTCCTAAAAATTGTGTGGGGACTTCTAAATATTTTTTTTTAGTAAGGCGTGTACCTTGGGTTAGTTGAAAGTAAAATCCAAGATTTACCCAAATAGGGGTGTTCGTGAGGAAAATTACTTAAAGGGGTATTTAAGTGTGATTTGAATGTTAAATAAGGGAACATGTATTGGGGTAGTGTTTTAATTGTGTGGCGGCTTGTATTATTGTGAATGAGAATATTCAAGGTTATTGGCTATCGTTACGAGAGTTTGGAGATTATAGCCATAAAATATTGAGAATAGATAAATAATATATATCGGTGTCGTTGGTATTGTCATCGTGCGGTGAGAAAATATCGGAAATGGTGTATTGAGGATTAGTTAAAATTGATTAATGCGTAGGATATTCGAGAGATAAATATACTACGTGGGAAATTTATTATACGGGTTGTGAGTATGCTCGAATGTTATTATATACATGGGTTGAATAATTACCTATGGGGAATTATGTATAGGTGAGAGAAATACCGATAATTATAATATGGTTGTGTGAATACCAAATTGATGATATATGTATATAGGTGAAATGTGTACCTATATGATTTTTTATTATGTGTATGACATACCTACCATACTAGCTATCACGGGAGGTTGACGTTCGAAAGAGGAAAATCTTATCCTGTGTTGCCTTCGGGGGGATTTTAGATTTGGTACCTCAAGAACATAGGGCTGTGAAAGGCTTATTTGTGAGTTGATAAGTCCGCTGCTTATGGGAGCGTAGGAATGTGCGTGACCCGTAGGTACGTGAACTATGTTCGCCTCCAATACGTGTGATTTGTATTGTTACAGTTCCAGAGTGATGTGAAACGGGTAATCCTTTTTGTACGAGATGTACTTGGATTGGATAGCAGAGTATGAGTGCACCGCAGCTGAGGCTAGGGGTGCTATATATCTATATATGTATTGCGATTAACATATATGTGTACTTGAGATAATTCACGGATGCTTAGTAAATGAGAATGACTAAGCCACTTATATTATAGTTCGGTGGATGATTAATATACTTGTTGCGTATAGTATACTGTTGATATATATGAGATGAGATATCATATAACCTAACCTTGTATAAAGTGAAAAGAATGAATAAAGTGTGATATTACTTCCGGTAGATTTATATCCGGATTTATATGAATGCGAATACTAGGTTCTAATGAGAACTATTAATAAATACGAGATGGTATAAATATGTTATGTACTGAAGGCCTAATGGATCCCGGTGATCAACATTGTCACGTAGTAGTGTATCGGGGGGGGTCCTTGTTTGGATTTCGCTTCGCGAGACACCCCACGCACGAACGTAACGTAATGTTGGGAATGGGGAGAAGTTTAGTCCTTAGTACCGAATCGATGAGGTTTATTAGAAGATGGGTAATTACATTAGTTAGGCAGGGTAGCTTAACTAGGTTGTCTAAAATGGTATGCGCTAGTTGTGCACTGTTAGAAGAGGGGTGAGGTGTATCTCATGTGAGAGCGATACCAGTTTAAAATATGAGAAATAACATATTTTAAAATATGGATTTTATGCACTTGCTAAAATAGTTTCAACAATCGGGCTCTGACCCATTTTCTCTACTTTTCCCCTCTCTTGCTATATATATATATATAGGTGTCCAGACACAGGGACGCCTGGATAATAATTCATTCGAGTCAGACGTTTGCTGCAGCAGCTGTGGATGCAAGCAGGTTTATTGTAGACGCTTCCATCATTGAGATCTAGATAGGAGGTATTGTAGTCATATTCGGGCTAATGGCCCAACTGTACTCATTTATTCATTTACCGCCTTTTGTGCGGAATTCGATTTGGTTGTATTATTTGGACCGAGTGTTCGGTTATTTTACTTTATTTTATTTCAGTTGTTGCATATAAACTGTTGTCCTTATTGTATTTTGATGGTTTGGTTAAAAAGATTAGTTAATTTAAAATTTTGACGTCGGCCTAATAGGATATTAGTAATTATTTGGTTTTCGACAGTGATGTTAAGAATGAACCACATGAGACTCCTGTTTTAATTTGATATAGGAGTGATCGCCCGGTATTTTATTAGGTAGGGTGTCACACTACGTTGTCCTTCCCCGGATGGTACTGTATGTCGAACTGATAGTCCTTCACAAACTCTAACCACCTGCACTGATGCATATTCAGCTCTCCCTGAGTGAACAGGTACTGCTGTGACTTGTGGTCTGTGAACAAGCGGAATTTCTCCCCTAATAAATAGTGCCTCCATATCCTCAATGCAAAAATGACCGCTGCTAACTCCAGGTCGTGGGTGGGATAATTCTTCTCATACGGCTTAAGATTGCCGGAGGAAAAAGATATAGCCTTCTCCTCCTGCTGAAGTACTACCCCAAGTCCCCGCAAATAGGCATCGGTGTAAACCAGGTACTCCACACCCGGCTTAGGTAAAGTAAGGATCGGTGCTAAAGTAAGCTGTCTTTCAGCTCGTCGAAAGCCAATTGGCAATCATCATCCCAAAAATATGGAACCCCTTTGCGAGTCAGGTTCGTCAATGGATCCGTTATTTTGGAGAATCCCCGAATGAATCTCTTGTAGTATCCGGCTAACCCCAAGAAACTACGCACTTCCCTCAGTATCGTGGGTTGTCCCCACTCCCTCACCACTGACACTTTACTTGGGTCGACTGCTATCCCCTGCTCAGAAACAACATGCCCCAAGAACTGTACTGCTCGTAACCAGAATCCACAGTTCTCGTACTTAGCATACAACTGATGCTCTCGTAGAGTCTGAAGAACCTGCCTCAAGTTCTCGGCATGCTCTTCCGCGGAGTGTGAATATATCAGAATGTCATCTATTAATACTATAACGAACTGATCCAAGAACTCTCTGAACACTCGGTTCATTAAGTCCATGAATACGGCTAGAGCATTTGTGAGTCCAAATGGCATCACTCTGAACTCATAGGACCCGTATCTCGTCAAGAAAGCAGTCTTTCAAACATCCTACACCCTATTACGCAACTGATGGTACCCCAACCTCATATCTATCTTCAAAAAGAAAGTTGTTCCCCTCAGCTGGTCAAACAGATCATCAATTTGAGGCAATGGATACTTTTTCTGTATCGTGACGTTGTTCAACTCCCAGTAGTCCACACATAGCTTCAGTGAACCATATCTCTTCTTCACAAACAAAATTGGAGTGCCCCAAGATGAGGTACTCCTTCGAATGAAGCCTTGATCTAACAGCTGCTCTATCTAATCTCGTAATTCACGCATCTCCGCTGGAGCCATACGGTATGGAGAGCGTGCTACCGATCGAGTATCTAGTAAAAATCTATGACAAAATCTATCTCTCGACTGGGGGGTAGGTCTGGTATCTCTTGGAATACATCGAAATACTCACGAACAACTAGGATTGAGTATAAAGGAAACATAACCTCCTTAGAGGTATCCTCCTCTATGTAATACAAATGAGCGGTCGAGCCTCCCTCTGGGTGAGGCATCGCCACTACAAACATCTCTTGCCCCGGAATGGCAAAAACAATACTCCCACCAAAACAATCTATCATGGCCCTGTAAGTAGCGAGCCAATCCATACCGATAATAACGTCATACCCATGCATATCTAAGACTAACATGTTCGATGGTAATACTAAGATACCAA
The DNA here is from genome assembly GCA_949130495.1 of Sambucus nigra. Classification (NCBI taxonomy): domain Eukaryota; kingdom Viridiplantae; phylum Streptophyta; class Magnoliopsida; order Dipsacales; family Adoxaceae; genus Sambucus; species Sambucus nigra. The sequence continues at coordinate 181,071,045 of OX422224.1, read as the reverse complement.
TCTCTACCCCCACTCCCCGGCATATAAAGGAAATAAGCGAACCATTTCCCAGTGGTGAGTCTACACACGTCACAGTGATCTCTGTTGTGGCTAATAACCCTAAGGCCTTCGCAAAATGGGTAGTTATAAAACAGTGTGTCGCCCCATTATCAAATAAAATTCAACCCATAGCACCGGGTATAGAGAACGTACCTTTTATCTCGGTTGGGGCCTGAGGAGCTGCTATTTGGTGGAAGTTATAGACACGTCCATACTGTAACTGCCTCTGCTGAACTGAGGCTGTTGGAATGGCTGGTGGAGCTGATTCCTGTGGTTTATTACTGGCACCTTGCTGCCGTGGGGCCCTATTTCTCCCTGGGCAATCTTTACTCTTATGGGCATTTCTGCCACATTAGAAGCACCTCCCTCGAAACTTCCTCACTTTACTACGTCGTTGACTAGTCTCGCTTTTTCCCTGGTCTTGCTGGCCTTGATGAGAAATTTGTGGAAAAACTATGTCAGGGTGAGGACAATTCGTCCACTTATGACCCGGCTGTACGCATTTATAGCAGAGTCCCGAAATTCTGTGCTGGTCGGGCTGCAGTTTCTCCCCAGTCTGATTTGGGCAAGATTGACGTTTGTGACCGTCCATTCCACAACCGAAACACCTCTTTGTGGCTTCATTCTGACCCCAACTTTGTTGTTGCAATTTCGGTGCCTTGGTACAACTGTCAACTTTAGTCACATGAATTTGATCAACCTCTCTAGGCCTTTTGCCTCCTCTAAACTGCATGTTGCGTTCGTGGTACTGTAAGACTGCAGTGGTAACTGCTTGTGCCACGATGCCCGTAATTTCGGCGATTGGTACCCTTTTCGGAGACACCTGAGGTGTGAGTTGTCCTTGCTCGTTAACCTCCCCAATAGCCTTAGCTTGTTCGTCCTGATGGTCCATCTCAAAATTAAAATTTAATCTGAATAAGTTCAATATTCACATCGACAAATCGCAAAAGCATGAATTTTCAACGCATAAAGATGAATACAACATTCATAATATTAGGGCTCTAATTCAAAGACGCTAAGCTAGAAACAAGATAAGCCATACAAATCCTAAAGGACACTAGAATCTGACGCTCTGATACCACCTGTGACACCCCGCCTAATTAAATACCGGGCGATCACTCCTTTATTAAATTAAAATAAATAAAAATCAAGGTGAACAGTTGGTTCATTCTTAGCATCACTGTCGTAAAGATAATTTTTCCAATTTAAACACCCTATATAATTAAGCTAAGTGTCAAAACCATTTTTAGATATTACTTTCCAAATTTTATTTATAACCAATGATTTAAAACTTTGCAAAAATCACAATTTAATAGTCACACCACAATTATCCTAGAACATACAATCCAAATAATCAAACATTCAACTAGTTGAATCCGACATTTAATACTTTAAATGAAAACATCCTGGCAATAATGAATCCCAAAGAGTAAAATACTGGAAAATAAATGAATCACAATGTCTGTAAAATAACTGAATAAAGGAAAGGGTGACACATGCCCAACTGGAGTTAATAATGCAAGGAGTAGAATCAAATGAAAGAGGTCGTCTAGGCAAGAGGCCTGCAACTCCCACCTAAGCTGCAGCGCCTTCCTTCCAAAGAATCCTATGCAAGACGCCCCTGTGGCTGGGCACCTGTAATATATACATATATATACAAGAGAGAAAGGAAAATAGAAATGGGTCAAAGACCGATTGTAAAAGATTTAAAATTTGTTTAGCAAGTATTTAAAATATTCACAGGCCAATGCAACAACATATTAGTTCGGCACTCCCTTGAGAAATTCTCACATCTCTTATAATTTGCACACCTATCGCACTAACCTTCCCAACGGTTTAACTTATCTTATCATAGTTTTCTCTTAAGATTTAAACTGGCGATTCAACGGTTTAAGGGGTAAATTCCATTTAATAACAAAATTCTCATTTTCACTATATTTGCTAATAAAGTTTTCCAGTATCATATTATACTTTTCAAATAAGTATTTCCACATTTAAATCATCATTCGTTTCTTACTTCCCCTAAGCACAGTAGGAAGTTCCAAATTTCAGAATTTAATATATATATATATATATATATATATATATATATATATATATATATATATATATATATATATATATTAAGTACTCGTATGATATATATATTCTAACAGCACCCCACATAAATTTATGGTGCGGGCATACTCTGCTATCCAATCCCCATTTCACTCGTACTAAGGGAAATACAAGTTCGAAATCACTCTCGAACTATATTAACACATACACAAACAATATTGAGGCGAAGCATAGAATCCAAGTCTCAAAGAGGATAACACATTCCCCCCACGTCTCTTAGGACCGCCTGAACTATCGATTCGATAGCCTGTACCAAGGATTTCTATCTTCTAGGGTACGAGTCAATATCCCCCTAATTACGACATTTGTCCTTATTTCTCATTATTTAGTTATCACGTATAACCGTTCATTTCTTACTTTAATTTGAGGGATCATTCCAACTTATTACGTAGCACTCATGGACTCTATCCTCCCAAGTGTAGAATTCAGTAGGTACTCATCTAATTTCCAACGTAACTATCTTACGCGTTTCTCCCCTTAATACATAATTTCATCGTCCCTTATATGTAAATATCCCAAAACACAACTCTCGTCTTACATTAAAGGTCCCATAATTGTTTATAAGTCCTAATGGTCGTCTTTATCTCCAAAAACATTTTAGTAAGGGTGTCCAAGGATTATTTCTCATTAAATTGAATTCAACTAATTTAAAAAGGGGAAATATGAGTCTGCCAGAAAGGGTCGATCGATCGATGGGAGGAGCTCAATCGATCGATGCGTCGATTGATCGACACTCCTGGTTCGATCGATCGATCAAACATGTATGCGAATTCTGTGGATTAACAGTTACGGATTTCACAATCCAACCTCAATCAAATCCATACTTTTCACACCCAAACTCCCTAAAATTCATACTATAATCAGTATACACCCATATTATTCATCTTCTACGTAAAGCATGCAATTTTTCATCAATAACCATGGATTAATAGGCCAAAACTTCATAAAAATCTCAAGAACCCTAGAATTTCTTTAACATGGTTCTAATCAGTCTTTTTCCAAAAATTTCTACTCCTAATTCATCATAATTTCGTGGTTAAGCCTTTACATATGAAGGGGTTTCCAGATTTTCATTCAAATAAATTCTACATGCGATTTTCCTATCTCCAACATGGATTTTCTTCTACCAAACTCATCCTAATCACCCTAGACTATCATGAACGATACATTAACGAAAATAAGCAAGACAAATAATTGCCTGAGATTTTCAGCATTCTGATTTGTGAACAAATTTGGTGTTGTTGTGTTCCCCATCGCACGATCTACGCGTTGGTGGTGGTGGCGGTGCAACCGGATGGATTTTTTTGGACTTGGATTGCTTGGAAGGCTTTCTCCTTCCCTCTCCTATGGCCGTTCTAATGTTTTGAGTCTACTAACCCTAAAGGGATATTCCAAATGGCTGATATATTTTAATAATTTTCGTGGGTTTAATTACCAAAAAATGCAAAATGACCAAAATGCCTTCCCGGGGTACTAATTAAGCCTAAAAATGCCCCGAGGTCCAAACTAAGCCCCGGGTACACTTTTTTGACTATCTCAACCCTTCCGGACACCTTGACTCACTCGAAATGACCATACGGGTGACTTATAATTATTTCACTTTCATTCATCAATATTTAGTCCCGACGCGACACGGGCGCGTCCCGACTCAAATTTCCAAAATTGTCATTTTATTCACTCTTGGCATTTAATAGAACCAATATCATATATTACTTTACTCATTAGTAATATTCAACAAGTTTCCCATAATTAGTAACTCACATCACGTTAATAATTAAAAATAATTAATTTCCAAATTTATATTAAATTAATAATTCACATTAAATTTAATAAATCCCAAATTTATAAAGCATAAAAATACGGGGTATTACATACTTCCCCCCTAATAACGAAATTTCGTCCCGAAATTTGGAAAATAAAGCATACTTCGTAAGAATAAATTTGGATATCTCTCACGCATATCTTCCTCGTGCTCCCAAGTGGATTCCTCCACATTATGATGCTTCCACTGGACCCGTACAAGTGGAACTACCTTCGACCTTAATCTCCTCTCGCTATGGTCTAGGATAGCCATCGGTCTCTCCTCATAGGAGATGTCACGCTGTAAGCCTATCTCCTCTATCGCGATGTGGGTATGAGCCACGTCATCCCGAAGGTATCGTCTCAACGACGAGATGTGGAATACATCGTGAATGCGATGTAAATGCTCTGGTAGTCCCAATCTGTATGCTACTGGCTCAATCCTCTCGATAATGGGAAATGGTCCCACGTACCTCGGGGCCAATTTCCCTTTCTTCCCGAACCTCATCACTCCTTTCATAGGGGATACGCGTAGTAACACATGGTCCCCACATTAAACTCTCGGAAGAACCGTTTTGCATCGGCGTAGCTCTTCTGCCTGTCTTGGGCTATCCGAATGCGACTCCTGATCATCTGAATCCTCGTAGAGGTTTCCTGAATCACCTCTGGTCCTAGAAACTTGTTATCCCCCACCTCTAGCCAACAAGTTGGGGAACGACAAGGCCTTCCATACAAAGCCTCGAATGGAGCCATGCCAATAGTGAACTGATAAGAGTTATTATAAGCGAACTCTACTAGTGGAAGATGTGGCTCCCAACCTCCTCCAAAATCAAGGAGACACATGCGTAGCATATCTTCCAACATCTGATTAGCACGCTCTGTCTGTCCATCTGTCTATGGATGATAAGATGAACTCAGCCTCAACTCAGTACCCATAGCCTCCTGAAAGCTCTCCCAGAAACGCGACACAAAAATTTTATCTCCATCTAACACAATATTCAGGGGCACCCCACGTAATCTGAAAATCTCAGCAATGAATAACTGAGCATACTGACCCGTGGTATAGTCTGTCCGCACCGGCAGAAAATGAGTCACCTTCATCAAACAATCCACAATCACCCAGATGGAGTCGTGGCCCCGCTGTGATGTGGGAAACCCTGTAATAAAATCCATGGAAATACTCTCCCACTTCCACGCGGGTATTTCTAATGGCTAAAGCAACCCTGACGGTTTCTGATGGTCTACCTTTACCAGCTGGCAGGTTGAACACTTGGACACAAACTCAGCAATGTCCTTCTTCATCCCACTCCACCAGTATTGCCGCCTCATATCCTGGTACATATTATCTCCTCCAGGATGTACCGCAAATCAGGACCCGTGAGATTGGGTCATCACTGCATGACGTAATTCTACTCCTTCTGGGATCACCAATCTCCCATTAAACCTCAAACCCCCATCAGAACTAACAGAATAGGACTCAGCACCCTCGGCTAAAAGTCGTACAATCTGCTCCTGGAAAAATGGGTCTGCGGTCTGTGCCTGTATCACCCTCGTAACAATCTCGGGTGTCATTGTTATGGCAGATACGAAAGAACGTGCTACTGCGTCCTGGTGACCCAACTCTTTCCACTTTTCTTTCCAGATGTTATCTACATCGTCTACCGGCCTACGACTCAACGCATCAGCAAATACGTTGGCCTTCCCTGGATGGTAATGTATGTCAAACTGATAGTCCTTCATAAACTCTAACCACCTGCGCTGACGCATATTCAGCTCTCGCTGAGTGAACAGGTACTGTAGTGACTTGTGGTCTGTGAACAAGAGGAATTTCTCCCCCAATAAATAGTGCCTCCATATCCTCAATGCAAAAACGACCGCTGCTAACTCCAGGTCATGGGTGGGGTAATTCTTCTCATGCGGCTTAAGCTTGTGGGAGTCAAAAGTTATAGCCTTCTCCTCCTGCTGAAGTACTCCCCCAAGTCCCCGTAAAGAGGCATCGATGTAAACCAGGTACTGCACACCCGATTTAGGTAAAGCAAGGACCGGTGCTGAAGTAAGCTTGTCCTTTAGCTCGTCGAAAGACAATTGACAAGCATCATCCCAAACATGGTACCCCCTTGCGAGTCAGGTTCATCAACGGACCCGCTATTTTGGAGAATCCCCGAATGAATCTCCTATAGTATCCAGCTAACCCTAAGAAACTACGCACTTTCGTCGGTGTCATGGGATGTCCCCACTCCCTCACCGCTGACACTTTACTCGGGTCAATTGCTATCCCCTGTTCAGAAACAACATGTCCCAAGAACTGTACTTCTCGTAACCAGAACCCGTATTTATCGTACTCAGCATATAGCTGATGCTCTCGCAGAGTCTAAAGAACCAGCCTCAAGTGCTCGGCATGCTCCTCCTCGGAGTGTGAATATATTAGAATGTCATCTATGAAAACAATGACGTACTGATCCAAGAACTCTCTGAACACTCGGTTCATCAAGTCCATAAATACGGCTGGAGCATTTATGAGTCCGAATGGCATCACCCTGAACTCATAGGACCCATATCTTCTCAAGAAAGCAGTCTTTGAAACATCTGGCTCCCTAATACGTAGCTGATGGTACCCCGACCTCACATCTATCTTCGAAAAGAAAGTTGCTCCCCTCAGCAGGTCGAACAGATCATCGATTTGAGGTAACGGATACTTATTCCGTATCGTGACCTTGTTCAACTCTCGGTAGTCCACACATAGCCTCAGTGAACCATCTCACTTTTTCATAAACAAAAATGGAGCGCCCCAAGGTGAGGTACTCCTTCAAATGAAGCCCTGACCCAACAGCTACTCTATCTGATCTCGTAACTCTCGCATCTCTGCCGGAGCCATACGGTATGGAGCGCGCGCTATAGGCCGAGTATCCTGTAATAAATCAATGACAAAGTCTATCTCACGACTGGGGGTAGGCCTGGTATCTCCTAAAATACATCGGAATACTCACAAACAATTAGGATCGAGTCTAAGGGAATCACAACCTCCTTAGAGGTATCTTCCTCTATATAATATAAATGAGCGGTCGAGCCTCCCTCTGGGCAAGGCATAGCCACTACAAACATCTCTTGCCCCGGAATGGCAAAGACAATACTCCCACCGAAACAATCAATCATGGCTCTGTAAGCTGCGAGCCAATCCATACCGATAATAGCATTGTGCTCATGCATATCTAAGACTAACATGTCTGCTGGTAATACCAAGCTACCAATCTCTACCCCCACACCCCGACATATAAAGAAAATGAGCGATCCACTCCCCAGTGGTGAGTCTACACAAGTCACAGTGCTCTCTGCTGTGGCTAACACCCCTAAGGCCTTCACAAAATACGTAGCTATAAAACAGTGCGTCGCCCCAGTATCAAATAAAACCCGACCCATAGTACCATGGATAGGAAACATACCCTCAATCGTGGGTGGTGCCTAAGGAGCTGCTGCCTAGTGGACGTTATAGACACGTCCATACTGTAACTGCCCCTACTGCACTGGAGCTGCTGGTAGGGCTGGTACTTGAGCTGGGGCTGGGAGAGCGGCTGGAAAAAGTGGCCTCTGTGGCTCGTTACAGGCACCTTGCTGCTGTGGGGCCCTCTCTCCCTCTGGACAATCCTGGAGCCTATGGCCATGCTTGCCGCACCCAAAACATCGGCCATTGAAATTTCCTCCCCTCTGACCCTGCTGACCACTGCCCTACTGGCCATTACCACCCCGCCAATGGCCCTGTTGGCCCTGATGAAAACGCTGTTGGCCCTGCTGCTGACGGTGTTGGCCTTGCTGGCCCTGCTGATTAGGCTGGCCCTACTAACCCTGCCTATAACCCCCAAATCCGTGCCTGGAATAACCTGAACGAAATCGCTTGGCAGGGTCCCCCTGATGGGAACTCTGCTCGTGCTGACGAGTCTATCCCTGAGATGTCGGTGCTCCACTAGCACTACTACCCCCTGTCCTTCCCTGATGGCCGGACTCTCCTGCTCGCTTGCTTCCCTGCAGATGGAAGCGATGATCCTGGAAATGTAGTAAAGCAGTATTGAGTATATCAGTGAAAGTACTCAGAGATAGATTCCCTATAAGGTGCTGACGAATCCTCCAAGCTAACCCGTCCACAAACAAAATTATCTTCTTACCCTCAGTGGGTGCCTCATCTGGCACTATGGTGAGAAGTCTTGTGAACTCCTCCTCATACTCAGCAACGGTAGAATTCTCCTGCTTCAAGTTCAGTAATTTTCGCCTCATCTCAGTCTGCACGGCGGGTGGAAAGTACTTGCGGTCAAACCGCTCCCAGAATGACTGAATCGGGATCGTATCCCTTTCCTACAAGGTGGTGTTGGACTCCCACCACTGCAAAGCGGCCCCCACCAGCTTAAAGGAAGCTAACAACTGTTTCTGCACGTCTGTGCACTCATACATACGCAGATGCCTCTGGATATCTTTCTTCCATTGGTTGACGATGACCATATCTGAACTACCCGAGAACTCAGGGGGATGCGCCTTCTTAAAGGCATCCCTAACCCTCTCCCATGCAGTTGGAAGTTGTGCAGGTACTGGCGCCACAGCTTGAATCTAGGGTGGAGCCTGCTGTACTACCACTAGCGCGACATTCACCGCCTATGCAACAATAGAGGCTACCTCATTAGCATTCATCGTACCCTGAGCCGGAGCTGTTGGTTACCTGGCTTGGGCATGCCTATCCTTTGGTGCACGTCTTGGAGGCATCCGAAACGTGAAGAAATTTATTAGTCTACAGTTATTATCAAATCCCAAATAGCTGAAGACGTAAACGTAAAAGCAGGAATACAATAATCATAAAATAGGGATCTATAGCAAAAATGTTAAGCTGAAAGCGAAATAAGCCGTACAGATCCTATGGACACTAGAACCTGATGCTCTGATACCACCTGTGACACCCCGCCTAATTAAATACCGGGCGATCACTCCTTTATTAAATTAAAATCAAGGGGAACAGTTGGTTCATTCTTAGCATCACTGTCGTAAAGATAATTTTTCCAATTTAAACACCCTAAATAATTAAGCTAAGTGTCAAAACCATTCTTAGATATTACTTTCCAAATTTTATTTATAACCAATGGTAGGTAGATGATGAGTTTTAAGGAGAATTTTGGATCCCCTTCCACCCTATATATAGTGAACCAATCTCCACTATTTGGTAAACAATAACACACAAAATATATCTGGTCTAGGAAGGGAAAAACCTATTTTTCCAAAATTTTCCATAATCAACATTCTGGCCAATTTTCTAAGGGCATTTTCTGGAGTTCAAAGAAAGAAGATCTAGGATTTGGAAGTTCTTCTTGAGGAGTATCAACTCCAACAAATGAATCAAATCTCAATGGAGAAATGTAGCTTTACGTAAAGTTTGTAGTTAAAATTAAGTGGTTATTGCATGAAATATTAAAGATCTAATAAGAATTAATTATTGTTATATGTATAATTCTTATTCATGTTAAAATATAATTTACATGTGGTATCAGAGATAAGTTGAAATATCATCTTGCTATCCCTCTAAGGATTTAAAAGATCAAACTATATATGTTGATAAACTCAGTTGTTTTTTTTAATTCCGCACTGTTTTGTTTACCGTGATGATTAGTATAACATGATAATTTTAACGTTTTACAAAGAACTGAGATGTTTATAATGATGATTCATATTCCATGTTAATATTGAAAGAAATTTCTTGTATTTCTTAACAATAATGTCAAATATGTTAACAATTTTCCTGTCACAATTTTTTTTTCAATCTGTTAAGAATTCCTGTTTGATTTTTGACAAATATGTTTTAAAACAGTATTGTTTGTTTTGATTTGTTTAAAACATTTTTTTGATTGTTAATCAATCTGTTGAACATAATTCTATTTGTTTAACATATCTCTTGAAAATCTGTTTAACAAATATGTTGTAAACAATTTAATTGTTTAACAAATTTGTTGGAATTTTCTTTTGTAAAAGAGTTAAGAATTCACATAAAACAATTTCATTTGATACAGGAAATCATATATATGTCGTTTTGATGATGGTTACCTAATCTGTTTCTATCAACTCTACAAATTTCAAGCAATTTGGGAACAAAATTTTTCGAAAACCGCTTGCGGGGAATAGTGTTTTACCCCCGAACTTGCTCCAAATGCGATGAAATTTGGTAGTTTAATTTGGTATTTTTCGGCGATCCAAGATCGTTTAGGCCCTAAAAACTTAAAATTTGCCATTTATGGAAATAATCTCGACGGGTATGTATCACTCCAGAACATTTATTTTTAAATTCCGTAAAAAAATTTGAGATTCTAGAGTAATTTTCTACTGTTCCTTGATGCAAACTCATTTTTTTTCCATTTTTGGCAAAATTTCATGTTTTTCATATTTTATAGCTGTTGTATCAAGAACTGTTTTATAAACCTTGTTCTAATTATCCTATTTTAGTTGAATATTCGTGCCAAACACATGCCAATATATTTCAAATGGTAAGATATTAGACTTGCATGATTTTAATATTCATATTTTTATGAGTCTGGTGCCAAACACAGGCCGATGATAATATGGAATATTAAATATATTACTTTTTTTTAATATTGATATTTTTATGAGTCTCGTGCCAAACACAGGCCAATGATTCATAGCATCGAATATTAAAAATATTATAGTTTTTTAAATTTAATATTCATTTGTTATAAGTCCCGTGCCAAACACAGCCCAGTGATTTATAACATTGAATATTGAATATTGAATATTATTATTTTTTTAATATTTTGATTAAAGCGTCTCGTGCCAAACACAGGCCAATGACTCATTATGTGAAATATCAAATTTATGCCCATTCTAAAGTTTGTTATATAGCATTCATCAACTTTAGAATTCTTGATTGAATATTGAATTGTCTAATAATGCGTTTATTTAATCACAATTTATTATTTTCTGATTAAAGGGCAACTTATAATACAATTTAATTCTGCCATTAAAATTTTGACAATTATATATATATTCATTTCCTTGAAAATTTTAGTCAAGTTTGTTATATTTTAATTAGAGTGAGCATTTTGCAGTGAATTTTAATACTTTTTCTCAAGCCTCAACCTTTTAAAAATTTGAGGGAACTAATCTGTCGGAATGGTGCGAGAAAATTGAGTTTAGCCTTGGGGTTCTAGACCTTGATATAGCACTTCTTACAGACGAACCCGCTGCTATTACTTAAAAAGTAGTGAGGGTGATGTGCTCATATATAATACATGGTCAAAATCGAACAAGATTTGTCTCATGTTTATTAGAATGTGCATTGCAACAAGCGTGAAAACACCCCTACCTGAAACCACCAATGCGAATCAATATCTGGCAAATGTTAAAGATAGGTTTCTCACTGCTGACAAATCCCTAGCTAGGAAACTTATTGCTGACTTGACCACTATGAGGTTTGATGGCACTCGAACTATGAACGCACATATTATTAAAATGACCAACATTGCTGCAAAACTGCGAACTTTAGGTTGTACAGTGGACAATTTTTTCTTAGTCCAATTTTTCCTAAACTCCTTGCCTTCTGATTATGGGACATTTCAGATTCATTACAATAGCATTAAAGATAAATATAATATTAATGAACTGCAAAGTATGTTGGTTCAGGAGGAAGGACGTCTTAAGTAGCAAACTGGTACAGTGTCTAAATTGCAAGTGGCGAATGTGGTGGTCAATAGAGGAGATGGTAAGAAAAATAAAGCAAAGGGCATGAAGCGAGGTCTTAGTCCTTCCAACAATGAGCCTGGTCAGTCACACCAAAAGAAGGAAAAAGCAATAGTCAAATGTCACTTCTGTCACAGGAAAGGGCATATTCAAAAAGATTGTATTAAGCGTAATGCTTGGTTTGAAAATAAAGGTAAGGCTTGTGCTTTTGTTTGTTTCGAATCAAGCTTAATTGATGTTTCTTCTAATACATTGTTGATTGATTCTGGTTCTACATCTCATGTTTTAAATACTATGCAGTTCTTCCTTTCAATCCGGTAAATAAAGCAAAATGAAGATTTTCTTTACATGGGAAACCAGGTCAAAGCAAAAGTTGAAGTTATTGGGGTTTTTCATTTAAAATTATAATCTCGCCTTTATTTGAATATTGAAGACACTCTTTATGTACACACTGTTCGAGAAATTTAATTTCCTTGTCTAAACTCTCAATAAGGGGCTTTTCTTTTAACTTTTAGAATAATGGTTTTACATTACATAAGAATAATTCTGTTTTTGGCTCGGTTTTTTTTTCGAATGGTTTGTTTCAAATTAATCTTGATCCTCATTTTTTGGAATCTTTATTGTCTCTGCATTCTAATGTTGGAACTGAAAGTACCTCATTTTATGAGAATTCTGCTTACTTGTGGCATAAAAGATTAGGATACATATCCAGAGAGAGAATTTAAAGGCTTATTGAAGAGGGAATTATCCCTACTCTGGATTGGTCCGATTTTAGTGATTGTGTGGACTGTATTAAGGGTAAACAGACCAAACACACAAACAAAGGCGCCACATGAAGGACCGAACTTCTTGAGATTATACATACATATATTTGTGGTCCTTTTGATGTTCCTTCTATTGGAGGAGAAAAAATCTTTATCACTTTTATAGATGATTTTTTCCGATATTGCACATTGTATTTGTTACATGATAAAGCTCAATCCATTAAGGCGGTTGAGGTTTATATTATAGAATAGAACAAAAATTGTGAAAAAAGGTAAAAATCATTCGATCGGATAGAAGTTGTGATTTTTTATGGAAAATGCGATGAATCGGAGCAACATCCCGATCCTTTTACTAAACTCCTTGAACGTTTGGGTATTTATGCACAATACACAATGCTAGGTTCACCTTGGCAAAATGGTGTAGCTTAACGGTGCAATCTTACTCTTATTTAAATGGTTAGAAGTATGATAAGTAGAACTAATTTACCTATTATTTTGTGGATGCATGCTCTTATAATTGCAGCACATATCTTAAATAGGGTTCCTAGTAAGGCAGTCTCAAAGACTCCTTTTGAACTGTGGAAAGGTTGGAAACCCTTTTTAAGTCATTTTCGTGTTTGGGGATGTACAATAGAAGCACGCATTTATAATACATGTGAAAAGAAATTGGACCCTAGAACATTAACTTGTTATTTTATTGGGTATCCAGCAAAACCCAAATGGTATAAATTCTACTTTCCTAACCATACAATAAGAATTATTGAAATCGAAAATGTTAAATTCATTGAACATGGTGAAGTTAGTGGGAGTAATGAATTTTGAAATTTGATTATTCAAGAAATCAAGGAAAATCCTCCTATTCCCAGAACTCTAGATAATCACAATAAGGTTCCTCTTATTCCTATTGTCCATACTGATGTTGTTGAACTGGTTATTGCTCCGAATAACAACGAAGAATAAATGGATGAACCGCAAACTGAACAACCACTTAATGAGCCTATTATTGAAACACCACACAACATAGCTTTAAGGAAATCTCATAGAAATCAGGGATCAGCTATTTCGAATGACTATGTGGTGTATCTTCAAGAAAATGAATTTAACATTGGGTATATTAATGATCCAATCTCATATGAAAAGGCTGTTTCTCACATAGATTCTAATAAATGGATTGATACCATGAATGATGAAATAAAATCTATGGATTTTAATCAAGTCTGGGAGTTAGTCAATTTGCCTAAAGGTTATAAAGAAGTTGGGTCTAAGTGGATATATAAGACCAAGCACGACTCAACTGGCAATATCAAACGACATAAAGCAAGACTTATTGTCAAAGGTTTTACTAAAAAAAAGGCAATGATTATAATGAAATCTTATATCCTGTTTCAAAGAATGATTCACTTAGAATCATATTGGCACCCGTTGCTCATTATGACTTAGAGCTACATCAAATGGACGTTAAAACAACTTTTCTTAATAAGAGTTTAGAGGAGGAAGTCTATATGGAACAACCAAAGGGCTTCATTAAAAAAGGACAGGAACACAAAGTCTGTTTGTTAAACAAATCCATATATGGACTTAAACAATCTTCTCGTCAATTGTATTTTAAGTTTCATCATACCATTACGTCCTTTGGGTTTAAGGAAAACACTGTTGATCGGTGTATATACCTAAAGATCAGTGGGAGTAAGTTTGTATTTTTTGTCCTATATGTTGATGATTTTCTTATCACCGGTAGTGATATTGGTTTACTAAAGGACACTAAGAAGTACCGTTCGCAAAACTTTGAAATGAAAGATTTAGGCGAGGCATCCTTGGTGATCGGGATAGAGATTTATCGTGATCGATCACATGGATTGATAGGAATGTCTTAAAAGACATACATTAACAAAGTTTGGCAAAGGTTTGGTATGCAAAACTATAATCCTATTAATGTTACAATTCTAAAAGGAGATAAATTTAGTTTAAGTCAATGTCCCCAAACTGAATTGGAAAGGGATCACATGAAAGGTGTACCATATGCTTCTCTTATAGGGAGTTTATTGTATGCACAGGTTTGTACTCGACTGGATATTAGTTTTTCCATTCGGATGCTGTGCAGATATCAAAGAAATCTGGGTGACTTCCATTGGATGGGTGCAAAGAAGGTGTTAAGGTACTTGCAAGGAACTAAAGAATACATGCTCACTTATAGAATATCCAATCACCTTGAGGTGATTGGTTATTCAAACTCAGATTTTGGAAGATGCCTTGATAGTAGGAAAAGAACTTCGGGTTATGTTTACCTTCTGGCTGGAGGGGCCATTTCATGGAAAAGTTCTAAATAGAGTGCCATTGCTTTTTTAACTAAGGAGGCTGAGTTTGTGGCTTGTTTTGAAGCTACAAATCATGGGTTATGGCTACGAAATTTTATTTCGGAACATAGTATTATGGGTTAAGTATCTAAGTCGCTGAAGATTTATTGTGATAATGTCGCAGCAGTCTTCTTTTCAAAGAATAATAAATAATCGAAATCAGATAAACATGTTGAGATGAAGTATCTGTGACAACCCCTTAATTAAAATAAGAGGTGGCCAGCCCATTATCACAATAAATACAGGAATCATAGATGGTCCATTCTCAGCATCACTATCGTGAACAAAGTAATATGAAGTAACCACCAATTATTTTAGAAAACGGATGCAAATTTAAATTTTTAAGTTAAAAGAAAAGCATTTAGACAATCCAATTTGAAAAGAAGGTAGATATAAAAATCAAACGAGTAATAAAATAACAATACTGCATAGCGTAATAATCGAATAAGTTGTCGGTTAATAGAACAATACAAGCAGGTTACACCGAGTATTACAATTAATGATTACATTATATTAAATGGTTACAAAACATGGGCAACACGCCCGAATAAGTAAACTGATCCTATCTAGAGTACGAAAGATTGAAGCGTCTATAACGAATATCCTATAACATTTATAAAATGCTATAGCTCCAGAACAACTGGAATGGAGAGGTCAATACGGGCGTCCTTGTGGAGGAGCACCTGGACGAACAAAGAATTCATGCAAAATAAGGAGATATAGATGGGTCAGGGCCCAGTTTGATATGATCACCATGTAATAAAATGCATGACAGTTATGAATATCTAATCATCATCATGAACTTAACTTTCTGTCACAATTAATCATAAAATTCCTCACCTCTCATTCTAAAAGCATAATTTAGCGCAATAGCAGTGATAATGCTCAATGTTCATATATGCATGGGAGAAGTCAACTACTTTCACTTAATGAAATTTCATTCCAATTATTCACAACTTAAATGCATAGTTCCTTTTCTCTTTAGGAATTGTATTTAAAGCAATTTTTTTCTCAACATGCTTCACCAATACAGTTTTATACCATTTATCTTTATAGTTCCCTTTTTCTCTGGGAGACATATAGAAAGCAGTTTATCACACAAAATGCTTTACCATCATTACCATTTCCACTTTATTAAGAATAGTTATAACACATACATATAACGATTCTAAGATTGTCCTTCCGAGTTTCCCCACTAGACGCGCCCCTAAATGGCTATCATCTTCCAGGGCCTATCGCACAAGAAAAGATGGGCATCCTACATCGCATGAGGTCGGGAAGCGGACATATACCTTCGATAGTGAGTCATAACCACACCCGAAATTACCCCACCAGGAACAATAATCACACAATATAATAACCGGTCCTATGGTCGAGGACTATATTCGCCCTGCATTCACTAGCCAGGGGACTTCACCTCATGCGCGTAACATCCCATATGATAGCGATTTAGAGAGGTGTATATATGCAAATTATCATTTACAAATTATTCTCATTTGAAAAACCTCACTTTTTACATTCTCAAAACCGTTTATACTTAACTATTAACTACCAATTTTTGAATATGCATTTCCTATTTTCAAAGTCATATTTTATTAATGACCTAGGACCCGAAATGCCATTATTCTCACACTAGTCTCCAAGAGTCCAAAATAATACCATAATTCATCAAAAGTAATTTCCCTCAATACTATTCTCCCAAAAGTCCCAAACATTACCATTCTACTTTCCGTTAGTCCTAGGATAACTTCCTATCTCAAATGAAACATTAACCCCTATGAACTAACCCTTGAGATAAGCCCAATTACCCCCATGATAACCTGGGATATTTATCTCCTTAATACAAACCTCTAAGACTCTTTATTACTTCCCAAGAGAAGGTTCCTAATCCTTGAACCTAAATAAAAGGGCAAAAAAATAAAGCTAGAAAAATCCAAAAAAAATAGGGTTTCCGAATCGATTCGCCTAGGGCCGAATCGAATCTCCCTTGATTGCGAATCGATTCTCCTAAAAATGAATCGATTCGACTAAGAAAACAGACCTACTGTCTCCTCACGAATCGATTCGTCCCTAATCCGAATCGATTCGGTTTCCCAGAACTGTAGCCTCCCTTATAGGCGAATAGATTCGCTTGGAGGGCGAATCGATTCGGCCTGGTAGAAATGCCTAATTTGGGCTACGGGTTATATGAAACCTAAAATCCCCAAAACTCAAATCTTCAATTTTCTCCAACATCAACAACAAATAATTCTTCCACATCATTTCTACAAAACTACTAGCTAATATATTCTCCTTAAATCAAAGATTAATGGATTAAAAACAAAAAACCCCCAAAACCCATAAATGGCAAAAACTCCAAAAATACAACTATAAATGCAATTTATCCACACTCAATCATACTCGAGCAAGTAAGAAACTTGCCTCAAGTTTTTAGTATCGGATTTTCTTCCCGTAGCAACGATTTCTAGCTCCAATCTTCAATTTCTCTCTCTTTTATCCCATTTCTCCCATTTCTCCCAAGTTCTCTCTTTTCTCCCTCTCTCTAAGCTTAAAACCTAAAAAAATGAGAAATAAAAGGGTTTGGGAGACTTAACCGGGCACTAAACGTTAATTCCCCTCTTTAAATGTTAATACACCATTAAAATGACTCGTAACTACATAATTGAGTCATAACCTGTCAAAAGTCCCCGGTACTCAAAAATACAACATGGCACTTATTTTGACTATCTCGACTATTCCAAAACTAACCGCACCCTATAAATTGTCATCCAGAGTATCGTATAATATTTTATATTCTAACGTCATTTTATGTTATTAATAATGCTCAAATTTGAATATAAGTTATAACCGTCACTTAAAGCACAACGACGCAATAAAACACAGCATAATGCGATTTACATTCAGATAACAGTAAATATGCAAAACTTCGTAAATATTATCTCTTAACTCGCTTAGAATAATATTAACTCTAACTTTCTCCATTTTATCTATTTATCCCATCAGGTAATTTAATATAAAATAATTACTCAAAAGTAAGGGTTATTACATACTCCCCCCCCTCCCCCCCCTTACAAAGGAATTTTTCCCTTAAAATTCAGGCGTACCATATAACAAGATAAAGGGTTTACTTCTCCAAAATTATCATTCTTTTATCATTAGTGATTTCCTCGGCAGTGCGATGTCCCCATTGGACTTGGGCTAAGGTTACCACTTTCTATCTTAGTCTACACTCCGCGTGCTTTAAAATAGCATCTGGTTGTTCCTCATGAACTATCGATCCTACCTTTTCAATAACGGAAGAAAATTCCTATATGGAGCCTATGTTACACCCTTCCTCGAGAATAACAGCACCAAAACTTGATCCCCTACCACCAATCCTACATGACCTTTATTCGCATCGGTATAGCCCTTCAAAGTATGTAGCTCAGAGAGCTCAATCGTCAAAGAAGTATTACTGGACCAATTCAAGCCCAAAGAATTTATTATTTGTTGTTTCTACCCAACGAGCAGGCGAACTACTCAACCGGCTACACAAGGCCAAATAGTACGAATTATTATATGAAACTTTGATCCACAAAAACTACTGCCCCCATTCTTCCTTTAAGTCAAACACGCACATTCGGGGTATGCCTTTCGACATTTGGTTAACTCTCTCTATTCATTCCTCCACTTACAGGTGGTGGGATGTACCCGATTTCAATTCGGTTCCCATTAATTCCTGAAAACTTTACCAAAATTTTGATACGAAAATATAGTCTCGGTCCCACACTATATTGATAGTAACCTCATATGGTTCCATAATTCCATCATAAAGAGCTGGGCGCACTCCTTTGTAAATAGTCCGCCCATATTGGCCGAAAAAGCGACAATTTGGTCAAATGATCGACAACTACTCAAATCGGATCATGGTCGTTGTGATGCCGGAAATTCAATGAGAATATCCATGGATATACCCTTCCATATCTACACTGGTACTCTAACGGTTACAACAATCTCATTGATTGTTGGTGATCTACACTCACCAATTGACAAGTGGCGGATTTGGGGAGAAAACTTAGAAACCCTCCTTCCTTGCGCTTCAACACTGACGTAATTACTCTAGCTATAATTTCCTCCTGGTTAAGGTCATTCTACTTGGCTTTCCATGCCTTCGTTAGTCTCCCCCATGGGTTTGTTGCTTAGCGCATCCGCTACCCCATTTGCGTTTCCTTGGTGATAATGAATATCGAATTGATAGTCTTTTACGAACTCCACCCACTAACTCTGTCGCCCCAACAACATATTGAAACAACTTGTGGTCTGTGAAAAGACTAAATTTCCTGCCCAGAAGGTAGTGCCTCTATATCTTTAAGGCGAATACTACCACTGCAAACTCTAAATCATGTGTGGGATAATCCTTCTCAAGGGGCTTACGTTTGTGAGACGCATAAATAATGGCTCTCTATCCCAGTATTAACACCGAGCAATCCACTCTCGATCTTGACAACACGAGTGTAGGAGTAGAAATCATATTAGCATTTTACTCCTCGAAAGCTAGGTTACCAACGTAATGCTCTCTCTAAAGATGGGCCTCATCTTCTTTTCAGCCTAGTTTCACGAATTACTCAAGACTCCATACTCCTTATTCTTGGTGACCCAATACTTCTTAAAGTTATCCCATAGATCTACTCGTGGTTACTCCCTACAGCCTCCCTAAAACAGTGTCAAATGCCCCACTGGCCTTACATCCTAACAATTCTAAGGTCGATGTGTTTCCTATTCACATCAAATAGTTACTATAGTAAATATTTCCCTAGTGCCCAAGACCCTTCTCAATTTTCGACATTCGCTCGATTTCATGCATGGGACCTCTCGCAAAGTGAAATCCAAACAAGGAACCCTCCCGTTACACTACTACCTCGCATTGTCAGTCGTCAAGATATAACAGCCTCAGACACATGTTCGGAACCGCTACAATCCTAACTCATAACCCTACTTATACATTTCTACTTCTATGTCCTACTATATTGACAAAATGAAAATCTAACTAATCGGGCGTCTACTTTCTGCAAAGTGTTACAAATCCTTTATCCAAATATATATATATATACATCTTCTTAAACGGCCTTCTCATTAAGTTATAACTATAAGTCTCGATCCGACTTCCTTATCTTTGTCTCTGTCACATCTATCAGATGATAGAACTACATTTAGTGCTTCCGCACCGCACATTAACTTTTTATTAGCCCTTAATCAATCACGTGATTTTCGGCTGGAACCCTTAAAACCAACATATTTAACATAAAGTAACATCTCTCCACTCCCAACGTCGTTAAGGTTCATGCGTGGAGCGTCTCGCAAGAGAAATCCAAACAAAGAACCCCTCCAATACATTACTACTTAACTTTGTTGGTCGTGGAGATAAGTCAACATCAAATATGAAAAGAAACAAATAATGAAAATTTCTTGTATATCTTAAACCATGTCAATAAAGTCTCAACCCGTATCCAAGTGAGATATTATAGAACAACTAGTCCCACTCTGGAACTATAAATAAGATAGCATTGCAATCATTTGCCTGCTATCGCTCCGACCAATCAAAAAAATAGTTCCACTCGTATAACACATACAATACAAGTAATACAAACCACCCATACTTTTAAAATATTAACACTCGCTTTAGCGAATGAAGTAAAATAAAACCTCCCTACCATGGAAATCATATAGATACACTCTCTATAATAACATCGATACTACCACAAGCTCAAATTACACATCCGAATCTAAGGTAAATAAAATACTACTCCATCATATCACACAGAATGCACCACCCTCTATCGGGGTGCAGTTCCCGACAACGTGCTTGCCAATTTCTATGGCCAGTTCCAAAAGTTCCTAGAAACAGTAATTCTAGTCATATCTGAACCAAAACTACTTTCATCAGTGCCCCAACTAGGTATCCTATTCTTGCCCTTTATCTCCGATCGATAAGATCAAAATGTGTGGTTCTACATTCCACGTCATAATCGTTTTCCATCTATAGCCATCCTGACCACATTAAGGGTCTCAACATCTTAGAATCTATAACCTTTACTATGACAATTACCCACGTAGTTCCCTTAACTTCCTCAACAAAAGAGGACATATTACCGGCTTCCCTTGCATTACTAATGGGGCTTCATGAGCACGACTTCTCCATAAGTGTAAGCAACACTTACTCATGAGCCAATCATTCCACTGAAGGGGTCTTTCTTCCTTGTACTTCCCTTACTTTGGTGCAAGATTTATGTAACCCTATGATTCTTTATCCACGGTCGGCTTCTAACCAAACCTCATGTGAATACTTGAGACCCTACCTTCTAATCATTTCTGATACCTTAGAGGAATTTGTTATCGAAACCAACTACTAGGTTTCTATACGAGCAAAACTTCTTGCTCCACCCAAACTGGCGAAATCCGTTCTCCCCACTTCAACATTACTCCAATGGGTGAAAAAAATTTCCTCAATTTTTCACATCTAGGCATTTATATACCCCTTTCTATGCCAAAGCTTTCAGGCCCTACACTTCCACCCAACGAAGTTACACTGCCTCCACCTGACTTAATTTCAATGGCTGGCCCTTACCAAGGACTTTTTAACTTCAATTTAACGTCGCTGGAAATTCCAAGCTTAGTTCCACTCCCTACTTGTAGCATTACATGGAAAACTATATCTACTGTACTTAGTAGTGGCGATAGCAATCTAAGAAAATTTCTACGAAGGGAGCGACCTTCTATGCGGCCCTCATCCCCGACTACAATTTACAGTTCTTACCAACCCTATATCATGACGCCCTTCAACAATCAACCTACGAATATGAAACAAATGCGCAAAAGATTTTCTGAATTCTTACATTATAGCAGGAGAACGAAATCTCATAAAAGAAGTAAACAATCCAAATCCTAAGGCTCTATATCCAATCAAAAGCAACGCTAAAAGCGTAGTATGTCCGCACAGATTCCTAGGGACACTAGAACTTGATGCTCTGATACCATCTATGACAACCCTCTAATTAAAATAAGATTTGGCCATCCCATGATCACAATAAATACAGAAATCATAAATGGTCCATTCTTAGCATCACTGTCGTGAAAATAGTAATATGAAATACCCACCAATTATTTAAGAAAATGGATGTCAAATTTAAATTTTTAAGTTAAAATAAAAGCATTTAGACAATCCAATTTGAAAAGAAGGTGGATATAAAAATCAACGAGTAATAGAATAACAATAATGCATACCGTAACAACCGAATAAGCTGTCGGTTAACAGACCAATACAAGCAGCTTACATAGAGTATTACAATTAAAGATTACATTATATTAAACGGTTACAAAACATTGGCAACATGACCGAATAAGTAAATTGATCCTATCTAGAGTACAAAAGATAGAAGCGTATATAACGAATATCCAACAACATCCGCAAAATGCTATAGCTCCAGAACAACTGGAATGGAGAGGTCAATACGGGCATCCTTGCGGAGGAGCACCTGGACGAACAAAGAATTCATGCAAAATAAGGAGATATAGACGGGTTAGGGCCCGATTTGATATGATCACCATGTGAATAAAATGCATGACAGTTATGATTATCTAATCATCATCATGAACTTAACTTTCTCTCATAATTAATCATAAAATTCCTCACCTCTCATTCTAAAAGCACAACCTAGCGCAATAGGAGTGATAATGCTCAATGTTTATATATGCATGGGAGAAGTCATCTACTTTCACTCAATGATATTTCATTCCAATTATTCACAACTTAAATGCATAGTTCCTTTTCTCTTTAGGTATTATATTTAAAGAAATTTATTTCTCAACATGTTTCACCAATACAATTTTATACCATTTATCTTTATAGTTCCCTTTTTCTCTGGGAGACATATTGAAAGCAGTTTATCACACAAAATGATTTCCCATCATTACCATTTCCACTTTATTAAGAATAGTTATAATCACATACATATAACAATTCTAAGACCCTCCTTCCGAGTTTCCTCACTGGATGCGCTCCTAAATGGCTATCATCTTCCAGGGCCTATCGCACAAGGCAACCTGAGCATCCTATATTGCGTGACGTCAGGAAGCGGCCATATATCTTCGACAGTGAGTCATAACCACACTCGGAATTACCCCATCGCGAACAATAATCACACAATATAATAACCAGTCCTATGGCCGATGACTATATTCGCCCTGCATTCCCTAGCCAGGGGACTTCACCTCATGCGCAAAATTTCCCATATGATAGCGATTTAGAGAGGTGTGTATATGAAAATTATCATTTACAAATTATTCTCATTTGAAAAACTTCGCTTTTTACATTCTCAAAACCGTTTATACTTAACCATTAACTACCAATTTTTTAATATGCATTTCTTATTTTCGAAGTCATATTTTATTAATGACCTAGGACCTGAAATGCCATTATTCTCACACTAGTCTCTAAGAGTCCAAAGTAATACCATAATTCATCAAAAGTAATTTCCCTCAATAATAGTCTCCCAAAAGTCCCAAACATTACCATTCTACTTTCCGTTAGTCCTAATATAACTTCCTATCTCGAATGAAACATTAACCCCTATGAACTAACCCTTGAGATAAGCCCAATTACCCCCATGCTAACCTAGGATATTTATATCCTTAATACAAACCTCTTAGACTCTTTATTACTTCCCTAGAGAAGGTTCTTAAGCCTTGAACCTAAAGAAAAGGGCAAAAAAATAAAGCTATAAAAATCCCACAAAAATAGGGTTTTCGAATCGATTTGCGTAGGGCCGAATCGATTCGCCCTTGATTGCGAATCGATTCGCCCAAAAATGAATCGATTCGACTAAGAAAACAGACCTACTATCTCATCCCGAATCGATTCGGGCCTAACCTAAATTGATTCGGTTTCCCAGACCTGTAGCCTGCGTTATAGGCGAATCGATTCGCTTGGGGGGCGAATCGATTTGCTTGGGGGGCGAATCGATTCAACCCGACAGAAATCCCCTACGGGTTATATGAACCCTAAAATCCCCAAAACCCAAATCTTCAATTTTCTCCAACATCAACAAAAAATAATTCTACCAAATCATTTCTACACAACTACTAACTAATATATTCTCCTCAAATCAAATTTAAATCAAAGATTAAGGGATTAAACACCAAAAAACTCCAAAACCCATAAATGGCAAAAACTCCAAAAATACAACTATAAATGCAATTTATTCACATTAAATCATACTCAAGCAAGTATGAAACTTGCCTCAAGTTTGTAGTCTCTGATTTTCTTCCCGTAGCAACGATTTCCAGCTCCAATCTTCAATTTTGTCTCTCTTTTCTCCCATTTTCTCCCAAGTTCTCTCTTCTCTCTCTCTCTCTCTAAGCTTAAAACATAAAATATGAGAAATAAAAGGGTTTGGGAGACTTAACCGGGCACTAAACGTTAATTCCCCTCTTTAAATGTTAATACACCATTAAAATGACTCGTAACTACATAATTGAGTCATAACCTATCAAAAGTCCCCGGTACTCAAAAATATAATATGGCACTTATTTTGACTATCTCGACTATTCCAAAACTAACCGCACCCTCTAAATTGGCATCTGGAGTATCGTATGATGTTTTATATTCTAACGTCGTTTTATTTCATTAATAATGCTCAAATTTGAATATAAGTCATAACCGTCGCTTAAAGCACAACGACGCAATAAAACACAACATAATGCAATTTACATTCACATAACAGTAAA